>CM038675.1:831437169-832706541 GCA_021605145.1 Aegilops bicornis | reverse complement strand
AAAGCCCATAATCATCCAAAAAGGGTAATATAATAGCATGGAACAATCAAAAATTATAGATACGTTGGAGGCATTATCAAGCATACCAAGCTTAATTCCTGCTGGAGTCCTCGAGGTTGGTAAATGATAAAAACAGAATTTTTGATGTGGAATGCTACCTAGCATAATTCTCAATGTAATTTTTCTTTATTGTGGCATGAATGTTCAGATCCAAATGATTCAAAATAAAAGTTCATATTGACATAATAAATAGTAATCCTTCAAGCATACTAATCAAAGTAATCATGTCTTCTCAAAATAACATGGCTAAAGAAAGTTCATCCCTACAAAATCATATAGTTAGGTTATGCTTCATTTTCGGCACACAAAAATGCTCCCAAATTCTACACCCCCGATGACAAGCCAAACAATTGTTTTGTACTTAAATAATCTCAAACTTTTTCAACTTTCACGCCAATACATGAGCGCGAGCCATGGATATAGCACTATGGGTGGAATAGAATATGATGATGGGGATTGTGTGGAGAAGACAAAAGGAGAAAGTCTCACATTGGCAGGGATAATCAAGCGGGCTATGGAGATGCCCATCAATTGATGTCAACATGAGGAGTAGGGATTTGCCATGCAGCGGATGCATCAGAGATATAAATGTATGAAAGCTCAACAAAAAGAAAACAAAGTGGGTGTGCATCCAACTTGCTTGCTCCACGAAGACCTAGGGCATTTTGAGGAAGCCCATCGTAGGAATATACAAGCCAAGTTCTATAATGAAAAATTCCCACTAGTATATGAAAGTGACAACATATGAGACTCTCTATGTGAGGAACATGGTGCTACTTTGAAGCACAAGTGTGGAAAAAGAGATAGTAACATTGCCCCTTTTTATTTATTTTCTTTTTTTCTTTTTCCTTTTTTTGGGCCTTTTTTGGCCTTTCTCTTTTTTTCTTTTTTTTCTTTGGCCTTTCTTTTTTCTTCTTTTTGGCCTTTCTTTTTTTCTTTCTTTTTGGGGACAATGCTCTAATAATGATGATCATCACACTTTTATTGATTTACAACTCATGAATTAGAACTCGAAACTAGAACAAGATATGACTCTATATGAATGCCTCAAATGATTGTGTCTTAGGGATAGTGCAATGAATGAAGAGTGACATGTATGAAAAATTATGCATGGTGGCTTTGCCACAAATACGATATTAACTACATGATCATGCAAAGGCAATATGAAAAAGTAATGCGTGTCATGATGATAAGCGGAGCGGTGGAAAGTTGCATGGCAATATATCTCGGAATGGCTATGGAAATGCCATAATAGGTAGGTATGGTGGCTGTTTGAGGAAGATATAAGGAGGTTTATTTGTGATAGGCGTATCATATCACGGGCTTTGGATGCACCGCAAGCAATTTGCACCAACTCTCAGGCGTGAGAAAGGGCAATGCAGTCTTAGAAGAGGCTAGCAATGATGGAAAGGTATAAGCGTATAATCCATGGACTCAACACTAGTCAAAGAAGAACTCATATACTTATTGCAAAAATTTAGAAGTCATGAAAACCAAGCTCTCGCACATGCTCCTAGAGGGATAGATTGGTAGGAAAGACCATCGCTCGTCCCGACCGCCACCTCATAAGGATGCACAATCTAAGAACACCTCATGTTTCAAATTTGGTACACAACTTTAACCATACGTGCATGCTCGGGACTTGCTAACTTCAACACAAGCATTCTTTAAATTCATAATCACCCAACTAGCATGACTTTAATACCACTACCTCCATATCTCAAAACAATTATCAAGTATCAAATTGATCATAGCATCCAATTCACTTCATATGATAGTTTTATTATACCCAACTTGGATGCCTACCATTCTAGGACCAATTTTATAACCATACCAAATACCATGTTGTTCTAGAGACTCTCAAAATAATATAAGTGAAGCATGAGAGACTAGCAATTTCTACAAAAATTAAGCCATCACCCGTGCTCTAAGCGATATAAGTGAAGCACTAGAGCAAAAACTATCTAGCTCGAAAAGATATAAGTGAAGCACATAGAGTATTCTAATAAATTTCAATCAATTGGAAGCTTCTCCCAAAGTGTGTACAGCAAGGATGATTGTGATAAACTAAAAGCAAATACTAATATCATACAAAGGCGCTCCAAGCAAAACACACTTATCATGTGGTGAATAAAAATATAGCTCCAAGTAAAGTTACCAATGAACAAAAGGCGAAGGGGATGCCTTGGGGAGCATCCCCAAGCTTAGGCTTTGGCTATTCTTGAATATCTTGGGGTGCCATGGGCATTCCCAAGCTTGAAGCTTGCCACTCCTTATTCCATAGTCCATCAAATCTTTACCCAAAACTTGAAAACTTCACAACACAAAACTCAACTTGAGAAATCTCATAAGCTCCGTTAGTGAAAGAAAGCAATACCACATAATATAAGCTACTGTAATGAACTCATTCTTTATTTAAATTGGTGTTAAACCTACTGTATTTCAAGTTCTCTATGGTTCATACCACTTAATACTAGCCATAGATGCATTAAAATAAGCAAACAACACACGAAAAACAGAATCTGTTAAAAACAGAACAGGCTGTAGCAATCTGAAACTAACGCAAACTTATGGAACTCTAAAACTCCTACCAAAATAGGAAGTCCTGGAAAATTTGTCTATTGATCTACAGCAAAAAGAATCAAGGCAAAAATCACGTTTATGTGATTTAACAAAACTAATTTAGATGCGGCATAAAGTTTCTGTTTTTCAATAGAATCAAATTAACTATCACCATAGGTTATCCTATAGGTTCTACTTGGCACAAACACTAACTAAAACATAAAACACATCTAAACAGAAGGTAGATGCAAAATTTATTACTAAACAGAAACAAAAACAAAAACACAATTAAAATTGGGTTTGCCTCCCAACTAAGCGCTATCGTTTAACGCCCTAGCTAGGCATAAAAGCAAAGATAGATCTAAGTAGTGCTATATTTAATTTTCAGTTTTTTTTTAAGCGGAGTCATGCTTTCGAATCCGGGAGGTTCTTTATTTTTCCCTTCATACTTGGAAACTTTTAGATTAAAGAATCCAACCACTTATTGCAAGAGTAATCAACATATTCATGCGGTGAAGATTGCCGCTAACACTTTTAAGAGCTCAAAGAGACTTTTGTAATATTTTGTTACTTATAAATCTTTCCAAACACTTGTGTTTCTTTTTGGGTAGGATGTGGTCCCCCTTTTGAGGTAGTGTTCCCACTATTTCCTCTATAATTTCATCATAATACTAGGATCAATTTCAATAAAATTTTCCTTGGCAATGCAATCCAAGAGTTGTCTATCACGACATATTTAAGCGTAACATAAAAATTGCAGTAAATTCTAAAATTCACCTATAGGAATTGCAATTGTGATAAGATTCCATCATCCTATACCAAGCATCTTTTAAGTTTTTCTCCTTGCCTTTGCTTGAAGTGAAGAACTTCAAACTCGGGAGACATAGGAGTGGATAAGCAACTAGCCATAACGACAAGGTCAATGATCTAACACCGCGAGCAAGCGGAAAAAGGCAAAGCGTGGCGAGAGGAGGAGGTTGGGAAGAGAGAGACAAATAAAAGCGGCAAGGGTGAAGTGGGGAGAGGAAAATGAGAGGCAAATGGTAAAATAATGTAAATCACGAGGGAGATGAGTTTGTGATGGGTACTTAGTATGTCTTGACTTGGCGAAGACCTCCCGAGCAGTGGCGCGAAATCCTTCTTGCTCGTCTTGAGCTTGCGTTGGTTTTCCTTGAAGTGGAAAGGTTGATGCTGCAATAGTAGCGTAATTATTTCACTTAGTTTTTTGAGAACTAAGGTATCAATCCAGTAGGAGGCTCCACTACAAAGAAATATGCTATCTTGTGACCTCCACTATTGGTCACTAAAAGGTCATAGTTTTTCATTTGCGACCTTTTGTGACCAAAAACAGAAATCAAAAGCTGAGGTGGATTAAGCGACTATAGCGACCTTACGTGTGATATGTAAAAGGTCGTTGATTCTTTGACCAAATGTTTGGTCACTAGCAACCCTCGAGCCACGTAGGCATCCAGCGTGGCAAGCTGATGTGGCACAAGATATAGCATTAATTCAGCCTTTTATATATGTTTTTTCCTGTCAATTTCACGCTTCCAGCTACATGGGCCAAGCCGACAATTGACCTTTTAGTTTCTAAGATAGAACTTTCTGATCCATTTCTTTTTGGGCCTCGGCCTTTTTAAAAAGTTGACTTCTTTTTGGGCCTCAGCCTTTTTTGCATGCTATTCACGTTTTGGGCCTTGGCCTCTACCAATAAAGTAAGTCCAACTCATCAACTTTTATTTCTCACATTTTCACGGTACAAAAGAAAGCAGAACTATTTCATGACAAATATTTCAAATGAAACAAAACTATATACTTGAAATGACCAGACCAGTACAACCAGACCAGTACAAAATACAACCAGACCAATAAGTGTAGCCTATTACAATCTTTACATACTGTTCATACAACCAGAACCGATTACAAAATACAATGAAACTAGCTATGAAGTATAACGAGAACACAAGGCATATTGATAGATAACCACTGCAGCTTCATCGTCTTCCTCGTCCCAAGTCCAAGAAACACACACCCCAGCATTATAAGGATCACGCATCAGAAGCATATAAAATCTAATGTTCACTCAATAGAAACAAGGTGAAAAACTAATGTTCCAGGGAGGTAGTTTTATATAATAAAAACAAACTAGGCACCTGCATAATCACATGGCGGTAGTTTGAGATAATAAAAACTAATGTTCCCGCGCATAGTCTTAAGCGCTCCAACAAAGAATCAACTAAAATTACTTTCAAGCAAACAGGTTGTACATCGATCAGGTTGTAAGGACAAAAATGGATACATGCAAGCAGGTTTTAATTGACAAAAAATATAGAACAGTCTACATATACAAGTAGATACAAGCTGGATTTGATCAAGACTTATAGGCGGGTAAAAAGTTGCATGTTCGAGCCGAGGACAACAATCCAATCTTTATTAGGAAAGAAAACATGTCTATTAGCAGCAGGCTCTCTTAGATTGTTCAACTCAATTGGGTCGTTTTGATCAAATATTATCGATGCAACACTTGGCATCACTAAACTACAAGTCCAAAGCATCATAAGCACTAGACATAAATCACCATGGCTGGAAGGCGGAAAAAAGAGGGAGGCTGATTTAACTTACCGGCTATGCTATGCTTTGGAGCAGAAAAAGAGTTCTTTGGAGTGGGAGGCCTGCGAGTGGAAGAAGAATCATCGCATGGTGGGCGTGTCTCTGTCTTTGCAGCTGCGCATGTTAGAAAGTGCACCCATCGGAACCAAGCATATACATGACATGCGAAAGAATAAATACCATGGCATGCAATGAAATTAAACACCAATTGCCAGCGGTACTACTGCTTTGTCAGACTTGTTTGGATCATCACAAACCAACTAGTATAGCGAGTTGGCACCACGAAAGTAGCAGTACATGCACCTTCCAGGTTCACATTGCACTTTCTTTTCAGGCTTGCAACAAAGGAAGGAAGAAAGAAACAACATTCTCAGAAGCACTAAGACACGAACTTGACAGCATAATATTCCCTTACACTTCTCAAACATAACCACTACCTGGAGCATCAATAAACACAAGCTAGCCTTTGAGAATATCAACATTTGCAGCAACAACTAAAATGCTAGCCCTTTCACAATGCCACAGAACCTCACCATTTACAATCACTAACAAGCTAGTGGCAAATAATCGAGGGTCATGCGGTAGAAATGTACAGTGAGTTACACGAAGCGAGAGAGCGGTGGCAGCGGTAAGCATGAAGCGAAGTGGGAAGTGATGTATTAAGCGCGGTGGCTCAACCAGCTCATAGACCTCGCAACCCACGACCTTGCGAGGCACCACCTGCGTCAACGCCGATCCGGTGCTCATCACCGGAAGAAGCGAGACCTGTTAGGTTGGTGAGATGGATGAGCTGTTGGTAGCTCACAGGGCGATGACAAGAACCTCTTGACCCTTGAAGGCAAGAAGGTGGGGAAGAAAGGAGCCCAATGAGCAACAATCGAATGAAGTAGGACATCTGGTAGGTCTGCCCAACCTTGATGTCCGGACATGGCGAGGGGCGCAACACACAACAGCCCTTTCTTGCATTCTGCAGGTTGCGGCTTCCCTTGAGGTGAATATATATGGTATATCTTCCCTCATGACCCTACGGAGACATCAACGAGAAGACATGAACAAATAACTTTCTGAGCAAAATGTGATGACACAAGAATCATGACAGTGCTGAAAAGATCAATACTTCTACATAGAACATAAAATCAATGAAATTGTCACGAAGTATCATTCTTAAAACAACTAAAACTAATATTAAAAAAATTAAGAGTGCTCAATCATGTGTACAACACTTTTAACGGTGCTCGATCACGCATTAGTTGTACAAATTAAGAGTGCTCAACCACGCATTCGATGCAAATGTCAATGATATCTGTACAACACATATTAAGCGAGCGAGCAAAAACAAAGCCGGTCTTATTTCACCATCCACAGAATTTTCGGTGAGAGCGGTAATTTGCTTCCAGCCATACTTTTCACCGGTGTCCAAATCAACCAAGGTTTAGACTAATTGCCCGGCGATAATGGCACTACGATGCGGCTGTCTTTGTCGACAGCGATTATACCAAAAGCAGAGGAGAAAGGCGCATTGAGCAGACTACTTGTCTTTGTCGGTTGGTAATTAACTAACCAAACCATGCTACCTGCTGCCCGTAGCAGCCCCATCTAACCATAGTGATCAATCACATTGGTAGTGGGCTGGCTCTCTCACGCCAAGCAGCATGCATCAGCGATTTAATGGGCACATCGGCCCAGCAAAATCAAACCAGACCAATCAGCTGATGCAAGGATCGGGAGGGAGAGAGGCGAGCTGGCGGCGCACCTGAGGTCTTGGCGAAGAACTGCATCTTCACGCTGCTCGTGCGTCTTGGGAGAGTCAAAGATGGTCTCGTGACAGCAGCGGAGGCGAGGCGGAAGCTGCTTGCAGCGGGTGGGTGCACTGCGGCTCGGATCCGAAGCGGACCTCCATTGAGGTTCGGCTCACCCGAGGCTTGACGTCGGCAAAGGCAGCCGGGTTGTGGGTCGGGCCGGAGGACCTCGAGGCGTCCATGGCGGCCTCCTTGCATAGAGAAGTACAAAGGGATTGAGACTTGAGAGAAAAAAGGGAGACACAAAGCAGAGGGAGGAGGAAGAAAGGCGGGGAACACGTCGACTGCGGGACTTCGATTAAGCCGGCGGAGCTGCTCGTGGCCAGCGCCGTGAGCAGCGGAGGCAAACCGGCTGGATCGCGTTGGATCTCCCTCCCTCGGGTTCTTCTCTCCCTTGGTGAGGAAGGGGAGGCGAGAGGAGGGAGGCGTGGGGAGGCCATGGGCGGCGTGAGCTCCGCATCGAGGGACGGGGAGTTACGCATCGAGGTGGAGAGGGAGATGTGGTGGAGGTGGGTGGCGGCGAGGATCTGGATCGGGGAGGCGGCAGGAGGGGCTGCTACCGGCTGGGCAGCGGGAGGGAGCTGCTGCCTGCCCCAGGCTTGTGCAGCAGGAGGCGGCTGCTGCGCCCTGGGATCTCGCCGGACGTTGGTGTCTTTGGTCATGGGGATCGAGAAATTTGGAGGTGGCGGCAAGGGAGGAAGCTAGGAGTTCGCGCAAGAGAGAGGGAGAGGGGTGGGGTTTCTTGGCAGGAGAGAGGGGGGGGGTTCGCGGTGGTGGGATGGATGGGGCGGAAGGATGATGGACGGATGGATGGATGTATGGATGGGCGTATGTTAGCCATGTCGTGATCCATGCCTAGCCCGACTCCACCAATCGAGATTAAGACTACGTAATTTGGTTTTTTTTGTTTCTCTTATATTTTTACCCTCTTATTTGAGTAACATTCAACATATTACCTTCTTATAGTTTGTTAAAATTAACCCATAATGTGCACATGTGTGTATCTTGGGATGACAAACAATGTTGATTTGGAGGTTTTCTTCTTCATTAGCATAAAAAATCATTTCCATTTTTGAGTGCCCAAAATGAGTTTTTGTGAAGTACCTACCAAATAATTGTTGCAAAATAGACCAAATCATTTTTCTAAAATACTAGGCCATATTTAATGCACAATTGACCAAATGGTTGGATGTCAAAGTTTTGATCCACCTCACGGTGAAAAAGACAAATTTCCGGGATTAATTTGGCAGGCGAGTCAAATTTGAGCTGTAGCTACCTCGTAGTTTGCTCTCTATTTTTCCAAAAATCATTTCTAAGTAGATAAGTATCTATTTAATCGGAGAAACACCAAAAAATTCCAAGATTCAACCACCATTAGGAGCGGTAATTCCCTTCGTTTTGTACCGCATTTTAAGCGGGCATAAAAAATTCAAAAATATCAAAAATTTGAAAAACCTTCGGATTGTGTCATTATATGTGACCAAATTTCCAGGAAAAATAATAAACTTGTAATACAGTAATTATTTTAAAAAAGTGTTCTCAGAAATGAGCTATCATGCGTGAAGATTCATGGCTTTCAAGCCGAATGATCAATCTTATGGCCACATGCATGGCATAGTTTGTTCAAATGATCTCATATTGTGCACAAGGGTGCATCTTGCAATTCAAACAATGTTGCCTAAGGAAGTTTTCATTTTTCTTTGCACGAAAAAATTCATTTACCCTTTTAGAGTGCAGAAATGAGGTTTTTTGTGAAGGAACTACCAAATAATTGTTGCAAAAATGGAAAAAATCAATTTTAGAAAATACTAGGCCATGTTTAGTGCACAATTGACCAAATGGTTGGGTGTAAAAAGTTTTGATTCACCTCTGGTGAAAAAGACAAATTAATGTCGCCGATTCGGTGGAAGCAGGTCAAATTTGAGCTACGACTGCCTCATAGTTTGCTATTTATTTTTCCAAAAATCATTTATAGGTACATAAGTATCTATTTTATAATAGAAACACCAAATTTTTCCAAGATTCAACAACTAGCTAGGAGCAGTCCAAGCCACGCCATTTTGTAGCGCATTTTGAAAGCAGGCATAAAAATAAAAAAAATCAAAAATTGGAAAACCTTTGCATTGTGTCATTATAGGTGACCAAGTTTCCAGGAAAATAATAAACTTGTAATAGGGTATTTATTTTTTAAAAGTGTTCTCGAAATGAGCTATCAAGTGTGAAGATTCATGGCTTTCAAGCCAAATGATCAATCTTATGGTCACATTCATGGCATAGTTTGTTCAAATGATCTCATATTGTGCACAAGGGTGCATATTGGAATGGCAAACAATATTTCCTAAGGAAGTTTTCATTTTCTTTGAATGAAAAAACCATTTTCCATTTTTGAGTGCCCAAAGGAGGTTTTTGTGAAGGACCTACCATATATTTGTTTCAAAATTGGACCAAATCATTTTCTAAAATACTAGGCCATATATAAGGCACAATTGACAAAATGGTTGGGTGAAAAAAGTTTTGATCTACCTCTGGTGAAAAATACAACTTGTAAAATGGAATTAAATTTGGAAGCAGGTCGAATTTGAACTGCAGGTGCCTCATAGTTTGCTATTTATTTTTTCCAAAAATCATTTCTAGGTACATAAGTATCTATTTAATCATAGAAACACCAAAAAAATTCCAAGATTCAACCACTAGATAGGAACAGTCAAGCCCGCCGTTTTGACGCATTTTGAAACGGGCATAAAAATAAAAAAAAAAATCAAAAAATTCTAAAACCTTCGCATTGTGTCATTATATGTGACAAAGTTTCCAGGAAAAATAATAAACTTATGTCTGGTAATTATTTTAAAAAGTGTTCTCTCAGAAATGAGCTATCATGCATGAAGATTCATGGCTTCAAGCCAAAATGATCAATCTTATGGCCCACATTCATGACATAGTTTGAGCTGCGGGTGATTCAATTTGAGCGGGTCAAATTTGAACTGCAGGTGCCTCATAGTTTGCTATTTATTTTTCCAAAAATCATTTTCTAGGTAAATAAGTATCTATTTAATCACAAATACATGGTTTGATGGCGAGACATCGAGGTTTGGAGTTGGTGAGGGCCCCAACTCTAGGCGCATAAGCTTCGCATGCCCATGGCGTGGTCACCCGGCGTGACCGTGGTGTTGCCATGCGTTACTGAGGCCTAGGCATGTCTAGTGGGTTGTTCACTCCCCGGTAGATGCTAGGAAGAAAATTATAACATAAAGATTCTCACGAGGAGACCGATCGATGCTCAAACATGAATAAGCGACCAAGTGTTTGATTTGCTGATGCAGGAAATGCACATGGCTAATGGGCATGAGTTTTGGCTGAGGATGATTAGTTACTAAGAAGACCGTCTTCACAAATTTTTAGGGAAATCAATAATATATAAATAACACTTCCTTCACAAAGTCTTTGCTCTACGAGCGAATAGGAAAATGAATATTGTTGAGTTATTTCTGAACTAGGCAAGGAAGGTTTTTGACATATTTGATGAAGATATGATCCAAACAATTTATGAGATTTTTTGGGAATTTTGGAATGTGAAATATAGGTTGCTTCACAACCTAGGGCAAAAACTGCCACATGGACATGACACATAAAGGCAAAAGCCCGATGAGGTGGCGCCTAGTCATAGCAATAAAGTACTAATGCATCCACGTTCACAACCTCATGACCATTTGTATTGGTGGTAATCAAGTAGAAATAAGGTCATGGACCACTGTTGTCTGCTTTTATGACCATTTGGTCTAAAGCGATTCAGGGTTTGAGCCCTTCTAAGTGAAATGGCCATGGATTTCACGACCAATTCAGCTAGGGTCACTAATAGAAGGTCACTAGTTGACATATTTCTTGTAGTGCTCCTCGAAGTCCACGCACCTACACAAACAAACTAAGAACTTCATGAATAGCGCCATAAAGGGGTTGTCAATCCCTTCACGGCCACTTGAAAGTGAGATATGATAGAGTTGTATGATAAGATAAATATATTTTTGGTATTTTATAATATAGATTGGAAAAGTAAAAGATGCAAATAAAAGTAGATTGAAAGCTTATATGATAAAAAGATAGACCGGGGCCATAGGTTTCACTAGTGGCTTCTCTCAAAGATAGCATAAGTATTACGGTGGGTGGACAAATTACTGTCGAGCAATTGATAGAAAAGCGAATAATTATGAGATTATCTTGGCATGATCGTGTATATAGGCATCACGTTAAGTGACAAGTAGACCGACTCCTTCACTGCATCTACTACTATTACTCCACACATGGCCGCTATCCGGCATGCATCTAGAGTATTAAGTTCATAAGAGCGAGTAGCATTAAGAAAGATGACATGATGTAGAGGATAAACTCATGCAATATGATATAAACCCCATCTTTTGTCCTCGATGACAACAATACAATACGTGCTTTGCAACCCCTATTGTCCTTTGGGTAAGGACACCACAAGATTGAACCCAAAGCTAAGCACTTCTCCCATTGCAAGAAAGATCATCTAGTAGGCCAAACCAAACTGATAATTGAAGAGACTTGCAAAGATAACTCAATCATACATAAAAAGAATTCAGAGGAGATTCAAATATTTCTCATAGAAACTTGATCATAAACCCACAATTCATCGGATCTCGACAAACACACATAAAAGAGTTACATCGAATAGATCTCCAAGAAGATCGAGGAGAACATGGTATTGAGATCCAAAAAGAGAACCGCCATCTAGCTAATAACTATGGACCCGAAGGTGCAGTAAACTTCTCACAACTCATCGGAGGGCTATGGTGTTGATGTAGAAGCCCTCAGTGGTCGATTCCCCCTCCGTGAGCACCGATGAATGCTCCAAGATGGGATCTCACGGATCTGAGAAGGTTCTGGCGGTGGAAATTGTTTTTCGTTGGCTCCTGGATGTTTTCGAGTGCGTGGGTATATATAGGAGGAAGAAGTAGGTCGGTGGCCACCGAGGGCCACGAGATAGAGGCGCGCATACAGCAGGGGTGGTAGCGCCCTCCACCCTCGTGGCCGCCTCGGCTGCTTCTTGGTTTGCGCTCCAAGTCCTCTAGATCACGTTTGTTCCAAAAATCACGCTCCCGAAGGTTTCATTCCGTTTGGACTCCGTTTTGTATTCCTTTTCTTGAGAAATCTGAAATAGGCAAAAAAAAGAACAGCAATACGGGCTGAGCCTACTGCAGTTAGTAGGTTAGTCCCAAAAATGATATAAATGTGTGTAAAATAAAGCCTATAAACATCCAAAAAGGGTAATATAATAGCATGGAACAATCAAAAATTATAGATACGTTGTAGGCGTATCCTTGACTCTTGATTCCTCCAAAGGGCAAGCGCCCGGATTCTGCGTCTTCCTGGCGTCCACATCCACAACACCAACAACTACCAAGAGCTCGGGGCCATCAGGAAGGCGCCTTGGCCACCGCCACAGCGCCTTAGCGACCATGACTATGACCATGGAGGAGGCCGTGGTGGAGGCGGCCAGGAGAACCACGACCCCGCCAAGGCTGGCGTGATCGGCCTTGTGAGGACGGCTGGCGAGGAGCCAGCCTCGCGATGCCTCTGGAGGGACCAACCACTGTGAAGGCCGTCCCTAGGGAAACACCGGCCTTCCTCATTGCCGCTGCCACCAAGGAGGCAGCGACCACCGCCAAGATGATGGGGCGGGGCTTCCAAGATCCTCGATGCTATTGCACTGCATCACAGGTGGCGCTCGGGCCCCGCCTCCCATCAGCGTCTTCTAGCAGTTCGCCCGTAGAGGTGAACACGGCACTCCTCAAGCTCGGCGTCGCGTCCCCTCGGTGGTCCAAGTACACCATCACCATTGACTCTCTGGATCAGCTCAAGTGTGCGGCCACCGCCCGGCTTGCGCTCCCAATAATCTGCTCACCGACCATCGACAGCGTTCGTTACCAAGACATTCATCGATGGAAGTGCGGGACTGAATGTGCTCTATGCCGTCCCAATGTGCTCATTCAAAGGCGCTCCGGGTGCCCTCGACCAGCTCCACCCCACCAAGCCCTTCTCGGGGGTGGCCGGCAGCTCCACCATCCCCCTAGGGAAGATTCGGCTCCCTGTCACCTCTGACAAAGCGTGACAACTACCGCATCGAGCTCATCGACCCGACAAACGCCCACATTACGCCTCCCGTACAATGCCATCCTCGGTATCAGACCCTCGCCGAGTTCATGGTAGTGACTCACCACGGCTACAATGTCCTCAAGATGCCGAGGAAGCGGCGACATCATCACGATGCTTTGCAAGCTTGAAAAGGATCCGGTGTGATCCCTCGAGTCGCCTACCGAGGCTACGGCGGTCGAGAACTGATGTTGCTTGAAGCTACATCGGTATTTCCCCAAAGAGGAAGGGATGATGCAGCACATCGGCGGTAGGTATTACCCTCAGATATGAAACCAAGGTTATCGGACCAGTAGGAGAACCAAGAAACACAACGTAAACAGCCCACCGCACACAGATAACAAATCCTCACAACCCGGCGTGTTAAGGGGTTGTCAATCCCTTCACGTCGGCACCTCAAGATAGGCAAGCGAGCGTGAGATAAAATTGTAGTAGATTGATAGATCAGTGCCAAATAAAATAAATAGGAATAAAAGCACAACAAAGGTATTTTTGTATTTTTGGTTTAATAGATCTGAAAACACTACACCACAACAACGATGTAAGGGCACAAAACTGCGGTAGAAGTCTCTTTAAAGGGTAGACAAGCTGTCGGAATTGTGGTTCTCCGGCCGAGATAGAACCGCCACGAGCAACGTATCGGGGATTACTTCTCTGGCGGATAAACTTCTCCCATGGTTTTTTTACACTTTTGACCCATGTATTTGCCGGTAGTTCATTTTCTCCGGCAGATTGGTGAAGCATGTGAAACTACAATTGCGGCAGATAATCCTTGACACAAGCATGTTTACTTGGCGAGATATTATTCCAGCATGTTGATTTCACTAGTGAAATGAGGCATCCCCTAATTATGTAATATCCATCCATTATATATGTCCATG
This sequence comes from Aegilops bicornis, assembly GCA_021605145.1. Lineage (NCBI taxonomy): Eukaryota > Viridiplantae > Streptophyta > Magnoliopsida > Poales > Poaceae > Aegilops > Aegilops bicornis. Next base: position 832,692,461 of record CM038675.1, on the reverse strand, counting down.
CAATCATGACATATCACACAATTTATACATGCACTTCAATCTATGTAACATATACACCTCATCGAAAACCTTAAAATTCATTTGATAAACATAACGATAATATATAAGGAGGTTGTGCTACAAAAGGAGTACATATATATGTTGCCCCACAACCAAACTAAAGTAGTGCCACAAAAGATGTACATATTCTTCTAGATGTGTGCCACACAACCCAACCACGACCAAAATCAGCGGAGCAAATGTCTAGGTTCAACAAACAAGACACATGACATTGTAGGTCTTCCAAATCTTCAGCAGCTTGAAGATCTTCCAAACCTTAGTGAACCTGTGCAACTTTGGGAAACCTGCAATAGATCATAAAATGTTACATACAACAGCTGCATTAGAACTTAAGGAAGATGTTACAACAATCACAAACAACAGCCGCATATTTTTACGGAAATATATAGCAACTAGTAACATCTCTAGAGTAATCCCTACTTTAGTAGAGAACATGTCCATTTTTATCATCTTGACGGTAGCAAGCTTATCTTACTTCTCATCCAAATATAGTGTGCAAAATCTGTACAGATATTAACAAATATTATGAGTAATTAGTAGGTGTACCTATCTTGCACATCAGAAGTGAGGCTATTCATGTACCGAAGTAAAGCGAACATAATTGATGACCATTTTGGTATAAGCAAGTTGCATGCGCTAAGTTACTGTACTAGCGAGTGAATTAAGTTAGCTTGTATTTGGGCTTGCTTTTCCTTTTAAGCTCCTACTACACAAAATAAGAGGAACTATTTGGAGCATATATTTCAGGATCTTTATTTGGGGAGCTGTTTAGTTTCCTGGTTCCATGCTTTTGTTGGACAAGTTAGAAATTAGGTCCCTAAATGGTATCTGATTAGTGGACAAACCCACAGATTTAACCGAGTGAAACACTACGAGCATTTGGTTCAATAAACATTTTTATTGGTTCACTTTCCACCATCTACTTTAAAAAGTTGAATTAGCCTAGAAAATAAAAGCAAGGCTTTCCACAAAAAAATAAGCAGAAATAATTCATGTACACGAAAGAAAGAGGATCCAATTATGATAAATGAATCAAGTTAAAGCATGAACCCAATGGAACTAATTTCTCTACATGGCAGGGTCTATCATGTACATGAAAGGAAGATGATCCAATTGCAGTTTATATTTGTAATGGATGAAAATAAGTACTCTAGGAGTATGTTTTTTATACCTGTTGTAGGAGTATCTATATATACAAAATTTAATCATTATCCTTGCGAGATCGAGAGAACCAGATTTATTCAAGCGAGCTCTCTACAAAATCATGGCTGATGGACACAAAAGCCCACTAAGAACTATAATGATCTGTTTGAATTACTAATTAGTAATATAAAATGGAATTAGGGGCTTAAATTTCTTGGACACAAGTTAACCATGCAACACCTAAATGAGCAAAGCATTACTATTTGTGACAAAACCTAGAAAGCTTGATACAAAAGAATTTGAACTGAGAGAAAACCGAATCAATTTTAAACATTTCTAAGTGCAAACCAGCAACATCTACGAACTAACAAAATTGCATCATCAAAATAAGAAATGATAAAAACACTAACTACAGGACAAAACAAAGGATATGGCAGTTGACATGTACATTGACTAGAATTTTTTCACACTTCCAGTGTGTCCATATTTATAGAAATATTACTATGCCTGACTATAAATGACAAATTTTGACACTTCCAAGTACAGTTCTGGATGTATAGTAAATAGTAAGCAGTAAAATGCAAGGTGAAACGATTTTTACACATGAGATGCCTCCTTTTTTTTTTCTCCAAAAGCGGCATGCCAAGCATATCATGTTTATACTCATGAAACATATACGATGCAGTGTACAATAAAATAAACTAAATAACCATCATAAATTAACACCAAGAAGTAGAGCTGATTTTTTTGGCTGCTACACACTGGCATTAAAGACAACAAACAAGAGCTTAAAATGCCACTGCAGACCACTAGCATGTGAGGGCATATCTAGTTCACTATAATTAGAATCTGCAATTATATGTTAGTACAGTTATATCAAAACATTGACATCTTTGTCTTTGAAGCTTGTTACTCCCTCCATCCCAAAATTCTTGTTTTAGATTTTTCTAGATACATATGTTTCTAATACTAAAAGCGTTACTTGATACATCGTATTTAGACAAATCTAAGACAAGAATTTTGGGACGGATGGAGTACTTGCAAAAGCTATTCTCGAGGTTCAACAAACAAACATAATACAATGTCATTCCACCACTTTAAGCGACCAAATCATGTTAACTGAAAAGAAAATTAATGGCATGGTATATCACCTTCTTCCTTTTAGCTTGTCTCTGACTAGCTGGGCCTCCAATTTCTTCATTTGTATTTGAAAATTTAAGGTGGCCAAATCCTTCAAAATCCTTGTTGTTTCTTGTTCTAATTCTCGCTAGCTCTCTTCCTCTCGTTCTTGAACATTGTCTTCGTCTTTTCTTGTTCCATTCTTTTTCCTGAAAAGAAAAATAATGGCACATTAGATGTCGATGAGTAAGCATGTAGCGAAAAAGACAATTAATGGCACATTAGATGTCAAGTAGGTAAGCATGTAGCTGTTGGTAAAGGCCTCTTTTAGCAACTCTACCATCATGTCAAAACTTTTATGCAACAACCTCCAAGAGATTTGATATGGAGTAAGCTAATGACAAAACATATCTTTGAGAAGGTTGTGCACCCTGGATAAAGCTCCTCCTATCATTTGCTATGAATTGTCGAAAAGCATATGCATCACACTTCTTTTTCTTTTCTAGAAGAGGGTCAATGCTGCCTGGCTCTATATCCTCGTGAATTGGATCCTCCCCACACTAGTGCAGAACCGGGCTATAGCCCGGTTAAATAAGAACCTTTAGTGCGGATTACGTAACCGGCACTAAAGGAATGAGGACTAAAGGTCCCCACGATACGTCTCAATGTATCTATAATTTTGATTGTTCCATGCTATTATATTACCCATTTTGGATGTTTATGGGCTTTATTTTACACATTTATATCATTTTTGGGACTAACCTACTAGCAGGAGGCCCAACCCGTATTGCTGTTTTTTACCTATTTCAGTATTTGAAGAAAAGGAATATCAAGCGAGTCAACGAAATGAAACCTTTGGGAGCATGATTTTTGGAAAGAACGTGATTCGGAGGACTTGGAGTGCAAGTCAAGAAGCAATCGAGGCGTCCAGGAGATAGGAGGCGCGCCCACCCCTCTGGCGCGCCCATCTCTGGGCCCCTCAGGTGGCCACCGACGTACTTCTTCCTCCTATATATACCTACTACCGTAAAAACAACCAGGGAGCCAATGAAAAACAATTTCCACCGCCGTAACCTTCTGTATCCGCGAGATCCCATCTTGGAGCCTTCGTCGGCGCTCCGCCGGAGGGGGAATCGACCATAGAGGGCTTCTACATCAACACCATAGCCCCTACGATGAGTTGTGAGTAGTTTACCACAGACCTTCGGGTCCATAGTTATTAGCTAGATGGATTCTTCTCTCTTTTTGGATCTCAATACAATGTTCTCCCCCTCTCTTGTGGAGATATACTCGATGTAAACTCTTTTTGCGGTGTGTTTGTCGAGATCCGATGAATTGTGGGTTTATGATCAAGTTTATCTATGAGAAATATTTGAATCTTCTCTGAATTCTTTTATGTATGATTGAGTTATCTTTGCAAGTCTCTTGAATTATTAGTTTGGTTTGGCCTACTAGATTGATCTTTCTTGCCATGGGAGAAGTCTTTGAGCTTTGGGTTCCAATCTTGCGGTGTCCTTACCCGATGTGAGAAAGGGTTGCAAGGCACGTATTGTATTGTTGCCATCGAGGATAAAAGATGGGGTTTATATCATATTGCTTGAGTTTATCCCTCTACATCATGTCATCTTTCTTAATCGTTACTCTTTTCTTATTAACTTAATACTCTAGATACATCTTTGGATATCGGTCGATGTGTGGAGTAGTACTAGTAGATGCGAGCAGAAGTCGATCTACTTGTTGCGGACGTGATGCCTATATACATGATCATGCCTAGATAATCTCATAATTATTCTCTTTTCTATTAGTTGCTTTCGTAGTAATTTGTTCACCACCGTAATACTTATGCTATCTTGGGAGAAGCCACTAGTGAAACCTATAAGCCCCGGGTCTATCTTTTATCATATAAGCTTTCAATCTTCTTTTATTTGCATCTTTACATTTCCAATCTATATTATAAAATACCAAAATTATATTTATCTTATCATACTATCTCTATCAGATCTCACTTTCGCAAGTGGGCGTGAAGGGATTGACAACCCCTTTATTGCGTTGGTTGCGAGTGCTTTGTTTGTTTGTTTAGGTGCGTGGGACTTTTGAGGAGCCTCCTACTGGATTGATACCTTGGTTCTCAAAAACCGAGGGAAATACTTATGCTACTATTGCTGCATCACCCTTTCCTATTCAAGGAAAACCAGCATAAGCTCAAGGCGTAGCAAGAAGGATTTCTGGCGCCCGTTAGGGAGGTCTTCGCTCAAGTCAAGACATACCAAGTACCCATCACACACTCATCTCCCTCGCATTTACATTATTTGCCATTTGCCTCTCATTTTCCTCTCCCCCACTTGACCCTTTCCATTTTATTCGCCCTTCTTCTGTTCGTCTTTTCGTTTGTTTTGATGTCCTACTTGGCTCGTTTGCTCGTTTGGTTGGAGTAGTTTTTTATTTATTACTAAACAGAGAAGGTAAGATCTATGGATCCTCATCCGCTTGCTAATGTTTTTAAGATATACAATTATGATGAACCAATTGTTAGTGAGTTTTGTGCACTAGATTATCTTTATGAAGTTTTGCTTGAAATCCGTGAATCTGAAAATTGTGATGAAGAAATTTATGAAGAGATTCACGATGGCTCCTTGAATAAAAAAGCATGATTGCAATGATTTTACTATAAACTCTCTTTTTGTCAATTGTGCTAATAATATGCAAAATCCTAAGCTTGGGGATGCTAGTTTTGCTATGTCTACTACTTGTTGCAATGATCATGATTGGGATGATTCTTCTTATGATCTTGAAAATTTATTTAAGACCCATGATGAATATGAGATTGATAATAGTGTTTGCAATAATATTGAAAGTGGGTTTGGAAGAGTGTCAACTTTAGATCCCACATATTTTGAGTATGTTCAATCTTCACGATATTTTTGATAAAAGTGGGTTTGGAGAGGTCATGACTTTAGTTAATGTTAATCCCACTATCTTGGAAGAGTGTCAACTTTGCATGCATGTGGATAGTGTTGAGAATATGTTATGTGATAGCTATTTTGTTGATTTTCCTATGATCCTATATGTAATTATTATGAGAGAGGAGAATATGGTGGTAGAAATTTTATCATACTAAATTACCTCTCGTCATGTTGAGATTGCTATCGTCTCTTTCTTCTTCCTTTCATATGCTAGTTTTTGCTTGCCTTGAAAATTTGTTTTCTTATAATATACCTATGCATAGGGAGTATGTTAGACTTAGATGTGTTTGTCACATGTTTTATGATGCTGTCTTTGTGCTTCAATTCTTGTCTTTCATGTGAGAATCATTGAAATCTCAATGCCTAGCTAAAAAGGCTTTAAAGAAAAGCGCTTGTTGGGAGACAACCCGATATTTTTCCTTGCTGTTATTTAAGAAATGTTGCATATACCTTCTGTTTAGATGTGTTTTTATGTTTTAATTAGTGTTTGTGCCAAGTAGAACCTATAGGATAACCTATGATGATAGTTGATTTGATTCTGCTGAAAAACAGAAACTTTACGCACACGAATTTAGTTTTGTTAAATCACAGAAACGTTATTTTATGTTGATTATTTTTGCTGATGATCAATAGACAAATTTTCCAGGACTTCCTATTTTTGTAGGATTGTTAGAGTTCCAGAAGTTTGTGTTAGTTACAGATTGCTACAGATTGTTCTATTTTGACAGATTCTGTTTTTCATGTGTTGTTTGCTTATTTTGATGCATCTATGGCTAGTAAAATAGTTTATAAACCATAGAGAACTTAGAATACAGTAGGTTTAACACCATAATAAATAAATAATGAGTTCATTACAGTACCTTATGTGGTGGTTTTGTTTTCTTTCACTACTTAGACTTATAAGATTTCCTGTTGAGTTTTGTGTTGTGAAGTTTTCAAGTTTTAGGTAAAGCTTTGATGGACTATGGAATAAGGAGTGGCAAGAGCCTAAGCTTGGGGATGACCATGGCACCCCAAGATATTCAAGGATAGCCAAAATCCTAAGCTTGGGGATGCCCCGGGAAGGCATCCCCTCTTGCGTCTTCGTTCATTGGTAACTTTACTTGGAGCTATATTTTTATTCGCCATATTATATGTGTTTTGCTTGGAGCGTCGTGTATTATATTATTCTTTGCTTTTTAGTTTACCACAATAATCCTTGCTGTACACACCTTGGGAGAAGCCTACTTGATTGAATTTGTTAGAATATGCTATGTGCTTCACTTATATCTTTTGAGCTTGATAGTTTTGCTCTAGTGCTTCACTTATATCTTTTAGAAACGCGTCGGTGGCTTAATTTTGTAGAAATTGCTAGTCTCTCTTGCTTCACTTATATTATTTTGAGAGTCTTTTATAACAGCATGGTATTTACTATGGTTATAAAATTGGTCCTCGAATGGTAGGCATCAAGTTGGGTATAATAAAAACTATCATAGGAAGTGAATTGGATGCTATGATCAATTTGATACTTGATAATTGTTTTGAGATATGGAGGTAGTGATATTAAAGTCATGCTAGTTGGGTGATTAGTGTACGGCTTGTGCATCCTTATGAGTGGCGGTCGAGACGGCGATGGTCATTTCCTACCACTACTAGGAAAATGCTTATAGATAGAAGTTTACCCGATGGCGCATTTTTGTGACCCCATGCTACTAGTACTTACCAGTAGTGCTATGTAGAAAACACGCTACTACTAGCATATAACAACATCGTTTGTTTGCTTTGGCTGCACCTCTTGTTACACGGGCATGAGGCAGAAGCGATAGCCCATAGCTGTAGCATTTGTTACGAAAAGGCGCTACAGGTGGTGGGCTACTTGATAGCGTGGTGCTCAACCAAGCGCTACTACTATAGCTAAAGAAAACCGGCCCGATCGAGCGCCCGCGCACCCCCTCACTCTCACAATCTTTCCCCTCCGCCCGATGACGCCGCTCACGGTTGGGAGTTCGTTCAACCGCCTCACCCCGTCGTCGGCGGTGCCGTGCGCCCGCCCTGGCAGCAGTCGCCTCTCGCCTCCTCCGACGCTCCAGCCCCGTAAGTCCCCCTCTCGATCTCCTCCTCCCTGCGCGTGCCACACTAGCTAGGCTCCAATCGATTTGCCGCGGCGGCTTGCCATGTTTTGTGATTTAGGGATTGCACGGTGGCTCCACACATCGATGCATGGCTCCAATCGATTTGCCACGGCAGCTCGCCACTCCCCTTGCTGCCCCTACGCGGCGCTCCGCCCTCTCTGTTAATTAGTATCACATATGGATTAATAGGATTAGTATCACATATGGATTAATAGGATTAGTATCACATATGCATCTCTAGATCCTACTGTTAATTAGTATCACATAGGGGAGAGAGTAGAGGATTTTGTTGCTCACCGAAACTTAGGAGAGAGTAGAGAAGTAGCTAGAGAATTATAGAGGCTTTTAGCACATATAATTGAAACTTGGGTTTCAATTCTTGGCTTCTGCCCTGGAGGTGGTGGCGGCGGTGCCTAGTGTTCTAGGGTTTAGAGAGGGGGGTCCATGTCGTGCCTTTTTCGGAGAGGAGCCACGGGCGGCGTCGGTTGCCGTGTGCCGTTTCGTGAACGCCTCCACACGCTCAAGTTTGTCGATGGTGGTCGTAGGATCGGCTCCCCTTCTGAAATGGTGCCATGGGAGCTTTTGAGATACGCTCCTAGAGCCATGGTGTCATCTAGCTCGATCTTATATGACGACAACAGTTGAGGGTTCACCATAGTGCTCGACCGTAGAATCGTGAGATTTTTTAGCTCGATATGATAGCAGCGGTTGAGGTTTCAATTCTTGGCTCTTGCCACTAGCTTCTTTGTTGGGCTGAACTTTATGTTTACTTTTTAGTTGTTATTTTGCTTGCCATGTGAACTCTAGCTATGAAAACTTTATGTTTACTTTTTTGGATCGTTAATCCTTTAATCATATTGCTTTAGGGAAATGACGCCACCACCACCACCACCACCATGTCGATGGTGCAAGTCAAATGCTTGTGACAACCTTGCGGCCCAGCACAGCTGTTTGGCATCTACTTGAGTCTAGTTTTCTTCTTTCGGTAATAAATTATATGAAACTAGTAACTACTATTTTGTTTTTAAGCGTTATTGGCATTAATGCATCGTGTATATATCATTTTGCTTTTTGTACACAGATCGTCCCATGCAATGTGGTCGAAATTCAACAATCATTTGGAGACTCTTGTGACCTTTGAGGCTCATGGGGGCCCTACACTATGGAGATCGAGAAAGGGCGAAAGATGGCCAGCGGGTGGGAGGAGATGGATGGGTCCGTTTCATCGACAACATGCGTATCACCGGTGGTGAGTTGATCAGCTTCTCCTTGAGCTGAAAGACCCAAGCTGGCCGTGATTTATATCAACAAAGCGGGCGATTATGAGGATGATGAGGATGATGAGGATGATGGCGACCCACTCGGTGAAGCCATCGTAGCTCAAGAATGAAGTTGAAGCGAGGAGGAGGTGTGCAACCTATGGGACATCATTCAGCCATGTCTTTGACTTTGCGGGGTGCCATTAGTGACCCGCTGACAAGTACCATGGTTGATCGGCATATGATGGTATGTTGCATTCTTGTAGTTTTAGAGTAATTTGATGATATGCTTTATTGTTATACTTAGTGTAGAGTCAGATGATATATATGCTTAGTGAATCTTATATGCTTTATTGTTATACTTTAGTGTAGAGTCCGATCATATATATGCTTAGTGAATCTTATATGCTTCTTGAATCTTATATGCTTAGTGAATCTTATATGCTTTATTGTTATACTTAGTGTAGAGTCCAATGATATATATGCTTAGTGAATCTTATATGCTTAGTGAATCTTATATGCTTAGTGAATCTTATATGCTTAGTGAATCTTATATGCTTTATTGTTATACTTAGTGTAGAGTTCGATGATATATATACTTAGTGTAGAGTCCGATGATATATATGCTTAGTGTAGAGTCCGATGATATATATGCTTCGTGTAGAATGTGTGAGGCTACTTATTAATTGATATGTTTTTTGTTATTCAGAAATTGCCAAAGAGCCTATCGAGAGGCTGTGGTATCAAGCACGATGAAGAAGGCTCTGTTGGAATCATGCTTACATGAGGCCTCCATCACCACTTGTGCGTCTGGCGAGGACAGACAGTCGCACACACTTCAACTCGGTTGGGTGGAAGAAGCTTCCTCGTCGGCAATAATCTTCATGTTGGACATGCAATCCTAATTACTATCAGGGAACACCCACCGCCCGAGGCTTGAGGATGATGGTGCGTCATCGACATCATCTAGAACTTCATATGCATGTGTGTGGTACTGTTGAACCATATATATGCTAGTATGACTACCTAGTAGACTTATCAACTATGATCTATCCATGCATTGTTGACTACTATATGAGTTTGTGAGATTGTGTGGTTATATTAAATGTGGTACTATCGTTAATGTTTGCGAGATGGTTCTGTGAACTTAGTTTATTTGCACTAGACTTGTCTTGATTTCCATGAATATTGCACCTGACTGCTTTTTTTATTTTTTATTTCTATTTGCCTAGTTGTAGCGTGGGGAGAAAACAGGGCGCTACTACTACGTGATGATAGTAGTAGCGCTGGTGGAGGAAGCAACGCTACTAATAAGTATTTTAGCTGCAGCGCTTGTTCAGAAATGCGCTGCTGTTAAATAATAGCTGTAGCTCCCTAGCAGTAGCGCGGGTGCCTGCGCTACTGGTATGTAAAAAACCAGCGCCACTAGTAAGCTTTTCTCTAATAGTGTACCAATCTATCCCTCTAGGAGCATGCGCGTAGTGCTTGATTTTTGATGACTTCTAAATTTTTGCTATAAGTATATGAGTTCTTTTGACTAATGTTGAGTCCATGGATCATACGCACTTTTACGTTTCCATCATTGCTAGCCTCTTCGGTACCGTGCATTGAGCTTTCTCTCCTTGAGGTTGGTGCAAACTTACGGTGCATCCAAACCCCGTGATACGATCGCTCTATCACACATAAACCTCCTTATATCTTCCTCAAAACAGCCACCATACCTACCTATTATGGCATTTCCATAGCTATTCGAGATATATTGCCATGCAACTTTCCACCGTTCCGTTCATCATCATCATGACATACTTTACTTTTGTCATATTGCCATTACATGATCATGTAGTTGACATCGTATTTGTGGCAAAGCCACCATGCATAATTTTCATACATGTCACTCTTAATTCATTGCACCATCCGATTACACCGGGAGGCATTCATATAGAGTCATATCTTGTTCTAGTTTGAGTTGTAATTAATATTTTATAATCAATAAAAGTGTGATGATCATCATTATTAGAGCATTGCCCAAAAAAAAGAAAGGCCAAAAGAAAAGAAAGGCCAAAGAAAAAAAAGAAAAAAGAAAAAGAAAAAAAGGAAAAAAGGGGCAATGTTACTATCTCTTTTTCCACACTTGTGCTTCAAAGTAGCACCTTGTTCTTCATGTAGTGAGTCTCATATATTGTGCTTCAAAGTAGCACCATGTTTTTCATATAGTGAGTCTCATATGTTGTCACTTTCATATACTAGTGGGAATTTTTCATTATAGAACTTGGCTTGTATATTCCTCGATGGGCTTCCTCAAATGCCCTAAGTCTTCGTGAGCAAGCAAGTTGGATGCACACCCACTAGTTTTCTTTTGTTGAGCATTCATTTATAGCTCTAGTGCATCCGTTGCATGGCAATCCCTACTCCTCATGTTGACATCAATTGATGGGCATATCCATAGCCCGTTGATTATCCTCGTCAATGTGATACTTTCTCCTTTTTGTCTTCTCCACACAATCCCCATCATCATATTCTATTGCACCCATAGTGCTATATCCACACAATCCTCGTCCATGCGTGAAGGTTGAAAAAGTTTGAGATTATTTAAGAAATGCAGAAACAATTGCTTGGCTTGTCATCGGGGGTGTAGAATTTGGGAACATCTTTGTGTGACGAAAATGAAGCATAGCCTAACTATATGATTTTGTTGGGATGAACTTTCTTTAGCCATGTTATTTTGAGAAGACATGATTACTTTGATTAGTATGCTTGAAGTGTCACTATTTTTTTATCAATATGAACTTTTATTTTGAATCATTTGGATCTGAACATTCATGCCACAATAAAGAAAATTACATTAAGAATTATGCTAGGTAGCATTCCACATCAAAAATTCTGTTTTTATCATTTACCTAGTGGAGGATGAGCAAGAATTAAGCTTGGGTATGATTGATATGTCTCCAACGTATCTATAATTTTCATTGTTCCATGCTATTATATTACCCCTTTTGGATGTTTATGTGATTTATTTTACACATTTATATCATTTTGGGACTAACCTACTAGCTGGAGGCCCGGCCCGTATTGCTGTTTTTTCCTATTTCGGTATTTCAAAGAAAAGGAATATTAAGCAGGTCAAGCGGAATGAAACCTTGGGGCGTGATTTTGGAGCGAGCGTGATCCAGAAGGACTTGGAGTGCAAGTCAAGAAGCAATCGATGCAGCCAAGAGATAGGAGGCGTGCCCCCATCTCTGGGCCCCTCGGTGGCCACCGACGTGCTTCTTCCTCCTATATATACCTCGTGCCCGAAAACATCTAGGGAGCCAACGAAAAACAATTTCCACCACCGCAACCTTTTGTATCCGCGAGATCCCATCATGGAGCCTTCGCCGGCGCTCCGCTGGAGGGGGAATCGACCACGGAGGGCTTCTACATCAACACCATAGCCCCTCTGATGAGTTGTGAGTATTTTACCACAGACCTTCGGGTCCATAGCTATTAGCTAGATGGCTTCTTCTCTCTTTTTGGATCTCAATACAATGTTCTACCCCTCTCTTGTGGAGATCTATTCGATGTAAACTCTTTTTGCGGTGTATTTGTAGAGATCCAGATGAATTGTGGGTTTATGATCAAGTTTATCTATGAGAAATATTTGAATCTTCTCTGAATTCTTTTATGTATGATTGAGTTATCTTCGCAAGTCTCTTCGAATTATCAGTTTGGTTTGGCCTACTAGATTGATCTTTCTTGCCATGGGAGAAGTGCTTAGCTTTGGGTTCAATCTTGCGGTGTCCTTACCCAGTGACAATAGGGGTTGCAAGGAACGTATTGTATTGTTGCCATCGTGGATAAAAAGATGGGGTTTATATCATATTGCTTGAGTTTATCCCTCTACATCATGTCATCTTTATTAATGCGTTACTCTGTTCTTATGAACTTAATACTCTAGATGCATGCTTTGGATAGGCTGTCGATGTGTGGAGTAATAGTAGTAGATGCAGGCAGAGTCGGTCTACTTGTTGCGGACGTGATGCCTATATACATGATCATGCCTAGATAATCTCATAATTATTCTCTTTTCTATCATTTGCTCGACAGTAATTTGTTCACCCAGTAATACTTATGCTATCTTGAGAGAAGCCACTAGAGAAACCTATGGCCCCCGGGTCTATCTTTTATAATATAAGATTTAAATCTACTTTTATTTGCATCTTTACATTTTGCATCTATATTATAAAATACCAAACATATATATATCTTATCATACTATCTCTATCAGATCTCACTTTACATGAAGTGTTAGTGAAGGGATTGACAACCCGTTAATTGTGTTGGTTGCGAGTTCTTTGTTTGTTTGTGTAGGTGCGTGGGACTTTTGAGGAGCCTCCTCCTGGATTGATACCTTGATTCTCAAAAATTGAGGGAAATACTTACGCTACTATTGCTGCATCACCCTTTCCTCTTCAAGGAAAACCAATGCAAGCTCAAGACGTAGCACCCCCCCTAGTACCGGTTCATACGAACCGCCGCTAAAAGGCCACCCTGCATTAGCACGAGCGAGGGCGGATGTGGGGAGACCTTTAGTACCGGTTGGTGTTACCAACCGGTACTAAAAAGTTTGGGGGGTTTTGGTTTTATTATTTATTTTTCCTGTAATTTTGTGTTTTCCATTTAATTCTTTTTCGTTTGCTGGTATTTTACGTTCGACATATTGTACATGTTATGCATATATATAAATAGAATTTCTCATAGAACCGATTATATATATATATATATATATATATAGTTTTTCCTAAATGTAGCCTTCAAAGCCAGTGGCATTTGCCTTGGTGCCTCCGGAGCACGACGACAATTGGGAGTAGTTCATTGGGGTGGTAGCTCGTAGTAGAATTCTCCTTTGGGATCTATGACCTTGTTGAGCAAAAACCCTCTATTTCCTCTTGAAGTGCTCGTATGCGCTCCACTGGTAGGAGCTGCTCCCGCACCGATTCGAACTGTTAAGAATGAGTGATCAATATGCATGTGTATTAGTTATGTGACTAGATATCGATAATGGCGTAAAAATTGTGAATATTGTTACTGTCAAGCGCGTACCCGTAGCTGTCTATCAGTTTTGGTCCTTCGAGACGTCATCATCTTGCGAATGTTCTCGAAAGCGTAGTATGCACACACATCTGTCCCCTCGCTTTGCTTGGGGCCTTTACGAGAATAGAATTTAATCAGATAATAATTAATCAAACATGATAATTAATGGTCATGAAACTAGAATTAAAGAGATGCATGGTAGGTAGCTAGATAGTACTACTTAATTAATTAACCTTGGGTGAAACCACTTTGCAGCTTTTTTCTCCATTACGCTGGAACCTCTTTCGAATTCCTGAACTTTGCCCAAGCCACTGCCCGGCAAAGAAAATGAATAAATGAGTTATTAAATAGTTGATATCGAAATGACGAACTAAAGAGGCTGACATATAGTTAATAATGATTGAAATTACCGGTCGACTATCCCCTTCACGATTGTGTAGTCTTTCTTATCTTTAAGTAGAGTCCAGTATTTCAACTGTTCCTTCGTCAACTTTAATGATTAACAAGATCCAATGGTAACTGCATGCACACACGTTTGCATATCTTAGTTAAGCGAGCATGTGCATAACACTCATCAACTACCCTAAACCCTATACACTTAATTATTAACATCTAGCTAGCTAGTAAGTAAAAAACAGAATTTGTAGTACAAGACAGTGTGACTCATGTGTAGTTGTCGAGAAGTAGTATATGTTCATTGGTATTGATATGTCCATGTTTCTTCATTAACGGTATTTGGGTCAATGAACCCAATACCATACCGTCCAGATTTTTTTATTTCATACATCTTCATCCTGCATAATACCACAGAAAAGAATATAGTGAGGCTAACTACAGCTAGCTTGAGACTTGAATTACAGAAAGAAATCACTTATAGACAATAGCAACTGACGATGGATTTGTCGAGTGCGTCTTGATTGAATAACTGAAATAGTTCTGAATACTCAATGGACAGAGCTAGCTTATTGATGTAATACTCTTCCTGGACTTTCACCATGAGGCCCTCTCGATTGGTACTCTTGGTAATTTTCATGTACCAATCATGCAATTCATACATTCTCGTTGGGAGGTTTTTGACCTCCTCAGGCTTGACCAAAGGTTGGCCGCGGACATATTTCCGTTTTATGTCATGCTCTTTAAGCTTAGGCATGGGCTCAATCTCGAGGAGTTGTCCAACAGTGATACCGAGCATTTCAGCATTCCGTCTATGCTCGTCGGTTATTACCAGCTGACCGGCGCCGGTACTCTCATGTGTTGGTACAACAAGCGGAAGTCGATTAGCCACCTGTTCTCCTACTTTGAGGAGCGGTTTTCCCGCATTTTGGCCAGCTGCTTGGCTCGAGCTCGAGCTCAACCCCTTTTTGTCGTGCTCGATGTGCCTTCCTTATTTGGCGCTCATAGTCTAAATAAACAGGCTTGGGAGCTGGTGCTCGTGCCATACGAATAAAGTAGTCAATCTTATCCTCGGGCACTTTCTCCCTTGGCGGCGTGGCAGTTTTGGTCCGAAATGGGCGTCCACTTGGGCCTTCACTATGGCTTCGTTTTGCTCCTTGGTCATGTCGTAAGGCCTCTGTGAAAGAGGCGCGAGGCTTTTTGGACCATATTGAAATCGCTTGCCTCTGCCTGTACCTCCTGTACTATCTCGACTTGTAGCACTACACACCATAGCTGCGGCAGCTCTCTTCCCTTGATTCTTTGAGGCAGCGGAGGCTGGCTGGCAGTGATGTCGGACTTGGAGGAAGAGTGGCAGCGTTGGTGGACTTGGAGGAGGAGTGGCCTCACGCTTTGGCTGAGTTGAAGCAGGAGGAGTGGCCTCACGCGTTAGCTGAGTTGAAGCAGGAGGAGTGGCCTCAGGTGTTGGAGGAGCGTGAGTCGTCTGCTCCTCGTTACCTCCTGGAATTTCAAGCTCTAGGCAGCCGCGGTGTCGGTGGCCTTCAAAAGATGATGCAATCCTTTCTCCATAGGATGATACGATGTATGGCCTCTCCTAGTGTGTGCTCCTCGTCACCTCCAGGAATGTCAAGCTGTACCCCCGAATATTGGTCCACCACCTCATCAACCACGACACGAGCATAGCCGGCTGGAATCGTTCTGCAATGGTAGGTTGCTCCGGGGGGATTTGTATAAGCAATGGCGTCCGCCGCCTCACGGATATGTTCTTTATTTTGAAGTGTAGCTCACAATTAGTGTTCTCCGTGATGTCATCCACAGGGTATCTATCCAGTAGGGCGTCGCCCGGGGCAGAACCCACGCTGCTTCTCGGCATGGATGGGACGGTGCTATCCAATGCTGGATGATCCGCTAGCTACGGCCACTGCTAAGACCCCCTTTCCTGGCTAAGCGAGTCGATCTGCTGCTGCTGCCTCTGCAATTTGAGTGCCAAGTCCGCGTGCGCTGATTCTAGGCCTTGAAGGCGTTCTGCTTCCTGCTTCCTCTGCTCGTCCTCCAACTTCTTCTTCTTCTCCTCCTCCATCTTCCTTCTCGCACGGCTTCTATAGTCGGCGTTCCACTCAGAAAAGCCCTCATACCACGGAACAACGCCTTTGCCTCATGTTCTTCCTGGGTGTTCAGGATTTCCCAGGGCACGCGTAAGCTCGTCGTTCTCTCTGTTGGGCGTGAACACCCCCTTTTGAGCTTCTTCTATTGCTTCAACTAACTTATCATCCACTACTAGGGAAAAGCCTATACACAGAATCTTACCAGCAGCGCTCCTCAAAATACGACGCTACTACTATTTAGCGACGGTAGCGTGATAGCAAAAGCAGCGGCTATTTGAAAGGAAAATAGCAGTAGCGCGTCCACCACAAACCGCGCTACTGCTCTAATTGCCATGACCTAGCCCCCCCCTGCTAGTTATAGCAGTAGCGCCGTATAATGAACCGCGCTACTGATATGGAAGTTAGCAGCAATGCGCTTCAAAGAAAACCGCTACTGCTAAGATCAACCCACAAGTTTAGTCCCACCTCGCTCAAGTGAGCAGGTGTTTACCACCTTAAATATGTTATTTGTGAAACTATCAGAACCAGTTGGTCTTCACCGAACTCTATGTGTAAAATTTGTGGCCGCAATATGAGTCCTTTCCGGTTCCTACCGGAGAGGACTCATATTGACAATTCAGATTGTACACAAAAAGATCATTGATGGCCAATGTATTTTTGCATTGACGTATTTTTGTATAGTTACACTTAGTAGTAGCGGTTTATATGCAAAGCGCTACTGCTATTCAGATTAGCTGTAGCGCGTTTTGGCAAACGCGCTACAACTATCCCTAGCTTATCCCCACGCGCACGACCGACCTCTCTCTCACTCACACTCTCACTCTGCATGCGTGCCGATAATGCGTAAATGCGTAAATGCGCCATGAGTACTCCCCTCCTTCCGTCCCTCCTCCCTCCTCCTTGCACATCCTCCCTCCGCTTGCGGCCGCCCCTCCATCCTCCGCCGCCGCCCTCCTCCCTTCGCCTGCGGCCGCCCCTCCTCCCTCCTCCGCCGGCAACCCTCCTCCCTCCGCCCTCGACCTCACCGCCGCCACCCGAGCCCACACAACACCACCGCCTCCCGATCCCGATCCCGCCCTCGCCGCCCCTACCTCTCCGTCGCCCCCACCCCCTGCTACTAGTTAGTATTAGATTTAGTAGTAGTAGATGTTAATTTAGGGTTCATAGCTAGTACTAGATGTTTCTTAGTCAGTACTAGATTTTTAGTAGTAGTAGATGTTAATTACTAGTAGTGATGTTACTAGTTAACTAGGGCAGTATGATTAATAGTAGTTGTAGTTGAACTACTTTAGTTGTAGTTGAACTAGTTTAGTAAGGAAATTAATAAACTAGTTGAACTAGTTGAATTAATATAACTAATGTATTTTTAGTAAGATAATTAATATAACTAGTTGAACTACTTTATTTTTAGAAAGAACTAGTTTTTTTCTATTTATAGTAAGTTTATATTTAGTAAGCACTAGATGAATTAATAAAACTAGTTGAACATGTCATATTTGTTGTTATTTTTTAGTTTAAGCAATTATTCGGGATGTATTAGTGATAACTTATACGGTTTCAGGTGACCACCGTCGTCCCCGTCACCGACCCCCTCCGACATCCCCGCCGTTGTCCCAGTCACCGACCCCCTCCGACATCGAGGTGAGACCAGCCAAATATCCTTGTCTTGTGTTGCTCAAATAGGATATGTGGTTGCCCAAGTGGCCGTTCATGTTTAGTTTACACCTCCGAGTGGCCTATGTTTTGCCAGAGTGTTGATTAATTTCCGTTCTAGCAAAGGTCATGCCGGATTTTTTCGTGAATTCTGGCATGACTTGTTCTAGAATATGTACAAGTTTAATCTTTGAATTATGAATGAAGGAAATGTCGTACTCGGACGACGACAGTCTCCCGGGGGAGTGCAGCTGGTGCCACGACGATCGAGGTTCGTTGAGCTGGACGAAGATCGGTAACCGAATTAAGCTTCGAGGAGACCTTCGATGTTTAAGCGATGCGCATAACAACGACAAGTGTTTTTTCGTAATTAAGCATGACTTCAACTATTTCAACGTCTAATTTTCATATTTTACAATTCGACTAGCTTATCCCATGCCATGCAAGGCGCTATATGCAGGAGAGGATGGGTTTTGAAGACCATGAAAATTTTGAAACAAAGAAAATACACCTAAGGACCCATCATGATATGGATTTTGAAGTAAATCTGTGCAATGCTCAGGCGTAAACCATTTTGGTTGCCAAAATTGGGAAGCACTTTGCAAAATGTATGGTTTTTATGAGGGTATGATTGTCACCATGGATCTTGGTGATCTTGACATCGAGCAAGACAATATGGACATTTGGGTCCTTGTTGATATGCTTTCGATTGTACCGCTATGTGAGTTTCTCAAACATAGTTATTAACTAATTTATATTGTTTATTTCAAAATAGTTGACAGCTTATTTCCATTGACAGCTTATTTTGATTCTTCAAAGATTGTCTGCGGAAGATGGTAGATAAAACCCACTACACCCGATGGCACGAATTAATGTATAAGGAGAAAAATCATCGATCGCATTTTGTACTCTTCTTGAGAATTACAATAACTATTATCGAACTCCTCCAAATTATGGTGAATCGTGCCACTAGTGCTTGTGTTGAACAAGGTAAATTCTCTTTAGATTCCCTGGTAAGATTTTTTACTATTACGACATCCGTTCATCTTTTGCATACTTCTAAAACTAGTACATCATTGCTAACTACGAAGTTATTATTATGTTTTCAACAGAAACTCCCGATGGATTGTGTGCCTCATCGATGTCTCTGAATGGTGCGCCTCGATTACGAACATCTTGCCGAGGTAAATCTAGGGAGCTCACACTGTGCATATCGGATTTCTAAAACCGGTGAACACATGTTCATCAAAGAATGGAAGAAATGTATGGACATTAGCTAGGAGGTTCTTGGAAGTAACATTCAGCGAAGGCAAGAATTGGAGACAGGCTAATCTCCATTCTCCATAATGGAGAGTCAGGGGCTATCTTGTTTTTTGCTATTTTACCTTAGAAAATGTAGTACGTCTTAATTGAATGTAGTAGGTCCTATGAGGTACAATATGTTTATTATGTGGTAATGTGTTAGAGTTGATAATGAGGAGTACTTGTGATTACGACTAGTGACTAATTTTCTATGTGATGTCATTGATGAAAACGATGATCTTGAGGAGGTGTTATATGACAATGATGTATTATGATGATAAGTTGTTGATGATATGATGATGATGATGATATTATTATATCATTGGGTGAAAGAACCGCGGATTAGTTTCAAGTGGATGGACATCCACTTGAAACTAGTCCACGTTCTTGCACCCTGTGATGTAATAACTCATTATGATGTAAAAACAAGCTCCAAATTCCTGTTGTATGAAACCTTGTGTAAAGGTGTATGAATACAACATGAAATAAAAAAGAAATAAAATACTAAATAATAGTAGTAGAGCGGGAAAGGAGAAGCACTACTAGTAACTACCAGTAGCGCTCTTCTGAAGAAGCGCTACTACTAAGTCAACTTAGCAGTAGCGTGGATCTAGGCGCACTATTGCTAAGCTTTAGCTGTAGCGCCTTATCAGTAGTGCTCCTTCCCGCGCTACTGATAGGCCTAAAACCCGCGCTGCTGCTAGGCTTTTCCCTAGTAGTGATCGGCTCCTTTAAGACATGCCTTCTTCGAAACCTCGCCTGTCTTCGGGTCCAACGCCCCCCATGCGCATAGGACCAACTTCTGCACCTGGGGGGCCAGCTCAATGTAACTGGAGTGACCTGTGCAGCCAACATCTCTTGTTCAAACTTATCCCACTTAGGCATTGCCACCGCATAGCCACCTGGCCCCAGCCTATGGAATTGCTACTTTTTGGCGGCATTGGCCTTGTTTTTTCTGGACCGTTCCTTAGATAATTCCGATTCCTTGAATTTCATGAAATCATCCCAGTGTTCTCTTTGGTTCTCCAGTGGTCCCTTGAATTCTTGAGTCTTCTTTCCTGCTTTGACGTAGTTATTACAAACAGTTTTCTTGTGGTTGTTGAATGCAATTGCCATCTTCCTAAGAGCAGCGTCCTTGACTTTCTCCACATCTGCAGCTGTGAAATGATCTGGTAGGGTGAAATGTTCCATGAGATCTCCCCAAAGTGCTTTTTTGCTCTGTCATCGACAAAAGTAAGATCTGGACGGGGCTTTGATGACTCTTTCCATTCTTGAAGGGAGATCGGGAGTTTTTCCTTCACAAGAACTCCGCACTAACGAAGGAACTTGTTCACAATGTTCTTAGGAGCTATTGGTTCGCCATTAGTTTTGATGGCATCGATGTTGTAGTTTATGCCCTCCTTCAACTTTTTCCCGGGCCTCGCACTCTGCCTGTAGAAGATTTGCTCGATCCGGAGGGCTGAAAGAAGAAAGATCGATTCGTTAATATATCTTCAAATCATTTAAAACATGTGATGATCACCAGATGCCTGCTTATATAAATATACCTCGCCGGTCTCTGTTTTATCAAGATCAACATTTTCTTCGCCATCATAATCATTAATTTCTTCACCATCATAATCATTAATTTCTTTGCAATCATAATCCATGACTTCATCAATTGATTAAATGGCGATCGAATATCATATCATCACCCTCCCCGGTATTGTTCAGATATTGGGAGCTGTCATCTTCTTCATTTCGATTATCTGGCGCGCGAGGGGAGCGTATGATCTCGAACAGGGCCTCTTCTCCCTCTCTGCCGGTGTTGTCCGCCATAGCTTTTATTTAACAAATTCAGAAGAAATATAAAACAATTTAGTATTCAAATTATAATATGCAGGCATGCATGCAATCAATAAGAGAATCATAGTACATAATATGCACCGTCTCGAATAATATATAATCTTGAATACATCGTCTCGAATATTATATATCGAATACATCACTAGCTAGCTAGCTAATAAAGATCGAATACTACAGAATAATCTAGACCACTCGCGGTTCCTGAGGCACGGGCGGTGGACACCCAAAGAGAAGGAACCATCACAGGATCATAGCTCCGGTCATCTCCCCAAAGACCCTGCCAGGTATTGGAGAACCTGAAGTCCATAGAAGCCATGTAGCGAAGGACGTGCTCGTCCTCCTCCCTGACACGGCACCGCACCACCTCCGGAGGGGCCGGCTCCCTCCCCATCGAAAGTGGCCCACGGGAACGCCACCAAAGGAGCTCAGGGTCGACAGCCGGGACCGGGTTCCTCACCTGCGGCGAGCCCTGAAGGTAGCACCTCCAGTGCCAGCCAGTGAGCCCAGTCCGGACATGGGTCCTCTCTGAAGCAGGGCGTCGTCATGAGCAGGTCGGCAGCGAGGATCTGAGCAGGCGTCGTCGAGAACAAATACTATCGCCGCCATAAAAAGTAACATTTTTAAATGATTGGATTGTGATTTCTTATATGAAAATTCTAAATTTGTATAACAAAAATTATAAGAAACTAAAAACTAACATTTCTATAACAATTTGAAATTAATCTAATTCATCTAGCTAAAACTAACATTTCTAAAATTTCTGACATTTCTATAACACTTCTAACATTTCTATATACTATTTGACATTAATCTAATCTAATTATTTAATTCATCTAAAATGTTGTATGAAAAACAAAAAAAACTAAAAAAACTAAAAACTGAAAACAGAAAAATTGTGTGTGCGCGCACGTGTAGTGTGAGTGTGAGTGTGTGCACGCGCGCAGCCGGCGGCTGCGGCGGCGCGGTGGATTGGAGGGAGGAGTGGCCGGGGAGGGGTTCACAGCGCGCACGGGAGAGGTCGAGTCGACGAAGACGGCGAGGTCGAGGCGACAACGACGGCGAGGCGAGGGCAGACGGCGATGGCGCGGGGCAGAGAGGCGACGACAGCGGAGACGGAGGCGGCGAGCCAGGGATAGAGGCGATGGCGAGAGAAGTGGGAGATGAGAAACTGAATTTCTTTGAAGTGTTTCTTATAGGTGGCACCTTTAGTACCGGTTGTAGCCACTAACCGGTACTAAAGGACTGTTTTGGCTAGGCGAAGCGGCGGGTATCGCACCCCTTTAGTACCGGGTTGTGGCTACAACCGGTACTAAAGGCCCCGCATTTAGTACCGGTTGTAGCCACGACCCGGTACTAAACGGGGTGCGCTGGCGCGGGTGTGGTCCGGGCAAGTTTAGTCCCACCTTGCTAGCCGAGGGGCGCCCGCACTTGTTTTAAAGCCCTGGCGCGGCTGCTCTATCGAACTCCTCCCTATAGCGAGCTTACAGGCCTAACTGCCGCCTGTGGGCCCTCTTGGAGCCCTATCTGCATCTGGCCCAACTACGAGGTTGGTTTACTAGTCGTGTGCAGCGGGCCCGATGGGTGGGCTTTTTTATTTAGTTTTGTCTCAACAAAAATTTAGTTTTTTCTTTTCTACTTTATTTATTTTCATTTATTTATTTCTGAATATTTTTCTTGGTACAAAAAATTACAAACTTTACATTAGTGCGAGTAGTTTTCAAATTTGAATAGTTTAATTTTTTTATTTAGTTTTTGTCTCAACAAAAAATTAGTTTTTTCTTTTCTACTTTATTTATTTTCATTTATTTATTCCTGAATTTTTTTTCTATAGTTACAAAAAATTACAAACTTTACATTAGTGCGATGGTTTTCAAATCTGAATAGTTTAAATTTGAATTATTTGATGAACTAATTTGTAGACAAAGTGCATCCAGTTTTTGCACATCAAATTTCTTCACGTTTCAAATACCAATACACATAAGTGCCCTAACTATTACAAAGATTCCCCCCGGTTTGTTCGAAGCGGCACTTTCGAATATATAAGTCCGGAAAGTCACTACAGAAGAAAGTGATGACGATGAAGCCTATCACATGCAGTGGGATCTTTGGGTGTGAAAATTTTCCTTCGCGTGTGTCCCTTTGTGCCGTAACCATGGACAATCTTCATCATTTCACTGGATGCTCGGATCAATATTCACTCTGAATGGAGCAATTTCATCAAACTTCTCATAATCTTGACATGTATACATCTTGTCATCCACTCCCACGATGTTTCTTTTCCCTGAAAGAACTATGTGGCGCTTTGGCTCATCGTATGATGCATTCGCTTCCTTATCTTTTGTTTTTCTCGGCCTGGTAGACATGTCTTTCACATAGAAAACCTGCGCCACTTCATTGGCTAGGGACGAATGGTTAGATACGCATCACATAAGATTGTTGAGATCCACTGTTGTCATGCCGTACTGCGTGTCTTTCGTTACCCCGCCTCGTGTCATATTGACCCATTTCCACCGAAACAAAGGGACCTTCAAACCACCTCCATAGTTAAGTTTCCATATGTCCTCTATGTAACCATAATATGTTTCCTTTCCCGTCTTGGTTGTTGCATCAAAGCGGACACCATTGTTTCGGTTGGTGCTCTTCTTATCTTGGGCGATCGTGTAAAATGTATTCCCATTTATCTCGTACCCTTTGAAAGTCATTATATTCGAAGATGGTAACTAGGACAGCAAGTACATGTCATCTTCAATATCGCCATCATGCATGGCACGTGTCTGCAACCAACCGGCAAAAGTCCTCGTTTGTTCACGTGTAATCTAGTCGTCAGACTACTCATGGTGTTTGGAGTGTAGAAAATTCTTGTGTTCCTCCATATACGGAGCCACCAAGGCGGAATTCTGTAGAACTGTGTAATATGCTTCAGTGAGAGAATGCCCGTCCATACATATTATTTGATCTCCTCCTAGCGTGCCTTTTCCATCTAGTCCGCCCTTATGCCTTGATTCAGGAACACCAATCGGCTTAAGGTCAGGAATAAAGTCAATACAAAACTCAATGACCTCCTCATTTTCATGGCCCTTCGAGATGCTTCCTTCTGGCCTAGCACGGTTATGAACATATTTCTTCAAGACTCCCATGAACCTCTCAAAGGGAACATGTTGTGTAGAAATACAAGAACCAAAACGTTAATCTCTTCACAAAGGTGAACTAGGACGTGCGTCATGATGTTGAAGAAGGATGGTGGGAACACCAACTCGAAACTGACAAGACATTGCACCAAATCATTCTGTAACCTTGGTATGATTTCTGGATCGATTACCTTTAGAGAGATTGCATTGAGGAATGCACATAGATTCACAATGGCTAATCGAACGTTTTCCGGTAGAAGCCCCCTCAATGCAACCGGAAGCGGTTGCATCATAATCACGTGGCAGTCATGAGACTTTATGTTCTAGAACATTTTCTCTGCCATATTTATTATTCCCTTTATACTCGACGAGAAGCCAGACGATACCTTCATACTAAGAAGGCATTCAAAGAAGATTTCCTTCTCTTCTTTGGTAAGAGCGTAGCTGGCATGACACTCATGTATGCCGTCTTTTCCGTGCATACGTTGCTGGTCCTCCCGTGCCTCCGGTGTATCTTTTGTCTTCCCATACACGCCCAAGAATCCAAGCAGGGTCACGCAAAGATTCTTCATCACGTGCATCACGTTGATTGCGGAGCGGACCTCTAGCTCTTTCCAATAGGGCAGGTCCCAAAATATAGATTTCATCTTCCACATGGGTGCGCGTCCATAAGCGTCCTTCAGAACAGGTTGTCCGCCAGGACCCTTTCCAAAGATTACCTTCAAATCCTTGAACATATCATGTACATCAGCACCAGTACGGTGGTGAGGCTTCGTCCGGTGATCCGCTTCACCTTTGAAATGCTTGCCTTTCTTTCTTACGGGATGCCTGCTTGGAAGAAATCGACGATGTCCCAGGTACACATTCTTCCTACAACTATCCAAATATATACTGTCGGTATCATCCAAACAGTGCGTGCATCCGCGTATCCCTTGTTTGTCTGTCCTGAAAGGTTACTGAGAGCAGGCCAATCATTGATGGTCACGAACAACAATGCCTTTAGGTCAAATTCTTCCTGTTTGTGCTCATCCCACACACATACACCTTTTCCATTCCACAACTATAATAGTTCTTCAACTAATGGCCTTAGGTTCACATCAATGTCGTTGTCGGGTCGCTTAGGGCCTTGGATGAGCACTGGCATCATAATGAACTTCTGCTTCATGCACAACCAAGGAGGAAGGTTTACAAACATAGAGTCACATGCCACGTGCTATGGTTGCTGCTCTGCTCCCCAAAAGGATTAATGCCATCTGCGCTTAGACCAAACCATACGTTCCTTGGGTCACCTGCAAACTCCTCCCTGTACTTTCTCTTGATTTTTCTCCACTGCGACCCGTCAGTGGGTACTCTCAACTTTTTTTCTTTCTTACTGTCTTCTCCGTGCCATCGCATCACCTTGGCATGCTCTTTGTTTGGGAACAAAAGTTTCAACCGTGGTATCATAGGAGCATACCACATCACCTTCGTAGGAATCTTCTTCCTGGGGCGCTCGCCCTTGACATCACCAGGGTCATCGCGACAGATCTTATAGCGCAATGCACCGCATACCGGGCACGCGTTCAAATCCTCGTACTCACCGTGGTAGAGGATGCAGTCATTAGGGCATGCATGTATCTTCTGCACCTCTAAACCTAGAGGGCAGAGAGTCTTCTTTGCTTCGTACGTACTCTCGGGCAATTCGTTGTCCTTTGGAAGCAAATTCTTTATCATTACCAGCAACTTTCCAAATCCCTTGTCAGATACACGATTCTCTGCCTTCCATTGCAGCAATTCCAGTGTGGTGCCCAACTTTTTCTTGTCACCTTCTCAATACGGGTACAACAATTTCTTGTGATCCTCTAACATGCGCTGCAACTTCTTCTTCTCTTTTTCACTTGCGCAGTTTCTCTTTGCATCGGCAATGGCCCGACCTAAATCATCAGCGGGCTCATATGATGCCTCTTCTTCAGCTTCTTCCCGCATGACCGGCTTAGCTTCTTCCCCCATTGTTGTATCATCGTATTCAGGGAACACATGGCTAGGATAGCCATCGTCGTCCTCTTCTTCTTCATTGTCTTCCATCATAACCCCTCTTTCTCCGTGTTTGGTCCAAACATTATAGTGGGGCATGAAACTGGACTCAAACAGGTGGACATGAATGGTTCTTGAGTTAGAGTAATTGTGATCATTCTTATAGCCAGCACATGGACAAGGCATAAAACCATCCGCCCACTTGTTTTCCTGAGCCGCAATCAGAAAAGTATGCACACCATCAACGATCTGGGGAGAGCATCGGTCATCGTACATCCATTGCCGCAGCGCATCTTCATTACACACCACCGATTAGACCAAACTAATACAAGTTCATACATAAAGTTCATCATAAAGTTCATACAACACTTAAATGCAACATACAAATAACTCTCTAGCTAAAGCATTTAAATGCAACAACAAATACGATCAAGTCACAACTAAGGTAAAAATTGATCCAACAGCATAATGATACCAAGCCACACTATCAATGGCAAATTTTCTAATCTTTCTAATCTTCAACCGCATTTCCTCCATCTTGATCTTCTGATCATCGACGACATCGACAACATGCAACTCCAACTCCATCTTCTCCCTCTCAATTCTTTTCAATTTTTCGTTCAGATACTCGTTTTCTCTTTCAACTAAATTTAACCTCTCGACAATAGGGTCGGTTGGAATTTCCGGTTCACATACCTCCTAGATAAAAATATCTATGTCAACTTGATGGGCACAATTTTTCATGAACACAAAATGCAACAAATAGTTTTAAAAGAGAATGTACCACATCCGAATCATAACACGGACGAGGGCCGATAGGGACGGATATCAAAACCATGGCATTATGTATAACAAACAACGTAAGGGTAAGATAATTATATAAGTAACTATATATCTAAATCATACAAACATGATTTTTTTATATAAAAAAGATAAGAACAAGAGGCTCACCACAAGGTGGTGCCGGCTGACAATTCGGTGCGGACGATCAGCGGTGGTTCACGATGGAGATGGGAAGGCACTAAGTAAACCACACCTACATATGCAAACTAAGAGTTATTTTAAGCTCAGATTGCATATAAATCAAATAAACTACCACATATAATTCCTCCCAAATTACTAAAACCCACAAATTAATCACTATATAAATCGTTGCAAGAGCTAATCTAGCAATGAGAGATGAAAGGACAAAGTTGCTAACCTTTGTGATCACTTGAATGGATGGGGGCCTTCAAATCTTGACAAAATTTTGGCAAAATGTGTGATGAGCTCGAGGGGAGAAGAGAGGAAGAACATAGAGGAGGAGAGGGGAAAGGGGGAAGAACAGAGCGAGCTGGACGAAGGGTTTATATGTAGGATGACCTATAGTACCGGTTCGTGGCAAGAACCAGTACTAAAGGTGCTGGACATGCCCCAGTCTGACAACATCCTGCCACCACACCCTTTAGTACCGGTTCGTGGCACGAACCGGTGCTAAAGGTTCCGCATGAACCGGTACTAAAGAGAGCGGCCCGCCTAGCCGCTGGTACCGGCACTAATGGTCACATTAGTGCCGGCTCAATTACAAACCGGGACTAATGAGCTGCACATTAGACCCTTTTTCTACTAGTGCCACCGCCACTATCACTCAAATCCCGAATTAGGTGTGCCATATCTTGAATCATTTCAAACATATCATCATAATTATCTAGTGACAAAATGCATGCCATTCGGATCTAGTAAAAGCAAGGAGAAATAAAATATGGGCCAGGAATGCAATCTAGCACAATAGAATAGTCAATCGAAACATGCCATTTCGGGAACAACAAAAACTAAAATAGTAGTAAGAATATCGTTATCTATAACATAAAAACAAAACACTTGTTCTGTCCACAAATCCAATTTCATGAAACACAAAGCAGAGAAGCTACGACTTTGAGTCATACAAAAAACAATTGCTATAAAAACTAGAACTAATTCATTTGCCAAGTACACAGATTAAACTAACCAATCTAACATTTTTTTTAAGTTAGGATTGAATCATTTGCCAAGTTCACACATTGAAACGAACCATCTATCAATTGTAGAAGTCAGAACTGAATCCAAGGACAAAATTTGAACTGAACCCTGGCTGCAAAGAACCTCACCAAATGGTCTTGATGGGGCAGAGGAGGCAAACAGAGGATGTTGATGTCGTAGAGAGCTCGTCACGGGAGAAGAGGGGACGCTCCGTTGCTTGGGGGATTGGAGAGGACGTCGAAGAGGCAGTCCCGCTCGGTGCCCGCCTTCTCGGGTGGAGGGAGGAGGCATGCTTGGGGAGGCGTTCAGCGGTGGAGTCGCTCG
This sequence comes from Aegilops bicornis, assembly GCA_021605145.1. Taxonomy (NCBI): domain Eukaryota; kingdom Viridiplantae; phylum Streptophyta; class Magnoliopsida; order Poales; family Poaceae; genus Aegilops; species Aegilops bicornis. Next base: position 832,663,975 of record CM038675.1, on the reverse strand, counting down.
GCGATAGTGGTCGTCCGTGCGGGTGATCAGTGCTCGGCAGCACTGATGTGGGGTGGTTGGGGGAAAAGGCGGCAGTGGCCAGAACGTCGGGGTGGAGGGCTGCCGATGGCAGCGGTGGGGGGAGGGGGAGGGGGCGATGGTGGGGCTTTGTTGGTGTGGGCCGCCCACTGCGTAACTTCGGGATCTAGGGCGAGGCGGTGGTGGTGGCGTGGCTAAAGGCGGCAGCAGGGGCTGCAGCGGCAGCGAGGCTGCTTGATGGTGGGGGGCGCCCGATGGTAGTGCTCGAAATCGATCTAGGGTGGCCGACGCGGTGAGTGGAGGGCACGGGTGGGATTTTGGTGAAGTCATTTGGGGTGGCTGCGATCTAGAGAGGGCCGGTGCGTCTAGTTCTTTCAGGCCATTTTTTTTCTTTTGTCTATCACGCGCTTTTCCCTCGATTGCGCGCGCTTAGGCCCAAAGATATTTGGGTTTCGCGCCAAAGGCAGACCCCGGCAGATAATGGGCCGTAGGAGACGTCTCCCGGCAAATATGACGCCCTAAAGTGTACCGGCAGTTTCAATGCCCTTGCTGTTGATGTTCTCCCGGCAGTTTGTTTGCCTTGAGCTACTTATACCGGCAATTATAAATGTCCCGACAGTACTTCTGCCCTTGTTTTGATACTTTTCCAGGCAATTAACTGCCCTCAATCAAGTGTTGTTGTGTAGTGAAATAAATGCAAAGGAAAAGTAGATCGCAAAGGCAAATATATGAGAAAGAGACCCGGGGGCCGTAGGTTTCACTAGTGGCTTCTCTCGAGAAAACAACAAATGGTGGGTGAACAAATTACTGTTGGGCAATTGATAGAACTTCAAATAATCATGATGACGGATCCAGGCAATGATCATTAATGTCCAAGATTAGTAGACCGACTCCTGCCTGGATCTACTACTATTACTCCACACATCGATCGCTATCCAGCATGCATCTAGTGTATTAAGTTCATGGAAAAACGGAGTAATGCAATAAGAATGATGACATGCTATAGACAAGATCTATCTATGTAGAGATAGACCCGATCGTTTTATCCTTAGTAGCAACGATACATCTGTGTCGGTTCCCCTTCTGTCACTGGGATCAAGCACCATAAGATCGAACCCACTACAAAGCACCTCTTCCCGTTGCAAGATAAATAGATCAAGTTGGCCAATCAAAACCCAAATATCGGAGAAGAAATACGAGGCTATAAGAGATCATGCATAAAAGAGATCAAAGAAACTCAAATACTTTCATGGATATAAAGAATATATAACTGATCATAAACTAAAAGTTCATTAGATCCCAACAAACACACCACAAAAAGAATTGCATCATATGGATCTCCAAGAGACCATTGTATTGAGAATTCAGCGAGAGAGAGAGGAAGCCATCTAGCTACTAACTACGGACCCTAAGGTCTACAAAGAACTACTCACGCATCATCGAAGAGGCACCAATGGAGGTGGTGAACCCCATCCGAGATAGTGTCTAGATTGGATCTGGTGGTTCTGGACTCTATGGCGGCTGGATCAATATTTCGTAGACGCCCCTACGGTTTTGGGAATATTGGGGGTATTTATAGAGCAAAGAGGCGGTCCGGGGGGCACCCGAGGTGGGCACAACCAACCAGGGCGCACCTGGGCCTCCTAGCGCGCCCTGGTGGGTTGTGCTCTCCTCGGAGCACCCCACAGGTGCAGCCAGGGCCCATTATGTGTCTTCTGGTCCATAAAAATTCTCCGTGAAGTTTCGTTGCATTTGGACTCAGTTTGGTATTGATTTCTTGCGATGTAAAAAACATGCAGAAAACAACAACTGGCACTTGGCACTATGTCAATAGGTTAGTACCAAAAAATGGTATAAATGACTATAAACTGATTATAAAACAACCAATATTGATAATATAACATCATGGAACAATCAAAAATTATAGATACATTGGAGACGTATCAACATCCCCAAGCTTAACTCCTACTCGTCCTTGAGTAGGTAATTGATAAAAACAGAATTTTTGATGTGGAATGCTGCCTAACATGTCATATCATATTCATTTCTTTATAGCATGGACGTTTGGACTTTTATGTGATTCAAAGCAATAGTCTAGTTTTGACATGATAATTTAAATTCTCAAGCATATCAACAAGCAACCATGTCTTTCAAAATATCAATGCTAAAATAAGTTATCCCTAGCTGATCATGCTCAATCATTGATCCATTCATGAAAGACACTCGCATATTAACTACACCCAATACTCAAGTACGATCATATTTCCTCCTAGTTTCTACATTTATAAGAGAAGATGGAGACTCAAATTCAAAATAAAAATTGCATAAAGTAAAAGAAAGGCCCTTCGTAGAGGGAAGTAGGGATTTGTAGAGGTGCCGGAGCTCAAAGCAAGAAATTGAGAGATACAAACATTTTGGGAGGTGTATCCTTCCCACCAATGAAAATGACTTAGAGTTCCCAACACTTCCCATGCTAGATATATCATAGGCGGTTCCCAAACAGAAAATAAAGTTTATTCCTTTGCAACCATACTTTCACTTTCCATGGCTAGCCGTATCCACGGTTGCCCTCCATACCAACACTTTCCAAGTAATTTATTATTTGACAACATAAAGTAAATTCATTTTTAATTTCAGGACTGGGCATCCCTAATACCTTTGCCTTACTCTCGTGCAATGACAAGTGAATAAACACTCATCGTGAGAATAACACATCTGGCATGGAAAATATTGGCCACCCCTCACCGCTCCGCGAGCGGAACGAACACACAAAAGAGAAGTTTATTTTGAAAATTAGAGATGGCACATACAAATTTGCTTAGAACGACAAAAGAATACCGCATATAGGTAGATATAGTGGACTCATGTGGCAAAACTGGTTTAAAGGTTTTTGGATGCACAAGTAGAGATCGTACTTAGTGCAAAATGAAGGCTAGCAAAAGATTGAGAAGCGACCAACCAAGAAACGTAATCTCATAAGCTAGCATTAAGCATAATTAACACCTAATAATGCACCACAAGTAGGATATAATTTCATTGCATATTATTGACTTTCGTGCTTGCATAGGGAATCACAAACCTTAACACTAATATTCTTACTAAAGCATAATTACTCATCAACATAACTCACATATCACATCATCATATCTCAAAACTATTACTAAGAATGAAGTTTATTTTGTCCGATGATCTTCGTGAAAGTTTTTATTATATCCTTCTTGGATATCTATCACTTTGGAACTAATTTTCATGTGTTGCTTTTGATAAGCTCAAACAAATATAAGTGAAGATCATGAGCATAAATTTTCTTTCTTTCAAAATAATTTAAGTGAAGCAAGAGAGAATTTCTTGAAAATTTTACTAACTCTCAAATAAATCTAAGTGGAGCAAGAGAGCATTTCTTCGAAAATACTAAAGCACACCGTGATCAAAAATATATAAGTGAAGCACTAGAGCAACTCCATAGCTCATAAAAGATTTAAGTGAAGCATAGAGAGAAATTATAACAAGTAATGCCATAATTTGGCTCTCTCAAACAGGTGTGTCCAGCAAGGGATCAATACTTGAAACACAAAATAAAACAAGGAAACAATCATATCATACAAGACGCTCCAAGAAAAACACATAGTATGTGATGAATAAAAATATAGCTTCGAGTAAAATATCGATGGTCGTTAGAAGAAAGAGGGGATGCCACTCGGGGGCATCCCCAAGCTTAGTTGTTTGCTCATTTTTGGATAAGGCATCGCCAAGCTTAGGCTCTTCTACTCCTTATTCCTTCATCCATCATAAGATAACCCAAAACTTGAAAACTTCAATCACACAAAACTCAACAAACCTTCGTGAGATCCGTTAGTATAAGAAAATAAATCACTACTATAAGTACTGTATCAAACCAATTAATATTTTATCTTGCATTATATCTACTGTATTCCAACTTTTGTATGGCAAAAACTCATCAAAGAAAACCATAGAGCCATCAAAATAAGCAGACAACACAAAGAAAACAGAATCTGTCAAAACAGAACAGTCTGTGGTAATCTCATTTGTTCGAATACTTCTGAAACTCCAAAAATTCTGAAAAATTACGACATCCTGGTTAATTTGTATATTAATCTACTGCAAAACAATTGGTATTTTATCACGCACTGGTTAAAAATAAGAATTATTTTTATTGAGCACAAAAGTTTCTGTTTTCAGCAAGATCAAACAACTATCACCCAAGAAGTTCCTAATGGCTTTACTTGGCACAAACACTAATTAAAACAGAAAAAACACAATCATAAAAGTAGCATAATTGTGCAAACACTCAAGAACAGAAACAAAAAGCAAAATTTTTATTCATTGGGTTGCCTACCAACAAGCGCTATAGTTTTACGCCCTTAGCTAGGCATAATGATTTTAATGATGCTCACATGAAAGATAAGAATTGAAATGCAAAGAGAGCATCGTGGAATACATGACAAACACATTTAAGTCTAACATACTTCCTATGCATAGGAATTTTATAAGCAAACAAAGTATCATGACAAGAAATATCTAACATATGCAAAGGAAATGAATAAAACATTGACAATTGAAATATAACGAGAGGAAATTTAATAGCATGAAAATTCCTACAACCATATTTCCCTCTCTGATAATAATTACATGTGTGATCATATTCAAATTCAACAATATAACTGTCACATAAAATATTCTCTTCATGATCCACATGCATGCAAAGTTGATGATACGTCCACTTTGCATCATGTTTTCTTACTGTTATTTACAATGTTTTTATCCATAATAATGCTTTTTGGAGTAATTCTAATGCCTTTTCTCTCATAATTTGCAAGGTACACACCAAGAGGGAGAATTCTGGCAGCTGGAAATCTGGACCTGAAAAAGCTACGTCAGGCCACCTATTCTGCACAACTCCAAATGAGCTGAAACTCCACGAGGATTTTTTATGGATTATTTAATAAATATTAGAGCCAATAACTACCAGGTCGGCACAACCCACCTGGGCGCGCCAGGCCCCCTGGCACACCCTGGTGGGTTGTGGCCTCCTCGGCCTACCTCCGGTGCTCATTTTCTGGTATATAGGTCATTTTGACCTAGAAAAATTAAAGAGAAGACTTTCGGGACGGAGCGCTGCCGTCTCGAGGCAGAACTTAGGCAGGAGCACTTTTGCCCTCCGGCAGAGCAATTCTGCCGGGCAAACTTCCCTCCTAGAGGGGGAAATCATCGTCATCATCATCACCAACAACTCTCCCATCTTGCGGAGGGCAATCTCCATCAACATCTTCACCAGCACCGTCTCATCTCAAACCCTAGTTCATCTTTTGTATTCAATCTTGTTACTGGAACTATAGATTGTTGCTAGGGGGAGATTAGTAGTGTTGATTACATCTTGTTCGCACACAAACACATCACTGTGTACCTCCAACGCCGAGGGTGATGCACCGTAGCTCATGTCGAAGGAGACCCATTCGGAAGCGCGGTACGCAAGCAATCCGGCGGGTGCTTTTGTAGACCCGAGACCCCACACGCCCGGGAGGGACCCCGTCAGGGCGCGCGATGGCTATGGGTTGCCCTAGGTTGACCTGATCGCCCTAGGGCCTCGAGGTTCACAACCCTGCAACAAGAAGAACAGACGAAGAACGAGGAAGAAGAAGAACTAGGGTTAAGGAGAAAAGATAAAAGATGAAAAGTGGTAGATGATTTGATCGATTATGTGTTGTTCAATCGGCCGTCACCCCTTAGGTATATAAGAGGTGGCTGGACTTCCCGTGCAAGGAAAATGCTTGGATTCACGTCCAGAACCCTAGTCAAATTCGGATTGGTTTTGTCCGAACTTTCCAAAACTGTTCAGTTTAAACTGGCTGCACCTTGCGGGTCTTTTTTTGTGGTGGTAAACAACCTCGGATGGAAACGAGTCCAAAAGTAATCTTGACCGTTTCGACGAGACGAACAACTTTCATGTTTAACGTCTTTTGATCATAGGTCATCTTGAGGTTTAAATAGCTCACGCAAAACATTTGTTTGCTCGCGCTACCCATGAAACATGGCGTCTGGTGGGGTGCGCCATATTTCGCCTCCTGACAGGGCTGCATTCCGATAGCTCTAACTTTTGCATATGAACTCGGATTGGGATGATTTTTATATCAAAATCGATCGTTTCAACGAGACGAAGACAATTTGTGTAGATTATTTTTACATACGAGGCAGTACCTGGGACGTAATTAGCCAAATTGTGTTCTGAATACAAAATCTCAGTACTTCAAACACAACTTCGGCCTTAGATATGAGTTCGGATGACTATGGACCAAATATCAAAGTTTCTCCTTTTGACGATACAGAACTTTCTCGCTTTGAGCACTTTTTCATTTGAGGCCATCTTAATTGTGTTTTTGACCATGCCAAAATCTGGTGTCAACATGAGCATCTCCGAACTTGTCTTTACTTTTGCATCCGAGCTCCGTTTTAGACCACCTTCATATCCATCTTGATCTTCTCGAAGAAAGTCATCCCATGGTGACTACCAACCATACTTTTCAATTAATCTTGACATAGCTTAAAGCAACTTTTACGACTGTGCCACTTTTGAGCGTCAACACATGCCCCCCTGTTTTTCGGCAAAGCTAGCGTGTCGAAAAATAACTTGTACCATGTTTGTTTTAAGGACGATGTCAACACTTCATCAGCCATTTTACATGTTCTTAGGACGATAAGTATATATCGACCATTGCTTGTTTGAACATCTTGATGCAAACTTGGGTGAAAAACTTCACAACTTCTATAACAATCCGGTGATAAGGTTCCATAGATCAAAACCATCCTCTGAACCATATTGTTCACCCTTTTGCTAGGATTTTGCAGATAATCAAGAATGAACTTCCTCCAATCCTTACTTCGCCTGCATAAAAGTTTCATTAGTGGCCGAGGTGGTGAGCTCCAACTCGGCCTTACCTATGTTGGCAAGAACAAGCATTGGCTATTGATAGCCGTGCAATACACCATGACCAACATGGTAGCCGTATGTTTGCTATGCCAACCCTCTCCAATTTTCATGCAAAGATATATGATGAATATTAAAACAACCCAAGGAAATTTTTACATCTAGACATACCTCAAGATAAACTAAAAGTGATTCGTCAAAACATTGATAACCATTGGATATTTGTTGCACTACTCATAACGAATCACCAAAAGCCTCAGTATGTATAGCACCTTGTCTTGCTTTCCAGTCGAACTCAGGACGATGTTAGCATAGGTAGTACACCGGCCATGCATTGACATACTCTTAGGATGATAGATAAATATCGGCCATTATCGCAAGGTCCATGTAGAATTCACCCATTAAAGTATGTATAGCCGAAATAAACAAATGAAATAGCAATAAAATATTTCGGCCCCTTTGTATTAGCAACAAAAATGTAACTAACCAAATGTATTGTGATTTCGTAATACCATCTCATGATATAGAAAATTATGTTGCATCCATGGATCAAAATAAGCCCATTGAGGGTTACCAATCATACCTAATGACGAATTCCATGGCATAGGCGTTAATGGCATATTTGATGAATATGGATGATGTGCTAGCCGAAGATTTTCATGGGATGATGTACACCTTCGGCTTAATTGTTTTCCGCTTCCATCCTTCCCTTTCTTCACTTTTGTAACACTTGGTGCAATAGAAGGACATGCATCATTTTTATTTTGACTGTTCCTCTTGGAAACCCATGCCATGTTCTTGTTTCTCAGCTCTTGTTCACTAAGCTTTTGTAGCTCCTTCTTTTGCCACGATAAGCCGAGTGAGCATCTCGACTGTGATTTTGTTTCAACCAATGGCAACTCTTTTTGGGCCTTGTGCACGTTCAACTTCTTTTCTTCAGATATGGCACTCTGATTTTTAACAATTGATTGCCTCACTTCTTTGCCTTTTGTAGCCAATGTCAACACTTTAATTGGCTCTTTGTTAGTTGAGGTCAAATCTGAAGTAGCACACTTACGACCATCTCTTTTCACGTGGTAAACTTGCTTGACCACCTCCTTGTTCTTCCTTGAGCTCTGGACCGATTCCTTATGATTGAAATAGTTTTTGACGCGTGATTGTTCAAATGTTGATCTTCTTAGAGCTGCATAATATTGGTGAGATGGTCTAAAATAAGATGGAGAATGTGCCCTTGTATCATACCTATCCCATGATGAGTATGGATCTATATGAGCATAGGGAGGCATCCAAGGCATTGGCATTGGCGGCCCAAAATAAGGATATGAATATGTTGCATTAAAATTCCCACTTTGCCAATACCGATCCTCATATTTGCGCCTTGGGGGTGATCTTGGTTTCTTTGCATGATTGGGCCGATAAGCATTCTTCTATTCACTCTTATTTTGATATTTATCCAATAGTTCAGCGAAGGTGATTTTTGATCTCTTACACTTGCGCTTATTTCGGCATTTGTTTTCTTTTGGTTTGCTTTCATCGATCTCTGAATTTTCTTGTTGCCTCCCAATACTTGGCGTCTTCTGCGCAACCTTGTGGGAATTCCCGCCTTCAAGAATATATTCATTGTGCTCTTGAACAACTTCTTTACTTGAACACTTGATCCCAATATCCACTGTTTTTACCTTCTCATCATTTAATGAATCAGCTTGAACAAGCCGATGCAAAAACTTTTTGCCACCAGGACCAATCGGAATAGACTAGTCATCCTTTGGTGTTTCAACAAATATCAATCGTCCTTTATCAATGGACGATTTAATTATTTGACGAAACATGTTGCAATCCTCAAAATTATGCTTGGATGAATGATGCAACTTACAATACATTCGTGCCTGGACAGATGGCTCAACATTGTGATCAAGAATTATAATATAATTATTTCTCACTAACAAATCCAATATTCGATCACACATGCTTGAATTGAAGGTAAACTTTTTATTCTCTAGCCGATCTTGTTGTGAGAACGACTTTGGAGTTAAGCAAACGAATGGTTCAGATTTTGCATCACCCAATTCGGCTATGCCTTGTGTTTTGCACTCTATCTCTGATGTCTTTGGATAAGAAACTACACTGGCATCGGTTTGCTTAGAAGATTTAAACCTTGGCTTTAAATTTCTAAAACAAAAATAGTTAGAACATACATGTCTCAATTGAGACCAAGTGTAAGCCAAGTAAGAACTAAGCAAAGCTACCCAATTAGAAAAGAGCTTCAGATAAAGCAATGGGGAAAGCCTTGACTGCAATAATTTTTCACTATCGGTCTTTCTGAATGGTGCAATATGTTGACCGGTATGCTTTGTGACAATATGATTGCTAATAAATAAATTACCATTCTTCACTGTTCTCTCAATATTTCTTATGAAGATTTTTTTAATATATGCATCAACAACTAAGTCATGACCAAATCTGAAAACAGTTAAATTAATTGCTAGATATACCTCTTCAAATATTTTGGGAGAGCATGATGGTGGTCTGAATTGAAGAATATCTTGCTCCACCTTCGGATAGCACCCCAACGCCTTGTCATTATATTTTTTTTCATTTCATGAATCATTAGTTTGAAGATCTTTGTCCACCAAACTTTCTTCGGCTACTTGATCTTGGTCTTGAAGCTCGTCAATTTCTATGGCACGAAACTCATAGGGCAGGAAGTAGGTTCCATTAACTTCAGAAAAATCAAGTATGGTGGTTTTGCTATACTTCCCATGCCCTTTCTCAACAATGTTTGCCTCTTTGGATTTGATGGATTCGGAATATATACTACTTGATTCGGCTTTTTCAACCGAAGCACTTTTAGTTTCCGAATCATCATTCTTTTCACCGGTTATATCAATTGGCAAGGCTTCTTTTCTTTGAGATAATTCCCTATCAATTCTCTCTTGGCGAAGTACTTGCACCTATTGCGCAAAGCTTTAACTCCCCTCTCAATTTCAGCATGCTTTAGATTAGTTTGCCCCCCCAATGCTTTTTGGATCTTTCGGCAATGAAGTGTTAGTGTTGCCGAAATTTTGCAAATTTTTAGGGGGTGTATAATATGCTGCGGTACTAGGTGGAGGTGTATGCACTGCTGCATAACCATATGCTCTCTCACCAATACTATCAATTGATGAAGTTTCATCTTCCTGCAAAACTCTAGCCTTTATTGCAGCATAATCAGGAAACAACCCCTTTTCATATTGTTCAAGGCAAAGAGCACTAATCCTCTTGTTTTGTGCCAAGCTCTTTTTTAATGCAGCCACAACCGCTTCTGGAAGGGATTGCTCGGCGGTACTTTTAGATTCTTTCAGCAATGATTCATGAGTGTTGCCGAAATTCTTGAATTGTGTAGAGCATGCATTATATGCTACATTATTTGATGATGGCACATGTCTTCCTGTAAAATTTTCACTTATTCGGCTATGACCATTAAGATGCGGGGCCGAATTATGAACATTTACAGTTGCATATGGTGCTGAAAAATTACTAACATGAGGTGTAGCATATGATGGTTGAGAGTAACTGGCCGAATAGCTAGTAGTAGCATGGCCAATTCTCCCATCCATCGTCAAGGTTGGATTCACATATTGCAAATTAGTTGCCGATGAATAAAAAGGTGAAACACTTTCTTTTATGCTATTGGAAATTTTAACATGAGGTGTTTCAAATTGATTAACCAAACCCATCATGTTGTTCATCGGCATATGGATTTGTGGGGTTGCCGATGCATGAGAGTTTGTATACATATGTTATACGTTGCTAAAATAATAAGAATTTGAACCATGAAGATTGTTTTGCATTAGCCCTTGCGCATAATTAGATGCATGATTTATAAAACTAAGGCTAGTCGATACATAATGCTCATTAGGTGATCCAGCAACAACACATGGATTATTTGCATATAGAAAGGGGAATTGGGTATTCATATTACCTTTGTAGATTGCAACAACTTGATGACGATCTCTTCATAGCAAGAACGGGCTGGAGACGTTCAAAGCTTCTTCCCTAGCAGAGTCACCAAAAGTGTGTTCGCACACAAACACGTCACCGTGTACCTCCAACCCGAGGGTGATGCACTGCAGCTCACGTCGAAGGAGACCCATCCAGAAGCGCGGTACGCAAGCAATCTGGCGGGTGCTTTTGTAGACCAGAAACCCCACACGCCCGAGAGGGACCCCGTCAGGGCGCGCGACGGCTATGGGCTGCCCTAGGTTCACCTGATCACCCTAGGGCCTCGAGGTTCGCCGCCCTGCAACAAGAAGAACAGACGAAAAACGAGGAAGAAGAAGAACTAGGGTTAAGGAGAAAAGATAAAAGATAAAAAGTGGTAGATGATTTGATCGATTGTGTGTTGTTCAATCGGCCGTCACCCCTTAGGTATATAAGAGGCGGCTAGACATCAAGTGCAAGGAAAAGGCTTGGATTCACGTCCAAAACCCAAGTCAAATTCGGATTGGTTTTGTCCGAACTTTCCAAAATTGTTCAGTTTAAACTGGCTGCACCTTGCGGGCCTTTTTTTGGTGGTAAACGACCTCGGATGGAAACGAGTCCAAAAGTAATCTTGACCGTTTCGACGAGATGAACAACTTTCATGTTGAATATTTTTTTATCAGAGGTCATATTGAGGTTCAAATAGCTCGCGCAAAACATCTGTTTGCTCGCGCTACCCATCAAACATGACGTCTGGTGGGGCACGCCATACTTCGCCTCCTGACAGGGCTGCATTACGATAGATCTAACTTTTGCATAAGTACTTTTATTGGGATGATTTTTATACCAAAATCGATCATTTCGACGAGACAAGAACAATTTGTGTAGATCATTTTTCCATACAAGGCCGTCATGGGGGCGTAATTAGCCGAATAGTGTCCTGAATACAAAATCTCAGTGCTTCAAACACAACTTCGGCCTTTGAGATGAGTTCGGATGACTATGGCACAAATATCAAAGTTTCTCCTTTTGACGACATGGAACTTTCTCGCTTTGAGCACTTTTTCATTTGAGGCCATCTTAATTGTGTTTTTGACCATGCCAAAATCTGGTGTCAACATGAGCATCTCCGAACTTGTCATAACTTTTGCATCCGAGCTCCGTTTTAGACCACCTTCATATCCATCTTGATCTTCTTGAAGAAATTCATCCCATGGTGACTACCAACCACAATTTTGATTTAATCTTGACATAGCTTAAAGCAACTTTTATGACTATGCCACTTTTGAGCGTCAAGACATCTTGTAGTTGATTACTATATGGTTTATTTGGTGGAAGATTATATGTTCAGATCCATTATGCATATTAATACCCCTCTGATCATGAGCATGTTTATTGTTTGTGAGTAGTTACTTTTGTTCTTGAGGTCACGGGAGAAATCATGTTGCAAGTAATCATGTGAATTTGATATGTGTTCGATATTTCGATAGTATGTATGTTGTGATTCCCTTAGTGGTGTCATGTGAACGTCGACTACATGACACTTCACCATATTTGGGCCTAAGGGAATGCACTGTGGACTAGTAAATAGATGGTGGGTTGCAAGAGTGACAGAAATTTAAACCCCTGTTTATGCACTATTCCGTAAGAGACCGATTGGATCCTAGAGTTTAATGCTATGGTTAGAATTTATTCTTAATACTTTTCTCGTAGTTGCGGATGCTTGCGGGAGGGTTAATCATAAGTAGGAGTTTTGTTCAAGTAAGAACAACACCTACGCACTGGTCCACCCACATATCAAGTTATCAAAGTAGCGAACACAAATCAAAGTGACTAGATGAAATTCCCGTGTACCCTCAAGAACGTTTTGCTTATCATAAGAGATTGTTACAAATATCGTTACTTGCTCGTTACAAATTATCTTGCTATCAAACTATTCCCTACTTACAATTTCAGCACTTGCAGACATTACCTTACTGAAAACTACTTGTCATTTCCTTCTGCTCCTCATTGGGTTCGACACTCTTACTTATCGAAAAGAGCTACAATTTATCCCCTATACTTGTGGGTCATCAAGGCTATTTTCTGGCGCCGTTGCCGGGGAGTGAAGCGCCTTTGGTAAGTGGAATTTGGTAAGGAAAGATTTATATAGTGTGCTGAAATTTATTGTCACTTGTTACTATGGAAAACTATCATTTGAGGTGTTTGTTCGGGGTATCTTCACCTCATCCGGAACCACAATTAATTTCCCCTCAACCTACTGCACCTACTGAAAATATTGAATATGAAACCCCTTCGGGTATGGTAGAACAACTGCTAGCTAATCCTTATGTAGGAGATTGAACTGAACATCCTGATATGCACTTGATACATGTCGAACAAATTTGTGGATTGTTTAAGCTTGCAGGTTTACCCAGGGACGAAGTGATCAAAAAGGTTTTCCCTTTATCTTTGAAGGGAAAAGCATTGACATGGTATAGGCTATGCGATGATATTGGATCATGGAATTGGAATCGTTTGAAATTGGAGTTCCGTCAAAAAAATTATCCTATGCATCTAGTTCATCGTGATCGGAATTATACATCTAATTTTTGGCCTTGTGAAGGAGAAAGTACCGCTCTAGCTTGGGGGAGGCTTAATCAATGTTATATTCATGCCCCAATCATGAGCTCTCAAGAGAAATTATTATTCAGAATTTTTGTGCTCGACTTTCTCGTAATGATCAAACCATGTTGGATACTTCTTGTGCTGGTTCTTTTATGAAGAAGACTATTGAATTCCGGTGGGATCTTTTGGAAAGAATTAAGCGCAACTCTGAAGATTGGGAACTTGACGAAGTTAAAGAGTCAGGTATTAAGCTTAAGTATGATTGTGTTAAATCTTTTATGGATACCGATGCTTTTCAAAAGTTTCGCACTAAATATGGATTTGAATCTGAGATAGTAGCCTCCTTTTGTGAATCATTTGCTACTCATGTTGAACTCCCTAAAGAGAAGTGGCTTAAATATCACCCACCTACTAAAGAAGAAATTAAAGAACCGGTACCAGTTAAAGAAGAAACTATACTCTATAATGTTGATCCAGTTGTTCCTATTGCTTATATTGAGAAACCCCCTTTCCCTGTTAGGATAAAGGAACATGCTAAAGCTTCAACTGTGGTTAACAATAGCTATATTAGAACTACTAAACCTGATGAACAAATTAAAGTAGAACCTAGTATTGCTATGGTTAAAGATCTCTTGAAAGAAGATATGGATGGGCATGTTATTTACTTCTGTGAAGAAGCTGCTAGAATTGCTAAACCTGATGGAAAAGATAAACATAGACCTATTGTTGGCATGCCTGTTATTTCAGTTAAAATAGGAGATCACTGTTATCATGGTTTATGTGACATGGGTGCTAGAGTGAGTGCTATTCCTTATACTCTATATCAAGAAATTATAAAAGACGTAGCACCTACAAAGTTAGAAGACATAGATGTTACTATTAAACTTGCAAATAGAGACACCATATCACCGTGTGGGATTATTAGAGATATTGAAGTCTTGTGTGGGAAAATAAATTTATCCTACTGATTTTCCTGTTCTTGGTACCCCGCAAGATGACTTCTGTCCAATTATCTCTGGTAGACCTTTCTTGAACACAGTAAATGCTAAGATAGATTGCAAGAAACAAAATGTGGGTGTTAGCTTTGGTGATGAGTCTCATGAGTTTAATTTTTCCAAGTTTAGTAGAAATCATCATGAAAAAGAATTGCCTAGTAAGGATGAATTAATTGGTCTTGCTTCTATTGTTGTGCCACCTACTGATCCTTTAAACAATACTTGCTAGACCATGAGAATGATTTACATATGCATGAAAAGAAATGAAATAGATAATATTTTCTTTGAACAACGTCCTCTGCTTAAAGACAATTTGCCTATTGAAACCCTTGGAGGTCCTCCTCCACCTAAAGGTGATCCCGTGTTTGAATTAAAACAATTGCCAGACACTTTGAAATATGCTTATCTCGATGAAAAGAAGATATATCCTGTTATTATTAGTGCTAACCTTTCAGAACATGAAGAAGAAAGATTATTGAAAGTTCTAAGGAAGCACCTAGCTGTTATTGGATATACTCTTCATGATCTAAAGGGCATTAGTCCCACTCTATGTCAACACAAAATTAATATGGAACATGATGCTAAGCCAGTTGTTGATCACCAACGTCGGTTAAATCCGAAGATGAAAGAGGTGGTAAGAACGGAAATATTAAAACTTCTGGAAGCATGTATAATCTATCCTATAGCTGATAGTAGATGGGTAAGTCCTGTTCATTGTGTCGCTTAGAAAGGAGGTATTGTTGTTGTTCCTAATGATAAGAATGAACTTATTCCACAAAGAATTGTTACAGGCTATAGAATGGTAATTGATTTCAGAAAATTAAACAAAGCAACTAGAAAAGATCATTACCCTCTGCCTTTTATTGATCAAATGCTTGAAAGGTTATCTAAGCACACACACTTTTGCTTGCTAGATGGATATTCTGGCTTTTCATAAATACCTGTTTCTCAATCTAATCAAGAAAAGACTACTTTTACTTGTCCTTTTGGAACCTATGCTTATAGACGTATGCCTTTTGGTTTATGTAAAGCACCTTCTACGTTTCAAAGATGCATGATGGCTATTGTCGGTGTCAAAACTGACGGATCTCGGGTAGGGGGTCCCAAGCAGTGCGTCTTAGGACCAATGGTAACAGGAGGCAAGGGACACAATGTTTACCCAGGTTCGGGCCCTCTCGATGGATGTAAAACCCTACTTCCTGCTTGATTGATATTGATGATATGGGTGTTACAAGAGTCGATCTACCACGAGATCGTAGAGGCTAACCCTAGAAGCTAGCCTATGGTATGATTGTTGTATGTCTATCGACTAGCCTGGCCTCGGTTTATATAATGCACCAGAGGCCTAGGATAACAAGAGTTCTAGCCGAATACGCCGGTGGGGGAGGAGTCCTTGTCTTGATCGCCAAGTCTTGTGGAATCTTCCTTGTATGCAGCAACTGTCCGGACTGGCCCATGAGTATACGACCATGGGGATCCTCGGCGCAATCCAACTGACCGGGAGACGACGTGGTGAGTACCCCCTTGTCCAGGACACCGTCGAGTCTCCCCTGAACCTGTCTTCGTTGGGGACGCCTCGATTCTTCCGAACTGTTCTTCATCTTCGATCGTCGGTCTTGAAAACTGGTTCAACAAATCTTCTCATCTTCGATCTTGAGGATCGCCTAAGTGCATACGAAGAGTTTACACGTTGGGTATCCGAGGAGCCCCTTTAAGTTTACGGCCTTTATCAATGCCTTGTTATTTTTATGCCACGCCTCGGGTTTGAAGTTGTTCCCGGGAGGCATTGTCTTCTTGCATCCGATCCCTAACGCCGGACTGCATTCGAGGCATCTTTTGTAGTCGAGCACCAACGCCGGACTGCTTCCCAGCTCTATCACCGGACTATGTATCCGAGCTCCAACGACGGACGGTATCCGAGCTCCAACGCCGGACTATGTATCCGAGCTCCAACGCCGGACTGTATCCGAGGTGTGGCAAATCACCTTGGTTCAAAGAAGTTTGAAGGAGTTTAGCCGAGCTTAATGCCGGAAATGCCCTCAATGGAGCCAGACACTAGCGTCCGAGCTTTATGCCGGACTGCTTCCGACGTGGTGCACCACCCCGAATGTGGGCCGATTTTTGTCAATATTTTTGATTGGTGCAATTTATTCTCTGCCGAGATATATAGCCAGTACCCCACAAGGTGTGTATCGGTCTAAAACCCGAGATGCACCTAAAGGATGACGTAAGACCGCAGATCCCAAGATGGCCGCCGAGACTCAAAGTTGATTTGCAAAATCGGCCCGAGGATCAAGTCCTAACTTGGCGAGAATACTTGGGACACAAAAGCGGCGTGCTCAGTCCTCGAGACTCGGGTTGGGTGCGGTCGACCAACCCGAGGATCAAAATCTCCTCGGAAACTGTATTGCACTTAAAATTTTCTCGCATTGAACAGCAATGCAAGAGCCCCCAGACATCGGGTCGGGTGGCAACACCAGATCGAAGGATTGATGTGCCCTTTAATATTTGTAAATAATAATCCGAAGCCCAGTAGCCCCGAGCCTTAATGCGGCACGGGTGGCGAATTAAGGATCGATATCCATAGTAAAATCACAAATTATGTGTAATGACTCAATGTATCCAAGTACTTTATGTCATTAATGCTCGGATCCGCATTGTACAAAACTTTGTTGACCGACCATCGGCTTCAACCTCCTCGGCCAGTAGCCGAGGAGTGTTTCTCCTACATTATAAAGCCTTTATGAGGGCAAAGATTTACGACAAACAAGGCAATCTGGCCATACAGATTTTATAAACAAAGGTACGCAGAGAGATATGTTATATTCTTGTTTAATGTAAGAAATGTCTTCCAAAGAAAATAGTCCCGCTATCGGTTCCTTTCTTTGGGTTGTCATGCTAAGCATGATCATGAAACCTCAGCTCCAATGTAAGAGCAAAATATTGAGGATTTAGTTTGGGAGGCCAATTAATAGCCCCCGGTAGTGTTCGGCGACAGTCGAGGTCAAGCCGGAAACACTTCGGCCAATTTTATGAATGGCCCGTCATTTAATATAGTCATCGGATCGCTGACCAGTTTACACCTATTATGACAGTCAGTTTTCGGCTTTCTCCACTGAGGTGCTTGACCATGCGAGCTGGAAGCACAATCGCAGTGGTTCTCCCTTTGCACACCTAGCCGATCAAAGCGGAACGTAGGAGGCAAGCGCGGGAGCCGGGCAACACAACTATTGACGGAAGACACAATTCGAAATTGATGCATATATAGCAATATCCGAGAATGTTTTTGCCGAATCTCTAAAGGTGTCCGGCGTTGCCTTTGCGAGACTTGTGCTGAAAACACACAAATAGTTTAAAAGTGCCAAAATCTTGGAAAACCAAAAACGTCGGTAAAAACATGACGTCCGAACAAGATCAAGTGTTCGGTGCCAATCCGAAAATTGGACTTTAGAAAAAAGTGCTTCCGTGCTTTAACATGACACATCCTATCTCAAGACTTCAGCGGGTCAGCCTACGGCTCATTAGGCCGATTTAGAAAACTAAACTCTAGTGGTTTTGAGAGAGAAATTAGGCTCCCGGCTAGTGACCGCATACCGTGTCGAGAAAAGGAGTGATAAATAATAATAAAAACTCTGCAACGACTAAGAAGAAAAACACTTATTATAAAACGGCTCAAATAAACATAAGAGCCCCCAAGTGACTTGGGTAAAGAATGATTGTACGCATCAAGTACTTATATCATATCTATGTTCAACCGAACTTTAAACGCATCTTAACCGACCGTCGGCTTCTCCCTCTTCGTTAAGGACCGAAAAGTGTTATGTACTCCATCATCGAGAATATCGACGGTGTTTCCAATAACCAGGTAATCAGGTCATAAGGTCAGAATGCATAAAGCGCTCGAGGAACTTATGCTATATTATCGATAAAGTGTAAGAAGCATCTTTGAAGAAAATAGTACCCCCACCGATACCTTTCTTCGGTGCTCATTGTTAATATGAGACTTGTGCAATAGATTTTTTGTACTCATGAGTTCTGTTGTGTGCCGACCATTATTGAAAACAGTAAGAGCGCTAGCTTTCGGCTTCACCCAGTCTGAGGTCCGGCTCGGGTGACCCGATCGTGACAATCGTAGAGGTGCTCCCTTTACTCCCTAGCCGAACAATCGGAAACGTAGGGGTAAACACAGGAGCAAGGCAACCCAGCTTGCAAATCGCTTAAGTCAATATGGTGCATATTGTGGCATAATACACGAACAAGGAACGAAGCCATACAAGTATAATCATATGCAAGAGGAAAAGCTTCATGAAGGAAGCCCCAAATGAATTGGGTATTTGAATTTAGGCGTCACAAACAAAGTTTGGACAAGGAAATTTTTTACAAGCAAAATTTGTCCGAAAAAGTATAATGCTTGGTGGAACCGAACACAAGTTAGAAATTAAAGCTTTGAGCATGAAAGCGGCTTAGCTGGTTAATGTGTTCGATATTGATGACGCGGTCCGAGCTTGATACGGGACAAGGTTCCATCCCCCAAGCCGGTCCCGAGGTGGCGGAGCGGAGAGCTCGACACGCCAAGTGGTGACATAGCACGGTCAATGCATCGGCCAAGAGTGACTCCGAAGTCCACGGATCATTTTCCTATGCACAAAAAATGGTGCAAACCGGAGATAATAGTAATAATGATAATTAAAAAAATCGTTGCATAATAAATAATTTATGCAAAGTGAGTAATAAAAGAAATATGGCCTGGCGCCGAAGTCAATGTCGATGCAGGTCGTCAGCCTAATGCAATAAAGGCGTGGAAAATCCTGGATTCACAGGTCCGTCTGAAAGTTAGGATGCGGCGTTCACGGACTATGTACGAAAACTGACCGAACCATCATGCGACCGTCGATAATGCGGCCACCATTTGATAGACCTGTGTACATATGATGGACAAACCAGAGTAATAATTCCTTCGGAAAAATTAACCCAAACAAGCAAAAAGAAATACTAGGATTAATAGCACCTGGTTTATTTGTTGTAGCAATCCGAAGGAAAGGTGATTCCCAAAATTGGGACTCGATCCACGCACCCATTGCCTGGTCGGCTAGTGACGCCGAAGTGTCCAGAGTAGGTTGATGAAGAGATGGCGAAGCTCGCGGTCCAGCCGAGATGTCGAAGTAGGTCGGCGTGATGGACACCAGCTTGAAGAAGCAATAGTGCGGCCCTGCCGATGCAGGTCGTGACGTGGTTGATGCCGGCTTGATGAAGCGACCGTGCGGCGATGCCGGTATGCCCGCCCCGTGTAATCCGTGGGGCGGCGGTGTTGGTGATGATTTATCCTTCGCGATGCCAGACTCTTGTTCGGCTTGCCGATATGATGATCCGAAGAAGTTGAGCTCGGCTCAACAAAGTGACGACGTGTCTAGCGCGCAGTCGGCGGTAGTGGAGCAATATTGCCGGACTGGTTTGACGCCAGTATGATGTTGAAGATCATGTTCAAAAGATCTTAAAGTTAGTGGGATGTGTTCAGGAACAAAACACAATACCCCATACAAAACTTCCTTCAAAAAGGATGTCCGAAATCCCGTTCATAAAAAAGACGAACTCTGGTCGGATTCGTTTTCACGCAGAAAGCAGATCCGAAAAGTGATGCACGAATCGGAAGGTTCCCGGAGTTTGGACGGTCAGATCGAGCTGAAATTTTGAGGGGTGGTAGATATAGGAATTCCGCAACCGATCAACGGTTGGATCTTCCAAAGGAGGTCCGATCTAGAAGTTGGACACCACGCCCTAAACTCGTCCGGATTCTCGTCCAGATTCAATGCGGCTCCGGTATATCGGAGATTGCCAGAGATTCCTCCATTGGAACTCGACGAAATTTTTCAGGGTTGTTGTAGACTTAATCCCGCACAATTCCACCAAAGCAATCGTTAAAACGACACTTGAGAAGGCGATGGCGGCGGACATGAGTCCGCTGTCCAGAAAAACAATACGGTCGCCCGAGGGCAATGTTGACGTTGAGCCCCCGGGCTCCCTGGATGATTCCTCCATGATCTTGATAGAGATCAAAGTTGATGTTGATGAAGGCCCTCATCCTAACATGCCGATCGGAGGTAGGGCGCAGCCCTTGGTCGAACCAAGGTGACCAGTTGAGCTGGTGGCGAAGATGCCGAAGTCGCAGTTGATCTGCAGGCGAGCCATCGACCTTTTGCCGAACACACAGCGGAACTCTCAATGAAAGCACCAATGTCGGTGTCAAAACCGGCGGATCTCGGGTAGGGGGTCCCGATCTGTGCGTCTAAGGCTAATGGTAACAGGAGGCAAGGGACACGATGTTTTACCCAGGTTCGGGCCCTCTCGATGGAGGTAAAGCCTTACTTCCTGCTTGATTGATATTGATGATATGGGTGTTACAAGAGTCGATCAACCACGAGATCGTAGAGGCTAACCCTAGAAGCTAGCCTATGGTATGATTGTTGTATGTCTATCGACTAGCCTGGCCTCGGTTCGTATAATGCACTAGAGGCCTAGGATAACAAGAGTCCTAGCCGAATACGCCGGTGGGGGAGGAGTCCTTGTCTTGATCGCCAAGTCTTGTGGAATCTTCCTTGTATGCGGCAACTGTCCGGACTGGCCCATGAGTATACGGCCATGGGGATCCTCGGCCCAATCCAACTGATCGGGAGATGACGTGGTGAGTACCCCCTAGTCCAGGACACCGTCAGCTATATTCTCTGACTTCTGTGAAAAGATTGTTGAGGTTTTCATGGATGACTTTTCTGTTTATGGGAAGTGTTTTGATGATTGTTTAAGCAATCTTGAGCAAGTTTTGCAGAGATGTGAACAAACAAATCTTGTCTTGAATTGGGAGAAGTGCCACTTTATGGTTAATGAAGGCATTGTTTTGGGTCATAAAATTTCTGAAAGAGGTATTGAAGTGGACCAAGCTAAGATTGATGCAATTGAGAAAATGCCATGTCCTAAGGACATCAAAGGTATTCATAGTTTCCTAGGTCATGCTAGTTTCTATAGAAGATTTATTAAAGACTACTCTAAAATTTCTAGGCCCCTCACTAGTTTCCTGCAAAAGGATATTCCTTTTGTTTTTGATGATGATGGTCTTGAAGCCTTTGAGACACTCAAGAAAGCTTTAATTTTTGCACGTATTGTTCAACCACCTGATTCGAACTTGCCTTTTGAAATTATGTGTGATATGATGCTAGTGATTATGCTGTTGGTGTTGTTCTAGGACAAAGAGTTTATAATTTATTCATTATGCTAGTAAAACTCTAGACAGTGCTCAAAGAAATTATGCTACTACTGAAAAAGAATTCTTAGAAGTGGTGTTTGCTTGTGATAAATTTAGACCTTATATTGTCGATTCCAAAGTAACTGTTCACACAGACCATGCTGCTATTAAATATCTTATGGAAAAGAAAGATGCTAAACCTAGACTTATTCATTGGCTTCTCTTGTTACAAGAATTTGATTTACATATCATTGATAGAAAAGGAGGTGAGAACCCCGTAGCAGATAACTTGTCTAGGCTTGAAAATGTGCTTGATGACCCACTACCTATTGATGATAGTTTTCCTGATGAGCCATTAGCTGCAATAAATGTTGCTAATAGTACTCCTTGGTATGCTGATTATGCTAATTACATTTTTGCTAAATATTTACCTCCTAGCTTTACATACCAACAAAATAAAAAGTTCTTCTATGATTTAAGACATTACTTTTGGGATGATCCACATCTTTATAAAGAAGGAGTAGATGGTATTATTAGACTTTGTGTACCTGAGCCTGAACAGGGACAAATCCTACGGAAGTGTCACTCCAAGGCTTATGGAGGGCATCATGCTCGGGATAGAACTGCTCACAAGGTATTGCAATCTGGATTTTATTGGCCTACTCTCTTCAAGGATACCCGTAAGTTTGTCTCATCATGTGATGAATGTCAAAGAATAGGTAATATCGGTAAGCGTCAAGAAATGCCTATGAATTATTCACTTGTTGTTGAACCATTTGATGTTTGGGCATTTGATTACATGTGACCTTTTCCTTCTTCTAATGTGTATACACATATTTTGGTTGTTGTTGATTATGTTACTAAATGGGTACAAGCTATTCCAACTAGTAGTGCTGATCACAACACTTCTATTAAAATACTTAAGGAAGTTATTTTTCTAAGGTTTGGAGTCCCTAGATATTTAATGACTGATGGTGGTTCACACTTTATTCGTAAAATGCTTGCCAAGTATGATGTTAACCATCACTACAAAAAATACACTTCCGTGATGATACGTGTTTGTCACAGTAGGTCGCATTTTCTGTCATGCATGTGACGGTGTCCTGGACTAGGGGGTACTCACCACGTCGTCCCCCGATCAGTTAGATTGGGCCAAGTACCCCCATGGCCGTATACTCATGGGCCAGTTCGGACAGCTGCCACATACAAGGAAGATTCCACAAGACTTGGTGATCAAGACAAGGACTCCTCCCCACCGGCGTATTCAGCTAGGACTCTTGTTATCTTAGGCCTCTGGTACATTATATAAAACGAGGCTAGGCTAGTCGATAGATAAGCTAGGTTATTATGACATTACTCATCATACCTCTAGGGCTTAGGTCACAACATATGATCTCTAGGTAGATCAACTCACGTAACCCTATATTCATCAAGATCAATCAAGCAGGAAGTAGGGTATTAACGCGATAGAGAGGGCCCGAACCTAGGTAACATCGTGTCCCCTGTCTCCTGTTACCCATCGATTCATGACACACAGCTTGGGACCCCCTACCCGAGATCTGCCGGTTTTGACACCGACAATGGTGATTTCATTGAGAGTTCCGCTGTGTGATCGGCAAAAGGATCGATGGCTCGTCTGCAGATTAACTGCGATGTCGACATCTTCGTCACCGGCTCGACTGGTCACCTTGGCTTGACCGAGGACTGTGCTCTGCCTCCGATCGTCATGTTCAGACGAGGTCCTTCATCAACACCAACTCCGATCTCTATGAAGATCATGGAGGAATCATCCATGGAGCTCGGGGGCTCAACGTCAACTTTGCCCTCGGGCGACCGTGCTGTTTTTCTGGACAGCGAACTTGTATTCGCCGCCACCGCCTCCTCGAGTGTTGTTTTAACGATTGCTTTGGTGGAACTGTGCGGAATTGAGTCTACAACAACCCTGGAAAATTTCGTCAAGTTCCGATGGAGGAAGCTCTGGCAATCTATGATACACCTGAGCCCTCTCAAACCTGGACGGGAATCTGGACGACTTTAGGGCGTGGTCTCCAGAGCCCAGCTTGGAGGTCCTTCAGAAGATCCAACTGTTCATTTGTTGCGGAATTCCTATATCTACCACCCCTCAAAATTTGAGCTCGATCTGACCGTCCAAACTCCGGGAACCTTCCGATTAGTGCATCACTTTTCAGATTTGGTTTGTGCGCGAATACAGATCTGACCCGAATTCATGTTTCTTTATGAACGTGGTATTGGACAACCTTTTTAAAGGAATTTTCTTCTAAGGTGTTGTGCATTGTTCTTAACACGTGCCCATAAAATTTTAAGTCGCATCTGAGGTAATCTTCGCCATCACGCTGGTGTCAAACCAGTCCGGCAATATAGCTCCACGGCTGCCGACCTGCGCTAGACATGTCGTCGAGTTTTTGAGCCGAGCTCATCTTCTTCGGATCCTCACCCCGGTGAGCCGAACAAGAGTTCGGAATCGCCAAAGATAAATCATCACCAACATCGCCGTCCCATGGATTACACGGAGCGGGCACACCGGCATCGCCGCATGGTTACTTCATCAAACCAGCATTGGCCGCGTCACCAAGTTACGACCTGCATCGGCATGGCCGCATTGTTGCTTTTTCGAGTCGATGTCCATCACGCCGAACTAACTCAACACCTCGGCTGACATGGCGGCTGCAACGACTCCTTGCAGACCAGCTCCGTCACCTTGGCTAGACCGGGGACTTGGCTATTTCTTCATCAACATACTCCAGTGACTTCTGCATCACCAGCCGACTAGCTTCGTCATGTTAGCTGGACCGAGGGCTTTGCCTCAGCAAGCCAACCTTTGCCAGCTTCGCCACACCGTCGCTTTATCGCCCATCAAGCAAAGGGTGTGCGGACCGATTCCCAATTTTGGGAGTCGCTTTTCTTCGGACTGCTACAACAAATAAACCAGGTGCTATTAATCCTAACAATTTTTGCTTGTCGGGTTTATTTTTCCTAAGGAATTATTACTCTGGTTTGTTCCATCATCTGTACACAGGTCTACCAAATGATGACCACATTAAAGACGGTCGCGTGGTGGTTTGGTCAGTTTCCGTACATAGTTCGGCAAACGCCGCATCTGAAACTCGGACCGCCCTACAAATTCAGGCTTTGTCACACCTTCACTGCGTCACGCCAATGCCCTGCATCGACATTGGCTTCGGCGCCAGGCCACACATCTTTAAAATAAATTATTTTTGCGTAAAGCAATTATGCAAGGATTATATATATATATATATATATATATATATATATATATATATATATATATATATATATATATATTATTTCCTGGACCGCACTGTTTTATGTGTGCAGGTAATCGATTTTGACTGCGTTATGCGGTCACTACTCTGGAGTGCCGAACTCCTTGCTCGGACACCTCGGGTGTCGGTGTCAAAACCGGCGGATCTCGGTTAGGGGGTCCCGAACTGTGCATCTAGGCGGATGGTAACAGGAGACAAGGGACACGATGTTTTTACCCAGGTTCGGGCCCACTTGATGGAGGTAATACCCTACTCCTGCTTGATTAACATTGATGATATGGGTAGTACAAGAGTAGATCTACCACGAGATCAAGGAGGCTAAACCCTAGAAGCTAGCCTATGGTATGATTGTTGTTTGTCCCTCGGACTAAAACCCTCCGGTTTATATAGACACCGGATAGGTTAGGGTTACACGAGTCGATTACAATGGTAGGAGATCTACATATCCGTATCGCCAAGCTTGCCTTCCACGCCAAGGAAAGTCCCATCCGGACACGGGACGAAGTCTTCAATCTTGTATCTTCATAGTCCAGGAGTCTGGCCAACGGTGATAGTTCGGCTATCCGGACACCCCCTAATCCGGGACTCCCTCAGTAGCCCCCGAACCAGGCTTCAATGACAATGAGTCCGGCGCGTTGATTGTCTTCGGCATTGCAAGGCGGGTTCTTCTCCAAATACCATATACTTGTCGAATAGTGTCCGGCTTCTGATAAATGCTGTGCTCCTTGGCTTCTACGCCCAACAATGGCCATCTTCCACGTGTTTGAATGAATGCGAAAAGCCAGGGTATTTTTACACTTACATCCCTAGCTGCGCAAATGAGCTGCCTCTAATAGGGGCGAGGATCTAGATCTGAGTCACACCATCCCCTTCATGAAGCTTTCATCGGAGCGCCTCTGACCAAAGCCCATTCCATCATGGATAGTCGACGCGGCTCCTCCTCTCGCACTCAAGCCCTCAGCCTAGAAATTGGGAGAAATGCTCAGTCCCGCATAGCGAGCTAGTTATACTCCAAACCAAGGGATTTCTACCCCCGGCCTTCATGGTTCCGGTTCAAGCCAGACTCGGCACCTACAAGGGCGGAAAGCAAGCGGAGAGTGTCCCCGATCCCTCTAAAGGAGAGCGGGTATGCTTCATCTCTTATCTAGTAAGAGGACTCGGATTTCCAATCCATCCGTTTCTCCAGGGGCTCTTGGAGTTCTACGGCCTCCAGTTGCACCACCTTACGCCTGCCTCCATTTTGCACATCGCGGGCTTCGTGGCCCTTTGCGAACTGTTCCTGGGCGTCGAGGCTCATTTCGGGCTGTGGAAGAGATTATTCTGCCTAGTACCCCGTTCTTATGAGGGGTCAATATATCAAGTGGGCGGAGCCGAGCTATGGCGCATCGCCGGGACCGGATACCTATCCGGAACCCCGAAGAAGGCGTCCGAAGACTGGCCTTCGGAATGGTTTTACATGGAGGACGTCCCGCTGCCGAATCCTGTTCGGATCGGCCTTCCGGAGTTTAGCAATGCTCCTCTGAAGAAGCGCCTAAGCTGGCGCCCTCGGAGCCCCTGGAGGGAAAATGACCGGGATGTCATCTATTTGTTGAGCCGAATAAGGTTACTGGCTCATGCCGGATTGACCTTGATTGGAGTCATGGCAATCTGCATTATGAGGGGAGTGCAACCGCTCCAATATAGGGGCCACCCCATGTGGGACTTCAACGGGGAGGACGATGCCACCCGCCATGGCCGCAAAGGGCCGGGATCGGTCACCGAACTGGTGAAGATCTTTTCTGCCATGTATAAAGGGGAGGAGGAGGATTTCCTCTGCGTTGATCCACTGAAGGAGTTTTGTTCGAATAATCCTCGAAGCTGGGTAAGCAAACATCTTTGTGACCTGTCCGATCAATGTTCCCGTGGTTAAATATCTCATTTCATGGTTTCTACGCAGGAACTGCGCCGACTGTGGAGAAGATACACAACCCGCCCCCACAACCCGAGGATCCGGAACGGTCCCTCGATCCGACCTCTGAAGAGGATCCGGATATAAAGGTGGAGTTGATCGACGGGGTGTTCCACCAACTTAGCATCGACAATGCTTTGGTTGCCATTACGGCCGATTACCCCGGAATACTTCGAGCCTCACAGGTAACTGAGACCGAGGTCCCAATATTCTGATAATGACCCATTCGTGCTTATTTCTTGATCACCGTATACCAATGGTGTTTCGCAGGGGGTACCTTCGAGGCAGGAAGCCGAGCCCGCGGCGGCTAGCCAACAAGGGGCAGTACGGCCCCGCAGGCTAAAAAGAAGTGCGGTCCGGATCGAAACTCCGCCGCAACGGTATGGCGTGTCACCATATTCCCAGGATTGATTCCTGGAAGGCGTACTAATGCTTGTGCTCTTTTCAGGAAAAAGAGCGCTCGCCGGACTGAGTCCGGAGAGGTTGCCAATCGAGCCTCCGCCGGCCAGGCTCCAAAGCCGGGTCCGGAAGCGGAGGCGAGCACGAGGCGCAGGCCGGATGCTCCTCCGACAGAGGATGCCGACAAATTGTCCGCCACCAACTCCGAGGTGGAGAGCGCCATGAATCACAGGCGCCGCCGGACAGTTCTTCGTGACGCATGTTTCTCCCAAGAGGCCTTGAATGCCTTCAATTCCGGAGATGCGCACCTCCGCGCCGCTCAAGATGGTCTAGCCAGAGCCACGGAGCAGTATGTAAAGGACATACGGGTGAGGCAATTTGACAGTTATATATGCCAGTAGCCCCCAAGACTTAAAATAGTTATAATAACTGATTTAAGGATCATTTGTTATGCAGGATCTTACAAAAAAGAGTACCCGACTGTCCCAGGAGTTTGAAGAACGCAAGGCCCAACTTGAGGCCGCACTAGCCGCTACAGGGGGAGCTACAGAGACCCCCTCTGGTAATATACGCTTCAAAAGATAAATAGTTTATGAAGTGCGGCGGGTGTGTAAATCTGACAAAAATATTGCAGATGGCGCCGGACTAGATCCGGACAAGCAACAGCTCTTGCGCCAGCTAAAGGCCGGCAAGAGCGTGCTTACGAGGGTGCGACAGGAGAAAAATAACCTCCAAGATGCCAACACCCAACTGGGTGAGAAACTAAAGGATGTTCTTGCCCAGTTGTCTGACTCCGTAAAGGAGAATCGACGGCTTCGTCGCGGCATTTTTAGTAAGTGCTTGAGCAAACTTTGAAAGAGTTCGGCAAGGAAGGCGACTAACATAAACATGTATGTAGGTTTGCTCACAGGTCGTCCTGAGGAGGAGATGCCCAGTACTTCGGGTGATCTTCTTCCCGAACTCCGTCAGATGCACGAACGAGTTCGGCAGGTGATGAAAGGCGTCGGCCAGGCCTTGTGGCCATCTATCTCCCTGCCCGAAGGCATTGAGGAGCTGGCAGAGCGGCTTCAAAGAGCACGACGGCGCTTCCGACTATGGAAGATATCGGCCTGCCGTCAAGGCGCCAGGGAGGCCTGTGGCAAGGTAAAGACGCGGTACACGAAGGCTGACCCAAACCACATGGCCGAGGTCGGACCTGTGGGGCCTGATGGGAAGGAGATCCCTGTAAGCTTAGCGTACGGCCAAGTAGAATTGGCCGCCTAGTATTCCCAGCAAGATTGTAAATTAGATAGCCTATTAGATGGCATTGAGGAGGAATACAATGAGTCGAGTTGACTATGTAAAAATATGACATGAAAAATGTCTTCTAGCCGGATTGTAGATCGTTTGTCATAGCGGACCTTTTCGCTTTGACCTCAGGACCCAATAGTCCGGAGTGTGTCCGAATACCTTCGTGGTTATATAAGAACCGGGGTATGCATGGAGACAAGGCGTAGGGGTCATTGTTGCTGTATCAGATAAGTGCCCAACTAGTTATGTTATATTACATGGATAGTAAGAAACATCTTCCAGGGAGAATAGTTCCGTTAGGGGTTCCTTTCGCTGGGATGCATGCCCTAAAGTGCATGTCAAAGCTGCTATGAAAGCAGAAAATCATCTGGGGGCAGATGGGTAAATAGTTAAAAATCATCTTTCAGTTCACCGACCGAATATTCCCTTAAGAACGATAGCTTTCGGCTTCACCTACCGAGGTACACATTCGGCTGACCCGGCAGTAATAATCGCAGAGGTGCTCCCTTTACCACCTAGCCGAACAATCGGGAACGTAGGGGTAAGCACAGGAGCCAGGCAACCAAGCTTGGCCAAAACTTAAGTCATATCGATGCATATAATGGTGAATAAAAGGTACATGCGGAAGTCTGACGCATGTGTTGAGCATGAAGCCTGTATAAATAAGCATCTGGTAAAGAAGCCCCCAGGTATAATGAGCGCGTATAGTGCGTCAAATATGTGCGAACAAAGCGCAAACGAGCCTCTAAAGGCTTCGGGAAGGAGGAGGAAGGAGAGAAATAAAAGACAGCAAACATAGAAAATGTGGACGGAGGAAGGAAACGCACTTGGAGTCCGGCGCTTAGGCATAGAATCTTCATAGACGGGCTGCGTTCCATGGGTTCGGCTCGAGTCGGTTATCCGATGCTTTTCGCAGACGGTATGCTCCGACGGTCAGGACCTGGTCGATAATGAAGGGACCTTCCCATTTGGGCTTGAGTTTGTCCTTTTTCTTGTCTGGCAGGCGTAGAACTAGTTCGCCAATGTTATAAGCTTTGGCCCGTACTTCCCTGCTTTGATATCTTCGAGCCTGCTGTTGATAGAATGCGGAACGAGCTTTTGCCACGTCGCGTTCCTCCTCCAATGCGTCCAAACTGTCCTGCCGATCGAGCTCGGCTTCTCTTTCTTCATACATGTGCACGCGAGGTGAGTCATGAATTATGTCGCAGGGCAAGACTGCCTCCGCGCCGTACACCATAAAAAATGGTGTGAATCCGGCAGTACGATTTGGCGTGGTCCGCAACCCCCAGAGTACGGAGTCGAGCTCCTCAACCTAGTGCGTGTTAGATTCCTTGAGGCACCGCACTAGTCTGGGTTTAATGCCGCTCATGATTAGACCGTTTGCTCGCTCGACTTGACCGTTGGTTTGAGGGTGATAGACTGAGGCGTAATCGAGCTTGATGCCCATGTTTTTGCACCATAATTTGACCTCATCGGCCGTGAAGTTGGTGCCGTTATCGAGTTATGATACGATGGGCGACACCGTAACGGTGCACTACCCCGATATGAAGTCTATCACCGTCCGGATTCGCCGTTTTAACTGGTTTGGCCTCTATCCATTTGGTGAATTTATCCACCATGACCAATAGGTATTTTTGCTTGTGGGTTCCTCCCTTAAGGGGTCCAACCATGTCAAGCCCCAGACCGCGAACGGCCAGGTGATGGGTATAGTTTTGAGGGCGGTGGGTGGCATGTGGCTTTGGTTAGCAAAAAGCTTGCAACCGACGCATAGTTGGACTAAGTCCCGCGCATCTGCCCGGGCCGTCGGCCAATAAAATCCTGTACGGAAGGCCTTGCCTACAAGGCCCCGGGCTGCGGCATGGTGCCCACCCAGTCCGGCATGAATTTCAGCTAGGAGGTTTCGCCCTTCCTCTTCGGAGATACACCTTTGAAGGACTCCGGTAGTGCTTTTCTTATAAAGCTCTCCCTCATGGACTTTATAGGCTTTAGATCGCCGTACTATGGAGCGAGCCTCATTTTGGTCTTCGGGGACTTCCTGCCTAGTTAGGTAGGCTAGGAATGGTTCCGTCCATGGGCGATAACCGCCATTATTTCATGGGCGGAGGGTGTTATCTCGGTGGCGAGCCTCCGATTGTATCGTGAGTGTTCGGCGTCAGGCGGTGCGGTTGGGTCCGGATTGTTATTTCCGGACTCCCTTCCCATAGTACGGATGGCTTGAATAGCCGTTCGGGGAAGATGTTAGGCGGGGACGGCATCGCGTTTTGCACCGATGCGTGCTAATACGTCCGCCGCTGGTTGTTATCCTGGGCTATATGATGAAATTCGAGCCCTTCAACTGCGTCTTGACATTTTTAGGACCGCATTGCGATATGCTGCCATTTTCGGATCTTTGGCATCAAAGTCTCGCTTATTTGAGATATCGCGAGGTTCGAATCCCCGCGCACCTCTAGGCGTTTAATGCCCATGGAGACTGCCATCCGGAGGCCGTGCAGAAGGGTCTCGTATTCGGCTGCGTTGTTGGAGTCCGTATACATTATCTGAAGGACGTATTGGACTGTGTCCCCGGTTAGGGACGTCAAGACGACGTCAGCCCCCCAGGCCAGCCAACATTTTGGAGCCGTCAAAGTGAATGATCCAATTAGAGTATGCGCCGTACTCTTTAGGGAGTTCGGCTTCGGTCTATTCGGCCAGCTGGAAGTCGGCTAAAACCTGCGACTTGATAGCTCGTCGTGGCTTGTAGGTTATGTTGAATGGAAGGAGCTCTATGGCCCATTTAGCAATCCGGCCCGTCGCGTCGCGGTTGTTTATAATGTCATTAAGAGGTACTTCGGAGGGTACCATTATCGAACACTCTTGAAAGTAGTGCGCAGCTTCCGGGATGCCATGAACACCGCGTATGCTATGTTTTGATAATGTGGGTACCAGGACTTGCATGGAGTGAGGACAATGGACACATAATAAACAGGTTTTTGAAGAGGGAACCGGTGTCCGTCTGTTTCTCGTTCGACAACGAGCACCGCGCTGACAACTTGATGTGTTGCGGCGATATATAATAACATTGGTTCGCCCATGTTGGGCGCGGCCAGGACCGGATTTGTTGCCAATATGGCCTTTGTCTCTTCGAGTCCGGCCGTTGCGGTATCCGTCCACTCGAAGTGTTTGGTGCGGTGGAGGAGGCGGTAAAGGGGTAACGCCTTTTCTCCCAAACGGGAAATAAAGCGGCTTAGAGCAGCTACGCATCCAGTCAACTTTTGTATTTGTTTGAGGTCTTTTGGAATATCCAATTGTGACAGAGCTCGGATCTTGGCTGGGTTTGCTTCAATTCCTTTACCGGCACAGTGAAGCCCAGGAGCTTTCCGGCTGGAACGCCGAAGACGCATTTTTCCGGATTGAGCTTGATGTCATATTTTCGAAGATTGTCGAATGTGAGCCTCAAATCGTCTACTAGAGTTTCGATATTCTTGGTTTTGGCGACCACGTCATCTACATACGCTTCCTGTTTTGCCGATCTGGTTTGCGGACATGTCTCGAATCATGCGCTGATATGTTGCGCGGCGTTTTGAGCCCGAAAGGCATTGTGTTGAAGCGAGAATGGGCCGTATGGAGTGATGAATGCGGTTGCAGCTTGGTCTGCTCCGCCATCTTGATTTGGTGGTAGCCGAGTACGCTACGAGGAAGCACAATGAGTCGCGTCCTGCTGTGGCGTCGATAATTTGATCAATTCGAGGGAGGGGGAAGGGATCCTTTGGGCAAGCCTTATTAAGGTCTTCAAAATCAACACATAGGCGCCAGGATTTATCCTTCTTTGGTACCATCACCAGGTTTGCTAGCCAGTCCGGATGTTTTATATCTCTGATGAACCAGCTTCCAAAAATTTGGCTAGCTCCTCTCCCATGGCCTGTCTCTTGGGTTCGGAAAAGCGCCGAAGAGTCTGTTTGACTGGCTTGAATTCTTTTAGGATATTTAGGCTGTGCTCGGCCAGCCGACGTGGGATTCCTGGCATGTCTGAAGGGTGCCAGGCAAAAATGTCCCAGTTTTCTCGTAGAAATTCTCGTAGTGCGGCGTCTACATCAGGGTTTAATTGTGCCCCAATGTAGGCCGTCTTTGCAGGGTCCGTTGGGTGGACTTGGAATTTGGCTCTTTCGTCCGCTGGTTTAAAAGAGGTGGACTTGGATCTTTTATCAAGTATCACATCGTCCCTGTTCACCGTGTAGCGCATCGCAGTGAGTTCCTCGGCCGCTAGGGCTTCGGATAGTGCCTCGAGGGCTAGTGCGGCTGTCTTGGTTTCTGTGCGGAGTGCTATGTTCGGATCACTAGCGAGAGTGATGATTCCGTTGGGTCCGGGCATTTTAAGCTTCATGTACCCATAATGGGGTATAGCTTGAAAAATTGTGAATGCCTCTCGCCCTAATAAAGCATGATATCCGCTGCTGAACGGGGCCACTTGAAATGTGACCTCCTCGGACCTGTAATTGTCCGGCGAGCCAAACACTACGTCCAGTGTGATTTTTCCTGTGCAGCATGCTTCCCGACTGGGGATTATTCCTATAAAGGTTGTGCTGCTTCGCTCAATGCGGTTCCAGTCTATTTCCATTTTTCGGAGGGTTTCCTCATAGATGAGGTTTAGTCCGCTGCCGCCATCCATGAGTACCTTGGTAAGGCGAAAGCCGTCCACTATCGGACTGAGGACCAATGCAGCTGGTGCTCGGGTTGTTCCGAATTTATGTTCGTCACTGGCATTAAAGGTAATAGCCGTGTCACTCCATGGATTTATTGTTGCTACTTGGTAGACTTCGGCAAGGTTGCGGAGTGTTCGTTTTCGCATGTTATTTGATGCGAAAGTCTCGAAGACTGCTAACACCGTACTGGTGTTGCTGGGCTGGGATTCTGAAGCTAGAAGCTCTTCGCCACTTTTGGCCACCTGCCGTAGTATCCAACATGCTCGAAGGCTATGAGTTGGAGTGGCGCCCTACGTGCTATGAATTGTGCAGGTCCGCTTAGCCAACCCTCCAAAGATGGTTCCGTACCCATTAGGGGTTTTGGTTTTTTGGTGTTTAACCCAGGTGCTTGGTAATGATGCACCCTTTTATTTCGGACTAGGGATGTATTCGGGGCCGGATTATCCCAAAATTTACTTTCGGTTTTCCAGGCGCTCTCCATCGCACAGTACTTTTGTACTATGGTCACCAAGTCAGCAAAGCGTGTAATTTCACGATGACTTATGGCGTTTAGGATTCCCTTGTCCGTGCAATTATTGCAAAAAATTGCGATTGCATCCTCCTCTCGGCAGTCCTTCATCCTGTCCATAACCAGGAGGAATCTGGCCCAGTAATGATGTACTGTTTCATCGGGCTCTTGCCGAATTCGGCATAGATTGCTAATGTTTGGGTGGACGGGTGGAACTGGATCCGGAACCTCATCCAATTTAAGACCCAGTTGGACAGAGAACCAGCTACACCCCTTCTAACCCCAATGTCGGTGTCAAAACCAGCGGATCTCGGGTAGGGGGTCCCGAACTGTGCATCTAGGCGGATGGTAACAGGAGACAAGGGACACGATGTTTTTACCCAGGTTCGGCCCTCTCGATGGAGGTAATACCCTACTCCTGCTTGATTAATATTGATGATATGGGTAGTACAAGAGTAGATCTACCACGAGATCAAGGAGGCTAAACCCTATAAGCTAGCCTATGGTATGATTGTTGTTCGTCCTACGGACTAAAACCCTCCGGTTTATATAGACACCGGATAGGTTAGGGTTACACAGAGTCGGTTACAATGGTAGGAGATCTACATATCTGTATCGCCAAGCTTGCCTTCCACGCCAAGGAAAGTCCCATCCGGACACGGGACGAAGTCTTCAATCTTGTATCTTCATAGTCCAGGAGTCTGGCCAACGGTGATAGTTCGGCTATCCGGACACCCCCTAATCCGGGACTCCATCATCGGGCCTGGGGGCTGGGACCTCAGCCATGCCGAGGACTGCGAACCTTGTCGAATCTATCACAGACCAATGGGCGTCTTCGTCCTGCCACAAGCCTGAATCTCGTCATCAACACCGAGCACATTAACCAGCTAACTCGCTTTCATGCTCAAAAACTTTCAGTTTTAACTTGCTTTCGGTTCAGCCAAGCATTATACTTTTTGGCAAAAAGTTGTTTGTGACAAAGTTCCTTGTCAAAACTTTGTTTGTAACACACAAATTCAAATACCCCTTTTGCTTGGGGGCTTCCTTTATGAAGCTTTTCCTCTTGTATATGATTATACTTGTACGGCTTCGTTCCTTGTTCGTGTATTAAGCCACAATATGCACCATATTGACCTAAGTGTTCTGCAAGCTGGGTTGCCTTGCTCCTGTGTTTACCCCTACGTTCCGATTGTTCGGCTAGGGAGTAAAGGGAGCACCTCCGCGATTGTCACGATTGGGTCATCCGAGCTGGACCTCAGACTGGGTGAAGCTGAAAGCTAGCGCTCTTACTATTTTCAATAATGGTCTGCACACAACGGAACTCATGAGTACAAAAAATATACTGCACAAGTCTCATAGTAATAATGAGCAACCGAAGAAAGGTATCGGTGGGGGTACTATTTTCTTCGAAGATGCTTCTTACACTTCGTCGGTAATATAGCATAAGTTCCCTGAGCGCGCTTTATCTTTTACAGCCTTATGGCCTGATTGCCTGGTTATCGGAAACACCATCGATATTCTCAACAAGTGGAGTACATAACACTTTTCGGCCCTTGACCGAAGAGGGAGAAGCCGGCGGTCGGTTAAGACGCGTTTAAAGTTTGGGTGAACACATATATATAAGTACTTCGGTACATACAATCATTATACATAAAATTATTTTACCCGAGTCACTTGGGGGCTCTTAAATTTGTATGAGCCGTCTTATAGTAAATGTGTTTTCTTCTTGGTTGTTGCAAAGTCTTTTTCTACCGCTCCTTTTTCGACTCGAGAATATGGTCAATAGCCGGATAGCATGTCTTCTCTCTAAAAGCCGCTCGAGTTTAGCTTGCTAAATTAGCCTCGAAGAAGTACTCCGCCTTTGGGATAAGGAGCTTGAAGCCATAGGCCGACCCGCATAAAGTCTTGAGATCAGATGTGTCATGTTAAAGCACGACAGAAGCACAACTTTTTTTTTCCAATTTTCGGATTGGAATCGAACACTTGATCTTGTTCGGACGTCAAGTTTTTACTGACGTTTCTTGGTTTTCCAAGCTTATGGCAGTTTTAAACTATTTGTGTGTTTCCAGCATAAGTCTCGCAGTGTAACGCCGGACATCTTTAGAGATTCGACAAAAACATTCTCGGATATTGCTATATATGCATCGGTATCGAATTGTGTCTTTGGTCAATAGTTGGGTTGCCCGGCTCCTGTGCTTGCCTCCTACGTTCCGCTTTGTTCGGCTAGGTGTGCAAAGGGATAAGCATTGTGATTGTGCTTCCAGCTCGCATGGTTAAGCACCTCAGTGGAGAAAGTCGGAAACTGACTGTCACAATAAGCATAAACTGGTCAGCGGTTCGATGACTATGTTAAATGACGTGCTGTTCGTAACATTGGCTGAAGTGTTTACGGCTTGACCTCAGCTGTCACCAAACACTAACCAGGGGCTCCTAGCTAGCTTCCCAAGTTTAAAACTCCTATGACTAAGTGAAAGTTATAAATCCCGGATATCTGATTGCCTCGTTCCCGCTAACACAACCACCTTCGGGCACCGAGACGCCGGCTAAGGGTTGTCTTGTTATTGCCGGAACACCCTGTGTAGTATCTACAAAGGGGTAGAAGCCGACGATGGGCCACTTTCAACTGATAAACGGTCGCAATTGAGTCAAAATAAGTATATATCATCAACATTTGTATTCATAGTACAAGTGTTGCCTTCCGTAATTATCGTTATATAAAGCCATAAATATGCATCAATTTGACTTAAGATTTTGGCCAAGATGGGTTGCCTGGCTCCTATGCTTACCCCTATGTTCCTGATTGTTCGGCTAGGCGGTAAAGGGAGCACCTCTGTGATTGTTACTACCGGGTCATCCAAGTTAGTACCTCAAACTGGGTGAAGCCGAAAGCTAGCAATCTTAAAGGATCACATTGGTCGGCAACGACGAAATTAAATTTTTTGGTTCATTAATACCATAGAGTTCGGGAACTTTTCCCGAACTTAATCCTCAATATTTTCCTCCCACATTGATTGGAGCTGAGGTTTCATGATCATGCTTAGCATGACAACCCAAAGAAAGGAACCGATAGTGGGACTATTTTCTTTGGAAGATGTTTCTTACATTAAAAAGTAATATAACATATCTCTCCGCATACCTTTGTTTATAAAACCGTATGGCCGGATTGCCTTGTTTGCCGTAAATCTTTGCCCTCATAAAGGCTTTATAAAGTAGGACAAACACTCCTCGGCTGCTGGCCAAGGAGGTGGAAGCCGATGGTCGGTCAACAAAGTTTTTTACAATGCGGATCCGAGCATTAATGATGTAAAGTACTTGGATACATAGAATCATTACACATAATTTGTGATTTTACTACGGATATCGATCCTTAATTCGTCCACCCGTGCCCACATTAAGGCCCGGGGGCTACTGGGCTTCGTGCTTATCATTTACAAATAGTAAAGGGGTATGTCGATCCCCTGATCTGGTGTTGCCACCCGACCAGTGTCTCGGTGGCTACTGCATTGCCTATTCAATGCAGAAAATTCAAAGTGCTCAGTGTTCGGCTTGACCGAACTATGCGCAAACGTGTCTTCGGACAACAGTAGGCACCATCTGGACCTATCAGGCATCAAGCTAACATATTACGGCGACTTCTCAGGACCCTCTATCAAGGGCCTGTTCACCGATCACTATTTTTCCTAATATATTACACCGCGTTTCTATTCCTAAGTATGCTGCCGAGCTGGGAATTGATCCTCGGGGCGATTTCACAAATCGACCCGAGTCTCCGGGCTACTTGGGTCAGTGGTTTGATTTTATCCTTCAGGTGCATTCCGGATATTAGGCCAACATGCACCTTGAGGGATACTG
Source organism: Aegilops bicornis (assembly GCA_021605145.1). Classification (NCBI taxonomy): domain Eukaryota; kingdom Viridiplantae; phylum Streptophyta; class Magnoliopsida; order Poales; family Poaceae; genus Aegilops; species Aegilops bicornis. Next base: position 832,626,237 of record CM038675.1, on the reverse strand, counting down.
GCTATACATCTCGTCAGAGATTACATTGCACGATTCGGAATTAAATTCATAAAAATCAGCCCATGGCCAAGGTGGTGCACCACCTCGGAAGTAGTCCGACATAAAGCTCGGGCGCTAGTGGCTGGCTCCATAGCGGGCATTTCCGACATTAAGCTCGGCTAAACTCCTTCAAACTTTTTTGAGCCAAGGTGATCTATGACACCTCAGATATAGTCTGGCGTTGAAGCTCGGATACATTCCGGCGTTGGAGCCCGGATGCAGTTTGGCGTTGGAGCTCGGCTGTAACAATACTCTTATACAATCCAGCGTTGGAGCTCGGAAGCAGTCCGGCATTGGAGCTCGGCTGCGAAAGATAGATTGAATGCAGTCCGGCGTTGGAGCTCGGACGCAAGAGGACACTGCCGCCCGGGAACAACTTCAAACCCGAGGTGTGGCATAAAAGTAACAAGGCATTGATAAAGGCCGGAAACTTAAAGGGGCTCCTCGGATACCCGACGTATAACCTCTTCGGATGCACGTTGGCGATCCTCAAGATCGAAGATGAGAAGATTTGTTGAACCAGTTTTCAAGACCAACGACCGAAGATGAAGAACCGTTCGGAAGAATCGAGGAGCGTCCCCAACTTGAAGACCGGTTCAGGGGGCTACTGACGGTGTCCTGGACTAGAGGGTACTCACCACGTCGTCCCCCGGTAAGTTAGCTTGGGCCGAGGACCCCCATGGCCATATACTCATGGGCAGTTCGGACAACTGCCGCATACAAGGAAGATTCCACAAGACTTGGTGATCAAGAAAAGGACTCCTCCCCACCGCCGTATTCAGCTAGAACTCTTGTTATCTTAGGCCTCTGGTACATTATATAAACCGAGGCTAGGCTAGTCGATAGATAAGCTAGGTCATTATGACATTACTCATCATACCTCTAGGGCTTAGACCACAACATATGATCTCGAGGTAGATCAACTCTTGTAACCCTATATTCATCAAGATCAATCAAGCAGGAAGTAGGGTATTACCTCGATAGAGAGGGCCCGAACCTGGGTAAACATCGTGGCCCCTGTCTCCTGTTACCTATCGATTCATGACACACAGCTTGGGACCCCCTACCCGAGATCTGCCGGTTTTGACACCGACAACATGTACATCCATGACGATTTTATGACAGAATCAAGATAGTCATACCCGTGCTGTCGTAGAAGTGTTCCATGAAATTACCAAAATTATCATCACGGAAGTGTCCACTTCCATGACGATAAATGGCGCGTCATGAAAGTGCTTTCGTCAAGGGTGACCGACACGTGGCATCCACCGTAACGGGTAGCCGTTAAGCTATCTGGTCCGGTTTTGGATCCGATAACCCGTTAACAGTCCGGACCAATGAGGATTTTCCACGTGTAAAATTCTCATTGGCTGGAGAAAACACGTGTTGGCTCACCATTGGGATAGATGTCATCCACTCATTAGACATGAGGCGCCTATGATAGGTCGACACGTGGCACGACCCAACAGTGGCCCATTCCAGTGAAAAAGGTCGGCCCAGTAAAAATTAGCAGGCCGGTCCATATAAGGCCTACTTGTGTCAGGTCCATTTAAGCCCACGACCCATAGGAAATGTGCCAATTCGGCCCGTCAATGACCCGTTAAAGATTTGACACCATTGCAGCCCATCGTCAGTTCGAGCCCGTTAACAGCCCGCTATATATTTGGGCTCAATATCGGCCCGATGTGATTTCGGCCTGTTAACGGCCCATTCAAGGGATGGGCCAATTTTCAGGATGTACATCTTTCGGCCTTTTAGCGACCCATTTAAGTGTTGGGCCAATTTCCGGCCCGGTGTGTCTTTCGTCCTGTTGACAGCCCATAAATGAGTTGGGCCATTTGTAGTCGCACATTAGTTTTGGCCTTTTAGTGACCAATTTAAGTGTTGGGCCAATTCTCGGCCCGATGTGTCCTTCAGCCTGTTGACGGCCGATAAATGAGTTGGGCCATTTGTAGTCAGACCTGAGTTTTGGCCTTTTAACGGTCCATGCTCTTCATGGTCCAATACCAGCCCGGTTTCTCTTTCGGCCTGCTAAAGGCGCACAACATAGTTGGGCCATTTACAGTATGACCTGACTTTTGGCCTCTTAGCGGCCCATGCTCTTCATAGTCCAGTACGAGTCCGCTGTCTCTTTCGGCCTACTAAAGGCCCACAGTATAGTTGGGCCACATGTAGCCCGACCTTAGTAACGGCCTGTTATCGGCCCGTGAAATCAAACGGGCCCACCTGTTGCCTGCTTTGATGTCGGCCTGTTAACGACCCGGGAGGTAAGAGGGCCGACCATTAACTTTTGGCCTGGTAACGACCCATTAACTTAATGGGCCCACTAAAGTTCGTACATGTCTTTAGGCCCAATTAGATAATTTGAGCCCATTACGAGGAGCAATTATGCACAGGACCAAAACCGATCAAGCAAAGGTACGACATACAGGAAAAAATGTTGCACATCCAGCATATATTATAGGAAATTACATCCACTCGGCAATCAAAGATTGATGCCAGTGCAAATAAATGAACAGAACCTAACGATCTACAACATCACAATCTGCAACCCGAGCGCGGATGATGCCCATAAGCATGAGGGCAAGTTCTTGCTACTTTGCTACACTGTCTCTGAAAACATTGATCAGTTGTTGTCGCACATGAATGTGTAGCTCTGATTCCTCCACCATTTCCATCATTGCTTCAGCCATTAATTAGGTTCACAAACATACATTTTTCCGTTGTATTCGAGACAGAGGAAACTAAACAGATTCAGATGGCGCTTCTGCTAGGCTTGTATTATTGATAGTGGAGAGTGTCTCGACCACCGCGTCATAACATAAATTAGGAGGGGAACCGAACAGATTAATCATGAGTTATTGCCATATTACCTGGCCTAGACTTATTGGAAAGAAACAATGTGGTTGCCTTGCTATTTTCAGAGTTTATCTTCTTATCTTCAGAAGCCTGCACAAAATTAACACACTAGCATTGCTATCATTGGCCAAGTCAGATGATAGGAAAGCAACATTGACACAACGAACGTTTGGGCAACCAGACCACACCAGCCTACACCAAATTAACACAATATGGCACACCTATCATCAGCCAGGTAAGGTAATACGAAAGCAACATTGACACAATGAACGAATGGGCAACCAGAGCAGCACTACAATTTAGTAATGTGCATGATATGAGATAGTGCACTCATGCAGCTCAGTATGCAAAACCACCAGGCAGTTTTCCGTCAAAAATCAACATTGTCGCCTTTAACATTTTGCTACAACTGAATTTAGATCAGATAAAGGTTGGATTCACACTGATTAACAAAATACATGCTGATGTAAATATATATTGATATACAGCAGGTACTTACATCAGCATTGGAGCACAGAGAATACCGGCAAGATACTTTCCTCGAATACGATCCCAATGGAGGGAATCTTCCATCATTTAACCTTATTTTCTAAAAGAGAGATGGGTCAGAAACATGTTGAAAATATGATCAGAATGCTATAAAATGTCATGATGCAAGGATACGCACACGCTTCTTAGAATGTATTGACATATTTTTGCTGCACTGGAGCGGACTAGTTCTTTGGCCACTAGAATCTGCTTATTATCAGTGGGAGTTGGGTTTCTCTGTGCTGGAGCAGTATCTATGAAAACTGGAGTTGGTTTATTATCTCCTGGCATTTGGATCTTTTGCAAAGACCTGGTTTGTAACCCTTCAGATTCTAACATAGCCATCTTCCCCTTGCATGCCTTATATAGAAGAATGGTGCTTCAATTATAAAACATCCTACAACAAAGATGGAATAGATACTGAAGAATAGAAAGGCATGACAAATTGGCATGTATTCCCTCCATCCGGAAATAAATGGATGGGTCTAGGCATATTTCAATTCTAGATACATCCAGTTTTATCCATTTCTGCGACATGTAATCTAGACGGAGGGAATATGATGTAACAGCTAGTGATACGACAGGACAACAGTGTAAAAAAACACTACTTGAATGTAAAACTGTATGCTAGCAGAATACATTACAGAAAAACACTAAGGAAGTATATGCGTGTATGATTGGGAACTAAGATGGCATTGCAAGATACCACTAGAACAACACTTCAATGTAAAAAAAGAACATGGTATGGTAGACAGATGAAGTACATACTGATGAATAACAATGCATAAGATATTCAGAAGCATGATGTCCAAACTAAGCAGATGGCATTGCGATAGAGTAGAATGACAGTACTTGAATTTGAAAACATGTTCTCATTAATGGAATAGGTACTGAAAAACAGGAAAGCATGCCATATTTACATGCATGATCAGTAGGTGAAGCACAAGGCATTGCAACAGAGTAGATGCACTCTAGGACATTGTATGCATGTTGTACCCATATCAAGGGCCAAGTTAGAGCAAGGACCTTATGGGATGAATTGGATTCCTCATCTTTCTGCAAGTCTCGTGAAGAACTACCTTTACATGTTCCATCATATTGGGTATCATTGACATCAAGTTTGTTGGTCGTTACATTGCTCCGTGAGGTTCTTGTGGATAAATCAGTGTGTGCAATTATATCTGACATGCATGGAAGACAACTAATAGTTAGATTTATGTACTGCCTGTAGGAGACGACATAAATAGTAGGACTGGTGTTAACTAGCAGCAACATGTCTCAGAAACTAAAGGGAGAACACAGATGAAAGCTACAGAATATGTATCGTTTGTACTCGAGATTAACTAGATGGCACACAAAAGTATTAAGGAACAACATAGATTATACTATAAGTTGTATAATACTATAATCACCGGCCTGTGGGATAGCATTGGCTGATGGATGATAACTATGGAACAACGTTAACTCCTGAACAACACCCGTAAGAGATCAGCATGAATATACAGTGAAATGTGATAATCTAGTTACAATGCTTAGATGAATAAAAAATCCATAAATGTTGCCCACAAGTAAGATGAGGGTACAACTGATATGTCTCCAACGTATCTACTTTTCCAAACACTTTTGCCCTTGTTTTGGACTATAACTTGCATGATTTGAATGAAACTAACCCGGACTGACGCTGTTTTCAGGACAACTGCCATGGTGTTGTTTATTGTGCAGAAAACAAAAGTTCTCGGAATGAACTAAAAATCCATGGAGATAACTTTTGGAAAATATAAAAAATACTGGCGAAAGGATCAAGGCAAGGGGGCCCACACCCTGTCCACGAGGGTGGGGGGCGCGCCCCTTGTCTCGTGGGCCCCCTGCTGCTCCATCGACCTCAACTCCAACTCTATATATTCCGTTTCACGGAGAAAAAATAAGAGAGAAAGTTTCATCGCGTTTTATGATACGGAGCCGCCGCCAAGCCCTAATCTCTCTCAGGAGGGCTGATCTGGAGTCCGTTCGGGGCTCCGGAGAGGGGATTCGTCGCCGTCGTCATCATCAACCATCCTCCATCACCAATTTCATGATGCTCACCGCCGTGCGTGAGTAATTCCATCGTAGGCTTGTTGGACGGTGATGGGTTGGATGAGATTTACCATGTAATCAAGTTAGTTTTGTTAGGGTTTGATCCCTAGTATCCACTATGTTCGGAGATTGATGTTGCTATGACTTTGCTATGCTTAATGCTTGTCACTAGGGCCTGAGTGCCATGATTTAAGATATGAACCTATTATGTTTTCATGAATATATGTGAGTTCTTGATCCTATCCTACAAGTCTATAGTCGCCTATTATGTGTTATGATCAGACAACCCCGAAGTGACAATAATCGGGATACTTCTAGGTGATGAACGTAGTTTGAGGAGTTCATGTATTCACTACGTGTTAATGCTTTGGTCCGGTACTCTATTAAAATGAGGCCTTAATATCCCTTAGTTTCCACTAGGACCCCGCTGCCACGGGAGGGTAGGACAAAAGATGTCATGCAAGTTCTTTTCCATAAGCACGTATGACTATATTCGGAATACATGCCTACATTATATTGATGAACTGGAGCTAGTTCTGTGTCACCCTATGTTATAGCTATTACACAAGGAATCGCATCCGACATAATCATCCATCACTGATCGAATGCCTACGAGCTTTTCACATATTGTGCTTTGTTTATGTACTTTTCCGTTGCTACTGTTACAACTACTACAAAACTGCTATCTTTACTTTTACCACTGTTACCATTACTATCATACTACTTTGCTACTAAATACTTTGTTGTAGATACTAAGTTATCCAGGTGTGGTTGAATTGACAACTCAACTGCTAATACTTGAGAATATTCATTGGCTCCCCTTGTGTCGAATCAATAAATTTGGGTTGAATACTCTACCCTCGAAAACTGTTGTGATCCCCTTATCAAGACTAATTTCTGGCGCCGTTGCCAGGGAGCATAGCTCTATTCTTTGTGTCGCTTGGGATTTATATCTGCTGATCACTATGAAGAACTTGAAAGACGCAAGAACTAAGATTTTTCCCTCAACTACGAGGGGAGGTAAGGAACTGCCATCTAGCTCTGCACTAGATTCTCCTTCTGTTATGAGTAAGCTTGCGACACCTAAACCTGCTACTGCTATGAATTCTGATATGTCGCATGTTATTGATGATGCCACTTCTGCTATGCATGATACTTATGATGAAACTACTTCTATGCTTGATATTACTGTGCCATTAGGTGAATATCTTGATGAACAACTTGCTAGGGTTAGAGAGAATGAAATTATTGAAGATCATTGATGATAGTGATGATGAAGGTTCTCCACCTAATTATGAATTGCCTGTTGTTCCTGAGGGTTATGTTATGGATGAAGAAACTACTAGAGATCTTTTTGCTTGCAATGATAGATCTGATCTTAAGAAGTTACTAGCTAAACTTAAACATAAAACTCTGAATGCTAGAATGAAATATGACCCTGCTTTTGCTACGTCACCTATCTTTGTTGCTAATAAGGATTATGAATTCTCTGTTGATCATGAGATAATTACTTTGGTTGAATCCGATCCTTTTTATGGCTATGAATCTGAAGCTGTTGTGGCACATCTTACCAAGTTAAATGATATAGCCACCCTGTTCACTAATGATGAGAAGTCTCGCTATTATTATATCCTTAAGATATTTCCGTTCTCCTTAAAGGGTGATGCTAAAACTTGGTTTAATTCTCTTGATCCTGGTTGTGTGCGTAGTCCCCGGGATATGATTTATTACTTCTCTGCTAAATATTTCCCTGCTCATAAGAAACAAGCTGCCTTGCGGGAAATATATAATTTTGTGCAAATCGAAGGAGAGAGTCTCCCACAAGCTCGGGGGAGGCTTCTCTGAGTACTTAATGCTTTGCCTGATCATCCTCTTAAGAAAAATGAAATACTTGATATCTTTTATAATGGACTAACTGATGCTTCCAAGGACCACTTGGATAGTTGTGCTGGTTGTGTTTTCAGGGAAAGAACAGTCGGCCAATCTGAATTGTTATTGAATAATAGGTTGACTAATGAAAATAATTGGACTCTTTCGGAGCCAATTCCCGAGGCAATTCCTGAGCCAATTGAGCCAACTCTTGAGCCTATTCCTAAACCCACTCCGAAGAAGAGGGGTGTTCTATTTCTCAGTCCTTAAGATACGCAAGATGCAAATAAATCAATGAAAGAAAAAGGTATTAAAGCTGAAGATGTTCAGAATTTACCTCCTATTGAAGAAATATATGGTCTTAATACACCGCCTGTTGAAGAAGTACATTGTCTTGATAACCCGACACAGGTAGTGAAGGTAAATTCTCTCTATAGATATGATAAAGTTGAAATCCCATCTACTAAATTTCATAGCCAATGCCAAGATGAATTTGATGACTTTATGGCGAGACAAGAAAGTTTTAATGCTTATGTTGGTAGAGAATTAAAGAATAATGCTTTCGAGATTGGACGCTTGAGTGATTATATGGCTAGAGTTAAAGGTGAACTTAAACTCATTGGCAAATACGCTTCTATGGTTACCACTCAAGCAGAGCAAGTACTTAAAGCTCAAAATGATTTGCTTGATGAATTAAATAATCAACATGACTTTGCTGTTAGAGTGGCTACTAGAACTGGTAGAATGACTCAGGAACCTTTGTATCCTAGAGGCCACCCTAAGAGAATCGAGCAAGATTCTCAGAGAAATAATTTAGATGCACCTAGTCCTTCTAAAAAGAAGAAAAAGAAAAACGATAGGACTTTGCATGCTTCTAGTGAACCTGTTGTAGACACACCTGAGAATCCCAATGATATTTCTATTTCCGATGCTGAAACACAATCTGGTGATGATCATGAACCTGGTGATAATGTTAATGATAATGTTCATGGTTATGCTCAACCTAGCAATAATAATGATGTAGAGATTGAACCTGCTATTGATCTTGATAACCCACAATCAAAGAATCCATATTATGATAAAAGAGATTTTGTTGCTAGGAAGCACGGTAAACAAAGAGAACCATGGGTTCAGAAACCCATGCCTTTTCCTCCTAAACCATCCAAGACAAAGGATGATGAGGATTTTGAGCACTTTGCTGAAATGATTAGACCTGTCTTTTTACGTATGCGCTTAACTGATATGCTTAAAGTAAACCCTTATGCTAAATATATGAAGGATATCATTACAAATAAAAGAAAGATACCGGAAGCTGAAATTTCCACCGTGCTTGCTAATTATACTTTTAAGGGTGGTATACCAAAGAAACTTGGAGATCCAGGGGTACCAACTATACCATGCTCCATTAAAAGAAACTATGTTAAAACTGCCTTATGTGATCTTGGAGCCGGTGTTAGTGCTATGCCTCTCCCTTTATATCGTCGACTTGAATTGAATAAGTTGACACCTACTGAAATATCTTTTCAAATGGATGATAAATCAACTGCTATACCCGTCGGTATTTGTGAGGATGTGCCTGTTGTGGTTGCAAATGTCACTATCTTAACGGACTTTATTATTCTTGATATTCCCGAGGACGATAGTATGTCGATTATCCTTGGTAGACCCTTTTTTAATACTGTAGGGGCTGTTACTGATTGTAACAAAGGCAATGTCACTTTTAATCTTAATGGTAATGAGCATACGGTACACTTTCCGAGGAAACAACCTCAAGTTCATAGCATCGATTATATTGGAAAAGTTCCAACTATCATTATTGGAGGTTTTGAATTTCCTCTTCCTACTGTCAAGAAAAAGTATAATATTCTTATTATTGGGTATGTTCATATCCCCGTTGAGGTAACCTAGTGTTATTCGAAATTTCTCCGGTTCCATGTTATTCGGAATGAGTTAGTTAACAAGACTTGATCAACCTTGTTAGTGGATTCATTTTGATGATCATGAGATGGGTGAAACTAGAAGGCACAACCTTCTGTACCCTCTTTCTACTTTCTATTATTTAGAATAAATAAAGCAAAAATAGTATTATCTGTATGTTTTGTGAATTATCCGTGCAATAAAAATATCCAGAAAATAAAAGTGCTCCAAATGCCCTGCAAATTTAGTATGTTTTTTGTGGAATATTTGAGGATTTTAGGCACTAGAACACAGCAGGGGGGCAAGCACCTGGCCATGAGGGTCGAGGGCGCGCCCGCACCCCCTGGGCACCCCCCTGTCTCGTGGGCCCATGGTGGGCCCCTCCACTTATTCCCACACCCACACACTCCATCTTCCTCCCAAAAAAATCCCCATCCAGCTCAAGCGTGAGTTGCAGCTCTTTTTGCTGTGATTTTCGATCTCCTTGCTCAAAGCGCCATTCACAAAACTGCTTTGGGAGATTGTTGCTTGGTATGTGACTCCTCCATTGGTCCAATTAGTTTTTGTTCTAGTGCTTTATTCATTGCAAATTTTTGCTGCATAGGTGACCCTGTACTTGAGCTTGCATGTCAAATTTATGAGATCCCAAGTAATTCTAATGCTTGATATAGGCTCTAGGCACTTGTGGGAGTAGTTGCTACCTATCTTGTTTAGTTTGATTCACTTTTATTTCGAAGTTACTAAAAAATTCAGAAATTTTTCAGAGGAAGAAATATGTCCAGGAGAATGTACCAAGGTGGTTCCTCAACTAAGAGAGCACCCAGTCGTGCTATGCGTGAGCAAGACGATGAACCACCAAGGGAAGCTAAGGTGCGGTCTTGTGAATGGCCGTCAGAAGAGTTCATGGTTAATGCAGGCATCAAGGATGAATTTGACGCATATGTGTTTAATGCCGAGCTTGAGGACTTCATGCAAGATAAGTGTCCTCAGTACTACCAATTGACTGATTCCTTCATGAGAAGATTTAAATTTACATCTTCGCGTAATTCTCAGAATGTCTTTTTTGATATTTATGATGAATCTTATACCATGGACCTAGAAGATTTCACAACTGCTTGCAAACTCCCGCAGTGGGGCAATGATAATGAACCCCACAAATCTGAATATAAAGACTTCCTTGCTAGTATCACTATGGGAGAATCTAGGGATATAGCACAAGCTACCATAGGGAGCATTCATTTCCCTGCTATACATTATTTTGCTCTTTTCATTGGTAGATGCATTAATGGTAAAGACGAAGCATGTCACATGTGTGTCCCTGATCTTTGTGTCCTCAAGAGTGCTGTATTAGGTAATACACATTACAACTTGGGGGCAATAGTTGCACGTAGGTTGCATAATAATGGTATATTTGGAGATTTATTTGGAGGGATTTATGCGACCCGTGTTGCTAATTATCTTGGTATATCCCCACGTGAGGGTGATATTGAGTTGCCTGCCGCTTATTTAGATTTTGATGCTATGGTCAGGCACCGTTTTTGTGAGGAATGAACAATTCCTCCAATATCGACTAATCTTTGACAGAAGTCGCGCTGTCCATGTTACTCTCCCTGCTCCTTCCCTTTTTGATTACCAGGCAAAACGAAGATATGTTGTTACCAGGGAGGAGGCCGTCGAACACGAGAGGAGAGCGGAGGCAGCTCGCCAACATGCCGCAGCTCAGGAGGCATTGGCTGCTGCATCTCAGTACGACCCCGGTTATAACTTCGGATATCAGCCAGGCTACCCTTGGCATTAGACCAACTTAGGCCAAAAGCCTAAGCTTGGGGGAGTACGCATTTCTCACCGACTTTACGTTCATGTTCACACACTATTCTAGTTGTTGGTGCTCACACTCTTTCATTGTATTATCCATGCTAGTTTAAATTTCTTTTTCTAGCTTTATTCTTGTGTGTTTGATAAACCAAAAAACCAAAAAAATATAGTTAGTTGAATTTCCATGCTTGTAGTAGTAATTAAAATGAAAACCCAAAAAGATTTCTCGTTCTTCTTTTACTTGTTGGGAGCTTTCCCGTGTAAATAGTTTTATTTTCTTTTCTTTCCTTTGGGGGTCAAGAGTAGAAGACCATATTGAAAATGTTTAGTGGCTCTCATATGCATGATTGTTGATTTAATTTAGAGCCCATATTACCTTGTATTCTTTCTTGAACTGAATGCTTGCAGATTCCAGCTTAGTCCAATGCACGTGCACTATTATTATTATACACACCGTTCGGTCGTGCAAGTGAAAGGAAATAATGACGACATATGATGGACTGATTGAGATGAGAAAAGCTGGTATGAACTCGACCTCTCTTGTTTTTGTAAATATGATGAGTTCATCGTTCCTGATTCAACTTATTATGAATAAACATGTTTGCAAGGACATTTAGAGATTATAGTTGCTTATCCCATGCTTAATTAGCTGGGAGCTTATAATGATTTACCTTGCGTGCCAACATGCCATTAAAATGATTGTGATGTGGTATGATGGGATGTTATCATCCTTTGAATGATTTGAGTGACTTGACTTGGCACATGTTCATGCATGTAGTTGAAACAAAATCAACATAGCCTTCATGATATTTATATTCCTGGTAGATTATATCCTACTCATGCTTGCACTCGGTGTTGATTAATTTTAATGCATGTTCATGACTATTGTCGCTCTCTCAGTTGGTCGTTTCCTAGTCTTTTGCTAGCCTTCACCTGTACTAAGCGGGAATACTACTTGTGCATGCAAACTCCATAAACCCCAAAGTTATTCCATATGAGTCCACCATACCTTCCTATATGCGGTATTTACCTGCCGTTCCAAGTAAATTTGTATGTGCCAAACTCCAAACCTTCAAATGAAATTCTGTTTTGTATGCTCGAGCAGCTCATGTTTCAACTCGGGCTGTCTGTATCTTCCATGCTAGGTGGGTTATTCTCAAGGGGAATGGACTACGCTCCTCATTCACGAGAAAATGGCTGGTAACCGGGATGCCCAGTCCCATGATCAAAAAGATCAAAGCAAATCAAAATAATTAAACAAAACTCCCCCAGGGTTGTTGCTAGTTCGAGGGACTCGTTGTTTCGAGCAAGCCATGGATTGATGCTTGTTGGTGGTGGGGGAGTATAAACTTTTACCATTCTGTTTGGGAACCGCCTATAATGTCTGTAGCATGGAAGATATCGCCATCTCATAGTCGTTCCGTTGACAGTGAAAGTATACCGCTCAAAATGTTATTCATCTCTATTTTAAAATCGAGCTCTGGCACCTCTACAAATCCCTTCCTCCCTCTGCGAAGGGCCTACCTATTTACTTTTATGTTGAGTCATCACATTCTTATTAAAAAGCACCCGCTGGAGAGCACACTATCATTTGCATTCATTACTATTAATTTATATTGGGTATGACTTGACTGGATCTCTTTTACCATGAATTACAAAGTTTAGTATGTCCTTGATCTTTAAAGGTGCTCTGCATTTATGTTTTGCGGTCTCAGAAAGGGCTAGCGAGATACCATCTTGTTATACCATATTATGATTGTTTCCAGAAAGTGTTGTCATCCGAGATTTATTATTATTGCTCGCTAGTTGATTATGCCATTGATATGAGTAAACGTGAGACCTAAGTGTTATTGTCAATATGGTTAGTTTATAATCTTTGCTGAAAACTTGAATGTTGGCTTTACATATTTGCAACAACAAGAGCAAACAAAGTTTGTAAATTTTTTTCTTTATCACTTTCAGTTTATCAACTGAATTGCTTGAGGACAAGCAAAGGTTTAAGCTTGGGGGAGTTGATACGTCTCCAACGTATCTAATTTTCCAAACACTTTTGTCCTTGTTTTGGACTCTAACTTGCATGATTTGAATGAAACTAACCCGGACTGACGCTGTTTTTAGCAGAACTGCCCTGGTGTTGTTTATTGTGCAGAAAACAAAAGTTCTCGGAATGACCTGAAAATCCACGGAGATAACTTTGGGAAAGTATAAAATATACTGGCGAAAGAATCAAGGCCAGGGGGGCCACGCCCTGTCTACGAGGATGGGAGGCGCGCCCCCCTATCTTTTGGGCCCCCTGCTGCTCCACCGACCTCAACTCCAACTCTATATATTCCGTTTTGCGGAGAAAAAAATTAGAGAGAAAGTTTCATCGTGTTTTACGATACAGAGCCGCCGCCAAGCCCTAATCTCTCTCGGGAGGGTTGATCTGGAGTCTGTTCAGGGCTCCGGAGAGGGGGATTCATCGCCGTCGTCATCATCAACCATCCTCCATCACCAATTTCATGATGCTCACCCGCCGTGCGTGAGTAATTCCATCGTAGGCTTGCTGGACGGTGATGGGTTGGATGAGATTTACCATGTAATCAAGTTAGTTTTGTTAGGACTGATCCCTAGTATCCACTATGTTCAGAGATTGATGTTGCTATGACTTTGCTATGCTTAATGCTTGTCATTAGGGCCCGAGTGCCATGATTTCAGATTTGAACCTATTATGTTTTCGTGAATATATGTGGGTTCTTGATCCTATCTTGCAAGTCTATGGTCACCTATTATGTGTTATGATCCGACAGCCCCGAAGTGACAATAATTGGGATACTTCTCGGTGATGACCGTAGTTTGAGGAGTTCATGTATTCACTATGTGTTAATGCTTCGGTCTGGTACTCTATTAAAAGGAGGCCTTAATATCCCTTAGTTTCCACTAGGACCCAGCTGCCACGGGAGGGTAGGACAAAAGGTGTCATGCAAGTTCTTTTTGATAAGCACGTATGACTATATTCGGAATACATGCCTACATTATATTGATGAACTGGAGCTAGTTCTGTGTCACCCTATGTTATAGCTATTACATGAGGAACCGCATCCGACATAATCATCCATCACTGATCCAATGCCTACGAGCTTTTCACATATTGCGCTTTGCTTATTAACTTTTCCGTTGCTACTGTTACAACTACTACAAAACTGCTATCTTTACTTTTTTTTCTCGAATATGCACGAGTGTGCATATCATATATTAAAGAAGAAAGGCATAGAAAGCCTCCACCACAATTACATGGTTTTTGTTACATATTACTCCTCACTATCTCCCACCTCTCCACCCTAGTAAAGAAGGGAGTTACATTCCCTTTCATTAACCCGGCCGATGCCCATAGTTGGCCCTCATGCCTCACTCGCCCTAGTAGATACTCCAACCAAGGGCGCGCCCCCTCAAAAATAATAGCGTTCCTATGCTTCCACAACTCCCACGAGACTAAAGCAATAATAGTTCTAAGGTCCTTAATGCTCATGCCTTATAAGCCCTGCTTAGCCACAGCCCAATCCGCCAACTTATCCTGTTGACTGGGAGTCCAATTCGGCTTACCCAAGGCCTCGCAGATCCTTGCCCAAGTAGTCCTAGCAAAAAGACAAGTGAGTAGAATGTGGTTAATAGTTTCATCCTCCTGGTCGCAAAACGGGCATGCGTCTTGGTGTGGTAACCCTCTTCTGCTAGTCGGTCCGACATCCAACACCGGTCCTTGAGGGCCAACCACGTGAAGAACCTGCACCATGAGGGTGCACGTGATTTCCAAGTTAGATCCGCCGTCACGGTTCCTACTCGACCCCAAAAGCCAGCCGCATATCAGATTTCATGGAGAACTGTCCGGTGGCCTCCCATGACCATACCACCTTATCGGGCACATCCACCCTTGGCTCCCAAGCTGAAACCTGATGCCATACCAAAAAGAACTCGTGCAGCACGGCCGGTCCAATATCCGGGCCAACGTCCAAAGCCCAACTCCCATTCTCCACTGCCGGACCAACTAACCTGGATTCTCTGATGCGCTTAGGAACCAAACTGTAGAGAAGCGGTGCATCCTCCTGAATCATGTTACCATCAAGCCAATGGTCCTTCTAAAAACGTGTCGTGAGCCCAGAGTTAGCCACACTCCTCATAGCCACCATGCAAAGCCCAAATGACTCCTTCGGGACCTTTATCTTGAACTCTCGCCATGGCCTCGTCTCATCAGTCATCGCAAGCCACGGCCATCTCGCGTGCATAGCTATGTTCATCCAACGCAAGTTCGGCAAGCCAAGGCCACCTGCCCATTTCGGTGCGCACACCACGTCCCAAGCCACTGCACAATTTCCACCATTAGCCTCCGCAGGTCTACACCACAGGAAACCTCCGCAAATCTTCTTCATTGCATTAATTGTTTTCAACGGTAGATCCAAAGCCATCATTGCATGGATCGGCATGGCACAAAGCACCGATTGGACCAAGGTTAGTCTGCCACTCTTTGGCATAAGTGATGCCTTCCATTTTGGAAGCTTATTAGCCATTTGATCAACCAAATACTTCAACTAACTCGCCGATGGCCTCCTTAATAAGAGTGGCAGCCCCAAATACTTGATCGGGAAGGCTCCCAAGGGGCATTGGAGCTCCGCACATGCCATGGTGATTTGCTCCTCGGAGCATCTAATAGGAATAGCGACCGATTTTTGCATGTTGATCCTCAGTCCCGAAGCTTCGCCGAAGAGCTCCAATATACACTTGCACCCCACAAGGTCCACCTTATTTGGTTTGACAAATAGGATAACATCGTCCGCAAAGAATGATAGTCGCTTCTCCATTCCAACAGGCGCCAATGGCTCCATCACCCCATGGGTCACAGCTAGTTGCATCATCCTTTGCATTGGCTCCATAATAAGAATAAAAAGCATTGGGGAGATAGGATCCCGTTGCCGTAACCCTTTGCAGTTGTAGATCGTGTCTCCCGGCGCACCATTGACCATTACTTTTGTGGTCGAGGTTGAAAGTATTCCACAAATCCAAGACCTCCACCTTGGCCCGAAACCCATATGCTGCAACACCTCCACCAAGAAGGGCCATTGCACCGAGTCAAAAGTTTTCGAGATGTCTAGCTTAAGCAAAATCATCGAGCTCTTCCGAGCATGAAGCCGTCTTGCCATACTTTGCACAAGCATGAAATTATCATGCAAGGATCTTCCCTTGACGAAAGCACTTTGATGATTACCAACCAGTTTAGGTAGATCTTCCACGAGTCTACACGCAAGCACCTTCTCGAAAATCTTCACAGCCCCATGCACAAGGTTTATGGGCCTGAAGTCACACACTTCTAGGGAACCATCCTTTTTGGGTAAAAGAGAGACCAAGGACTTGTTGATGGTCGCCAAACCCCTCATGTCACCATTGTAGAAGCAACCCATTGCTCTCATGAATCCTTGATTATACTCCAGCAAGTCGCATAGAATCTGCCCGTGAAACCATCCGGGCCCGGCGCTTTATCCCGAGGCATCGTCTTGATCACTCCTTCCACCTCCTCCTCCTCCGTAAACGGCCGCTCAAGATGCCCCAGGTTTAGGCGTGGAAGACCCAGCTCATCCACGTTGAGCGCATATCTACGAGGGCATGCACCCCCAAAAGCCGCACGAAAGTACGCATCCACCACCGAAGCCACCTCCTCCTGGCCGGAGTACAAATGATCATTGTACTTGACCGTCCTCAATACATTATTTCTTCGCCTAGCTATCTTTACTTTTACCACTTTTACCATTACTATCATACTACTTTGCTACTAAATACTTTGCTGCAGATACTACGTTATCCAGGTGTGGTTGAATTGACAACTCAACTGCTAATACTTGAGAATATTCTTTGGCTCCCCTTGTTTCGGATCAATAAATTTGGGTTAAATACTCTACCCTCGAAAACTGTTGCGATCCCCTATACTTGTGGGTTATCAACAACCTATTTGGCGGCCATCCATAGGAGTGAGCATCATGTGCTGACTTGTCGATGGCCCTGCAGTCTTTGTGGCTTTCCATGTCGGGCACGTGCATTCGATGTAGGGAACTGTTGAGTGGGGACTATAGCTCCCTTTTGGTGCATGCTTCCCTTGTTGGAGCAGTTGTGGTGAGTCAGAAGACGGTGTGGCTGAAGATGCAGAAAACGCATAATGTTAAGAATGACACATCTCTGTGATATGAAGAAATAGCCTAAGAGATCAACAACAAGGTACGAGAGTGGTCACACATCTGTTGACTGAAGACTAAATTAGGGTCACACAATTTTATTTTCTTTTAGTACTGTCCGATCTACGCCAGACGGCTTGATGGGCGTCTTGTGCCTCCCGACTGAAACTGTTCGGAATCTTCCCCAAAGAGCCAGCGACCACCGGCAGAGCAGCCTGCCTCCGCCGTCCATGGCCCCGACCAAAACCCCGCTCCCCGCCCCACCGCACTGCCGTGGTTGCGCCGCCCCCGGGCCAATCCACAAAGACTCGCCGTCATCCAGATCCGGCGGCGGCAGTACCTTCAACCCACGCAACTCTAAGATAGCCATCTAAGTGCTGCTTCCGCGGCGAACTTGCGCCCCCGCACCCTTACGTTAGACACCAGCCAACCGACATCCTAGGAGCTCCGCCGGCTCGAGGGGTGCTGCTTCCCATTGGGAATCGATTGGCCCAAAATAAAAATTCAGACAACTGACGCCTAAATAAAGTGATTTGAGATGAGGGTGCGACCTATCTGGCGGCCCAGTGAAGTAGGCAGCTCCAGCTGCCTAGTAGGTGAGGCCGACGTGGTGGCGATGGCTACCAGCGGCAGGGAAGTAGAGATGTCGCGATGGTCAACGACTACGGGGAAGCAGCGCTGGGGCTCTGGACAGGTCCAAAGTTGGAGCGCTCCGGCGCCGTGAACAACGGCGGTGGTGAATCGGCTCTGGTATGGTTCACGCGGCCGTCGTCAAGGCGGCTTTGGCAGCACGGAGTAAGAGGCACACGGCCCAGTGCACGACGGCAAATGGACAGCGTCTCTGGGATTAGAGAGGATGTTTTCGGTTAATACAATTCTAGCATGGATAATAAACATTTATCATGAATTAAGAAAATAAATAATAACTTTATTATTGCCTCTAGGGCATATTTCCTTCAGTTGTTGTGGAAGGCATAGTGACTAGGCTCGCCGATCACTTTGGCCTCATTGTTGATGATATGCAGCACGTCCCAGGTCCTAGGGTGCTCAACTGTAGGATCATGACTAACATACATTTTATTGGGTCTGTGCAAGGGGAGCATTTCTACAAATGCCCCGACCTAACACTCATACTACCGATGTGTTCTTGCCTTTGCCGCAAGCTTTTACCGTTTCTACGCGTGATATGTGGTATCTTTCCATTGATTAAATCAATGAGTTGAGACACACAGCTGGGTTCGGGAAAGATGTTCACCTCGAGCCCACTCCTGAGTCGGAAACTGCAACAGTGGGACATGCCCACGGTTGGGATGCATGGGGTAATGCACCCAACTTTCCACCACTGCCTGCACCACAATATGCACCGCAGGTTCTCTTTGGATAGCCACACACTGGTACGCGTCAGTGCTATACAAACGGTTTTTAAACCCTTTCCGTGGCGGCGTTCGAAACCATCGCCAAGTGAGTGACGGCGATAGGGGGGAGTCCTTCCCACACGACCTAGAGACCGTCGGGATATGCCCTCCTGGCACACACGCTCAGCAAAATGAGGTTGTGTGCGACCGGCGAGCGCTCAAATACGGTTATACGTACAGTAGTGCTAAAAAATTACAATTATACATGCGAAATTGTTTTCGGTCGTAAGTACATCCCACATAGTCAGTCCCCGCTAAACACTCCATTCGTATGTACATTCCACACAATCAATCCAAGGAGTACGTTTTCGTTAGTATGTACATCGCACGCCTTCTTCTATGCCCAAACATTTGTGATGCGCACAACATCACAAACAGTCCATAATTTTGAAGCGTGTGTGATAAGGTGACTATCACAAACATTTAATAAGAAAGAATTGTGCGAGATGTGATTGTTAATCGCACACGTTTTTTCTTGGCTGATTGAGTGTGAAGTGGAGATGGATCGCACACGTAGTGGATCCTAGAAACGTGTCCGATGTCCACGTCTATCACAAATATTTCGCTTTTGCAAATCGTGTTCATTGTAATCCCTAATTTAAAAACCACATGTTTTGAATTTGAAAGTAGGCAATCACTTATTTCATATCCAACCATTTTTATTACAAATATAGGTTTGATACGTCTCCAACGTCTCTATAATTTTTGATTTCTCCATGCTACTTTATCTACTGTTTTGGACTATATTGGGCTTTATTTTCCACTTCTATATTATTTTTGGGACTAACCTATTAACCGGAGGCCCAGCCCAGAATTGCTGTTTTTGCCTATTTCAGTGTTTCGAAGAAACAGAATATCAAACGGAGTCCAAACGGAATGAAACCTTCGGAAACGTGATTTTCTCACCGAACGTGATCCAGGAGACTTGGACCCTACTCCAAGAAGTAACAGAGGCGGTCACGAGGGTGGGGGGCGCGCCCCCTGCCTCGTGGCCCCCCTGTTGCTCCACCGACGTACTCCTTCCTCCTATATATACCTACGTACCCCCAAACGATCAAGGGGGGAGCACAAAACCTAATTCCACCGCCGTAACCTTCTGTATCCACGAGATCCCATCTTGGGGCCTGTTCCGGAGCCTCGCCGGAGGGGGCATCCACCACGGAGGGCTTCTACATCAACACCATAGCCCCTCCAATGAAGTGTGAGTAGTTTACTTCAGACCTTTCCCAGTGACAGCAGGGGCAGCAAGGCACGTATTGTATTGTTACCATCGAGGATAACAAGATGGGGTTTTATCCCTCTACATCATGTCATCTTGCTTAAGGCGTTACTCTGTTTTTAACTTAATACTCTAGATGCATGCTGGATAGCAGTCGATGAGTGGAGTAATAGTAGTAGATGCAGAATCGTTTCGATCTACTTGTCTCGGACGTGATGCCTATATACATGATCATTCTCTAGATATGCTCATAACTATGCTGAATTCTGTCAATTGCTCAACAGTAATTTGTCCACCCACCGTAGAAAATCTATGCTCTTGAGAGAAGCCACTAGTGAAACCTATGGCCCCCGGGTCTATTCTCATCATATCAATCTCCATTACTTTATTACTTGCTTTGCTTTTACTTTGCCTTTTACTTTTTACTTTGCATCTCTATACAAAAAATACCAAAAATATTATTTATCATCTCTATCAGATCTCACTCTCGTAAGTGACCGTGAAGGGATTGACAACCCCTAATCACGTTGGTTGCGAGGAGCTATTGTTTTGTGTAGGTACGAGGGACTTGTGCGTGGTCTCCTACTGGATTGATACCTTGGTTCTCAAAAACTGAGGGAAAATATTTACGCTACTTTGCTGCATCATCCTCTCCTCTTCGGGGAAATCCAACGCAGTGCTCAAGAGGTAGCAAGAAGAATTTCTGGCGCCGTTGCCGGGGAGGCTCACGCAAGAGCAAGTCAACCATACCAAGTACCCATCACAATCCCTATCTCTCGCATTACATTATTTGCCATTTGCCTCTCTTTTTCCTCTCCCCCACTTCACCCTTGTCGTTTTATTCGCCCTCTCTTTCCCAATCTCCTCCTCTTTTTCCCTGTTGCCTTTTTCCTCGTCCGTTTGTTTGCTCGTGTGTTAGTTTGCTTGCTTCTCGCGATGGATCTACCTAGATTTGGTGATCTTCACCTTAAAAGGCTTGAGGAGATCGAAAGCAATGTCAGAAAGTTTATGGTTTTGCAATTTGAGCATAATAATTTCTTTAGAAACGAGCTTAAGGAACAAAAAAGTTTTATGAGTTATATGAATAAAGAACTCGATGATATGTCTAACGAATTTGATGGTATAAGAGCCCAAATTGCTCGTCTTGAAAAGATGACCGCTGAAATTTCGGATATGCAAGCTACCTTAGTCAATAAGATGGCCGCTAAACCAAATTCCTATGAAAATCAAGATGAAGATCTAAAAGTTATTGATGTGTCCCCCATTAAATCTTTGTTTTGCAATATTATTCTTGATGAAAATGAATATGATCTTCCTTTACCTAGAAGGCATTCTAAGAATTCGGAGTTTCTAGATCTTGATGATGAAATTGATAAAAGTGGGATTGAAAGAAATAAAAACCTAGATGTTGCTAAACCCACTATTTTGGATCTCAAGGAATTTCATTATGAAAATTGCTCTTTAATTGATTGTATTTCCTTGTTGCAATCCGTGCTAGATTCTCCTCATGCTTATAGTCAAAATAAGGCCTTTACCGAACACATTGTTGATGCCTTGATGCAATCTTATGAAGAAAAACTGGAGTTGAAAGTTTCTATCCCTAGAAAACTCTATGATGAGTGGGAACCTACTATTAAAATTAAAATTAAATATTATGAGTTTCATGCTTTGTGTGATTTGGGTGCTAGTGTCTCTACAATTCCCAAAACTTTGTGTGATTTGCTAGATTTCCGTGACTTTGATGATTGCTCTCTAAACTTGCATCTTATGGATTCCACTATTAAAAAGCCTATGGTAAGAATTAATGATGTTCTTATTGTTGCAAATAGGAATTATGTGCCCGTAGATTTTATCGTTCTTGATATAGATTGCAATCCTTCATGTCCTATTATTCTTGGTAGACCTTTCCTTAGAATGATTGGTGCAATTATTGATATGAAGGAAGGGAATATTTGATTCCAATTTCCCTTAAAGAAGGGCATTGAACAATTTGCTAGAAAGAAAATAAAATTACCATATGAATCTATCATGATAGCCACTTATGGATTGCTACCAAAGATGGCAATACCTAGATCTATCCTCACTTTTATGCCTAGCAAGGGGCGTTAAACGATAGCGCTTGTTGGGAGGCAACCCAATTTTATTTTTAGTTTTTTTTTTGTTTTTGCTTCTGTTTAGGAATAAATAATCCATCTAGCAACTGTTTAGATGTGGTTTTATGTTTTAATTAGTGTTTGTGCCAAGTAGAAGCTATAGGATAACCTACGATGATAGTTGATTTGATTCTGCTGAAAAACAGAAACTTTGCACGCACGAATATAATTTTGTTAAAGCACAGAAACGTGATTTTACATTGATTCTTTTTTGCTTCTGTTCAATAAACAAAATTTCCAGGACTTCCTATTTTGGTAGAATTTTTAGAGTTCCAGAAGTTTGCGTTAGTTACAGATTGCTACAGACTGTTCTGTTTTTTGACAGATTCTGGTTTGCGTGTGTTGTTTGCTTATTTTGATGAATCTATGGCTAGTAAAATAGTTTATAATCCATAGAGAAGTTGGAATACAGTAGGTTTAACACCAATATAAATAAAGAATGATTTCATTACAGTACCTTAAAGTAGTCTTTTGTTTTCTTTCTCTAACGGAGCTCACGAGATTTCTATTGAGTTTTGTGTTGTGAAGTTTTCAAGTTTTGGGTGAATTCTTTTGATGGATTATGGAACAAGGAGTGGCAAGAGATTAAGCTTGGTGATGCCCATGGCACCCCCAAGATAATCCAAGGACACCAAAAAGTCAATGCTTGGGGATGCCCCGGAAGGCATCCCCTCTTTCGTCTACTTCCATCGTTAATTTACTTGGAGCTATATTTTTATTCACCACATGATATGTGTTTTTCTTGGAGCGTCTTGTATTATTTGCGTCTTTGCTTGTTAGTTTACCACAATCATCCTTTCTGTACACATCTTTTGAGAGAGCCATACATGAATTGGAATTTGCTAGAATACTCTATGTGCTTCACTTATATCTTTTGAGCTTGATTGTTTTGCTCATAGTGCTTCACTTATATCTTTTGAGCGTGATAATTTTTTGCTCTAGTGCTTCACTTAGATCTTTTAGAGCACGGTGGTGGATTTGTTTTAAAGAAACTATTGATCTCTAATGCTTCACTTAGATTATTTTGAGAGTCGTTAATAGCATGGTGATTTGCTTAATAATAATATACTTGGTATTCAAGATATGTGAAACTTTCTTTTGAGTGCGTTGAATACTAAGATAAGTTTGATGCTTGAAAATTGTTTTGAGATATGAAGATGGTGATATTAGAGTCTTGCTAGTTGAGTAGTTGTGAATTTAAAGAATACTTGTGTTGAAGTTTCTGATTCCCGTAGCATGCACGTATGGTGAACCGTTATGTGATGAACTCGAAGCATGATTTATTTGTTGATTGTCTTCCTTATGAGTGGCGGTCGGGGACGAGCGATGGTTTTTTCCTACCAATCTACCCCCCTAGGAGCATGCGCGTAATACCTTGCTTTGATAACTTCTAGATTTTTGCAATAAGTATATGATTTCTTTATGACTAATGTTGAGTCCATGGATTATACGCACTTTTCCCATCCTTCCACCATTGCTAGCCTCTCTAATACCGTGCACTTTTCGCCGGTATCATACACCCACCATATATCTTCCTCAAAACAGCCACCATACCTACCTATCATGGCATTTCCATAGCCATTCCGAGATATATTGCCATGCAAATTTCCACGGTTCCGTTTATTACGACACGCTCCATCATTGTCATATTGCTAGCATGATCATGTAGTTGACATCGTATTTGTGGCAAAGCCACCGTTCATAATTCTTTCATACATGTCACTCTTGATTCGTTGCATATCCCGGTACACCGCCGGAGGCATTCATATAGAGTCATATCTTGTTCTAAGAATCGAGTTGTAATTGTTGAGTTGTAAGAAAAATAAAAGTGTGATGATCATCATTTTAGAGCATTGTCCCAAGTGAGGAAAGGATGATGGAGACCATGATTCCCCCACAAGTCGGGATGAGACTCCGGACGAAAAATAAAAAAAAGAGGCCATAAAAAAAGCCCAAATAAAAAATGAGAGAAAAAGAGAGAAGGGACAATGTTACTATCCTTTTACCACACTTGTGCTTCAAAGTAGCACCAAGATCTTCATGATAGAGAGTCTCTCATTTTGTCACTTTCATATACTAGTGGAATTTTCATTATAGAACTTGGCTTGTATATTCCAATGATGGGCTTCCTCAAATGCCCTAGGTCTTCGTGAGCAAGCGAGTTGGATGCACACCCACTTAGTTTCTTTTGTTGAGCTTTCATATACTTATAGCTCTAGTGCATCCGTTGCATGGCAATCCCTACTCACTCACATTGATATCTATTGATGGGCATCTCCATAGCCCGTTGATACACCTAGTTGATGTGAGACTATCTTCCCTCTTTTTGTCTTCTCCACAACCACCATTCTATTCCACATATAGTGATATATCCATGGCTCACGCTCATGTATTGCGTGAAGATTGAAAAAGTTTTGAGAATGTCATAAGTATGAAACAATTGCTTGACTTGTCATTGGGGTAGTGCATGATTTAAATATTTTGTGTGGGGAAGATGGAGCATAGCCAGACTATATGATTTTGTAGGGATAACTTTCTTTGGCCATGTTATTTTGAGAAGACATGATTGCTTTGATTAGTATGCTTGAAGTATTATTATTTTTATGTCAATATGAACTTTTGTCTTGAATCTTTCAGATCTGAATATTCATACCACAGTTAAGAAGATTTACATTGAAATTATGCCAAAGTATCACTCCGCATCAAAAAATCTCTTTTCATCACTTACCTACTCGAGGACGAGAAGGAATTAAGATTGGGGATGCCTGATACGTCTCCAACGTATCTATAATTTTTGATTGCTCCATGCTACTTTATCTACTGTTTTGGACTATATTTGGCTTTATTTTCCACTTTTATATTATTTTTGGGACTAACCTATTAACCGGAGGCCCAGCCCAAGATTGCTGTTTTTTTGCCTATTTCAGTGTTTCGAAGAAACGGAATATCAAACGGAGTCCAAACATAATAAAACCTTCGGAAACGTGATTTTCTCACCGAACGTGATCCAGGAGACTTGGACCCTGCTCCAAGAAGTAACAGAGGCAGTCACGAGGGTGGGGGGCGCCCCCCCTAGGGCGCGTCCCCCTGCCTCGTGGCCCCCTGTTGCTCCACCGACGTACTCCTTCCTCCTATATATACCTACGTACTCCCAAACGATCAAGGGGGGAGCAAAAAACCTAATTCCACCGCCGTAACCTTCTGTATCCACGAGATCCCATCTTGGGGCCTGTTCCGGAGCTTCGCCGGAGGGGGCATCCACCACGGAGGGCTTCTACATCAACACCATAGCCCCTCCGATGAAGTGTGAGTAGTTTACTTCAGACCTTCGGGTCCATATCTAGTAGCTAGATGGCTTCTTCTCTCTTTTTGGATCTCAATACAATGTTCTCCCCTCTCTCGTGGATATCTATTCGATGTAATCTTCTTTTTGCGGTGTGTTTTTTGAGACCGATGAATTGTGGGTTTATGATCCAGCTTATCTATGAATAATATTTGAATCTTCTGTGAATTCTTTTATGTATGATTGAGTTATCTTTGCAAGTCTCTTTGAATTATCCGTTTGGTTTGGCCAACTAGATTGGTAGGTCTTGCAATGGGAGAAGTGTTTAGCTTTGGGTTCAATCTTGCGGTGTCCTTTCCCAGTAACAGTAGGGGCAGCAAGGCACGTATTGTATTGTTGCCATCGAGGATAACCAGATGGGGTTTTTATCATATTGCATGAATTTATCCCTCTACATCATGTCATCTTGCTTAAGGCGTTACTCTGTTTTTAACTTAATACTCTAGATGCATGCTAGATAGCGGTCGATGAGTGGAGTAATAGTAGTAGATGCAGAATCGTTTCGGTCTACTTGTCATGGACGTGATGCCTATATACATGATCATACCTAGATATACTCATAACTATACTCAATTTTGTCAACTAGTCATCAACCTGTGCTGCAACACGGGTAGTTAATTAGGGAGACATGCAACAATAGAAGTACCAATGTCATTCAATATTTATTTATATTTTAAATTAATGGGAACTATAATCTCTGATATTAGTATTGAAAACATGCAAAATAATCTTAACATGAAAAATATTCATAAGAAATGGTACCAAACACATATTGATTTATTGGGTGCCATGTTTAAGGTGTTAGAATCTTAATGTCAATATTTTTTGCCACAGAATGTCCAGCATATGATCTCTTAGTATGCCTCTGGATATACTTCTATGGCGCTGGCAACATATCCGGCCACTACCCTTCTTTTTCAAAATCAAGCATAAACTCTCTTTTTTTTTCCATGAGGCTTGAGGTCCCTCATTTTTTGTACGTGAATGAATTTTCATGATATTCCTGCACTACGTAATGTGAAAGTAGAGCATAAATGAACTAAAAAAAGAAAATTATACGTTTAATGCCCAAGGGAGATGCATACCATGCACTAATTAGTTCTGATGGAGCTATAAATGAAGCAATAATATTTGTGACGCAACATCGTCCACTACACTATGCATGTCGGTTAATCTAAAAGGAGAAAGCTATGTAAATAGAAAGTTAAATCACACCTTCATATATTTAAATTTCATAGAAGATTAGCATTAGATAAAATGAATAGAAAGCCACAAAAGAAGCATCTTATTTTCAGATATCCGTAAATCTGAGGCACATAAAATCAGTTAATATGGTTCCTTTGACCTGCAAGCTTTTCCCCACTTTTATCAAGTGGAAATTGGAGGATAACTCACGTCAAAGAGGGGAGCAGAGGGACCAAGCGGAAGTATTGGGATCAACTCTCAAAGACATGTAGATTACTGCAAGGATTTAGACTTTGTCGTTAATGTTGGTTGCGCCGCGGACTGGCCAGCATATGATCTCTGAGTACGGCTCTGAGTATGCAGATTACTGCCCAAGGATTTAGACTTTGTCGTCAATGTTGGTTGCGCCACAGACTGGGCAACATATGATCTCTGAGTACGGCTCTGAGTATACTCTATGGAGCCGACAAAATATCCACATATTTTTTTTCAAAATCTGGCCATGAGGCTTGAGGTCCAACTTTTTTGTACGTGCATGAATTTTCATTTTCTGGGGATTGAGATGTCGACTCTTTTTAATGAGAGGCCTGGCAACTTTTTATTCACTTGCGTGAGATCTTCATATTTGTACACGTATTTGTTTGCCACATTGCTTTTATTTTCACAAAAGTTAGACGTCCATGTTGGAGAGTGTTTTTTTAGCCGGGGGACATGAGGCTGGAGTAGTTTTTTTACGTGCCTGATGTCCTTGTATTTTTACATGTCCTTGTTTGGCCCATTATTTTTATTTTATTAGAACTTAGACGTGGGAATTGAGGACTCTTTCTCTCTCAGCTGGGGATTTATACGTGGGGAAGAGAAACACTATTTTTTTCTTCTACAGAACTGAGACGTGGTCCTTGGGGACTCTATCTATGTATTACGTATATCCAATGGCTAAATATTTCTAAATTATAGATCCAATGGTTAATTAGTTAGTTTTTCTAGGATTAACGTGGAGGCTCGTATGGTGCCTCCAATTAGTAAATATAAGATTGCTCAACAGTAATTTGTTCACCCACCGTAGAATATCTATGCTCTTAAGAGAAGCCACTAGTGAAACCTATGGCCCCCGGGTCTATTCTCATCATATCAATCCTTTTATACTTGCTTTGTTTTTACTTTGCCTTTTACTTTTCACTTTGCATCTATATACCAAAAATACCAAAAATATTATTTGTTCTCTATCAGATCTCACTCTCGTAAGTGACCGTGAAGGGATTGACAACCCCTAATCGCGTTGGTTGCGAGGAGCTATCGTTTTGTGTAGGTACGAGGGACTTGTGCGTGGTCTCCTACTGGATTGATACCTTGGTTCTCAAAAACTGAGGGAAATACTTATGCTACTTTGCTGCATCATCCTCTCCTCTTTGGGGAAATCCAACGCAGTGCTCAAGAGGTAGCAAGGTTCAACCACGAATGCATAATTCAATGCACAGGTACATATACTGAAGAACTACAAAAGCACCAAGTAAAGAATGATGAACCACAGTTGTACTAAAGACTGTAAAGAGAGAGGTGAAAGACATTTTGGTTGCTGGAGAAGGTGAAGCGGAATGCCCATATTGTGCCCTCCTCCATGCGTAATGCGTGCACGACTCTAGGCCAACCCCTTGTGATGGCTGCCCGTCCATCCTTCACTGTCTTCATTATGACTTCTCGATGCTCATTGTAGTCTAGATGAAATACTTTAACCTTCATTATGTGTCCACCAATCATGTACTTTGCAAGGTAATATTGAGTGAACTACTTCGGGAACCACTACGAATGAAAAAGATTCAGACATTGTTGTCTAAGAACTCATTATGGGTAGTAAAAAGAGAAGGCTGCAGAGTTTGTAGTTACCATCCTACAGCTCACTGTTGTGTTGGATAGAGCATAAACAAATAATTTTCTTGCCACCATTCGTATCTTTTTGCTAATAATCCTTATCAGTTTCCTCACTTGATACTTGTTCATGAATATCTCATTGCCCCATACGCAAAAAGGGTCAATGCGTGGATCCTTGTCAAGGGCATATGCACCTAAAAGCAACAAGTCAATATTAGAATCTAACAAGTGTCCAGGCCTAGATCTGTATACACTACATTATGGAACGACGGGGGGACTACAAGCCGAGGGATGAAGCTAACCTCGGCGGAAAATGGTGGCCACTCCCGTTGTTGTCCTGCATAAGTAGTGGAAAGGCATGATAAGTACAACATCCTTAACATCAAAGAAATATAGCAAAGGTAAACAACATCATCTCCAAATGATAGCTTGAATGTGTTGGTTTTAGCATGCTGTTAAAGCAGATATAAAATGGAAGGCAATGTTACCGACAGCAGGCTTAACAACCATCAAATATTGCAATTCAAATTGGTATTGTTGAAAATGAATAGAATGTATGTAATGCTTAAACATCACACTGGATAAATGTGTTAACTACACCAGGCATAACTGGAACCAAATATAGCCGTTCAAACTGGATTTATGCAGTCGAGCGGCACAATTTCGACTTGTACATAATGAACAACACATTGGGAATGACTGAAATAAACAAGGCATAAATGATCAGTATAACAACCAAATATATCCATTGAAAACTGGACAGAGTCTCACTGCTACCAACCTAACAAGCATATACAGATAAATAGGGCATATGCTTGAAAACTAGACAAATGCTCACTGCAACCAATCTAACAACCAAATACAGATAAACATGGCATACGCTTGAAAACTGGACAAATGCTCACTACAACCAACCTAACAAGCAAATACAGATAAACAAGGCATCTGCTTGAAAACTGGACAAATACTAAAAAAGCAACCTAACAACCAAATACAGATAAACAAGGCATCTGCTTGATAACTGGACAAATGCTCACTGCAACCAAACTAAGAATCAAATACATATAAACAAGGCATCTGCTCAATAACTAGAAAAATGCTCACTACAACCAACCTAACAATCAAATACAGATAAACAAGGCATCTACTCACTATAAACAACCAAATATAGCCATTCATGAAACTGAAGTGGACAATTCATACTTAAACATCACATAGCGCTATTGAACAATACATTTCTGCATAACTGAAATAATTAAACACGGCACAGTTAAAGCACCGCACGACAAATGCTACTACAACATACGGGTTGGCAAGGTAGAAAAGGTAAGATTTGCTGATAGGATGTTGCCTCACATTTCATGGACGGGATCCTTCCAGTTTGAAGAGCATAGACCCATGTTGCGCTCTCTAATGTCACAGATGGGCTGTTTCACCTTGGAATAACCTTTGTGGGTGCCCTCCTCATGGTCGTGGTCGTGGCCGATGAGATCTGACTCGGCAATTGAGGATCCCAAGCCGCCGCCATAGAACATGTCCTTCAGAAATGACAAAATGGGCTAGATGGCGTATA
The DNA here is from genome assembly GCA_021605145.1 of Aegilops bicornis. Classification (NCBI taxonomy): domain Eukaryota; kingdom Viridiplantae; phylum Streptophyta; class Magnoliopsida; order Poales; family Poaceae; genus Aegilops; species Aegilops bicornis. The sequence goes on along the minus strand of CM038675.1, from coordinate 832,596,186 downwards.
AGGATCGCAAATCCTGGACCACTTGGCGGAGGAGATCAGCGAGAGGGCCGTCGAAGAGGTCGATGGCGGTTGAACCAGAGGGGTTGGGGATGGACCACTTAACCTGTGACATGGCCCACGTGAAGCCGTCGCTGTCGACGAGCTTGATGCCGTAGCCAGCTTTCCCGAGATATAGTAATACATGCTACCTCTTGAGCACTGCGTTGGATTTCCCCGAAGAGGAGAGGATGATGCAGCAAAGTAGCGTAAGTATTTCCCTCAGTTTTTGAGAACCAAGGTATCAATCCAGTAGGAGACCACGCACAAGTCCCTCGTACCTACACAAAACATAGCTACTCGCAACCAACGCGATTAGGGGTTGTCAATCCCTTCACGGTCACTTACGAGAGTGAGATCTGATAGAGATGATAAATAATATTTTTGGTATTTTTGGTATAGTGATGCAAAGTAAAAAGTAAAAGGCAAAGTAAAAGCAAAGCAAGTAATAAAGTAATGGAGATTGATATGATGAGAATAGACCCGGAGGACATAGGTTTCACTAGTGGCTTCTCTCAAGAGCATAGATTTTCTACGGTGAGTGAAAAAATTACTGTTGAGCAATTGACAGAACTGAGCATAGTTATGAGCATATCTAGAGAATGATCATGTATATAGGCATCACGTCCGAGACAAGTAGATCGAAACGATTCTGCATCTACTACTATTACTCCACTCATCGACCGCTATCCAGCATGCATCTAGAGTATTAAGTTAAAAAACAGAGTAACGCCTTAAGCAAGATGACATGATGTAGAGGGATAAATTCATGCAATATGATAAAAACCCCATCTTGTTATCCTCGATGGCAACAATACAATACGTGCCTTGATGCCCCTGCTGTCACTGGGAAAGGACAATACAAGATTGAACCCAAAGCTAAGCACTTCTCCCATTGCAAGAACTACCAATCTAGTTGGCCAAAGCAAAAGGATAATTCGAAGAGACTTGCAAAGATAACTCAATCATACATAAAAGAATTCAGAGAAGATCCAAATATTGTTCATAGATAATCTGGATCATAAACCCACAATTCATCGATCTCAACAAACACACCGCAAAAAGAAGATTACATTGAATAGATCTCCACGAGAGAGGAGGAGAACATTGTATTGAGATCCAAAAGAGAGAAGAAGCCATCTAGCTACTAGCTATGGACCCGAACGTCTGAACTAAACTACTCACAATTCATTGGAGGGGCTATGGTGTTGATGTAGAAGCCCTCCGTGGTGGATGCCCCCTCCGGCGGAGCTCCAGAATAGGCCCCAAGATGGGATTCGTGGATACAGAAGGTTGCGGCGGTGGAATTAGGTTTTTGGCTCCTGTTCTGATCGTTTGGGGATACGTAGGTATATATAGGAGGAAGGAGTACGTCGATGGAGCAGCAGGGGGCCCACGAGGTAGGGGGCGCGCCCAGGGGGCGCCCCCACCCTTGTGACCGCCTCTTTTGTTCCTTGGAGCAAGGTCCAAGTCTCCTGGATCACGTTCGTTGAGAAAATCACGTTCCCGAAGGTTTTGTTCCGTTTGGACTCTGTTTCATATTCTGTTTCTTCGAAACACTGAAATAGGCAAAAAAAAAAACAGCAATTCTGGGCTGGGCCTCCGGTTAATAGGTTAGTCCCAAGAATAATATAAAAGTGGAAAATAAAGCCCAATATAGTCCAAAGCAGTAGATAAAGTAGCATGGAGCAATCAAAAATTATAGATACATTGGAGACGTATCAGGCGTCCCCAAGCTTAATTACTGCTCGTCCTCGAGTAGGTAAATGATAAAAGGAGAATTTTTGATGCGGAGTGATACTTTGGCATAATTTCAATGTAAATCTTCTTAATTGTGATATGAATATTTAGATCCGAAAGATTCAAGACAAAATTTCATATTGACATAAGAAATAATAATACTTCAAGCATACTAATCAAAGTAATCATGTCTTCTCAAAATAACATGGCAAAAGAAAGTTCATCCCTACAAAATCATATAGTTAGGCTATGCTTCATTTTCGTCACACAAAGATGTTCCCAACTTCTATACCCCGATGACAAGCCAAGAAATTGTTTCATACTTAAATAATCTCAAACCTTTTTCAACCTTCACGCAATACATGAGCGTGAGCCATGGATATAGCACTATGGGTGGAATAGAATATGATGATGGGGATTGTGTGGAGAAGACAAAAGGAGAAATTCTCACATTGGCGAGGATAATCAACGGGCTATGGAGATGCCCATCAATTGATGTCAACATGAGGAGTAGGGATTGCCATGCAACGGATGCACTAGAGCTATGAATGCTCAACAAAAGAAAACTAGTGGGTGTGCATCCAACTTGCTTGCTCATGAAGACCTAGGGCACTTGAGGAAGCCCATCGTAGGAATATACAAGCCAAGTTCTATAATGAAAGATTACCACTAGTATGAAAACAAAACTTATGAGACTAACTACATGAAGACCAAGGTGCTACTTTGAAGCACAATATATGAGACTCACTACATAAGAACAAGGTGCTACTTCGAAGCACAAGTGCGGAAAAGAGATAGTAGCATTGCCCTTTTTTTTCGTTTTTTTCTCCTTTTTTTGGGCCTTTTTTTGCCTTTCTTCTTTTTTTTTCTATTTTTTTCTTTTTGGGCAATGCTCTAATATTGATGATCATCACACTTCTATTGATTACAACATGAGGATTACAACTCGAAACTTAGAACAAGATATGACTCTATATGAATGCCTCTGTCGGTGTACCGGGATGGTGCAATGAATCAAGAGTGACATGTATGAAAAATTATGCATGGTTGGTTTGCCACAAATACGATGTCAACTACATGATCATGAAATGGCAATATGACAAAAGTGATGTATGTCATGATGATTATGATGGAAGTTGCATGGCAATATATCTCGGAATGGCTATGGAAATGCCATGATAGGTAGGCATGGTGGTTGTTTTGAGGAAGATTTAAGGAGGTTTATGTGTGATAGAGCGTATCGTATCACGGGGTTTGGATGCACCGGCGAAGTTTGCACCAACTCTCAAGGTGAGAAAGGGCAATGCACGGTACCGAAGAGGCTAGCAAAGGCGGAAAGGTGAGAGTGCGATAATCCATGGACTCAACATTAGTCAAAAGAACTCATATACTTATTGCAAAAATTTAGAAGTCATCAAAAATCAAGTACTACGCGCATGCTCCTAGGGGGATAGATTTGTAGGAAAATACCATCGCTCGTCCCCGACCGCAACTCTTAAGGATGCACAAGCCAGGTACACTTCATGTTTCAAATTTGTTACACAACTTTAACCATACGTGCATGCTACGGGACTTGCAGACTTCAACACAAGCATTTATAAAATTCATAATCACCCAACTAGCACGAATTTGATATTATCACCTCCATATCTCAAAACAATTATCAAGCATCAAACTTACCTTAGTATTCAATTCACTCAAAAGAAAGTTTCACATATCTTGAATACCAAGTATATTAACATTAAGCAAATTACCATGCTATTAACGACTCTCAAAATAATCTAAGTGAAGCATGAGAGATCAATAGTTTCTTTAAAACAAATCCACCACCGTGCTCTAAAAGATCTAAGTGAAGTACTAGAGCAAAAATTATCACGCTCAAAAGATATAAGTGAAGCACTATGAGCAAAACTATCAAGCTCAAAAGATATAAGTGAAGCACATAGAGTATTCTAGCAAATTCCAATTCATGTATGGCTCTCTAAAAAGGTATGTACAGCAAGGATGATTGAGGTAGACTAACAAGCAAAGACGCAAATAATACAAGACGCTCCAAGCAAAACACATATCATGTGGTGAATAAAAATATAGCTCCAAGTAAATTACCGATGGAAGTGGACGAAACAGGGGATGCCTTCCGGGGCATCCCCAAGCTTTGACTTTTTGGTTTCCTTGGATTATCTTGGGGGTGCCATGGGCATCCCCAAGCTTAGTCTCCTGCCACTCCTTGTTCCATAATCCATCAAAAGAATTCACCCAAAACTTGAAAACTTCACAACACAAAACTCAATAGAAATCTCGTGAGCTCCGTTAGAAAAAGAAAACAAAAGACTACTTCAAGGTACTGTAATGAACTCATTCTTTATTTATATTTGTGTTAAACCTACTGTATTCCAACTTCTCTATGGATTATAAACTATTTTACTAGCCATAGATTCATCAAAATAAGCAAACAACACACGTAAAACAGAATCTGTCAAAAACAGAACAGTCTGTAGCAATCTATAACTAACGCAAACTTCTGGAACTCTCAAAATTCTACCAAAATAGGAAGTCCTGGATAATTTGTTTATTGAACAGAAGAAAAAAGAATCAACGCAAAATCATGTTTCTGTGATTTAACAAAATTATATTCGTGCGTGCAAAGTTTCTGTTTTTCAGCAGAATCAAATCAACTATCATCGTAGGTTATCCTATAGGTTCTACTTGGCACAAACACTAATTAAAATATAAAACTACATCCAAACAGAGGCTAGATGGATTATTTATTCCTAAACGTAAGCAAAAACAAAAAACACAAATAAAATTGGGTTGCCTCCCAACAAGTGCTATCGTTTAATGCCTCTAGCTAGGCATAAAAGCAAGGATAGATCTAGGTACTGCCATCTTTGGTAGGCAATCCATAAGTGGCTCTCATGATAGATTCATATGGTAATTTTATTTTCTTTGTAGGTAAGTGTTCCATGCCCTTCTTTAAGGGAAATTGGAATTTAATATTCCCTTCCTTCATATCAATAATTGCACCAATCGTTCTAAGGAAAGGTCTACCCAGAATAATAGGACATGAAGGATTGCAATCTATATCAAGAACGATAAAATCTACGGGCACATAATTCCTATTTGCATCAATAAGAACATAATTAATTCTTCCCATAGGCTTTTTAATAGTGGAATCCGCAAGATGCAAGTTTACAGAGCAATCATCACAATCACGGAAATCTAGCAAATCACACAAAGCTTTGGGAATAGTAGAGACACTAGCACCCAAATCACATAAAGCATGAAACTCATAATATTTAATTTTAATTTTAATAGTAGGTTCCCACTCATCATAGAGTTTTCTAGGGATAGAAACTTTCAACTCAAGTTTTTCTTCATAAGATTGCATCAAGGCATCAATAATGTGTTCGGTAAAGGCCTTATTTTGACTATAAGCATGAGGAGAATCTAGCACGGATTGCAACAAGGAAATACAACCAATCAAAGAGCAATTTTCATAACTAAATTCCTTGAGATCCAAAATAGTGGGTTTAGCAACATCTACGTTTTTATTTATTTCAATCCCACTTTCATCAATTTCATCATCAAGATCTAGAAACTCCGAATTCTTAGAACGCCTTCTAGGTAAAGGAAGATCATATTCAGTTTCATCAAGAATAATATTGCAAAACAAAGATTTAATGGGGGACACATCAATAACTTTTAGATCTTCATCTTGATTTTCATAGGAATTGGAAGAACACGCTTTAATAAAGGCATCTTTGGAAGCACGCATCCTAGCGGTTCTTTCTTTGCACTCATCAATGGAAATTCTCATGGCTTTGAGAGACTCATTGATATCATGCTTAGGAGGAATAGATCTATGCTTTAAAGAATCAATTTCAAGAGAAATTCTATCAACGTTCCTAGCCAAATCATCAACTTTAAGCAATTTCTCTTCAAGCAAAGCATTAAAATTCTTTTGTGAATTCATAAACTCTTTAACACTACTCTCAAATTCAGAGGGCATCTTATTAAAATTTCCATAAGAGTTGTTGTAGGAATTTCCATAATTATTAGAAGGATTACTAGGATAAGGCCTAGGATTAAAATTCCCTCTATATGCGTTGTTTCGAAAACTATTCCTACCAAAAAAATTCACAGCCATAGATTCATTATTATTCTGAATCAAAGTAGACAAAGGCATATCATTGGGATCAAGAGAAGTATTTTTAGTTGCAAACATCTTCATAAGTTCATCCATCTTTTCACTCAAAACATTGATTTCTTCTATAGCATGCACTTTTTTACTAGAAGATCTTTCGGTGTGCCATTGAGAATAATTAGCCATAATATTATCAAGCAATTTGGTAGCATCTCCTAACGTAATTTCTATAAACGTGCCTCCCGCGGCCGAATCTAAAAGATTTCTAAAAGAAAAATTCAATCCGGCATAAAATTTTTGTATGATCATCCATAAATTCAAACCATGAGTAGGGCAATTGCGAAGCATCAATTTCATTCTTTCCCAAGATTGGGCAACATGCTCATGATCAAGTTCCTTAAAATTCATAATATCGTTCCTAAGAGTGATGATCTTAGCGGGAGGAAAAAGACGAAAACCAAACCTTAGCATGATCTCTAAGTGAAAACGGAAATAACTTCAATTTGACAATATTGTTATCCGTATCTTTCTTCTTTTGCATATCACACAAATCAACAAAATTGTTTAGATGAGTAGCGGCATCTCCACTAGGAAGGCCGACGAAATGATCTTTCATAACAAGATTCAGCAAAGCGGTATTGATTTCACAAGACTCATCATTATTAAGAGAAGCAATCGGAGTACTAAGGAAATCATTATTATTGGTATTCGAGAAATCACACAATTTGGTATTATCTTGCGCCATGGCAACAAGTAATCCAACACAAAAGCAAACAGAATGGCAACGAAAAAAGGCAAGCGGGAAAGAGAGGAGGAGATTGGGAAAGAGAGGGAGAATAAAACGGCAAGGGTGAAGTGGGGGAGTGGAAAACGAGAGGCAAATGGAAAATAATGTAATGAGAGAGATAGGGATTGTGATGGGTACTTGGTATGGTTGACTTGCTTGCGTGAGCCTCCCCGGCAACGGCGCCAGAAATTCTTCTTGCTACCTCTTGAGCACTGCGTTGGATTTCCCCGAAGAGGAGAGGATGATGCAGAAAAGTAGCGTAAGTATTTCCCTCAGTTTTTGAGAACCAAGGTATCAATCTAGTAGGAGACCACGCACAAGTCCCTCGTACCTACACAAAACGATAGCTACTCGCTACCAACGTGATTAGGGGTTGTCAATCCCTTCATGGTCACTTACGTGAGTGAGATCTGATAGAGATGATAAATAATATTTTTGGTATTTTTGGTATAGAGATGCAAAGTAAAAAAGTAAAAGGCAAAGTAAAAGCAAAGCAAGTAATAAAGTAATGGAGATAGATATGATGAGAATAGACCCGGGGGCCATTGGTTTCACTAGTTGCTTCTCTCAAGAGCATAGATTTTCTACGGTGGGTGAACAAATTACTGTTGAGCAATTGACAGAATTGAGCATAGTTATGAGCATATCTAGAGAATGATCATGTATATAGGCATCACGTCCGAGACAAGTAGATCGAAACGATTCTGCATCTACTACTATTACTCCACTCATCGACTGCTATCCAGCATGCATCTAGACACTACTAGGAAAAGGCCTACTAATGGCGCACTGGTTTTGCCTACTAATGGCGCATTACTAGTGCGCCATTAGTAGCACGCCACAAGTATTTCTTACTAATGGCGCACCACTGGTGCGCCATTAGTATCTGGTATACTAATGGCGCACCAAGCAGCGCCATTAGTTTTGCCTGATGCGCCACTAGTGTCTTCTATACTAATGGCGCACCACGCTAGAAAAGCGCCATTAGTAGCAATTTTTTAATTTTTTTCTTAATCTCAGTTCAGTATTTCACCTATGAGATAGCCAACACATATATATACAACAAGCATCCATATAACAATCATAGCCAACACACAAGTTCCATCATATATACATACATAGCCAACACACAAGTTCCATCATATATACATACATAGCCAACACATAGTTCCATCGTTACATATTACAAAAGTTTCACATTGTTCATCCAACACCGTTATCCATCAATTCACAAAAGTTTCACATTGATACAAAATAAAAACACAAATGGAAAAGAAGCACTCCATCCATGCAAGCTTCCGTGAATTAAATCAAATATGCAAAATGATAAACAAGAAGTTAGAAGAAGAAAAGAAGAAGACTAGAAGAATACTAGAAGAAGAAGAACACTAGAAGAAGAATAAGAAGAATTTTGGAAAAGAAGAAGAATAAGAAGAAGATTATAAGCTTATTATGTAAACTTGATCATTTTGTGCTAACATAAGTTATTTTGGAGCTAACCTATAGGAAACTAAGCATATAAGCTCTAAGTTAGTATATTAGAGCCAACTTAGGTAAAATGAAGCTAACCTATGTCATTTTGGAAAAGAAGAAGAATAAGAAAAAGACTATAAGCTTATTATGTAAACTTGATCATTTTGTGCTAACATAAGTTATTTTGGAGCTAACCTATAGGAAACTAAGAATAGAAGCTCTAAGTTAGCATATTAGAGCCAACTTAGGTAAAATGAAGCTAACCTATAGGAAACTAAGCATATTAGAGATGACATAGGTAACTAAGTATATATATATATATATATATATATATATATATATATATATATATATATATATATATATATATATATATATATATACCTATCATTTTGGACAAAGTTCAGTTCTCATGCATTGTTCTTCTCCTTCTCCTTCTCCTTCCTCAGCCTGATACGCCAAGAGCGGCGAGGCGGTGGAGGCGGTGGAGGCAGTGGGATGTAGTCTTCTACCACAATTGGCGTGGTCATGTCTCCCAGCTGTGGGATCACCGGCACCACCACCATCGCGAGGCCACCTTTAGGCACGACCATCGCTAGGTCATCCTCAGCCACCTCCATCTCTTGCCCATGGTCAGCCACCACCATCTCTTGCCCATGGTCAGCCACCACCATCTCTTGCCCTTGGTCAGCCACCACCAGCGCTAGGAAATCCTCAGCCTGATGCCCATCGTCATCCTGCAGCTCCTCAACCCCACTCTGCTACTCTTCTCCTGCACTCCAGTCCGGATCATCCTTCTTGTTGTCTATGCTGCTGACAGAATCGCTCCTGCTTTCGCTACAGCCAGAATCGCTGCTGCTTCGCTTCTGACCGTAATCGCTGCTGCGTAATCGCTGCTGCCGGTGTCATCTTGCTGCTCCCATTACCTGTCCAAAATGCAACAATGACCGTTAACAATCGATGTGAGACAAAGCCAAATGTAGAGGAATAAGAAGAGGTAGAACGTACCGGCATCATCATCGTCAGCGTAGCGCATGCGACACATAGTCACGTTGAACACCTTCACGATGAGCATGGTGGCGTCGTCAGACTGAAGAGAAGGAAGTACCCCAGCCGCAGGTCGTAGGCATGGTAGAACTTCTCCCACCCACAAGACAAGTACATGTGGCCCTCCTTGATCACCAACTCCACATCCCACTGCCTGCGAATCCCGCTGCGGGCCTGTCGCAGCTCCACATTATTTGGCGGATCTTCACCCATCAGCATGTTCATAAAACTGTCAGGTAGCCTCTGCAGTTTGGGACAATGAGTGATGTAGTAAACAACAGATATCATAATGAGATGGGTGAAGGGGAGATCTCTCGTTTTATATACCTGCGTCATGGATGATACTGAAGTCTCAAGTATGATAGTGAAGAACTCGGAAGCATCCAACTCAGATCAAGGTGTCGCAGAGCGGCGGTGGCTGCTTCCCGCCATCTCTGATAAGAAGCAGAAGAGACCAATTAGTACCCTTACAATAGATCATAAAACATGCATGATAACAGGCATTAGTCGTAAGTACCCCAAATGTCCTATTTTTAGCAAAGTCATGCTAAAATTCACGGAAAATTTTAGCATGACCTTTGCTGAAAATAGGACATATGGAGTACCCGTATTTGCCGGAACGGAAGTTAATCGACATTCCGGCAAACTCAAGGGCCTCTCGGGGTACCTGCAAATTCATCACGACACAATGGTCGGAGACAAAACCCAACAAACTAGCAAGATGATCATCATCATGCTTAGTTGCATTATGACAGGCAAAGTGTCACGATTCAGACAACAGAGCAGCTAAGCATAGCAAGTGGATAGTTTAGTCAGTATACTAGTACTCTTTAGAAAGCATGAGACATATATTACTGGAGGAGACTTCACGGAGAGTTGCCTGTGAATTGAAAATACAATGAGATCAGCAAAGGACAGTAAGATATATACTGAAATTATCATAACAAAATGCCAGCTACTGCCATGGTCAAAGAATAGATTATGATAGCTGGACAAGTATAGGTCAAACTAGATAATTTTCAGAACCGGTTTAGCCACCACAGGATAAAACAATGCATCCAAGACTGGGCTTAGACTAATATCCTCATAGCATAATGACATCAAGCACATATTATAAGAACAGTGAAAATGTATGTTCACTGCAAATGAATATGGACCAAGTGTTCTCATTAACTACTTAAAGAATTAGTTCCATATTGTTGCATGAGAATTGTAGAGAGAAAAGATACATGGTTCTACCTCTGGGATTGGTTACATCTCTTATTGTTCACATTCTTGTCAAAGGACTTTAACCATTAATTATCGTAAGAACTAATGCACATTTAAACACCCCGAATCCGAAGAAGTAATATAACACTACATAGTACCTCTGTAGTTTCCATGCCAAACTTGCCAATAATGTTCATCTACTCATTTGTAAACCCTCCTGGTAACAAATATTCATCTACTCATTTGTAGATACCTAGGAGTAACAAGACTGCACTTGCCAATAATGTTTTATTTATGCTTCCCAAGGATCAACTCCTAAACTGAACACAAAAAACTGTGTGCACATCTGCAAGTTGTACAAGGAAAAGGTGCAACACTAAAAAAACTATCAAACTAACAGATCCATTAATCAATTATGGACTTCTTACATGTTACATCTATCATTAGTGGCCAGAAAGAATAGTAATTAATGTTTCATATTGTTGCATGAATCCAAACTCACTGGAAAATTCACTAATTGAGCCTAGCTACTTAAAGAAAGAATCTCTAGGAGGACGCTTAGTTGAGACTAGTATCCTCTAAAATGCATCTAAATGAAAGCTCAGAGATTTGAACATTTGGAAAACCCTAGCTACTTAATTCTCCACCCCCCTTTCCTTGTCCAAATTTCTCCAACCCCCAACCCTAGAACACATCAGAAGGAAATAAAGAGGGGAAGAGGGGAAGCGGCTCGGTGCTCACTTGGGAGGTCGAGGGCGACTCGGGCAGCCGGAGCTAGTCGAGGCGGCGAATTCGGCGTCGAGCGGTGGCGGTCCTCTGGGCAGGCAGCCATGGTCGAGGGCGTGGAGCGCTGGCGGTCCTCCTGGGCGTCCGAGCTCGTCCGGGTCCTCGTAGTCGAAGAGGAAGACGGCTGCGGTCCTCCTGGGCAGGCCGCGCGGTGTTGGAAAGCGAGCACGTCGAGGGCGCAGGCGGGGCCGCGGGTGGAGGGGGCGCTTGGGCGGGAGGATGTCAAGGGCACTCGGCTCGGGGACGGCGAGGGAGGCGGCGCTCGGCTCGGGGACGGCGATGGAGGCGGCGCTCGGCTCAGGGACGACGAAGGAGGCGAGGGGGGCGGCGAGGGGGACGGCGAACACGGGGGGCAGCGGGTGAGATCGATGAGGCAGGGGAGAGATTAGAGAGATTGGGGATTTAGTGTGGACGGGAACCTTTCTAATGGCGCACCACCCCCTCGTGCGCCATAAGTACGACTATTCTAATGGCGCACCACCCCTCGGTGCGCCATTAGAATTTTTTTTAAATCTAGCCCACTAGCCCTATCTACAACCTAACCCTATCTACAACAGAACCCACCCACTAGCCCGACTGGTCAGCACGCAACACACACACCAGGAGGTCCTGGGTTCGATTCCCAGGCTCCCCAATATTTTTTTATGCATTTTAAATGCTGTTTTTTATATTTATTTGTGTTTAAATATGTTCAAACTTGTTTAAATCATAACAGTAATATTTTTTATAAAAACAGTAATAATTTTTTTAAAAATATGTTCAAATTTGTTACTTGAAAATATCATCGGCGGCGGCGGTGGAGCGGGGGAGGGTGCGGGGGGCCGGGTGCTCGTCGGCGGCGGTGGAGCGGGGGAGGGTTGCGGTGGGTCGTCGGCGGCGGTGGAGCTAGCGGGGGAAGGTGCGGGTGGGATCGAGATGGAGGGGGTTCGAGATCGAGATGGCGGGGGAATCGAGATCGAGATGGAGGGGGATCGAGATCAAGTGTCCTCATGAATTCAAAAAATGCCCATGAAATTTAAAAATATTCATGATATCAAAAAGTGCCCATGAAATACAATCGAGAAATGAAGACTACGATTGAAATATAATCGATCTTAGCTAGCTATCTGTTCACAATCTTCTTGCCCTTCTTTTTCGCAAATGGAGTTCTTCTGTGGAACGAACGTCCTTTAGGTAGGGTGGTCCTGCTTCTTCTTGTGGTGTGTGCTGCTACTTCATCATCGTCGTCATGTTCGATCTTCGGGTCGCCGTACTTGTCGAAGTCTTGCTCATTGGCTACTCCATCCACTCCGATGATCTTCCTTTTGCCTCTCCTCACGACAGCACGAATGGGCTTTGACGGGTCAGTAATGAAGAAGCATTGGTCCACTTGGGAAGCCAGTACCCATGACTCATTTTTCAAGGTGACGCTTTCGCCCAGCGGTCTTGATTTCGCTTCGGTATAACCATGGTGGTGAAATACCGGTCTTCTTTAGGACGCTCTTGGCCCATCTGAGACGGAACATCGACCTTCTCTCCAACAGAGCTCAGCTCCCAGATCTCCTCGATCCTTCCGTAGTATCTGTCCTTGTCGTTGCCGGTATAGGATTCCATCGTTACCCCAGAGTTCTGATAACCATCGCTCTTCATGTCCTTGTTCTCGGTGTAGAATGTGTAGCCGTTGACATCGTACGCCTCATAGGTCATCAGGTTGTGCTCGGCGCCCTGTGACAAGTAGAATATGAGTTGTTCTTCTGCGGAAGAATCCTCATGCAAAGGGTACGACAGAAGCTTCTGCTTGAACCAACGCGTGAAACATGAGTTGTGATCTTTGATTATATCTCCGTCCGTCCTCTGTTGGCCTCGGTCATTGTACGTCTTCTCAATAAAGGTTTTGTGCTCTACCACCCAAGGATCGACCACGTCTATGTGTTGTAGCGCCGACTAGGTTTGCTCTTTCAAAGTCGGCGAGTCGACCCTCGAAGTCGACATGCATTTCAAGCGGTGACCTCACGGTGACCCCATCCAGCGAGCCTGCCGAGGTGCCTGTTGACGGGCAGACCAACGGTGTTCTCGATGCCTAGATAATTCGTGCAGTAGGAGATGCACTCTTCAGTCAGAAAGCGACAGTCTACCTCGTCAATTTTTTTAAAAAATATCATCAAATTTGTTTTTTATTTTTAATTGAAAATATCATCAAATTTGTTATTTGAAGATATCATCAAATTTATTATTTGAAAATATCATCAAATTTGTTATTTAAAAATATCTTCAAAAGGTGGGGGAGGGTGCGGGTGTCGGCGCGCGGTGGAGCGGGCCGGGAGGGTGCGGGGTGTCGGCGGCGGTGGAGCGGGAGGTGCGGTGGGTCGTCGGCGGTGGAGCGGGGAGGTGCGGTGGTTCGTCGGCGGTGGAGCGGGAGGTGCGGGGTCGGCGGCGGTGGAGCGGGGAGGTGCGGGGTGCTCGGCGAGGGGGATCTGGCGAGGGGGATTGCTATCGAGAGGGAGGGGGATCGAGATCAAGTGCCATTAGTAGTTTTGCAAAAAAAAACATACAGTAATGGCGCACTCCTAGACTGGTGCGCCATTACTAGTTAGAACTAGTAATGGCGCACCAGTCTAAGAGTGCGCCATTAGTATGTATGTAAAAATGAAAAAAAAATATCACTAGTGGCGCACCGTTTGTCTGGTGCGCCATTAGTGTCTTCCACACTAATGGCGCATCACAAAACGGTGCGCCATTAGTATATAGTAGTGGCGCACTGCTTCCCTCGTGCGCCATTAGTGTCAATCCTATCTATAGCCCTTTTCCTAGTAGTGAGAGTATTAAGTTAAAAACAGAGTAACGCCTTAAGCAAGATGACATGATGTAGAGGGATAAATTCATGCAATATGATAAAAACCCCAACTTGTTATCGTCGATGGTAACAATACAATACGTGCCTTGCTGCCCCTGCTGTCACTGGGAAAGGACATCGCAAGATTGAACCCAAAGCTAAGCACTTCTCCCATTGCAAGAACAACCAATCTAGTTGGCCAAACCAAAAGGATAATTCGAAGAGACTTGCAAAGATAACTCAATCATACATAAAAGAATTCAGAGAAGATTCAAATATTGTTCATAGATAAGCTGGATCATAAACCCACAATTCATCGATCTCAACAAACATACCGCAAAAAGAAGATTACATCGAATAGATCTCCACGAGAGAGGGGGAGAACATTGTATTGAGATCCAAAAAAGAGAAGAAGCCATCTAGCTACTAGCTATGGACCGAAGGTCTGAAGTAAACTACTCACACTTCATCGGAGGGGCTATGGTGTTGATGTAGAAGCCCAACATGGTGGATGCCCTCCCATGGAGCTCCTAACAGGCCCCAAGATGGGATCTCGTGGATACAGAAGGTTGCGGCGGTGGAATTAGGTTTTTGGCTCCTGTTCTGATCGTTTGGGGATACGTAGGTATATATAGGAGGAAGGAGTACGTCGGTGGAGCAGTAAGGGGCCCACGAGGTAGGGGGCGCGCCCAGGGGGGCACCCCCTACCCTCGTGACCGCCTCTTTTGTTCCTTGGAGAAGGGTCCAAGTCTCCTGGATCACGTTCGGTGAGAAAATCACGTTCCTGAAGGTTTTATTCCGTTTGGACTCCGTTTGATATTCTGTTTCTTCGAAACACTGAAATAGGCAAAAACAACAATTCTGGGCTGGGCCTCCGGTTAATAGGTTAGTCCCAAAAATAATATAGAAGTGGAAAATAAAGCCCAATATAGTCCAAAACAGTAGATAAAGTAGCATGGATCAATCAAAAATTATAGATACGTTGGAGACGTATCAATACACTAGCCCGCTGACATGAAGCCTTCCGCATGGCAACATAGTCAACGTCTTCACCGGCCTCCGCGGCGACGTGTTGCTCCAGGATCGACAGGACGGGGCGAACGGCGGCCACCTCGCCAACGTCCGCCAGAGATGCCATGATAAACCTCTTTTTGGCCGAACGCTCATCGGGCTCCCCGGGATATGTGGTCCAGCTTAGGCTGCGACATTCTGGAGTAGGGGATGTGGATCTGGCGGGGAGGGACACCGCAGGCCTCATCTAAAAACTCAGGGGAGTGGGGCGACGGTATGTGAATCGCTGGGTAACCTGAACTTTACTATCTAAGCTAGGAGGAACGGGCACACCGAAAGGGGTTGGCGGCAGCACCGGCGGCGCCCGCGAGCTAGGTTTCGAGGGGGGAGGGGGACTGGTGGGGGACTATGGAGGGTGCTGGTGTTTGAGGATACGCCATGGCTACTGAAAATTTTAGTAATGGTGGGTGGAGATGGTGGTGGACAAGGGAGGGAGACGGTTTAAATGCCTCGGCTACTACAATTTTACTATAAGGTCGGGGCTGGAGGAGTGTGGCCGACGGTTGAAGTACGACAGCTACTAAAATTTGGGTAAAATAATTGATGAGGGACGGGAGTGCCCAAGATCGCACACAGTCCAATAAGAATATGTGTGTATGATAATAAGGAAAAGTTGTGGAACCGCCGATTTTTGCAACGCTCAATGCGGGTAGTTTGTTTTTATATTTCTAGCTAGCTGGTCTATCGCACACGGTTCTTCCTAATTTCTAAATAAACTTACCCGCCTTTAGCTTTCGTAGGTGGTGATTTTACAGCGCACTTGCATCGCACACGGTTAAGCCAGTACCTCCACCCTTTGCTCACGCTTGCGCGGCCGTGGTGATTTTACAGTGCACTTGCATCGCACACGGTTGAGCTAGTACCTCCACCTTTGCTCGCGCTTGCGCAGTCGTCGTGATTCACAGTGCACTTGCATCGCACACAGTTAATACATCATACCCGTGTCCGTTGAGCGTCATCAGAGCCTTTGCAGCAAAAAAACATTAGAGGGTCAGAAGACAACCACACTAGCATGTGGCCCAAATACATGAGTGACAAGGGTGGTCTGTGATGTTCGAAATTCCAGTGCACAACTTTTGCCGCGCGAGCCCATCGTTGGGCGCGTTGTCGAAGATCGATGAGAGGGGCCAGAAGTCAAGAACCACCTGGAAGTGGCCAAATATATGTAGGACTATTGGGTGTGATGTTTAGAACTTTAAATACACAATGCAAAACATTGGTGGCACCTGCCTCGCAAACCCGAAGGCACCCTTTGATATATCTATAATGACATAATGTCGTAGCTAGCTAGGATGCTTGGCCCACCACCTCCCACTTCATGTCAACGGGGCGGATGCACGTAATGATACTTTGGTCATACATGCATGTCGCCATGACCTACCATAAGATGGACCAATGAATCTATCATTTGGTCAAACGACAACTGTTGTTGTTGATAAACCGCTTGGGCCAATAGATTGAACCATCATAAAAATCGCACGAGAGGGACCACAAAACCAGCACCTCTTGCATGTGGGCCAAAATGATGTACGTTGGGAAGGGGT
Organism: Aegilops bicornis; assembly: GCA_021605145.1. Classification (NCBI taxonomy): domain Eukaryota; kingdom Viridiplantae; phylum Streptophyta; class Magnoliopsida; order Poales; family Poaceae; genus Aegilops; species Aegilops bicornis. The sequence goes on along the minus strand of CM038675.1, from coordinate 832,579,537 downwards.
GATGTGTGTTTTTCAATATAGAATAATGTACAATTTAGATGTGGTGCCTACCTCTCGATACAGACAATAACCATGAAGGCAAGGTAGTTAAGGACGAGATACGCAGGGTATGATGTAGGTCGAACCCAGCAATCCGAGCATGTGGGAGGGAATCCTGACAACGCATGAGCTTGAGCTTTGGTTGTGCGACATGTGATGGTGGCCGACCCTAACACGAACTAGGAGGAATCCATTCATGGCCAACACATACCCCTCGTTATCGGTCAAAGGGATGATATATATACACTCGGGGAGCCCACAGATATGCGTGTCGTCACAAAAAACCACACAAGGGAGACATGGTCGATCAGGAGACCCCATATACACTACATGCGACCCGAAAAATATGTATGGGTACGGTGGTGTGTGATGTATTTAAATCCCAAATGCACACATCTATACCCCTATGTAGTGTGCGAATAATTTCGAAAATTGGTCGTTGGATGAAGCCTATCCGACGGTACTGAGATGGCAAATCCGAGCACTACTGGCTGTTGGGTATCATCTACATTCCATCAGATTCTGCCACATGTACAATCTAGAAGGCTCCATGGTTGAACTTAAGCATAATGAACAAACCTCAAAAAACAAGCACTACTCCTTTCTTCTAGAATCTACCATATCTTAAATGCCCAAACTTTTTTTTCTAAATGAATTGTCACTATTTGTTTTTACTTTATGCTTTACAAAGCACAATTCCATGAATTCTAAAATAGATTTTTTTATAAAATTAATTGATTTTGAATGAGATGAACTATAAGAATTAAACGAACATCTATATCATGCATATATGACTCAAAGCTTCCATGCTATAGTGTGGTATTTATTCATAGTTTGGTTACAAAATCTCATGCGTGCATTCACGTGTACCTTACTAGTATCAATAGGAAACTATCATGGTCCAACCCTTCTTGTTGTTGGGTCAAAGGGATAGATTGTGCGGGGGGCCCTCATTGTCGATAAAGGATAATATATATATATATACCTCGGGGAGCCCACAGATATGTGCAACGTCTATAAACCGCACAAGGGAGACATGCTCGATCAGAACACCCTGTCCCCTATACCCTGCATGCGACCTGAAAAAGGTTTATATAATCGCCATGATAGGTCAAGTCAATCATTCTTTAATTTTTTAGAGAAAAAAATAATCGATAAAACATAGTCTACAAATTAGCAAAACAAGGATCCCAAGGTTTATATAATTGCCATAATAGGTCACTATAGAGATATTTATCTCTATAATGAAGCTTGAGATATGCAACTTCCCACTGGGTCACCCATCCTTTGACTACTCCAGCCCGAGCATGCTTAACTTCTGTGTTCTATTCGACTAGGCTAGTGGATGGGAAGCCACTCCTTACTGATAGGAATTGCCTCCTTGCCATTAAGGCATTTCACGCCGGTCACCCTATGGGACCTACTACCACCTATCACACACATTTGTGCTTTTAGAAACTGTGTGCGACATTTACATGGCCGGTGTGTCACCGCCTAGCCTTGAATGAGCACTCACACTGTTAGCGGGAAACCGATGGGAGAAGAGGCGGGAAATTGATGGAGAAGAGGTGGGAAACCGATGAGAGGAGTGGCGGGAAACGGTAACCTGTTTTGAAAATTTAGTAGAGAAGGAAGCGTGAGCTAGCACGGCGCATGCGCACAGTGCTTACCCATGTACTGCATGTGTTGTCAAAAGGGCTGAAGGTTGCCGTTCGATCTGGGAGCATCCAACAGTGCAGACGTATGATCCGTGGTGTTTGGGTTCTGGCCAATCAGAACGCATGACTCAAATCGCGCGCGTAGCAGGGCATCAGCCTAGGTTTGGTAGGCACACAGCTTCCATGAGTGAACCGTGTGCTATTTGAAAACATTTCGTGAGAAGAATCTCGGTTTTTAAGTCCCCTTAAATCCAAAACTCACCCAAAAATCATGAAACTTGGCAGGGTGTCACGACATGGCACATATATGTCGAGGAATTTTTTTCGTACATTTTGGCGCAAGTTTTATTACAAGCCTCTTACAAACCGGAGCTTCTCTCAAGGAAGCCACGTGGTTCCGATAGGGAAACGTGTCGCCCTTGTGGGCGAAACGATAATCACTGCCTCTTTTCGCCTTGTATTTTCTTCTACGGGCAACATGGAACCACAAGATATTCGTTCTGAGATTTAAACTTATGCAGGGTTTGTTTGGCCTTTTTATACACTAATTGATTTTCCTAGGCATTTAATGTCCATAATTCAAATCCGAACTTCAAATACATGCTCCAGTTCACCAAAGTGGCTAGGAAAATTATACATGTGTCCTTGGGTGCATTTTTAGGTCGCATGCCAGGAATGGGAATGAATTACAACTGTACCGGCGTCCTAGCTTGTCCTCAAACATTTGGAATCTCGGTTTTTAAATCCCTGTAAATTCTAAACTCACAAGAAAGTCATCAAAGGTGGCATGGTGTCACGTCATGGCACATATATGTCGTCGTAAAAACATTGTCCAATTTGGGCCAAACTTTATTACAAACCTCTTACAAACCGGAGCTTCTCTCAAAGAAGCCTCATGGTTCCGATAGGGAAACGTGGTCCCCTTGTGGCGAACGTAATCACTGCCTCTTTTCGCCTTGTATTTTCTTCTACGGGCAACATGGAACGACAAGATATCCATGCTGAAATTTAAACTTATTCAGGGTTCGTTTGGCCTTTTATACACTAATTGAGTTTCCTAGGCATTTAATGTCCATAATTCAAATCTGAACTATAAATGCATGCTCCAGTTCGCCAAAATGGCTAGAAAAATTATACATGTGTCCTTGGGTGCATGTCTAGGTCCCATGCCAGGAATGGGAACAAATTACAACCGTACCAGCGTCCTGGCTCGTCCTCAAACATTTGGAATCTCAGTTTTTAAATCCTCATAAATCCAAGACTCACCAGAAAGTCATCAAAGGTGGCATGGTGTCATGTCATGACACATATATGTCGTGGTAAAAACATTGCCAATTTGGGCCAAGCTTTATTATAAACCTCTTACAATCCGGACCATGTCGCAAGAACCCTCGTGGTTTCGATAGGGAAATGTGTCCCCTTGTGGGCCAAACGATAATCGCTCCCTCTTCTAGCCTCGTATTTTCTTCTACATGCAACACGGAACAACGGGAGATTCACGCTGAACTTTGAAATTATTCAGGGTTCGTTTGACCTTTTTTATTCATTCATTGAGTTTTCTAGGCATTTAATGTCCATGATTCAAATCCGAACTACAAATACATGCTCCAGTAAACCAAAATGGCTAGAAAAAATATAGATGTGTCCTTGGGGTGCATGTTTAGGTCCCATGGAACGAATGGGAATGAATTCAACCGTCTCGTCGTCCTGGCTTGTCCACAAACATTGCGAATCTCAGTTTTTATATCTATCTAAATCCAAAACTCACAAGGAAATCATGAAACTTGGCATGGTGTCACTACATGGTACATATAATTGTCCAATTTGGGTGAAGCTATATTACAAGCCTCTTACAAACCAAAGCTTCTCGCAACCCTCGTGGTTCTGGTAGGGAAACATGCCCCTCTTGTGGTTGAAATGATAATCACTGCCTCTTCTCGCCTTGAACTTTGTTTTCTAAAGGAAACATAGAATAACAGGAGTGTCGTGCTAAAATTTGAAACTTTTCAGGGTTCGTTTGGCCTTTGTATATATTAATTAAGTTTTGTAGGCATTTAATGTAGTCCATAATTCAAATTTGAACTACAAGCACATGCTCCAATGAACCAAAATGGGTGGGAAATCATACATGTGTCATTGGGTGCATGTTTAGGTCTGATTTAAGGAATGGGAATGAATTACAAACTTCTCGTCATCCTGAAACATTGAGAATCTCGGTTTTTAAATCCCAGTAAATAAAAAACTCACCCAAAAAATGAAACTTGGTATGGTTTCATGACATGGCACATATATGCCGTGGTAAAAAAATCGTCCAGTTTGAGACAAGGCGCACACGTTAATAGCCAACGAAGTCCGTTTTGAAACAAATAGCTGACACGTTAACACTACTAGGGAAAAGGCTAGCAGCAGCGCGGGTTTTAGGTGTATAAGTAGCGCGGGGAGGGCGTGAAGACATAGCAGTAGTTGATACACCTAAAACCCGCGCCACTGATAGCAGTAGCGTGAAGACATAGCAGTAGCGTGAAGACATCGCGGTTATTGGAAGCTCGGTACTACTAGTACACCTAAAACCCGCGCTACTGATACTTCCAATAAGGCGCTACAGCTAACACATAGCAGTAGCGCGTGGTCACCGGCGCTACTGGTACACAAGTGTAGCAGCATCGCGGTTATTGGAAGCTCGCTACTACTAGTAGCTCTAGCGCACTTTGCAACGGCGCCATCGCTATTGCTAGCTTGCTGCTAACTTTTATACACTCGCCATCGCTAATTTAACAGGTTTTTGTTTTTTTGGCATATTTGTTTTGTATTTGAACAGGCTTTATAGAAGAATCTTTAGCACATAGAAAGTCATCATGATACACATACAAATGCTCATGAGACCACAAATGTAATCATAGCATATACATACAAATAGTCTCATCATAATCATCATCCAACACAAAGTGGTCTCTCGTCATCATCTCAAAAATAGCGATACAAGTCCTCGATTACTTGCAAATACATCGTCATCCATCTAAACAATGGTATACGCGAGAAGAGCTATCACTTTGAGTACATGAGTTCGTATCCCTCTCTCGCATTAGCGTGAACCTAAACTAACTACTGCACTGTCGCTCGAAACCGGAAACCGGTAACACACTGGCCTAACACTCCGCCACTGTCAGATATATACTCCTGGCGTAGCACTTCTTCGCCATCGATGATCTATGCACCTGCATCGTCACATGAGTGGATGATATGCAACATATATAGTTGAGCAACAGAAAGAGACAGACTTGACAAAAATAGAAACAACATATCATAAGCATAAATAACAAAGTTCATCGTACCCAAAATGCCCTAACTAGAGTGATCTTCGCTAGTCGAGGAGGAGGACGGTTTAATTACGTCACAAATAAAGTTTCACTATGCATAACTCAAAGTTTTGTCATACAAAAAGTATGAACTAAACAGACACATTGTCATATATCGACAATCACTCCAACATGTCGTGCCATCCATCGATGTCAGGGAGATAGTCCCCGAGCTTAGTGAAAGGCTTCATGTCGAGACGCTGAGAAGCTATCCATGCTCGGACGTCTTCCCGCGACATTTTTCCTTCTTCGTAGAACATCCCTGTTTTTCCGACGACCTCCTTCATGATGATTTGGGCAAGTTCACGCTGGATGTGATAGAACTCAGCTCGAAGTCGATGATTCTCGATATCTCCTACGTCCTTTGCCCATTGCAGAATATGGGCATCGCCGGATCTAGGTGACATGCGAAGGTTCTGGTGATCCCGTCTGTACTCCAGCATGTGGTGTAGGACATAGAATCCATCATTAAGAGAATCGCTCGGTTGCTGGATGCAGCAGAAGTCGGTCTTATGGGCGAAGGCGACCCTGCCGCCCCTTTTCTTCTTGTCTCTGACCTCTCCACCCGTTGCTTGGTAGTAAACATAGCACTGTCGAGAACATCCTTGATGTGGGTGTAATCCTTTTTGTGAATGTTCTTCGACGAGTCCAAGTAAAGAGCGTGGGAGAATTGGGGGTATAGGATGATGAGGACGGCTCGCCCGCCGTTGCGCAAATTAAGTACACCTCAAATTACTTAGCCTCCACCATGCAAATGAATGATTGAAATCGAAGGAAGGATAGCAGCGCAGATGACTCACACAGGATGATAAGGCACGAGAATCGCCCCCTTGTCCTTATTGGCGACCATGAAATTGACGATGTATTCCCTCGCGTATACACGGTGCTCTGCGCAGACTTCCAAGAAGCCCTCGTGCATGTAGTATTTAGTCAGCACAGATATGAGATATCTGCTCAACCCCGATGATGTAGTTCATGTGCAAGGCATAAAGGCGGAAAAATTAAAATCCAGCTTCTTCACGTGAAACGTGTCGAATATCTAATCGAATCGGAGGAAGAAATTATCCGCGGGGAAGCTGTGGACGTACGACCTTTGACGCGGAACGTTAACCACGTAGAGTGTGTATCCTGGATCTGTCGAGGCAATGAGGCCTTTCTCTACCCATAGCACATCATCATGAAGTCTCCTTAGATTGCCAAATCTGGCCTGTAGCGCTGTTGCAGGTAGGATTGGTTGACCGGGGATATGCCATTTATCCGCATCGGGGATATCTATACGGTCCTGAAGCCGAGGCTGCTGAGGCGGCTGGATCATAGAATCATCTTTTTTGCCTTTCCTCGCTCTCTTCCTAGACTTCTTTACTACCGGAAGGTCGTCCATAATACGTTGAGACAGAAATTCAGGTACCGACTCATGACGCTCAAACCCTGAGGAGGCGCCAGTATAGACATACTGTTCAGCGCCACCGTCGTCCTCATCCTCATCCATGGCGACGTCATCAACAACTAATGGAGCCTCCTCCTTACCCCGTCCTCTATCACCCAACCCGACACCTGACGCTAATTGGGTAAGTGGGGTGTTGATGTTCATACCTTGCTGAGGCTGCGTGCTCGTGCGTGTGCTCCCAACCGCCTCCAGACGAAGAAGACTCTTTGGCCACAACAGGACCCATCCATTGCAACAATCACCAAGCCGCCGCGGTGTCTCCTCGTCATCCACCAGTAGTGTTGGAGGAGGAAAATTCTCGTGGACTAGTTCGACACTGGCCACGGAAACCTTGAAGACGTTCGGGGGGATCGGCCAGCTGTGGAACAATGGTTCCTTCGGCTTCATTATCGTCGCCTTCCCCACATCCACCTTCTAGTCGCCGATGGCGTACAATATGGTGCACGGGGTTTCCTCAGCCTGCAAAGAAAAGTCTGCGACGTGAGACATCCGAAAGGCAACGAAAACGGGAGATTATACATTTATATTGAAGGGGGCCGGTGTGACAGATACTGTGAGGGCGTCGAGCTCAGCCAAAGACGAAGCACCGCCGAGCACGTCCGGTGCGGGAGCAGGTGCGGGAGCCGGTGCGGGAGCAGGTGCTCCCAAGAAATCAGCAAGGGGAAAGTCCTCTGTATTTTTTTCTGGATTTTGCCTTGTCCAAGTGATAACGCCCATCACCAAGGAAGTAGACAAATCTGCAACCACCTGTTTTGCGGCAGCTACCGCTGTTGCGACTGTCTGAGATGACTTCTTCTCAACCGCAATATCAACCTTCTTGTCAATGTTTTCTTCAGTTAACCTCCGTCTTTCCTTTCTCAACTCCGTGGTCTCACGGTAGTACTTCTTCCACGTGGCGCCGTCTCCGACACTGTGCACGCGTCCATACGACGGTCGAGTATCCACCGGTTGTTGTTTCAATATGTTCAACGCCCGGTGGAATGGAGTGTCCCACTTGGGCCTCGCCAATGCCTCAGACGGCGAGTCGCTTTTCCCGCAATCCGGTGTTGCTCTCTCTGCCAAAAGGCACAAGGATCGTTTACAAATATGACTATTGTGTGCGAATCGAATTGATCGTAAACTAAAATTACCGGTAGTCTCATGAACTCCGTAATGACCGTGTTGTCTCAGAACCTTCTTCACTGGGTCCCAACGGTGTCGGGCCCTCAGGCGTCATGCTCCTGCGGACGGTGAAATCCTCCAAGGGGTGCAGGATGCCCGGACTCATGCTTCCGCGTCCTCCTTGGCCCATTTGGACCTCTTTCCGCCATAACCACGGCTTCCGAGGTGGTGGCTCCCAAAGTTCCTCTCTTGAAGCCCCTTCATGTACTTAGACTTGTTTTTGGCAGCTTCGGCCTCGCAAGCCTCCTTGAATATTTGAAACTGGTCTTCCATGATTGTCGGATTATCCTTTACAATCTCGGAGTAGGGTTCCTTCTTGTCGATGATCCTTGCTTTCACTCCAGTTTTCCAGGCGGCCAAAGCGTCGCTAAACATGGTCATGGCGTGTTTGTTTATCTTCTTCATTGCCGCGTCCTTGTCTGGATCTTCATAATCCTTCTCATTCCGGCCCGGGAATAAGAATATCTGGTGAAACTTCTTTAGGAGGGAGCTCCTCATATTTTTCTATCTTCTGTAGTTTCTCATCGTTGATGGTGGCGGTTGTCTGTATGATGCAGCCTATTTGATTGTCGTAGCACGAGCGAGCTTCCTCGGGCGCCTTTGGCTCAAAAATTCCATCGTCCACCTCCGTGACCACCAGCCTAGTAGTCCTGAGTTTGTTAGGAAGCCGTTGCCTCTTTGCTTTCGGCTCTACACTGGCTCCGCTCCCCGAGGTAGCACCGGTCTCAGTCTCAGCGCCGGTCCCGATGCCGGTCTGAGTCTCAGCGCCGGTCTCAGTCTCAGCACCGGTCTGCGTGTCGGTCTCAGTCCCCGATGCCACCGGTGGGCCCAGCAACAACATCGGTTGAACATCGGTAAGGCTAAAAAATTCGTCTGCCGCCCGGTAGGCGTCGACGCAATCACCAGAACCCTGTCCTTAATCGTTGCTAGCCATGTTTCCTATGATTAAATCTAGTCAATTAATTCTGTACCTAATAAAATGAATAATGACATAAAAAAGGCCTATTGTTTTGCAGGAATGTTGACTCCTTCCTGGTGCGGCAAATCCCGGACACTCGATATGTCCTAGTTTGTAGCAGAAGTCATGCTAAAATTCACGGAAAATTTCGGCATGACCATTGCTAAAAAGTGGACAAATCGAGAACCTGAAATTTGCCGGAACAGAAATGAATCAACATTCCGGCAAAACATAGGCCACTCAGCATCATTCCCTGGAAACAACAAAGCCATTTGGGCACAATCGAACCACTTCAATGAAAAGATATAACATGACCACTTCAATGAAAAGATATAATCAACAATAAAAGTCTAGGAAGGGATCATCTTTAAAATAAAATTTTCCTAAATTTTTTTCCTTCACTAAACACTTCTCTGCCTAGGAAAAAACCCAAATTATGTTGATCTAGCTATTCCTCTCTCACACAAACACACATTATTATCTCTAACCCTTCTCTGCCTAGGACATAACCCAATAAAATTGCAAAGGAACTCCATTTCTCCAACCCTTCTGACCTAATGCTCTAAAATAACATTTTCCTCTAACCTAGCCAACATACTTAACCTAGCTTGTTAATCCAACGAACCTAATTAACCTACCTATTTAACCTAGTTAGTTAATCTAGTTTACCTACATAATTAACCTAAATAAACAAGTTAACGCAGCTAGTTCTCTGTCAAAGCCCTAAATAAATTTTTGCACTAATTAACCTAGATAATTAACCTAATAAAACTAGTTAACCTGACTAGTTCTCTGTCAAAGCCCTAACTAATTTTTGCACTAACCTAGATAATTAACCTAATTAAACTAGTTAACCTAACTACTTCTCTGTCAAGCCCTAACTAAATTTTTGCCCTAACCTAGATAATTAAGCTAATTAAACTAGCTAACCTATGCATGAGAGAGAGGAGGGTGGGGGCTTACAGAGGATGGCTCCGGTGGTGGCGAGGGAGGCATTGGTGGCGAGGGAGGCAGTGCTGGCGAGGAAGGCAGGGCGTCCCCGGTAACGGCGAGGGAGGCAGTTGTGGTGAGGGAGGATCCGGTGGCGTCGCCGCCGGCTCCGTGGCGTTGGGGCGGCTCCGGTGGCATCGACGGTGCACGGCTCTGGTGGCGTCGACGTCGGCAGGAGACGGCGGCGAAGTGAGGCGACGGCGAATTGGGGAGGCAATGGCGGGGTGGGTCGAGGATTTGGGGAGAAGTGGTGGCCGGGAAAGCAGTTTTTGGTTAAGTCAAATTTAAGCGCTAAGCAGCGTTTGTAAAAGCAGCGCTATAGCTAAGATAGCTACAGCGGTTTCACAAAAGCAGCTGCTGTTATAACTATGGAATTTTCTTCCATTTTTATTTTCTTTTCTGTTTCTATAGCGGGGTCTAGGACATGCGCTGCAGCTATGTTAGCTATAAGCGCCTCTTACAAACACACGCCATCTTGGTATGCCTTCCTCCGTTTTTTCGCTTTTTCAATTATTATGCTTTACATTTTATTTTTTCCTTTCTCTTTTTTCTATTTCTTTCATTTTCATTTACTTTTCTATTTGTTTTTCATCTTATTTTATTTCCATTAGTAGTAGCGCTCTTCGCAGTAAACACGCTACTACTTATGCCCTAGCGGTAGCGCGCTTCTTCCAAGCCCGCTACTGCTATGCGTATCCTATCATTCTACCAACGGGAATATTAGTAGTAGCGCTTTTGGCACTACACGCGCTGCTGCTAAGGGTGTATCTGTAGCGCGGTTTTTCCTCAATCGCTACTGCTATCTAGCACTAGCACTCTTTTTTAACCCGCGCTGTTGCTAAATTTCTGTGTATAGGGTTTTCCCTAGTAGTGTAATATCGCAAATGGTTGTATTATATGAACCGTGTCAAAATTTAACCATACTCGGTGGCATGTGTGCAGCTGTTTGATTACATGGGACGAGCACGAGAAGTCCGCCGTGTAGACTGTACGGGACGCGTGCGAGCAGTCCGCCGCGCAGGCTCGGCGGGACGTGTGCATCCTATCCACCTCGTAGGCTCGACGGGACACGTGTGAGCAGCAAGGCTGCCCATGCTCACTGGGAAGCGAGCTCTTTGACCTCCATGCGCCAACCGCCGCCCACCTCGCTCTCAACTTCTCCATTAATGTGTTAATTCAAGCACCTGGACGGAGGTTGTTTGCTTGTGCTCCCATGGCAGCATTTGATTTGTTCGTGTTTCCAACTCGTATTCCGGCCTAATTTAAATTGCAACATAGGGCAAATACGACGACAAATAAAATGGCAACGGATAATACCACGACAAAATTTACAATTGTGCAGCTAATAATTGTCTTACATATTCCGGATAATTTAAAATGCCACATGAGGAAAAGCCCGGAAGACACGGGGGCAAGAGAAGAAGGAAATCACAGACAGCGATTAGGGTCACTACTGTCTCTACTCGTCGATGGATCGCCGGGCAATAACATCCTCCAGGTCCTTCTTCAATTCCTCACGACTTTGCTTGAAAGCAGCAACGGATTCCTCCACCTCCTGCTCGCGCTCGATCCAGAGCTTCCTCAAGTCACCCATCAGTTCCTCGACGACCGTTGTCAGTGTCATCCCCGAGGCACTGCTCTGCTCACACTACAAAAATAATACACTTCCGTGCTGATACGTGTTTGTCATAGTAGGTCGCGTTTTTGTCGTGCATGTACATCCATGACAAATTTATGACATAATCAAGATAGTCATACCTGTGCTGTCGTAGAAGTGTTCCATGACATTACCAAAATTATCGTCACGGAAGTGTCCACTTCCATGACGAGAAATCACGCGCCCGTAAGTGCTTTCGTCAAGGGTGACCGACACATGGCATCCACCGTAGCGAACGCCGTTAAGCTATCGGGTCGGGTTTTGGATCCGATAACCCGTTAACAGCCCCGACCAATGGGGATTTTCCACGTGTAAAATAATCATTGGCTGGAGGAAACACGTGTCGGCTCACCGTTGGGACAGATGTCATCCACTCATTGGACAGAAGATGCCTATGATACGTCGACACGTGGCACGGCCCAACAGAGGCCCATTCCTGTGAAAAGGCCGGCCCAGTAAAAATTAGCAGGCCAGCCCATATAAGGCCTACTTGTGTCAGGTCCATTTAAGCCCACGGCCCATACGAGATAAGCCAATATGTCCCGTCAACGGCGCGCTATATATCTGGGCTCAATATCGGCCCGATGAGATTTCGGCCTGTTAACGACACGTTTAATGGATGGGCCAATTTTCAGGATGTACATCTTTCGGCCTTTTAGCGACCCATTTAAATATTGGGCTAGTTTCTGGCCCGGTGTGTCTTTCAGCCTGTTGACGGCCCATAAATCTGATGGTCCATTTGTTGTCGGACCTGAGTTTCGGCCTTTTAGCGGCCCATTTAAGTGTTGCGCCAATTTTCTGGCCCGGTGTCACTTTCAGCCTGCTGACGGCCCATAAATCAGTTGGGCCATTTGTAGTCGGTGTCGCGACCGGTTTTTCCGGATATTAAATTCCAGAAAATGGCCGTCGTGCTCATCAGCCCCAGGACTACTGTTAGCTGATGAGGCATCAACTCGGTACAGAAAATCCAAGCAAAATTACAAGATATGCGGTACACGACCATTCTGGCCCGTGAGTACAACAAAGGGTTTCTAGTGGTTGATGGCGGAAGCGGTTTGTGGATCATCAGTGGAACTCCATTTCCCACGGGAACAGCTGAGCAGGTTAAATCCTATCTTCGCGAGGCTGCTATCACTGTTGCTTAGGTTCCGGGGCGGTCGTCGCAACGCTCCGCTCCACGCAAGAAATCTGGCCAAGACAATAGCCACGGACAAGCCAGTGAGTACTTTGAATGTACTCGCAAACATTATGAACACGGGTATAATATAACAATCAAAAAAATCATGCCTTGAAGAAATATTTTATGCTCACAACGTCAGTCTTAAAGAAATGAAATCCTTGGTGCATACATGTGGATTATTAATAAGTGACCACAAATATGTAAGGACGGAGCAGCAATAAATGCCACAGTCGGGCGTCTGAGCGACACCACATAAAGGGCTTATAATTAAACAGAAGCAATGCCGCAGTCGGGCGTCTGTGAGACACCACATAAAGGGCTTATAAATAAAGAGAGGCAATGCCACGATCGGGCGTCTGGCGACACCACATAAAGCGCTTATAAATAAAATGAAGCAATGCCACGATCGAGCGTCTGAGCGACACCACATAAAGGGCTTATAAATAAGCGAAGCAATGCCACGCGATCGGCGTCGGCGACACCACATAAAGGGCTTATAAATAAACAGAAGCAATGCCACAGTCGGGCGTCTGAGCGACACCACATAAAGGGTTTATAAATACACAGAAGCAATGCTACAGTCGGGCGTCTGAGCGACACCACATAAAGGGCTTATAAATAAACAGAAGCAATGCCATAGTCGGGCGTCTGAGCGACACCACATAAAGGGCTTATAAATAAATACGGTAAATATCCAGGAGGTAGAACCGTCCCAGGGAAACTCAAGGATTCAAATAATATAAAGGGGTTAGTCCATAATAATAATCATCATCATCATCACAAGTCACAAGTCATAAACCAAGTTCTGGTTTAGCAGTTTCTCCTTCGAAGACCGACACTAAGACCGACACTTGACCCATCCCAGATTGTAATCCTTAACCATGGACACGGCTATTCGAATATGTTTAATCTCTGCAGAGGGTGTACTCTTTACCCACGAGTAACGGATTCCTTTAGTCCATCGGGACTAATTCCGTCTCTGATCTTTTAATTGAAAACACACCGACTTGCACACACCTTAACTTACCAAAGGTCTGGAATCACCCATGACACCTGTTAAGCAAAACTCTAAGTGGGGAGGCTGCAACCTCGCGTAGCATGGGATCAAATTTATAACGCGCGCTCTAAGGGGTGGCCTCCCCTCTCGGTCAACCGGAAATACCCATGCCCCCGGGCCAGGTGGCATGCCTACCGGCTTCAACCGATATCTTCCACCATGGCCTCTCTGTACGGTGTGTGCCAGAAAGAGGTTGACAACTTACTGAACCGTACTCTACTTGTTGTAGAGACGAGTGGTAGTACGAAACAAGCATGGGGGTTACTGGAACAAGACTCGATCTAGGGTCGACTCAGGAGGTTTAAGTATTCCCTGCATGATTAGTATAACAAATATATTTCAACCAACAGAATCACCGCTCATTATACCTTACTATGCCATACCGGACATAACCGTCCCGACGGAGACCGGCGACAAACTCATGCCTACCCAAGGCAGAGGTTTTCCCGGATTCCTTCCGGTAAGCATGCAAGGCACATGAGGATGATTATCATCACAAGTGTGTTCATATCCAACAGCGTGGAAATCACTAATATGCATTCATGCAAATGATCATATCACATGAAATAACAAGTTCTCCGAAATGAGGTGGTGTTATAAACGTGTCAACGAACACACAAAAATGTTATGCCGGGGGGTTCAGAATGATTGCCTTCAATGTGTGGTAAGGCAGGGTGCACTCCAAAACTTTTGAAAGTTTTCTTCTCTCTCTCTCTCTCTCCAAGGTCCTATTTTAAAATAAATTTGAATTAACACACAAATTCAAAACAGCACAAAAAGTTGTTTTGAAAAATTATCAAATAAATCTTAAAATAAACTAGATCAAATTTGAGAGAGGTAGGAAAAAGAATCATTTCATTTGGAACTGTATTTAAAAAGTTAAGCTCGGTCAAAGTTTTGGTCAAAAACTGTTTTTTTTAATAAACAGAAAAAGAAAAACGTTTCGAATATAAGCATACGTCGAAGACGCACTTTGAGAATGCTTCCTTCACTTACTACACGTGGAGGCGGGGCTGGGTCATTGACAGTGGGCCTGCACAGCCCACCGGGTCGAGTTTGACCGATCGCCTCCCTCCCTTCCTCTGCCCGGCAGTGCGGGACTCCGGCGATCGCCCGGCCGAGCAGTGGATCCTTGCGGGAGCTGAGGCGGGATGGATCCACAGATCAAGGGTGGTCCTTCCGGTGGTTGCAGGGTCGTCGGAGGTGGAGGGAATCGCCGTCGACGAGCTTCGCGGCGGCCGGCGGCGTCGGGAGTAAAGTGGATTTGTGGCTTCGGTGGCTCTCCGTCACAGCTGAAGGTCTGGGTGGCTCCGCAAGATGGAGTGGATTCTATTGGTGGTGTCGGGAGGGCCGGGGAAGCTCTGGTTATGCCGAATGGAGCCGGGAGGCGGTGGTGGCCGAACTGGCCGGAGTCGGTGAAGACGGCCTCTTCCCCCTCAATTGACGGCAGCGGGGGCACTAGGAGGATAGTGAGAGGCTGCCTGCGTGTGGGGATGAGCTCGGGGCTCCTTAAATAGACTCGCCAAGGTGGTTCCGCGGCGGCCGGGGATAAGGTTGCCGGCGACCGTCTTTCTGTAGCTATGGCGACGTGGCGGCGACGCGCGCTAGGGGACGACGCTGCGGATGAGCTGGAGATGCTTAAGGGGGCAGCTGGCGAGCGCTGGTGGCTTTGGCGGCACCGACTGAGGCAGGGGCGCGCTATGACGCCGGCGTGCCGCCAAGGCTCCCGGGCGGCGCCAGAGGCTGCAGGCGGCTTGGCTGCGTTCTTTGTGAGAAGGGGCGTGTGTGGCGTGGCACTACAGAGCGGGCCAAAACCAGGGGCGTGACGTGTCGGCTCGGCCGTGGCTCGTGCAATACGCGCGCTCTGCTCGTGCCCAGAGCACGCACAGAATGTGTTCGATAAAATGCCGGGGCATGCTAGAGGTCTCGGTGAGGTTGGCAAGCAAATGTAACTAGGTTAGTGATAGAGGGAAGATCAAGGGACAAGGTGGTTTGGTCTGAGACCAAGTTCACCATGTAGACTTGAAATCATGCCAAATCTGGCCTTGCACTCAGGGTGTTTGTCAAAATGCCACAGGCACCTAGGCATTTCTTGGAGTGGCCAATTCTTCCAGATTGAAGTCTCTTTGGATGCTCAAGAGGGTGGTGAGGTTGGTTTGTGAAAAGCACAAACTTGCTAGTGCAAGTTCTGCAGAACTTCAATTCTGGACAAAACTTAAATGGCATCATCTCATGAACCAAAAGTATTCCAATGGTTGCATGCTCCTGGACTTAGGGGTTTGGCAAGGTACACTACAAGCAGGAGGAAGAATCAAGGGCCAATGAGCAAGCAAGGATATGGTTGCTGTACAATCCATCATGTTGGACCAGAATGAAGATGAGGCTGATTCACTCAAAATTTTCAAATAACATCCTTGGATTTTTGCATATAGTGGAATAATATGCTCCTACTGACATCCCATAATTTTGGTGGAGGCTAGAAAGAAGTATTTAAATGAGTTGCAGTGCAAAAATGCCCTCTTTGGACCAGAGAAGAAAATTGGGTGTAGAGCTCAAAATAATTCATGAATAAATTATAACTTTGCACAAAAGTGATTTAAAAACATCACCGAGACATCTCCAATTTTGGTTGGAATTTTAGGTGAATTTATCAAATGGTTGTAGTTCAATTATGGCCATATAATCTTGGAAAACCATTTTTCAAGAAACTAAAGATCAAGCAAATTAATTATGTAATTAGTTCTACTAATAAAAGAAAAGGTTTTCTTGAGTGGTTAAACAAGTCCAATATTATGAGTAAAAGATTTTTCATCTTAGGGAACAACTCCAAGAAAAACCAAGAAAAACCAAGAAAAAGGAAAGTTAAATTTCCTGGCAAGATTTTTATTAGCAAAACAAAGTTAAAAATCTTTGGGGTGTCACAGTCGGACCTGCGTTTTGGCCTTTTAGTGACCCATTTAAGTGCTGGGCCAATTCTCGGCCCTGTGTGCCTTTCGGCCTGTTAACAGACCATAAATGATTTGGGCCATTTGTAGTAGGACCTTAGTTTTGGCCTTTTCACGGCCCATGCCCTTCATGGTCCAATACCAGCCCGGTTTCTCTTTCGGCCTGCTAAAGGCCCACAACACAGTTGGGCCATTTACAATACGACCTGGCTTTCGGCCTCTTAGCGGCCCATGGTCTTCATGGTCCAGTACAAGCCCGCTGTCTCTTTCGGCCTGCTAAAGGCCTACAGTATAGTTGGGCCATATGTAGCCCAAACTTAGTAACAGCCTGTTAACGGCCCGTGAAATAAACTGGGGCCACCTGTTGCCCGCTTCGATGTCGGCATGTTAACGACCCGGGAGGTAAGAGGGCCGACCATTAACTTTCGGCCTAGTAACGGCCCATTAACTTAATGGGCCCACTAAAGTTCGTACATGTCTTTAGGCCAAATTAGATAATTTGAGCCCATTACGACGAGCAATTATGCACGGGACCAAAACCGATCATGCAAAGGTACGGCATACAGGGAATAACGTTGCACATCCAACATATATTATAGGAAATTACATCCACTGGGCAATCAAAGATTGATGCCAGTGCAAATAAATGAGCAGAACCTAACCATCTACAACGTCACAATCTGCAATCTCAGCACAGATGACGCCGATAAGCATGTGGGCAAGTTCTTTCTGCTTTGCTACACCGTCTCTGAAAACATTGATCAGTTGTTGTGTCGCATGACTCTGCACCTCTGATTCATCCACCATTTCCATCAATGCTTCAGCTTCACAAACATACATTTATTCCGTTGCATCCGAGACAGAGGATACTGAACAGATTCAGATGGCGATTTTGGCAGGCTTGTATTATTGATAGTGGAGAATGTCTCGACCACTGCATCATAACATAAATTAGGACGGGAACCAAAAAGATTAATCATGAGTTATTGCCATATTACCTGGCCTAGATTTACTGGAAAGAAAGAATGGGGTTGCCTTGCTGTTTTCAAAGTTTGTCTTCTTATCTTCGGCAGCCTGCACAAAATTAGCACACTAGCATTGCTATCATTGGCCAAGTCAGATAATAGGAAAGCAACATTGACACAGCGAACGTTTGGGAAAGTAGCCTACACCAAATTAACACAATATGGCACAGCTATCATCAGCCAGGTAAGGTAGTACGAAAGAAACATTTACACAATCAATGAATGGGCAACCAGAGAAGCACTACAATTCAGTAATGTGCGTGATATGAGATAGTACATTCATGCAGCTCAGTATGCAAAACTACTAGGCAGTTTTCCTTACAAAAAACAACATTGGCGCCTTTAACATTTTGCTACAACTAATTTTAGATCAGATAAAGGTTAGATTCACGCCGATTAACAAAATACATGTTGATGCAAAAATATAGTGGTATACAACAGGTACTTACATCAGCATTGGAGCACAGAGAATTCCTGCAAGATATTTTCATCGAATACGATCCCAATGGAGGAAGTCTTCTATCGTTTAACCTTATCTTCTAAAACAGAGATGGGTAAGAAACATGTAGAAAATATGATCAGAATGCTATAAAATTTCATGATGCGAGGATACGCACACGCTTCTTAGAATGGAGTTGACATTCTTTTGCTGGACTGGAGCGGACTAGTTCTTTGGCCACTGGAATCTGCTTATTATCAGTGGGAGTTGGGTTTCTCTGTGCTGGAGCTGTATCTATGAAAAATGAAGTCGGTTTATTATCTCCTGGCGTTTGGATCTTTTGCAAAGACCTGGTTTGTAACCCTTCAGATTCTAACAGAGCCGTCTTCCCTTTGCATGCCTTATATAGAATGGTGATTTAGTTATAAAACATGCTACAGCAGAGATGGAATAGGTACTGATGAATAGAAAGGCATGACATATTGACATGTATTCCCTCCGTCCGGAAATAAATGGACGGATCTTGGCGTATTTCAGTTCTAGATACATCCATTTTTATCCATTTCTGCGACATTTAATCTGGACGGAGGGAGTATGATGTAAGAGCTAGGGATACGACAGGACAACATAGTAAAAAAACACTGAAAAACCCACTACAGAACCAAAGTATTCAAACCCACTAATATGAGATAGTACACTCATGCTGCTCAAGATGCAAAACTACCAGTTAGTTTTCCTTACAAAAATCAACATTGTGGCCTTTAATCATACATTTTGCTACAACTAAATTTAGATCAGATAAAGGTTGGATTCACGCCGAATAACAAAATACATGCTGATGTAAAAATATAGTGATATACAACAGGTACTTACATCTACATTGGAGCACAGAGAATGCCTACAAGAATCTTTCCTCATAAACGATACCATTGCAGAAATTCTTCTATCTGTTAAGCTTATTTTGTAAAAGAGAGATGGGTAAGAAACATGTAGAAAATATGATCAGCATGCTATAAAATTTCATGATGCAAGGATAGGCTGCGCTTCTTAGAATTGAGTTGACATATTTTTGCTGGACTGGAGCGGACTAGTTCTTTGGCCACTGGAATCTGCTTATTATCAGTAGGAGTTGGGTTTCTCTATGCTGGAGCAGTATCTATAAAAACTGGAGTTGGTTTATTATCTCCTGGCGTTTGGATCTTTTGCAAAGGCCTTGTTTGTAACCCTTCAGATTCTAACATAGTCGTGTTCCCCTTGCATGCCTTGTATAGAAGAATGGTGCTTTAATTATAAAACATGCGACAGCAGAGAGATGGAATAGGTACTGAAGAATAGAAAGGCATGAAATATTGACATGTATTCCCTCCATCCGGAAAAAAATGGATGGGTCTAGGCGTATTTCAGTTCTAGATACATCCTTTTTTATCCATTTCGGCAACATGTAATCCGGACGGAGGGAGTATGGTGTAAGAGCTAGGGATACGATAGGACAACACAGCAAAAAAAGCTAGTTGAATGTAAAACTATATGCTAGCGGAATACGTACAGAAATAACTAAGGCAACATACACGTGTATGATTGGGTAAATAAGATGGCATTACAACAGTGCACTAGAACATCACTTCAATGTAAAAAAACATGGTATGGCAGACAGATGAAGTACATACTGATGAATAATAATGCATAAGATATTCAGAAGCATGAGGTCCAAATTAAGCAGATGGCATTGCGATAGAGTAGAATGACAGTACTTGAATTTGAAAACATGTTATCATGAATGGAATAGGTACTGAAAAACAGGAAGGCATGAAAAATTTACATGCATGATCAGCATGCTAAGCACATGGCATTGCAACAGAGTAGATACACTCCAGGACATTATATGCATGTCGTACCCATATCACAGGCCAATTTAGAGCAAGGACCTTGTGGGGTGAAGAGGATTCATCATCTTTCTGCAAGTCTTCTGAAGAACTGCCTTTACATGTTCCATCATATTGGGTATCATTGACATCAAGTTTATTGGCCTTTACATTTCTCCGTGAGGTTCTTGTGGATATATCAGTGTGTGCAATTATATCGACATGCATGGAAGACAACTAGTAGTTAGATTTATGTAAATGAGTGTGCATGGGAGATGACATAAATAGTAGGACTGGGGTTAACTAGCAGCAACAGGTCTCATAAACTAAAGGGAGAACACAGATGAAAGCTACATAACATGTATCGTTTGTACTCGAGATTAACTAGATGGTACACAAAAGTATTAAAGAACAACATAGGTAATACTAGAAGTGGTATAATACTATAATCACCAGCCTGTGGGATAGCATTGGCTGATGGATGATAACTATGGAATAGCGTTACCTAAAGAACAAGTATCTTAGCTGACACTACTAGGAAAAGGGCTATAGATGATACGGACACTAATGGCGCACCAGACATGTGGTGCGCCACTACTACATAGCAATGGCGCACCAGATATGGGTGCGCCATTAGTGGCCATATTACTAATGGCGCACCTAGTGTGTGGTGCGCCATTAGTAGTTTTGTCCTGGCCCCACACCACTCCCCAGACTTAGCAGTGGCGCACCAGGGGAAAGTGCGCCATTACTAGATTTAACTAGTAATGTCGCACCAGTAAGAGATGCGCCATTGCTATCTATACGTATGGCGCACCCCCTACCGGTGCGCCATTGCTATCACCCTTATCCCCTCCCTCTAGTCACATTCTCTCCCCTCCCCTTCCTCCTGAGACAGCCACCCGCCTCTCCTCCGGCTCTGACCCAACGACGCCGCCGATCTCCTCTTCCGCATCACCTCTCCGGCGGCCTCCTCTCCCCATCCACGCCCACGGCGACCTCCCTATCCTCTCCTCTCTGCTGCTGGTCGGGCCGAGACACTAGCCCGATGCCATGGCGACCATGGCAGCAGGAGGAGCCCGGTCATGGCGGCCTCCTCTCCCTGTAGCGCCGCGGCAACTCACCTTCTCTTCTCTTCTCTCCACTTCTCTCCCAGTAGAGGATAGGAGGGGAGGGAAGGGAAGGCCTTCTCCGGCGAGCTTCCAGGGAGGTGAGGAGCGCCCAGATCCAGATCCATGGCGCATCGTCCCGTCGTCGACCTGAGCCGCGACCATCCATGCAGGGCCGACAGAAGCCAGGACGGAGATGCCAGAAACCCAAGCCTAGCCTAGCCATGGAGGTACGACGCCTCAACCTCCGGCGATGGATCTCCGACCCCGACCATGGTGCGTGCGGCTGCAGGCCATCTTCTTCATCTCCCCTCCCCTCCCCTCATTGGTTCGTTTTATGTGCAGGGCAGGCTACTCCGGACGAGCTGCTGCTGCTTCGCAGTGCATGACGCATGGCTGCTCCCTCCTCCTCTGCCTACTGCAGGTGGACATGGTGAGCACATCTTATCTAGCTTGCCAATTTGATTGATTGCAATTCTTCTTTCTGGTAGTGTTGATTGACATTGTGCAGTTCAGTTCAGTTTCAATGTGAATGCACCTCTCGGTCTCTTCCTCCTCTCTTGTGCTTTTGCATCTCCATGCCCAGATTCGGGCTTAATTAATTCCATTGCCTACTGTTTATGGACGGATTGTTAGGTTAGATTGCTCACTATATCCATCTCATCATGTCTCCTGGATGAATAAATGAATGAATGAATGAGCACTTTAATTGATGCTTGCTGGTTGGATGGATGGATGTCGTACATGCCATGCTTTTGGGTTAATTTGTCCGTCAAATTGATCCATTGGCCCGCTTGGTTCAATTTATCTGATGCCACAAGTGGCGTCATTTTTATTCTGTATGGACTGCCATTATAATGTACATACATGCCACTGAACATTCAGTCTTTACTTGCGTGTAAGACCGGACTTTCTTCCGTTGTCAACGCAACTCGACGCAAGACCAGTGCCTTGGTCGCTTGCTCTGGTGTGGTGCAGCCGAGCTGGGCCAACGACCATGCCGTGTACAAGGGCAAACTCCCCTCTGACAAGACGGCTCCTAGCTCAGGTAAGCAGCAGCACCCCCATGGTCGTTTTAGTTTTCAGAGAGCCCTTTTTTGTGTGTCAGCTGATGATGCCTTCATTATCGTGTGCATTGAGGATCCTCAACAGGCAAGAACAAGTTCCACCGCCATCTGAAACTTCGTCCCAACTGGGCAAGGGATTCTCTCACTACCTTCTAATTAAGTGAGTAGTCAACATCTTGAGGGCCCTTTACTCTGCTTTCTTTCTACTTCAAGCAAGGAGATGATTTATATGCATCTAAACAAGTAGTTGTCGCTGCACTGCTATAACAATAAATGTACATGCATAGCTATAAGCTCTAGCCTAGTCGCTTCTACTGCCTCTGTTTGTCAACATGCTGAATATATGAACCCAGAAAATTTTAGAACTTCTCTGTAAAATTGGTTGCTAGCTCTGTATCTCAGCCCCTTCTCATTTGTTTGTTTGATTTGGATGGAGTAGGAGTCATCCATGGACGACATCGACGATGAGGTCTTGGTCTTGTATGATGCGTGTGTGGACAGTGTTGGTCTATTCATACGATAGGGTGTGGCCTGATGAGGTCTTGGTCTAGTATGATGCATGTGTGGACAGTGTTGGTCACTTACTAGCTATGGTTCTTTTACTGCTGGACAGTGTTATTCCAATTTGTACCCCATCTAAGCTGCTCACTGTTTTCGTTACCTAATTGCTCTTTGGATGCGAGAAAAATGTGTAAGCTTTATATGCCAAAAGGTTATGCATTTACTCATGAAGCATTTCTTGCAAATGGAAGATTTTGGTGTCCATGATTAGTGACGATCCTCAAGTAGGATGAATCTTTAGTTTTGATGTGTCTCAGATTTACTTTTGTTAAGTTGTGATGATATAGTGCTTAATCTGAGCATGTTCCATGTAATGCAATGACTATTCCAAGGGCTGGGCACTGCTGCAAGGCCCATCTTTATCTTTTCTCTTGCGCATGATGGATGGTCAAGAACTAGTTAAGTAGGTCATTTTGCGAACAAATGAATGGTCTTCCAGTTTGGTATCTCTAAATGATGATTACATATTAGCACGTTCTTCAGTTTGGGATATACATTTATGTGTAATAGTGAATTATGTCTTGGAAGGCATGTTACTTATTTCCTGTTGATTCATTGGATATCGCATGACAATCTCTAAGAAGGTTGTCCATTTACTGATTAATGATTTCTTGCACGATTTTGTTGTCGATGATTAGTGTTGAACCTCATATGTCCTCTGCAATTCATTTCCATTATAATCTTACTCATAAAATATTCACACCATGTAATTATGGAAAAGACAGTATTGACATGTTATAAAAATTGACAGTGTTGACATGTTATAAATAGTTTGTTTGTATTTCTGTTTATTTTGTTACATTTTGCAGGGATAAAGTGAAGAAAAAGAAGAAAATATTACTAGAAGATTAGTTTTAGGATTTTCTTTTATTTCCTTGCAATTTTCCTTTTATTGGATACTTGTAAAGACATTGTAATATTCTTACTATAATAAAAAATATGATTCTATTTCATTTTTTGTTTTTAAATTATTTTCCTTATAGGTTGTTTTCTGTAAATTTGGATTTTCTTTTGTTTTCCAAATACATTACTAGTGGCGCATTTAAGCCCTTATTAGTGGCGCACCTTCCTTTATTACTAGTGGCGCACCTATAAGGTTATTAGTGGCGCACCTGGAGGGAATACCAGTGGAGCACCGAATGGTATACTAATGGCGCACCTGTGGTGCGCCATTAGTATATAATACTAGTGGCGTGGTACTAGTGGCGCACCAGTAGTGCGCCATTAGTAGGCAAAACTGGTGCGCCACTAGTAGGCCTTTTCCTAGTAGTGTGAACTATGGAACAGCGTGAACTCCTGAACAAGACCCGTAAGAGATCAGCATGAATATACAATGAAATGTGATGATCTATTTTCCGTGCTTAGATGACTAACAAAGCCATAAATGTTGCACACAAGTAAGATGAGGGTACAACCTATCGGCTGCCATCCATAGGAGTGAGCATCATGTCTTTGACTTGTCGATGGCCCCTGCGATTCTTTGTGGTTGTCCATGTCGGGCACGCGCATTCGATGCAGGGAACTATTGAGTGGGGACTGTAGCTCCCTTCTGGTGTATGCTTCCCTTGTTGGAGCAGCTGCGGTGAGTCGGAAGACGGTGTGTCTGAAGATGCAGATAACGCATAATGTTAAGAACGACATATCTCTTTGATCCGAAGAAATACACTAAGAGATCAACAGCAAGGTACGAGAGTGGTCACACGTCTGCTGGATCAAGCCTAAATTGGGGTCACACGATTTTATTTTATTTTGGTATCTTTATCCGATCTCGCCGGATGGCTTGATGGCCGTCTTGTGCCTCCAGTGACATCGCTCGAATCTTCCCGAAGAGCCAGCGACCAACGGCACAGCAGCCTGCCTCTGCCGTCCGTGGCCCCGGCCAAAACCCTGCTCCCCGCCCCACCGCACTGTCGTGGTTGCGCCGCCCCCGGGCCAATCCACAAAGACTCTCCGTCATCCAGATCTGGCAGCGGCAGTACCTTCAACCCACACAACTCTAAAAGATAGCCATCTAAGCGCTGCTTCCGCGGCGAACTTGCGGCTCCGCACCCTTACGTTAGACACTAGCCAACCGGCAGCCTAGGAGCTCCGCCGCCTCGAGGGGTGCTGCTTCCCATTGGGAATCGATTGGCCCAGAATAAAAATTCAGACAACTGATGCCTAAATAAAGTGATTTCAGATGAGGGTGTGACCTATCAGGCGGCATGGTGAAGTAGGCAGGTCCAGCTGCGGAGTCGGTGAGGCCGGCGCGGTTGCGGTGGCGACCGGTGGCAGGGAAAGAGCGATGTCGCCACCGTCGACGGCTACGCGGAAGCAGTGCCAGGACTCTGGACGGATCCGAAGTTGGAGCCGCTCCGGCGCCGTGAACAACGGCGGGGATGAATCGGCTCCGGTACGATTCACGCGGCCGTCGTTGAGGCAGCACCAGCAGCATGAAGTAAGAGGCCCACGGCCCAGTGCACGACGGCAATTAGACAGCGTCTCCAGCATTAGGGAGGAGGGCGGTTATGAAATTGGTGCGGTGGGGGCGCCATGGAGGTGGGGCTGAGGTTTTGCGGCTCAGGAGAAGGGAGCTTCCCGGGGAGAAGCTGATTTGGCACCCACGAGGTATGAATGGGGGCGGGCGGGGAGGGGGGGGAATTGGGAGGGAAGTGGAACCATGTCTTACGGACGCATTTTTCTGAAATGTGAGGGGGAGTTACAGTTCTACCCTTGCCTATAAGCTTCTCGGCTTGGGTCTGTGTACTGAGGGTCGGGGATAGTAGAGCAACTTTGCTTCCCCCCAAATAGTGGGCGTGAGCGATTTCGGGCGAGGAGGGCGTGTTTTGAACTATAGTGGGCGCGAGCGAATTCGGGCGAGGAGAGATTGTTTTGAAATAGTGGGCGTGAGCTATTTCGGGCGAGGAGAGCGTGTTTTGCCGACCATGGTTTATGAATTATTCGGCACATGTCATTTCGGCCGAGGAGAAGGCGCGCTTGGATGAAGTTACGAACCTACCCTCGATGTACAACGGGCCAATTGATACGTGTGTTGACACCTGATTTTGGGAAGATACAGATTGCAATGAAGATAGTCTCGAGTGAACGGGAAAAGATTCACGTCACCGAGTGGAACAACTTTGATGTTTCGGTTATATTCATTCGACCTTATCTTACGGACCGAAACTATACTCCGAGTGGCATAATTCAATGTTCCCAATGGTTTTTGGCCAATCACGTCTTCAAGATGACCTCGGATGAAGGAGCACTTTTAAGGAATTGTCTTTGTCTCGTCGGGGCAATCGATTTCGATATATAAATCATCTCAATCCGAGTTCATATGCAAAAGTTACAGTTAATACGGTCTGGACAGGCCAGAGACCAAAATATTACGCTTGACACCAGACACATGTTGATGAGTGTCTGATGCAATGCGTGAGAAATTCGGCCCTCAAGACGGCCTTGAATTGAAAAACCTTCAACACGGAAAAGTTTCTTATCATCGAGCTGATTGATTTTCATATATAATTTGTCTCAATCCGAGGTCGTATGAGGCCTGGAGAGACAAATCAAGATCAGGCTATGTTTTCAGTCGGAAAATCCGAGTGAAAAGTTTGCCGTCCGAGTGAAAGTTTACGGTCGAGTGAAAATTTACCGGTTGAGTGAAAGTTTGCTGACCGGATGAACTTATCATTATCCAAGTGGAAATATAGTCATCCGAATGGAAATATGGTCATCCGAGTGAAATTATCATCCGAGTGAAGTTATTCCGAGTGAAAAGATTACCGTCGGAATGAAAACTTGACGTTCGAGTAAGATATTGCCTTCCGAGTGAAATATAGTCATCCGAGTGAAAGATTGTCTTCCGAGTGAAATTGTAGTCATCCGAGTGAAAGATTGTCTTCCGAGTGAAGACTCTAACATCCGAGTGAAAAGGTCCAGTCGGACGAAAAACTCTAATATCCGAGTGGATGAGCTCGGATCCGAGTGAAACTGAAGATGTGCCCGAAAGGTAATCCAGATGACCTCGGATGGAAAAGTGATCAACACGGAAGTTGTGCGCATCGTCAAAAAGGTGAACTTTGGTTTTGGAGTCATTATCATCTAAGATAGTATACGGCCTGTAAGTTCACTACGAGACTCGGACAATCCAGTCCGTTACATGACCGAGTCCGACTGGATATTAAAGATGGCTTCGTAGAATATTCAAGATGGTCTTATTTGGAAAAGTGTTCAACATAAGAATTGTTCGTCTCGTCCTGACGGGGTCCCTCCCGGGCGTGCGGGTTTCGGGTCTGCAAAAGCACCCGTCGACTATCTTGCGTATCGCGCTGTCGGTCGGGTATCCTTCGACGTGAGCTGCGGTGCATCACCCCCGGCGTCGAGGGTACACGTGACGTGTTCGTGTGTCAACAACGTGTCCCACATAGGACGGTAATTTCGCGTCTCCCGTTTATTTGCTCGAGCGAATTCCACCGAGCAGAGAGGATGTTTAATGGTTCGTTCAAATTTTGGGAGAACGAGCATCCACGTCTACCTTACCAAGTCGATTCGAATCAAATTTTGAAATATTAGCTTGCCACTTTTTTAGATGGAGAGATGATGCTCGGGAGTAATGTGTTTTTACATGCTCCTTGCTAGCGATTTACTATATGACAAATAGTTGACCCACTCAAAAACGCGAATCAAATCCAAAATGAAATATCTCGATTCAATGAACTAGCTCGTTCAAGAGGGTCAAAATAGTGAACTAAATCCAAAATTGAACACCTCAATCGATTAGCATGTTGTACAGTATTATAGTACTCCATGAACATGTTGAAAGTCAAATTAATGAACTTGTTTGATATAAGCATATATCCGTTCATGTGTGGATTGCAGACAACATGTTCTCCAATTTAAATATTTGAATGCAAGTTTATATCGAAACATGGTTTATATCAGTCTTTGATGCATAAAACGCGACCTCCCCCTCTCCCGGACTCCTGTTCTCTCTCTCTCACTCTCTCGCCGACAATCTTCAATTCGGTCGCATGCATCCGACACAAAAACCTTGTTGGTCCCTCTCCCTTTCTTTCTCTCTCTCTCTCTCTCTCTCTCTCTCTCTCTCTATGTGTGTGTGTATGTGTGGGGGGGGGGTCTTTCTAGTTCGCATTCATATATACACCATCTATAGGTCTCTCTCGCACACTATGTATGATACTTTAGCTAGTCCAAGCTAGATATATTGGGTGCACCCATCGTACGCACACAAATTCCTTGGCTCTTTGCCCGTAACTCTCTCATGCACCACTATGTCGTCTCGGAGCTCTTCCCCCCCTCTCTCAAACTCTCCATCCACCTGGGTCACACATACACATGCATATCTCACTCGCACTCGATAGGCCCATCTAAAACTCTATCTCTCTCCATCGTTCTCTCTCCATCTCACACGCACACACATACACAATCTCATGCCCAGCTAGCCAAGTATGATGGTCTCTCACTCAATTGTAGGCACACGCAGTCCCCCCTATATGTATATGACTAGCTAATCTTAGTCTCCATCACAAATATGTGCATGGTCTATCTCGATTTCTCTCGGGGCATCTTTCTATCGCGCACGCACTCCCTCGATCTCCCACCCATATAGTCCCCTCACGATCTCGAGGGATCTCTCTATCACAAACACACCCTCTCTCCCTCCCCATGCCTCCATGCCATCCATGTGTCCCTCTCGACCTTTTTTCCTTGTTGGCCAGACCTCTATTGGACATGTGCTACAGGGTGTCTCTCTCCGTTGCAAACAATCACACACTAGCTATCTTCGTGTATCTCCTCGCCTCGCTTTTCCACCTCGGAGATGCATGCGTGATATGTTCGCATAAGAAACGAAAAAACAGACTCTCTCTCTAATTTATCGTTTGTTGTCACTTTGTCTTTCACACACATACTCTTTTTGCACACTTACTCATTCTCCTTCACACGCACTTGATCTGTCTCGACTGAGGCACTCACCTCCGTCCATAGCACATAGATTTATTGAAAAGTCAAACATCACAAAGTTTGACCATGTACGTGGAGAAAAAGAATTACATCTAGTACGGCAAAGATATACCATTAGATTCACCATGAGATGTAGTTTTGTATGATGTATCTTTGGTATTGTAGATATAAATAACATTTATGTAAACCTGATCAAAGTTTCCAAAGTTTGACTTCTAAAAATTTACATGCACCGCATTATCGGCCGGATGGAATATCTCTTTCCCTCTCTCAGCTATCGGCGCACCACTCAGCTTTATCGGGCTCCTCAATCTCTCTCAAACTTTATTGGTCAGTTTGGTTCGTGACCTGACCCTCATGCCTTGATGGTCGGTACTGCCTGGTGTGGACGTGAGATATAAAATATTTCTGCCTGGCCAGGCTTGTGTGGTGCTGAAGCGTTTGGTTCATGCCTGGGCCAGGCAAAGCATCAACGTCCCATCAAGCAAGCATCAATTATTTAATGCTAATATCCATCCATGTTGCTGTTAGCCTTGTGGCTGCACGACCAGGCACGGCCAGGCGTTCGAAATCGGTCTCTTGGGCCAGGCTACTTGCAGTGTCTGGAGTTCAGCCAGGCTAATTAAAGTGCAAGGGAAACCAGGCGGGCTTTCTTTTTCACAGGGTAGCAACCAAACAAGCGTGCATGAAATCCAGCCACAACCCCAGGCCACGCAAAAGATGCTCACGACGCAAACCAAACGGGCCTTATATCTCCCTGGTTCACACATACACATGTCTTGCTTGCGCTATACATATAGACCCATCCAACACTCTCCGCCCTTGTTCTCTCTCCATGTGACACGCACCCTCCTAAGTACCATAATCCCTCACTCCATCATACACTCTGTTTGGATCCATGGGTTAGAGTTAGTTTGGGTTAGTTTGGAGTCAACTAACCCAAAAAGATCCAAACAGGAGGGTTAGTTTAGGTTAGATGCATCTAACCCATCCAAAAAAACTAACCCATCCAAGAGGTGCTTATTTGGGTTAGTTCTTCTCGGGACCATTAATAAACACTTTTTTCTCTGGCTCTCCCGCCAGCAGATCCCTCCCCACTTCCTCGAAGCTTCTCGTCCTCTCTCTCCCTCCCTCTCGCACCTCCAGTGAAGGTGCCTCGCCGTATCCGCGCTCCATCTAACCCTGCCATCCAAACACCTCTTTACTTAGAGTTAGTTCAGGGTTAGAATCTAACTCTAACCTCTAACTGAGTTAGAGTATCCAAACAGAGCCATAGGCGCAAGCACTCCCCCCCTCCTCAGTATGATTATCTCTTACTAGCCATCAGGAACACACGTATTGTCTCCTTCCATCCATACGTCTATCTCGATATCTCTCGGGGCATCTTCTATCGCGCACACACCTTGCCACTCGATCTCCCACCCATGTAGTCCCATCACGATCTCCAGGGGATCTCTCTATGAAAAACATACACTCTCTCCTCCCCATGTCTGCATTTTCTCTGTACGTTTCTCTCGACCCCTCTCCCTTGTTTGTCAGACCCCTCTTGGCTATGTGCTAGGGGTCTTCCTCTCTCGGTTCCAAACAACCACACACTATCTCCTCACC
Source organism: Aegilops bicornis (assembly GCA_021605145.1). Taxonomy (NCBI): domain Eukaryota; kingdom Viridiplantae; phylum Streptophyta; class Magnoliopsida; order Poales; family Poaceae; genus Aegilops; species Aegilops bicornis. The sequence continues at coordinate 832,549,454 of CM038675.1, read as the reverse complement.
TTGCCTCCGTTGTCGAAGATGCATGTGTGATATGTTTGCATAAGACACGCACACTTTTTCTCCACTTTTATCATGTGTTGTCCATGTCTCTTTCACACACGCACACACACACTTTTCTCTCTCTCTCTCTCTCTCTCTCTCTCATCAGGGACTCTGTCACGTCCATAAGCATATGGATGTTTTGAAAAGTCAAACCTCAGAAAAGTTTGACTAGGTATATGTGGAGAAAAACATTTACATCTGGAACGATCATTAGATTCATCACAACATGTACTTACTTCATACTATCATTTATCTTTGGTATTGTAGATATAAGTAATTTGTTTATAAACTTGGTCAAAGTTTCAAACGATCTCTTTTCGGGGAATCACTCCCGTCGAGAGGCCCTCTTCCTCCCTTTTTCTGAAGTTTGACTTAAGAAAAATATTGTCAGCGTGTCAGCGTATATGTGGAGAAAAACATTATCGAACGGAGGGAGTAGCTCTCTCTCTCTCTCTGCTATCTCTCACGGGCCTCCCCTCTCACTCGAACTCTCTATACCGACGGATTATACGCTCACTGTGTCAGCGTATAGCTCTGTATATTGTTTAGTTGACCGGTCAACCAATCCACATGCTGTGTTGTCAGCTCGTGTTCTGTATCTTGGTGTGCTGGCCCATGTGGCAGTGGGTGAAAATAAGTAAACTAGAGGCCCATCTGACACGCGGTGAAGGAAACAAAGTTGAAACCACTCGGGGTAGCACCCCGCACACTAGTAAATTGAGGGTGCATTGAGGACAAACTTCTTGCGTGCGAAGGACGCACTCGCGCACAATTCACCACTGCGCGGTGGCATGCACATAAGGACGCACTCACGCACACCCAGCACACGACACACACCAGCACACGTGTACACCGGCGTCGCCGCCGGTTGAGATGGACGGAGAGGTAGCCAACAAGCGGAGGCCGCTCGAGCCAAAACCGCATCCGGCGAGCCTCGACTTCATCAGCAGCCTCCCCGATGACATGTTGCTCGTCATCATCGGCCTCCTCCCCACCAAATCTGCCGTGCGGACCGCCCTACTCTCCCGGCGGTGGCGCCCCCTCTGGCGCTACGTCCCCCTCAACCTCACCGTCGAAAGCTGCCTCTGCGACGGGGATTGCAAACGCATGGCCACAGTCTCCAAGATCCTTTCATCGCACCCTGGGCCAGCCAGACACCTTGACATCCGCATGTTCAGTACCAACTGCAAGGTCCAACCCAAGTTTGACGAGTGGTTCTTATCCCCCGCCCTAGATCAGCTCGAGGAGCTCAGCTTTGAAGCTGGATGATGTCGCTCTCTGCCGCCGTCCGTGCTCCGCCTCATGCCAACGCTGCGCCATGCCAGCTTCAGCTCCTGCTATCTTCCCCAGATTAATGCCGCGCCCGCCCTTCTTCTCCCTCAACTCAAGCAGCTCGACCTCTTCGACATTGTCATCTCGAAGAAGGCTATGGAGCACCTGCTCCGCAGCTGTACTGTGCTCGAGTACCTTCATCTTGAGCAGATCCACGGGTTCATTAGCCTCCACATCGCCACGACGAATCTCCGATGGATTTATGTGTCTTGCTGGCCCCGCAACAAGACATCGATTGGGAAGAGATCACTCCAACTGTTCCACGTTATGGTCATTGAGAATGCGACTTTCCTTGAGAGATTGCTTGTATCGGATCTAGAAGGTCCAACAAAAATCAGGGTCATTGACGCGCCGAAATTGACAGGGTTGGTGTACTCGTCGCCAAATTCTCCAAACTCTTTATTGGATCCGTAATCGTTCGTGTACAACACTCATCTTCTTCTCCGTCTTCTTGAAATTCACATTTTAAAATTTCTTCTTGATGTATTTCTGACCGTCTTCGAAAATGATTCCCACAAGCTTGACCAGTCAATGTGCACAGTGAAGATCTTAGCACTAAAATCTATCGGCCCCAATCTGGATCAAGTTGTTGGATTCCTTACATGCTTTCCATGCACGGAGAAGCTACTCATCGAGGTGAAACTTCTTTCCTATTAGTAAACGGTAATCACAAGTAGCTCCATTTTTTCGTAATTTTCCTAAATTACGATGACAAGTGTAGTGTTCAAAACTACATCTACGCATTGCACTGAAAGAAATGTTTTTAGTATTTTTTTCTCACGTGATCACCTGCATCATTTTTATGCTGTACTACTATAGTACCCTAGACTAGTCATAGTGGAAAGTAACTTAGACTACTCCAGTAACTCTATGGTTACCCTAAGGGCAAGTACTACCTCCGTCCTGGTTTACTCTTCCAATTTTGTAGTATCAAAATTTGACCATAGATTTATGTCACTAAGAACTATATCGTTGGATTCGTATTTGAACATAATTTCAAATGGTGTAATTTTTGGTGACATGCATTGGCATTTTCTTAGGTAAATCTATGGTCAAAATTTTATACTAAATACGAGGTAGTATTCCTCCGTCCCAAAATTCTTGTCTTACATTTGTTTAGATACGGATGTATCTAACACTAAAATGTAACTAGATACATCCGTATTTAGACAAATTTAAGACAAGAATTTTGGGACGGAGGGAGTACAAAAGTGGGCTATGTAGGTCAAAACATGTGCCAAATTCACTTGTGATGCATTTGGCATCGATGCCCCTCCATTGCTCACCTGGTTCCCCAATCTGGATCACCTACTTTGCTCCGGTGCCAAATTAACTCACGCAATGAAAAAACACTGCATGGGAGAGAGAGAGGACTGGGGCAATAAAAAAACACTTGTTTGGGAGAGTGAGAGGCTGGTGTAGTTGGTTTGATTGATTTGTTTATACATGTGGGTCTGTCTGCACAGCGGTGCCAACTCTCTCACATCGCGAGAGCGGTGCCAAAATCTTTTGATTTGACATTGATGCGTATTATGTGGCATACTTTTGTGAAATATGGCATCGGCCACATAGTGGAAGGCAACAAATGCCCAAGCTCTTCACGTGCTCCTAGTTAAATATGAGGAAACAGAAACAGAGAGAGAGAGGGAGAGAGAGAGAGAGAGAGAGTGAAAAAATATCACTAGCCAGCCAACCCTATCGTATGAGCGAATGATATTGGTACCTCTTGATGACACGGCAATCTTATGCAGCCAGCTGCTCTAATATGTTCTCTTCTTTTGCAGATAAAAAAAAGACCCGAAAGTGAAAGATGTGCTGCACTATAACAGTCTCATCGAATGCCTTGATCTTCATCTTACAGAAATTGATTTGATCGACTACCGAGGTGGCACATCTGAGATTAAATTGGCCAGGTTCTTTGTTCTGGAGGCAAGTGTGCTCAAGGTAATGAGGTTTGGCGTTCTCTGGCGCAACAATGAATGGCGTGCTTATCACCGCAAGCGTCTAAGCCTAAATGACAAAGTCTCCGCAGAAGCTGAATTTGTTTTTGAAACATCAAGTGGCCAGAGACTCGAAAACTTATTTGCCCATTAGTGACTTGTCGTAGGCGGTGGATTTTAGTTTGTACGATAACGCTGCATCCACCTAAAGTAACGAAAGTTCTTACGTGAACTTCCTAGTAATTCCCTCTTCCTAGGTGCAGCATTACTCCTAACATTTGTAATATCAGCTTGAAACTTGTAATATTGCCGTGTCATATTCCTGCGTTTTCAAAATCCTGCAAATCAAACAGGTCCTGAGTTGGTGATGATGTTGTGCCTCCTATCTTTCACCAATAGTCGTCGGATCTAGATCTAACGCATACAAACCAAGCTTCTCCATTTTTGCAAAAAGATGCCCGCACTTGTTCCCTATTTACAAACAACTCCTTGTCTCTCACAATCAGCCTTATCTCTTCCCCACCACATCTAGAAGGCCGTGGAAAAATCTGGCGCGATGGCCGCTGCCGGAGCCGTCCACCCCCAATCTTGGTGTTCCGTGCAATGCACCGGCATGTACACATGGGAAATTATGTCGAACAGGGCTAGTTGTAAGTAGGCTAGCTCTACAGCCATGATGATAGTGACTGCAGACGGTGAGGCTGACTATGGTATGCCCAACACGGTGCCTATACTCAGGTGTCATCTCCGGTGCAGGGTCTTGTCACTTCACTGTGAGGAGCAGCACGTAATAATTTGACCAACGGGTAGTACAGTGCTAGTACTCCTAGGAGTACTACATTGGTAGTACTACTACTAGTACTAGTTGCACCACCGTCTGGATTTAGGAGTACTACCACGCCCATCTGGATTTTAGTATTTGACTAGCAATATCTAGTAATGCATGTCCCAAAAATTGTACTACTCCCTTTGTAAATAAATACATGGTGTTTTATTCCTATCGGCGAGAGAACTTAATGTTTTCTTGTTAACTAGAATATTAATAGGATTACATGCAATGAACTAAACACTGCATGTCATGTTTGGTAGTCTCAAGTCATTGAAAGCATGCACGGCCCACATCTCTCATTGGTTGATATGTCACGAAATAAGAAACAATGAGAGAGTTAATGCACCGTGCCTGAGTGTTTTGAGATTATTTGGTTTTCGTAATGTGACTTACACAACATTTTTGTTTACATGCATTAACATTTTATTAGTTAAATCAAAGGTCAAAACTTGGCGCAAAATGCAAAGGGGACCAATAAACCAGTAAACATCGAACTTCTCTCGTTTGGCCCCAACTAGAGGTCCGGCGAGATGACTATACTGCACCGGCACGGAGGGGGCGCAGCTTCATTGACTTATGGCAACTGCCTTTGGGTGAATGACACGTGGGCCCAGGGGGTGGCTGGCCCACCCATCATACAGCCAAAGGCAGGTGCAGGAGAGCGCCGAGGAGTAGTAAGAAATCCTACGCACCTACGCACGCTAACCAAGGGCAAGAGTGATCACTCGAATCGCAAGATCAGTTGACTACTACTACCTCCGCCCTGGTTTATTAGTCTGCTTTGTAATTTGTGCTAAATTTTGACCAAAGATTTAACTAACAAAATGTTGATGCATGTCAACAAAAATTATATTTTGGATTCGTATTTGAACATAGTTTTCAGTGATATAATTTTTAGTAACATGCGTAAACATTTTGTTAGTTAAATCGATGGTCAAAATTTGACACGGATTACAATGGGGACCAATAAACCAGGACAGAGGTAATAGAAGCTGCTAGACCCATGGAGGCGATGCGCGCGAGCATCAGCCGGCTGTGCCAGATGGTCCACGAGGCCGGCCTGCGGCCCGGCAACGAGGAACGTCTCCAGGTAGTATTGCTTGAAGCCGGCAGGGCGAGGGGCCGCTTGTACGGCAGCTTTGTCTCCTTGTTCGACGAGGTCCTCGTCGGTTTCCTCGACAAGTTCACCGTTGTCAAGAAGCTTGCGAACGACTTTGACGTAAGCCTCCAGCCGACGCGCCCAGGCTCTGCGATGCCAGCCACCCTCAACGGCCACTATGGTGACAACCTCTTCGACGCACTGGTGGCCCTGCGACTGCCCGCCGTCGCACCGGAGAATGTCCACCTCGAGGTTGCGCTCGCCGCGCAGCGCCTGGCGCAGCAAGACACCATCGACATAATCACCCACGTCTACGCGCATGCAAGAGGAGGATGATAGGACGGGCAATCTTGGACGGCACTGTTCAGAAGCACGTTGAGCTTGCCGCCAACGCCGCTGCTCCTCACACGTCGGTTGGTGACCCGACGCACTAGGGCGTGAGGATGTCGTTGATGGATTAGTATGTATTTTTATCTTTCCGTCAAATCCATGTAGTAGTATATGATACTACAGTTATTATCTTACCTTTCGCATCAACTTCATAATTTTCGTACGTACTCCATGCATGAACGGCGCCAGAACCAAACTTCTCATTACTCTAGGCAAAATCGTTATTTTCTATCTATCGATCGCACCATGGAGCAGAACCAAATTTTACAAATTCTGAGTTCAAAAGGAAAAGCCTGCCGTGTTAGCGTCGCACCCACACGGTTGGTCCGGCACGCCGCTCAAGCGGGAATGTGTGGGGTGTTGCATTTTCACTTACAAGTGGGACCGTAGTTGAGCAAACCGACTATCGGCAAACCCCCACCCCGCCCACCGCGTGATGGCTGATAAAACAGGAGGGAGAAGAGATGGTTGTAGCACAAACTCCAAGAAAATTGGTGTCGGATGGGACTTGTGTGGGTGGCGTGTGCCGTACTGCTAGACGTGAATGCTAGTTATGGCCCATGCCACCCCACTATATCGAGCCTATATCGAGGTACAGTACGTAGAACAAATTTCCTGCAGTCCGTGCTCAGCACTCCTCTATCTCTCTTCTCACCCAGCCAGCGGACGCGCGGAGCCCATCGTCTATTTGCTCACATGTGGTCTCACATGTCAGTGAAAATGCAAGCGGACCCGCTGAACCTGCACATCTTTCACCTCGACGTGCTGGTAACGAAAAACAAATCCAAGAAAGATCTTCGGTGGCCGCTTTTGGACTTAGTCAAGAGTAGTAAGATTCTATTTACAGTTTAACCCAAGATGCACATCTCGTGGCTTCAACTACCACTCTATTTTCTTTCATGACATGACCTGGATGCTGGATGTCCCACGTGTCGGCAAAAGGAGGAAGAACCCGACCAAATCTTCGGTTGTGCTCTCGGATTAGACTAGTTGTGCTAACTTAAAAATTTTATTGTGTACTCCCTCCGTTCCAAAATACTTGACTTCCATTTGTCCAAAAATGGATGTGCCTATATACTAAAACATGCCTAGATACATATTTATTTTGACAAATAGAAGGAATGTATTGTGCAACGGAGGGAGTAGAATGGATGCAAGTTTCTGTATTGGGAAGAAGAGTACATCCATATATTGATAGAGCGCAATTTAGTAGATGTCCTATCACTTTTAGCTAGCACAGAGGCTATAGATGAGATTAGTGCATTTGTTGATACTCCTACTTGGTATGTGTGTTTCTGCTTAGACACAGAGAAAAACGGACCGGAGGGAGTACTAGAATAGAGGCTAGACATGAGACTAGATGCGAGGAAGCAACGTCTAATTCTTTAAACTCGAAGAAGAAAGAAGCACGCAAGATCGAGCCTGATCAACAATGAATGCATCGAGAAGGCACTAATCCAACTTACAGGAGTAGTAAAATGTATTCTTGTGGTTCTTGTTTTCTTTGGTCTTGCTTTTCTAGTCAAAATTATCATTGGAGTTTGTGCAAAACGGAGGTCCGTTTGGGGTCGTGCGTTGCAGTTGGCCTTACAAGTGGGACCACAGTTAAGGAAACCGACTATTGGCAAACCCCCACCTCGCCCGCCGTGCGATGGCTGAGTTAGAGAAACGATGAGGTTGAAGAGATTGCTCTAGCACGGACTCCAAGAAATATGGTGTCAGATGGAAGTCGTGTTGGTGGCATGTGCCGTACTCCTGGACGTGAATGCTTGTTCTGGCCCATGCCACCCTACTACTCCTACTACTTACTAAGTAGTATATAGTACTACTAGTATCGAGGATTCGAGGTGCTGGTTACGTAATGATGTATGGCTACAGTAAAAACACCCGCACGACGCGCGAAGCATGTGAAGCTAGTACAAATAGTGTACTACTATTGTTGATTGGCCTCATCCGATAACCTGTTGCAATGCATGTACAATTCTGTATTCGGAAAATATATTTTTTGGCTCGTCGCAACACTCACTCACAGAAGCAACTCGAAAGCCATTCATAAATTTAATAAGTTTATCACAGGCATATCATTTTATTACATACAACAGGTCATCAACCCACATCGACAACGAGGATACATTATAAATACTAAAGTTTTCACCACACAACAAATAACAAGCAATGAAATGAACTTCAACTCAACCATTCCTCGGCGTTGGAAACACTTGCTTTGAACCACAAGTGATTCTCTGGGACGGGGCATCCATTGTCGATCTGGAGACCAACGCAGGACTGATCATCCAAGCTGAAGCGGCCTACTATATCAGTACCAGGGTAGGGAACCACGCTAATGTCCGAGGTATAGACACAGTTGCTTCTCATAAATGGTGCTAGTAACGTTGTGTCAACAGCAGTTGGATCGCCTTTCACCATCATTGGATAATTTTGTCCAAGGAAGAGCGAGTTTTCTCCAAGACTATCAATTCTGTACCAGGGAGAAGGAGTTGGCGCTAGCACACTAGTATCCATCCCGAATACCATGCAACGGGTGTGGGAATAGGTCCGGAGAGTGCGACCATGGGAGACTAAACCTGCTTCCTTAGCAGTAACATCATCAGTGGGTTGTATACACACGAGAAGAGGTGATCCACCGGAATTAGTTGCTAGGCGCCAAATAGTATATGGGCGCTGCTCGTCCTCATGCTCGTGATCATCACCATCATCATGTCCCCCTTGGTTATGAAAATCTTCAAGTATAGGTGGTGGAATGTTCACAGGACCTTGGAAACACAAGAAGAAGGGTTAATTAGTAAGGCTGGCCATAGTGGAGGTAACTTAAGTAGTATCATGCACTTGGGACTCGCAAACATGCTTATGTGCAGACAATTAAGGAAGAGAGAGATGGTTATAGTAACATAGGTAGATACCGTAACATAATAAATGTGATGCTACTATGTTTCATGCATGGCAATAAATGAGACCACCTATGATACTAATCTAAGATACTATGCACTATAGAGGTAGTAACATAAACTAGTAACATATGCATGTTACTAGTCTAAGTTACTATCCGCTATGACCAGCCTAAAGGGAAACTTGCTAACCCGCATGCATGTGGATGAAACAATTATAATTATGATGGAAGACAAACGTACCGAAACAACGAGGATGACATGCAAAAACAGTGCCATGAGTGGTGGCAGCAAACACAAGGCCCTCGTATTAAATTGCATCACAGTACTCATCCGTGTATAAAAACTGACTTTTGAGCAATATCCATCCACTCAAACCACTGACGACGGCAACAAGCTTGTCGAAGATAGCAACAAAATCAAGATCTTTATGTGGCTTGCTAGGGTGCCGCCCAAAATCAAGATCTTTATGTGGCAAGCTATCAGAGGCAAACTCCCATTGGCTAACCAAATTAGGAAACGTAATGGACCTGGCTCGGCCCAATGTATTGTCTCTGCTTGGCCCTTGAGGATTCGGATCATATCTTTTTGGGGTGCATCCTGGCCAGGTTGGCCTGGTGTTGTATAAGATCTTGGATGGGGGCTCTCATGGCCCCCTACCTCCTTTGCCGAGCTATGACCGCTGGCTGCGAGCCTTAGGGGACAAAATAGACATATTTTCTGGGTGGGGCTCTCGGCGCTATGTTGGGCACTGTAGACTACTAGAAATAAATTCACTATTGAAAGTATTTTCCCTAACAGGCCGGCTGATTGCTTTTTGAAAATGATTATCGCTTGCAGCAGTGGAAATTATTGACTAAGGATGCAGATTGGGCCGCACTGGAGGACCTGATTTCTAGGGTATGCTCTTCTGCTTCCTCCCTTGTCCAGCCTCATGGCGTCAACTGATGTTTGGATCCTCGCGTGTTGCTCCTCGCTTTTCTAGGCTTTGTAGGTTGTTGGCCTGCATGCCACTGCTATCTGGCCTACGTACCACGAGTTATACCTTTCGTACACTCTGCCTTTCGTTGTTGAAAATTATTGTTTGGTCTCAGTTACTCTGTCTGGTGGCTTTATTTATAAAATCGGCTTTTTCTCTAAAAAAAATAGTATAGGGTGGAGTGGGTCACCTTAGCAAATCCTTCTAGCATGACAAAAAGCCCCCCACCGGCCATTAAGAACTCATGAGGAGGTGGAAGCAAAGATGCAGCTAATCCAATGTGAGAACCTATGGCTGAACCTAATCGCCGCAACAACTTGAAGAAGGAAAGGCCAACCAATAGAGTCAAAAGCCTTTGAAATGTCTTGCCCCATTAGTTCTCTTCCGTTATATCAAGAAAATCAAGATGGTGACTATACAATATAAATGATTTCGCTATCCTAATACTTTTTTGTTAGACTAATTGATACTGCTATCTAGAAAAATATGAAGATATGGGGGTTGTTTTGAGCGTTTGTCGGCAACATAAAGATATAGAACTATTGTAATATGAATATAGGAAATTAGGTTATGTGCAGGTTGTCAATGCACTGCTGGTCTTCCTTGACGGCTTGAAAAGCGTACACTACAGAAGTTTGGCACGAAATGTACATACTCGTGCCACGCGATAGAGACGGCAAGAAACATACTTGTGGAGAACCGGTCCGTGGTTGAATGATTAGACGGCAAGAACCTCTATCCCACTGGAGATCAAATCATAGGTTTGACGTTTTGGTGTCTCATTAATGTGGATTATTCTTCCGTGGAAGGAGACGTTTTCCGTTAACAATGAAGTGCCCGTGCTGACTGCACCCCTAGTTTTCCTTGACGGCTTGAAATAAATATAATACGGAAGTTTGGCAGAAAATGTACATACTTGTAGCAGACAATAGAGACAGCAGGAAACATACCTGTGGAAAATCAACCCGTGGTTGAATGGTTAGGAAGGCGGTAATATCCTCAACCTACCAGAGATCAAACCATATGGTTAACGCTTTGGTGTCTCATTAATGCGGATTATTGTTTCAGGGAGAGGCGACGTTCCGTCGATAGCGAAACACCCGTGATAACTTTGCCAATCTTCAAGCTCCCCAACTTCGACCCGATCTTTAGTAGACGCTATGTGAATGTGTGTGATGGTGCGTGTATGCGAGTGTGCGTCTACCCTGTAATCCTTGTTTCTACAAAAAAGGAAACGTACTTGTGGTACGTGTGGGAGGATGTACTATATACTATATCATGAAAAGTTAGTACCGTATGAAACTCTCATACACCTAACCTCTTTCGACAATCTTTTTTCTTCTCATACACCTAACCTATTTTGTTCAACATTGTAGCTGATATGTTAGCTATCCTTGTTGAGCGGGCTAAGGTGGCCAGTCAATTTAGCGGCGTGATTCCTCGTCTGGTAGAAGAAGAACTGTCTATTCTACAATATGTGGATGACACTATACTTTTTCTAGATCATGACCTAGATAAAGCTAGAAACCTCAAATTACTTTTATGCGCATTTGAGGAGCTCTCTGGTCTCAAAATTAACTTTCATAAGAGCGAGCTTTTCTGCTTCGGCGATGTTGCAGAGTTCGCATCTGAGTATGCTGAGATTTCCCGCTGTCAGCTCGGCCAGTTCCCGATTAGGTATCTAGGTATTCCTATTCACTATCGGCGTTTAACTATAGATTAGTGGAAGCAAGTGGAAGAAAGACTTGAGAAACGCCTAGCCAGCTGGAAGGCCAAACTCTTGCCGAATGAGGGGCGATTGATTCTGATTAATTCCGTCCTCAGCAACATGGTTCTATACATGTTGTCATTCTTCCACTTACCTAAAGGGGTTCTACAACGTCTCGATTATTTTAGATCCAGATTTTTTTGGCAGTGTGATAATGAATCCAAGAAATATCGATTGGCTAGGTGGAGTACATTATGCCGACCTAAAAGTCAAGGGGGCCTTGGAATTCAGGATCTTGAGATTAGAAACATCGCTCTCTTGAGCAAATGGGTATACAAACTACTCACTGAGAATGAAATATGGCAGGAAATCATTCGTAACAAGTACGTGGGATCTAAAGCCATTTCTCAAGTTCATTGGAAACCCGGTGATTCACATTTTTGGAGTGGCATGATGAAGGCCAAGGAATTCTTTTTTCAATTTGGTACTTTCTCGGTTAGGGATGGTTCTCAGGTTCGATTCTGGGAAGACACCTGGCTGGGGGCCACTCCACTTATGGTGCAATACCCTAGCTTGTATAGGATCGTCAGACATAAATTAGTCACGATCAAACAAGTATTGGGCAAGAAAATCCTGATATTTCTTTCCGTAGGGACCTTATTGGGCCTCGTCTGGTAGCATGGAATGAATTACTCAAACGTCTGGAGGCCATTCAGCTGTCAGGCAAACCAGACAAGTTCCGATGGAATTTGTATCAGAATGGTACCTTTTCAGTCAAATCCTTGTATGATGCAATGACCCACACTGATGTACCGGTTGATAATAAGAAATTGTGGAAGCTCAAAATTCCCCTAAGAGTGAAGATATTCCTCTGGTTTCTAAACAGAGGGGTCATCTTAACTAGAGATAACTTGACACGACGCAACTGGCAAAGTAGCAAGACATGTGTCTTTTGCCAACATGACGAGTCCATCAAACACTTATTTTTTGAGTATAAGTTTACTCGTGTAGTCCGGGCCATAGTTCAAGTAGCTTCAAATCTATATCCCCCACGTAGTGCACGTAACATGTTCGGCAATTGGTTGTGGGGTATCGATAAACAATTTTCTGCACATCTACTCGTGGGAGCGGCTGCCTTATGTTGGGCACTGTAGCTTACCAGAAATGATGCATTTTTTAACAATAAATGTGTTTCATCTCCTGTGCAGGTTATCCATGCATGTACGCGATGGCTCCGTACGTGGTCTATCCTGCAGAGGCCGGAGGACAGAGACCTTTTTATGATGGCGTCTACACGGCTGGAGCATACAGCCAGGGAGGTTTTCTCCCAACATGGATGGCGGTGTAATCTCCGGATAGGCGTTGCCCCATCCTAGGCTGGACTGATTTACTTTTGCTGTAAAACGATATTTATTTTTAGGCTTGTTGGACATGTTGGCTGTGTGCATCGCGCTATGGAGAGGCCGGGCATTCTTCAATGTCGTTGTATCACCTCGATATATCAATTGAATGAAATGTTCTTTATCGGAAAAAAAATCCCCTTCTTCTCCCGTCGACGCCGCTACCAGTCCACCCCATCTCCGATGGCCTCAAGGCCATGGAGGTGCGGAGGGTCTCGGCCCCCCACCGGACTCCATACTCGTTCTTGTTAGATTCAACGTCTTGGTTAGGACTGTGTGGCGGTGGCGATGTCCCTTAGTAGAAATAACGTCTCTCATGTTCTATCCCTATCCCAATGATGTGTCTAGCATCGTTGGAGGGTGTGTGTGGAGGTGTGTCTTCGTCGGATCTTGATCTACGACTTTACTCATCAGCGATGGTTGCTATGTTGGTTCTACGGGGTCTTAGCACGACAACTTCCCGACTGTCTATTACAACATGGTTTGCCCGGCTCCTATGAGAAAGGATTGATGACGACGGCGCGCCTTTGGCTCGCTCCAGTGCTAGTAGTCATCGCTAGGTGGTCCACGGATATGATTGTAATTTTTATCACCTAAGTTGTTCTTTGTACCATCAATTGAAGATGAATAGTAGATTGGAATTTCGAAAAAAGAAAGCTAGTACTGTACGTACTACAGTAGGTGGCTAGCTGTTAGGCAGCACTACTGTAGCACTCATTAACTATCATTGCTATAGTACAACATTTCCTGATAAATGCAATCTTCATTTCTTTCCCATCCCGCGGTACCGCTCCTACCGGCCGCCATTTCCTTGCTGCCAAAAGAATAAATTAGCAAGAATGAGTACGACTCATACTCAACAAGCTCGCATGCACCAAGAAAGTTAGATGGCACAGGAAACAAAGCTACAAAAGACTAGAGCACATAGAGATTTAATTGAAAGAGAAATTATAGCCGGCATCACAAGTGACCACAAACCTTTCAAGCCCGATGTCACTCTGTTCCGCGCAAGTGCCATCTCTAAAGAAGAATTCAGATAGAGCAATGCTACCCAGGCAACGTTCGGCCGACGCATGCACGACAGGAGCTAATTACCCTTAGATCCTACATCGTCCACATGCCGTCCAAAAAATGTCGTGTGTGGAGCTATTCCGATTCAGACAGTAGTCTCATACCTGCACTATGACGGATACAATATTTTTGCCCTCGTGATATCGGGAACTACCACATCAAGAAATGTAAACTAACTTTTTCGTAAAGAAGCTAGACACATGTATATGCTGTCATCAGCAAGGTAGTATTAGAACACCCCCTAGTGCATTGGCGCCCTTGGCACGCTATCTTAGGAGGTAAAAAGATTTTAAACATAATCATCTCAATGCATATCTCTTTGGCGCGCAGATTTCATTTAATTGCTTTGGAGATCCAATTTGCATTTCAAAATTGCACCCTATTTATGTTCTGTACTGTTTCATATTTTTGACTTTAAAGTCTCAAAAATCACCACTTGAGAGTCCGTCTTCATTCAATGCATGTGTTTGCCGCCATCTAGATGCTTGATGATGCTCCAATGTCTATTTCTTTTGTGCTCGATAAATCCTTCATTCTTGAACAATGCAAACAAACCTGCTTTGGCCAACATCGTATTCTTATGAATATGAGAAATAGTTCCCAGAAAAAAAAATACCTGATCATTGAGTTAGCTCGCTTGAGCAAAGGTCACACCTTCTCTTGAAGATATTTAAGTGTTGGGGCTATGGAGAATAAGCTTTTGAAGATGCGACTCCTGTCTGTGTGATACTATTTCTTTCAACACTGCAGCAAAAATTCTACTGATGTGCTCTTCTCATACAGCTACAACGTGCTACTGATCAAACCTTCCGGTCTATCAGAGAGGCTATATATCGATAGGGTGCATTTTGCATCCACTTAAGCCATTCGTGTAAGAGCGTGTAATCTCTCCAGGGTTGAAATATATACTGTTTTGCCAATCTTTTCCTTACTCATGCCAACTTACCCTCTCTGGTTAATTTTTCTTGACACCATTTTCCAAATCATGGACAAGCTAAATCTTGACCAAAATATATGTAAACTAAATTAATTTTTTTGTGTTGAACTTTGGATCAGGCCAAGCATACCCTGCCTCTCTTATCCCCTTGTATTTTTCCATAGTGTTGGGGTCCTTATATTCACTTTTCTTATGTTTGTTTGTCTGAAGTCCGTTGTAAATCAAACATCGACTTCGGCCTCAGCGACTAGGTAGCTGCGTTCCTTCTAGCTTACCTTGCTCGCCGATGCCCCGACGGTTAAGGCCACGGCAGCTCGGATCTGCGTCCCTCCAGTCCTTGCTTGCCGGCGTTGCTGGACGTCGTCGTTCCAAGATCCCCGCTTGGTTCTCCTTGTCGCCCGCCCTACCCTGTACGCCTCAAAGTCTCCCCCTTTTGCCAGATCCTATGCTCGCGGGTTTGGAGGTGTTGCCACCCTCCGACGGCAGGTGCAGCCCCGCCAACCCCTTCCTGGCATGGTGGTTTAGACCAGCGTTGGCCTCACCATCTTCGATTCCGGACTCGGCGGCTATGGGATCGCTCAGCTTCAGGCCAGGGAGAGATCCCTGCTAGGCTTGCCGGTGCTGGCAGCGACGGCGCCTGCGGGTGTCGTTTTCCTCCTTGGAGGAGCTGCCAAGGCCTTCAGCTGCGCCCCTCTTCGAGCTCAGGGGAAACCCTAGGTCCGGGTCCCTCGGACAGGATAGTGACGGTGTCTCAGTGTCGTATTCCTTCTTGAAGGCACTATCTTGATCGCTCGCGGTGTCCCCGGTTTTGGCTCGGATGATGTTGGAGTTCTCGTTGGCTTGGCATTGCCGCCCTTGGCTCGGGTCTGGTAGGGTTTAGCTGTGTTGTATCCTCTGTACGGGCTGAGCATCCCTTGTCCCCCTGCTCCGAGCACCATGTACATGCCTGCCTACGTTCGTGTCATGTGTTGTACCCCTGTGTACTCATTCTACTCCTTCTATCAGTGAAATGATACGCAAACTTTGCGTACGCGCGAAAAAATAAATCATACATCGAGTTCTAACTTTTATGTTTCCACTGCACACAGTTATCAATATTTAAGACAAAAATTATCATTTTGTTTCCATATAAAATAAAAATTGCGTAAGAAATTCCCCAACTGGTCCAAATAAAACATGAAGGTACATGGTGAGACCTCAAAAAACTATATCCCATGAGCTTGTGCTCAACTAGCTCATCATGAAGGTGTGGTCATGTGGCCACTCATCCTCAATTTTTTGATGGACTTCAAGAAATCTCTGGAGTCGGTAAAGGTGCCTCACGACTTGCACGTGTGTTCCACACAATCATACTCGAAGTGATCATCCTCTAGACCATGACCATGCTCTACCTAATTTTGTGCATGACCGCACATGCCACAATGTTAAATGGTTTGAAATCAATTTTAAAATATGGAGCCACCCAATTTTGTGTTAAAAACTTTCAATTAGAATAAGTAAATTTGTTTTCTAGACCTGTTAACTATTGTGCGTATGTATAGAAGCCTGCACGAATGCGTAGCCCCACAGCCCCAATAATATCAGGACAATGCCTGGTCCTACCTCAAGCATAGACCAAGTAAAATTTAAATACGAAAGGAAAGTATCTGGAATCGGTCGCCTTCCACGCCCAGGCATTCAACGAAAGCAGTCACCCAAACACGACACGTGCCCCTATGGGCTGGTGCTGCGACAAGTGATGCTAGGAGCAACGAAGGGGCACGGACGGCTCAGAGGATGCTGCAACTGACACGCGTCTGTGCTGGGACAGACGACTATGGGTCCACGACGGGGCACACGCTATTGCATGGATGCTGCAACCAAGGGGTGTCGGTGCGGTGAGCCTCATTGTCGGACGCTGTGGCGGCGCATGGTGATGTTGCGAGTGGTGATGCCAGAGCTGCGAAGGTCGAACAGTGATGCGAATGACGACTATCATAGTTGGGAAGGCCGTCCACCGGTAGTAAGATACCACCGGGAGGTTCAACGAGATGGAGCGGTGGTGCCCAGGGGCATAAGGAGTTGTGGAGGCGACGGTGAGACGATGCTATGCGAGTAGCTCGCTCGATGGACTAGTGTTGCGAGCTTGCATGGTCTAGTGCTGCAAGTGCACTACGGAGTGTGGCGACCTCGCGCGGTGGCAGGTGCGGCCTGTGGACCCAAACTTCTACAAACGGAAGAGGGCACAAAGATGCTTTGTCGGGGAGGAAGGGGGGTTGAACACACACGGATAAGTGAGCAAGAGGGATGACGAACGATTCCACAATGTGATTCTGGATCCAACGGCCTGGGAGGTAAACGATCACTGGGATCGGGTGACCGACAACTAGCACCATCCAATACAAAATGTACATTGAAATAACTATTCCCCTTTTCATAAACATCATATCGTCTTATATCTATACCTAACAATAAAAGGGTTATTGCCTCTGGTGGTACGTCACGAAAATTGCCCTCGAAGTTACCATGAATTACCCACTATGTCACCCATAAATCAGAAAAAAATGTTCCGTTTTCTTTTTACAAGTCGCTGCACCGGGTTTGTTAGCCAGCGACCCATGAATCTGAACATGCAAGCAGCCCAATGTCTAGGGCGTGACCCTTCCAACTGATAGACCTAGGTTCTATCCCAAGTGAGTGCACTTTTTGCTTAATTTTTTTATCGGGCATATTCAAATACTTTTTAAAATATTCATATATTTTTTATCCTAACTCAAAATCTAACATGTTATATATGAAAATTTCTCAGAAAAATGTGGATTTTAAATATGCTATCCTCTTGCATGGTAATCATTTCTAAAAATTTGATTTAGGATTCAATCTTAACTAGTGCCTTCTTTATATGTGGTATTTTGAAAATGACTATTATATATCTTCCTATACCATTTAAATTGGCGCAAAAGCTATTATTAGCACCATACGGGATGTTGATTCCAATCGGCTACCATATGCTAAAGGTTACAACAAGTATATAATTATCCTCTCTATTTCACACAGTGCACAATAACTAACCCATATACGATGATGTACACTAAACTACTAATATGTTTGCAACACTAAACTATTAATATATTTGCAACTAAATTAAATCTTGACTTAGATTACAGTTGCAAACACATATATCAGCAAGAAAAAAGAATGCTCGTATGCACAAGTTGTCGTTGAATACTAAAATGTACTTCTCTATTTTCATCCTAATGCAATATTTGTCGGGAATCACTATGGAGGAACGACAACAAAGGCGTAAAAAGATAGCGGTGACTAGGTTGATATTTTGGTTGTCTAATAAATTGAAAACACCTTGAGTACACTAAAAATCATTCCACCTTTATATTTTTGCACAACACCACTTATCTTGTTGTTTGTCGTGCAACATCGTAAAAGATTTCAAAGAATTTGCTGATGTCGTCGAGTGTGTATATGAGGAGTCATTTTTCTCCCAGTGCAACACACGGGCATGTTTGCTAGTATTGACAAAATAAGGAAGTAACGTGGTTGGATTGTTGTAACCGAAAGGACGGTAGTAAAACCATTTGCAGAATACTCAGTCCCAAAATAAGTTTCTCAACTTTATACTATCTTTAGTGCAAACTTGTATTAAAGTTGAGGCATTTATTTTTGGGACGGAGAGAGTATGTTTTATGGGATCACCTATCTATTAGGTACCTGATGAAAATGTTAAAAATGTTTCGCTCAGTCGATTTTTTGGTTAGCCGTTGGATCAATCTTCCACCCACTTAACCCGCCCCAACCACTTGCCTCTGCCTGTACGGCCGACTGGTGCTGATACACGCCATCTTGCCGCCACGTCCTCCTCCCAACATCCACCACTGCCATTCCTTGTCACCGCCACGAGACCCCATCAACCTGTAGCAACTCTTACTGCCCCCTCACCCCTAGGACCCACACTCGTCATGTTTTGGACTCGCTCCTGCCGGCTCCTGCTCGTGCATGGCTTGGCCTCGTCGCGGCCGGCGCTCCTCATGCCGTCCCAGCCCAGGTTCTTGCATAAAGAGGAAATCAACTAATGCAAAAGAAAAAAAGGTACTTGAAGTTTAGCAAGTGTGATGTTTAATGGGTGTGGCTAGGCCTTAGGCAAGTGACATAAGGCATGTACAATGGTTGATAAGATAGTCTTATCTTAAGTCCTGCATGTGATTTAGATATGACAAAAAAATTTGTCTACAATGGGTCATCTCTTAGCCTTATCTTCAATAATTAGCAATTCGTAAAAATATGGTGAAACAAATTGTGCTAAGAGATCACATGTTGTCTTCTCTTAAATAAAAGAAGACAAGCCTTTTCTTATGAGTTCTCTCTTCTCCATCTCATCATCTATCCTACGTGGCACTCCTAAGATAGCACCATTGTACATGCCCTAACGGATAAAAAGAAAAAAAATGCAAAAGAAAATTTTGCACGAATCTTCACGTAAGATCTCACGAATATAGCATCGACTAAGATTTAATTAAGTCTCAGTTGATTGAGATTTAGCAATCCCAATGATTATGTAGAATTGCACGCACCAAAATGTTCACCCAAAAGCTCAGGCTGATTGGGGAAAGGAGGGCAATGCATTTATACGTCAACACTTTCTCTCATGTGTGGCTCCCTCAGGCCTAAACGTAGACCGAAAGCAGGCTGTAATTTTAATTTTTAAATTACGCTAGCTGGAGCTTGAATTCAAGACCTCGTTGATTGTGTATTGCTTGAGCCTCGTGAGCGTATATATAGGAGTACATGACCATCTTGAAGTACAAGAAGAGCTAGACCAAATCCTAGTCTATCTTATGTTTCCGAAATAATCTCGATACTCAAGACCCCCTCCCCCCCCCCCTCTCTATTACTCTACATGGCATCAGAGCCAATAGGCCTTGAGTTAAACACCCGGCTGGCGACATAGCGGCAGCCCGTGGGTCGGTGTAGCCGCGGAGAGAACTAGTGACGTTGTGGTCCAACGGGGTGACGCAAAAGTGGCCCATTTGCTTGATCTGTGGAGGGGCGCATTTGACTTGGGGACAATCTTCACGGGACCTTTGGAGGCACCCGCAAGCGACTGGCCAAGTCAGTCGCGTGGTGTGGATAGGGCGTATCGCGGGTGGGCAGGTGATCAATCCGATCGGCCGCAAGGTCGGGGACGCTACAGTGATGAGGTCAAAGTCACGGAGTCCGAGCAGAAGCAGGCGAGTACGGCCGGCATGGGACAACGTGCGCACGTGCACATCGAGCCTCGGCGCCTGAGCGGACACGCAAGGCCGGCACCCGAGCAGCAAAGCCTGAGTGGCCAAAGCAGCAGTGGCGCCCGAGTAGCCAGGCCGGAGCGGCAAGCGCTGTGCCGTGTGTGAGGTGGAGGCGGTTGGTGATGAAGGAGTCCCATTCGGAGCAGGACGATGACGTCCGGCACAGAGTGACGGTCGCCAGACGCGCGGACTGCGGTTGTGACAAGCCGCCTTGTCGCGCGAGGCCGCCGGGTGGCTGCGCCGGTATCGGATTAGAGGAGCGCAGCGGTCAACGGGTGCGTCGGGTGACACAAACTGATCTTATATCAGAAAACCAAAAAGAAACGTTGACGAAGACGACTGGTGTCAAAGAAAAGAATCCGGATAAAGGATCAGGAAAAGACTCTCTAGGACGGCCGATCAACACGACCGGTTGACGAACCCTTGATACAGGCGGCGAGGCCCCGGTGGCGATCATAGAGATCGACCGTCTCGAGGGCGGCGCGGGGTGAAAGTGGCAACGACGGCTAGGGTTTTGGATCAGGTAGGATGATATCATGTAGAATTGCAAGGACCAGCCTGTTCATCCGAAAGCTCGAGATGATGAGAAAAGGAGGGCAATGCATATAAACGTGAACAGTTTAATTGCCGTGCAAAATTGATACGTATCTGAGTCGACATTGACATGGTACCATCATGCACGTGCTGCTGCTGCTATATATAGTATCATGTATGCAGAAACTTCGGACTCTCCAGGCAGCCATGGCGCAACAAGATCAAGACGTCATGTACTACAACAACTACCTCTTCCTCCTCCTGCCCATGGTCCTGCTCCTCATCGTCAAGTTCAGGCTGCCGCGCAAGCATGGGGGCAAGAACCTGCCCCCGGGGCCATGGCGGCTGCCAGTCATCGGCAGCCTGCACCACCTCGTCGGCGCGCTAGCGCTACCACACCGCGCCCTGCGTGACCTTGCCCGTGCGTACGACGCCCCGCTCATGCTGCTCCATCTAGGAGAGCTGCAGGTCATCGTGGCTTCGTCAGCCGGCGCGGCAAGCGAGATCATGAAAACCCACGACGCGGCATTCGCAACACGGCCGCGGACCGCCACCATGCGCGCGCTCACGAGGGACGGCCTCGGCATCGCCTTCGCGCCTCACGGTGAGCACTGGCGGCAGGCCCGGAAGCTCAGCACAACCGAGCTGCTCGGCGCGCGGCAGGTCCGGTCCCAACGGGGAGCACGCGAGGTCGAGACAGCCGCCCTGGTCGCCACCGTTGCATCGTTGTCGTCGGCGTCAGGGCCCATGAACGTCAGCTCCCTCCTCTCCGCCTACATCACCGACGTGGTGACGCGCACGGTGCTGGGCCACCGCATCGGGGATCTCCGCGACGAGTTCTTGGAGCGCCTCGATGAGGGCATCAAGCTGGTCGTCGGGTTCAGTCTCGCAGACCTGTTCCCATCGTCGCGCCTTGCGCGCGCATTCAGCGGGGCGTTGCGCCGCGCGGAGCTGCTCAGCCGCGAGATGAGCCAGCTCATGGACCGCATCACCGAGGAGCACCGTGCGAGGAGGATGTCAGCCGGCACCAGGGACGAGGAAGAGGACCTCCTGGACGTGCTACTCCGGATCCAAGCGGATGGTGGCATCGACGGGCCTCTCGACAACAGAACCATCCGTGCCATAATCACCGTAATATTGACCTGTGTCCAGATGAAATTCTTTCAGCCTCTCGATTCACGAAGTTATGTTATTTTTTTGCAGGATATGTTTGCGGCAGGGAGTGAGTCCACATCGACAACGATAGAATGGGCGATGGCGGAGCTCATGCGAGCCCCCGCTGCGCTCCTGAGGGCACAGTCGGAGGTGCGCGGCACCTTCGCCGGAGAGAGCCGGGTCCGTGAGGAGGCCCTGCCGGAGCTGCACTATCTACATCTAGTAATCAAAGAGACCCTCCGTCTACACCCGGTGGCGCCGCTGCTCCTCCCCCGGGAGTGCCTAGAGCCCCGACGTGTTCTTGGCTACGACGTGCCCAAGGGCGTCATGGTGCTCATTAACGCATGGGCGATCGGCCGGGACACGGCGAGCTGGGGCGCCGACGCCGAGGAGTTCAGGCCCGAGAGGTTCGAGGAGGCCGGTGCCGCGGCGCCGGACTTTAGGGGAACCAACTTCGAGTTTGTGCCCTTCGGCGCCGGCCGGAGGATGTGCCCTGGGATAACGTTCGGGTTGGCTGTCCTGGAGCTTGCGCTGGCGAGCCTTCTGTTCCATTTCGACTGGGAGCTCCCTGCCGGCAGCTCGGGCGAGCTGGACATGGCGGAGGCTGTCGGGGCGGCGGTGAGGAGGATGAGCGACCTGCGGCTGCATGCCACCGTTCGTGTGCCCGTGCCTGCTCCTACTCTATAGATATTGAATCATGTCATACTATCTGCATACTGTATCCTTGTCTTGTACTCCTACTACAGTTTCTTCAGTACCTCACTAAGAATAAAATGATCCAGCAGCAGAAAACCTTTCCACATCTATGGTTCTGTATCACTGAAAATCAAAATGATGTGCGTGTGTATGTGATAATGTGATGTGCTGATGATAAATAGTTGAATCACTTATGATAAATAGTTGTGCATGTGTATTTGGTCAGTTTCCTGTTATGTGGTGATGATAAATAGTTATGTGTGTGTATTTGGACTCTTTCCTTTACACTAGATGACCCGTTACGCCCATGGCGCAAAGGCCGAGCGCAAGTCAGGTATTGGAGAAGGACTTGTTGGCATTTTTTATTAACAAATTATAATAATGTGCGATCATTTTTTTCCGCGAGCAAATAAACTAACTATAATATTTGTAGGCAGTCCTCTCTCGATAGTTGGGAGTTTTTTCCCGCGAACAAATAAACTAACTATAATTAAATTACCTGAGTTCATTACGATCTGCTGGTAAACAAAAATTTGGGAATGGCGATCATATTTTTTTTAAGTATTACTATTATCTTATTAAATTTGGGAAATGTAGACCTTAAGTAAAAATATAATGAAAGTAAGACTCCGCCGGCCTCATTAAAGCTAAGAAGGCACCTCGTCGACCTCATTAAAGCTGAAAATGCACTCTTCGGCCTAAGAGGAGGCATACATTTGAAAATTTTGAATTAGAGTATCCATTTTCCCAATTTGTTAACATAAGCTCTAGAACAGCTAATATTGCATTGGGAATAGCAGATACAGTAGGCGATTGAGTGAACAAATATTTACAGTAGATTGAAACAGTCAGTCGAGAGAGAGCCAGAGAGGGTACGGCAAAAGAGGTCTAAGGGCATCTCCAGCCGCGCCTCCAACAGGCCCTTCCCAGGCGATTTTGCCGCGCCGGCGCCCAAAAAAGACCTCAGTCGCGCCCCCAGAAGCCCTTTTTCGCCGGCTCGGGCCAAAACTAGTGCCGGCGGACCCAGGCGAACCAGCGCCACTGGGGCGCTTGGGAGCCGGCACAAGCGAAAAGCGCGTGGGCCCGCCAGAGGCGACCCGAGGGCCTTTTTCCGCCGTTCTTGGACGCTTTCCTCGCATCTCTCCCGCTGCCGCCTTCCTCTCGCCATTCTCTCCCTTTCTCCTGCCAAACCCTCCGCCGCCACAAGAAGTACGCCATGCCGCCGGGTTAGTACGCCATACAAGGCGGCAACCGCGATCGCGCTGCGGGCTCACCAACCAGAGGAAGCCGAGGGCGCCGCCATCGGCCACCGGCCTGTCGAACGCCGAGTGGAGGGTGAAAGTTCAGCGGCGCTGAAGCAGTCACCGCCGACAGGCGGAACAGGGCCATAGCCAAGAAGGCCCGTGACAACGCGGCGCGCGCGGCGGCGTCTTCCTCGTCGGTCGACCAGGCGGGGATGAATCCACCCGGACGACGCCCACGACCACACGGACGCCAAGCCCGAACGACGCCTCTACATCGCCGCCCAGCAGTGCCGAAGCCGCGCCGACGCAGCCCAGCACCGAAGCAGCTCCGGCCCCGACGAGCCCGCGCACGCCGACTCCGCTTAACGCCGAGCCGACCCGCCGAGTGAATCGCCAGCACGCGAACTTGCGGCGGCGGCGCTCTGTTTTTTGTAACGCCAGACTACGTCCTATCGCCGAATTTGCGGCGTCTTTTGAGAACGGGAACGACCAAGTTTAAATTTCCCGCATCCTGGTGCCGGTGGCGTGGGGCGTGGGGAGCTAGGTCGCCCCGAGGGCGAACTAAGCGCCAGACGCCTCGTGCCGCTCTATTTAGGCGCCCTGGGAGGCCGAACGACTGGAGATGCCCTAATAGCGTTATCCACCGAATATGGAAGTTGCTCCGTTCGGATTTAAACAGGGAAAAGTATGAACGGAGTTTTGGCTTGTCTCTATGACTGCCAAAACCGGGATTGCAAACATGCAAGTAACATAGCAGTAGACTGTTTAAAAGGGTGTTGTAGGAAGACAGCGGTGGCCATGCAGCGTTCACTTGTTCTTGCAGGCTTCAAAGTAGCGACCGAGAAGGTAGTAAAGGCCAAAACAACCTGAGGAAAAATACAGGAATATTCATAAGGTAAGAGCTCAACATGGTACCGGAAAGTTTATAGGAGGAAAAATTGCTACTGCAGCAAAGCTTATTATACATGCAGCCTATCAGTTATGGGCAGAAGGCGTGGACATGAATACATGTATGAGCTGATATGAGAGGCAGAAGATAAAAGTAAAGCAGTAAAAAGATTATTAGTTGCGTGAATAGACATACCACACATAGACGCTCATTCTGAAGCGCAGATTGCTTAGGGACCTATCATTGTTTTATGAAATGGTTGATGCAGCAGCAGCAGTAGTGGCAATCCTGAAATTATGAAGTTTTCAATGAAAGGCGTACATTAGTAATGCGTACTTATATTCTATATGAATATAAATAGAAGGCCAACAAGACAAAATAATGAATGTGAGGCAGAAAAATTCAGAAGCTGAACTGCGTTGGGGTTGATAACAGCAAATTTGTTATGGTTCATGCGTCTATTTCCAATCTGGATAAATAGTCATAGCATCTGGATCAACATCAGCAAGTGCAGGGGCCTGTGACAGGGATATGTTGATCACTCGGAATCATCAAAAGAAAAATCAATAACAATAAAACAGAAAGCTGGCGTGGCCACCTGATCATCGTTCTTCTCCTGCCAAACAAGGATATGTGCATGGGGCACCCCCGTTTTCTGGAACTCCACGGTGTGGACAACTGCAAAGTAGCAGGGTAAATGTAAAACATGAAAAGTATGACATGTGGGTAAGAAAAAATGAAGGGTCGCGCTAACTGCCACACGTGTGGCAGGAAGGAAGACGCACCACACGTCTCTAATGTAAACAGATTGCCACGTCATCGCATGCATGCATATAGGAATCTTTTTGGATTCTCAATTTTTAAAATGTTTTATCTCTTAAACGAAAAATCCGATTGAAAATCCGTTTTCACCATTAAATCCCTCGCGATGAGATCTTCGAAACTAGATCACATGTTGATATGTTTTGATGAAATTTTTTTTGGATTAAAAGTTGCCATGTCTATTGCATATGAATTGCCATGATGTTTACACTGAAGTTGCCATGATATGTTTCAGCTATTTTCTTCTACATTTAAAAGTAAATTTTGACATTTATAAAACGGGGAATTAAGAAACTAGACTTGCCATGAACCATAAACTAAAATTGCCATGATACATGCACGTAAAATTGCCATGGTTCATACAAAAAATAATTTTCATGGTCAAAGTACTGGAGTTGCCATCATCAAAATACTAAAATTGCCATGATCTACAAACTAAAATTGCCACATGGCAACTTTAGTTTAAGCCCTATGGCAACTGTAGTGTAAACATCGTGGCAACTTCTGGCAAAAAAAAAATTCGTCGAAACATATCAACATGGGGTCTAGTTTTGAAGATCTTAATGGTGAAAACGGATTTTTAGTTTGCTTTTTTATTTAGGAGATACAACATTTTTAAGCCGAAAACCAAAAAAAATTCTGCTGATGTCATCTATTCATACGTGGCAAAATGAATGGTGATGAAGGCGTGTGGGCGATGTGCAAACGCCCACACGTGTGGGCGTTAACATTTCCGAAAATGAATTGAAGGAAGAAAAGGTACTGGGCATAGTACCAGCAAGCACTGTCCCAAACACTTGCCCAGTCCTGATTATGTGCAGGTAGTCAAGGAGCTTCATCTGATGGATTTGAATGGTAATATCAGCTCTATTGACTGCTTTTTGCCCATGTTCAAGGGTCTCAATTATCTCAGGCCACTCTGGATCACATGCGAAGGTTGTGGATATATCAGGCGAGCCATGGACTTGCGAAACAGCCACTGCATCGTGGAAATCTTCAGTCATACAACGAAGCCCACCCGCAAAAGACGGCATCATGTTCTTCTTAACAACCTCGGGTCCGCCAACCTTGTCAAGCCCAGCAGCATCAACAACAGGCTGGAGCCTTTTAATGCGCATGTCGCCCTGAAGATTTTTGGAAAGGTTCTTACCCGAAATGTGGGAAGATCACAAGGCAGCAGATCACCAGAGTTAGCAAAGCATGAGCAAAATTACAAGCAAAGATGACAGGACAGCAAGCAATTTTCGCCTAACAGAGGCGCATGGGAAAAGTATTATAAGAAGAATTTCAGCAAGCAGGAAGAAAGATAGAACATAAAAATATTACACTGGTCTTAGATAGCACAATAAATTCCATACTTATACATAACGAGAGAGCAGTTTGAGACCGAGACAGTTCTTTATGTGAGGCTATAAACACAGAGTTTCACATTTTATTTAGACAACCTAGTAGACCCAACATAATAACAGACTGGCCCTTTCTAGAAAGAAGTAAGGCCTGATGGTGAAGCCACTTCTTGATTAACTCAGTGAGCTTAACACAGTGTGCTCATGGGGATCGCACGTAGTGAGCGTAGTCATCATCCATTTCTTCATGGTAGTCTTCATCGGTCTCTTCATCAGAAAGCCCATAGTAGACTGGATCAGCCACATCATCCTCTGAGTACATACCCTTTTCCTCTAGCGAGACACGTGCTGCGGCTGTAGTGTTTTGTTGAGCAACAACTGCGTCTTGAATCTCTAGAATAGCCTGCTTTATAGCAGAAAGAGACATGGAGGCAGCAGGGTCCAAGGCAACGGCAACAAGTCCATGAATTTTGGTTGATGCAGCATGAACTTCTTCCAGATAAAGGGACGACCTTTCTTTCATTGTTTTCCATGTATTCAATGCCTAGATCGGCTGCGCGATACATTGATGCCTCCCCATTCACACATATAGGGCTTAACTTTTTAACCCGGCGTTTTGAGGCTTCGTAACGCTCCTTTGTACAGTGAAATTCAACTGGCGACCTATACCCGCCTTGCTCAAGCAGACTCACATGGTAGACTGGTTTAGGAAGCCCGAGCTTCTCAAACATGGCCTCAGCCAAAGATGTTGTGGATAGCTCGACCAACTCCATCAAGACGGTTTCAAAAGAAAGATCGAGGGGAGCTGGCGCAAGATATAAATACAGTGTATATAAAGAACAATGAATGTACATTACTTATGCATAGCTATATATGCATTAACTCTGTAGTTTCTTAAGATGGAATCAAACAAGTTGGAAAAGAACATGCTTAATATGCCAGAATCAAGGAAAGGCAATAAATTATATATTTTGTTGGTTTTATGAAAATACATTACTTTTAGGTATATGATGGCACAGAAATCATATCCCATCGCACATGGAGAGGAGTCAAACATGTCTTCATCCACATGAACTATAGACAGGGCTGGATCTGGATCTGAAACAGAGGAACCAACCTGACAGTGAACCTGCATTTAGTATCTTCTTAAAAGGTATGAGCAAGCAAAAACAAAAGTACTGGAACTTAGAACTGCACCAGGAAGAACTGAGCCAATCAATAATGTAACATCACAACTCTATTTGTTTCTTAACAGGTAGAATTTCCTTGCTGGCACGAAGATGAAATCAAACTCATTGCTTCTGTCATATGAGCTGAAGTAATTGAATGGAACATGCCATGAGTCTTTACCTGTTGGTTTTAGCGGGGTCAGGAAGGAGGCTGTTTGAATCTTCAGTAGCTGTAGCTTCACTCTCCTGGCCGACCTGTTTATTTGACGCCATCAAATATTATACTATATGAAGCATGATTTGTACAGAACAGAAATGATATTTGCATATCAAACATAGGTATGTACATTTGGCATGGATACAGGCTGAACAACATTTCCAGCAGGAACAACTTCTTCAGTCTGGGTAGCCAACTTGGGAGCAAAGCCAGATAGCTCTGCGCCCTTAACTTAAAGAGCTCAAGAACAAGTTTGCGGCGAGCGCTTTTTGGGCATGGTGGTTTGCTGTTTAAAACAAAAATATCATTCATAGGCAAAGAAAAAGAATCTTCAGAATGTATATGACAAAACAAAGGAAGGGCTGATGCCTGGGTGTTTTAGGCATAGCAACCTGTACTTTTGCTCTGAATGCAGATATAGGAGTGTCCATCTCCCGAACAAGCAGCACAAGAGTTAAACGATTGAAAAGTAATTTGAAAGAGGAAACCAGCAGCAGTTATACCTCATCCGGAGGTACCTCTATAAGTGTAGATGATCCTGTAGCGAAAGACGTGAGAATGGGCACCGCCATGCCCGAGCTCTCAGCAGAAGACGATGCTCCAGATGTGCATGATGCACCGCCAAATCCAAAGGATGCTAGTTCAGGCTTAAAGCTTTCATCAATCCTGCCAGCTTGGAAGGACAGCTGGGTGCTTGCATGTGGGGATTGTCGGGGATATACCCCGCGGTATGACCCGGTCGGAGTTTGACCCGGCTGGGACTTTGCGTTTCATTGATAACCCGCTGAAGGATTGGCGATTCACGAGTCTGGCAGTTCACTGGTCTGACGACTCACGAGCCTGGTGACTCACTAATGGCCCCGACGGCGGGTCAATTAGAGGACTAGGCCCAAAGCCCAGAAGGCTGGCTCATGTTATGGTGGGCCGGCTTAAGAGAAAAGTGGAAGACTAGGACTCCACTTGTATTAGAGTAATCCTAATCCTACTAGGACTAGTCATGTAAACCGCCCCTTCAACTTATGCGGCGTCTCTCTGATGAGCATAATGAGACCTAGCCACAAACAACATGTAGGGTTATTACCGGATGATGTTTCCCGGGACCCCAAGCTGTCTAAATTCTTGTCTTGTCGGTTGATCCGCCTTGCGTCTCTCATCCCGACCAACCCTTCTCAAGCTACCACATAGATGCGTTAGCCTCACGACTAAGTCCTCACACTAGGACATCTGCCGTAACGTTTCCACGACAGCTGGCGCCCATCGTAAGGCTCGCGCATGGTGGTGTTGAATTCTTGAAGGGATTCCTTCAGAGATCGAGAAACTTCTGATTAACCGAACGAAGAAGAGCCGGTGTGAACAGATCTACATCAGCGATGAGCAGTTGGATTTGGGATCGATGCAAGCTAGGGTTGCATAGGCCACTGCATGTGCCGGGGTGATCCGCCAGCCAGATCGTTTCGAAGGACCGCTGCAAGTCGGTGTGGCAGTAGTCCGAATACTACTCTGTACCAGCAGCGTTTGGTGGCAGCCTGTTTTCCACCGGTGCACCGGTACATTGACATCCCATGAGTCTTTGTTGTTGTTGCTCGTATGATTTCCAAACCATAGCGGTGGGTGCTACTCCACGTCATCACACAAGAAGACGAACGATGAAGCATTGTCGGAGGCGGAAGCGTGCATGCTGCCGGTTGTACTACCTTTGTCCTTGTTTATAGGTCTTTTTTATAGTTTGTGCCTAATTTTGACTAAAGATTTAATTAATAAAATATTAATGTATTTCAAGAAAAATTCGTATTTGAACATAATTTTCAAAAATATAATGTTTGCTAACATGCGTGAACATTTTGTTAGTTTGATCTATGATCAAAATTTGACACGAAATACAATGAAGACTAATAAACCCGGACAGAGGTAGTACATGCATGTGCTGTAGTTGCAGCAATAAAGTTGAAAGAAAGAAACCAGCCCGCAGGCTGAGATCCCTTGATCAACACGAAAAAAAAGGAGCAGGTCAACCACGACCTGGAGGAGGATTGAATAGAGGGTGGGTCCTTGTATCGCCCGCCTCTGAGCCGTGGCCGGTCTGACTCCGTCCACGCAGCTGCGCCAAGCCGCCTCGAGGCGGCCCCCTTCGCCGCTGCTGTGGTCAAGCCGGTCTGCCCTGCTCAAGCCGCCGACAGCCTCCGCTTTACGCCGTCGTTGAAGCCGCCAAATTGACTCCGCCACGGCCTCGCCTGACCTTACCTCTGCTACAAAGTACAAACTGCCACAGCCGGATCGGCTTCCTCGGCCTCGGCCTCCTCAAACAGTCGTCACTTCCCTAGCCGCGGCCGGGCCTTGCCGGCACACTAACCGTGACCGAGCCTCGCCTCTTCCGGCCGCTCTTGTCCCTGCTTCAATGGTCTCGCCACGCCCGCTCCCGCTACAATAAACGGTCGGCCCCGCCCTCGCCAAAGTCGCTCAATACCGAGTCCACCGTCGCGGTGCTGCCTTGCCAAAGCTGCTTTGAGCCGCCGCTGCCGACCCGGGCAGAGTGGTTTCGCCCCCGCCATAAGCCGCCGGCCGCCTCAACGCCCAAGCCGCCATGGCCTTCCGCTGTTGCACCTTGCCACCGCAGCCGCACGCTTCGGCCGTCCTCCGTTCCACTACGGCCTGGCTCCCGAGCCCCGCAAGCCGGCTCTGCTCGCCTCGCTGCTGGTGAGCCGGCGCCGGACCGTCCTGGATGCGCCCCAAAACCGCCAGCCGTGCCCCCGCCTTCTGAGCTACCGAAGACGGTTGTCCGCTGGCCCTTTCCGCAAAACCGCCACCTTGCTGCCACGAGTCGCCCCTGCCTTTGCTGTGGTCGCATGTGTTTTTGTGGAATCCCAGAAGAATAATGGACAGTTAACGGCTCCTACTGCTATTATCCTCGTTGACGTGGAGATTGTGAACGGAGAAGCAAACAGAGACAAGCTGCATGTACAAGTGCAGAAGCTACATCCTGAAGCGCTGTGAGCATTCACGCGAAAAGGAAGTGCATGCATGCATAATTATTTTAAACATCACGCTGCCAACTCAACCGGAGCACCAGCCTCGGCGATTTGTGTGTTGGCAGTCTAAAAAGTATTGCCGAGCACTACCACAACTTTGTGTAAGAATTCTATGTACAGATCATCAGTCATTCGAAGACATCAGGACAATTGTTCACTACATCAACATGACGTGGCTGACTTACCCGTCCGCACAGCTTACAACACCTGCGATTGACTCGCCCGTCCGCCCGGCTTACCGTGCCTGCGGTTGACTCGCCTGTCTGCACCGGCTTACGACATCTTGGCCGACTCATCTGTCTATATCGTCTCTGATGTTGCGGTCGTCTCTACCGTCCGTCTGTAGTGGCCTGGTCTACATCAATACACCGGGCCGCGCCTGCCTGCATGAGCTATTTATTGAGTATGAGCAAGCCACTGCTTGGGTAGCCCAGTTTTCTTCTAACAATTTGGTGGCAAATTATTATTATCAGCCGTCGTCTGCACTGGATGGCTCAAATGGGCAGGCGCACAAGTCGCCGCCACTACTGTTTGGTTAACTTCAAACAGCCAGTTGGAAGGAACCATTGGCCGAGTTGCTGACACGGCTCATACGGGGTCATTTATAACCCGACACAGTCACCTCAACCTTCTCTGGATTCGCATCGCGCTATCAACACCAATGATATACACCATAAGCTATGGTCAAAATATGAAGAATCTCAAGCCAACTCTTTGAGTCGTCTTAAGACTCGGGGGCTATGATGACATGACTCAGCAAATATTGCCAATTTCAGCAAAATTCAAGAACCACGGGTCATTGGGGAAAATAACCCGGCCCCAGAGGCTACCACCATATTGGTGATAAATTTAAAGGCCGTCATAAAATTCCCGGCTTAAAAAGAAGGATTCCGGTTTAAAATGCGATTCAAGAGAAATCCGTCTCTCACTGAAGCTCTCAAATATCCGGTTTAAAATCCGGCTCAAGGGAAATTTGTCTCTCACAAAGTTTTGAAGCTCTCAATATCCGGTTTAAGATTTCGGTTCAAAAAGAATCCATCTCTCGCAAAGTTCAAGTTCTCAGAAAAATTAAAGGTTGCCAAAGAAAACTTGCTGCCATGATGCGCGGTTCAAACATGGGTATCCTGCCTTATGGGCTTATCTTATTATGGTCAATTGGGGGCCTCCTGTTCAAACATAGGTTGTATTCGAACCAAAGAGAACATAGTTGTCGGCACCCTCTTGATCCATTAGTAGAAAAAGGGTCAAACGTGAAGCACATTAGTGCCGGTTTGTATTAGAGCCGGCACAAATGTATACATTAGTGCCGGTTCCAACGGCTAGCCTTTAGCACCGGTTCGTTAACCTTTAGCACCGGTTCGTGCTACGAACCGGGTACTAATGAGGGTGGTGGCAGGATGTTGTCAGGCTGGGCCCCCTCCAAGATTTTAGTACCGGTTCGTGCCACGAACCGTACTATAGATCCTCCTGCATATAAACCCTTCAGATAGCTCGCTCTGTTCTTCCCCTTTCCCTCTCCTCTCCTCTCTGTTCTTCCTCTTCTCCCCTCGAGCTCATCACACATTTTTCCCAAAATTTGTCAAGATTTGAAGGCCCCCATCCATTCAAGTGATCACAAAGGTTAGCAACTTTGTCCTTTCATCTCTCATTGCTAGATTAGCTCTTGCATTGGTTTATATAGTTATTAATTTGTGAGTTTAGTAATTTGGGAGGAAATATATATATGTGCTAGTATTTGATTTATATGCAATCTGAGGTCAAAATAACACTTAGTTTGCATACGTAGGTGTGGTTTACTTAGTGCCTTCTAAATCTCTGTCGTAACCACCGTCGATCGCCCGCACCGTCCCGTCGCCGGCACCACCTTGTGGTGAGCCTCTTGTTCATGAAATTTTATATAAAAAATTGATGTTTGTGTGATTTGGATATATAGTTACTCGTATAATAATTATCTTACCTGTACGTTGTTTGTTATACATAGTGCCATGGTTTTGATATCTGTCCCCGTCGGCCCTCGTCCTTGTTATGATTCGGATGTGGTATATTCTCTTTTAAAACTATTTGTTGCATTTCGTGTTTATGACAAATTATGCCCATCAAGTTGACATAGATATTTTTATCTAGGAGGTATGTGAACCGGAAATTCCAACCGACCCTATTGTCGAGAGGTTAAATTTAGTTGAAAGAGAAAATGAGTACTTGAAAGAAAAATTGAAAAGAATTGAGGGGGAGAAGATGGAATTGGAGTTGCATGTTGCCGATGTAAATGCGATGATCACAAGATCAAGATGGAGAAAATGCGCTTGAAGATTAGAGAGATTAGAAAATATGCCATCGATAGTGAGGCTTGGTATCATTATGCTGTTGGATCAATTGTTACCTTAGTTGCGATCTTGATCGCATTTGTTGTTGCATTTAAATGCTTTAGCTAGAGAGTTATTTGTTTGTTGCATTTAAGTGTTGTATGAACTTTATGTATGAACTTGTATTAATTTGGTCTACTCGGTGTTGTGTAATGAAGATGAGCCGCAATGGATGTACGATGACCGATGCTCTCCCAGTTCGTTGAGGGCGTGCATACTTTTTGCTTGCGGCTGAGGCAAACAAGCGGGCGGATGGTTTTATGCCTTGTCCATGCGCTGGCTGTAAGAATGGTCGCAATTACTCTCGTCAAGAACCATTCACGCCCACCTGTTTGAGTCCGGTTTCATGCCCCACTATAATGTTTGGACCAAGCACGGAGAAAGAGGGGTTATGATGGAAGACAATGAAGAAGAAGAGGACGACGACAACTATCCTGGCCATGGGTTCCCTGAATACGATGATACAACAATGGGGAAAGAAGCTGAGCCAGAAAAGGGAAGAAGCTGGGCCGGCAATGCGGGAAGAAGTGAAGAAGAGGCATCGGATGAGCCCGTTGATGATCTAGGTCGGGCCATTGCCGATGCAAAGAGAAACTACGCAAGTGATTTGGAGAAGAAGAAGTTGCAGCGCATGTTAGAGGATCACAAAAATTGTTGTACCCGAATTGCGTGGGTGACAAGAAAAAGCTGGGCACCACAGGAATTGCTGCAATGGAAGGCAGAGAATGGTGTATCTGACAAGGGATTTGGAAAGTTGCTGGTAATGATAAAGGATATGCTTCCAAAGGACAACGAATTGCCCGAGAGCACGTACGAAGCAAAGAAGGCTATCTTCCCACTAGGGTTAGAGGTGCAGAAGATACATGCATGCCCTAATGATTGCATCCTCTACCGCGGTGAGTACAAGGATTTGAACGCTTGCCCGGTATGTGGTGCATTGTGCTATAAGATCAGCCGCGATGAGCATGGTGATGTCGAGCGGCGCCCAGAAGAAGCTTCCTGCCAAGGTGATGTGGTATTCTCCTATAATACCACGGTTGAAACGCTTGTTCCAAAACAAAGAGCATGCCAAGGCGATGCGATGGCACGTAGAAGACCGTAAGAAAGACGGAAAGTTGAGAGTACCAATTGACGGGTCGCAGTGGAGAAAAATCGAAAGAAAGTACGGGAAGGAGTTTGCGGATGACGCAAGGAGCGTATGGTTTGGTCTAAGCGCAGATGGCATTAATCCTTTTGGGGAGCAGAGCAGCAACCATAGCACCTGGCCTGTGACTCTATGTTTGTATAACCTTCCTCCTTGGTTGTGCATGAAGCGGAAGTTCATTATGATGCCAGTGCTCATCCAAGGCCCTAAGCAACCCGGCGACGACATTGATGTGTACCTAAGGCCATTAGTTGAAGAACTCTTACAACTGTGGAATTGAACAGGTGTACGTGTGTGGTATGAGCACATGGGTTAAGTATTTGACCTTAAGGCGTTGCTATTCGTGACCATCAATGATTGGCCTGCTCAAGAACCTTTCAGACAGACAAACAAGGGATACCGCGGATGCACACACTGTTTGGATGATACCGACAAAGATATATTTGAATAGTTGTATGAAGAATGTGTACACAGGACATCGCCGATTTCTTCCGAAAGGCATCCCGTAAGAAAGAAAGGCAAGCATTTCAAAGGTGAGGCGGATCACCGGACGAAGCCTCGCCACCGCATCGGTGCTGATGTACATGATATGGTCAAGGATTTGAAGGTGATATTTGGAAAGGGTCTGGCGGACAACCTGTTCCAAAGGACGCCGACGGACGTGCACCCATGTGGAAGAAGAAATTTATATTTTGGGACCTGCCATATTGGAAAGACCTAGATGTCCGCCCGCAATCGACGTGATGCACGTGATTTAAGAATCTTTGCGTGACCCTGCTTGGCTTCTTGGGCGTGTATGGGAAGACAAAAGATACACCGAGGCACGGAGGACCAGCAACGTATGCACGGAGAAGATGGCATATATCGTGGTCATGCAAGCTACGCTCTTACCAAAGAAGAGAAGGAAATCTTCTTTGAATGCCTGCTCGATATTAAGGTACCGTCGGCTTCTCGTCAAATATAAAGGGAATAATAAACATGGCAGAAAAAGTTCCGGAACCTAAAGTCTCATGACTGCCACGTGATTATGATGCAACCGCTTCCGGTTGCATTGAGGGGCTTCTACCGAAAACGCTCGATTAGCCATTGTGAAGCTATGTGCATTTCTCAATGCAATCTCTCGGAAGGTAATCGCCCAGAAATCATACCAAGGTTACAGAATGATTTGGTGCAATGTCTTGTCGATTTCGAGTTGGTGTTCCCACCATCCTTCTTCAACATCATGACGCACGCCCTAGTTCACCTATCTTGCGAAGAGATTAACGTTTTGGGTCCTGTATTTCTACACAATATGTTCCCTTTGAGAGGTTCATGGGAGTCTTAAAGAAATATGTTCATAATCGTGCTAGGCCAGAAGGAAGCATCTCCAAGGGCCATCAAAATGAGGAGGTCATTGAGTTTTGTATTGACTTTATTCCTGACCTTAAGCCGATTGGTGTTCCTGAATCGCGGCATAAGGGCAGACTGGATGGAAAAGGCACGCTAGGAGAGGAACAAATAATATGTATGGACGGACATTCTCTCACTGAAGCACACTACAAAGTTCTACAGAATTCTGCCTTGGTGGCTCCGTATATGGACGAACACAAGAATTTGCTACGCTCCAAACACCCGGAGCGGTCTGATGACTGGATTACACGTGAACAAACCAGTAGATTCTCCAGCTGGTAGCGGACACGTACCAAGCATGACAACTCTATTTAATATGACCTGTACTAGCTGTCCCATATAACATATTCGAATATAATGACTTTCAAAGGGTACGTAGATAAATGGTAATACA
This sequence comes from Aegilops bicornis, assembly GCA_021605145.1. Classification (NCBI taxonomy): domain Eukaryota; kingdom Viridiplantae; phylum Streptophyta; class Magnoliopsida; order Poales; family Poaceae; genus Aegilops; species Aegilops bicornis. Next base: position 832,513,154 of record CM038675.1, on the reverse strand, counting down.
TTTTACACGATCGCCCAAGATAAGAAGAGCACCAACCAAAACAGTGGTGTCCGCTTTGATGCGTAAACCAAGACGGAAAGGAAACATATTATGGTTATATACAGGACATATGGGATCTTGACTATCGACGTGGTTTAAAGGTCCCTTTGTTTCGGTGCAAATGGGTCAATATGACACGAGGCGGGGTAACGGAAGACCCGCAGTAAGGAATGACATCAGTGGATCTCAACAATCTTGCGTATGCAGACGAACCATTCGTCCTAGCCAATGATGTGGCACAGGTTTTCTATGTGAAGGACATGTCTACCAAGCCAAGAAAAAGAAAAGATAAGGAAGCGAATGCATCGTACGATGAGCCAAAGCAGCACATAGTTCTTTCTCGAAGAGAAACATCGTGGGAGTGGATGACAAGACAAACAAGTCGTAAGATTATGAAAAGTTTGATGAAATTTCTCCATTCACAGTGAATATTGACCCGAGCATCCCGTTAAATGATGAAGATTTTCCATGGTTACGGCGCAAAGGGACACACGCTGAAGAAAAAGTTTCACACCCAAAGATCTGGGATGTGATCGACTTCACTATCATCACTTTCTTACATGTTTCACACCCAGAGGGGAATCTCTGTAATAGTTAGGGTAGTTATGTGTTTTGGCATTTGAAACGCGAAGAAATTTTATGTGCAAACAAATTCTTTCATGCCTTTACTGATTTTTAAAGTTAAATTATTCACAAACTAGTGATTCACACTAATTTTAAATAATTCAAAATTTAAACTATTCAAATTTGAAAACTACGGGCACTAACAGAAAGTTTGTAATTTTTGTACCTAAAGCAAAAATATTCACAAAGAAACTCTAAATACACAAAAAAACAACACAAAAATAAATAAAGCAAAAAAAAGCCCGCCTACTAGGCCGTAGCGGCCTGCATACGACTAGAAACCCAACCTGTTGTTGGGCCAGGATGCAGGCCCGCAAAGGCCAAGTGGGCCCACAGGACAGCAAAGAACACGTAGGCCCAGTAGGCCTGCTTTGGAGAGGAGCTCGAGAGAGCGACCGCACGGGGGTTTATAAACCAGTGCGGTCGCCCCTCGGCTAGCGAGGTGGGACTAAACTTGCCGCACCGCACCTGCTAAATAAGACCCCTTTAGTACCGGGTGGTGGCACAAACCGGTACTAAAGGGGGCCTTTAGTACCGGTTTGTGCCACCACCCGGTACTAAAGGGTCGCTTCCGCTGCTTGGGCTGGCCAAAACAGACGTTTAGTACCGGTTGGTGGCTCCAACCGTACTAAAGGTGCCTTCTATATATACAACACTTCAAAAATTTCATTCTCCTCTATTTCTTCCTCTGTTTCCCCATTGAACCACCCGCCCCGATCGACGCCGTCACCGACCCGTCGCCATCGCCGCCCGTCCCTCGCCGCCCCGTCGCCGTCGCCGCCGCCGTCCCGTCGCCGTTGCCGCCCTCGTCCCCGTCGCCGCCCTCGTCTCCGCCGCCAGGCCCGTCCCGTCGCGCCGTCCCTGCGTCGCCGCCCAGCGTCACGCCCGACCCGTCGCTGCCCGGCCGTCGCCGCTCGCCATCGCGTCGCCCGCTGTGAGCTCTCCCCTCTAACCCCTCTCTCGCCCCTGCCACCATGGGCGCCGCCCCTCCCCGAGCCCATACACACACACACAAGCATGATGAACACACACACACACACACATACACGTATATATGTATGAATGCATGTATATATTAGTTTATACGTATTTTGTATGTTTAATTAGTTTAGATTTTTTAGATTATTGTTTTTTCACTAGTATATATGTATGAATGCATGTTAGATGGATATAATTAGTGTTTAATTAGTATGGAACTTTTTTATATAATGTTGTTTTTCTGTTTTTTATTGGATGTATAGAAATTGTTTTTTCTGTTTTTAGTGTTAGATGCTTAATTAGTATGAAATAGTATATAGATTTTTGAAATAGTAGAAATGTTAGAAATTTTAGTTATCAAAATCCAATCATTAAAAAAATATTATTTTTTATGGGCATATAGCTAGTATTTGTTCTCGACGATGCCCGCCCGCATCCTCGCCGTCGACCTGCCTCTGCGACGACGCCCAGCCGCCCATGTCCGGACTGGCTCACTGGCTGGCACCGGGAGGTGCTGCTCGAGGGGCGCCGCTTGATGAGGAACCCGGCCCGGGTCCCGTCGTCGACCCCGATCTCGTTGGGTGGCGTTCGCGTGGGCCAGTTTCGGTGCGGAGGGACCCGGCCCTGCCGGAGGAGGTACGTCGCCGTGTCAGGGAGGAGGACGAGCACGTCCATCGCTACATGGTTGCGTTAGAGGGCGGCAGGTTCTCCAATACCTGGCAATATCTTCAGGGATCTCACTTCAGCTATGATCCTGTGAGGGTTCCTTCTCTTTGGGTGTCCACCGCCCATGACACGTGAACCGCGAGTGTCCTAGATTCTTCTGTAGTATTCGATCTTTAATTAGCTAGCCAGTGATGTACTATTTAATATTATATATTATTCGAGACGATGTATTCGAGATTGTATCTATTATTCTAGATGAAGTATTCGAGATTATATCTATTATTCGAGACGATGTAATTTGAATACTAAATTGTTTTATATTTCTTTTGAATTAGTTAAATAAAACCTATGGCGGACAATACCGACAGAGAGGAGAACAGACCATGTTCGATATGATACGCGGGCCAGATGATGATCAGAATGAAGAAGATTATGACAGCTCCCAATTTCTAAACAACACCGGAGAGGGTGATATGATATTCGATCGCGACGACCGAATTGATGAAGTCATGAACTACGATTATGACGATGACGAAGAACATGTTGATCCTGAAACAACAAAGACCGGCGAGGTATATATATTTATATAAGCAGGTTTCGTGATCATCAAATGTTTTAAATGACTTGAAGATATATTAACGAATTGATCTTTTGTTCTTTCAGCCATCCGGATCGAGCAAATCTTCGTGCAAAAGGACGAAACGAGGCCCGAACAAAAAGTTGAAGGAGGGTGTAAAGTACAATATCGAGGCAGTCGGACCTAATGGCGAACCATTAGCGCCTAAGAAGATTGCGGACAAGTTCATTCGCTGCCATGGAGTTCTTGTGAAGGACCAACTCCGATCTCCCTTCAAGAATGGAGAGAGCCAGCAAAAGACAAAGGACAAAGGCAAAGAGGACGCTGCTCCACGCCCGGATGTTACTTTTGTCGACAAGAATCAAAAGATCTGCTTTGGGATACTCTCATGGAACATTTCACCCCACCGGATCATTTCACGTGCAGATGTGCAGAAAGTCAAGGACGCTGCTCTTAGGAAGATGGCGGTTGCATTCAAGAACCACAAGAATCGTGAATGGGACAAGTACGTCAAGGGAGGAAGGAAGACTCAGATTCGAGGGAACACTAGAGAACCAACGTGCTCATTGGGACGATTTCGTGAAATTCAAGGATTCGGAATTAGCTAAGGAACGGTCGCGAATAAACAAGAAGAATGCCGAAAATAGTATAAGTTCCATAAGCTGGGGACAGGTGGCGATGCGGTGTCAATGACGAAGTGGGATAAGTCCGAGAAAGAGATGGAGGATGCAGGTGTCACTCCGGATACTAGAGCTGCCCCCCATGTGCGTGACTTGGTTCAATGCGCATGGGGGAGTTGGACCAAGACAGGCAAAGTTTCGACGAAGGCATGTCTGAACGGAGCCGACGATGCGATACTTGTTGCAATAGAAGAGGCACGATCGGGGTGTTCCAGCCCAACAGAGAACGACGAGCTTACGCGTGCCACAGAAATCCTGAACACCGGGAAGAACACGAGGCAAGGGCGCTATTCGATGGTATGAGGGGTTTTCAGACCGAACAACGACTACGTAACCCGTGCGAGAAAGAAGATTATGGAGGAGAAGAACAGGAAGATGGAGGAGGAGCAGAGGAAGCGGGACTATGAACGCCTTCAAGGCCTAGAAGCAAGTCAAGCGGAATTGGCGGTCAAATTCCAGCGGCAAGAGGAGCAGATCGACGCACTTAGCCAAAGCAAGGGGTCTCGGCAGCAGCAGCTAGCGGATGTTCCAGCATTGGATAGCACTGCCCCATCCATGCAGAGAAGCAGCGTGGGTTCCACCCCGGACGACGCAATGCTGGGTAGATACCCCGTGGATGACATCACGGAGAACACTAGCTGCGAGCTACACGTCAAAATGAAGAACATATCCATGAAGGTGGCGGACGGCGTTGCTTTTCCAGTTACCCCCAAAGCTACCTACCATTGCATCCCGATTCTAGAGGGCTATGCTCGTGTCATGGTTGCGAGGTGGTGCAGCCATATTCGGGGCTAGAGCTTGACATTCCTGGAGGTGAGGACGAGCGCTTTCTCGGAGATGCCAACCATCGTATCATCCTATGGAAAAAGGATTGCATCATCTTTCAAGGCCACCGACATCGCGTCATCCGACTCCTCGTCAAGTCCGCCACAGAGTCAGCAGTCTCCCGCCTCGCAAGTCCACCAAGTCCGCAAAGTGTCAGGCCACTCCTCCTCCAAGTCCGCAAAGTGTCGTGCCACTCCTCCTCCTCCAAGTCCGCCACAGCGTCAGACGTCCACTCCTCCTCCAAGTCCGGCACAACCTCAGGCCACTCCTCCTCCAAGTCCGGCACATCTTCAGGCGGCCACTCCTCCTCGTCCAACTCAGCCCCATCAGCCGGCGTCTCCGCCGCCTCAGCAATCGCAGAAGAGACACCCCGCAGCTATGGTGCGTAGCGGTACGAGTCGAGGTAGTACAGGAAGTACAAGCGGAGGCAAGCGATATAAATATGGTCCAAGCGTCACGCCTCTTCCGTAGAGGTCTTATGACAGGTCCGAGGAGGAAATCGCAGCCATATCGAAGTCCGAGGTGGAAGCCCGTTTTGCATTGAAACCGCCACCGCCGCCAAGGGAGAAAGTGCACGAGGAAACGATTGACCACTTCATTCAGATGGCTCAACCACCAGCTCCCAAGCCAGTTGACACAGACTATGAGCGCCACATCAGGAAGTTAAATCGAGCACGCCCACGTAAGGAGGCGAGCTCGGGATCGAGCAAACAAGAAGCAGCTGTCAAAAATGCGGAAAACCATTCCCAGCTGGGAGAACAGCGGCACAATCGATCCCTCGCTTGTTGTGCCAACAACACGTGATAAAGACGCACACCCAATATTATTGTGGGCAAACAGTTTACGCTCCCGAGGTGGGCAATGTGGTAATAACGGAGGACCATATAATACAGGCTGAAGTTCTCAAAATCACTGTTGGACAACTCCTCGAGATCGAGCCCATGCCTGTGCTTAGAGAGGATGAAATAAACGGAAATATGTCCGGCCAACCTTTGGTCCATCCAGACAAGGTCAAGAACCTCCCAACGAGAATGTATGAATTGCATCAATGATACATGAACATTACCAAGATTTCCGATCGATTGTCCCTCATGGTGAATGTCAAGGAGGAGCATTACTTCCATGAGAAAGCTGTGTCCGTTGAGTATTCTGAACTGTTTCAGTTATACAATCAAGACGCACTCGACAAATCTATCGTCAGTTGCTATTGTCTCGTAAGTGATTTCTTTCTGTAATTTAAGTCTCAAGCTAGCTGTCTTGATCCTTTTGATCAATCATTACTTGTAATTATCCTCACTATATTCTTTTCTCGTGGTATTATATGCAGGATGAAGATATATGAAATGAGAAAAGGTGGACGCTTTGGCATTGGGTTCATTGACCCAAACACCGTTAATGAATACACATGGAAAATAAATCCACGTCATCAAAAGGACGTAGAGGACAACATGCTAGAGTTCTTGAAGCGCCTCAAATACAATGAAGATATACTACTTCCTTACAACTTCCAGTGAGTCATACTGTCTTGTACTACAAATTCTCTGTTTTTGCCTACTAGCTAGCTACATGTTTTGCTTACATATGTCCGCTTAATTAAGACATGCAAACGTGTGTGCATGCAGATATCACCGGTCTTGTGTATCATTAAAGTTGACGCCGAACAGTTGAAATCTTGGACTCACTACTCACGTAAAAAACTGACTATAACATCTTGTTTGGGATAGTCAACAGGTAATTTCAATCATTATTAACTATATATCTCGGCCTATTTAGTTCGTCATTTTCATGATATGAACTATTTAATAACCCGCTTATTCATTTTCTTTGTCGGCGGGCAGGGCTTGGGCAAGGTTCATCAGCGTCACGGAAGGCAAATGGAAACAAAAGCTTAAATGGTTTCACCCAAGGTAAGTAATTAAGTAGTACTAGCTAGCTAGCTAGCTGCCATCTCTTTAATTATCATGCTTGATTAATTATTATCTGATCAAATTCCATTCTCGTAAAGGCCTCAAGCAGGCGCAGGGTCTGATCTGTGTGCATTCCGTTATGCGAGAACATTCGCATGATGGCGCCCAAAAGGAGCAGATCTCAAAGACAGGAATGGGTACGCTTGTCAAAACACTATTCACAATTTTTACACCATTATCGATATCTAGTCACACAACTAATACACATGCATATTGATCTCCTTCTTAACAGTTCACAGAGGTGCGGGAGAAGCTCCTAGAAACGGAGCGCGTAGAAGCACTTCAAGAGGAAATAGCAGGATTTTTGCTCGACCAGGTCATAAATCCGAAGGGAGAATACTATTACCCGCTACCGCCCCCATCGTGCTCCGAAGGCACCGATTAGGCTAATGCCACTGGCTCTGAAGGCAACATGCATATGTAGGACAAATTGTATATAGCTATGCATGTGTGTATGTGTGAATTAATTAATATGATGGTTTGTGAGACATTGATGATATATATATATATATATGCATGATTGGTTCTACTAGAAATTTATATATATATATATATATATATATATATATATATATATATATATATATATATATGCATAACGTGTACAATATGTAGTATCGTAAAATACCAGCAGTCGAAAAAGAATTAAATTGATAACACAAATTTAATTGAAAAATAAAAAATAAAACAAAAACCCACAAACATTTAGTACGGTTGGTGTTACCAACCGGTACTAAAGGGCTCCCGGCCCCCGAAGCTGGCTCGTGCCACGTGGTTGGCCTTTAGCACCGGTTCGTGCTGAACCGGTACTAAAGGGGGGGGGGCTTTAGTGACCACACTTTAGTGACGGTTGGGGAACCGGCACTAAAGGGCCTTACGAACCGGTGATATTGCCCGGTTCTGCACTAGTGATCGGCGCAATGCCAAACCCACTAAGGGGGCTTCTTGATCGTATTCGAATCATAGCTTAACCCCTTTTGGGTCTGATTGATCGTATTCGAATCAGAGTCTTTAAAAAAGTCTCAATGTCATTTGGGGGCTTCCTGTTCAAACATAGGTCGTATTCGAACCAAAGAGAACACAGCCGTCGGTACCCTCTTGATCGGCACAATGCCAAACCCACTAAGGGGGCTTCTTGATCGTATTCGAATCATAGCTTAACCCCTTCTGGGTCCGACTTTGATCGTATTCGAATCAGAGTCGTTAAAAAAGTCTCAAGGTCATTTGGGGGCTTCTTGTTCAAACATAGGTCGTATTCGAACCAAAGAGAACATAGCTGTCAGTATCCTCTTGATCGGCGCAATGCCAAAACCACTAGGGGGCTTCCTGATCGTATTCGAATACTATCTTAACCCCTTTTGGTCTGGCTTACTGATCGTATTCGAATCAGAAGCTTCGTTTTTCTCTCTGTTTGGCTTAAGTTTTTTGAAAACAATCTTTTGGGTTTGTCTTGAGACTTTTTTGTTCATATCTGAGGCATATATATGTGGTTTCTATTTAACCCGACTTGGCTTTGGACGATAAGTCACCAACATATGACAATCATCAAACATTTGGAAGTCTTGACTTCTAAAGATTGGGTTATCACCCTTACTACACAGGTATCATAAACCGGCAGTACGATTCAATATCACAGGTATGATATTGTTTATACATGATTATGTTTAAACCGGCACTGGCTATGGACATTAAGTCGCCGATCTATTTTTGGATTGCGCCATTCGAATCATGCGCTTATCAATCATTGGATTATTGCCATTATTGGATACGGCGATGTAAGCCGGCAGTATGAGCCAATTTATACAGGTATGTTTTTCTGATTATATAAATATACGAGGTTGGATAACCCGCCGTGGCTTTTGACGTTAAGTCGCCAGTATGTTTAGGCTTCAATGGCTTTAATCCTAGTCTTTTCCATAATTGCATAAAGACCATAGTATGTTTGGGTTGTTACCCGCCCTGGCTTTGACGTTAAGTCGTCAGGGCATACGTTGTTTAAACTCTGTGCAGGATTTGCAGAAATATGACTTATATAAATGATTAAGTTCAAGCTCATTATCAAAATTGATGCTTCAAAATGATTATCCGTTCTGGATTTTCTCAAAGGCCATAAGCTGCTGGGTTATAAAAATTCCGGCTTACAATGGAGACATATTAAATCGCCATCGGCCATGAGCCGTCGGGTACTTAAACTCTGGATTTACTTGTCAATAGATAATGTATTCAAAGTCGCTTTGGCGCAATGGCTATTATTTTATCAACGGATATGATTTATTCTCAATGGATGGAATAATCCCGAGTTGCTGCAGGCTTACGACCCATCACTTGGGGGCTACATTATTCAGATTGAGATTATATCAAATATGCAAGTCCCATGTCACTGCCAGCATGCACCATGGTACTTGGGGGCTAATACAAAGTCATTTTTTGGCTCAATTTATTGAAGATCCGACTCATCACATTGTAATGAGCCGGCCCTTGGGGGCTACTAATTGCTCTTGTTAAAAATTCAAGGTACACGAGTTAAATCCATTAAATTGAAAAGGTCTACTATTCAGTTGGTAGAGTACATAGCTCTTAACCTTATGGACGTGGGTTCAAGCCCCATGGCAGAGATTACATCATATGATGTTATTATCAATGAATTATATACAAAAGTCCCTGCTTATTATTGCATAATGACCCGGCCCTTGGGGGTTACACTGGTTGAAGTTTTTATGAGCATAAGGCAATTACATGTCCCAGGTTGCTGCAAGCATGACAACCCGGCACTTGGGGCCTACAGGTGATATACATATAAGGGGGAAAAGTCTTCAAATTCTCAGTTTTGAGCAGACCAGATTAACCCGGTGTCTGCAACAATCATGACCCGGTGTCACCAATAATTATGACCCGGCATTGGCAACAATTATGACTCGGCATCATGTATTTATAACCCGGCAATTTTGGTAATCATAAATTGGCAAGTTTCTACATCTTCAAGCCGGCTAAAATCAGATGAGTATTTCAAGACCAATATTTGTGTCAAGTCATAGCATTGAAGGCCAACTCAAATGGGTTCTTTATTCACAATATTTCTTCTACAAGAAAATTGATTATAAAGTTGGTCTATTGACCCGGACTTTCTAGAAGGAGGAAAATGACAAAGACTTAAGAATGATCAGGGTCAGTTTAACATGGATAAATCCAAATTAAACTGGGGGCTAATGTCGGGGATATACCCCGCGGTATGACCCGGCCGGAGTTATGACCCGGCTGGGACTTGGCGTTTCATTGGTAACCCGCCGGAGAATTGGCGATTCACGAGTCTGGCGGTTCACTGGTCTGACGACTCACGAGCCTGGCGACTCACTAATGGCCCCGACGGCGGGTCAATTAGAGGACAAGGCCCAAGGCCCAGAAGGCCGGCTCATGTTATGGTGGGCCGGCTTAAGATAAAAGTGTAAGGAACATTCCCTTAGAAAGGAAGCAAGATAAGGATTCCACTTGTAATAGAGTAATCCTAATCCTACTATGACTAGTCATGTAACCCGCCCCTTCAACTTATATAAGGAGGGGCAGGGCACCCCAAGAGGGACAAGTAAGAAGAAACAATCGCTACGGCTAGACACAACTAGAGGAGAGCCGGTTATGCGGCGTCTCCCTCATGAGCATAATGAGACCTAGCCACAAACATCACGTACGGTTATTACCGGATGATGTTTCCCGGGGCCCGAAGCTATCTAAATTCTTGTCTTATGGGTTGATCTGCCTTGAGTCTCTCATTCCGACCAACCCCTCTCAAGCTATCACATAGATGCGTTGGTCTCACGACGAAATCCTCACACTAGGACATCTGCCGTGACGTTTCCACGACAGGGATAGAAACGACATAGAAAGAACAAATAATTGTGTTGTTTCAGTACAAAAAAGGTGTCACCTACAGCTACAGAGACAAATCCTTCTCAAATCTCTGTTATCATGAAAACTACTGCAAGAAAGCAATGGTTTGAAAAAACAAAGAACTGAAACAAAAACATGCTATACGAAATAAAATAAACCAATATCCTTCATTTGAGGAATAGTGATTCCCTTTAGTTATTTGAAATGGGGTAATCTCAAACCTTACATACAGTAAGGCTTGTTTATCCTTAAAAAATAGCTATTAGACTACTCCCAGCTATGTACATGAAAGAGAAATACACCTAATAAAGCATTCGTAAACTGGGCTAAGGGTCGCATATCTCTAGCATTACTCAATCTGGAATACTGGACATGAGAAACCAAATTATATTGTTCAGTTATTGTCAAGCCAGGAAGAAAATATGAGGTGAAATTCATATATACAAAGTTTAGTAAACCCACGCCGGAAAGAACAAGCACGCCGTCCTTCCTCCTTGTTCGATTCATCATTTCCCACTTAGAAATAAACAGACCAAGGCGGGTGGAGGTAACCAAAACTACCACCTCATGTAAATGACAGTAAAACATGGAAACCCAATACATCACGCCACTCAAGCATTTCTTTATTGTGCCAAGCAATTGTTTCGCCATCAGGATCAGGGTTAGATTTAAGAATCAAATTTTCTGCTACGGAGACGAAAAATGAGCAATGATTACAGAAAACAAGCAGTAGCAACTTCATAAAGGCTATGAACTCATCATGGAAACCTGCCCAGCGCAAGTTCAACAAATTTTGTAGTATATACAACTAGATCTAGTTTAAATTAAGAATGAACACAAACACATATATAATCTGGCAATTAGTACAGGTGGAATGCAGATCCGGTGAAGAAAAGGTTTAACTAATTAGTGTATACTCAGATGTAGAAAAGGATAAAACATCTATAGGATTCAGGATTTAATTGAAGATCTAGCTGAATTTAGACATATATCATAACTTCATAAGTTCATAACATATGTAAGGTCTAAAAGCTTGAAATTTATGTTCTGGACATTTTGGCATTTGCAGAATAAAGGTGAGGCGAACAGTCGATCTTGGCATATTGATAGAAAAATTATAGCCTTAACAGAAATTACCTACACTACTGGAATCAGGGATTTTGCCGTCTGCCAGTTCTTTGCCGTCCGCTAGCAGACGACAAAGAAGGTCTTTGCCATCAGCTAACAAGAAGCAGACAACAAACAACTGACAAACAGCAAAGAAGGTCTTTGCCATCTGTCATCTCTTTGCCGTCAGCCAGCTGACGGCAAAGAGAGAGGTGGCCCCACTAACGAGCTGATTAGAAAAAACTTAACGACCCGCCTCTTTGCCGTCTGCTAGCAGACGGCAAAGAGAAAAAAAAGCGGACGGCAAAGGCGGGGCGGACGACAAAGACTAACCTAACTAACGGTCGATCCCCCCCGCCCGTTCCTCTCTCTGTTTCTCTCCCTCTTTCCTCCCCGACGACAGCAGATCTACCCACCGCCGCCCCCGCCGCACGGCGCCACCCCCGCCACACGCCGCCACCCCCACCCGCCGACGCCCCGCCGCCCCACCATCCCGCTACCGCGCACCACATCGCGTCTCGACTGTTCCACTGCCTCGAGCCCCGGCGCCCCACCCGCCCACCAACCCGGGCGCCATCATGGCCCCATCGCCTCGGCCTCGCTGCTCGGCGCCGCCAACGCCTCGAGATCCACCGCCCAGGAGCCCCGCGGCCCCCGTCGTCACCGCCACCCTGCCGCCGCGAAACCACGGCCCCCATCGGCTCCGGTGAGTTATTTTTTTCTGTTTTTTCTTTTTTTGCTGTTTAATTTTTAGAGTTAGATTAAGTGCTAGATATGTGTTAGTGTTAGTGTTAGATTTTGTGCTACATATGTGTTAGTGTTAGATTTAGTGCATGGGTTTTAGATGAAAAAAGATGAAAAAAGAAGAAGAAGAAAGGAAGAAAAGAAGTAGAAGAAAAAATAATATGTAGAAGAAAAGAAGAAGAAGAAGAAAAGAAGTAGAAGAAGTAGAAGAAGAAGAAAAGAAGAAAAGAAAAGAAGTAAAAGAAGTAGAAAAAAGATGAAAAAAGAAGAAGAAGAAAAGAAGTAGAAGAAGTAGAAGAAGAAGAAAAGAAGAAAAGAAAAGAAGTAAAAGAAGTAGAAAAAAGATGAAAAAAGAAGAAGAAGAAAAGAAGTAGAAGAAGTAGAAGATGAAGAAAAGAAGAAAAGAAAAGAAGTAAAAGAAGTAGAAAAAAGAAGAAGAAAATAAGAATATGTAGAAGGGGAAGAACAAGAGAAGGAAAGAAGAAGAAGAAGAAATGAAAGAAGAAGCAGAAGAGAAGGAAAGAAGAAGAAGGATAGAAGGAAACACCCCGACCCCCTGACCCGACACCACACCCCGACACCCCGACCACCTGACCCCCTGACCCCGACACCCCGACCCCAACACCACACCCCGACACCCCGACCCCGGCACGACACCCCGACACACCGACCCCCTACGTCCTGACCCCGACACCCCGACCCCGACACCACACCCCGACACCCCGACCCCGACACGGCACCCTGACCCCCTGACCCCGTGACTCCGACACCACAACCCGACACCCTGACCCCGACACGACACCCCGACCCCGAAACAGCACCCCGACCCCGACACGGCACCCCGACACCGACACGACACCCCGACCCCCGACACCTCCCGAAAAGGTGCTCTTTGGCCTTCCAGAGGCCGACGGGGTCATATATTTGTGAATTATGAGTTAGGTCATATATTTTTCGATTTTGTTTTCAAAAACATCATATATAATTGTGTTGATTGGGTAGATTTAAATGTGCATTTGTTTCATCACTGCGAGGTTTGGTGTTCGACGACCTCCCCGTGCGTTTGACGAGCTCTGCCCCTTCGTTCGTGGGTGAGCACAAATGACATGTCCACCTCCCCCCTTAATTATTTGCTCTGTTCTGGTGTTCGTGCCGATGAAACTTGATAGCTAGCTATATATGTGTCTTGAATCATCGAGATGTTAACCAATATGTGTCTCCCGTTCGAAAGCGTTATAGTTATAAATATGCATGCATTTGCATATTTATAACCGTGATTCTTCGAATTGTCCAACGCTATCCATGGATAGTTGAGTATGTAGATTGGGTTCGTTTTCCCATATGTTTTGCTCGATCCGGCGCGTAAATTTTCGATTGCCTCCCCTGTTGTTCTCCGGGTACACATCCTCTTTGTTTATTGCAGAGACGTGTATCAGGAGAACAGCGGGGAGGTGCTGCCGAAATTTTGCGTTGGATCCGGAGCATAGCATGGGAAAATGAACCCAATCTACACATACTCGGGTGGGATTAGGACCTATCATTACCTATTAGAGTGTAGGTTGCATGGACATAATAAAATTGACAAAGTAGATCAACTGATGAATATATACATGGTGAATTATATATATATATATATATATATATTTGTTGTGTGTCCAGTAGCTCTGAAAGTCAAGATGAGTGATCGCGCGTGGATGTACACCGGTCACACTGATCAGAACAAATGGAGCACTGAATGGTTCACAAAAACCAAGGGGTTTGTGCAAGCCGCATTTGCAAATGGCCAGATGAAAACCCGTTGCCCCTGTTTCCGGTGCGGCAATTGGGAAAAGAGGACAGAGGCTAAAATGGGCAAACACCTGCAGAAGAGTGGTTTTACGCCCAATTATACGGTGTGGACATATCATGGTGAGTCTGCCCAACGTGACCGAGCTGAGGTGGATCGTCATTGCACCGACGAGCATGGTACCGGGATGGAAAACATGGTGTAAGACTATGATAATGCTCGGGATTCGGACGAGGAGATGGAGGAATCTGCAAAGGCCTTCAATGAAATGTTGGAGTCTTCAAAACGTCCGCTCCACGAGCACACTGAGCTTTGTCAGTTGGATGCCATCTCACAAGTAATGGCTCTGAAGGCTCAGTTCAATTTGGGCAGAGAATGCTACGACGCAATGATGACAGTATTTGGACGCTTTCTACCCAAAGTCCATGCAATGCCTGCAAACCTATATCAGTCGGACAAAATCCTCCGTGCACTGAAGATGCCCTATGAGAAGATACATGCCTGTGAGAAAGGATGTGCCTTATTTAGGCTTGACTATGCGGACTTGAACTATTGTCCCATTTGCAAGTCTTCCAGGTATGTTGTGGTAGACAACAGTATGGGTGAGAAGACACATACCAAAATCCCCGTTAGTGTTCTTCGGTATATGCCAATCATACCAAGACTTCAACGACTTTTCATGGTCGAAGAGACGGCCAGACAGATGACATGGCACAAAACAGGCAAAAGAACCAAACTAGATGCAGATGGGAATCTGATGATGGTACACACATCAGATGGTGTTGCGTGGAAAAAGTTTGATGAATTACATGCTGACAAAGCGGCAGATCCGAGGCATTCTCGAGTGAGCATCAACACGGATGGGTTCAGTGTGTTTGGTATGATGGTAGCCTAATACAGTTGTTGGCCTGTATTTGTCTTTCCACTCAATCTCCCCCCCCCCCCCCGGACAAATTATGCAAAGAAAGAACATTTTCCTGACGTTGATAATTCCAGGCCCAACTATCCGGGGAAAAATATGAATGTGTACATGCAGCCGCTTAAGGACGAATTGCAAGAAGCCTGGGATAATGGGTTCAAGACATACGACGCCTATAGCAAACGGAACATCATAATGCGTGTCTGGTACATGTATTCGACGCATGACTTGCCGGCGTATGTGCTATTTATTCGTTGGCTGGTGTGTGCATTGAAGGTTCCCGTGCCCCACATGCAAGGGAGCTCTTGAGTTTCATTGGCTTCAGGCCGGTCGCAAGTTTTCTTACTTCAACATGCATAGACAGTTCCTGGATCCTCGCCATAAGTTCAGGAAAGACAAGAAGAATTTCATCAGAGGTAGAGTTGTCAAAACTCTCACCACTTATGCGTTGACAGCCAATGCACCTCAGACGCTTAAACGCTCTCGAGCCAGATCCAGAGCATCCACGGTACTTCAAGGGGTATAATTCTAAGCATGCCTGGACTCACAAGACATGCTTATGGGATCTGCCTTACTTCAAGACCTCCTTTGCCCACACAACATCGACGTGATGCTGAAAGCACAAGTGCTTCCTAGGTGGTTTTGGTAATTAATGTCAACATATCTCTTGTTGGACCAACACTTTTATCTAGTATGTTTCAGACAAGTTCAACAATGGAGTGGCATGGACTAAAGGATGTGGGAACTCCTTCAAGATGCTAAGGACAAAGGATTGGCTCAAGCTTCAAGGTCAAGACTCTTCATTTTACACTTTAGTGATCCAAGATCACATTGAGTCTATAGGAAAAGCCAATACTATCAAGAAGGGATGAGGTGTTGCTTAATGAGTTTCTTGCTCCACAGTGCTTAGTGATATGCTCCAAAACCCTCAACTACCTTCCCACTTCCACACATATGACCTAAACCTAAAGTCAAACTCGGCCATACAGATTCTTTCTATCCGGCGCCACCGAGTTCAGATGTCTTAGCCATTGCCACAAACCCTAGGCAAATCGGTCTCACCGATAGGGATCTCGGTCTCACCGAGATGGGATTGTAATCTCTCTGTGTATGTCCATTACCAAAGTCGGTCTCACCGAGTTTGAGCAATCGGTAGTACCGAGATTACAATGCAAACTTTCTGGTCAACTTATTACCAAAATCGGTCCTACCGAGTTTGCGTAATCGGTCCAACCGAGTTTTCCTGACCAACTCTCTGGTTAGCTAATTACCAAAATCGGTCCCACCGAATTTGTGTAATCGGTCTCACCGAGATTACGTTATGCCCTAACCCTAACCATATCGATCCTACCGAGTTGCATGTCGGTTCCACCGAAAATCCTAACGGTCACTAAGTTTACTAAATCGGTCCGACCGAGTTTATTGATTCGATCCGACCGAGTTTGGTAAATTGTGTGTAACGGTTAGATTTTGTGTGGAGGCTATATATACCCCTCCACCTCCTCTTCATTCGTGGAGAGAGCCATCAGACTGAAACTACACTTCCAGCATACATTTTCTAAGAGATAACTACCTACTCATGTGTTGAGGCCAAGTTATTCCATTCCTACCATATGAATCTTGATCTCTAGCCTTCCCCAAGTTGCTTTCCACTCAAATCTTCTTTCCACCAGATCCAAATCCCATGAGAGAGAGTTGAGTGTTGGGGAGACAATCATTTGAAGCACAAGAGCAAGGAGTTCATCATCAACGCACCATTTGTTACTTCTTGGAGAGTGGTGTCTCCTAGATTGGCTAGGTGTCACTTGGGAGCCTACGACAAGATTGTGGAGTTGAACCAAGGAGTTTGTAAGGGCAAGGAGATCGCCTACTTCGTGAAGATCTACCGCTAGTGAGGCAAGTCCTTCGTGGGCGACGGCCATGGTGGGATAGACAAGGTTGCTTCTTTGTGGACCCTTCGTGGGTGAAGCCCTCTGTGGACTCGCGCAACTGTTACCCTTCGGGGTTGAAGTCTCCATCAACGTGGATGTACAATAGCACCACCTATTGGAACCACGACAAAAACATCCGTGTCTCCAATTGCGTTTGAATCCTCCAAAACCCTTCCCTTTACATTCTTGCAAGTTGCATGCTTTACTTTCCGCTGCTCATATACTCTTTGCATGCTTTCTTGTTATGTATTGTGAATGTTAAACTTGTTCCTAAACTCCACTTAAACTTAAAGAAGTTAAAAACTGCAACTTTTGGTACTTAGTGTCTAATCACCCCCCCTCTAGACACCTGTTCTCAAGGTCCTACAGATGCACAATGGGAAGAATATCGCCGAGGCACTTTTTGGTACATTGTTTGGCATAGATGGGAAATCAAAGGATAATACTAAGGCTAGAGTCGATCTGGAGCTGCTATGTGATAGGCCGTTACATAACATGAAAGAACCGAAAGGAAAGCAGAACTGGATGAAGCCAAAGGCATGGTTCAATCTTGGAAGGCCATCTATGAGGGAAATTATCTTGTGGGTGAAAATGCAGTTGATGTTCCCCGATGGGTATGCAGCGGATCTAAAGAGGGGAGTGAGTCTTGATAAATTGAAGATATTTGGTCTCAAGAGTCATGATTGGCACATATGGATTGAGCGGGTAATGCCGGTGATGTTGCGTGGCTTCATCCCTGAGGATGAATTGCTAGTACTAGCAGAACTCAGCTATTTCTTCCGTGTTCTTTGTGCGAAAGAACTTTCGCCTGGCGTGCTAGAAGAAATGGAAGAGTTGGCACCGAAGTTGATCTGCAAGTTAGAAAGATCTTTCCACCGGGCTTCTTTAATTCAATGCGGCATTTGATTTTGCATCTCCCGACCGAGGCAAGATTGGGGGGGGGGGGCGTGCAAAATCGTTGGTGCTACCCAACTGAGAGGATGCAGAAGACGCTTCAAGAAAAATGTAAAAATAAATGTAGAATTGAAGCATCGATGACTGAGTCATTCATCACTGAGGAGGCGGCAAACTTCATGACAGCACACTACGAAGCCAAAAATGGTCATTTGCATAATCCGAAGCCTCGGTACAATGTTGACGACCCTAAAAAGGGTGGATCCAACCTCAGCCTATTCAAAGGGAATCTCGCACAAGCCAGTGTTTCAAATCCAGTATCATTGGATAAAGAAGAATGGCGGACCATTTTGTTGTATATCTTCAACAACCTGATAGAAGTACGGCCGTACATCAAGTAAGTTCTCGGTACACTGTTTCGCAACTTCTATTTCCTTTGAACTGCTCTTATTCCTGGATATTTCATACAGCCGATACGTCACCATATTCTCGTATGGAGCGGTGATCCAAAAGGATTCCGTCAAAGAGTATGAGCTTCTCGCAAAGCAAGGAGGCGGCTATCCCGGTTTCATCTCTTGGTTCGAACAAACGGTAATTTCTATTAGACAATTTCATTTCATTCGCTAATATGTGCATAATGCAACAATCCTTTCGTATTAAATTTGTAGGCTGATTTAGAGTCTATGGACGCCGAATTGAGACAAGTCGCTAATGGTTTTGACTATAAGGTCCGTTCATTTGACAAATACGACATCAATGGGTATCGCTTTCGTACCTATGGCAAAGAGCTATCTATGGCCGACCGAAAGTCTACAAATTGTTGTGTATCTGCTATCGGCGAAGGAGGTACCGAGTATTATGGGAGAGTTGAAGCAATTTATGAACTTCTATTCTATGGTGAAAACCCACAGTAGTCTTCAAATGTTATTGGTTTCAGCCGAAGGAGACTAGAAGGACTCATGAACATATAGGGCTAGTTGAAATCAAACAAAGCACCCATTTAGATGTTCCTGATGTCTATATTACGGCTCAACAGGCGACCCAAGTATTCTATCTACCGTGGGCCTGCCAAACTAATCCAAATCTGAAAGGTTCAGATGTCGTTTATGAAGTGCCGCCACATGCTAGACTATCTCCCCCAAAGGAAGAGGATTAGGAACCTTACATTAACCCAGACACATATGAAGGAGAATTCTTCCAAGAGACACGTCTTTCCAAAAAGCGTTTCAAGAACCGCTATACTTCACCCCAAAACATTGAAGTAGACAACGACAGTGAATCCGACATCACCCCAGAGGAGGAACAAGAAGAGCCGGAACAAGAAGAGGTTACTGTTGCGGATGACCTGTCAATGCTTGACCGATTATGTCAAGGTGGCCTTCCACATGTTGATGCCACTGAGCCCTATGAGCCCGTCATTGACTATAGTGATGATGATAATTATGCATTTATTGATGATACTGATGGAGATTATTACTAGTGTCAGGTATTCAATTTTTTTATGTTGTACTTGATGATGATACATTTAAGTGATATACATATTATTATTCATGTTGATATTTTTTTTATGTTGTACTAATTTCGTTTAATCTTTGTCATGGCAGGTGTTGAAAGATGGTGGGCGCTGGTCGGGAGCGCTCCGAGGCCCCTTCTTCGTCGGTGCGTGGTGGGAGGTCTTCCATTCCATGCGCACCTCTCCGCCGAGCGTTGCTGGACAGTATGGCGACACCGCCAGGCCCTTCTTCGTCGACCGCGGTGCCCAGCAGGGGACGAGGTAAGGGAGGGAAGAAGAGAGGAGCTGGAGCACGTGGTCGCGGGAGAGGAGGTAGGGTGACTGCTAGGGCGCCTTCCTGGCCGCCACTCCTAGCTGTTTCACCCGAGCACGTGATTGCTATGGTGGACTCGTCCGAGGAGGAGACTACATGGACTCCGGTCCACGAGCCTCCGGTCCACAGGCCTTCAGCCCACGAGCCTCGGGTCGACGGGCCTTCGGCCCACCAGACCCTGGAGGAGCACACGTCTGGATGGGGTACCTAGCCGGATCAGCATGAGGGGCCGAGTGGCCATGCTGATGATGACGGGGAGCCGACTGATATTGAGGAGGAGGGGGGCACTGTCTACCAGCGTGGTTGTACATGGCTCCCCGTCTGCCGGGCGACCATGAAAGCAGAGGTGGTTGATTTTCCCTGATGGAGAGAGGTAAGTGCATTTAATCTTTTTGTACCTTCTGCATTCACGTTTCTTCAAATATCTAATGCGTTGGCCTTGTCAAGTTGCAGGGGTTGGGACCACCATCATAGTGTCCGCCGGCCCAACTCCGTCCTTGGAGTTTTTTGTCGGCAAAACTTCCCGGGGTTTGTCATGTTGCCTGGTGAGGGTCGTCTTCCAGAGCTTGGATTGAGCTGGGAGCACTACTTGGCTGCCTCGGCCCCATCGGGTGAGATTATCGACGGTGTATTGTGCAAGACGAGGGCAGACGTGGTGATCAGAAAGTTCTGGGTAATTTCTCCTTTACACAATTAAAAATCTTCAACTAGCTAGTTATTAATTATACTAATAAATATTGTCTCATTTGATTGCAGACATTCTACAGGTGTGAGGAGGGATACGAGGAGGAAGCAACAAATGTCATCGATAACGTCTGCAAGCGCCTACTACAGAACTTACAACACGAGGCTCGGGTGCAGGCTGTTCGAGACTACTACGCCTCGCGTGGTATCAAGAAGACCAAGCCGGCGTGCCGCGAGAAGTTCTTGAGTAAGGAGGCGTATATGAAGGTAATTCTTAAGGCCTTGTAATTACTTCCTTCATTTAGTAATTCATAGCCGTAGCGCTCAAGTTTCTATTTGCTAACTTAGGCGCCTCCGAGATGGTGTGCGGATCGGATGGATTGTTGGGAGGTGTTGGTCAATGAGTGGTGCTCAAAAGAATGGCTAGCCCTCCACAATGAGGCCAAGGACAAACGTGCCCAAATGGAAGGTGTGCCACACCATCAAGGCAGCTCCAAGTTATATCAGTTCGGGCGGAACTGGGTATGTGGTTTGCTTCATGATTCATGCAATTCATTCATCACGCTAGCTTTAGCCCTTTAATTACGAATTTACTTTGTTTCTCTCTTTCAGGCATGCTACAATAAGGCGGATAAGGTGCCAGAGGTGTACGACCTGTATGCCATGGCCCACACTGCCTCTTACAAGAAAGTCAAGGCATTCTCTCCGTCTGACCTCGATGATCCAAAGAACTTCACCAACATCTCCTCCCACCACAAGCTCGTGAAATATAGAGATCAGGGGAAGGCGAGGAAAGGGGAGGACTTTAACCCGAGCCAGGGTCCCATTGATACAGAGCTGCTGATGATATCTGGTGGCGGGAGGTCCCATGGCTCCATAGCCATGGGAGATGGACTTATCCGTTGTCCTAGCACTCCCCCGGAGATCAAGGCGCGCCAGTCGAGCTCCGCTCCTGAGATAAGGCCTCGTCAACGGCCAGTCCAGCTCGCCTTCAAGGTTAGTTATACGTACTTAGCTATCTTTCTCCATTACATTGTGTGCGCTTCCACCAATGATTACAAATGGTAACGAGGAGTGGTGTTGCAGGCTGCTATACAGAGTGAGAGAGATAGAACAGAGAAACTTCTCGCAGAGGCGGCGGAGAGGCAGTGGGAGTTGGAGGAGAGGACGACAAAGATGTTGGAGGAGGAGAGGGCACGGAATGACATGCAAGCAAGGGCCATGTACAAGCTCCATGTGGTAAGTTTCTTCTGCAGATTAGCCAAAACATTCATGTATTGTTTGTCTCATTACTAATAGTATGTCTGAGTCGTCAAAACCAAATGTGCAGTCTGTGTGCGAGAAGTCCGGTCAGACCGCTCCGCCGATGCCAGTGATTGCTCCTCGGACCATGGTGAGTTTAATTCGAATGGACATTACTTGCTAGTCTTAACATTTGAGTGTCATCATGCTAATGAGACATTGGAAATGATCTTTGGTGCAGCGTAACTCCAGACAAGCATCGCACGATCCTTCTCCAGCTACCGGCACGAGCCACCCACTCCTACACCTCCATGATCACGGTAAGTTTCTCTAGTGTTTTGCTTAACAAATGCATAAAGGCTTAGACTTAGCTTTATTTCCTCCAATATGCTTACCATAATGACCTGGAGTTAGCTTCTTTTCCTCCAAAATGACTTAATAAGCTTACCGACCTCCAAAACCATCCATTTTACCTAAGTTAGCTCTAAAATGATCTGCATGCTTAGCTTACTTATGTCAAAAATGGCATAATTAGCTTAGTTAGCTCAGAAACGATCCATTTTACCTAAGTTAGCTCTAAAATGACCCATTTTACCTTAGTTAGCTCATAAATGATCCATTTTACCCAAGTTAGCTCTAAAATGACCCATTTTACCTAGATCAGCTCCTAAATGATCCATTTTACCTACATTAGCTCTAAAATGACCCATTTTACCTAGGTTAGCTCCAAAATGATCCATTGTACCTAGGTTAGCTCTAAAATGATGCATTTTACCCAAGTTGGCTCTAAAATGACCCATTTTACCTAGATTAGCTCATAAGTGATCCATTTCACCTAAGTTAGCTCACAAACGATCCATTTTACCTAGGTTAGCTCCAAAATGACCCATCACACCTAGGTTAGCTCTAAAATGTTTCTTTTTACCTAAGTTAGCTCATAAACGATCCATTTCACATAGGTTAGCTCATAACCGATCCATTTCACCTAAATTAGCTCAAAAACGATCCATTTGACCTAGGTTAGCTCCAAATTGACCCATCTTATGTAGGTTAGCTCCAAAATGACCCATCACACCTAGGTTAGCTCTAAAATGATGCTTTTTTACTTTAGTTAGCTTATAAACGATCCGTTTCACTTAGGTTAGCTCATAAACGATCCATCTATTATATTATGAAAACGATAGAAAACGGATGGCTTAGATTTAACAGTCAAAAAGGAACTTGAAAGGACGACCTGGATTTGCTAGAAAGAATTACATGTATGCACCCATACGATTTCCATCCAGCCTTTTATATATTAGCCACGTTTTTTTAGTGGTAACCTCTCATAACACGTAGTACATGCAACACAGAAGGAAAGCGATAAGAGTCCTCATCGCTGACACGCAAATAGATGTGACCCATAAGACGCCTTGGCTAAACTTCAATTTCCCAACGCACTCCTGCGTTCCAATAAAAGACATGACGCAAGATCTCCTGAGGAAGAAGACTCTGTGGAAGAAGGCCATCATCCTCAGTTCCTCACTGTGCAAGATCTCCTGCGAGAGGGACGGCCAGGCCGATGACCCGACGCACCTCGGTCTCGGCGGCAACATCACATGTTCACTACACACTGTCCGAGGCTGACATGCACGGTTGCTAAAAATTCGCTGCTCGCCGTGGACTTCCCTATAGACCCATTTTGCCTCAACGACCACACGAACCTATCTCGCGTGCTGCTCGACTCTAGCCAGATTACGGCAAGCTCTTTGTCATCGTCGCTGTGCAGCAGGAAGCTGAGAAGCTTCTGTGGTTTTGCCGCAGCACCACGGGCTCAGACGGGATTGTCGCGTACGTGGTGTAGCCGGAGAAGCAAAAGCTGGTGCACGAGCACGTGCCAACAAGTAGCGTAAAGCGGAGACGGAAGGCTGAAAGCGCCTAGATGGAAAGCGTCCGCTGTGTCACGGACACGGGCAGAGCAACCTTCTCCCATGGATCGGGGCGCGCTTCGAACCGAAGCCATACCGAGGCATCACGAGGAGTAGCGATTGCATAATATCGTTGCACGCTTAACGTGCAGCGCATCATACGTGTGGTTAGCATTTTCTTCTCATCATTCGTAGTGATGAATGTAAAACAAGTGGATGAGCTCCCACTTAAAAATAATATCTTTTCAAATGTCAATTTTTTACCTTTTATAGTCATGACAATTTGTCTTTTGTGTGCGTATAAATTTCCAAGAAAAAATTGATCAGATTTGTGTCGTTCTTTAAAAAAAATCAATTTTCATGATTACAAGATTTTCCTATTCTTTTTTCAGGCAAAAAAACATTTGTTCTAATTCTTATATATATTTAGACATGCTTCAAAATACTTGGGGAGCAAATCATTTGGTCCTGTCAACCCTTTAGTGAATTTATAGAACAACATTTTCCTTTCCTTAATAACTTCTACGTGTAGACTCTTAATCCGGTAAAGGTATAAGTTTGCGACAGATTAGATGAATTATACATGATGGTAGGAGAGGAGAGCAACCATCCAGGAAATAGAATGAAGGACTTGACAAGAAGGAGGGAAGGATGCCCAGCAAAAGTATCATAGTTGTTTCACAGTGAAGATTACCGATGTAACATGCAACTGTAGGAGAATATCATAGATGCATGGCTAAATAGGCTTGGACTGAGCAAAGAAATGTAACTGCATCGAGGCAGCCCTCAATGCATATATGCGAAATCATTGAAATCATTAGCTATGAAATGTGTTTTTTTCCAGAATGATATTTAAATTTATCATAACATAATCTAAGGCACATTATTTCCACACCATTTTTTGTGGCACCTAACAAATCAACATTTAATTTTATGTTAAGTTTGTTTCACCACACAGAAAAAGACTCAAATGGCAACAAATGGTTGCTTCAAATATATAAATAGTAACAATTAAGATCTAGCCGCGCAAATGCGCGGGTGGACCCGCTAGTTTCACCTAAGTTAGCTCAAAAACGATCCATTTCACCTATGTTAGCTCCAAAATGACCCATCACACCTAGGTTAGCTCTAAAATGATGCATTATACCTAAGTTAGCTCATAAACGATCCATTTCACCTAAGTTAGCTAAAAACGATCCATTTCACCTAAGTTAGCTCATAAACGATCCATTTCACCTAAGTTAGCTAAAAAACGATCCATTTCACCCAAATTAGCTCATAAATGATCCATTTCACCTAAGTTAGCTCATAAACGATCCATTTCACCTAAGTTAGCTCATAAATGATCCATTTCACCTTAGTTAGCTCATAAACGATCCATTTCAACTAAGTTAGCTCATAAATGATCCATTTCACCTAAGTTACCTCATAAACGATCCATTTCATCTAAATTAGCTCATAAATGATCCATTTCACCTAAGTTAGCTCATAAACGATCCATTTCACCTAAGTTAGCTCATAAATGATCCATTTCACCTTAGTTAGCTCATAAACGATCCATTTCAACTAAGTTAGCTCATAAATGATCCATTTCACCTAAGTTACCTCATAAGCGATCCATTTCATCTAAATTAGCTCATAAATGATCCATTTCACCTAAGTTAGCTCATAAACGATCCATTTCACCTAAGTTAGCTCATAAATGATCCATTTCACCTTAGTTAGCTCATAAACGATCCATTTCAACTAAGTTAGCTCATAAATGATGCATTTCAACTAAGTTAGTTCATAAATGACATATACTTCTTCTTCTAGTCTTCTTCTTCTAGTCACCTTTTTCTAACTTTCTTATTTGCCATTTTGCAGATTTCATTCACTTCACGGAAGCTAGCTTGCTATGATGGAGTGCTTGTTTTTTCTTTCATTCTCTTCAAGTATTCTTCTAGCTTGCTATGATGGAACTTGCTATCTTGATGAAACTTTGCATTGTAATATGTATGGATGGAACAATGTGTATGTGCAACTTGCTATGTATGAATGGATGGAACTATATATGTATGTATGATGAAACTTATGTGCTGGATATGTCATATGTTTGCTGTTAAATAGCCCTGTGAAATATATAAATAAATAAAAAAAATAAATAAATAACACTATTCTGATCACGGGATCAGAATAATATTCTGATCACAACCTGAACTTCCCGTATAAAGCGCCTGAACTTCCCTGTGTACGAACCCGACCTTCGGGCTATCTTCGCAACCGTGGCCTCCCACGTGTCGTGGTTTTGTCACGGCAGATGTCCTCGTGAAAGGACTTAGTCGTGGAGCCATCACTACGGGTTAACTTGAAGGAGTTAAAGCGGACGCAAAGACACAAGAGTTTATACTAGTTCGGCCCCTTCGATGAAGGTAAAAGCCTACGTCTAGTTGTGATGGGATTGATGTGGTTTCGATGACTAGGGAGCAAATAAGCTTCGCCTAGGCCTCGAGTTGTTGTCCCTTGAACCGCCCCGGGTCGTCCCCTTATATACACGGGTGACGCCCGTCGGTTCACAGAGTCCCAATCTCCGGTTCATACTCGTATCCGGGTTGGTCTCTCTCTATTCCTAACTTACAATACAAGTTTACATACCAGGCCGGTTTACGGCTACAGGTTCTAAACCGACTACAGGCCTTGGGCCCTTTCCTTCATGCTCGGGCTTTTACACCGTTGAACTACTGATGAAGTTAACCCGGCCCAGATAGGCCGGTTTACGCCCAGTAGTAATATCCCCAACATTAGGCCCTAGATTGATTTGAACAGGTTCATGTCAATCCTTGATAAAAAACCTTCATCTTCAACATCTTCTTGTAGTTGTTGAACCGCCGTGATGTCACCTTCTCTGGTTGCTGTAAACCGGCATGACGTCCCTATAAAGATAGCATTCATGATACCTTCTTTGCTTAACAGATCCGCAGTAACCGAGGCGACAGCTCTGCTTCCCAGATTTGTGGTTCCTTGATTCACGCGTCTGACACAGGTCTCTTGCCTTATAAATAGGACCGAAGGGTCATTCCTTTTCTCCCCTCCGTCCCCTTTCTCTTCGTCTTCCTCGCGTCGCTAGCCTCGGAGCTCCGCCGCCGCCGTCGACCTCTGCACCGTCTTGGGCCGCTGCATCAACCTGAACGCACCAGAAAAACGCAGCGATCTTCTGCATCTCCTCAACTCTGGTAGGTCCTCAGTTTCCCTCGACCTAGGTTCGTTCTAGGGTTTCTTGTTCTTGCAGTGTTCCATTAACTGTTCATGCTCATACTAGACTCCTGGATAGATCTGTGACACCTTGCTCTGATTAGTAGTAGTTTTTAGCATCCGCCTGTAGTTTCGTGCTCACGTTCATAGATCTCGCATATTATTTCCTGCTCATTGCATCAATACTGCTCGCTTTTATTCTTTTGGATATTTTTCTTCTTTTACGATCCGCTTCGGATCCTTCGTTGTAGAGAAATCTTGTGAAACCTGTTTACGCACACTTAGCCGTTCGCAGCCTCAATTGCTTTCAATATTTAGATCAGCGGTTTAACTTAACATAGAAAGAATTAATAAACCGGTATACACCATTAGTCCCCTTGTTGAACCGCCGTAACTCCTTAACCGCATAATCGCCGCTTCATAGAACTCCGGTTTAGATGTAGTTGTCTCCGATTTAGCATTGTACACGGTTCTCTCTTTGTCCCAACACATTTCTTGAACCGGATTTATATTTTTGTAGATTTTATCATGGCCAAACAAGTATATGAGTGCAACTGGGCTCCTTCCCGTGTCACCGAAACTCAATTAAACAATCTGGTCCTGACTGGCGCTTTAAGCAATAAAGATACTATCCATTGGAGGGTTCCTGGCAAAGAATGTCCACCCACACCTCAAGAAGGAGAGGTTGTAGCTTCGCAGATCACTTAGCCTGGAGCTTTAACCCGCCCAGTTCAAAATTTTACCGAGATGTCTTAGCCAATTTTCAACTCCGTCCGCAAGATACTGGCCCCAATTCTGTTACCAATATATGTCACTTCCAAGTGCTCTGTGAGGCATACTTTCAAGAAGAACCCACAGTTGAGCTGTTTAGAGACTGCTTCCATCTAAAACGCCGCATAGAATTCACTGATGGGTCCAACATAGAATTGGGTGGTGTGGCGATTCAAAAAAGGAAGGAGGTCACTTATCCTCATGCCAAACTGCACAGCCACCCCAAGGAATGGAATCAATCATGGTTCTATTGCGTAGACACCTCTCCCGCCAATGAAAATCCTTTGCACGGCTTTCGTCCGAGCGGCTCAAGAATACACATCCTTTCCGCAAAGATTAACCACCAAGGGAGAAGTAAACACGCTCCTCAACTCTCCAAGCTCGGGGCCTTCATGGCCAATGGTTTAACAGAATTGATCTACGCGCTGTTGGATATCATGGAGCATACTGCCCCTATCCCAGCGCTCGGTTTAATGTGTGAGTACCTTTGGTAGCGTCAACGACCCCCTCCGACATGTTAATATCCATCTTACCAATGATGAGGTCACCGAGGCTGTGAAGAAAATGTTGAACGAACCGGAACACCTCTGTGCCCGAACCGGTCTGCTCCCCTTTTGTGCTACCAACAAACCACCATCTGTAAGACTCTGACTGTATTTTTTACTGAATATATTACTGCCATTTCCGGTATCTTGTTTAACATCAACTGCTGCTTAATCAGGGTGATGATCCATTCTGGAGCAAGAAACTTCCACAAGAGCAACCAGAAAAGCCAGACAAACCGGAAAGACCAATCCGGCCAAAGACCAAAGTTATCAAGAGGTCTGCTTATAAGAGGAAAACCACTGCATCTTCTGATCCGGTTGTGGATGACGATGTGGGTAATCCGGACCTTGCGGTAGAACTTGATTCACTTGGCTTACTTTTCATACGCCTAATTAATGATGATATTTGTCAGGATGATGCTGAAGCTAGTAATGCTGATGTTGCAGAGGTAACTATTCTCTCCTCTGACTCAAATCCTTTGCCTTCACTAAAAATCCGTCGGGCAAACCGGAAAATTAAATTTTCTCATCCCCTTGCTTGTTTGGATCCCAAATTTCTTATGAAGACTCAAGAACATGAAGTTCGCCGCACAACTCGGCACAGCGGCCAGGTAGTTACCTCTGCCGGTTTACCGAACAGTCCGGTTCGGAAACGTCGTTCAGAGGTCTCTAATTTGCTTGTCAGTGCTTGTCCTAAAGCGGGCTGTTTTCGTCAACCTCTTAATCCCTCTGACTCCGATTATCAGGCCACTTCCCATTCCTCGTCCTGCGAGTCATCAGCTACTCAGCTGCCACCACTTAAAACGGTGCTTGGGTAAGTTATACATATCATATTGTTTCTATTGCATCATTGCATAGTATATGCTGTATTTGGCTGTTATCATGCCTTTTCAGGGCCAAGCCTAGGCCGAGCAAAAAGGCTCGCCTGGATAAAGCGGCTGACGAAGAGACTGCCCCTGAACCGGACAGCGCCCCAAATCTTGAAGCGGCTATTTGCGAAGATATGCCCAATGATCCGCCACTGCAAGATGACGATTTTGTTGCTGAAAGGCCTGTTGACACCTCCCGTCCTGCTGACCAGCCCAGAAGGCCAACCCGGATTGAAAAATCCACCAGTCCAATCCGGCCTGCTGACAAACCGACTGTCCCTGGTCAAACCGGTGATACCAAGGACGATGACGTTGTGATTACTGGCTTATCCAAACATTCTGTCAAAGAAGAATTTGCCACTATGAGCAAGGGCAAGTGGAATGTTGACCTGGCAACTTACGCTGCTCTGAACCCCCAAGATCTTCATTCTGGCTACTTGAACCGCCTGTATACCAGCCGTGATTATGAAGCTGGCCTGGTGAAGATGATGAAAGAAAAATTCGAGGTAACCTCCATGTTCTTTTCCTGCTTGGATATTTCAATTTTAGTTAACTCTCCTAGCCCCCAAGGGCCTGTTTGTAATCTTCTTTCAAATCGAGACTTGATACAGAACTCAATACTTTCAGAATTAACTGATGTAGCCCCCAAGGGCCGGTTCAACTCAGTATAGTTAAACCGGGACTTAACATAAAACTCAATGCTTCAGAATTCACTGATGTAGCCCCCAAGGGCCGGTTCAACTTAGTATAGTTAAACCGGGACATTAATTTATATCACATCATCAGAACATGTTCGAGCAAATAGCCATTAGCCCCCAAGTGCCAAGTTGAATACCTGTATTGAGCTTGGGACTTTGTGATTTTATTGACAGATGAAGATCAAATATGCATTAGCCCCTAAGTGCCAAGTGCATAACTTGTTATGTGGTTGGTACTTAAAATTGTACCGTTTGTTAAATCAGATGACTGTCTGTATGTAGGCTGAACTGAGGACTAAAGAAAGCCAACTCACCGATCTTCAAGAAAACTTGAAATCCCAACAAACTGAAACCTCAAAGGCAAAAGAAGAATTGACCAGCGCTTTAGGCGTCATGGAACAGCTTAAGGAGGGCTTCAAAAAGGAGTGGGCGGATTGGGCCACTGAGAAGGCCGCTTTAACAAAAAAGGTTGAAAATGCTGAAGCTGCCCTTAAACCGGTGGTAGATGAGCTGACCAACGTGAAGCGGCAAGTGCATGCCATGACTGCTGCCATCTTTGGTAAGCTTCCTTTGGTTTCTATGATAACTTGGCCTTCTTATGATAAGTCAGGTTTGTGATTTTTCTTGTAATGCTGCAGGCACACGCATTGGTCACTTGGGGTCAGATGTTCGGATGAAATTGAAAGCTACCTACACTTTAATCGAACAGATGTACACTGGAGCGCAGCGGATCATCTCCACTGCATCACATAACAATCTGGCACCCTCTTTAATTCAAGATACTCTTAGGAGGTTGTCAATGCTTCCCGCCCGGGTTGAAGAGCTGAAGAAATCTGCTGCTCGAACCGGTGCCATTAACGCCTTAATCCGGGCAAAAGCATGGGTGCCAGATTTCGATCCTGTTGAGGCAGCTCAGGGCTATCCCAGTCTGAAGGAAGACGGTTCAGAGTTCAACGAAGATGACCTGAGAGCGATAAACCGGGCGGTGCGCCCTCTGGCTTGCCAATTGGCCGAAGAGGCAGACATGTCGCATTATCAAGCTCAATATAACGATCAGAACAGACGAGTAGCTGCACCTATTCCCGAAGCGGAGAACCTGATCCCTCCGATCCGTAAGCATACTTACGCTCCTGATATTGAACCATCTTCCCTGATCCATGAGGAGGCTGTCTTTCAAGCTTTAATGGGAATCGACTGGACCACTGTTGACTTCCAAATGGGTAGGGATGAAGAAGCTGAAGCGGCGCAGGACGACCCACAACCGTCAGACCGGGGCGGCGAGCAAGCATGAACCGGAAGCCGGTTTAAATAGGGGCTTTATTATATTCCGCCAAGAAAACAATGATCTTATTTGGGCACCATGTTGCCTTGTAATAGGATAGCCAACACTTTTGCTTTTAATATGCCTTCGTGCATAGGTGCTGATACTTTCGATTGAATGATCGAAACCTTCAATCTATATTGCCTGCAGTCATAAAATCTTAAACTGCCACGGCGGTTTGTGCCGCCAGCCGGCTTGTGACGTTCATATATATATGCAAAAATATTGAGTTATATGATCAAAATTTGTGATACAAAATACCTGCCATCGCTGGGCATGAAGTTGGCTTAGCCAATCTTGAAGCGGAGGTTGTAGAAACCATTACCGTCAAAGGAGAAAACAGCTCTTGTGTTTATAATGCCGGTTTACCATGTAAACCGTGCCGGGTCATGACAAGCCCCCTGTTACTCCATAATGGGATGTTAACAGAAAAAGTCAAACCGGAAAAAAATTTATCTCCGGATTAAAAATGGACCGAATTCCGTCAATTGACAGTTTGAACCGGTTTAAAAAATGTTATCGCAACAAAAATCAAATAACAGTTATGAAAAAATATGGAAGCAAAGGCAATGATAAAACCGTTTGCAAAAAGAGGCTTTACTGAGCCGATCAGATGGTGTTACAATGGTCGGACACGACCAAGCTCCCAATAAGGTGTAGCTATGGTTCAGGTCAGCCAGGTCCGCAACTGAAACCGTGGCATTATGCCGATCAAGTGGCATGGAAATGGTTCGGGTTCGACCAAGCCCCCAAGTGACTCTATGGCCTTAGGCCGATCAAGAGGCGTGACTGGTTCAGACTTGACCATGTCCCCAAGTGATCTGGTGGCTTTCGCCTATCAAAAGGTGTTTCATTGGTTCAGACATGACCAAGCCCCCAAGTGATATCATAAATCTTTTGAAAAGCAAACTCAAGGGGTAAAACGGAGGCCGCTTTAAGACAGAGCAACTCCATGTAACCACGCATGATGTAACAGAACAGATACCCCGCTTTAGCTGAGGCTCCGATTTATTACTTTATTCATAATATACATTGTCATAATATGTACATGAGTAGAGCCGATGGCTCAGGTATAATAAGGCCGAAGATGAGCTATGTTCCACGGCCTGTTGGTCTCCTCCTCCGATGTACGTGAGTCTTTATGCTCTCGAATATCGACCAGATAGTATGACCCGTTGTGCAGATTCTTGCTGACCACGAAAGGTCCCTCCCAAGGTGGGGATAACTTGTGCATATCAGTCTGGTCCGGAAGCTCCTCCATCGTGACCCGACCCATGAAAACCGGATCCTGAGCCACCACCGGACCCATGATCATAACGGAAAGCATTAGAGTTTTTGAACTCCTGCATAATGTAATAGTCCTTCCAAAGGTGGTTGGCTGGCATCTCCTTCGTCCCGTGTTTTGGACAGGGTTGATTCAATAGATAGTTCAAGCGGTCCGGATTGGGATTAGGCGCTCCACTTTGATTCGGGTGTTTACCTTTGCGCCGCTGGCCCTTGTCCTGCGTGTTGGTATTAGCTACGAAGTCCATGTTGCCATCCGCTTTACGCTTGCCTCCGTTCCCGTGGCCTGCCGGATTGTGCTGATGCCCCTTGGAGTTGCTGTTCTTCTTTCCCTTCCCTGCCTTGTCATCCTCAGACTCGGGATCCTTGGTACTATCATAATCAGCATACGTCACTAAAGCGTCCATGAGAGTTCCCATGTCATTACAAAATCGCTTCATGCGCCCCAACTTTAACTTCAAAGGCTCAAACCGGCAGTTGCCCTCCAGGGTTAAGATCGCAAAGTCAGCGTTGATCCGGTCTGATGAGTGCAAGATTTCCGAAACGCGGCGTACCCAATGGGTTGTTGACTCCCCTTCCCCTTGGACGGCCAAGTCCACTACGGACATGGGCTGCTTACAGGTATATTTGAAATTCTGGATAAACCGGGTTCGGACTGGGCCCATGAACTGATAGAATTGGGCGGCAAGCTCTTTAACCAAGTACGGGTCGTCCCTTCAAGCATCATGATAAAATACTTTGCACACGCGGCCTCATCCACATCTAGCATCTCCATGGCCATCTCATAGCTCTCTATCCATGCTTCTGGAGGTAAATCAGCAGTGTAATTTGGCACCTTGCACGGACCCTTGAAGTCTTTGGGCAAGCGCACGTTGCGTAAAGCGGGGATCAAACAGGGCACCCCCAAGCTAGAAGCGACCCCTGGCTCGACTGAGGTGGTGGGGCGAACCGGCGTAAGCTGACGCGCCTCGTTCTGTGCTGCTAACTCGGCCTCCCTGCGCGCTCGGGCCCGGTCCACCACCTCCTGGGCGTTATCGACACCACCTGCCGGGTTGTTGCCACGGGGCGCACCACGCCGTGCATTACTTGATACGGCCGGTTCATCCATGTGCTCGCTATAGCTCCGGCTTGGGCGGGGTAGAGTGGATCCGGTCGCTGTCTGAATACGCTTCCTGTTGGACCAAAGCTGTCCTAAGGAGCTCCTTGACCCGTCGCGTCTCTATCGCCTGTGGTGAATCACCTTCAATTGGAATAGCCTCCAGCCGTGCCGCAGCTGCAATAAGGTTATACATCGGGTTGGAGTAGTGACCCGGAGATGTTTGCACAGCCTGAGGCACACTGGCGTTATGATGAGGTAGATCTATTAAGCGGGACTGGACCGGCGCGCCCGTCCCAGGTGCTTTCGCCCGGTTTACCACTGGCGGATTAATGGTTCCCGCTCCGGGGGTGTTGAAGAGGTCTCTGGCTTCAAAAACTGAAGGCAAACGGGATCTGTATTTCCTCTTCATGACTTCATGTGACGCGTTCTGATCCAACATGAGCCTATAAGCCTGCGCATCTAAAGCGGCCCGCTCTGCCGTCATCCTGGCGTTTGCAGCTGCTAGATCCGCTTTAGCCTGAATGATTTGTTCCTTCACATTCGCAATCTTTTCGTTATGAGCGTCCTGATCCGCCGGGTTACCCTCTGCCATGAGCGCAGCCAACGCATCGAACAGATCTGATAAAACTTGAGCCGGCGGGCGCACAGGGCCTCCTGCCCCGGCAGCCGTCACCGCTGTTGAACCGGAGATCATTGCCACAGCAGTCGAAGAGTGAAGCGCTGCTTGTGTACCGGCCATGAATATTCCGACCCGGTTGGGCAGATCGAAGGGGTCCGGAATACTGTCACCATCAGAACAGCCCCCAATCCGGCCATCTTGTAACTCGGTTGTGACTAAATCGCCCGGAGTAGACGTTGGTCTCGCCACCAGATTCTGATCCGTCCTCATAACTTCCTCCGTGGATGACTCCCACAAAGGCACGCTTCACGGCCGGTTTGACCTGGGCGGATCGCGCACAATGAGCTGTCTCGACGAGGTCGGTGCAGGTGTCCAACTCAGGGTCCGGTTCACCGATCTTGCCAATGAAAACGTGTATGCCACCAAAGGGGACCCGGTACCCGTACTCAATCGAGCCGGCCTCGGGGCCCCAGCCTGTATCGTCGATGTAGAGCTTGCCACGACGACTCTTGGTCATCCGCCCACAAAGATAGCCTTCGAGTCCTTCGAGCTTGCCCTCCAAGATCATCAAACCATCGTGGGATAGCCCCACGGTGGGCGCCAACTGTCGTGGTTTTGTCATGGCAGATGTCCTCGTGAAAGGACTTAGTCGTGGAGCCATCGCTACGGGTTAACTTGAAGGGGTTAAAGCGAACGCAAAGACACAAGAGTTTATACTAGTTCGGCCCCCTCGATGAAGGTAAAAGCCTACGTCTAGTTGTGATGGGATTGATGTGGTTTCGATGACTAGGGAGCAAATAAGCTTCGCCTAGGCCTCGAGTTGTTGTCCCTTGAACCGCCCTGGGTCGTCCCCTTATATACATTGGTGACGCCCGTCGGTTCACAGAGTCCCAATCTCCGGTT
Organism: Aegilops bicornis; assembly: GCA_021605145.1. Taxonomy (NCBI): domain Eukaryota; kingdom Viridiplantae; phylum Streptophyta; class Magnoliopsida; order Poales; family Poaceae; genus Aegilops; species Aegilops bicornis. The sequence continues at coordinate 832,478,536 of CM038675.1, read as the reverse complement.
CTACTCGTATCCGGGTTGGTCTCTCTCTATTCCTAACTTACAATACAAGTTTACATACCAAGCCGGTTTACGGCTACAGGTTCTAAACCGACTACAGGCCTTGGGCCCTTTCCTTCATGCTCGGGCTTTAACACCGTTGAACTACTGATGAAGTTAACCCGGCCCAGATAGGCCGGTTTACGCCCAGTAGTAATATCCCCAACACCACGCGAATTATTTCGGTCGGTAGTGTTGTATGTGATGTGACTGTAATCCAGATGCTCATACCTGCATCTAAATCCTCGTTTTGATTATTTTGCATTTTGGCAGATTCTCTCTCGGGGCGAATGAACTCGTGTCTGTTTATAAGTTTAATGCATTCACTGTGTGTTCTGGAAGCTCCAACATGATGGTAATTTGGTGTAAGTACGAGTTTCGTGAGCAATTTGTCGTTAATTTCAACGGATTTGATTTCAGGTTTTGTGTTCTTCCTCCGCGGGAGTGGTTTCCGTAGCTTCTGTCGATTTGTTGTTTTTCTGTGAATATAGAGTGTGGATTTGATTGCAGTAGTTAGATTCCATCGTTGATGCGCTGTTAATTTGATCATCGAGGCGAATACACCCCTGAAATCGGGCAATTTTGGATCTCCTGTCCGCCCGTGTTGATTCCGGTTTTTCGATGAGGCAGCTTGATGGCTTTGTCGTTTTGATGTTACGGCGTAGTAGGATATCGTTCGAGGTCGCGGACTGAGAAGGTGCAGTCACCCAAGTATCTGAAAAGAAAATTCGATAATGCGTTTTTTTCCAGTGATTCTACTGCCTGTGTTACAGAGTTGGACTTCTGCACCTTTTGTGCTTGAACTTCCCTCGTTTAATGCATGTTTTTTCCAGTGATTCTACTGTCTGTGTTACAGAGTTGGACTTCTGCACCTTTTCTGCTTGAACTTCCCTCGTTTTAATTCATGTTTTTTCCAGTGATTCTACTTTCTGTGTTACAGAGTTGAACTTCTGCACCTTTTGTGCTTGAACTTCCCTCGTTTTAATCCATGTTTTTCCAGTGATTCTACTGTCTGTGTTACAGAGTTGGACTTCTGCACCTTTTGTGCTTGAACTTCCCTCGTTTTAATGCATGTTTTTGGGTGATCTTTTGTCTGATCTGTTCGGTTGGTGTTGTTATATAAATCTTTGTGTACGTTTTTTTGTTTTTCAGAGTACTCATATACGTAAATGTGGAGCTGGTCCATAGATACACAAATCATCCTTTTTATATTTATTCTGTCTTTGGGACTAGTTTTTTGGATCATCCACATTCTGTGGTAGTAATTGGACTTCTATGGTACAAGTGATTGAACTTCCTGATTTCCACATTGCAAGGTGGTGCAACATCAGGCTATATTTTTCCTTTTTTTGTTTTTTTTGTAATTTTCAATTTTCTAATTTGGGTTTTAGTTTGTTCCGTGGCAACTATGGGATTATTCCCAAATATGCGTGCACACCTTACTTTTTTTTGTAACATGTTTGCATACTTCAAACAGTTGTAGAACTTCAGCTTGTGTTTAACGTGAACTTACAAGATTTTTGCTTCTGTGTAATTTGTCTTTCTACATGTTCATTTGATGTTTTTTCAAAATGCCGAACTTCTGTGTTTTTACAACTAGAACTTACCTTTATTAAGAACATTTGATTAGTTAACTTACACCTTGTGCATTTTGTTTCTTCGACACTAAACATTATTATTCCTCAGGTGCTTCTTTCTTGGTTTTTTATGTCACAACAAAAAATTTCTTGGATGCAGGTTCATCTTTTTGACATTGATATTCCAGGACAGATTACATTCCAGAAATAAAAAATGCTTAGTAGATTTCTTTTCTGCAATTTGTTGTAACTAGTGTGTAAGTGCGGAGCTGGACCACAGGCACTATCTTCAGTAGGATCTGCAGTTCTTTTTTATTAATGGTTGAACTTCTGGTTTTGGAGATTGCACTCCACATTGGAAGGCGAAGGTGCATGATGCTCTATATTTTCTTTGTTTGGTTTTCTTTGTAATTTTAATTCTCCAGATGTTTTCTTAGACTTTTGTCTCGTGAGAAATCATGGGATTAGCCCAAGTATGGAACGAGCCGGAGCAGGCGACGACGCGGCATGCCGCGTCATCGCATGTGGAGGCGAGTCCGTCACATCCGTGACCCCACTATCTATCTTAGGGTTTTTAGGGTTTAGGGTGCGTGTGGTGGGGAGTGGAAACAGAGTAACCGCATTGCGTCCTGTCAAATCCTAGCACGCAGCAATGCAGTAGCGCGAGGCCGAGCAGGGGGGAGGGGGGGGGAGGGACCCCCATCCCCTCTCCCTGCGAGGCCGAGACAGGAACGAGCCGGAGCAGGCGACGATGCGGTGTCCCGCGTCGTCGCATGCGGAGGCGAATCCGGCTCATCCGGACCCCACTATCTATCTTAGGGTTTTAGGGTTTAGGAGTGCGTGCGGTGGGGTTGGAAACAGAATAACCGCATTGCGTCCTGTCAAATCCTAGCACGGAATAATGCGGTAGCGAGGCCGAAAGGTAGGGAGGGGGGGGGGGCCCCCTCCCCCTGCGAGGCCGAGACAGGAACGAGCCGGAGCAGGCGAAGACGCGGCGTGCCACGTCGTCGCATGCGGAGGCGAGTCCGTCACATCCATGACCCCACTATCTATCTTAGGGTTTTTAGGGTTAAATATGAACTTCATCTGTTTTTGTACTTGAACTTCTTCTTTTTCTTTCTTTATGGTTTATTTATTCTTATTGCTTTACTTCTTTTATTAGAGTACTTGAACTTCTGTTCTATATTTTTTGAACTTCTTTCCTCTTGTTTTTTAGGGGCATATTTATGTATGTATGTTTCTTCCTTTAGTAGTGTATTTGCCATCTATTTCTGGTTTTGAGGATATAAGCGGTGCTATTTTTGTGATCTTATCTCATCATAATAGATGTATTTAAATGGTGCATTTATTTTATCTACACATGTATTTACTATTTTAGCTGTTGGGGGGTAAAATTGTAAATTCGGTGGTGCTGCAAGTCCCACGACAGATAGGCATTAACTGACCATCTCCCTCGCCACCACATCGTGGAAAATTCCTCTCCCTCTGTCGCTCGCTCTCTCCCCCCTCTTTGTCGCTCCGCTGCCTCCTTCAACTGCAACTCCCCTCAATTTCTCTGCCCCTGTCCCCTGCCCTCGCGAGTGGAGTAACCGGCGCACTCCCCCGCTCCTATTACTCCCCCGCACCGCGCTCTCCCTCGCCCAGCACACTCTCCTCCGCTCTGAAGCGAGGGCGGCAACTGCTTGCGCGTGGCGTCGTGGGGAGTGAAGAACCGCTGCAGATTCGTGCTTGGAGAGGTACAAATGCTGCCCCCCGCCCCCCTAATGCTTGTATTCACTTTCGCCAAATCTGTGGAGGCCTGCCCTGTTTTCTCTGTTTGCTCTCGCGTCCACCTCGTACCCCCTTTTTCTCATGGTTTGGTGGGACATTAGGTAGGGTTCTTGGGCGTGAGGTGGTTGGAATGCATTCCCCCGTGGCCAGATTTGTTTGTGATTGTAGCGACCCGACCTCAGATGGTCAAGTCTACGTATACATGTCATCCCTGGATCGGTAATCTTGACACACACGATTACTCGAAGGGTTTATAACAGAGTAGCAATCACACACTTATTACATCGAATGTCTCAAAAGAGAACTATTACAATAATATGGCTTAAGGCCATCTAATGCGATAACAGCGGAAGGCTTGGAAGACAAAGTGAGTCCATCAACTCCAACGGCATAAGCGAGCTGCAGCAGCGACCTACCAATCCTTACTACTAGTTTGAAAAGTCTGCAACATAATATGTTGCAGCCCGAGAACGGGTCAGCACATGGAATATGCTGACAATGTAACACATAGAGAGTAATGAAAGAATAAGCTATACTACATGCATATATGGCTGGTGGAAAAGCTCTATGGTTACAGTTTTGCAAAAAAAAGCCAATTTTTCCCTACATCAAAGGAATAAATTTTATTTTAACTATCATGGTGGTTGAAACATCATTGAGAAGGTATAACCCCAACTCAATCCCAATTAAGGTATTAAACATCCCAACAATATTAATTTAGAGTGATGAGAAAATGCGAATACTCAAGTACTAGATACTCAGAATTGTCCATAACCAGGGACACGGCTAACCATGATTAGATTGTACACTCTGCAGAGATTTGCGCACTTTTCCCCACAAGACTCGATCACCTCCGTTGGTTTCTCGCACTACATGGTGTTTGAGAAACGGATGACCGAGACACAATCTTTCGTAAACATTAACTCTCTACTCCGGATAGATCATACCAAACCTATAAAACCCACTACCGCTGATCTACCTCTTGAGAGCTTCACGTAACTTACTCAACTATGCTAGAGCCCATAATAGCTTGTGGCTGCACACGGAAGTTTCTAGCATGAATAGTCTCAGTTCCTTTGAGCACAGGTGGCGGTCCTTAGGAAGATCACACGGGTACCCGGGATTTCAAAAAATAAAGCAGACAACACTGGGTTCCCCAGTGCCTCAATCCACCCGGATGTGTATTTAAGTTGCCACCTTAAAGTAAACCATTAATTAACAATCTCACATCTGTCGTGAATATCTCTCAAACCCAAACCACGTCTACGAGCATAGCATAGCAATATAAGCAACACGTAGAAGTAACTCCCAAGGGTTTGATAGTAACAGGGCAATAGGTTCCTATCTCATCATCTACTTCCCAACCCACAAATTAATGACATCCTAATCATGCAATGTTTGAGGATTGAGCTAATGCACAAAAACTGGGTATGAAAAGGTATGATCAAGTGTTACTTGCCTTGCTGACGATCCGTGAATCCTAGAGACTTCGTAGTAACACGCTTAGCACTCCGGGAATTCTATCGCAAGCAAACAATACATACATAAGCAACAAACAAATATGCACAAAGCGAAACTTCAACTGAAAGAGGTTGGCGGAGAGTTCAACTTAAGAACTCCGGTTTGCGAAAAGAATCAAACCAAAGCGAAACAACGAAACTCAACCGGCGAGAGAAACAAGATCCGTTTACTAATCTGAACTAGAGTCAAATTTTACAGAGGCAAAAACTGATTTAAGTTGGCTATTCGGAAAGAGGGTTTCGAGATGAAACTCCAGGCGCTTGAATTGCCTGATTCCGATAAACGAGCGAAAAAGTTATACTAATTTGAACATCGGTTCGTAAATCGCGATTGGAATAATCACGGAATAAAACCGATAAAAGAAAAGCGACGAGCGGCTAAGCGAGCGAGCGTTCGTTAGCGGAAACTAAACGACTAACAGTTCGTAGAAACGAACGAACGGGTGAACGTTCTTAAAATAAATAAACCAGAAAAAAAACCAATCTAAAAAAACGGCTAGGGTTTTATAAAAAAACAGAAAGGGTTATTTAAAAAGAACCGGCGGCTACCTCCGACGATCGTCCGGCGGCAGCGGCTGCTCCCGGGTCCGGCGAGGGGCGGCGAGGGGTGGGGCGGGCGGCGATTCGGGCGAGGGGCGGCGGCGGCACGGGAGGCGGCGGCGACGGCGGTGGCGGGCGCTGGCTCGGCTGCCTGGTCGGGTCCGAGGCGTGCGGCGGCGGCGGCGGTGGTGGTGGCGGGTTAGGGGGGAGAGGGGGGTATGTAAAGGGGGGGAGAGGTGGCTTGGGGGAGGGGGCAAGGCGGCGGGGGAAGAGTCCGGCTCAGACTCTTGTCAGGTGGCGGCAATGCGGCGCTGCTTGGACCAACACCTTTCATGGGCCTTTAGCCCGATCGGTAGCAGTTCTTTTTTTTAAACATTCCGCTAAAAATTGTAAAAACCCTAGGAAAATAAATAAAAATCTAAAAATGCCAAAACAAGTTTTCTTTGCCTAAATAAAATATTTAGAACAAGATGAACTTTTCTTGGCCCCTAAAATGCAATTTTAAATATATGCAAATGTTCTCTAGGCAAATAAAATTCCAAATAAATAAAATAAAATTCCAAATAATGATTTTAATATTTTTCCTCTGGTATTTCAATTATTTTTGGCGAAGTCATATTATCTCCTCTCGTTTATTATTAAACTTGAAATATTTTTCCGGAGAGAAAAATAATAAAATTCAAAATCCTCGTCTTCATTATTGGATAAAATTCAAATATGAAAATCGGAAAATCCCCAACTCTCTGCGAGGGTCCTTCAGTTGCTTAGGATTTCGAGGATGACAAATGAGAATGCAATAAAATATGATATGCATGGATGACCTGTGTATAACATGCCAAATTGAAAATTTGGGATGTTACAATGATATGCTTGTGTGTGGATTTTCATTTCCCCTTTGTTGATTTTAGCAGTCAGGTGCATGTCAGAGAGGTTTTGGTGTGATTGTTGATGCTAGATCTGTTGTATCTAATGGCATTAGTGTTGTGGATTTGGAGGTCTAGATTATGTTTGTGACATTGTAGTTAGTTTCTGGATACGTTTTTTTGTTGTGCTTGCCTATATGTGCTACTGTCATCTATTCATACTTGTTGGTTCTAGTTGTTTGTAGTTGGTTCTAGGGTTTGATTCAGTTTCCTTTTTTGCATTTTGTTGAATGTTTTTCTACTTGCTAACTATATGGAATCAATCTTCTGTGTTTACAGGTTGTTCTAGTGTTTGGAGTTGCATTCATCGAGGCGGCTGTGTTGTCATGGCTTCAAAATCTTCTCCGGGTATATTAATGTAGTTCTGAAAGTCAAGATGAGTGATCGTGCGTGGATGTACACCGGTCACACTGATGAGAACAAATGGAGCACTGAATGGTTCACTCAAACCAAGGGGTTGGTGCAAGCCGCATTTGCAAATGGCCAGAAGAAATCCTGGTGCCCCTGTTTCCGGTGCGGCAATTGGGAAAAGAGGACAGTGGCTGAAATGGGCAAACACCTGTAGAAGAGTGGTTTTACGCCCGATTATACGGTGTGGACATATCATGGTGAGTCTGCCCAACGTGACCGAGCTGAGGTGGATCGTCATTGCACCGACGAGCATGGTACCGGGATGGAAAACATGGTGTAAGACTATGATAATGCTCGGGATTCAGACGAGGAGATGGAGGAATCTGCAAAGGCCCTCAATGAAATGTTGGAGTCTTCAAAACATTCGCTCCACGAGCACACTGAGCTTTGTCAGTTGGATGCCATCTCACAAGTAATGGCTCTGAAGGCTCAGTTCAACTTGGGCAGAGAATGCTACAACGCAATGATGACAGTATTTGGACGCTTTCTACCCAAAGGCCATGCAATGCCTGCAAACCTATACCAGTCGGACAAAATCCTCCATGCACTGAAGATGCCCTATGAGAAGATACATGCCTGTGAGAAAGGATGTGCCTTATTTAGTCTTGACTATGCGGACTTGAACTATTGTCCCATTTGCAAGTCTTCCAGGTATGTTGTGGTAGACAACAATATGGGTGAGAAGACACAGACCAAAATCCCCGTTAGTGTTCTTTGGTATATGCCAATAATACCAAGAATTCAACATCTTTTCATGTTCGAAGAGACGGCCAGACAGATGACATGGCACAAAACAGGCAAAAGAACCGAACTAGATGCAGATGGGAATCTGATGATGGTACACACATCAGATTGTGTTGCGTGGAAAAAGTTTGATGAATTACATGCTGACAAAGTGGCAGATCCAAGGCATTCTCGAGTCGGCATCAGCACGGATGGGTTCAGTGTGTTTGGTATGACGGTAGCCCAATACAGTTGTTGGCCCATATTTGTCTTTCCACTCAATCTCCCCCCCGAAAAGATTATGCAAAGAAAGAACATTTTCCTGACGTTGATAATTCCAGGGCCCAACTATCTGGGGAAAAATATGAATGTGTACATGCAGCCGCTTAAGGACGAATTGCAAGAAGCCTGGGATAATGGGTTCAAGACATACGACGCCTCTAGCAAACGGAACTTCATAATGCGTGTCTGGTACATGTACTCGACGCATGACTTGCCGGCGTATGCGCTATTCGTTTGCTGGTGTGTGCATGGAAGGTTCCCGTGCCCCACATCCAAGGGAGCTCTTAAGTTTCATTGGCTTCAGGCCGGTCGCAAGTTTTCTTGCTTCAACATGCATAGACAGTTCCTGGATCCTCGCCATAAGTTCAGGAAAGACAAGAAGAACTTCATCAGAGGTAGAGTTGTCAAAAACTCTGCACCACCTGCGTTGACAGGCCAACAGACCCTGTATCAGTTAAACGCTCTCGAGCCAGATCCAGAACATCCAGGGTACTTCAAGGGGTATAATTCTAAGCATGCCTGGACTCACAAGACATGCTTATGGGATCTGCCTTACTTCAAAGACCTCCTTTGCCCACACAACATCGACGTGATGCACACTGAGAAGAATATCGCCGAGGCACTTTTTGGTACATTGTTCGACATAGATGGGAAATCAAAGGATAATACTAAGGCTAGAATCGATCTGGAGGCGCTATGTAATGGGCCGTTACAAAACATGAAAGAACCGAAAGGAAAGCAGAACTGGACGAAGCCAAAGGCATGGTTCAATTTTGGAAGGCCAGCTATGAGGGAAATTATCTTGTGGGTGAAAATGCAGTTGATGTTCCCCGATGGGTATGCAGCGGATCTAAAGAGGGGAGCGAGTCTTGATAAATTGAAGATATTTGGTCTCAAGAGTCATGATTGGCACATATGGATTGAGCGGGTAATGTCGGTGATGTTGCGTGGCTTCATCCCCGAGGATGAATGGCTAGTACTGGCAGAACTCAGCTATTTATTCTGTGTTCTTTGTGCGAAAGAACTTTCGCCTGGCGTGCTAGAAGAAATGGAAGAGTTGGCACCGAAGTTGATCTGCAAGTTAGAAAGATCTTTCCACCGGGCTTCTTTAATCCAATGCAGCATTTGATTTTGCATCTCCCGAAAGAGGCAAGATTGGGGGGGGCGTGCAAAATCGTTGGTGCTACCCAACCGAGAGGATGCAGAAGACGCTTCGAGAAAAAATGTAAAAATAAATGTAGAATTGAAGCATTGATGACTGAGGCATTCATCACTGAGGAGGCGGCAAACTTCATGACAGCACACTACGAAGCCAAAAATCGTCATTTGCATAATCCGAAGCCTCGGTACAATGCTGACGACCCTAAAAAGGGTGGATCCAACCTTAGCCTATTCAATGGGAATCTCGCACCAGCCAGTGTTTCAAATCCAGTATCTTTGGATAACGTAGAATGGCGGACCATTTTGTTGTATATCTTCAACAACCTGATAGAAGTGCGGCCGTACATCAAGTAAGTTATCAGTACATTGTTTCGCAACTTCTATTTCCTTTGAACTGCTCTTATTCCTGGATATTTCATACAGCCGATACGTCGCCATATTCTCGTATGGAGCGGTGATCCAAAAGGATTCCGTCGAAGAGTATGAGCTTCTCACAAAGCAAGGAGGCGGCTATCCCGGTTTCATCTCTTGGTTCGAACAAACGGTAATTTCTATTAGACAATTTCATTTGATTCGCTAATATGTGTGTAATGCAACAATCCTTTCGTATTAAACTTGTAGGCTGATTTAGAGTCTATGGATGCCGAATTGAGACAAGTCGCTAATGGTTTTGACAATAAGGTCCATTCATTTGACAAATACGACATCAACGGGTATCGCTTTCGTACCTATGGCAAAGAGCTATCTATGGCCGACCGAAAGTCTACAAATTGTTGTGTATCTGCTATCGGTGAAGGAGATACCGAGTATTAAGGGAGAGTTGAAGCAATTTATGAACTTCTATTCTATGGTGAAAACCCACCGAATGTCGTAGTCTTCAAATGTTATTGGTTTCAGCCGAAGGAGACTAGAAGGACTCATGAACATATAGGGCTATTTGAAATCAAACAAAGCACCCATTTAGATGTTCCTGATGTCTATATTACGGCTCAACAGGCAACCCAAGTATTCTATCTACCGTGGGCCTGCCAAACTAATCCAAATCTGAAAGGTTCAGATGTCATTTATGAAATGCCACCACGTGCTAGACTATCTCCCCCAAAGGAAGAGGATTATGAACCTTACATTAACCCAGACACATATGAAGGAGAATTCTTCCAAGAGACACGTCTTTCCAAAAAGCGTTTCAAGAACCGCTATACTTCACCCCAAAACATTGAAGTAGACAGCGATAGTGAATCCGACATCACCCCGGAGGAGGAACAAGAAGAGCCGGAACAAGAAGAGGTTACTGCTGCAGATGACCTGTCAATGCTTGACCGATTACGTCAAGGTGGCCTTCCACATGTTGATGCCACTGAAGCCTATGAGGCCGTCATTGACTATAGTGATGATGATGATTATGCATTTATTGATGATACTGATGGAGATTATTAGTAGTGTCAGGTATTCAATTTTTTTAGGTTGTACTTGATGATGATACACTTAAGTGATATACATGTTATTATTCATGTCGGTATTTTTTTATGTTGTACTAATTTCGTTTACTCTTTGTCATGGCAGGTGTTGAAAGATGGTGGGCGCTGGTCGGGAGCGCTCCGAGGCCCTTTCTTCGTCGGTGCGTGGTGGGAGGTCCTCCATTCCACGCGCACCTCTCCGCCGAGCGTTGCTGGACAGTATGGCGACAGCGCCGGGCCCTTGTTCGTCGATCGCGGTGCCCAGCAGGGGACGAGGTAAGGGAGGGAAGAAGAGAGGAGCTGGAGCATGTGGTCGCGGGAGAGGAGGTAGGGTGACTGCTAGGGCGCCTTCCTCGCCGCCACCCCCAGCTGTTTCACCCAAGCACGTGACTGCTACAGTGGACTCGCCCGAGGAGGAGGCTACACGGACTCCGGTCCACGAGCCTCTGGTCCACAGGCCTTCAGCCCACGAGCCTCGGGTCGACGGGCCTTCGGCCCACGAGACCCCGGAGGAGCACACGTCTGGATGGGGTACCTGGCCGGATCAGCATGAGGGGCCGAATGGCCATGCTGATGATGGCGGGGAGCCGACTGATATTGAGGAGTAGGGGGGCACTGTCTACTAGCGTGGTTGTACACGGATCCCGTCCGTGTCGGCGACCCATGAGCAGAGGTGGTTGATTTTCCCTGATGGAGAGAGGTAAGTGCATTTAATCTTTTTGTACCTTCTGCATTCATGTTTCTTCAAATATCTAATGCATTGGCCTTGTCATGCTGCAGGGGTTGGGACCACCATCATAGTGTCTGCCGGCCCAACTCCGTCCTTGGAGTTCTTTGTCGGCAAAACTTCCCGGGGTTTGTCACGTTGCCTGGTGAGGGTCGGCTTCCAGAGCTTGGATTGAGCTGGGAGCACTATTTGGCTGCCTCGGCCCCGCCGGGTGAGATTATCGACAGTGCATTGTGCAAGACGAGGGAAAACGTGGTGATCAGAAAGTTCTGGGTAATTTCTCATTTACACAATTAAAAATCTTCGACTAGCTAGTTATTAATTATACTAATCAATATTGTCTCATTTGATTGTAGACATTCTACTGGTGTGAGGAGGGATACGAGGAGGAACCGGCAAATGTTATCGATAACGTCTGCAAGCGCCTACTACAGAACTTACAACACGAGGCTCGGGTGCAGGCTGCTCGAGACTACTACGCCTCGCATGGTATCAAGAAGACCAAGCCGGCGTGCCGCGAGAAGTTCTTGAGTAAGGAGGCTTACATGAAGGTAATTCTTAAGGCCTTGTACTTACTTCCTTCATTTAGTAATTCATAGCCGTAGCGCTCAAGTTTCTATTTGCTAACTTAGGTGCCTGCGAGATGGTGTGCGGATCAGATGGATTGTTGGGAGGTGTTGGTCAATGAGTGGTGCTCAAAAGAATGGCTAGCCCTCCACAACGAGGCCAAGGACAAACGTGCCCAAATGGAAGGTGTGCCACACCATCAAGGCAGCTCAAGTTATATCAGTTCGAGGCGGGCTGGGTATGTGGTTGCTTCATGATTCATGCAATTCATTTATTATGCTAGCTTTAGCCCTTTAATTACTAATTTACTTTGTTTCTCTCTTTCGAGACCACGCTACAATAAGGCGGATAAGGTGCCAGAGGTGTACGACCCGTATGCCATGGCCCACACTGCCTCTTACAAGAAAGTCAAGGCATTCTCTCCGTCTGACCTCGATGATCCAAAGAACTTCACCAACATCTGCTCCCACGACAAGCTCGTGAAATATAGAGATCAGGGGAAGGCGAGGAAAGGGGAGGACTTTAACCCGAGCCAGGGTCCCATTGATACAGAGGTGCTGATGATATCTGGTGGCGGGAGGTCCCATGCACTACTAGGAAAAGGCCTACTAATGGCGCACCGGTTTTGCCTACTAATGGCGCACTACCGGTGCGCCATTAGTATCACGCCTACTAATGGCGCACTACCGATGGCGCACTACCAGTGGTGCGCCATTAGTATCTGGTATACTAATGGTGCACCACCTAGTGCGCCATTAGTGTGCCTCTCGGGGGGCCATACGTAACCATGTGCTTTGTCATAATAATGGCGCACCCTGTTGTGATGCGCCATTAGTATCCTTTGGCACACTAATGGCGCACCTGGAGGTGATGCGCCATTAATATGAATATTTGGTTTTTTTTACTTTTCTGATTTTTGCACATGTTACAAAATATATTATTGGACAAAATATAGACAGCAGCACACAACAACAACAGATTCATCGAATACAATAGAAGATTAGTCTCCGAATACAATTCATCATATTAGTCTCCGAATTCAAAAGACCGAACAAAGATAAAACATTAGAAGTCTCAAGACCGCGAGTATCGAGTTTGTCTTCACATTACAAGTCGATATCGATCATCTAAACTACCATCACATAGAAGAGAGCTGCGGTCATCACGATGAGCATCATCGCGATCAAACTGGTCTTCATCCGGTTCCTCCAATGCTCCCTCCTCTCTCCCGCTAGATAGCGGGCGTATCTAGATTTGGCCTCCGCCCTAGTGGTGTACCCTTTGTAACTGTTACCGCTGAAACGATGAACCTGTCTCCGACACTCCTCCCAGTCGTTGTAGACTCCAGGAACCTTACCCTTGTACACGACATACGACGACATCTCTATGCACAAGCCAAACAACAGACAATACATAAGCAATATGTAAGTATGCAACAAAAGGATCGGAAGAGAAAAGCAAGACATTAATAGCACGATTCATGGTCCTACTAATTAATAGCATCGATTACATCTAAGTTGAACGACTGTCCAAACCAAAGAGACATACGAATTCATTAAAGTTTAATTACAACATGAGCCAATCAATGTTTCAGAACTACACATCACTACTTTCGACTCGACTCATCGGACAGGAGCGTAGATGAAGCCGCCGTCTGTCGTGATGGTCATGAAATCGCGGTTGTTGTCACCCTGCATTTGTAGCGTTTCATCTATCTCACTGTTGGACGGTTGACATCTGCGGAAGAACTGCCCCGAGGTATGAAGGAAATCTTGATGGATGATGTCCGCAAACTCCGACTGGATGCGAAAGAATTCTTGTCTGAGGTCCGCGTCCTGGGTTGCCGACAACCTCGCCACCCAATCTTTGAGACTATCTGGTAGCAGAAGGTGATGATGGTCCCTTACGATCGCCCGCATGTGATGGAGGGCGTAGTAGACATCCTTCTGACCGCCAGGCGGCTGCTTGACGCAGCAGAACTTCGTGTTGTGTGAGAAGGTGTGCTTGCCGTACTTACGAACTACCCTGGTGAAGGTGCCTCCAGATTTGGCGTAGCCAGGGAGAACATCATCAAGAACTTTCTTGACATTTGTGTAGTCTATCTTGGAGTTACGGTTCGGGAATTGAAATCATTGGCCATGGAATATTTCGGGCTTAGGAGGATGAGTGTGCAATGTGTGTCACTGCACAAAACACGGAATGTTAGAAAAAAAAAGAACGATTGAAATCTAAGAAATTATATGTTACGGGGCGGTTAAGGGATGACTTACTCGGGAAAGTAAGCCACAAGGAAGTTATCCTTATCTGGGTTTGCCAGAATGACGCCTTCGAGGTGTGAACTTGCAACTTGGCGGTCCCCAGCGCTGCTCAAGTGCTTGGCACGCATGTAGAAGGGGTCGACTATCACGATGTCCGGGGTCTTGTCTCTAATGATCCGCATCTGCATACTCAGCGAAAACAACCGAATGAAGGTGTGCAGCGGATGAAGGTTAAACATAGCAAAGATGTCATCAAACCGCAGGACGATCGTACCCCCGATGTCGCCATCCACAAAGCCCTTGCCCTCTGGCACCTTGGCCACGAAAACTGGGTATGCCACATCATTCTCTCTCAGACGCCGCTTCTCCAAAGAAAGAACACTGTCGTGCAGACTCCGCATAGCACCGGTTGTTCGGCATATTTGGTGGTAGCATCGCCCTACCCGCCACATGCACCCTCCTCGAGATATCCTTAGGTGAAGGTGGCCCGTCCTGAGCACGGATCGAACTCGGTGCCGGCTGGCTCGCACCGGCGCCCTTGTTAGTCTTCGTTCTGTCCCTTCTTCTTGATCTCCTGTAATGGGACCGAGTTCTGCTCACGAACCGCCTTCTTGAGCGTGTTGGGGCTGATAATATTTCGCACCTCAACTATCTCGAGGCTCGGTGAAAGCGGGAGCTGGGCGTGTCACGAGAACTGAACGCCCGAGCGGCGCTGTTGCAATTGGATTTCTCCGCCCGTACCGGCTAGATCACGGTCGTCTTGGTTGGGTTCTTGAGAAAGAGGCCCGCAGAACTTCGTCGGCGTACCCATGTTCGGCAAAGTACTGATCTACTTTGGTAAATGTACCATCGTCGTTGTCGCCGCCGTCCGGATCACATGCCATAGGGCTGTCCAGATCCTGTGCCATAGGGATGTCCGGCAGGTCCAGTAGCGTTGCGGCGTTCTTGCCATGGCTTGGCACCGGCACGACTGGCGGTCTTGTCTGTGGGGTGGTGTCCCCCGCCCCCAAACAAATCTGACTCTTCGGTCAAAGCAGGGGCCAGTTCTACGCAGCGCCGAGGTCATTTCATCTTCTTCGTCGGCCCCAGCGGGTCGAATCGGAGGTAACAGCTCGTCGCAGCCTGGCAGCAGCCGAACCACTTTAACCCTATACATTGTGGGTGCCATCAGATTACCGTGGAACATGCGGTTGCCTGGTTGAACGATTCTGCCCTTGGCGACATCGACCAACTCGCCGCCCACGAAGTGCAGAAGAGTGCAAGGAACGTCGGCGGCGCCCTACGAAAACATGTAGGGCGTCAGGGATGCCGAGTCAAAGGCAAGGAGATGAAGTCATCGGCCGAGAGGCTTAGTTACCGTGATGCCGTCGAGCTCGGCTATTGTCGAGGCACCACCAACGGCGGGCGTGCAAATGACGGAGGCGCTTCTTTGGCGAGTGCCGGCAGCGTACACCGGGTGCATTAAGCTCCAATGCCGTGCGGCGCCGGAGACACGAATACCGCCTCGCCGGAGACACCAATGGCACCGCTGCTTGCGCTGTCTTGAAGTTCTGGCCGTGAAGCTGGGAACCGGGAGGCCCACATTGGCCGCCCGCAATCCACGTCGTCGACCCATGAATCAACGTAGGCACCATGGCGTTGAGCTTCGTTCCGATTGTTGTTCCACGTGCTCTTGGACAAGCTCCGGAATCCACGCCACTTGTGCCTTGAGTGCTTCAACCTCGCAGCGTCTGGCTTTCCGAGCTGGTCTTTTCTCCTTCCGCACACCAGCGGTATAGTATGACCCCATTTTGTGGACAAGCCTTTGCGGCCACATGACCAGGTGACGTCGGCTTAGTGAGCTTATCCTTGTTTTTCATTACGTTCAACGCCCTATTTAAAGGGGTGTCGAAGGGGAGCTCTGAGGCGACCCAGCCATCTTGCTTTCAGTTTCTGCGGAAGGAACGTGAACCATTTAGAAATATTGGGGATTAATTAGAGTGCAACCATATGGAGCTAATTACGGGGGTGTATTCCTTACGAGAACAAGCTCAAGCGCCCTGGTCTTGGATCCGTGGTAAGCTCCTTTGTTATCGAGTCCTCCTTGTACCGGGCCTGACAAAGTTCCTGGTGCGCTTGTTACCGCTGTATTTCTCGGCGGGAGGTAGGCCTTGCTCGGCACGCTCCGCGTCCTCCTTGTCCCATATAGGCTCTGCCACTCTGTAACCGCCGGGACCGAGTTTGTGTTCCCCTAAGTTCAACTACCGCATTTCTTTCCCCCACTGACTTGATTCGGAGGTTGCGCTGCTCTCGCACTTGATCTTGAACTCCGTGTAGTCATCTTCGCTGACCGAAGAATACTTCGCCTTGATCTTCTCATAACTATCACCTTTATCAATCATTCTCTTCACCGCGCTTCTCCAAGTAGACAGGGCCGTGCTCATCCTCGTGAGGGCGGCACTGTTCACTTTGTTCCACGAGGCGTGTGTTTTCAAAATCGGCGGGAACTTGTATCGTTCGTGCAGCTTCTTGAAGAGGAGGTTGCGCCAAATTCCCTCGGTCCTTATGCCTAAGGTTCTCGGTGTTGATCGAGGACGGTGCTCCGGATAATGCACCCGAGCTGAAGCGAGTACCCTTGACTATATGTTTGGGCTCCGTTGGATGCCCGTCGAGTCCACTTGAGTAAATTCCTCCTTGAGGGTGCTAAGCGCATTGGGCGCCGGTCCTTCCTTTGCTTCTTGATTGGCTGCCATCCGTGTGTGCGCCGCCATCATCGATGGTGGCATCCTCGGCGGCTTTCATCAGTGGTGTCATCCCCGATGCCACTAGGGGTTGTGTAGTCAGGATCGGTGTCTTCCCGCGGCGTCCTCATAGCGGTGAGGTTGTTCCTCCATCTCCTGGGACAGCTCCCAGAATTGCTTGCCACCCGAACCGCAGGCCTCATCGTTGTTGGCCATGTTTCGCTCTAAATAGGAAAACAATTTGGTCAAAAAGTTGGTTATTGTCAAGGAACAAGATCATGGTCTCATCATTTAGGGTTTGTCGACACCGAGGCATCCTAAAAGCTAAGCTTTTATCATTTAGGGGTTGTCAACGCCGAGGCACCCTAAAAGCCTAAGCGTACATCATTTAGATTCTCATCGACACCGAGGCACCCTAAAAGCCAAGGTTTTATCATTTAGGGTTTGTCGGCCTTGAGGCACCCTAAATGCTAAGTTAAGTTTTCATCATTTAGGGTTTATCGATGCCGAGGCACCCTAGGTTGGGCCTAATCACTTGGCACTAATCACTTGGCTCTATTGCCACATATGTTGGGTTTATCATCTAGGGTTTATTGATGCTGAGGAGAATTCTAAGTTGGGCCTAATCACTTGGCTCTATTGCCACCTATGGTTTAATGCAGCAAGAATAAAGGGGCAGTTGATCCTACTTAATTAAGTACTAAGATACCTCATATGTCCGATTTTTAGCAAAGTCATGCTAAAATTCACGGAAAATTTCAGCATGACCTTTGCTGAAAATAGGACATATGGAGTACGTGAATTTGCCGGAACGTAAGTTAATCGACATTCCGGCAAACTCAAGGGCATCTCGGGTACCTGCAAAATCATCACGACACGAAGGGGCTCTCAAGGGCCTCAAGCAGCAGCGGCGTCTCCCAGGACCCCTTTTTTTTTGCTAAATTTCTTTGAGCAACAATCAGAGCAGAAAATTCAGCATATTTCTATACAACAGCACTGTAAAGATGAAGAACAGTTCTACAGCAGCCCATTTATATACAATAGCATCTTTGGTCATACCAATTTCTGAAACAATTCAAATCTAAACTGTATCTTGCGTAGGCACCACTACTGCAAGTGCCATACTACTGCAAGTGCCATACTATTGCAAGTGCTATACTACTGTAGGAAAGGAGGATCATCATACACATATATAGGAAAGGAGTCCCATTCCTATTTTAGGAAGCAAACATATGTACACATAAGATAAAAATGTAGTGCTGAAAGTTTAATGCTTACAAAAGACTTGCTGAAATAGTGAAAAATATGGAGTCACCAAGCTGGCTAAGAAACTCCCAAAGTCCACTAGCAAATCCAAGATATAATCCTGTTACACACATCATAACAATTTAAGATAATTAGGATAAGGATAGTAGGAAATGAAAAAAAGGGCTCAAAAAACAATCACAACAGAAAAATAATAAAAACCTAGTCCTAGAAGAAACTAAATCCTAAAAGAAAAGAAATCCTAAAATCTGGAGCAAGTCCTAGCAGTAGTAGTCCAACTAGATGGCCACCACTACTACTCCTATCACTAGAGTAATTTAGGTACACCCAACATACCTTAAACTACTACTTCATAAATGACGACTCACATGGTACAAAAGAAGTTGAGTGGACCAAGTTACAAATCCAACAAGATTCTAGGATGTAAACCAAATGATTTGCCAATAAAAAGGTAACGATGATATTGCAGGAATAGACCTTCCTAAAATAGGAATGATAATCTATTGTCAATGACCATTGAATAAAACAGATTTACCAACAAAATCTAAAAGGACACCTGCCTATCAGATTCAAACAGTTTATCAGTTTCTAAAGCCATAAGCACAACAATCATGATCAAAACTAACACTACATCAGACAAATAACCAATTAAGCGCCAAAAAAAGCAAATAAACACTAATCAGCAGGCACTCTCCTGCTACAGCCAACCAAAATTTTCCTAGCTGATTCTTAAATCAGACAGTTTGAGCACTACAATTCTCACAAGATCTGCAATAGGCCAGGTAAAGACAGTTTGAGCACTACAATTCTCACAAGATCTGCAATAGGTCAGGTAAAGACAGTGATGACCAAGTTGTAACTACTTGAACAATCAGTGGACAAGATATTCACAACATAAAGGTTGTACACCTCAAATATGTAAATCACATGGTATACAAATAATTACTTGGAGAAAGATGTTCATTGTAGTTTACTGAACATGTTAGGCATTTGTCATGTCATAATCTTTGCCATTTTACAATTAAATTTCTAAGATGGAGCTATTGATAAATTGAACTGTTAAGCACTTGTCATGTCATAATCTTGGAGAAGGAAGAAGCGGTACATAGGAGATTGAGCAGTAGCTAGGTAGATAGTCACGATACACAAATTCATGCTTGTGTGTAAAAGTTCACTGGTAATCTCATTGTGCTGTCTTTGTAAACAAAGATTGCAAGAAGAACTATTGATTCTATTGACAGGAGTACATTGAACTCATTTTGCTGAAAATTCAGAATGGTGACTGAATTTAATTGATTTTTTCAGTAAAGTTCATATGGAAAGGTAATAAATCAATTTTGATTCTTTTGACAGGTGTACATTGAACTCTGTCAATACAATTAGACATGAATAAGAACTCTGTCTAAACATTCAGTCTATACTTCAAGATTAAACTGTCTAAATATTCAGTATGCTATTGACAGGACTAGTAAACATTCAGTCTAAATATGAACTCTGCCAATAGATTCAGTATAATTATCAGAAATCTGTAATCTTGATCAAAGACAATGGCTTGAGACGGCAAACGGAGATTCATTGCTGCCAGAAACTCGAAAATCGTTGATGCATACGATGTTCTATCTGCGAAAGCAATGCCAATGAGGGGAGGCCTCCACTCAAAGTAAACACATGATTTTTGTTTTGAAGGAAAGTAAACACATCATTAACACCTAAAACAATGTTGAAAGTACACACAGGCAGGTAAGCAACTTGTTCTATAACCCAATCCCACATGCTTTGACTTGGGACATTTTGTAGTTGTACAGTGTAGCCTGCCATCACACAAGTAACCTTCACCAACAGCTACTGATTCAATTTCAAACCTCAGTGAACACATGTATTTTGGGTTTGGATCAAATTAATACTAGTTCAACAACCTTTATACCAATAAAATTGGCAATAGAGGACCCCCAAAGAATAGTTGCATTGTTGCATCTATCTATCTCCATATGGACCAATATCATTCGCACAAGATGCACGACTACAACAGCCGAATATTGACAAAGTTATACAGCTACATTTTCACAACAAGAGGCCGAATAGTTACAGCGGGCACTCGATGACTAACCTAGAGCTTGTGTACACTCCGACTCCCGTTGCCTGGTAGCAACAACCAGGCAAAATAGCTGGGCACCTAAATATGAAATATGTAATCTGTAATCTGTAATCTTGACAGGGGCACCTTAGACGAGCTCGATCGCCTCCCAGATGCAAGGGCGTGCCGCAAGAAGCAGCAACAGCGGCACGACGGGGCGGCGGCGGTGAGCTCCTGCTCCTAACCCTAGGTCGCCGCCACGTGGGGGCATGGGAATGAGCGGGGGAGAGAGGGAGGGAGGGACAGAGACTAACCGTCGTCGATGAGCAGCAGCAGCGCGGGTAGGCTCGCGCCGCCGTCGAGGAGTGCGTTCGTCGAGGCTAGCCGCCGTCTGTCCGTCCGTCGAGGAGCCCGTTCATCGAGGAGCGCGGGGAGGTTCGCGCCGCCGTCCGTCCGAGGAGGTCACGGGCTCGAGGGGGAGGAAGGGGAGAGGGAGGCGGCGGGGGCGCGTGGGCAGCTGCGGCACAGTGGGTCGGGGCAGCAGCGGCGGCGGCGCGGTGGAGGGAGGGACGAGGGAAGGAGCTGGCGAGGGTGAGAGGGAAGGGGGGGATCGGGCGAAGGGGTACACACTATAGCAATGGCGCACCACCCTCTGGTGCGCCATTAGTAGTTTTTTTTCTTATAGCAATGGCGCACCATCCTCTGGTGCGCCATTAGTAGTTTTTTTTCTTATAGAAATGGCGCACCCACCTCTGGTGCGCCATTAGTAACTTTTTTTTTCATTATTTCTTGTTGCATCTAATAATTTGTTTTTTTATCAAATTTGTTATTTTCATGAGGACTAGAACAGAAGATATCATCAAATATCATCAATTTTTTTTTAAATATCATCAATTTTGTTAATTGAAAATATCATCAAATTTGTTATTTGAAAATATCATCAAAAAGTGGGGAGGTGCGGGGTGTCGGCGGTGGAGGCGGGGAGGTGCGGAGGGTGCTCGGCGGTGGAGCAGGGAGGTGCGGGGGTGCTTTCGGCGAGGGGATCTGGCGAGGGATCGGATAGCTATCGAGAGGGGGATCGAGATCGAGTGTCCTCATGAATATTCAATATTTTTTCATATTGAATATGAAAAAATATCATCAAATTTGACAAAATATTCATGAATTCAAAAAGCCCATGAAATTTAAAAATATTCATGATATCAAAAAGTGCCCGAGAAATGAAGACTGCAATTTAAATACAATCGATCTTAGCTAGCTATCTGTTCACAATCTTCTTGCCCTTCTTTTTCGCAAATGGAGTTCTTCTGTGGAACGGACATCCTTTAGGTACGGTGGTCCTGCTTCTTCTTGTGGTGTGTGCTACTACTTCATTGTCGTCGTCATGTTCAATCTTCGGGTCGCCGTACTTGTCGAAGTCTTGCTCATTGGCTACTCCATCCATTCCGATGATCTTCCTTTTGCCTCTCCTCATGACAACACGACTGAGCTTTGGCGGGTCGGTAATGAAGAAGCATTGGTCCACTTGGGAAGCTAGTACCCATGGCTCATTTTTTGCAGTGACGTTTGCGCCCATGATCTTGGATTTGGCTTGGGTATAACCATGGTGGTGAAATACTGGTCTTCTTTTAGGATGCTCTTGGCCCATCGACACGGAACATCGGGACCTTCTCTCCGGTGTAGCTCAGCTCCCGGATCTCCTCGATCCTTCCGTAGTATCTGTCCTTGTCGTTGCGGTGTAGGATTCCATCGTTACCCGTAGTTCGATAACCATCGCTCTTCATGTCCTTGTTCTCGGTGTAGAATGTGTAGCCGTTGATATAAATGCGCCTCATAGGTCATCAGGTTGTGCTCGGCGCCTGTGACAAAGCGAATATGAGTTGTTCTTCCGCGGAAGAATCCTGCGTGTAAAAGTGCGACAGAAGCTTCTACTTGAACCAATGCATGAAACATGAGTTGTGCTCTTTGATTATATCTCCGTCCGTCCTCTGTTGGCCTCGGTCATTGTACGTCTTCTCAATAAAGGTTTTGTGCTCTACCACCCAAGAATCGACCACGTCTATGTGTTGTAGCGCGACTAGGTTTGCTCTTTCAAAGTCGGCGAGTCGACCCTCGAAGTCGACATGCATTTCGCGGCGACCCTCCCGGTGACCCCATCCAGCGAGCCTGCCGAGGTGCTGTTGACAGGCGGACCAGCGGGTTCTCGATGCCTAGATAATTCGTGCGATGGGAGATGCACTCTTGATTGAAAGCCCCTGGCTAGTCTTCCCTCTGGACGTGACATGTTGCGAACGTATCCTTTGATGACACCATTCATCCTTTCGAACGGCATCATGATGTGCAGGAACGTCGGCCCGAGTTGGATGATATCCTCCACGATATGGACCAGGAGATGCACCATAACGTCGAAGATTGCGGGTGGGAAGTACATCTCAAGCTCGCATAGTATCACCACGATCTCTTCATGTAGCCTTCTGAGTTGTCTCACGCCAATCGACTTCCGAGAGATAACGTCGAAAAAGTTGCATAGGCCAAATAGCGTTTCACGGACGTGCGCGTCCATGATCCTACGGATTGCAACTGGAAGTATCTGCGTCATCAGCACGTGACAGTCGTGAGACTTCATCCTGCTGAACTTTTGTTCGCTGGATCTAGGTATCTGCTTATCTTCCCCGCGTAACCGTAAGGAAATTTTACTCCTAGGAGGCAGGTGAAAAACTGCTCGATCTCCTCCTGACTTAGAGTGAAGCACGCGGGAGGGTAGTCATTTCCGGTCTTCTTGGCCTTTTTGCCTTTGCGACGACTTTCTGTGTCCTGCTTCGCCTCATCATCATCATCATCATCATCATCATCATCATCATCATCATCATTAGCATGAAGCTCCTGCCTGATGCCCATTGATTTCAAGTCTGTACCAAGCAGACTCTCGCACACGTTCTTCGTGATATGCATGACATCAAGGCTGTGAGGCACACGGTGGATCTTCCAGTACGGCATGTCCCAGAAAACAGACCTCGTTTTCCATACCTTCAGCAGCGGCTCTGGCGCCTTTCGCTTCTTTCTCGGCTCTGGCTCCTTTTCCTTCTTTCCCGGCAGTGGGCAGTCTTTCCAATTTTTCAACAACTCGTCTATTTCCTCGCCGCTCCTCGTACACGGGCCTTTTCGGGGTTCGGTTTCACCATCGAACAGATCCTTGTGTTTCCTCCACGGGTCATCGTCGCGAAGCCACCTTCGATGTCCCATGAACACGGTTTTCGAAGACCCGGGATCTCTATCTATCTGGCGATACGTTGTGTCATCCATGCACCTTACGCATCCAGAAAATCCGTGGACTACCTGCCCCGCGAGATATCCGTAACCGAGATAGTCGTGCACCGTCGTGAGTAGTCTGCGGCTCTCATAGGGAAATATTCTTTCTCTCTGGCGTCCACGTATTGGCTGGCGTTTTCCACAGCGTGTCTAGCTCCTCCTTGACAGCCCTAGATACAGATTGATGTCGTTCCCTGGTTGTTTCGACCCTTCAATTAGCATACTCATGTGAATGTACTTCCTCTTCATGCACAACCAGGGGGGAAGGTTGTACATCCACACAAACATAGGCCAGGTGCTATGTGTGCTTCTCTGGCTGCCAAACGGATTTACTCCATCGGTGCTCGCGCCCAGCATGATGTTCCTTGGATCCTTCCCAAATTCTGGGTATTCGAAGTTCAACGCTTGCCACTGGCTCGCGTCCTTAGGGTGACTCAGCATCTTGTCTTGTTTATTTATCTCCGGATCATTTCCGTCATCTTCCCGCTTCTTCTCCTCCCTATCCGCATGCCAACGCAGGACTTTGCTACCTTAGGGTCCGCGAAATACCGCTGCAGACGAGGAGTGATCGGAAAGTACCACACCAATTTTCGAGGAGCTTTCTTCCTCTTCTTGTATCGAGTGACGCCGCACATAGGACATATGGTAGACTCCGCGTGCTCGTCCCGATAAATGATGCAATTGTTCATGCACACATGGTATTTCACGTGCGGTAAATCCAGAGGACACACGATTTTCTTCGCCTCCTCGAAACTGGTCGGGCACTTGTTCCCCTTGGGAAGACGTTCGTGCCAGAATGACATGTTCTCGTCGAAGCATGCGTCCGTAATTTTGTGTTTTACCTTCATCTCCAGAGCCATGAGCGTTACTTTCCGGCGGGTATCCTCGGCCTGCATCCTTAATACAATGGAGTAACCGCGTCTATCTCCAGTTGATCCAGCTTGGCTTTCTCTCGGGCGGCAGCTCTTGCGTTATCCGTCTGCTTGAGAAGCAACTCTTGAATATGAGGGTCCTGCACCCAGCCTCCATTGTCGTCTGCTCCGGCATATTCATCTTCATGATCATGCCCTTCGTCTTGATCTTCCTCATCATCATGTACGACATCTTCTACATGATGACTGTTTACAGCATCACCGTCGTGATCATGTCACGGAGATTCTTCGTCTTCTCGCCCGCTTTTCGCCGCGGTGGTTGTCTTGTTGCTCTTCCTCATTTCTTGCCCGGCCCCCGTGGACGACTTCATAGTCATCTTCATCACCTTGCCAACGATAGCCATCCATGAAACCACGCAAGAGCAGGTGGTCCCGCACCTTCCCGGAATCCGGGTCCGCGATAAGGCTCTTTAGCTTGCATCTTCGACACGGACATCTTATCTCCGTCTCGTTCTTTTGAAGCATCTCGGCCTTCGCGGAGCTCAAAAACCTATTCACGATGCCTTTGGTCATCGTACGGACCATAATTACGCTGCGAGTAGAGCAAAAGCGATATTTTAGAACCAAGAAAAATTTGGCAGGACCTTCCCTAAAAATAGGACCAAAAAGAATGCATAGTGCCAAAATTCTGCTTGAAAGCGGAAATGAATCAACATTCCGGCAAAATATTGGCAACTATCGCATTTCAAATACGGTACCTGCAAACACAAACATATATGCAACACCACAAACATATGCAACATCACAAACATACATAGATCTAGCTAGGCCACAAAAAGTGCATGTGCACGTTGTTGGAAGCGAGCTAGGGAGAAAAAAGTAGTTCTACAACATGAAGATAGCTTTCCCCTTACTTACCTATCAAAAAAGGTAATTTCACCACTTAATTTTGATGAATCTATGGTGCAAATGAGGTGAGGAGGAGCAGGCAGCCGAAAGTTTGGAGAAGGAGGTGGAGGGAATGAAGTGGGGAAAGTGAGTGGGTAGGTGTGGGTGTCCAAAATATCTTGTTGGGGTCCCAGGTTACAAATGGCGCACCACCAGCAAATGCGCCATTAGTATGCCTGCTTACTAATGGCGCACCTGCAGGTGGTGCGTCATTAGTAGTTTTGCAAAAAAGTAAAAAAATATATACTAATGGCGCACTATCTGTCTAGTGCGCCATTACTAGTAAGAACTAGTAATGGCGCACTTCGGTCGGATGCGCCTTTAGTATGTATGTAAAAATAAAAAAAACTTTATTACTAGTGGCGCACCGTTTTTCTGGTGCACCATTAGTGTCTTCCACACTAATGGCGCATCACCAACTAGTGCGCCATTAGTATATAGTAGTAGCGCACTGCATCCCTGGTGCGCCATTAGTGTCAATCCTATCTATAGCCCTTTTCCTAGTAGTGATGGCTCCATAGCCATGGGAGATGGACTTATTCGTTGTCCTAGCACTCTCCCGGAGATCAAGGCATGCCAGTCGAGCTCCGCTCCTAAGATAAGGCCTCGTCAACGGCCAGTCCAAGTCGCCTTCAAGGTTAGTTATACATACTCAGCTATCTTTCTCCATTACATTGTGTGCGCTTCCACCAATGATTACAAATGGTAACGAGGAGTGGTGTTGCAGGCTGCTATACAGAGTGAGAGAGATAGAACAGAGAAACTTCTCGCGGAGGCGGCGAAGAGGCAGCGGGAGTTGGAGGAGAGGATGACAAAGATGTTGGAGGAGGAGAGGGCACGGAATGACATGCAAGCAAGGGCCATGTACGAGCTCCTTGTGGTAAGTTTCTTCTGCAGATTAGCCAAAACATTCGTGTAGTGTTTGTCTCATTACTAACTAGTAAGACTGAGTCGTCAAAACCAAATGTGCGATGCAGTATGCGAGAAGTCCGGTCAGACCGCTCCATGATGCCAATGATTGCTCCTGAGACCACGGTGAGTTTAATTGAATGGACATTACTTGCTAGTCTTAACATTTGAGTGTCATCATGCTAACGAGACATTGGAAATGATCTTTGGTGCAGCGTAACTCCGCATAAGCATCATACGATCCTTCTCCATCTACCGGCACGAGCCAGCCCGCTCCTACACCTCCATGATCACGGTAAGTTTCTCTAGTGTTTTGCTTAACAAATGCATAAAGGCCTAGACTTAGCTTTATTCCCTCCAACATGCTTACCATAATGACCTGGAGTTACCCGCTTTTTCCTCCAAAATGACTTAATAAGCTTACTGACCTCCAAAACCATCCATTTTACCTAAGTTAGCTCTGAAACGATCTGTACTTAGCTTACTTATGTCAAAAATGGCATAATTAGCTTAGTTAGCTCAGAAACAATCCATTTTACCTAAGTTAGCACTAAAATGAACCATTTTACCTTAGTTAGCTCATAAATGATCCATTTTTCCCAAGTTAGCTCTAAAATGACCCATTTTACCTAGATTAGCTCCTAAATGATCCATTTTACCTACGTTATCTCTAAAATGACCCATTTTACCTAGGTTAACTCCAAAATGACCCATCGTACCAAGGTTAGCTCTAAAATGATGCATTTTACCCAAGTTGGCTCTAAAATGACCCATTTTACCTAGACTAGCTAATAAATGATCCATTTCACCTAATTTAGCTCACAAACCATCCATTTTACCTAGGTTAGCTCCAAAATGACCCATCACACCTAGGTTAGCTCTAAAATGATGCTTTTTACCTAAGTTAGCTCATAAATGATCCATTTCACATAGGTTCGCTCATAAACGATCCATTTCACCTAAATTAGCTAAAAAGCGATCCATTTCACCTAGGTTAGCTCCAAAATGACCCATCTTACCTAGGTTAGCTCCAAAAATGACCCATCACACCTAGGTTAGCTCTAAAATGATGCTTTTTACCTAAGTTAGCTTATAAACGATCCATTTAACCTAGGTTAGCTCATAAACGATCCATTTCACCTAAGTTAGCTCAAAAATCGATCCATTTCACCTAGGTTAGCTCCAAAAAGACCCATCTTACCTAGGTTAGCTCCAAAATGACCCATCACACCTAGGTTAGCTCTAAAATGATGCATTATACCTAATTTAGCTCATAAACGATCCATTTCACCTAAGTTAGCTCAAAAACTATCCATCTTATATTTACTAATTGGAGGCACCTTTCAAACCTTCTCATTAATCCACATCATCAAAATTAATTACACCGTTGGATTATAGAATTTACGTCTAAGATAAAAAGAGAACTTATGTAACACAGATGGTCCATAAAAAATATCTGACACGCTCAACATTTTTTTGTAGACGGAGAAATTCAACGTTGGTCAAACAAAATAAGGAAAGAATCATTGGTTCCTTAAAAAAGGTTAGCTTCATTCTATAAAAACTCCAAAGCTCAAATGGTTAAAAAATAAAAAGAATGCATCTAACACGTTCAACTTTAGAGCTGGTGAAACAAAACATGGAAAGCACATCCACGGTTCCTTTTTAAGTGTAGCCTCCTTCCTTTAAAAAAAGCATCCTTCCATGTAAACTCCATGGATGAAAAGGAAGGAAATAACTTCAGAAAAAAAGGAAAGAAATAACAGATTGCATTTAGCTGGTTTAATGTTGGCGTGAAACAAAAGGAAAGAATCAACGGTTTTAAAAAAATCGATAGCCTCCTTCCATAAAACTCTATCGAAAAAAAGGGATCCGTTTGATGCCCATTAAAATTCGATGAGTAATATATTTTCCCGATTAAAAAAGGAAAGAAATAACAGATTGCATTTAACATGTTTAATGTTGGCGTGAAACAAAAGGAAAGAATCAACGTTTTAAAAAAATCGATAGCCTCCTTCCATAAAACTCCATCGAAAAAATAGATCCGTTTGATGCCCATTAAAATTCCGTCAGTAAAATATTTTCCCGAATTAAAAAAGGAAAAAATTCACGCAAAAAAAGGAAAAATGTCTCTCCCTCGACCCTGGCAGCTGAAACTTATACGTAACATATAGATCGTTCCATAAAAAAAGCATCTGACACGTCATGTTGGTAAGACAAAAGAAGGAAAGCAACCATCGGTTCCTTTTAGGGATAGCATCCTTCCATAAAAACTCTACTGATGAAAAGAAAAGAAAAAACATATCCATTTGATGTAGTACATTCAATGTAGGTAAAGAAATTCTTCTGCCGATTGAGAAAAGGAAAACCACTCAAAAAAACAAAGGAAAAACACCTCTCCCTCTGAAAAAGAAGGAAGGAAAAAACATCTATATTGACTATTGTACATGGCCGCTGACTCCGTCTCCTTCAATTCTTCTATTATATGGCCGTCAGCGGTAGTTTTGCTCTCCCAAGGATATCCCCATCACCATCAAGTGCGCTCTCCCACCCTTATGACCATGGGCAAACCACAAAGGAACCAAAGCCAGGTGTTGCAGGGATGATGAGTCACCTAAGTTGTGGTCTTCATGTTTCTTACGATCACTGCATCTCTCTCCATCCATCCCAAGCATCAAAGTTCACTCACGTTTCTGATCTAGAAAAGGCCAACTGTCACATCTAACTATTCTTCCCGGCTTAAAGCTCCGAGCAGATTGCAATCTAATGATGATAATGGTCGATAAAGTGTATGATGAGGTGTACCGATGGTGGTCTAAAGTAGATCGTGTTGTTGTCCTAATTGGTAAGCTGCCCATCAGAAATCCTATAGCAGGCGGAAAGCATCGTGATATGTATAGTATGAATATAAAATTTCAAATTTCAAGGGTCATGCAAAATACATTGATTTTTCAAGAATTTCTTGGTATAGACAAGAATTTATAATCTGAATAATCTATGGTGTTTATAGTATAAAACTTCCACTTTCAATATACGTATATTATTTGCTAGGATATCATATATATTTGATAGAAAGCTGTGTATGCATGTGTCCATTATCGTGTATAGAAACAAAGTTTTTATCATTCTACCGTGCATATGTGGCAAAAAAAACATGTATGTCTTTTTGTGTGTGAGTAAGGAAGGAATATATATGCTACAATAGGGGAGTTCAGCTTTAATACCTATTCGAAATTAATAGTTCACTAGTACATGATACATGCAACAACTTTTGCGTTTGTAACCTGTTTTCTACCAACATAACACATATAATCTTAATACATCCATATTTCCACATATCTTCTATAAATCTGAGGAGGTTCACCATCACACAATGATAGTATTTATACCGTTGTGACACAATTGGACTTAATCAGTCTAATCACAAAATAGTCAATGCAATGTAACTTCATTAGACCCGACGCAGATGTGTAATAATAATAACCTATATAAACATATTCAAATTATTATTGACATTTCTAATTCGTCAAAACTTTGTTAATCTACTATTATAATGTCTAGCCCGTGCAGCTGCACGGGTTGACGACTAGTTTCACCTAAATTAGCTCATAAATGATCCATTTCACCTAAGTTAGCTCATAAACGATCCATTTCACCTAAGTTAGCTCATAAATGATCCATTTCACCTTAGTTAGCTCAAAAACGATCCATTTCAACTAAGTTAGCTCATAAATGGTCAATTTCACCTAAGTTAGCTCATAAACGATTCATTTCACCTAAATTAGCTCATAAATGATCCATTTCACCTAAGTTAGCTCATAAACGATCCATTTCACCTAAGTTAGCTCATAGATGATCCATTTCACCTTAGTTAGCTCATAAACGATCCATTTCAACTAAGTTAGCTCATAAATTATCCATTTCAACTAAGTTAGTTCATAAATGACATATACTTCTTCTTTTAGTCTTCTTCTTCTAGTCACCTTTTTCTAACTTTCTTATTTGCCATTTTGCAGATTTCATTCACTTCACGGAAGCTAGCTTGCTATGATGGAGTGCTTGTTTTTTCTTTCATGCTCTTCAAGTATTCTTCTAGCTTGCTATGATGGAACTTGCTATCTTGATGAAACTTTGCATTGTAATATGTATGGATGGAACAATGTGTATGTGCAACTTGCTATGTATGAATGGATGGAACTATATATGTATATACGATGAAACTTATGTGCTGGATATGTCATATGTTTCATTGTTAAATAGCCCTGTGAAATATATATATATATATATATATATATATATATATATATATATATATACATATATATATATATATAACACTATTCTGATCACAGGATCAGAATAATATTCTGATCACAACCTGAACTTCCCGTATAAAAGCGCTGAACTTCCTCAATATGCGAACCCGACCTTCGGGCTATCTTCATAACCGTGGCTTCCCATGAATTATTCCGGTCGGTAGTGTTCTATGTGATGTGACTGTAATCCAGATACTCATACCTGCATCTAAATGCTCGTTTTGATTCGTAATTTTGCATTTTGGCGGATTCTCTCTCGGGGGGATGAACTCGTCTCTGTTTATAAGTTTAATGCATTCACTGGGTGTTCTGGAAGCTCCAACATGATGGTAATTTGGTGTAAGTACGAGTTTCGTGAGCAATTTGTCGTTAATTTCAACGGATTTGATTTCGAGTTATGTGTTCTTCCTCCGCGGGAGTGGTTTCCGCGGCTTCTGTCGATTTGTCGTTTTTCCGTGAATATAGAGTGTGGATTTGATTGCAGTAGTTAGATTCTATCGTTCATGCGCTGTTAATTTGATCATCGAGGCGAATACACCCCTGAAATCGGGCGATTTTGGATCTCCTGTCCGCCCGTGTTGGTTCCGGTTTTTCGATGAGGCAGCTTGATGGCTTTGTCGTTTTGATGTAACGGCGTAGTAGGATATCGTTCGAGGTCACAGACCGAGAAGGTGCAGTCAACCAAGTGATGAAATCTAAAAAGTAAATTCGATAATGCGTTTTTCCAGTGATTCTACTGTCTGTGTTACAGAGTTGGACTTCTGCACCTTTTGTGCTTGAACTTCCCTCGTTTTAATGCATGTTTTTTCCAGTGATTCTACTGTCTGTGTTACAGAGTTCAACTTCTGCACCTTTTCTGCTTGAACTTCCCTCGTTTTAATGCATGTTTTTCCAGTGATTCTACTCTCTGTGTTACAGAGTTGAACTTCTGCACCTTTTGTGCTTGAACTTCCCTCGTTTTAATGCATGTTTTTCTAGTGATTCTCTTTATGCGTATTCTGAGTTGGACTTCTGCACCTTTTGTGCTTGAACTTCCCTCGTTTTAATGCATGTTTTTGGGTGATGCTGCAATACGATCTGTTCGGTTGGTGTTGTTATATAAACTAGCAGGGTGACCCGCGCATTTGCGCGGCTAGATTTGTTACCATTTCCTTATCATATTAGGTTTTAAATATATTCTGATAATTCTGCTTTTGAACACCTTTATGTCATTGGTGTCAGACTAAAACCTTTGGCCCAAATATAACATGCAACATCTCATCTGATTTTAGATACTACAACATTAGCATTTATGTATCCGTGAAAAAAAGATAACACATAAAATGATAACAAAAATCTTTGGAAGTTTTGCTAATGTGCCCCTTAACAAAATCTTTTATTTCTTTTTCAATGACACATAAAATGCTAAATAAAACATGTTTTCTGCATATATGCATTTTATGTGTTTTGTTGTTCGATTTTGAATGTAAGGCCTTGTAAGAGTTGGAAAATTTTAATATTTTTTTTCTTCTTCTCACAAAAAGAATATATTCTAGTAGCAAAATTAGAATTGTGATGGATTATGATAATAATATTTCCTTTTCTGTGGCTAACCATTTTTACTTTATTTGCTATTTTTGCATAACATACACTTTGTACAAAGCATTGTTTACTACTGCCTCCGCTTTACTCGATGTATAAAATTTGGTTGAAGCCAAACTAAACAAAGATTGACCAAAATTATATAAAAGAAGATGAACCATCACAATACTAAAACTTTATAGTATGAAAATACATTTCATGGTGCATCTGATAATATTAATTTCATATTGTGATTGCTGATTTAAAAAAATAAAGTTAAATCAAACTTTACAAAGCTTGACTTTGACAAAATTTTATATGCAGACAAAAAAGAAACGGAGGGAGTACTATTATTCTTAGATATCTTACTTGTGATCATTGGTTCATGTATATGCCCCCAGTCGTATCCTATGTCAGTCATATCAACCCTACACATGCTTATGAATCTATTTTCCTACTATTAGACACACACACACACACACACATGGTTATACATCTAAGCATCCATGCACGTTGCTACTTCCGAGATATTTAACATTATGGCTGCATTTGGCATTTTAGTGGATTATCATAATCTCGTTTTCTCAATCCACCTTTCCTTGCAACATACAAATCTACTTGCCAATTTATACACACTTAATTTCAAGGGATATAATTTTCTTTCAATTTGTTGTGTTATACACCTCGTCACGACATTCCTTTAACCCTTGTTACGACTTCTCTGTAGCTGTAAACATGTTTTCCTGTGTACTGTGATGGCATGGTTAGTTGCATACCCATATTTTATGGTCTGTTGAAAGCCTTTCTACTCTTTTTCTTCAATCGATCCCGAGCTCGGCGATGAAATTACCTTAAATGTGCATGTCTTAGTGATATAAATATTTTTTTCCAATCTTTTGGAATCCACATAGACTTAATTATTCACTTCCAAAAATTGATGAAATTCTATAATTATGAATTTTTAGATGGATGATTTTTTAAATAGGTCATTGTTTATTTGCTTTGCCGACTCATCAAGGTGCTACTCGTTGCTTTTTCTCCATGTATCGGGGTTGCATGGCCTACAGTACAATTTATAGGCACGTAACATGCTTGTGTATCCTAGAAGGTTATCATTTTATACATGATTTGTGTGGACGTAACCATATGTCCGCGTGAGAGACTTCTAGGTATGTATTTATTTATAATTAATTGATTTGCATGCGTAAATCAAACAACTACTTTTTCACTACATAAGACGTACTTGCTAACATAAGGTTATTTCAATTTGTCACATCGAATTAGAATGAAGCAATGAAAACAATATTTATTGTTCTACTGTTGATGTCACCACTCACTGCTGAGGTCATCACGTGAATGGACTCGTACGTCACACCTTGCCGGATTAGATTTCCAAGCCTAGGTGGCTGCTAACATACATTTGTTTAATGCATGGCTGCGCCTTGTACTCCTTCACCAACGTCTGGTTAAGTCTACATGCATGTGCTGCCCTAATACGTATTTGAGTCCTTTTTTTAAGTGGATAAAGTTTTTTTCACGGAACCAACGTGCATCTGTTGGTTTGGTGCCCGTTTGTGTCCTTCCCGGACTCATCTTAACTTCCGACATGCAAGTGACCGACTTGTATACAGATTTATTTAGGCAGCTTTGGTTCTAGTACTTGATAAAAAAAATCTATTACGTGGGTTGTGACATATATGGTATTAAATCTAGGCCGTTCAAATGTCATAGCTCTAGACTAATTAATCTCCTCCGTTCATTTTCTATCGTTTTAATAATATGATAAATAATAATATGATAAAAAAATCTATTACGTGGGTTGTGACATATATGGTATTAAATCTAGGCCGTTCAAATGTCATAGCTCTAGACTAATTAATCTCCTCCGTTCGTTTTCTATCGTTTTAATAATATAATAATAGATAGATAGAAGATAGATAGATCTTTGTGTACGTTTTTTCGTTTTTCAGAGTACTCATATATGTAAATGTGGAGCTGGTCCATAGATACACAAATCATCCTTTTTATATTTATTCTGTCTTCGGGACTAGTTTTTTGGATCATCCACATTCTGTGGTAGTAATTGGACTTCTATGGTACCAGTGATTGAACTTCCTGATTTCCACATTGCAAGGTGGTGCAACATCGCGCTATATTTTTCCTTTTTTGTTTTTTTTTAATTTTCAATTTTCTAATTTGGGTTTTAGTTTGTTCCGTGGCAACTATGGGATTATTCCCAAATATGCGTGCATACCTTACTTTTTTTTGTAACATGTTTGCATACTTCAAACAGTGGTAGAACTTCAGTTTGTGTTTAACGTGAACTTACAAGATTTTTGCTTCTGTGTAATTTGTCTTTCTACATGTTCATTTGATGCTTTTTCAAAACGCCGAACTTCTGTGTTTTTACAACTAGAACTTACCTTTATTAAGAACATTTGATTAGTTAACTTACACCTTGTGCATTTTGTTTCTTCGACACTAAACATTATTATTCCTCAGGTGCTTCTTTCCTGGTTTTTTATGTCACAGGAAAAATTTTCTTGGATGCAGGTTCATCTTTTTGACATTGATATTCCAGGACAGATTACATTCCAGAAATCAAAAACGCTTAGTAGATTTCTTTTCTGCAATTTGTTGTAACTAGTGTGTAAGTGCGGAGCTGGACCACAGGCACTATCTTCAGTAGGATCTGGACTTCTTTTTTCTTAATGGTTGAACATCTGGTTTTGGAGATTGCACTCCACATTGGAAGGCGAAGGTGCATGATGCTCTATATTTTCTTTGTTTGATTGTCTCTGTAATTCTAATTCTCCAGATGTTTTTTTAGACTTTTGTCTCGTGAGCAATCATGGGATTAGCCCAAGTATAGAATGAGCCGGAGCATGCCACGACGCGGCACGCCGCGTCGTCGCATGCGGAGGCGAGTCCGTCACATCCGTGACGCCACTATCTATCTTACGGTTTTTAGGGTATAGGGTACGTGCGTGGGGGTGGAAACAAAATAACCGCATTGCGTCCTGTCAAATCCTAGCACGCAGCAATGCAGTAGCGCGAGGCCGAGCAAGGGGGGAGGGACCCCCCCTCCCCTCCCCCTGCAAGGCTGAGACACGAACGAGCCGGAGCAGGCGACGAGGCGGCGTGCCGCGTCGTCGCATGCGGAGGCGAGTCCGTCACATCCGTGACCCCACTATCTATCTTAGGGTTTTTAGGGTTTAGGGTGCGTGCGGTGGGGGTGGAAATAGAATAACCGCATTGCGTCCTGTCAAATCCTAGCACGCAACAATGCGGTAGCGCGAGGCGGCGAGAGGGAGGGGTGGGACCCCTCCCTCCCTGCGAGGCCGAGAGACAGAACGAGCCGGAGCAGGCGACGACGTGGCGTGCCGCGTCGTCCCATGCGGAGGCGAGTCCGTCACATCCTTGACCCCACTATATATTTTAGAGTTTTTAGGGTTTAGGGTGCATGCGGTGGGGGGTCGAAACAGAATAACCGCATTGCGTCCTGTCAAACCTAGCTCGCAGCAATGCGGTAGCGCGAGGCCGTGCAGGGGGGAGGGGGGTCGGGACCCCCCCTCTCCTCCCCCTGCAAGGCCGAGACAGGAACGAGCCAGAGCAGGTGACGACGCGGCGTGCCGCGTCGTCGTCGCATGCGTGATGGCAGTCCGTCATCCGTGACCCCACTATCTATCTTAGGGTTTTTAGGGTTTAGAGTGCGTGCGGTGGGGGTGGAAACAGAATAACTGCATTGCGTCCTGTCAAATCCTAGCGCGCAACAATGCGGTAGCGCGAGGACGGCGAGAGGGAGGGGTGGGATCCCTCCCTCCCCTGCGAGGCCAAGACGAGAACGATCCGGAGGCGGTGGCGGCCGCGTGCGCGTCGCCGCATGCTTGAGGCGAGTCCGTCATCCGTGACCCCACTATCTATCTGAGGGTTGTTAGGGTTTAGGGTGCGTGCGGTGGGGGTGGAAACAGAATAACCGCATTGCGTCCTGTCAAATCCTAGCGCGCAGCAATGCGGTAGCGCGAGGCCGAGCAGGGGGGGAGGGGGGAGGGACCCCCCTCCCTCACGCAAGGCCGAGACAGAAGCCGAGGCCGGCGGCAGCGGCGTGCAGCGTCATCGCATCTTGAGGCGAAGTCCGTCATCCGTGACCCCACTATCTATCTTAGGTTTTTAGGGTTAAGGGTGCGTGCGGTGGGGGTGGGGTGGAAATAGAAAAGCCTCTTGCGTCTGTCAAATCCTAGCGGCAATGCGGTAGCACGAGGCCGAGCAGGGAGTGGGGAGGGGTCGAGACCCTCCCTCCCTGCTAGGCCGAGACAGGAACGAAGCTGAAGCGAGGCGGCCAGCGTGCCGCGTCGTCGCATGTGGAGGCGAGTCTGTCACTTCCATGACCCCACTATCTATCTTAGGGTTTTTAGGGTTTAGGGTGCGTGCGGTGGGGTGGGGGTGGAAACAGAATAACCGCATTGCGTCCTTTCAAATCTTAGCGGCGCAGTAATGCGGTAGCGCGAGGCCGAGCAGGGGGGGAGTGGGGGTCGGGACCCCCCTCCCCTCCCCCTGCGAGGCCGAGACAGGAACGAGCCGGAGCAGGCGGCGCGGGCGTGCCGTCGTCGCATGTGGAGGTGAGTCCGTCACATCCGTGACCCCACTATCTATCTTTGGGTTTTTAGGGTTTAGGGTGCGTGCGGTGGGGGTGGAAACAGAATAACCGCATTGCGTCCTGTCAAATCCTAGCACGCAACAATGCGGTAGCGCGAGGCCGAGTAGAGGGGAGGGGGGTCGGGACCCCCTCCCCTCCCCCTGCGAGGCCGAGACAGGAACGAGCCGGAGCAGGTCACGACGCGGCGTGTCGCGTCGTCGCATGCGGAGGCGAGTCCGTCACATCCGTGACTCCACTATCTATCTTAGGGTTTTTAGGGTTTAGGGTGCGTGCGGTGGGGGTTGGAAACAGAATAACCGCATTGTGTCCCGTCAAATCCTAGCGCGCAGCAATGCGGTAGCGCGAGGCCGAGCAGGGAGGGGGGGAGGGGGGTCGGGACCCCCCTCCCCTCCCCCTGCAAGGCCGAGACGGGAACGAGCCGGAGCAGGCGACGACGCGGCGTGCCGCATCGTCGCATGCGGAGGCGAGTCCGTCGCATGCGGAGGCGAGTCCGTCACATCCGTGACCCCATCGTTCACACTGATCAGAACAAATGGAGCACTGAATAGTTCACAAAAACCAAGGGGTTTCTGCAAGCCGCATTTGCAAATGGCCAGATGAAAACCTGGTGCCCATGTTTCCGGTGCGGCAATTGGGAAAAGAGGACAGAGGCTGAAATGGGCAAACACCTGGAGAAGAGTGGTTTTACGCCCGATTATACGGTGTGGACATATCATGGTGAGTCTTCCCAACGTGACCGAGCTGAGGTGGATCGTCATTGCACCGACGAGAATGTTACCGGGATGGAAAACATGGTGTAAGACTATGATAATGCTCGGGATTCGGACGAGGATATGGAGGAATCTGCAAAGGCCTTCAATGAAATGTTGGAGTCTTCAAAACATCCGCTCCACGAGCACATTGAGCTTTGTCGGTTAGATGCCATCTCACAAGTAATGGCTCTGAAGGCTCAGTTCAACTTGGGCAGAGATTGCTACTACGCAATGATGACAGTATTTGGACGCTTTCTACCCAAAGGCCATGCAATGCCTGCAAACCTATACCAGTTAGACAAAATCCTCCGTGCACTGAAGATGACCTATGAGAAGATACATGCCTGTAAGAAAGGATGTGCCTTATTTAGGCTTGACTATGCGGACTTGAACTATTGTCCCATTTGCAAGTCTTCCAGGTAT
Organism: Aegilops bicornis; assembly: GCA_021605145.1. Classification (NCBI taxonomy): domain Eukaryota; kingdom Viridiplantae; phylum Streptophyta; class Magnoliopsida; order Poales; family Poaceae; genus Aegilops; species Aegilops bicornis. Next base: position 832,440,778 of record CM038675.1, on the reverse strand, counting down.
GTTGTGATAGACAACAGTATGGGTGAGAAGACACAGACCAAAATCCCCGTTGGTGTTCTTCGGTATATGCCAATCATACCAAGATTTCAACGTCTTTTCATGGTCGAAGAGACGGCTAGACAGATGACATGGCACAAAACAAACAAAAGAACCGAACTAGATGCAGATGGGAATCTGATGATGGTACACACATCAGACGGTGTTGCGTGGAAAAAGTTTGATGAATTACATGCTGACAAAGCTGCAGATCAGAGGCATTCTCGAGTCGGCATCAGCACGGATGGTTTCAGTGTGTTTGGTATGACGGTAGCCCAATACAGTTGTTGGCCCGTATTTGTCTTTCCACTCAATCTCCCCGGACAGGTTATGCAAAGAAAGAACATTTTCCGGCGTTGATAATTCCAGGCCCAACTATCCGGGAAAAATACGAATGTGTACATGCAGCCGCTTAAGGCGAATTGGAAGAAGCCTGGGATAATGGGTTCAAGACATACGACGCCTATAGCAAACGGAACTTCATAATGCGTGTCTGGTACATGTACTCGACGCATGACTTGCCGGCGTATGCGCTATTCGTTGGCTGGTGTGTGCATGGAAGGTTCCCGTGCCCCACATGCAAGGGAGCTCTTGAGTTTCATTGGCTTCAGGCCGGTCGCAAGTTTTCTTGCTTCAACATGCATAGACAGTTCCTATGTCCTCGCCATAAGTTCAGGAAAGACAAGAAGAACTTCATCAGAGGTAGAGTTGTCATAAACTCTGCACGACCTGCGTTGACAGGCCAACAGACCCTGTATCAGTTAAACGCTCTCGAGCCAGATCCAGAGCATCCAGGGTACTTCAAGGGGTATAATTCTAAGCATGCCTGGACTCACAAGACATGCTTATGGGATCTGCCTTACTTCAAAGACCTCCTTTGCCCACACAACATCGACGTGATGCACACTGAGAAGAATATCGCTGAGGCACTTTTTGGTACATTGTTCGGCATAGATGGGAAATCAAAGGATAATACTAAGGCTAGAGTCGATCTGGAGGCGCTATGTGATAGGCCATTACAAAACATGAAAGAACCGAAAGGAAAGCAGAACTAGACGAAGCCAAAGGCATGGTTCAATCTTGGAAGGCCAGCTATGAGGGAAATTATCTTGTGGGTGAAAATGCAGTTGATGTTCCCCGATGGGTATGCAGCGGATCTAAAGAGGGGAGCGAGTAAATTGAAGATATTTGGTCTCAAGAGTCATGATTGGCACATATGGATTGAGCGGGTAATGCCGGTGAGTGTTGCGTGGCTTCATCCCTGAGGATGAATGGCTAGTATTGGCATAACTCAGCTATTTCTTCCGTGTTCTTTGTGCGAAAGAACTATAAATGCAGCGTGCTAGAAGAAATGGAAGAGTTGGCACCGGAGTTGATCTGCAAGTTAGAAAGATCTTTCCACCGGGCTTCTTTAATCCAATGCAGCATTTGATTTTGCATCTCCCGATCGAGGCAAGATTGGGGGGGGGGGGGGGTGCAAAATCGTTGGTGCTACCTAACCGAGAGGATCACGTAAGGCGCTTCGAGAAAAATGTAAAAATAAATGTTGAATTGAAGCATCGATGACTGAGGCATTCATCACTGAGGAGGCGGCAAACTTCATGACATCACACTACGAAACCAAAAATCGTCATTTGCATAATCCGAAGCCTCGGTACAATGCCGAAGACCCTAAAAAGGGTGGATCCAACCTCAGCCTATTCAAAGGGAATCTCGCACCAGCCAGTGTTTCAAATCCAGTATCTTTGGATAACGAAGAATGACGGACCATTTCGTTGTATATCTTGAACAACCTGATAGAAGTGCGGCCGTACATCAAGTAAGTTCTCGGTACATTGTTTCGCAACTTCTATTTCCTTTGAACTGCTCTTATTCCTGGATATTTCATACAGCCGATACGTCGCCATATTCTCGTATGGGCGGTGATCCAAAAGGATTCCGTCGAAGAGTATGAGCTTCTCGCAAAGCAAGGAGGCGGCTATCCCGGTTTCATCTCTTGGTTCGAACAAACGGTAATTTCTATTAGACAATTTCATTTCATTCGCTAATATGTGCTTAATGCAACAATCCTTCCGTATTAACCTTGTAGGCTGATTCAGAGTCTGTGGATGCCGAATTGAGAGAAGTCGCTAATGGTTTTGACTATATGGTCCGTTCATTTGACAAATACGACATCAACGGGTATCGCTCTCGCACCTATGGCAAAGAGCTATCTATGGCCGACCGAAAGTCTACAAATTGTTGTGTATCTGCTATCGGCGTAGGAGGTACCGAGTATTATGGGAGAGTTGAAGCAATTTATGAACTTCTATTCTATGGTGAAAACCCATCGAATGTCGTAATCTTCAAATGTTATTGGTTTCAGCCGAAGGAGACTAGAAGGAATCATGAACATATAGGGCTAGTTGAAATCAAACAAAGCACCCATTTAGATGTTCCTGATGTCTATATTACGGCTCAACAGGAAACCCAAGTATTCTATGTACCGTGGGCCTGCCAAACTAATACAAATCTGAAAGGTTCGGATGTCGTTTATGAAGTGCCGCCACGTGCTAGACTATCCCCCCAAAGGAAGAGGATTATGAACCTTACATTAACCCAGACACATATGAAGGAGAATTCTTCCAAGAGACACCTCTTTCCAAAAAGCATTTCAAGAACCGCTATACTTCACCCCAAAACATTGAAGTAGACAGCGATAGTGAATCCGACATCACCCCAGAGGAGGAACAATAAGAGCTGGAACAAGAAGAGGTTACTGCTGCGGATGACCTGTCAATGCTTGACCGATTACGTCAAGGTGGCCTTCCATATGTTGATGCCACTGAACCCTATGAGCCCGTCATTGACTATAGTGATGATGATGATTATGCATTTATTGATGATACTGATGGAGATTATTAGTAGTGTCATGTATTCAATTTTTTTATGTTGTACTTTATGATGATACACTTAAGTGATATACATATTATTATTCATGTCGGTATTTTTTTATGTTGTACTAATTCCGTTTACTCTTTGTCATGGCAGGTGTTGAAAGATGGTGGGCGCTAGTCGGGAGCGCTCCGAGGCCCCTTCTTCGTCGGTGCGTGGTGGGAGGTCTTCCATTCCACGCACCTCTCCGCCGGCGTTCTTTGGACAATGTGGCGACACCGCCGGGCCCTTCTTCGTCGACCGCAGTGCCCAGCAGGGGACGAGGTAAGGGAGGGAAGAAGAGAGGAGCTGGAGCACGTGGTCGCGGCAGAGGAGGTAGGGTGACTGCTAGGGTGCCTTCCTCGCCGCCACCCCCAGCTGTTTCACCCGAGCATGTGACTGCTACGGTGGACTCGTCCGAGGAGGAGGCTACACGGACTCCGGTCCACATGCCTTCAGCCCACGCGCCTCGGGTCGACGGGCCTTCGGCCCACGAGACCTCGGAGGAGCACACGTCTGGATGGGGTACCTGGCCGGATCAGCATGAGGGGCCGAGTGTCCATGCTGATGATGGTGGGGAGCCGACTGATATTGAGGAGGAGGGGGGCACTGTCTATCAGCGTGGTTGTACACGGGTCCCGTCCGTGTCGGCGACCCGCGAGCAGAGGTGGTTGATTTTCCATGATGGAGAGAGGTAAGTGCATTTAATCTTTTTGTACCTTCTGCATTCACGTTTCTTCAAATATCTAATGCGTTGGTGTTGTCATACTGCAGGGGTTGGGACCACCATCATAGTGTCCGCCGGCCCAACTCCGTCCTTGGAGTTCTTCGTCGGCAAAACTTCCCGGGGTTTGTCATGTTGCCTGGTGAGGGTCGGCTTCCAGAGCTTGGATTGAGCTGGGAGCACTACTTGGCTGCCTCGGCCCCACCGGGTGAGATTATCGACGGTGTATTGTGCAAGACGAGGGCAGACGTGGTGATCATAAAGTTCTGGGTAATTTCTCCTTTACACAATTAAAAATCTTCAACTAGCTAGTTATTAATTATACTAATCAATATTGTCTCACTTGATTGGAGACATTCTACAGGTGTGAAGAGGGATACGAGGAGGAAGCGGCAAATGTTATCGATAACATCTGCAAGCGCCTACTACAGAACTTACAGCACGAGGCTCGGGTGCAGGCTGTTCGAGACTACTACGCCTCGCGTGGTATCAAGAAGACCAAGCCGGTGTGCCGCGAGAAGTTCTTGAGTAAGGAGGCGTACATGAAGGTAATTCTTAAGGCCTTGTACTTACTTCCTTCATTTAGTAATTCATAGCCGTAGCGTTCAAGTTTCTATTTGCTAACTTAGGCGCCTATGAGATGGTGTGCGGATCGGATGGATTGTTGGGAGGTGTTGGTCAATGAGTGGTGCTCAAAAGAATGGCTAACCCTCCACAACGAGGCCAAGGACAAACGTGCCCAAATGGAAGGTGTGCCACACCATCAAGGCAGCTCCAAGTTATATCAGTTCGGGCGGAGCCCGGGTATGTGGTTTGCTTCATGATTCATGCAATTCATTCATCATGCTAGCTTTAGCCCTTTAATTACTAATTCACACAACCGCCTTCAGAGCCATTACTTGTGAGATGGCATCCAATTGACAAAGCTCAGTGTGCTCGTGGAGTGGACGTTTTGAAGACTCCAACATTTCATTGAAGGCCTTTGCAGATTCCTCCATCTCCTCGTCCGAATCTGGAGCATTATCATAGTCTTACACCATGTTTTCCATCCCGGTACCATGCTCGTCGGTGCAATGACGATCCACCTCAGCTCGGTCACTTTGGGCAGACTCACCATGATATGTCCACACCGTATAATCGGGCGTAAAACCACTCTTCTGCAGATGTTTGCCCATTTCAGCCTCTGTCCTCTTTTCCAAATTGCCGCACCGGAAACAGGGGCACTAGGTTTTCATCTGGCCATTTGCAAATGCGGCTTGCACAAACCCCTTGGTTTTTGTGAACCATTCAGTGCTCCATTTGTTCTGACCAGTGTGACCGGTGTACATCCACGCACGATCACTCATCTTGACTTTCAGAGCTACAGAATAACCGCATTGCGTCCCGTCAAATCCTAGCGCGCAGCAATGCGGTAGCGTGAGGCCGAGTAGGGAGAGGGGGAGGGGCGTCGGGACCCCCCTTCCCTCCCCCTGCAAGGCCGAGACAAGAACGAGCCGGAGCAGGCGACGATGCGGCGTGCCACGTCGTCGCAAGCGGAGGCGAGTCCGTCACATCCGTGACCCCACTATATATCTTAGGTTTTTTAGGGTTTAGGGCGCGTGCGGTGGGGGGGGGGTTGAAACAGAATAACCGCATTGCGTCCTTTCAAATCCTAGCGCGCAGTAATGCGGTAGCGCGAGGCCGAGCAGGGAGGGGGGGAGGGGATTCGGGACCCCCCTCCCCTCCCCCTGCAAGGCCGAGACAGGAACAAGCCGGAGCAGGCAACGACACGGCGTGCCGCGTCGTCGCATGCGGAGGTGAGTCCGTCACATCCGTGACCCCACTATCTATCTTAATGTTTTTAGGGTTAGATATGAACTTCATCTGTTTTTGTACTTGAACTTCTTCTTTTTCTTTCTTTATGGTTTATTTATTCTTATTGCTTTACTTCTTTTATTAGAGTACTTGAACTTCTGTTCTTTATTTTTTGAACTTCTTTTCTCTTGTTTTTTAGGGGCATATTTATGTATGTATGTTTCTTCCTTTAGTAGTGTATTTGCCATCTATTTTTGGTTTTGAGGATATCAGTTGTGCTATTTTTGTGATCTTATCTCATCATAATAGATGCATTCAAATGGTGCATTTATTTTATCTACACATGTATTTACTATTTTAGCTGTTGGGGGGTAAAACTGTAAATTCGGTGGTGCTGCAAGTCCCATGACAGATAGGCATTAATTGACTATCTCCCTCGCCACCACCTGTCAGAAAATTCCTCTCCCTCTGTCGCTCGCTCTCTCTCCCCCCTCTTCGTCGCTCCGCTGCCTCCTTCAACTGCAACTCCCCCCGATTTCTCCGCCCCTGTCCCCTGCCCTCGCCAAGGAGTAATGCGCCTCCCAGCTCCTATTTCTCCCCTGCGCCGCGCTCTCCCTCGCCCAGCCCGATCTCCTCTGCTCTGAAGCGAGGGCGGCAACTGCTTGCGCGTGGCGTCGTGGGGAGTGAAGAACCGCCGCAGATTCATTCTTGGAGAGGTACAAACGATGTGCCCCGCCCCCTCCCCCCTAATGCTTGTATTCACTTTTGCCAGATCTATGGAGGCCTGCCCTGTTTGCTCTGTTTGCTCTCGCGTCCGCCTCCTACCCCCTTTTTCTGATGGTTTGGTGGGACATTAGGTAGGTTTCTTGGACGTGTGGTGGTTGGAATGCATTCCCCCGTGGCAAGATTTGTTTGTGATATGCTTATGTGTGGATTTTCATTTCCCCTTTGTTGATTTTAGCCGTCAGGTGCATGTCAGAGAGGTTGTGGTGTGATTGCTGATGCTAGATCTATTGTATCTAATGGTATTAGTGCTGTGGATTTGGAGGTCTAGATTATGTTTGTGACATTGTAGTTAGTTTCTGGATACGTTTTTTGTTGTGCTTGCCTATATGTGCTACTGTCATCTATTCATACTTGTTGGTTCTAGTTGTTTGTAGTTGGTTCTAGGGTTTGATTCAGTTTCCTTTTTTGCATTTTGCTGTATGTTTTTCTACTTGCTAACTATATGGAATCAATCTTCTGTGTTTACAGGTTGTTCTAGTGTTTGGAGTTGCATTCATCGAGGCGGCTGTGTTGTCATGGCTTCAAAATCTTCTCCGGGTATATTAATATAGTTGTATCTTGTATTTTAAATAGTAGTATTGTTATATATGTCTGCCCATATCTTCATTTGGTTTTTATGATGGACTGCCAGGCTTAGTAGTGTGAACTTCTAACAAGGTTTGTGTATATGCATTTTACACATAGTTTATGTGTGTGCCATTTCATATTTAAAGTGTATATCTTTGTTTTCTGTTTTCTTGTTATCATGTTCATGGTATTGATATTTAGTTTGCCTGTGAAATACTATTTGTGGTCATGCTACGTCTTTTTTATGTGCTACTTGCTTGGGTTACGTAGTTGAACCTCTGGTTTTAATTATTGTTTGAATGTAATGAAATTTGGTTGATCTTCTGTTATGCACATTTTGTTTTACTGCTTTGTTATGTATCATTGAACTTCTGGACATTCATGATATATGTAGTAGCCCCTCTGGTGTAGATTGTTTTTATATTTAGTTTGTAGATTTTTTAGTTTTTTTTGTGTTTACTGCTTTGTTAGGTATTGTTGAACTTCTGGGTATTGGACATTGTTGTAAAAGTAGAAGTCCCTTTGGTGTAGGATTGCGGAACTCAGCTGCCTTTTTACTTGCATTTTTTGTAGTTGGTGATGAGTTGAATAGTTCTGAAAAAAATGCCTGCTATCAAGATGGAGCTTCAGAGGTAATACTGATGCTCCAATATCTGATGCGGCTAAATCACCCATTATCCCTTTGACTGTTATTGCCGAGGTTGCTTCGAGCCTTGAGAATTTTCAAGCCTTGAGGATCTTGCTTCTGCAGCTCTTGCTTCACCTAGTATGTGAAACCCCTTTTCTTTTCATTTTAAAGTTTTGAGCCATGTTTTTTTAGCTTGTTCATGTCGTTTGTTTTTGTTTTTGTTCCTAACTTTTTTTATTTTTTGCTCCGATTTTTTGTGTTGTTTGCAGATGTGTCCACGGAGGAGGAAGCTTTGAACACCATCAACGATGTTTTATCTGATTTGGGTTTATCAGAAACCCCTGCTGCTGCTGAGGAGGAGGCTCCGCCAGTCAAAGGTTGTGATTCCGTTCAGGATCCTTTGTGCTCTCTTCAGATGTCAGAGACGCAGTCGCAGTCTGTTGATGGCACTGAACCTGTCACGTAAGCCGAGGATGTGCCTCTTCAGCTTCTCCTGGAGGACCAACGTAAGAGGAAGAAGCAAGAAGATTTTCACAAGAAGAGGGCGGCCCGCCTTGAGAAAGGTTCTGATGTTCCTGGATCTGTTCGTGCGGCTGAGCTCACTGTTGAGGAAGACGTGCCGTGTGGTAGTGATTGCACGGTTGTCCCTGTTAAGAAGAAAATCAAGAAGACTGCTGCGAGGAAGCTAGTAGTTGGTGCAGTTACTCCTCGGAAGAGCCCACGTATTTCAAGGCCTGCATAAGTTGTTGGAGATGAAGGGTTAGGCCTTGGTGGTACGCCACGCCATAGTCCTCGTGTGCTTGCCACTGCTGCGCCTACACCTTCTTCGCTTGGTGCTGGTGCATCTGGTAAGGGGAAGAAATGCCACGTGAAGCGCAAGGTTCCACCTGCAAAGGTCAACAAGGGTGTGAAGAATTGTTCTCGTGTTAATCAAGAGGACAAGGATGATGCTGATTTCAATGCTGATGATGAGGACGACGTCGATGATGATGTTGCCGCTAATCAGGTATTAATGTCTCATGTTTACTATTTTTTAAAGCATTGTTCGCTATTGCTGTAGTTTTATTGTTTTTAGCACTGCCTTGGCGTACATAGGTGACCTTCTTCTCCATCTCCATATAGAAGAATAAATTAGCCGGCGTGCTTTGCTTTTATGGTATTACTGCCTTTGTGTACATAGTTGGACTTCTGAGTATAAACATGACGAAATTAGCTTAACTTGTTGGTATACATGTTTGATTACTGCCTTAGTCTATATCGTTGAACTTCTGCTTTTTAAATTTCCAACATTTTTGATAGCATGTTAACTAGTGTTCATACATGGTTGTACTTCCTATGTAGACATAGTTGGACTTCTGAGATACATGTTTGATTACTCCCTTGGTATACATGGTTGAACTTCTGCTTTGTAAATTACCAACAATTTGAAAGCATGTTAACTTCTGGTCATACATGGTTGTACTGCCTGTGTGACATAGTTGGACTTCTGGTATTCATGTTTGATTACTACCTTGTTGTACATGGTTGAACTTATGCTATGTAAATTTCCAACATTTTGATAGCATGTTAACCACAGTCATACATGGTCAGATCTTGCCTATTTAGACATAGTTGGACTTCTGAAATGTACTGAGTGTGTAATTTTGTAGGCACTAGTGGAATTTTGGTGTAGCTTGTGTATCTCATTTTTTCCAGTATCAGCTTGTGGAGCGGCCTGAGAGGAGGAAGAGAGGATGCAAAGCGCCCGAAGAAGGTGGCCAAGGAGGAGGTGAGGCGAAACGTTTTAACAAGACGGTTCGCTGCTCACTAGGAGAGGTGAAGACGTGTCTTGAAAATGCTACAGCTTAGGCACAAGACGAGGGTTATCAAGGCTGGTTTTGGTTGTGTGTTTGACTTGAAGGTTGATTCCAACATTTCTCGTCCTTTGATGGGCAACATCTACATGAGGATTGACCCTGCAACCATGATTCTGGACATGGGTGAGGCGAACAAGGTTCTGCGTATTACAAGTGATGCTATTCACCATCTGTTTGCATTCCCTCAAGGTAATCATACCCCTCCTAGGCCTTCGAGTGATGGGTTTGATGATGCTGTTATGAGGTTGAAGGGCAAGCTTGGGTATGCTAGGAGTGATGACATCAAGACAAATGATCTGCGGAATATCCTCGCGGAACTTGTGAAGGATTAGACGAAGGATGATCTTGCTCTGCAGGTGTTTTACCTGATTGTTTTCATGAAGGTGGTTATCCCTGGAACGTCTACACGAGTGTCCAGGGAGGTAGCAATGGCTGAGAATCTTGTGTTTGAGGATATGGCAGATATGGACTACTGCCAGTTGGTTGTTGATGACCTTCGAAGTGTTGTTGTTAGGTATTAGGAAGGTACTAGCCGAGGAAAAGCTGTCACAGGTTGTGCCATCGCGCCGCTTCTTATGTACCTGGACTGCCTTATCATTGGCAAGATGCCTAATGTTGACTTGAGGACGCCTCACATCAATTACATGGATCGTGCCAAGCTTCTTGAGCTCATTGCGGTGACTTGGTCGGGAAAGGTGATGACGACCCAATAGCGGGTGTTTGGGAGACTACCTGTGAGTGTTTCTTCTTTTCTGTGTAGTTAGTACTGCCTTTGTGTGCATGGTTGAACTTCTGCTATGTACATAGATGACCTTCTGGTTCATATAGACGAGTAAATTAGCTGAACTGCTTGGCTTATATGGTATTACTGCCTTTGTGTACATAGGTGAACTTCTGGATATATTCATATGAAATAAGCTAAATTTTGTTGTTGCACATGCATGGTTGAACTTCTGCTATGTAAATTTCGAACATTTTTGAAAGCATGTTAACTTCTGGTCATATGTGGTTGTACTGCCTATGTAGACATAGTTGGACTTCTAAGATACATGTTTGATTACTGCCTTGGTATACATGGTTGAACTTCTGCTATGTAAATTTTCAACATTTTTGAAAGCATGTTAACTTCTGGTCATACATGGTTGTACTGCCTATGTAGACATAGTTGGACTTCTGAAATGTACTGCGTGTGTAGGAATTATTGGAATTTTTGGTGTAGTTTGTGTATCTGATTGTTACATCTTTTTTCCTTGTCATTGTATTTGTTTTCGATGTCGACTTGTGGTACTAACTTGAACTTCACTCTCTTGTCTTACGTATTTACGCTTCCATGTTCTTTCATTTGTTCTGCAATGTGGTGATTTTTGTTTTCATATATGCAGTGGAAGACATAGGTTGAGGTTGTGTTCTTTAGGGTCATCGAACGTCCTGTTCTTACTATGCCTCGTGCCCCCGGCCTAGGTAGTGGAAGTTCTCCGAGAGATGTTAACACTGGTGCCCCCCTGTAGATCCAGGAGGTTCTTCTGCCCGTGTGAGTGCTGCAGGTGGCGTTTCTTCCGAGAGTTTGTTCGATGCTGCGAATATTTCCCTTTCTAGGATTGATGGACTTCTGGAAACTGTTTGTGGAGAGATGGCTCGTGTTCCGATAACGTTGAGTGTCTTAGTCGCGTGGATGGGATTATTCCTCCCGGCCACGGTTTTGATGCTAAGTCTTCGAAGGAGCTGTTGTCGATTCAAGCTAAATATCTTGCTGAGCTTTGTGAGGGCACTTCCCACCTCCGGGCTAGTTTTGTGATGTTCAAGGAAATGCAGGACGCCCGTTGCAAGCCTTTTGAAGATGAGGCGAGTGTTGTTGTGAGAGAGATTCAGAGGCAGGATCCCGTTCGTTTGGGTCGTGAAGGAGGCCATGTGGAAGCGTGCAAGAGGTTTGTTTATGTTGGCTTTTGATATTTATTTTGCACTAGTGTTCATTGTTAGCTTTGAGTTATTATTGTTATGCAGTTATAGGGTGACCTTCTCTGTTTATAGGACCTGAACTTCAAGTGCTTCAGCACCTGAACTTCTATGACTAGCCCTTTTTGTTCCTTTTTGTATCTTATGGTAGTTTGGTATGTTATCTACTATGTTTACTGTATTTGGACTTCCATGGTGTGCCAGTTGTGATAGCTGACCTTCTCTGATTATGTAACATGAACTTCTGCTGATTAGGTATCTGTTTTCTACATTGTTATTTTCTAGTCTTTTTTCTTCTTGGGTACTAGTGTTTCCTAGGTGACCTTCTCTGTTTATAGGACCTGAACTTCAAGTGCTTCAGCACCTGAACTTCTATTACTTTGATGACTGTCCCTTTTTGTCTTCTTTTGTATCTTAATGGTAGTTTGATATCTGGTCTGCTATGTGTACTGTAATTGGACTTCCATTATGTTCCAGTTGTGATACCTGACCTTCTCTTATTATGTAACGTAAACTTTTGCTGATTAGGTATTTGTTTTCTACATGATTACTTTCTAGGCTGTTGACGATGGTGCTGGGGTTAGGGAGGATGTTTTACCTGTGCATGAAGATGATCCTGTGCATGAAGCTGCTCCTGTGCATGATCCTTGCCCCTCTAGTGATGTATTAGTTGATGAGGTTCATGGCAGTGAAAATAAGGTACCATTTTTTCTTGTCCATTTGTCTTGTTGCCCCTGAGACGGAGTTGCTGCCCCTGTGCATGAGTTTCAGTCAGCCCTTTGTAATGACTTTTTGTTTCTTTTTGCAGCAGCAGAATGATGATGTTAGTGTTGCTCCAGAGAAGGTTGCAGACATGTCCCTCTCAGGCACCGGCTGCTCCGACGGGTGGTCTGGCCCGAACCTCGATTCGTCCATTGGTGCGAGGTTTACGATCTTTGGCGAGGCAAGACAACTGTAGACATCATTTTGGAGAAAGATCATGTTGAGTCTGATGTACAAACTGGTGGTAGTGCTGCTGCAAGCCCGGAGAAGTCTCCTGCAGCAGAGCCATCAGTTGATGTTGATGTTGTACAGGCACAACCAAATGTTTTTCTTGTTTCAGATTCTCCGGTTGCTCCAATTTCTGGTGTCCTTCCCGGCAATATTTGCAGCGTCTCATCGAGAGCGATGATGAAGATCTTGAAAGCGATAGCTATGGAGAGGAGGTTGATCATTCCAGTGCTGCCACTGGTCTAGGCAAGGATCCATGAAGAGAGGAGCATGCTTCTCTCTTCTTTCCCCATCCCCTTCCCTCTTTGTTGTTTGGTTTTGTCCATGATATCCCATGTGAACTGCCTGTGTTGTCTAAGTTGAACTTCTGGTTTTGTTGTTTGTCGTGTCGGTTGTAAAGAATGTTAAGTGAACTTGTTTTCTATGTGGGTGGAGGTTTGTAATGCATGTGTTGTGATGTCTATGATGCTGTGTTTTTATCCTTTCTGATGTATCAGCTGAGATGTGCTTATGTTTTGAATGTTTGTGCTTGAATGTTGGTCTTAATTGAAACTGTCATGAATCTATGTGCTTTGAGTGTTCTTTGTTAATTGCTATTTTCTTTTGGTGAGCGGATAGCGACCTTCTTTGTCGTCCGAAAGAAGGTTGATGACTTTTATTACGGTGTAACTAGGCTTAGGAATGATCATTCCAAGAGGTGAGTCAAATGCTCAATATTTACATCATCCACGTGCCCGTATGAATTACTGTGGTTTCTTACGAACTTCCCTACTCTATGTACTGAACTTCTTGTTTTTACTTCTCTGGTCTTTGAACTTCGGCCTCTTTTGTATGCAGATCTTGCTGTTGTGATATAGCTGAACTTCTCTGCTAACATGTGTTATGAACTTCCCGAGTTTCACGATCTTTGAACTTCTTTTACTTTTCGTTAAACTTGTTTTAGATCAATGATTATGTTCCAAAACAAGCGATTGTGAAGCTTCTATTGAAGATGTCGCAATATCTTTTGGTCCTCATGGAATGCTTGGTCTAATGTGGTGAGATTGCACTCTCATCTCGTCTACGCATAAGTACTGTGGATCGTACAAACTCATCCTGCCGTATTGGGTTTGTGCAAGTCAACCATACAGTGATTTATTTTCCGTTTTTTCCTTACCATTTTTTTAGTTAAAACTTGTTTGTCTCATTTTTGTATTTTTTTCATATGTTGGTGTTGTATGCATTATTTTAGGACAAGATTTCCAGAGGTCAATTTGATTCCCTGTGAGGAAGTACGTCATGGTGAGTGGTCCAGATAGCATGGATGCACATGATTCGGTATGCAATATCTTGTTCTTTGCCTCTGTATTAGTTTTGCAGTGCGATCCACTATGTTAATATTTGTTTTATTTTTCCTGATATTTAATTCTCATTTTTAATGATTCGTGTGTTTATGATGCTTTAGGTTGTTTTCCCTACTTTTGACCCGCCTGAGGTTCCTGCTTCCATGGGTGGTGTCGGTCATTAGGTGTCGGTATTCCTTGACCTGAATAATTCAAGGTTCCATCTTCTCAATTCCTACTATGGACCAAAAGATGAATGTGCGGTACGCCTGTTTCGGCGGATGACCGACAACATCAAGAGGCTTTGGAAGGATGCCACCAACGACAGGGAGACACCCTTCAGTCCTGTTAGCATCGACAATTTCCCTCTGGATTGGATTGATGTCCCCCAACAGCAAAACAAGTATGAGTTCCAGTTTTTCTCTTTATCACATTTGTTTAACTGTAGTTGTACTTAAGCTGTGACGTGTTTAATTCGTTGGCTTTCTTTTTCTGTTCTAACACTATTCTTTTTACTTCGTTTTGATGGCGATGCTCATTGCGGATTCTTCATGCTTACGAATGTTAATTCGTATCATGACGGGGTTCTTGCAAATTATTCCCATGAGAATATCGGGGATATCAGGAAGACGTGGCTGTACTCAATCGCTTCTTCTAACCTGTTTGAGACAGACTTCCAATCTCTGTTTGGCTACTACAGATGTAAGTATTTGGAAGTTGGACTTCTTACCTGCACTACATCTTTTATTCTACCTGAACTTCATATTTTTCCTCTCAAACTTGGACTTCTGCTTGAGATCCGTCAGCCTTTGGTTTGGAAGGAGAGGAGCATTTTCTTTGTACATGAACTTCATTTCTATCTTTTTTAATTTTGCTTGTGTGTTTTGTTTGATAATTTCTGTCCTTCCATTGCTTAAATGGACATGAGCATTTTTTTTTCTAATTGAACTTCAGAGATGATGCCTTTCTATGGTTTTTGTTAGCTGTAGTTGAATGATTTCGAGTTCATCGGTTTATCTTGAACTGTGCCTCTGGTTGTGCCTGAACTTCATTTAGTTTTTGACTGCAACTAATTTTTTCAGGTCAGCTTGAGTAGTAACCATGTCATCTTTTATTAGTTGGACTGCACATTGTGATGTTCCTGAACTTCAATTGTATTTAGTGGTGATGTTTTCTCTTCTTTTTTTCTTTCACAGTGGATCCGCTGGAGTTGACCGATTACCACTACTCATTCCTTTGGTGACAGGAATACCTGCCTAGGGAGGAACCGATGAGTACAGCTCCGATAGAAGATGATAGACCTTGGACCCTCATTCCTTCCAAGTTGGGGGAGCAGGCTGGTGGTATTCGTGGTACTCCAAAAACCCCTTGCTACAGGAAGGCTGATGCAGTCGAAGCAGCCGAAGCAGACGTGATTTTGTCCGATGATGATTTTGAGAAGATTGCTTACCCGAAGAATATTAAATGTGAAGGAAATATGCCCTAGAGGCAATAATAAAGTTATTATTTATTTCCTTATATCATGATAAATGTTTATTATTCATGCTAGAATTGTATTAACCGGAAACATAATACATGTGTGAATACATAGACAAACAGTGTCACTAGTATGCCTCTACTTGACTAGCTCATTAATCAAAGATGGTTATGTTTCCTAACCATAGACATGAGTTGTCATTTGATTAACGGGATCACATCATTAGGAGAATGATCGATTGACATGACCCATTCCGTTAGCCTAGCACTTGATCGTTTAGTATGTTGCTATTGCTTTCTTCATGACTTATACATGTTCCTGTAACTATGAGATTATGCAACTCCGTTTACGGAGGAACACTTTGGGTACTACCAAAGCGTCACAACGTAATCGGGTGATCATAAAGGAGTACTACAGTGTCTCCAAAGGTACTTGTTGGGTTGGCGTATTTCGAGATTAGGTTTTGTCACTCCGATTGCCGGAGAGGTATCTCTGGGCCTTCTCGGTAATACACATCACATAAGCCTTGCAAGCATTACAACTAATGAGTTAGTTGTGAGATGATGTATTACGGAACGAGTAAAGAGACTTGCCGATGCTTGAGATTGAACTAGGTATTGGATACCGACGATCGAATCTCGGGTAAGTAACATACCGATGACAAAGGGAACAACGTATGTTGTTATGCGGTCTGACCGATAAAGATCTTCGTAGAAAATGTAGGAACCAATATGGGCATCCAGGTCCCGCTATTGGTTATTGACGGAGATGTGTCTCGGTCATGTCTACATTGTTCTCGAACCGTAGGGTCCGTTACGCTTAAGGTTTCGATGGCGGTTATATTATGAGTTTGTGTATTTTGATGTACGAAGGTTGTTGAGTCCCGGATATGATCACGGACATGACGAGGAGTCTCGAAATGGTCGAGACATAAAGATTAATATATTGGACGGATATATTTGGACACCGGAAAGGTTCCGGAGAAGTTTGGAGCTCGGGAGGTTCTGGAACCCCGGGAGGTATATGGGCCTTATTGGGCCCATGTAGGAGGAAGGAGAAGGAACAAGGGAGGGGCGCGCCCCAAGCCCAATCCGACTGGGGAGGGGGGCCGCCCCTTCCTTTCTCCTTCCCCCCTCTTCCTATTCCTACTACTAGTACTACTTCCTAATACTAGTACTCCTTCCTTCCCCCTCCAAATAAGATAAGGAAAAGAGAGGGAAACCTACTTGGAGTAGGTTTCCCCCTCCCTATGGTGCGCCCCCCTTGTGGCCGGCCACCTCCTCCCTCCCTCCTTTATATACGGGGGTGGGGGGGCACCCTAGGACACACAAGTTGATCCTTGAGATCGTTCCTTAGCCGTGTGCGGTGCCCCCCTCCACCATATTCCACCTCGATCATATTGTAGCGGTGCTTAGGCGAAGCCCTGCGTTGGTGAAACATCAAGATCGTCCTGCCACGCCCGTCGTCTTGTGGAACTCCTTCTCCCGGAGCTTTGCTGGATCGGAGCCCGAGGCGTCATCGAGCTGAGCGTGTGCCAAGAACTCGAGGCGCCGGAGTAACGGCGCTGGGATCGGGCTGGATCGCGAGGAGAACGTAAGACTACTTCCTCTACGTCATAATCGACTCGGAGGTGCCTGAGTTACTTCTCTGGGTTCGGTAGGATCGCGTGTAGATCGTTCGACTACTTCCTCTACGTTTTGATCGCTTCCGCTTTGGTCTACGAGGGTACGTAGACAACACTCTCCCTTCTCGTTGCTATGCCATCACCATGGTCCTGTTTGTGCGTAGGAAAATTTTGAAATTACTACGTTCCCCAACAGTGGCATCCGAGCCAGGTTTTATGCGTTGATGTCATATGCACGAGTAGAACACAAGTGAGTTGTGGGCGATACAAGTCATCTTGCCTACCAAAGCATGTCATACTTTGGTTCAGCGGTATTGTGAGATGAAGCGGCCCGGACCGACATTACGCCAGACGCTTACGCGAGACTGGTTTCACCGTTCTGAGCACTCGTGCTTAAAGGTGGCTGGCGGGTGTCTGTCTCTCTCACTTTAGTTGAACCGAGTGTGGCTACGCCCGGTCCTTGAGAAGGTTAAAGCGGAGTCTATTTGTGAAATATCGTTGTGGTTTTGATGCGTAGATAAGAACGGTTCTTGCTCAGCCCGTAGCAGCCACGTAAAACTTGCAACAACAAAGTAGAGGACGTCTAACTTGTTTTTGCAGGGCATGTTGTGATGTGATATGGTCAAGATGTGATGCTATATTTTATTGTATGAGATGATCATGTTTTGTAACCGAGTTATCGGCAACTGGCGAGAGCCATATGGTTGTCGCTTTATTGTATGAAATGCAAGCATACTGTAATTGCTTTACTTTATCACTAAGCGGTAGCGATAGTCGTAGAAGCAATAGATGGCGTAACGACAACGATGCTACGATGGAGATCAAGGTGTCGCGCGGTGACGATGGTGATCATGACGGTGCTTCGGAGATGGAGATCACAAGCACAAGATGATGATGGCCATATCATATCACTTATATTGATTGCATGTGATGTTTATCCTTTATGCATCTTATTTTGCTTTGATTGTGGTAGCATTTTAAGATGATCTCTCACTAAAATTATCAAGTAGTGTTCTCCACGAGTATGCACCGTTGCCAAAGTTAAATCGTGCCGAGACACCCACGTGATGATCGGGTGTGATAAGCTCTCGTCCATCTACAACGGGTGCAAGCCAGTTTTGCACGCAGAATACTCAGGTTATACTTGGACGAGCCTAGCATATACAGATATGGCCTCGGAACACGGAGACCGAAAGGTCGGCGTGAATCATATAGTAGATATGATCAACATAAGATGTTCACCATTGAAAACTACTCCATCTCACGTGATGATCGGTTATGGTTTAGTTGATTTGGATCACGTGATCACTTAGATGACTAGAGAGATGTACATCTAAGTGGGAGTTCTTAAGTAATATGATTAATTGAACTTAAATTTATCATGAACTTAGTACCTGATAGTATCTTGCTTGTCTATGTCTGCTTTGTAGATAGATGGCTCGTCTTTGTTGTTCCGTTGAATTTTAATGCGTTCCTTGAGAAAGCAAAGTTGAAAGATGATGGTAGCAATTACACGGACTGGGTCCGTAACTCGAGGATTATCCTCATTGCTGCCTGTAAGAGTTACGTCTGGATGCACCGCTAGGTGCCAGACCTCTTCTTGATGCAATGGCGGCGTTAAGAACGTCTGGCAGAGCAAAAGCTGATGACTACTCTATAGTTCAGTGTGCCATGCTTTACGGCTTAGAACCGGGTCTTCAACGACGTTTTGAAAGTCGTGGAGCATATGAGATGTTCCAAGAGTTGAAGTTGATATTTCAACAGAATGCCCGGATTGAGAGATATGAAGTCTCCAATAAGTTCTATAGCTGCAAAATGGAGGAGAATGGGTGCATCGGTGAGCACATACTCGAGAATGTCCGGTATTACAATCACTTGACTCAACTGGGAGTTGATCTTCCGGATGATTGTGTCATTGACAGAATTCTTCAATCACTGCCACCAAGCTACAAAGGCTTTGTGATGAACTATAATATGCAAGGGTTAGTAAAGACTATGCCTGAGCTCTTCGCAATGCTGAAGGCTGCGGAGGTAGAAATCAAGAAGGAGCATCAAGTGTTGATGGTCAATAAGACCACTAGTTTCAAGAAGAAAGGCAAAGGGAAGAAGAAGGGGAACTTCAAGAAGAACAGCAAACAAGTTGCTGCTCAAGGGAAGAAACCCAAGTCTGGACCTAAACCTGAAATCGAGTGCTTTATCGCAAGCGACTGGTCACCGAAGCGGAACTGCCCCAAGTATTTGGCGGATAAGAAGGATGGCAAGGTGAACAAAGGTATATGTGATATACATGTTATTGATGTGTACCTTACTAGAGCTCGCAGTAGCACCTGGTATTTGATAATGGTTACATTGCTAATATTTGCAACTCGAAGCAGGACTACAGATTGCGAACAACGGCAAAGGACGAGGTGACGATGCGCGCGTGGAAATGGTTCCAAAGTCGATGTGATCGCGGTCGGCACGCTACCTCTACATCTACCTTGGGATTAGTTTTAGACCTAAATAATTGTTATTTGGTGCCAGCGTTAAGCATGAACATTATATCTGGATCTTGTTTGATGCGAGACGGTTATTCATTTAAATCGAGAGAATAAAGGTTGTTCTATTTATATGAATAATATCTTTTATGGTCATGCACCCTTGAAGAGTGGTCTATTTTTAATGAATCTCGATAGTAGTGATACACATATTCATAATGTTGAAACCAAAAGATGCAGAGTTGATAATGATAGTGCGACTTATTTGTGGCATTGCCGTTTAGGTCATATCGGTATAAAGCGCATGAAGAAACTCCATCTTGATGGACTTTTGGAGTCACTTGATTATGAATCACTTGGCACTTGCGAACCGTGCCTCATGGGCAAGATGACTAAAACCCGTTCTCCGGTACTATGGAGAGAGCAACAGATTTGTTGGAAATCATACATACAGATGTATGTGGTCCAATGAATGTTGAGGCTCGTGGCGGATATCGTTATTTTCTCACCTTCACAGATGATTTAAGCAGATATGGGTATATCTTCTTAATGAAACATAAGTCTGAGACATTTGAAAGGTTCAAAGAATTTCAGAGTGAAGTTGAAAATCATCGTAATAAGAAAATAAAGTTTCTACGATCTGATCGTGGAGGCGAATATTTGAGTTCTGAGTTTGGTCTACATTTGAAACAATGCGGAATAGTTTAGCAACTCACGCCACCGGAACACCACAGAAAATGGTGTGTCCGAACGTCGTGTCGCACTTTACTAGATATGGTGCGATCTATGATGTCTCTTACAGATTTACCGCTATCGTTTTGGGGTTATGCTCTTGAGGCGGCGCATTCACGCTGAATAGAACACCGTCAAAATCCGTTGAGGCGACACCTTATGAACTGTGGTTTAGCAAGAAACCAAAGTTGTCGTTCTTAAAGTTTGGGGATGCGATGCTTATGTGAAAAATCTTCAACCTGATAAGCTCGAACCTAAATCGGAGAAATGTATCTTCATAGGATACCCAAAGGAGACAGTTGGGTACACCTTCTA
Source organism: Aegilops bicornis (assembly GCA_021605145.1). NCBI lineage: Eukaryota > Viridiplantae > Streptophyta > Magnoliopsida > Poales > Poaceae > Aegilops > Aegilops bicornis. The sequence continues at coordinate 832,420,584 of CM038675.1, read as the reverse complement.
TCACAGATCCGAAGGCAAGACATTTGTTGCTAGGAATGGATCCTTTCTAGAGAAGGAGTTTCTCTCGAAAGAAGTGAGTGGGAGGAAAGTAGAACTTGATGAGGTAATCTGTACCTTCTCCCTTATTTGAAAGTAGTTTATCACGTAAACCAGTTTCTGCGATATCTACACCAAATAGTGAGGAAGTTGATGATGTTGATCATGAAACTTCAGATCAAGTTACTACGAGAACCTCGTAGATCAACCAGAATAAAATCCGCACTGCAGTGGTACGGCAATCCTGTTACGGAAGTCATGATACTAGATCATGATGAACCTACGAACTATGAAGAAGCGATGGTGAGCCCAGATTCCATAAAAGCGGCTTGAGGCCATGAAATCTGAGATGGGATCCATGTATGAAAACAAAGTGTGGACTTTGGTTGACTTGCCCGAATTCGGCAAGCAATAGAAAACAAGTGGATCTTCAAGAAGAAGACTGGCTGACGGTAATATTGCTGTCTACAAAGCTCGACTTGTCGCAAAGGGGTTCGACAAGTTCAAGGGATTGACTACGATGAGACCTTCTCACCCGTGGCGATGCTTAAGTCTGTCCGAATCATGTTAGCAATTGCCGCATTTTATGATTATGAAATTTGGCAAATGGATGTAAAGACCGCATTCCTGAATGGGTTTACGGAAGAAGAGTTGTATATGATGCAACCGTAAGGTTTTATCGATCCAAAGGGAGCTAACAAAGTGTGCAAGCTCCAATGATCCATTTATGGACTGGTGCAAGCATCTCGGAGTTGGAATAAGCGCTTTGATAGTGTGATCAAAGTATTTGGGTTTATCTGAGACTTTTGGAGAAGCCTTTGTATTTACAAGAAAGTGAGTGGGAGCTCAGAGCATTTACGATATTATATGTAGATGACATATTACTGATAGGAAATGATATAGAATTTCTGGATAGCATAAAGGGATACTTGAACAAGAGTTTTTCGATGAAAGACCTTGGTGAAGCTGCTTACATATTGGGCATCAAGATCTATAGAGATAGATCAAGACGCTTAATTGGACTTTCACAAAGCACATACCTTGATAAAGTTTTGAAGAAGTTCAAAATGGATCGAGCAAAGAAAGGTTTTTACTGTATTACAAGGTGTGAGATTGAGTCGGACTCAATGCCCGACCACGGCAGAAGATAGAGAGAAAATGAAAGATGTTCCTATGCTTCAGCCATAGGCTCTATCATGTATGCAATGCGTGTACCGGACACGGACGTATGCTTAGTCTGTAAGCTTGGCAGGAAGGTACCAAAGTAATCCGAGTGGATCCTTTGGACAACGGTCAAGAACATCCTGAAATACCGAAAAGGACTAAGGATATGTTTCTCGTATATGGAGGTGACAAAGAGCTAGTCGTAAATGGTTACGTCGATGCAAGCTTTGACCTGATCCGACGATTCTAAATCGCAAACCGGATCGTGTTTTTGTTAAGCGGTGGAGCTGTCGGTTGGTGCAGTTCTAAACAAAGCGTCGTGGCGGGATCTACATGTGAAGCGGAGTACATAGCTGCTTGGAAGCAGCAAATGAAGGAGTCTGGATGAAAGAGTTCATTTCCGATCTAGGTGTTGTACCTAGTGCATCGGGACCAATGAAGATCTTCGTGACAATCTTGGTGCAATTGCCTTGGCAAAGGAATCCAGATTTCACAAGAGGACCAAGCATATCAAGAGGCGCTTCAATTCCATTCGGGACCAAGTCCAAGTGGGAGACATAGAGATTTGCAAAATACATACGGATCTGAGCGTTGCGGACCCGTTGACTAAGCCTCTTCCACGAGCAAAACATGATCAGCACCAAGACTCCATGGGTGTTAGAATCATTCTTGAGTGAACTAGATTATTGACTCTAGTGCAAGTGGGAGACTGAAGGAAATATGCCCTAGAGGCAATAATAAAGTTATTATTTATTTCCTTATATCATGATAAATGTTTATTATTCATGCTAGAATTGTATTAACCGGAAACATAATACATGTGTGAATACATAGACAAACAGCAGTGTCACTAGTATGCCTCTACTTGACTAGCTCATTAATCAAAGATGGTTATGTTTCCTAACCATAGACATGAGTTGTCATTTGATTAACGGGATCACATCATTAGGAGAATGATCTGATTGACATGACCCATTCCGTTAGCCTAGCACTTGATCGTTTAGTATGTTGCTATTGCTTTCTTCATGACTTATACATGTTCCTGTAACTATGAGATTATGCAACTCCCGTTTACCGGAGGAACACTTTGGGTACTACCAAAGCGTCACAACGTAATCGGGTGATCATAAAGGAGTACTACAGGTGTCTCCAAAGGTACTTGTTGGGTTGGCGTATTTCGAGATTAGGTTTTGTCACTCCGATTGTCGGAGAGGTATCTCTGGGCCTTCTCGGTAATACACATCACATAAGCCTTGCAAGCATTACAACTAATGAGTTAGTTGTGAGATGATGTATTATGGAGCGAGTAAAGAGACTTGCCAAGATGTGAGATTGAACTAGGTATTGGATACCGACGATCGAATCTCGGGTAAGTAACATACCGATGACAAAGGGAACAACGTATGTTGTTATGCGGTCTGACCGATAAAGATCTTCGTAGAAAATGTAGGAACCAATATGGGCATCCAGGTCCCGCTATTGGTTATTGACCGGAGATGTGTCTCGGTCATGTCTACATTGTTCTCGAACCGTAGGGTCCGCACACTTAAGGTTTCGATGACGGTTATATTATGAGCTTGTGTATTTTGATGTGCGAAGGTTGTTGAGTCCGGATATGATCACGGACATGACGAGGAGTCTCGAAATGGTCGAGACATAAAGATTAATATATTGGACGGATATATTTCGACACGGAAAGGTTAGGAGAAGTTTGGAGCTCCGGAGGTTACGGAACCCCGGGAGGTATATGGGCCTTATTGGGCCCATGTAGGAGGAAGGGAGAAGGAACAAGGGAGGCGCCCCCAAGCCCAATCCGAATTGGGGAGGGCGGCCCCCTTTCTCCTTCCCCCTCTTCCTATTCCTACTACTAGTACTACTTCCTAATACTAGTACTCCTTCCTTCCCTCCAAATAAGATAAGGAAAGAGGGAAACCTACTTGGAGTAGGTTTCCCCCTCTATGGTGCGCCCCTTGTGGCGGCCACCTCCTCCCTCCCTCCTTTATATACAGGGGTGGGGGCACCCTAGGACACACAAGTTGATCCTTGAGATCGTTCCTTAGCCGTGTCGGTGCCCCCTCCACCATATTCCACCTCGGTCATATTGTAGCGGTGCTTAGGCGAAGCCTGCGTCGGTGAAACATCAAGATCGTCCTGCCACGTTGTCTTGTGGAACTCCTTCTCCCCGGAGCTTTGCCGGATCGGAGCCGAGGAGGCGTCATCGAGCTGAGCGTGTGCCAAGAACTCGGGCGCCGGAGTAATGGCGCTGGGATCGGCTGGATCGCGAGGAGAACATACGACTACTTCCTCTACGTCATCATCGACTCGGAGGTGCCGAGTAATGCGACACCGGGATCGGCGGGATCGCGAGGAGAACGTCTGACTACTTCCTCTACGTTGTGATCGCTTCCGCTTTGGTCTCTGAGTGCGTAGACAACACTCTCCCTTCTCGTTGCTATGCCATCACCATGGTCACGGTGTGCGTGGGAAAATTTTGAAATTACTACGTTCCCCAACAAAATGTGCTCTTACTTTATTCTTTGTTATAGGTGGGAAGAATGTTGTGATGACGAGGAGGAAACCGGCGATTGAGTGCAGGAACATAACTACCTCCAAGCGAGCATCAAGATTGCCTTTGAAGTGGCGTTCTCCTGTCGCTCCCCTGAAAAAAATACAGTTACCCTCATCTATCCGAGGCCTGGAAGTTGAAAGAGTACGTGCTGAGTAAAGACGGTCTGGAGAAGTATTATGATTGAGTTACCCTCATCTGTCGCTACCTTTCCTTGGAGTTGTAGTGTCTGAACTTCTGTTGTTGTATTGTCTGAACTGCCGTTGTTCTAGTATCCGAACTTCTGTTTTATGTCTCCTCTTGCCTTTTGAGTTATAGTGTATGCGGACTTACATTTGTTGTTGTATCTGAACTTCTAATACTTTTTTACCATCCTTTTGTATTCTGCGGGACAAGCTACTACATGTTTACCATCCCTGGGAATGTGATTGACCTCACAGGACATGCCCTTTATAGGCTTTTCGGTGACGGGCAGCAGATGGAAGGAGACATAATGGATTATCTCATAAATTTGTAGAAGGATAAGCCGGAGACATCTGAGATATTCACTAATGCTAACAGGGTTGTACTTAGTCCCTACTTCATACAAGTTTTAATTCTTTGCACCCCTATCTCCTTTTTTTGCCTTAGTTTTGTTGTAGTGGCATCTGGGAGGTGTTTTAATTGTGTTTTGGTGAATGCACAGTACTGCCTGGAGTATCATTTCTACGCCGCAATGGGTTCCAAAGTTCGATGCAAAAATTCGGCTAAACTCCTCCCAATGTTTGTTCGCAAGGAAGAAGACCTTCTTAACGCAAAGCTGGTTAGTTTTTCATAACTCTTGCTTTTTTTAATTTCATGTGCATCCTTTTGCTGAGTTTGTCTATAAGTTTTTGTTCATGCCGGTTCTTCAGTACATAAGCTTTATAATTTTTGTTCACCGTTCGTTTCATTCTTGGCAGGTTTTCTTGATTCTATTCAAGCCAATTGGCACAATGGCGCACTACAGTGTGTACGTGGTGAATAGTTATCGTGGGAGCATTGACATCCTTGATTCACTTTCTTACGATAATATGGAAACGTCGTGATCGAGTTTCCACGGGGACTGCCAAAATATCATGAGTGTTTCTTAGCCTGAACCTCCTTTCACATTCTCTTGTTTGACACGAAGTTTATTATGCCTTGTGATGACAAAATATGTTGCTGTCTCTGTTTTGGTAATACTGCTTGAACTGACTATCATTTAGAAGTTGAACTTCTGCTATTTTGTTTAGGTGGATTTATGCAAGTGTCGCTTTTTTATGTACCTGAACTTAACTATTTTGGTTAACATGTTTTTGACTTCATCTAATTTTGTTATTTCCAGGAGATAAAGAGATTTGTTGGGTTGCTCGAGGAGGTGTACGGCAAGGCTGCATACAAGGCGAGCAAGCAGCCTAACTGGGTGACTATTGCAAAGAGGCCGACTTTCATCGATGTTCCGAAGCAGAAGATTAATGATTGTGGTTTCTTTGCCATGAAGTTCAGCTCTTCGTATGACGGCGATGAAATTGTTGAAGATTTTGGTGATGTGGAAGTATGTTCTGTCTTTGTTCTTGTCTCATCATCCTTTTGATTTTTCTTGTGTGTTTTTGTTGTGACGCTCCTGCTGTGGTTTTAGATATCCGTTGCTAAACCATCGTTTTCACCTTTCTTTTGTTTACAGGCTGCTGCAGATGACTAGAAGGCTGAGTTCATGCACACTCTGGTTTTTAGCGAGAAGAATGAAGTCATGCGTTCCGAGCTTCCTAAAGAGATCCAGTCCTTTGGCCCGTGAATTCAAAGCATTAGTTTCATTGTAGATTTTATTTCGTACAGATTTTTAGGTTTGAGAATGATTGGAACAATTCCGTCAAGATTTGGTTGTAAGAATGTTTTTAGTGATTTGTGTATCTACTATAGGTGCAGCACTATTACTTTGATATTGTGGACAAATGCATTTGGTGTGAAGAATGATTTGGCTTTGTGAATTTCAATGTACTGCGTCGTTTTTCGGTATCCATGTGTTGAATGTTTTTGCCCCAACAGATGTACCTGAACTTCTGCCTCGGTTTTGGTTGAACTGCTTGATTTTTTTTGGTGTTGTTTATTTTTGGGCCCCCAACATATAATCGTAGACTTGAACTTCTACTTTGAGATGTGGTGGGCTCTTTGGTTTGAGATGGAGAGGATATTACATGTTGTGTAATGTATTGGTAATTTTCAACCCAACCAATATGTATGTTTTTGCGTAGAATCTGTATTTGTTTTTTTGTGTTTTTTCAAGTGCGAACGTATTTCATATGTAAATTTGTGCATAAATATTGTTGATGTTTGTTTATCTTTGTCGGCATTGTACATGAACTTCTGCATGTATCCAAGGATAAATTCACATTTGAACGCGTTGTAATAGGCTTGTTAACCGTTGTTTATGCGGCGAAACTTTATTTTTTAAGCATATTCTTTTCCTACATCGATTTTACATACCAGAACTTCTTCTGTAAGCTGACATGAACTTCAAAACTGTATGATTATCTGCTGCTTGCTATTTTATGGAATATAACACGAGCACCTCCTGCCATAACATACCAGGACTTCTGCAGTAATATTACTTGAACTTCACAATGTATGTTTTTCAATTTATTACTGCTTGCACTTCCATGCAGTACAACACCAGCACATCACTTCCTGCCATAACATACTAGGACTTCTGCAGTAATATTACTTGAACTTCACAGTGTATGTTTTTCAATTTATTACTGCTTGCACTTCCATGTAGTACAACACCAGCACATCACTTCCTACCATAACATACCAGGACTTCTGCAGTAATATTACTTGAACTTCATAGTGTATATTACCAGGGGATGACATAATGTTTTGCACATTGACATGACATAAGTTTGCATTGTGTTAATTGACCTATTCTAATTGTTCATGAGCCTTGCGCTCCTCCTAGGCTTTGGTGGTAGAGGTTTTTGCTTGACATGTACCTCTTCCTCTTCATCGTCCTCTTCCTCTTCATCGTCGTCTTCCTCTTCATCGTCGCATTACACTTCCTCTTCCTCCTTGTCTTCCTCTTCTTCGACGTTGTCTTCATCTTCGTCTTCCTCTTCATCTTCCACCACCTTCTTGTTGTTGGCTCTAGGTCTTGTTTTCTGTTTCTTCTCTGGCATTTTGCTTGTCTTTTCAGCATCTGCCGCTTGGGCATGTTCTTGCATTATGTGGTTCATACTCCTTGCATATGCTACAAAGCCTGCTGCTTGCTTTCAGTGGGTGTGGTCCCTTCTTTTGTTCCATAACTTTGGGCTGCTGTTTTTGAGATTTGGTTTTCTTGACCTCCTCAGCATTGGTTCTTTCCAAGAGTGTTGGACAGGTCAACTTGTAGTGTCCCGCAACCTGGTTGCACACACTGCATTTCCTATGTCCAAGTGGCACTCCGTTCTCATCGTGCACGACGACTCTTCCTGCAGGTGGTGCCTTTATTTGAGCTCTCTTATCACTTTTCTTTGCGGCAGTAATTTTCTTCCTACCCTTTGTTTCAGAATACAACGACAATTTCATCGTCTCTTGCTATCGCTGCTCCATTGATTGGCCATCACCACCTTGCATTGGTTGGCTTCAAGCGGCGTTGAGCATTTCAGTTGCATAATAATGAAGGTCATCTTCAATTTCAGCGTCCTCTTGACCATCCTTTCGTCGAGATCCGCTTGATTTGCTGAATGTATTGCATCAAGCTCTTCCACAAGCCTCTTGAGAACATAGTAGGCTCTGTCATATTGCTGGTCACATCTCATCGCTTTCTTGTTAACCATCAAATTCAGCTGCAGCAAGATGTCTTGCTTCGATAGCCTTGAGCTGCCATCCGATGCGGTTGTGTTGTAGTCCCTTGTATCAAAGGTTGGTTGTGATTTTGCAGTCTTTGTGTACCGTTTGAGGATATACTTGTTCGGAAAATTGTCAGGCTTGAGGTAGTCAAGTATGTTCATGATGTGAAGGCAGAACAGGCCTGCATTTTTGTGATGAATGCAGAATATATAGTTTGAGAGCCAGCAGTGAGTTTCATAAATTTTGATATGATACTACTAGTCTAGCTATTTAATGAGCTTGTTTTTTCGCTCACCTGTGTGTGTCCAGAGCTTGCATGCACACTCGTATATTTCATTCTCTGGGTCAGCTACAACCTAGAATTCATGCTTTGACCAGGAAAATCTTTCTTCATCATCATGGCCAGGCTTGTTGTGGTAGTACACAAGGTACTTAGTGGGCTCTGCTGTACGCTTTGCGCGAAATAGTATTGCCTTTCTCATCCTATTCCTCATCTCGGTGTACACGGCTCTCATGTACTTGATAGACATGTCTTCCTCGTAGCTGTAAGTTGTTTTTGTCACAGGATTGGTCTGCACATGTCAAAAAGTGAGATATTAGTCGAAGCAGACTCATGGGTTTCATTTTTTAAATTCAAAGTGCACATGTTGAATGTAAAACAGAACATGATGGGGGTGTTTTGTACATGCCATCATACCATGCTGGTCATTGTTTGCTCGTTCTCCTTCTGCATACGAGTTTGTATGCAAGCATTGACCCGCCTAGCAAACTTGTGTAGGTTCTGGGTCCCCTTGACAAACCCTTTCTTTAGCACGTGGTTCATGCTCTCGCTTCGTTGTGTGGAAGTCATTCTAGCACAGAAAATGTTCTTGTAATATGCTGAAATCCACATCTTCCTATCACTCCAGAGCTGCATCATCATCTGGTCGTTCTCCGGGTTGTACCTGTGCACGAGTTTAGCCCAGGCATCTTCAAACTCCGTTGGCATCAGCGGCCAGTTTAATATAGCTGTGAACTCCTCTTTGAATGTTTTATACTTTATGTACAACAACGCGAGGTATTCCATGTACTTCTTCAAGATGTGCCAACGACATAGCTTGTGGACGGTGTTTGGAAATAATTGTGGTATAGCTTTCGCCATCAATGGGCATTGGTCTGCATGAATTAAAAAAATGAAACTTGATTCTTTTTTTGTACTAAGGGTGAACTTATGTTGTACAAGTACTTGAACTTCACATGCAGCAAAATGACTATCTAAAAATGGCACATGTATTTTTTCTTACGGCAGTGTTCTTAAACTTCTGTGGTACCAGTGCTTGAACTTAACAGGTAGCAATAGGACTACCTAGTAGTGTCACACTCAAATTTTTCTTACAGCGGTGTTCTTGAACTTCTGTGGTACTAGTGCTTGAACTTCACATAAATAACTATATTTTTCTGAACATGTTACATGTTTTTTTTCTTTACATCTTTTTGTCCTTGAACTTCTATGATTCCTGTGCTTGAACTTCACATTCATGACTAGTTTGTTCTAAACATGTGACAGATAATTTTGCTTTCTTCTACTGTTAGTTGGACTTTTGTGCTAACAGTAGTTGAACTGCTTGTTGTATATTATTTTCTAAACATGTGACAGATAATTTTGCTTTTCTTCTACTGTTAGTTGGACTTATGTGCTAACAGTGGTTGAACTGTTTGCTGTATATTATTTTCAGATAAAACCAAATATACCCAATACAGACCCTAGACTGAAAAAGATGATGAAACTTGAGGAGTTTTTTATTTGAACTCACCTGTTAGAATGCAAGTTGGGTGCTTGTTGTTCATGCACCGTAGAAATGTATCGAACAACCACTTGAATGACTTTGCATCTTCGTCTCTTATCAGGGCAACAGCAAATATCGTTGACTGCAAGTGATGGTTTGTTCCAACAAACACTCCCAGGGGCATATGAAATCTGTTGGTCTTGTAAGTCGTGTCGAATGTTACGCAATCGCCGAAGTCTTGATAGGCTCCTCGGCAGCTTGCATTGGACCAGAAAATGTTTTTAATTGACTTGTCCTTGTCCACTTGGATGTCGTAGAAGAACTCATCATTTATCGCCTTCATGTCTTTGAAGAATCTTATATTTACTAATTGGAGGCACCATACGAGACTCCACGTTAATTCTCAATAAGTAAAAAAATTGACCGTCTGATCTGCTGATTAATTATCTACAGCCGTCTGATGTGTCTCAAGAGTCCTTGGTTATTGTCCCACGTCCACCTCTTTAGAAAAACATAAAAAAATCGTTTGATGTATCTCAAGAGTCCTTGGTTATTGTCCCACGTGCACTTCTTTAGGAAAAGGTAAAAATCTTTCCTTGCAGATTTCTTCCTCCACCCAGAGCCCAAGCGCTCCTCCTCCTCCTCCTCATCTGGTCCTCTTCCTCTCTCCCATCTAAAGTGAGCCAACCAGCTATTCCCAATCTGCTTCCTCTATGACCATTGAATCTCAATGATCTATGTCCCCAACCACGATCCAATCCATGTGGGTTGGGGAGGAGGTCCTCCAATCACTCACCTTCTATGCCCTGATGAGTTGTAAATTCACGTTGGATGATGCAGCGGAGAAGGAGGTGTATCAAAGGTATTTGACACAGATCAGCCAGCCACCATTGTTGGTCCCTTTTGACAGAAAACTTCTCTGGCCTAATTTCGTAGATCGCCCCTCCTACTGTCGTCATGCCTCCCTGTACAGTCTAGCCTCTCCTAATCTGACTAACCTCTCCCCATGTGACGTCGGTCTATCGCACGACAGGCCAAAGTTGTCTTCTCCTCGGCCTGCAGGATTCCGAGTTAAGCAGCAGTCCCGGAGGAACTAAGCATGGTTCTGGTGGCTTTTGTTATTATCCCATTGGCCCCTTAAGATTATGTTATGGTTGAGAAGTGACAAGGGCGAGGTGAAGTAACATGCGTTCTCCAAGGTTAGGTTTCCTCTCCATGTCCGTGACTCCCTGCGCATATGAACGCAGCTATTATCTGATTCCTGTGATCTAAGAAAGGATGAAGTTGATGGTTCCTACCTGACATACTGCTCTAATTATGTTTTCATTTGATATGTATTTTGTATGAAATTACAGTATTTGATGCAATGTGTTATCTCTTCAATTTTAAGAAGCATGGAAGAATCTGAATATCACATGTTGTGATTTGTTTGTTTCTGAAGCACTCTACCGTTATATTCAGCATCTGCTAATAGTCCATGTTGCTTTCGGCATATACAGTTTGGCTTATAGTTTATAGCAACCCAGATTAAGGATTTTGTGTTCATCTCTGATGTGCTTAATGATGGTCGGTATTTAGTTTCTCTAGCGAAAGCGTGCCATGCTGTAGTACTAGGAATGATTATCCTGATGTGAGAGTGTCTTTCTTGATGGAAGCAACATGTGATACTTTAATTAGTATTTCATGCAGAGAAGATATGTATACAATTAAGGTATATGACTTGATACTTACTGTGCTTGGAGATTAAGGTGCCACAAGACTAATTGATCTGTTAAATTGTTTTTAGTTTCGGTGTTCAAGGTGGAAACTTGATGACAACAATAATGTCTATTTCAGTTTTTGGTGTGAATAGAAGAAAGAAAATCCTCAGTTTGACCCTCATTCAAAATGAGGAATTGGAGCAACACCTATCAGGGAATTTGAATTAAACCAAAAGGAAGGTAACCATATATGTAGACTATGCTACTTCTAATTTTTGCTAAGTCCACCATGTTTTAGATTATTCTTGGAAATATCGGGATCGCCCTCCGTTTCTATTATTTATTAAAATGAAATTGCAGACATTGTTCATAGCATCATGACTCGGACAAACTAGAGTCTCTACTGGATATTTTGTTTTTGCAGTAGCACAAGTCAAACCTGCAGTAGCATAAGTATTTTTGATTACTAATGGGTCAACGCAGAAAATTGGTTTAATAATTCAGTTTTAGTATAAGTTCAAATCCGCATTCCACAGTATCTGTACAAAGATACTGAGAGAAACCAATCCGTCATGCAGAACTGCTCTATTATCCCTCCCGTGCTCTTCACCTCGGTCATCCATGTTCCCCAAGCCAAAATCTTACATGTTCATCAAAGCTGAAGCACCGATCAGTACACATCCCAGTAAGCTAATTTAGTTGGTTTTGTGATGGGTGAGCAACGATGCCACTTCAGGATTGCAGATCTTTCAGCTGTTCTTTTGGTTTATACCTAGCGTTTACTTATTGTTTTGTATGCTATTCTCACTGCTAGAGGGGTTGTCGAATTAATTTGTGATGTGTTTGTATCATAAATCTACTGCAGAGTTTCAATCTGAGAGTTAAAACAAATAATACTCGATTATTTTCTATCTTCCCAACTTAATATGTATATTTGGTCTACTAAGTAACACACATGCGCAATCTAAAATTTTCAGCGTGAATGCCAAGCAACCAAGGTTTTTACTATGCAGAGAATAGCATTATGGTAATTGGGGGAACGGATGAAGGCAAGGTATTCCCGTCAAGAAAAGGATGACTATATATAAAGCAAGGCATGCTAGGATGTTGCATTCCTTAATGCCTAATCGCTTAACTATTATTCATGTGCTCAGTTATGTTAGTATACTTATACAACAGTTAACAAACAAAAGTAGTCTAGCAACGTATCTCTGTTTAGTTTTGACTCTAGACATCTCAATTTGAGGTGTTGTTCCCGAAAAAAAGAAGACTGATTTTGGTTCACTGCCATGGACGTAGTTTTTCCTATAGTGGTTTTAATTCGTTGCTTCTCAGCATCCATTCTACTTTATAGCTGAACTCTCTATGATTAAAATCTTGGAGATACATTACAGGCATACTAATTAGGTTCCTAATAATCAACTTAGGCTCCTGCGCTGAAATAGGGCGATTGGCTTGGGTCAATGGATTGCACCATAGGGAAACACAGTACAGCAATGGCCGCGCTTTGCAGAATACATTGTGGAGCAAATAAAATTTGTACTCACTCTTTAGTCTTTACTGGTGCATAAGACATGCGCAGGCTTTTAGGTCGACAATTTGACTATCCAAATATGTATCATGTGTGTTGAAAAGTATATGTTAAGAAATTTCAGTCGTATATGAATACAGTGACATGGTTTTTGTGACATATAACACATATTTGGTTAGTCAATTCGATGACCTAGAAGAATACATATGCCTAGATAATTATTATACATGTACCCATCCATAGAGGGAGTAATTATTAGTCAATGCGGACTAGATTATAATTTTACAAGTATTTTCCAATGAGCTTTGACAGCTAAATTTACAATGATATTTAAAAAATTAAAATATATTTATCTGAATATTTTGGAAGATATTGTTTATAGTAAAAATATCACTGTAATTTTTGAACTATATTATAGTAACTGTTTGTGACATAAACACAAGGAACTACTTTTGAGTACCGTCTTAGAACAAACCATGTTAGCTACAAAATAGGCACACGGAATTGTTGGCACAAAATGTTGGATAATATCAAGCAGCTCTCTCTGATGAATGATATTAAATATATCAGATTAAAACTTGAAAAATAAAACAAAACATGCCTCTACGTTCTAATGTTTGTTCAGCAAAGAGAAAAATGTAGGAATACACATGCTGTTTATTCCAATCCGGCCAATATATATATTACATATTAATCAGTGTATGAACCAAGGGTATGCTTATGTAGTCCAATGGAATTTAGCAAACACTAGCCCGTGCAGGAGCACGGGTTGATGACTAGTGAAACAAGTTTCAATACATCATCCAAATCATCTTTCCTTGCATTCATGGCTTTCCTGCAAATCACATGCAAACATGCATTTGTTTATTTTTTGCTAGCAAAGGGTTGTGAGCTAGGATGCTTTTTTACATTGCAGTATGTGGGTGTTTGAAGACTTACTGGTTTAGTAGGTCTCGTCCGGTCATGCTTAGGAAGTAGCTTCCATCTTCATTTCCAGATAGCATGGACATGATTGTTGTGTGCTTGACATCATGGTACTGCAGGAGCTTTACGTACTCCAAAATAGTGGGGTCATAATTCTTGTGTGAGTGCAAAAACACCAGCATGTCATCAGTTTGCATGAGCTGGTGATTATGATTGTACTCAATGTCCACTGCCACGCATGTGCCATCCTCCTGCACCTTCACTCTCATTCTTGCATTGCAGCCCGTCCTCTGCGATGTTTTGTTTCGCTTCTTGCTGGCCTCTGAAACAGAAGATGTGTGTATCCCTTGGAAGGCGCAAACAAAATACTTGTGGTTGTCATTTCCAGCCGTCTTCCTGATTCCAAAACCAGCGTATTTGTTATAAAATTCCCTTGCTTTCTCTACATCTTTGAATCGCATCTTTAGTCTTGGTATTAGATAATCCGGTAGATCTGTCGTCTGCAGAAAAAGAAAAAAATAATACAAACAGCACCTTAAAATGCAGTTTATGAACTTGTTATCCTGGAGGGAGCAGAAAATTTGTAGATAATACAAGATGCGTATATAAATATTTTTTGTTTCACTTACGTGCGTGTATGATCGCAACTCCGCCGGTCTCGGCTTCTGTCCCTCTGGGATGGGGCATGACGGAGTAATCATAGGAGGATGTAGAAGTGGATCACGAGGAGGAAGGAGGGCTGAAGATGGCCTCTCTCTTGTTTGCGTCCTTTTTGCTTGAGGTGGTTGTGGAGGTATTACGATCCTGGTCTTGGTTTGCTCTTTTGTTTTGTGAAGCAATCCATCTACCCTATGCCCCGTACAATTCTGACTTGTAGCAGCAGCAAGAGGATCAAATGGTGGTAGTGTGCAGATCACTCTCCTCCGTGTGTGTGTTGCTGTTGGATTTGTCCTGGGATCCGGTTTATTTGCTTCGCTTTGGCATTGATGAGGCACACCAGGATAACCTCCAGGGTTACATGCAGGACTTGAGCTAACCCCCTCCTCCATCGGCATGCTTGGGAGTCTGCTGGTGGATATAAAGAATCCGCGGCGGATTTCCGGCGTCACCCAATTAGGTGGAGGCGCAAACTTGTGTGGATAGGGCTGTGACCCAGCTTCTTGGGAGTATCCGTGTGTTTCGGGTGTCATCCATTTTTGGTCTGGAGCAGGTTGGTAATGTTGTTGGTGCGTTTGAGGTGTGACCCATTGAGAGGGTGGTGCAACGCATACAGGCTTTGGATTGTGTACTTGCTGCTGGGAACTTCTAAGCTTCTTCATGTGTCTCTGGTCTTGCTGACATAAAAGAAAAAATGTCTATTAGCACACAAGTTATATCTGCATATACCTTTGTAACTGAACTTAGCATTATTCACAGCCTGAACTTCTCATATAAAAGTGGTGAGAGCCATCACACAATGCACTGAGCTGAGCATCTGCCAATGCCTTTGTACCTGAGCTTCTTGTTTTGCAAAGGGGAAATACTGTCTACACTAAAAAAACCTGAACCTTGATGAGTTTTTTGAATGGTTGGACTGCTAGTGCATACCAACCTGACCTTCAAGTCATATCACATGCATGTTCTATTTTCCTTTTATTTTTTTTGAATGTGAATGTGAATCTGAATGCAGACAGATTTTATAGTGTTTGTAGCCTGGACTGAGGCTCACATACTACCTGAACTTCCCATGCGTGTAAGCAGGCAGGCAGATTTTACAATGTTGTTTTGTAGCCTGGACTGAGGCTCGCATACTACCTTAACTTCACATGTGTTTAAGCAGGCAGGCAGATTTTACAATGCTGTTTTGTAGCCTGGACGGAGGCTCATACATTACCAGAACTTCACATGGTTGTAAGCAGGAGATTTTAAAAAAGCTTTTGTAGCCTGGACTGATGCTCACACACCACCTGAACTTCACATAGCTATAAGCAAATAACAAACCGGAGGAAGGAAGAAGTTCAACCATACCCTAGCTATAAGTTCGGCCAACCTTTTTCCAGTAGCTGATAGGCCACCCTGAGAACAATTCGTCGTGGAGGTATGAGAGGAATCCCATGGCAATCCATGTCTTGCAGAGGGCGCGAAGTTCATCTGCACGAAGCAAGAAGGTCAGAGAATGCAAGATTGAAGAAGAAGGCAAAATTGGGAGGAAGTTCATGTACTGTTGTGGCTGAATTTAAGGGCGCAACAGATGTCGCCTCCGCAGAGGAGTTGCTCTGTTGGTCGCGCCGCTCACCGTCGGGCCCGTCATCTGGTCTGCCAAGTCTTCGGGCGGTGGCGATGGGACGAGGATGCGGCTTCCCGAAGTCCATGGCGGCTTCGCCAGCGTCCAGGCGGCAGGCTCCCTCGCGTCGGCGTCCGCCGTCCTTCGCTTCGCCGCCTTTGGTGGCCGCCAGAGCTGGAGACGGAGGGAGGCGGCGGACCGCCGGCCAGGCTGGGGAAGGAGGGAGGCGGCGGATCCGGCCGGCCAGACTCAGAGACGGAGGAGGCGGTGGATCCGGCGAAGATCGGCGACCACGGGAGGTCGGGGTTCGAGGGAGGAGGTGGGCTGGGGCGGCTCGGGATCGGGATCAGGTGGATCCTGTCGGGGGGCCTCGGGATCCAGTGGATCCTGTCGGGCCGGGGGCAGTCCAGAAGTTCGGGAGGGCCCTGTCGGGCCCTATATTGGGGCTACTGTGATCTAAATAACTATTCTAATCCTGAGATTAGAATAGTGCTACTCTCTCTCTCTCTCTCTCTCTCTATATATATATATATATATATATATGTCATATATATTTGCTGTGAAAATTGTTGGATTTAAAAAAACAGAAAAAAGAGAGGCAATGCAGGATCTTTGCCGTCAGCCACTGATGGCAAAGCCTCCTTTGCCGACAGCCGCGGACGGCAAAGGCACCTTTGCCGACAGCTGTGGACGGCAAAGAAGCCACGCGGCGGCCACCTGTACTACCTAGGAGCTGACCCATTTGGTCAGTTTGCCTACAGCGGCGGACGACAAAGGTTTTGCTTATAGTGGCGGACGGCAAAGAATGACCAAATTTGCCTACGGTGGCGGACGGCAAAGGCTTGTCGTGCAGTGATGGCCAGCTGACGTCATTCAGCGGACGGCAAAGGCCGGATAATTTTTGCCGTCAGCGGCAGACGACAAAGGCTGCTGTTAGCCACCTAACGGACTAACAACGTATTTATTGTCGTCTGCTTTCTTTGATGGCAAAGGCCCCTTTGCCGTCAGCTGCTGATGGCAAAGGCCCCTTTGCCGTCAGCCTCAGAAAGCAGACGGCAAAGTAGCTCTTTGCCGATCCTATCGTTGCCGAAGTCTTTTGCCGTCTGCGGCAGACGGCAAAGGCCTTTGCCGTCCGCCATCCTTGCCTTTGCCGTCTACCGCGACAGATGGCAAAGTAGCTGATTCCTGTAGTGCTAGTCTAACCAATCCAATGCGACGGCCTCCGTAGGTCAAAATGAATGACTACAACAACATGTAATGTTAGAAAAGAATCTATTATATCTATTATTATATTATTAAAACGATAGAAAAGGAACGGTAGAGATTAACCGGTGTAAAGTTATAGTGAACGGTAGAGATTAACCGGTGTAAAGTTATAGTATTTCAACGGCTGAGATCTACCAAGGGAAAACAAATAATAAAATATTTTTAGAACGACGGACAGCTGAGAATTATCAGCTAAAGTCTCCGTACAAGATATTGGCTTCAGAAAGTCCCCGTACAAGATATTGGCTTCAGAGATAAAAGCACTAGCACGGACCGGATGAACAATTACGTACTGTCCGAGTCCAGTACAATTACGTATGAGACCTACGTGTGCTGCATGTCCGGATTGGAAAGCAAAAAGTGCTGCTTACAGTACAGGCTACTACTACTAATCCCATGAGGTGTGTACCTGCAATCAACGAACATGGCAAATTGAGTAATTTATTTATGGGCTTCATACACGCTGTGACCCAATGGCTTCGCAGGGATTGAATGGGATAGGTAAGTCAAATTATTTTCTGAAATTTTTTGTGCTAATTCAAAAGTATTTAAAAATTGATATATATACTTCATGAATCTCTCGGTTTATTCCAATAACTCTGATAAAAAAAGTTGGCATGTCCTTAAAACTTTGGCACCATATACAATTGAATAAATACTTATCAATTGATCACGGTGATAGCTATTCATACGCCAGATTCTTCTAATTTCTAATAATATGTTTTGTGATAATCATTTTTTTGTTAAACGTCGGGTTAAAATGAAGTACTAACAAGCCGAGCAAATAACATATTTGCATGGCTAGATGTGTTATGTATTATTAGATATATATACGTCGCATCTGATAATAATTTTGAGATATTTTTAAGATGTTAGATCAAAAATCAATTATCGGTTGTGATGATAATGAATTATCTGTCAAATATTTTAGACATGTTAAATCTAAGATAATTCCTTTCCAAAAATTTGTATGGCATTAATTTGGAAGGACCTAGGCCATTAATATATTTCATAAAGCATCTCAAATTTTCCCGATTACCTACATACAATATGTTGTCAGATCTTTTGAAACAATATTCATCATGCATGTTATATCTACAAACTGAAAATATAATCATCATGCTTATATGTGCGAGCGGTAGGTTATTTGGTAGTCTTACTAGAAAAAAACACATGAAGTTTTTTTTTTTGAGGTAAAAAAAGAAAACACATGAAGTGACATAGGCAATGATACATTACAGTTAGGGCCATCCTTACAAGAAATGAGAGAAACGTTAAGAAATACTAGGTGTTTATATATGGGATATTTAGTGTTTTTCAAATACAAAAACGTTTGTAAAAAAGGTCTAGATGTGAAAATAAATGGACGCGCCAACATATATAACAATAAATAACATATCATCACATCTGGTGCTAAGAGATAACACATAGTGAAAATATAACAAAACTAATAACGATCTCTTCGCATAGCTAATTCCACCTTGCCATCATGTAACATCAGACGTAAACCACCAAGTCAACATGCATCTTTATCCATTGCCATACCTTTTTGGGCTGAGTAAGCAAGTCAAAGTAGAGTGAACAAATATTGCCCGTGAACCTACCAGTTTCCGTAGTGACAAATGTCGAATATTAAACATTGGGCTCGCTACATAGAGAAAAGGTGGACTAAACAGTAATTATATTATCAAAATAATATAACCATTTTTAAATAAATAAGTAATAGTAGTGGTGGTGGTAGTAGTAGTAAAATATAGAGATGCTACTACGTATAGGTATTTGAATTTAATGTTTAGACAAGATTTTTTCAGTGCTAATACGAGCTTATTATGAATTGATATCCTTGAAATGTTACACTTCATAATATAATATTTTTTTGATAAGAAACATGAAAACATATTTAAGATGCGAAAAATAATTAAGAACACAACTAGGATCTTCTGCGCCACAGCCAAACTCATCACGTCGCACTCATCTTCAAAAAGGGGTAATACAACCTAAAAATTATAAACACATGACAAAGTTTGGGATGGTATGTTCCACAGGTGAACCAGGCGAGCCACATACACTTGAAGAAGCGCTTAGTGATGAAAATTGGAAGATAGCAATGAAATAAGAGTACATGGCCTTGAAACAAAACAACACGTGGCACTTGGTTCCTCCACGGCAAGGTAAAAACCTTATTGATTGCAAGTGGGTATTTAGGATAAAGAAAAAATCCGATGGAACCATTGATCGCTACAAGGCAAGACTTATAGCAAAAGGATTTAAACAACAATATGGCATTGATTATGAGGATACTTTTAGTCCATTTGTAAAAGCTGCCACTATCCGTCTTGTTTTGTCCATTGCTGTCTCCAGGGGCTGGAGTCTCAGGCAGCTAGACGTACAGAACGCGTTTTTGCATGGTGTTCTGGAAGAGGAAGTGTACATGAAACAACCTCCTGGGTTTGAAAACAAAAATGCACCTTATCATGTGTGCAAACTTAACAAAGCATTACATGGACTGAAACAGGCTCCTAGAGCATGGTACTCGTGCCTAAGTCATAAAATGCAAGCACTTGGCTTTATTCCTTCAAAGTCTGACACCTCCTTGTTCATTTACAACAAATGCAACACTCACATATTTGTTGTCACATCCCTAGCTTTACCTTGCACTTGGTCTAGCTTATTTCTTGCATCATGTCTTAATTTCTTTGAATGTTGAAATGGGGATTGTTGAAACCCTAGCACCAATTGAATTCAAATAGGTTCAATAAAAATGTTTTCAAAGAACCCAAATGCCCTTTAGAAAAGTTCATGATTTTTGTTAAAGGTGAAAACCTCTGCCAAAAATGATGCACATATTTCTAGGCCATTTTTGGACTCTTGAATTAAATCATTATGTATTTGAATTTTGCCATTTAATTGCTATAACAATTTTAAATGCTTAAATAATTTTGAAACTAAATGTGGGTTGTTGGAAATAATTCAACAGGTCCTCACAATTTATTTCAGGATTTTTAGATGTGGTTTAGTATTTTTACTAAATCAAAGAAAACAAAAGGCAAATAGAAAACAGAAACAAAAATTAAAATAGAGACAGAGTGTTACCTGTCGCTTACCTGCAGCCCACTTACCTCGGCTCAGCATTGTAGTCGGCCGGCCCAGCCCACCAGCGCCTCCCTGTCGTCTTCCGCCTCGGGACAGTAGGACAGGGGCGTGTGCCCGCGGCGCGCACGCACGCGCAGCGCCACCTCCTCCCTCCCTCCCTGCCTTCCCCCTTCTGCGACGCCGCTACGGACGCCACGACACCTCCTGGACCCTCCTCGCTCTCTCCCTCACCCTCACTTCCCCCTGGATCCCTCTCTCTTCCCCACCGAGCGGAGCTCGTCATTGCCGACACTGCCATCACAGTGGGCCACCCCTTGCTCTCCTGATGTGTCCAAGAGCCCCGGGACGTCGTCCTCGTCCTCTCCACGGATCCGAGCAGCGCGGGATGCCCAGCTTCGCCGACAACAGGCTCGTCTTCGTCCTCGACCGCCGCCGATGGTCGCCGTCGATTCGCCGTCACCCGTGCACCCCCGAGCTCGTCGATGACCCCATCCGATGCGCGGTGAGCTTCGCCGTTTTCCCCCTGCTCCCCGAGCTCGTCCCCGTCCCCTAGCCGCGCTAGGCACCAGAATCAAGAGCTCCTTGCCGCCGACCATGAAGCCGTCGAGGCTAGAGCGAGCGCCGCTCGCGTCTGATCGCTCCATCATGCTCGACACGTTGCCAGGAGCTCCGAACACCCAGCCGCCCGTCTTGTAGTGCCCCGTAACTCCTAAAGCTTGGATGCCCGAACTCCGGCGGCCGCCCGGCTCGTCGCGGCCGCTGCTACACACACCCCCAACACGCCACGCGGCCACCACCGGATGCGCCGCACTGCCAGCACCTCATAGCCGCAAACCGCGCTCGAAACCGTCCCGTGTAGTGCCTTCCCGCAGCGTCTCCGTCGTCGGTTTTGGTTGCCACCAGCGAAACTCCGGCGAGGGCCGACGTGGCTTTGTCATTAGCGCTTATCCCCGCCAGCTGGACCTCACCTAGTCACTGACAGTGGACCCCACCATGTTAATTAACCACCTGTTTTATTACTGTTTATGGTGTGAAAAGTAGTCAAGCTTCATGTTTATGGTGTGACAATATGGGTGCTACGTACTTGTCTGCTAATTGAGTGTTTCATGCTAGGACAAAACACATTGAAATTGATTTCCACTTTGTCAGAGAACGGGTGGCTCAGAAGAAGCTTGATATACGTTTTGTGCACTCCAAGGATCAGATTGCAGATGGATTTACAAAACCCTTGCCAACAAGAAGTTTTGAGGATTTCAAACATAATCTCAACTTGATGAAGTTGTGATTAAGGGAGGGTGTTAAACACAAATGTTGTTACGTCACATATGTTGAAGGAGCCGCACCTATGTTGACGTATAGCTCTAGGAGAGATAGAGTAGGTTGTTAGCATATTGTTTAGACCTCTTATCTCTTGTTCTCCAAGATCTTCTTATCTTCCTAGAGTATCTCTACCGAATGAATTGGAATGTGGTGAACATGTCCTACTGTTGAGAGCTAAGTGCGTGAACACGATTTGGTAAAGGTAATGATAAGAGGCCATGTAGGAGTACATGATGGGTTGTCTCATTGAAACCGTCCTCAGGAACTGAATTCTGTGTTTGTGATCCATGAACAGTTACTACCACACGTTGGGTTCCGGTAACTCGACCCCTCTCGACTTATTAATCAACATGATCTCTGTCTAGGAGTTGCAACTAGCTTCTGGTGTTTGTAGGTAGTGCTAGTAGTCTACCAAGTGGCACCCGGTACAGGTGGGCTTGGGACAGACTAGGCACAGTGGCACTGTGTACCAAGTGGCACCCCGATGGTGGGCTTAGGAACCCTGCTCACATCGTTTGGGGCCGTGAGCGACACCCCGGCCGGATCTCCTTGCGGATGGATCCCGAATAGGCGATAAACCTGGACGAGAGACTTGTGTGGTTAGTCAGATCGTGGCCGACACCCTCGCTGGGCTTCCGCTTGAAGGTTGCCGAGTACTTGTTGTGTAAACGGCGATAAGTGGTGAGAGCGTGTGTGAAGAAGTACACCCCTGCAGGGTTTACATCATCTATTCGAATAGCTGTGTCCATGATAAAGGACTTCTGGGTTGCCCGTCTGGTTCATAGACAAGTGAAAGTGGATACTCTAAAATGCGCAAGATAAGTGTGAGTGCTACGGATGGCATTCTCGTAGGGAGACGGGAATGGATCCATAGTGGTGTATTGATACGGTGAATATGTGGACTCGTGTGCGCCACCTCAAAAGAGTTACTTGCAGTCGTAGTTCAAGTTAGCCACTGAGTCAAAGCTAGCTTGCTGCAGTTAAACTCCACCACCCCCTTTGTTGTTACCGATGCATATGTAGTTAGTTCTGACGTAAGTCTTGCTGGGTACATTTGTACTCACGTTTGCTTAATTTATGTTTTTGCAGAGAGACTTCGGTCTCACTAGTAGTTTCGCGTGGACTTCGACGTTTAGCTTCTCAGCCTTCTCAGCCTTTTTCATTTGTAGATGTCTGTAGTCAGACATGTTAAGCTTCCGCTTGTGCTTTGACTTGTATGCTCTAAGTGTTGGGTCATGAGACCCATGTTTGTAATATCTCGCTCCTCGGAGCCTATTGAATAAAATACTTGAGTTGTAGAGTCATGTTGTGATGCCATGTGGTATTTGCACATATCAAGCATATTGTGTGTATGTTATTGAAATGCTTACTATCTAGTTGTTTATCCTTGGTAGCCTGTCGTACCGGGAAATGTCTCCTAGTGCTTCCACTGAGCCTTGGTAGCTTGCTACTGCTCCGGAACACTTAGGCTGGTCGGCATGTCTTCTTCGTTCCTGTATCTGTCCCTTCGGGGAAATGTCACGCGGTGTCTACCGGAGTCCTGTTAGCCTGCTACAGCCCGGTTTACCGGAGTCCTGCTAGCCCAGTTGCTACAGCCCGGATTCACTCGGCCGATGACCGACACACGTTCGTTCTTTGGGTCATGTATGCTGTCCTCAGATGTTAGTGCCACTTTGGGTTCACGACTAGCCATGTCAGCCCGGGCTCCTTGTCATATGGATGCTAGCGACACTATCATATTCGTGTGCCAAAAGGCGCAAACGGTCGCGGACCTGGTAAGGCGACACCCGTGGGAATACCGTGCGTGAGGCCGCAAAGTGATATGAGGTGTTACATGCTAGATCGGTGTGCCTTTGAGTCGGGGTCCTGACATTTGTTCTCATATATGTTGATGATATTATTGTCACCAGCTCATCTAATGAGGCTATCACGGGACTTTTGAAGGATCTTAGTGTAGAGTTTGCTCTTAAGGATCTTGGAGAATTGCATTATTTCCTAGGGATTGAAGTAAAGAAACATGAGGATGGACTTCATGTTTCCAGAAAAATATGCAATAGATCTGGTAAAAAAGGCTGGTTTGCAAGGGTGTAAACCTTCACCTACTCCTTTGTCCGATTCGGAGAAGTTGTCTCTTCTGTATGACAGCCCTTGAGTGGGGATGATGATCTGAGGTACATGAGTTTGGTAGGTGTACTTCAATATCTCGACACTTACAAGGCCTGATATCTCATTTCTTTGTTAATAAGGTATGTCGGTTTCTTCATGCACCCACCACAGTTCAACTGGACTGCCGCAGCGTATAGTTAGATATGTCAAGAACACTCTCGGTATTGGTCTGAATTTCAGCAAGTCATCATCCACACTTTTGAGTGCCTTTTCAGATTCTGACTGGGCAAGTTGCTTGGATGACAGACGGTCCACTGGTGGCTTTGCAGTATTTTTTGGTCCTAACTTAATTTCATGGTGTGCAAGAAAACAGGCTACTCTCTCGATCCAAAGACATAGGCGTAGTACAGAGCATTGGCAAATGCTACAGCTGAGATCATATGGGTGCAATCACGGTTAGAAGAACTTGGTGTGAAAAGTAGTCAAGCTTCGTGTTTATGGTGTAACAATCTAGGTGATATGTACTTGTATGCTAATCCAGTGTTTCATGCTAGGACAAAACACATTGAAATTGATTTCCACTTTGTCAGAAAACATGTGGCTCAGAAGAAGCTTGGTATACGTTTTGTGCACTCCAAGGATCAGATTGCAGATGGATTTACAAAACCCTTGCCAACAAGAAGTTTTGAGGATTTCAAACATAATCTCAACTTGATGAAGTTGTGATTAAGGGAGGGTGTTAAACACACATGTTGTTACGTGACATATGTTCAAGGAGCCGCACCTATGTTGACGTATAGCTCTAGGAGAGATAGAGTAGGTTGTTAGCATTTTGTTTAAACCTCTTATCTCTTGTTCTCCAAGATGTTCTTATCTTCCTAGAGTATCTCTACCAAATGTATGCGCTGTTTACAGGGAGGTGCGCCCCTGCTCCTATATAACACGTAACGCGTCCCTCGCACTGAGGTAAGACGGTTTCGCCTATTCGCACATTATAAACATCTGAATCGCATCACTGTGATACTATCTACAAGATGTAACATCCCAAATTTTCAATTTGGAATGTTATACATTAGATCATCGTTGCATATCATATTTTATTGCATTTTAGTTTGATCCTAGAAATTTCACGCAACTCAAGGACCCACGGAGAGAGTTGGGGATTTCGTTATTTTCATTTTTTTAGTTTTCTTAAATTTTGAAAATAGGATCATTTGATTTTAATTATTTAATCTTCAAATATTTCTATTATAAAACTAAGAGAGAGGGAATAAAATGACTTTCCCAAAATAAATAAATATTGGGATTTAATAATAAAATCAAATAATATTTCGGAGTTTTATCGCTATTTTATTTGAATTTATGAAAAATGCGCATTTTCAAAATTGCATTCTGGGCCCAAATAAATGTTCATCTTGTCCGGCTTATTTTTAGAGGACGGGGAAATTTTATTTTGGGATTGTTGGAGTCTGTTTAGTATTTCTTTTATTTCTTTTTCTGCACGTCATATTTTTTAGAAAAAAGTCAACCGACCTACCGGGCCGTGTCCGCCCCGGACTCCTGGCCCGGCCGGCCATATAAGCCGGGAGGCCGACCCGCCAGCCGCCCGGCCCGTAAACCCTAAGCGCGCCGCCGCCTGCGAAACCGCCTCGCCGCCCGTCGGTTCCGCTGGCCGCCGCCGCTTCGCCTCGCCTCATCGCCCATTGCCGCCGCCCGTTCACGCCGCCACCACCGGATCCTCGCCGACGCCGCCCGGCCCGCGGAATCGCCGCCGACCCGCCAGACTCGCCGAGGTAGCCCGCCGCCGCCGTTTTTTTATATAAAACCGTTCGGTTTTTTTTTAAATAAAAACCCTAGATCCGTTTTTTTAGATTGGTTCGTCGGTTTTTCTCGGTTTAGTTATTTTGCGGATGTTCATCCCTACGCTTGTTTTACCGAACGGTTTTTCGTCGTTTAGCCGCAGACAACGAATGTTCATTCGTTAGCCTGTTCGTACGTTTTTCTTTTTCTCGGATTTTCCACGATTATTTTCGATCGCGATTTCTGATCCGATTTTTGTTCTAGTATAACTTTTCACTCGTTTATCGGAATCAGGCGATTCAAGCTCCTAGAGTTTCATCTCGAAACCCTCTATTCGTTTAACCAACTCAAACAAGTTTTTGCTACTGTAAAATTTGACTTAGGTCCAGATTAGTAAAGGAAGCTTGTTTCTTTCTCCGTTTGAGTTTCGCTGCTTCTTTTGATTTGATTCTTTTTGCAAACCGGAGTTCTTAAGTTGAATTTTCTGGTTAGATCTCTTATTTGAGTTTTACCCGTGCATTAGATGAGTGCTTATTGTATGCTTGTTTGTTTGTGATAGAGTACCCGGAGTGCGCCGCGTGCTACTACGAGTCTCTAGGTTTCACCGATCATCAGCAAGGAAAGTAACACTTTGATCATACCTCTTTACTACCCAGTTTTATTGCATTAGATCAATCCTCAAACAATTGCATGATTAGGATCTGATTAATATGTGGGTTTTGGGAAGTAGATGAGGTAGAACCTATTACCTGTTTATTATCAAACCTTTGGGAGTTACTTCTACGTTTGCTTATATTGATATGCTATGCTTGTAGATGTGGATTGGGTGAGTGTATCCATGACAGATGTGAGATTGTTAATTAATGGTTTACTTAAGGTGGCAACTTTAATACACATCTGGGTGGATTGAGGCACCTGGGGAACCCAGTGTTGCCTGTATTTTTGGAAATTCGAGTACCGTGTGATTCTCCTATGGACCGCCACCTGTGCTCAAAGGGATCATGAGATTTATTCATGCTAGAAACTTTCGTGTGAAGCCGCAAGCTACTATGGGCTCTAGCATAGTTGATTAAGTCGTGTGAACTCTTACAGTGGTAGACTAGCAGATGTAGGGGAAAGTAGGTGTAACTGTCTACCCATCGTAAGGTGTAAACGCTTCTAAAAGACTATGTCTCGGTCATCCCTTTCTCACACATCATGTAGTGCGAGAAATCCAACGGAGGAGATCGAGTCTTGTGGGGAAAAGTGCACAAACCTCTGCAGAGTGTACAAACTAATCATGGTTAGCCGTGTCCCCGGTTATGGACGTTTTGAGTATCTAGTACCTGGATTATCATGTGAATCTCATCATGTTACTCTAATTTAATTTTGTTGGGTTTAATGTTGATGCTTAATTGGGATTGAGTTGGGTTAACCTTCTCAATGTTTAACAACCACCATGATAGTTAAATAAAATTTATTCCTTTGATGTAGGGAAAAACTGGCTTTATGCAAAACTGTAACCATAGAGTTTTCCACCAGCCATATATGCATGTAGTAATAGCATTATTCTGTTCATTACTCTCTATGTGTTACATTGCTAGCATATTCCATGTGCTGACCCGTTTTCGGGCTGCAACGTTCATGTTGCAGACTTTTCAGACAATGAGTAAGGTGCCTTAGGTCGTGATCTTATACTCAGTGATGCCGTTGGATTTGATGGACTCGCTTTATCTTCCAAGCCTTCCGTTGTTATCATTATTAGATGGCCTTAAGCCATATTTATTGTAATAAGTTCTCTTTTGAGACATTCGATGTAATAAATGTGTGATTGCTACTCTGATATAAATCCTTCAAGTACTGTGTGTGTCAGCATTACCGATCTAGGGATGACACTGATGCACAGAGATCAGACTGTTTGAGGTCTGGTCGCTACAAGATGGTATTAGAGCACACGCTGACTGTAGGACACGACCACTAAGCTAAAGACCTAGATCACTACTCTCTTCTCATTTCTAACTCCTCACCTTTTCTACTCTTTAGGATGGCGGATGCAAGGAACAAGTTCATGCAGCCGGATGAATATACACCCTTTGGACGCCACTTGAAGGAAGTCACTAGGTATCTGAACATCGGAGTACCAAGCTTCACCGGGACCTACATCGCCACTTTACCAGAAGAGGAGCGTTGGATGATTCAAGTTCAAGTTCCAGGAAGGACGTTCATGCCCGCCATCGAGCCCATAGAGTTTTCCTTCGATGCACCAACCTCGAGTCTAGGAAAGAGCATGGCAGCCCACATCACCATGGGACGCATTGGAGAAGTTTACCACAGGATCTTAAGGATACCATTTACCAGATTTGTGGGTGCCGAGATGAGCAATGGGAGATGATCAAGACCAGAAGGATAGATCAATTGCAGCTTTCATCCAGAGTTAAACCAAAGCACATTCACGCCAAGAGAACCGGATGTGCACAGCATGACAGATCTGAAGAAGGCATTGACCAAGATTACGGAGTCGAAGAAGAACTCAAGTCTACACGTGATGGATATGAGGAAATGACGACACTCGTGGAGAAGAATGATGATCTCAAGAAGAAGCTAAAAGTATTCATGGGATTCCCCATGATCGGAGGAGAAGACGATGATTGCACTTGCCGGAGAACTACATCATCATCGGATTTACACCGACTCGGACCCGCACGATAGCGATGATGACTTTGTTGATGAAGTCGAGCAGATATCATCGAAGTCTTCGACCGATCAATTTTTCTAGTCGACCACCATAACAAAGAGTAGTATTCCCCATGTATATAGCATAGTCCGAGCACTTTTGTAACGATAGTTAGACCGTTGTATGCCCTTGTTTGAATTGATTGAAGTGATATTGATTGTGTTTTTCTCATGTGCATATGGGTAGTGTTTCCTCTATAGACCTCATTCTATTCTGTATTCTCATCTTTTCTAAACCCTCAGATGCCTCCGAGACGTGACAATGGATTTGCTTTCCCACCGGAACTCACTCACTTGATCCATCAGCAGAATGCATTGATGTAGTTGCTAGTCCGTAAATGTAATCGGGAACAACAACAACAACAACAACCCACCACCACCACCACCGCTGATCACTTAGCCCGCTTTCACGAGGATGAATCCGCCGGTGTTCTCCAGTAGCACCGAGCCGATAGTTGTAGATGATTGGCTCCGCAAGATGGGAAGGGAGTTGACCACTGCAGGATGTACAGATGCGGAGAAGGTGGGTTTTGCCGCACATCAGCTTGACGAACCCGCAGCATCATGGTGGGAGAATTTCACAGCTACTTATCCCATCGACATTGTCACATGGGACCGCCAAGAAGCTTTCCGTCGCTTGCTCATGTTTCAAAGCAAGAGCTATGGCCATGAAGAAGCGTGAGTTTCGCAACTTGCGCCAAGGAGGACGACAACACAAGATGTGGATGACTTAAGTAAGCTAGCGCGTTATGCCCCAGATGACGTTGCTACGGATGCAGCTAAGCAGGAGAAGTTTCTAGAAGGACTGAACGATGAGCTGAGCATGCAGTTGATGGTGGCAACCTTCAACAACTACCAGGAGTTGGTAGATAGAGCTCTCATGATTGAAGGGAAGCAGCAGTAGATTGACAACCGCAAGAGGAAGTATGTACAAGGAAGTACACTGGAGCTCGCAGAAGCCTCATTTTACCCGCACTCGGGAGGACCTTTTCAGCATACCCATGGAGGAGGGAGTTCGCACAACCAAAGTGGCCCCAAGAATGGCAATGGGAATGGAGGAAGCAACGGCCGAACTGCATTCAACCCATCAACCCCACCAAGAAGGATTTGAGCCACGCCACTTGCTACAAGTGCCGTAAGATCGGACATTATGCCAATGAATGTCCCAAGCTAAAATGGAAATGGCAATGGAAGATCCGAAGAAGCCGAACCCTTTCAACAGGGGACAGGTGAACCATGTTAACGTGGAGGAGGTTGAAGCCCAGCCAGATGCAGTAATAGGTAAGTTTTTGGTTAAATCATTTACTGCAATCGTTCTTTTTTATACTGGTGCATCGCGTTCATACATATCAAGGGGATTTGTGGATAAGTATAAACTGCCCACCAAGGTTCTTAGAACACCTATGTTAGTAAGCTCACCAGGAGCGGAGTATATGGCCAGTCAAGGATGTTTTCAAGTACCATTGACCATAGCTAGGCATGTTTTCCCCTCGGATTTAATCATTTTGGAATCGCAAGGTTTGGATGTGATTCTGGGTATGGATTGGCTATTGATGTATGGAGGAAACATCTATTGCGCCAGCAAGTCGATTTTGCTTACCACCCCAGAAGGAAGGAGGATCAAGTATGTATCCCGGCATGAGCCGAAGAGGACTCAAGTGAATTCCTTATCGAGAGTGGTACAGAGGAAGTACCAGTGGTGAAGGATTTCCGATGTATTTCCGTAAGAGTTGCCGTGCATGCCACCGGATAGAGACATTGAGTTTTTTATTGAGCTTTTGCCAGCATAGGGCCGATATCTAAGAGACCGCATAGGTGCCCGGAAAGGAATTGGAAGAAATTAAGAAGCGATTAAGGAGTTCTTTGGATAAAGGCTATATTCGCCCAAGTTCGTCACCTTGGGGATCGCCAGTGCTTCTAGTAGAAAAGAAGGATGTATCGTTGAGGATGGTTGTTGATTATCGAGGATTGAATGAAGTGACAATCAAGAACAAGTACCCACTACCGATGATCAACGATTTGTTTGACCAGTTGCAAGGAGGTAAGGTATTTTCCAAGATCGATCTGCGATCAGGATACCACCAGCTGAAGATTCAAGAGCAGGATATATCTAAGACGGCATTTACCACCAGCTGAACAACCACCATGATAGTTAAATAAAATTTATTCCTTTGATGTAGGGAAAAACTGGATTTATGCAAAACTGTAACCATAGAGTTTTCCATCAGCCATATATGCATGTAGTAATAGCATTATTCTGTTCATTACTCTCTATGTGTTACATTGCTAGCATATTGCATGTGATGACCCGTTTTCGGGCTGCAACGTTCATGTTGCAGACTTTTTAGACGACGACTAAGGTGCCTTAGGTCGTGATCTTATACTCAGTGATGCCGTTGGAGTTGATGGACTCGCTTTATCTTCCAAGCCTTCTGTTGTTATCGTTATTAGATGGCCTTAGGCCATATTTATTGTAATAAGTTCTCTTTTGAGACATTCGATGTAATAAATGTGTGATTGCTACTCGATATAAATCCTTCAAGTATCATGCGTGTCAAGATTACCGATCCAGGATGACACTGATGCACGTAGATCAGACTGTTTGAGGCCTGGTCGCTACACAGGAAGAAACTGGCAAACCATCTAATTAAATGGGAGGAGATTGTCATTGACTATGTTCCTCCATTGACGTGCTTCATAGAACTCGCTGCTGCAATGACTGCAATATGCTGAGCACTGAAACTCTCCTTGCAGAAGAACTGATCAAGGACTGGAGCCAACCTACAATCCAGCCGAACGAAGAACCTAGCAGCATGTTATAGACGGAATCAGTGGGCTACAAGCAACCATTGGGTGGCACATACATCAAAAATGAGCAGGTGGTAATTTCATTACGAAGCACACAGATTAAATATTAGCGTAGACGGCCTTGCCTTCATCACGAAGCAGCAACCACTACCCACTGCACACATACTTTCCACAGCACTAACGCAAACAGTCACCATGCCTACAATTAGTAAGCAGCAATCATATTGTCTGGTGGTTTATAGAATCACTGGATAGACTCACACGTTCCACCCAAAGAACCAACCTAAATTGGCACTGCAGCGCACTGAAAACCGACGACAGCACACAAGCATGCACACAAACCAAAATATACAAATATCTTCTCCAATAAGCAAGGAGGAAGCGAACCACCAGGGCAACCGTGAGCAAACAAAGGTGCACCTTCTTGCAATAGAGAGAACCAACGAAGCAAGGGGGCATATGAGAGCACATCTCACCTTGCAGATTGACGGAACCAACAGCGAGGGATCGAGCAAATCACCTGGACAGGCAAGGAAACCAAAAAAAATACAATGATTTAGCCCACAGACGTTTTATCAAACATGACAAGAGCAAGAAAATATCTAAGCCTGCAGATTGATGGAATCGACGGCGAGCGATTGAGCAAAGCACATGGACAGGCATGGAAACCAAAAAAAATGATTTAGCCCACAACCATTTTATTGATCAGGACAAGAGCAAGAAATGTCTAACCTTGCATATTGACAGAACCGACAGTGAATGATCGAGCAAACCACCTGGGCAGGCAAGGAAACAAAGAAAAACAATGTTTAGCCCACAGCCATTTTGTCGAACAGGACAAGAGCAAGAAAATATGTAACCTTGCGGGTTGACGGAACCGATGCTGAGCAACTCCAGGCCTCTTCCCATCCCTCTGTTGTTCCATACAGGAGCAGTAATGAGATGTTGGAGGGAAAGAAATGGAGAAAATGAGAGATGGGGAGAGGGCGCTCACCGCTTCCACCTCCAGCTCGCCCGTAGGGCGTCCTCCGCTGCCTCTAGCCTGAGCACCTCCATCCCGTGAGCGCTCCAGCCCTTGAATCCGTCATCCCATGAGCGCTCCAGCCCGAGCTCCGCCATCTCCGCCTCGAGTTCTGACATCACCGCCACCCGATCCACCCCGTCACACCTCTGGCCATCGAGAGGGTCAGGGAAGAGAGAGAGGGAACTGAGGGAAGAGGGGAGCACCTGCGTGTGAAAGAGGGGGTTGCCCTCGCCGCTCCAGATCGGGAACCTGGGAGGAGGTCAGGAGAGGTGGCGGTCTCCCGGTCGCTCACCGGCGCTCGCCGTCAGCCGCATGAATCGTCGACGGCGAGGGTGCGATGGCCAGCAGCAGCAGGGAGGAGATGGGAGAGGAGGCGGACATGGGTGGCACAGGGAGAAGCGCGGAGGATGCGGGGGAGGCGGCTGCGGGGCGAGGCGTGGGGGGAGGCGGCTGCCGGATTGGCTCGTGGATGTAGGTTAATTTTTTTCCAGATCGCGATTGGCGAGCAGGACACCCGCGATCCATTGGCCACAGCCCACGACCGACCCACCCCTGCTTTTCATCGACAGAAATAGGCAACAAGTGTGTCAGCTGCAAGGCTGCCCCACGCGCAAGCGTGGCCCACTCGTCACCTGCTCTTGGGCTGATCACGGGGCGTACAAAAAAACGAGCTGCAGGATACTTACCGGGTCGACGAAAATCACTGTTACCGTTCCAGCGAGGCGAAGCATGCACGCAGGATCATTTTAAAATCACGATGGCGGTCGATCGGCGGGTACTTAAGAGGCTTTATATGTTCAATATCTATGGTTTTCATACTGATTTGTATTCCCTTTCTATTTCAAGTTATGGCCCATGTGTATTTGGCTGCAGGTCATCCCTACTACTTGGCGAAGTCACTCGCGACCCAGTGCTTCACCCTGTCTCGAAACCTTTTGATGCAGGTGTCCGCGTACATGGTATAATCGTCTCTGCACATGTATCATCATT
Source organism: Aegilops bicornis (assembly GCA_021605145.1). NCBI lineage: Eukaryota > Viridiplantae > Streptophyta > Magnoliopsida > Poales > Poaceae > Aegilops > Aegilops bicornis. The sequence goes on along the minus strand of CM038675.1, from coordinate 832,387,690 downwards.
TTTTTTCTAAAAGGAGGATGACCCCTCTCGTGATTCCTGGCGATGTATACTACCACTTTATTAATTATTCTCACAAGACGCTTACAAAGCCATACAACAACAAGATTAAAGCCATCGCCTAAGAACAAACCGTCGCTACACCTATCCAATTGATAAAGGCGCAGATAATCCGGCCTAATACCAAATGTACATCGCAGCCCAAACCTAAACATCTAAGACACGAGGTCCCAACCAGACGCTCACGGGTATGGGGCACCTACCATCCCAAGACTCCTCAACCAGACGCTTCCGGGTATGAGGCCGCCGCAGCCACCGCCACCAATCCATCTTCATCGCTATATCACGCATCAACCTTGTCCGGTCTAACCGCTGCCGACGCCACCACAACGCTTAGATAAATACGCCACCTCCCTCGCCGAGTTCATCTCCGCGCGACGGACTCCGAATCTCCACAGCGCCACGCCGCCAAGATCCGCCGCCATCAATGTATAAGATGAAGTACCACTCCACCAAAGAAACCGCCCTCTGTTCCCCGAGCGCGTGTGTACCTCCATGAATGACGCCCCCAAGGAGGAAACAACACCAGAGCGCCGCCATCATCCGATCAACTGATGGGTTTTCCCGGAGGTAGCAGAGAGTGACCTTGAACTTCTGCACGGGGATGCCTTCAAGAAGGGAACGACACAGACAGCGCCGCCACCGCCGGCCTTTGCAGTAGTCAAAAGCAAGTTTTCACTAAGATATGTTCGAAGAAACTTCATCTCTCTTGAACAGGGCCGCCGCGTCCTGCGACATCCGCGGGAGCGGGATCCCAAGATCCGCCGCCACCGACGCCGCCACAAGGACCCACCACCCGACCGTCATCCCTGAAGGGGACGACGCCACCACTGCGTTTCGGATCCGCATCACGCCAACGCCTTCGCCGCCCCAATCAGATCGGTGAAGGAGGATAGACAACGCGAGCGCCCACCATCGCTAGGGATCACGGACGGCGCCCGAGCCCGACCACCCGAAGGAGAACCGATCTGGGGCGGGAAACCCCAGATCCGCCGCCGCCAGCCCCCGCAGCGCCGTCGGGATCCCATCAGGCCGCCGCCCGAGCGCGCCAACTCCGCCTCCATGATGTACGCCCAAGGACGCCGATGCATCTCAGCCAGAGGATCCCCTCGTGAAGAAAGGAGGAAGGCCCGCCGTCCGCCGTCCGCCGTCCGCCAGGCGAGCTTCGCTCGCCGGCCTCCTTCGGCGGCGGCGGGGAAGAAGGGGAGGAGGAAGGTCGAGGGCGGTGGCGGTTGGGGCGCCCGAGTCACCCTCCTGGAGGCGACGCGAGCGAGCGACGCGAGCTTGGAGAGGCCGTCCACGTGATTAGGCAATCTAATCCTAGAACCTGCTTTGTGTTTGGTGCTTAGGAATGTGTTTGGTTGGAGGGCACGCGAGCATGAAATTCTCACTTTCCATCCCTAAATGAAGAACGAAGAGCTAGCGTCTAAAAGATCCGGAAGCTTCATTTTCATTCTGGAGTTACATGAATCTGGGTCTGACTGAGGAAGATCAAAATGGTAATATGAGGCTGTATGCCTGCAGCGCATGTGTCAGTTAGTGATGGTTAATCAAGATCGAGCAAAGGCTATTGCTATATATTTGGAGAAAATGCTTACGCCCAAGTTTATAAATAAAGCCATGAGGAAACTCTATCCCTCCTACGTCTGATCTTTTCTGTTTGTCAGACCAGTCCTGTAGCATTGATTACATTACGGACAAGAGCTGCCCACCAAACCGTTAATCAAGCCCGGCTAAAAAACCCATTAACAACGCATGTACAGTAAGGCTGAATAGATCCACAATATATTGCTTGCGCCACCGTTCTATCCATGCTCTTTTTTTTTGAAGGGAAAGCCACATGGCACTTTATTCATCTCTTGGCAAGGTTACATCAGATAGTACATGCGATAGCAAAAAGTTTGGTGCTTCATCCACCCACTCAAGACTACTACCTTGCTCATAGCTATATCTTGCTAAAAAATGTGCCAGATTGTTGGCTTCCGCTGGCAATGCTGGAAAGAAATCAAGGAATTCCATGTGCTAAATCAAAGCAATCGATCAGAATAGGAGTGTAGGAGCTCCAGATGTCCGACTCACCCTTGAATGCCCGAACGAGCTTGAGGCAATCTGATTACACAACAACTGTAGAGCAGCCTCGATCAAATAGCATCTTGAGACCTTGTTTGACAGCAAGAGCCTCCGCTGTTTGTGCATTCATCACATTCTGGAAGGGTTCAGCTAAACCAGATAATGCCTCACCCTTGCAGTTTCTAAGAACAGCCGCGATTGCTCCACTCCCATCCTCAAAAAATGAAGCATCGGTGTTGAGTTTGTAGTTTCGGTGAAGGCTTCTCCCACCTTGCCGTGGGTAACACTACCTTGGCCGGTTTCTCATGATTGATAGTAATCGCCTGGATGGCAAAAGCAGTGTGTACTGCGCTCTTTATATGAGTCCCCTTCACCGCTTCCCGTTGTTCGTACCAGATATACCAAGCTGCCACGGCGATCGTCTCCTGCAGTCCTAGCTGACCGAGGACTGGGGACTTCTTTAACGGGTTCCTGAGAAGTTCTTCTAACACCACCGAGCCCGATCGATCCACACAAAGCGCCAAGTTAATATCCTCTAGCAGACCAAGTTTTCCCCACACCTCTTTTGCACGTGTACAAGTGAAGATCAGGTGGCGAATGTCCTCCGGCCCCGACTTACAGACAGGACACTGAGGGTTAACCTTTATGTGTCTGTTGCTTAGGATACACATGCCCGGGACAGTACCATGGAGGGCGCGCCAGACAATTTTTTTAACCTTGCTTGGTACTTGCAGCTTCCATAAGATGTCCCACACAGGGTTCGTTCTCGCCAGTATTAGCAACTTCACCTCTCACTCTAGCGCCATACTGGTGCTCCCACTCAATGTAGTATGCAGATCTGACTGAAAAAGTATGTGATTTGGTTCCATTCCAGGCCACAAAGTCTTCCAACAATGGAGAAAGAGGGATTCTGAGAATTCTTTCAACATCGACAGAAGAAAAATATGCCTTAGAAGGTCCTCATCCCATGCATTCTTCTCGTGATAGGGTCAATTAATTCATTCACGTGTCTCAGCAAGTTGTTTCCTTTGTGTGAGCACCATCCGAAGTTGGGCTATCCGGGATCCAATGATCCTCCCAAATGTTGATGCTTTCTCCGGTTCCCACTCTCAAGATATGGCCCCTTCGGAATGTTTGTAGTCCCGCCACCAAGCTCTGCCAAGTAAAAGAAGCACCTTTTTTTGGCCCTGCCTTGAGTAAATTCCCATCTGGATAGTACTTTTCCCTCAATACTTGCGCACACAAAGTATTAGGGTGAGTGATCAATCTCCAACTCTGTTTAGCAAGCATTGCCAAGTTGAAAGCATGGAGATCTCTGAATCCCATCCCACCTCTGTTCTTGGGCACACACATTCTCCACCAGGCAAACCAATGCAATCTCTTGTGATCATCAGTGTCCCCCCACCAGAAAGAGGGCATTGCGTCTGTCATCTCTTTGCATATTTTCTTTGGGATTTAAAAAACCCCCATTGCAAACACAGGAATAGACTGGATAATTGCCTTTAATAAAATCTCCTTGCCGCCCATAGAAAGGATTTTCTCTTTCCACCCTTTTAGCCTATTAACTATTCTTTCCAGCAAATATTCAAAGCTCTCACTTTTATCAAGGCCCACCATTGCAGGTAGTCCCAAGTATCTATCAAAGACGGCATCTGTCATTATATTGAGTTCAGCACAAACTTGAGCCTTTACCTCAACATCCACATTTGGACTGAAGAAAATATTGCATTTACCTTCACTCACTAACTGTACTGAGCTCGCACAGTACTCATCCAACACCTGTCTCAACGAGGTTGCATTGATCATATCAGCTTTCATGAGGATAAGGGAATCATCAGCAAAAAGTAGATGAGACACTGATGGTGCATTCCTGCACACCTTAACCCCGTCTATGCCACGAACCTCCTCCTTATGAGCCAGTAAGCTTGACAAACCTTCTGCACAAAGCAAAAACAAATATGGTGAAAGTGGATCTCCTTGACGAAGACCCCTAGTAGGAATGAACCCTTCAGTCTCCTGGTCATTGTATCTCACTTTATATCTGACAGAGGTGACACAAGCCATCAATAGCTGCACCACTTCAGTGTGAAAGCCCCACTGCAGCATTATTGTCTCTAAAGATTTCCACTCAACTCTATCATAGGCCTTATGCATATCAAGTTTAACAGCACAGTATCCCACCTTGCCTTTCTTTTTATTCTTTATAGTGTGAAGACTTTCATAAGCCAACAGAATATTATCTGTGATCAACCTCCCTGACACAAAGGCGCTCTGAACAGGTGAGATGATGTCATTCAAAAAGGACTAAATACGGAAAGCAATCATCTTGGAAATAATTTTGTAAACAACGTTACATAGACTGATTGGCCTGTATTGTGTTATTCTCTCCGGTGTATCAATCTTTGGTATTAACACAATGACAGTATCATTCCACCCCTCCGGAATTTTCTTGTTATTTATCGCCTCAAGCACTTCTAGAGTAAGTGCATCACCAACAATGGACCAGCATTTCTTAAAGAACAACGCATGGAGACCATCTGTACCCGGTGCTTTCATGTCACCAATCGAAAATAGGGCTTTTTTTACCTCATCCGCCGTATATGGCTTCAACATCTCCTCATGCATGGCTGCAGTGACCCTAGGCGTTACCTTCTCCAATAGCTCTGGGTCCGGTTCCTCTATCTCTGTGGAGAAGAGGCCAGCGAAATAATCCGATATTAAAGGATTCAAATAGGCAGTGCCCTCCTTCCATACACCGTGCTCATCTTTCAGTTTTGTTATCCGGTTCTTAGCCCGACGAGCGAAGCAAAATTAGAAAGTACGACGTATTCTTTTCACCATACTTTAGCCAGTTCAATCTGCTTCTTTGTGCCCAGTACAATTCCTCCTGTTCGAGCAGTCTTTCCAATTCCTCAGCCAGCTCCTTCTCTCGAGCTACGTTCTCAGGTGTAAGTGCCTCCCTGCTAACACTTTCAATCTCCCTCTGTATTCTTCTCAACTTTTTTGAATTGTTAAGGAGAACCGTTCTGTCCCAGTGATGTAATGCCTTATGCACCTGGGCTAGCTTCTCAGCCAGACTAGCATTCGGTCTAGAGGATCTAAACCCTGCCATGCTTCCTCCACAACAGCCCGGAAGTTCTCCTCTTTAACCCACCTGGCTTCAAATCTGAGTACCGTGGTCCTTTATCCTCATGCAATAATTCCTCCTCCATGTGAAGTAACAATGGTCTATGGTCAGATTTATGATACTCCAAGTGCTCAACTCTTGCTGCCGGAAACATGCCATTCCACCCATCGTTCGATATGGCCCTGTCCAGCGCCTCCCGGATTAGCCTCGGTGCCATGTGAATTTGTCCCCATAATAGCCCAAATCAGAGAGCCCACACTCTTCGACAGCATCTCTGAACGCTGCCATAAAATGCCCAGGCCTTGGGTTACCCCCTTCCTTTTCAAAGGAAAACATTATATCATTCATATCTCCAATTACTGCCCATGGCATATCACATACAGACTTCAACTCTCTCAATCTTTGCCATGTTAGGTGCTTATCGGCCCACTTAGGTTCCCCATACAGTCCTGTGAAGCGCCAAATATTATTTGCTCCACTTCCAATGAGAACATCAATGAAGTTCTTATTGTTGTCCCTTAGGGACACCGGCACTTTCTTCTTCCAGAATAGGATTAAACCACCACTTTTTCCATCACTCGCCACCACGTACTTGTGATCCATTTTCAGTCTTCTACGTAGACATTCCGCAGGATACTCATCGAGATGCGTCTCCATGAGAAACATTACGTCAGGACTCCTGCATTTTTGAACATGCAACAGAGCCCTAATCGCCGCAGCCTGCTGGAGACCACGACAATTCCAGCTGAGAATCCTCATTGCCTCCGGTCAGCCCCCTTCTCGGAGGCCACCGGTATCAGGTTGTCTTGGACCTCACCAGAATCCGATGAGACGGAGAGAGGGACTGCAGAGATCTCGCCGATGAATCAGCCAGTACCGCAGGAAGGAGAACCGATCGCTGCCAGAGCGCGCGTCGGGACAGAAAACCGATCGCTGCAACATGCAGCGTCGGGACAAAAAACCTAGGGCAAATTCCTAGGTAGCTTCAGATCCGATCAACACCACGTACCTAGTGCATATACCCCAGGGGATCCATACACAACGAGGCAATGTATGAGGGTTGATGACGTAGAGCCAAAACATGCAGGAGATTGTCAACCTACGCGTATGAGCCAGCGCCGGCTTGTTGCCGCATCCGCCGCCGCCGCCGGCGGCGGCGGCTTGAACCCTAGTTCTGTCGCCTCCTGCGGTGCACGAACCAGACGGATCTGTCAACACAACGAGCGTCGAGTCCTCCGTTCTATCCATGCTCGGTAACCCCTCCGCTCCCATCTCCAACCCCCACCCCCTGCATTTTCCAGTCGATTCCCTCAGCGATTCACATCACTAGGCGCCCGCCTACACCATGGGAGTTGGCTATGGTATTTCGCATCCCGGGACTGGCCCTTCTCAGCAGTGGCGGCATCAGGCGCGACGGTGCAAGCGACAACGCCAAGCAGAACCCAACCTCCTCAATTTTTTGGTTCAGATTTCTTCTCACCTCGACATGTATTGTTAGATTGTATTTTATTCAAATTGATCAATGGTCTATCATGTTTTTGCCCAGTTTAGTTCGGATGAACTAGTTTCTTGGAGCAGAAAATTATTCACCCACATCATAAGCGTCAACTACTCACATCTATCTGCCGTGTAGGCTTCATGCTAAATATGTAATGCTTCATGTGTTTACTTAGGAAAAGTTGTGGCCACATCGTGGGTGCTATTGTTTACTTGTCCACTGTTTCAAATAATTTGATGGGATTGTTAGAAAAATCGTGCGATGCTTTCATTTTTATCTAGTGATGCTTCTCTATACAACTTCAACAAATTAAGCTCTTTGTACGCTTATACGCTTCACTACATCTCAGTCAGCACTTAAACTTATCAAATGATGTGCTTACCATAGTAAATTTATATGTTTATTAATTTTTCATAAACATATATATACTTTCCATGCTTCCAGTAATAACAATAATTGCTTCAACATTTGCTCTCTTGTGCTTCCAAATTCAACCTCAATAGTGTGTGTTACATACATAATGGAGTAAAGCATGGTTTTGTATTGCTCCTTTTTCATTGGGGCATTTCTATTGGTTGAATCATTCTAGAGATCCCCCCCATTGATTTTGTATTTGTTCAACGAATTTTTCTACCTATATAGCATGTGCTCGGATGACAAGAAGCACATAGAGGTAGTAAGGTAGGTTAGGTAGCCTAACTTGCTGCTTGCACTAAGGTAACCTCCTGCTTTCTCTCTTAATTTCTCGCCTAGATATCCTTGGTAGTGAATTTCTGCTTCAAGCATTGCCACTGTGTGCTTATTTTATTATTTATACATTCTGCTTCAACCAATAATTGATTCTGCTTCAATCAGTATTAGTGTGTGCTTGAACCAATGACAAGTGTTGCTTCTTTGACTAAAGTTACTGAACCACTATTGATGTATGCTTCATCATATTTCTCATTGATGTTTCCATGAATAATCACAATATATTCTAAAATTGGTTTCTGTATATGTTTCCATCGTAGTAAACTTTTGCTTCACCATTACCCATGTATGCTTCCATTATACACATTTTGGTTCAACCAATTCTCTTGTGTGCTGCAACCATGGCTAGTGCCCCTTCTTTAACAGCATTATCTTTTGCAAAATAGTAGGGAAGGCCCCTGCTGTTTTTTACTGATATTATTGTACGTACATTTTGCTTCTTGCAACAAAAAATGTGTTTCAACAAATACTAGTGCATGCTTCATTGTTTGCCACTAATGTTTCTGTTGTACAGACATATTGTTCTGCTCGGTTTAGCCATGCTTCTTCATTTCCGACACAATGGCAACAATGTTGAGTGTGATGCAGACAATAGGCACCATTGTATGTTGGTGGTTGCCTTGTTGACGATTTAAGAACACGCGCCCATGGACCTCACCTATGATCGGCTAGTTCAACACAATCGTGCTGACTATGAAGAAGTGAAATTATTTTTGTTTTGAGAACAAAAGTGGGTGTATATGTAATTTTGTGAACAAAAGTAGGTTATATTGTTCTTAACAAATAAATCTGTGCCCGTGTATATTCCTGTTTTGCTTATACAATTTATTTCGTCAAAAGTAAATGTTTCCATCAAGCATGAATATTGTTTCTGCTACACCTAAATAATTTTCTAAAGCATCGAAATGCTACCATAGCACATAAACAATGCTTCCGCCGATACAAAAGATATTTTTACCAATACGATAAAAAAAATGTGTTCCCACCTCACCATAAAAGTATGCTTCTATCAATGAGGAATAATGCTAAATGGTCTCGCATAAGAGAGACTAAGCGCTGCCCCGCAAGACTTATATCTCACTTGTAACGAAATGAAATAATGCACTCGCGCGAAAGATTTCCAAGCATGATTTAGTACTAGACCAGCCTTGTCGTTCGCTCGGTCGTGGTTGCTTCGCTCATTCGCCACTTTGGTTTTCTTTCCTTTTTTACAGTTTTCCTTTTTTCCAGTTTTCAATATTTCTTCATTGGTTTCTTTGGTTCTTATTTTATTTTTGTCTTTGGTATACGCCGGTCACTTTTTAATTCTTGCACCGTTATTTTTTATTTTTCTTCCTTATAATTCATTTGTTTTCTCGATTTTTGGTGTTTTCAATGGTTTCTTATTTTCTTCATTTTTCAATTTCTTTTTTCTTCACGGTATTTTCAAAACAAGCCTATATTTTTTGTATACACAGGTATATTTTTATACATGTTTATGATTTTTCAAATAAATGACTATCATTTGATAAAATACATGTTTTGATGCATATCATCGTAAAAACTTTTATGTACATAACTAATGTTTTTATAGATGTTTCTCATTTTCCAAACTGCAGGTTAACATTTTCAAAATACATTTAATTATCTCTATATTTTTCATACAAATTATAATTTTTATATACATATAAACAATTTTTAAACATGTTTAATATTTTCCAATATATGATTAACAGTTTTAAACATGTCTAGTTTCTTCCAAACACCTTACATATTTTTATACATCAGGAACATTTAGTTATACACATTTAATATTTTTAAGTACATGATAAACATTTTCTAAAATAATGTTTTGATGTCTATCTTTTTCGTACACATTGTAGATTTTTTATATACATATAAACATTTTTATACATAATTCTTGATGTATAGTTTCGTCCACTAGTCCATGTAGTACACTTTCTGAATACTGTAGGAACATTTTTTATACCAGCCTGACATTTTTCAAATACATGATCAACATTCTTTTCATATACATAGTGTGATACCTAATTCTATTCATAAAGGTTAAATAATTTATGTTTACATCAGAAATATTATCAGGAGCACATTTAACATTTTTGAACACATCATTAATATATTTTTCAAACTTTTATTTTACAGTTTTTAGTAATGTATATGTATAAGATATTTCAAAATATAAAAACTAAAATGTAAAAAAAGAAGAAACAATGAACGCTTAAATACCCAAGACGGAGCCGGCCCTTTGGAGCAAGTGCATGCGCTGCCTTCCACGAGCAAATTGATTATATGACACACTTTTCCTGGCACTTTGATCTGATGACACATCTTTCTTTTAATTTGATTAGATGGCACATCTTTGATTAAGAGCTAGATTAAATGACACAAATTATGTTTTTCTCTCCTTTTCTAGGTATGGGCCCCCACATCATAATTTGTAGGACGCTTTTACCCCTGGTCGTTTCACCTGCCTGACTCGGTCGCTTCGGTCGATCGTTCCACATGACGTGGATTGTCAAGTCGGTACATATGCACCTCATTCAGCTGATTTTGTGGATTCACATATATATTCTTGTGTCATGTGAAAATGGTACAAAAATATAGAGAGGTCATGTCAAAATTTAGTGAAAATGATGTGAATTTTTTCAACAAAATTGTACATAAATTCATGCTACAACCATTAAGCGAGGGCTATAGTTATTGTATTTTGCTGCTGCTGGCCATATGCTACTTCAAACAACAGCAGCGACTAGCTACAGAAGGCTCCAGCCACCAGCAATAAGCTAGCAGCGAAGACCTAGAGTCTACAAAGCTACTCATACAACAACATCGAATAGTTACAAAGCTACCAACGATGGCACGCTCCGGCGACGTCGACCGCACGGCGACGGCGAAAGCTGCCGCCAAGATGCGTGGCGCAGGGAAGGATCCATTGAGGTGGCGCCGCGCCGGGAAGGAGCTACGGCGAGATAAGCCGCCGGGAAGCATGCAGCAGGATCACCTCGTTCCATACGTACAGCTACCATATGTACGCCTGCATGCATGTACTGATCGTGGCGGGTTTGGCTCTTGCAGGAACGATCGGTCGAACCAGCTATCGAGCCAGCAGTGAAACGGCCAGGCAAAATCGTCCTAAAAAATATGATGTAGGGGTCCATACCTAGAAAAGGAGAGAAAAACATAATTTGTGTCATTTAGTCTAGCTCATAATCAAATGTGTGCCATCTAATCAAATTAAAAGAAAGATGTATCATCAGATCAAAGTGCCAGGAAAAGCGTGTCATATAATCAATTTGCTCGCCTTCCACTTAATGATTGGCCCTTCGCTGAAGCGTGTCACCACATGGGCCAGCCCACATACGGATTTGGGTCACTGCTGTTTCCTTGTTTCTTGCGGGGTTTTTTTTTCGTTTTTCTTCTATGGTTTTTTGCTTCCAGTTTTTTCACTGTTTTGGTCGGTTTTCAACTCTTTTGTTCCGGTTTGTTATTTTTACGTTTTGGTTGCTTTTTGCCTTTCTTTTTTCTTTTATGTTTCCTTTTTTATTTCCTGTTCCTGCTCTTCTTCCCTTTATTGCGTATTATACAAAAAGTTCACGCGTATTACAAAAACTTTCATTGTATTAAGAAAATGTTCATTGTATACTATGAAATAGTTCACCTTGCATTATAAAAAAAATTCATCGTGTATACAAAAATGTTCATCATATATTATTATATTGTTCAACGTATATTAGAAAATGTTCATTATGTATTTAAATTTTGTTCATCGTATATTAAGAAATTGTTCAACGTATACTATAAAATGTTCATTTTGAGTATTTCTTTGTTCAGTAAGTGCAGCAAAAAATTTCGCCATATTTTCGTTTTACTTCAACGTATATCATAAAAATGTTGAATACTTTTTTGTAATGATTTGCCGTTGTACTTTCTACTTCAGGATTGGCGCTCCGTTTATAACATTCGAGCTCGCTAGCTCGGCTGGCTTGCCGCGCCAGAATCCAGGATGAGGTTGGCGGTTCAATCGCACTTATTCGCTTCTTTTTGTTTCAAATTTTTGCTTACGGCGTGATAATTGGGCCGGCCCGTGTGCGCGCCGCTTCAGCGAAGCCTCGATGATCGGACACACGCGGGCTGCGTATAGGAGCTCTCTGAATGATTCGTCCGTCGCTACGACTAGGTTGTGCCTGGGCCCATGCCCACTCTTCTCAAATGGCCACGTCCACTTGGGCCTTCACACATGTATCATAATCCAGCGCTAGGCCCAACTAAAGAAAAGCCAGACCAAACTCGACCTCGTCGATGGGGGGAACTCCTATTGGACGCTCGTTGCGGCAAGCAGTCGGCGCTTCGCACAGGGCAGGTGCGAGGGAGCGACCGAGTGGGCCGGCCCGTTTAGCGTTACAGCAAACCCCGGTTTTGTAACCTTCTATGATGTTTCCAGCCGGTTTTTTCTGATTTTGGGAACCTTCTAGAAGGTTCCTGAACCGGCTTTTTCTTTTCAGTTTCTTTTTCGTTTTTCGTTTTTCTATTTCTCTTCTTTTACTTTTTCTTTTTTTTCTGTTTCCGCCTTTCTGTTTCTTTTTTCTTTTCCTTTTTTCTTTTCAAGTTTATTTTCAAAAAATTCGAATTTCAATTTTTTTTCCTGTTTTTCAGATTTCGTTCAAAAATTCAAAAAATGTTCCCATTTCACAAATTTGTTCATAAATTCAAAAAATGTTCCTGCTTTCAAATTTTTGTTCTGAATTTTCAGAAAATGTTCCTGTTTTTTCAAAAATTGTTCAAATTATTTTTATTCATTTTTCGAGAAATTTGAAAATTAATGGCATGGATTTAACACAATGCCTGTTTTCAAAAATTGTTCACAAATTTCAAAAAATGTTCTTCTTTTTCAAATTTTTGTTCATGTATTAAAAAATGTTCTTCTTTTTCAAATTTTTCAAAGAATGTTCTTATTTTTTAAATCATGTTCAGTTTATTTAGCTGAAAAATGTTCACCTATATAAAAAATGTTCGCACTTTCAAAAAATGTTCGAAGCACTAGAAAAATGGTTTCGTTTCAACTGTTTGGTCATGTATATAAAAAATGTTCTCCTTTTCGAAATTGTTCTCAGTTAAAAGAAATTTGTTTTGAATTTAAAAGGTGCCCCCATTTTCAAATTTTGTTCACCAATTCCAAAAAAATAGTTCACAAATTTCAAAAAATATTCTTATTTTCAAATTTTTGTTCATGTATGACAAAATGTTCTTAGTTTTTTAAATCATGTTCAGTTTACGCAGCTGAAAAACGTTCACCTATATAAAAAATGTTCGCACTTCCAAAAAATGTTCGAAGCACTAGAAAAAAGTTTCCGTTTCAACTGTTTGGTCATGTATATAAAAAATATTCTCCTTTTCAAAATTGTTCTCAGTTAAAATAAATTTGTTCTGAATTTGAAAATCGGACGCTCGCTGCGGCAAGCAGTCGGCATTTCGCACACAAGCAGCTTGGCTGGGCCGGCCCATATTATGGTGCGCCACATTTGTAGGTTAAAAATCGCAAAAAGGAAAAAGGGTACTGGAATCGAACCCGAGACTTCCTATTGCTAAGCGTGATGGGCTAGCCGCCCCTACTAGCTACTTCTCATGGTAAATTGGCAGCGAACCTAAAGAAATTAACAGTAGCGAGAAAACATAAAATCTGAATACGCAAAATTACGATGAACCAAGGTGTGAGCGAGGCACCTGTCAACACAAGTAGGTAGCCACTATAGTTTCTAAGATTTCGTGTCAAAAAAGGTAGCCCAACAAATATGAACTATAAACCGCGACAAAGGCTATACTGAAAAAAAATTCAAACGTGAATTCTTTTGGCAAAAAGTAAATATTTTCTGAAACGCAACCATTTTATAATTTGTGAACAAAATTTTAAAAATTAGAACATTGTGTGAAAGCGTAAACGATTTTTTGGAATAAAAAAGGAAGAAAACTGAAATTGCGAACATTTTGTTTGAATGCGACCACTTCAAAATTTGTGAACAATGATTTTAAAATTAGAAAATTTTCGTAATTTCATTTTTTAATGGACAAATTAATTGAATACGAGAACCTTTTTCAAATTTGCGAACACTTTTTTGAAAAACATAATAGAATTGAAAACCCAAACATTTTGAATTTTCCAAAACATTTTTCGAAGACATGAACATTTTTTGGAATTTGTGAACAAATTTCTTAAAGCACGAACAATTTTGAATCTTGAGAACAATTTTGGAAGCGCCTAACTATTTTCTCAACCATGGAAATTTTTGAATCTTGAGAACAAATTTTGAAATGGAAAACAATTTTGAAATATACCGAACAAATTTGGAAGCGCGAACAATTTTTACAGCACGAACATTTTTTGAATCTTGAGAACAAATTTTGAAACGAACAATTCTGAAAAATCCTGAACAACACGTTCGTTGATGACCGACACGTTCGTTGCTGGGTCATGTATGCCTGTCCCTGTATGTTAGTGCCACTTTGGGTTCACGACTAGCCATGTCAGCCCGGGCTCCTTGTCATATGGATGCTAGCGACACTATCATATTCGTGTGCCAAAAGGCAAAAGCAGTCATGAGACCTGGTAAGGCGACACCTGGGAATACCGTGCGTGAGGCCGCAAAGTGATATGAGGTGTTACATGCTAGATCGGTGTGCCTTTGAGTCGGGGTCCTGACATTTGTTCTCATATATGTTGATGATATTATTGTCACCAGCTCATCTAATGAGGCTATCACGGGACTTTTGAAGGATCTTAGTGTAGAGTTTGCTCTTAAGGATCTTGGAGAATTGCATTATTTCCTAGGGATTGAAGTAAAGAAACATGAGGATGGACTTCATGTTTCCCAGGAAAAATATGCAATAGATCTGGTAAAAAAAAGGCTGGTTTGCAAGGGTGTAAACCTTCACCTACTCCACTGTCCAGTTCAGAGAAGTTGTCTCTTACAGAAGGACAGCCCTTGAGTGGGGATGACAGTACGAGGTACATGAGTTTGGTAGGTGTACTTCAATATCTGACACTTACAAGGCCTGATATCTCATTTGCTGTTAATAAGGTATGTCAGTTTCTTCATGCACCCACCACAGTTCACTGGACTGCTGCAAAGCGTATAGTTAGATATGTCAAGAACACTCTCAGTATTGGTCTGAATTTCAGCAAGTCATCATCCACACTTTTGAGTGCCTTTTCAGATTCTGACTGGGCAAGTTGCTTGGATGACAGACGGTCCACTGGTGGCTTTGCAGTATTTTTTGGTCCTAACTTAATTTCATGGTGTGCAAGAAAACAGGCTACTGTCTCTCGATCCAGTACATAGGCAGAGTACAGAGCATTGGCAAATGCTACAGCTGAGATCATATGGGTGCAATCACGGTTAGAAGAACTTGGTGTGAAAAGTAGTCAAGCTTCGTGTTTATGGTGTAACAATCTAGGTGATATGTACTTGTATGCTAATCCAGTGTTTCATGCTAGGACAAAACACATTGAAATTGATTTCCACTTTGTCGAAAAACATGTGGCTCAGAAGAAGCTTGGTATACGTTTGTGCACTCCAAGGATCAGATTGCAGATGGATTTACAAAACCCTTGCCAACAAGAAGTTTTGAGGATTTCAAACATAATCTCAACTTGATGAAGTTGTGATTAAGGGAGGGTGTTAAACACACATGTTGTTACGTGACATATGTTCAAGGAGCCGCACCTATGTTGACGTATAGCTCTAGGAGAGATAGAGTAGGTTGTTAGCATTTTGTTTAAACCTCTTATCTCTTGTTCTCCAAGATGTTCTTATCTTCCTAGAGTATCTCTACCAAATGTATGCGCTGTTTACAGGGAGGTGCGCCCCTGCTCCTATATAACACGTAACGCGTCCCTCGCACTGAGGTAAGACGGTTTCGCCTATTCGCACATTATAAACATCTGAATCGCATCACTGTGATACTATCTACAAGATGTAACATCCCAAATTTTCAATTTGGAATGTTATACATTAGATCATCGTTGCATATCATATTTTATTGCATTTTAGTTTGATCCTAGAAATTTCACGCAACTCAAGGACCCACGGAGAGAGTTGGGGATTTCGTTATTTTCATTTTTTTAGTTTTCTTAAATTTTGAAAATAGGATCATTTGATTTTAATTATTTAATCTTCAAATATTTCTATTATAAAACTAAGAGAGAGGGAATAAAATGACTTTCCCAAAATAAATAAATATTGGGGATTTAATAATAAAATCAAATAATATTTCGGAGTTTTATCGCTATTTTATTTGAATTTATGAAAAATGCGCATTTTCAAAATTGCATTCTGGGCCCAAATAAATGTTCATCTTGTCCGGCTTATTTTTAGAGGACGGGGAAATTTTATTTTGGGATTTTTGGAGTCCATTTAGTACTTCTTTTCTTTCTTTTTCTGCACGTCATATTTAAAAAAAGTCAACTGACCTACCGGGCCATGTCCGCCCCGGACTCCTGGCCCGGCCGGCCTTCTAAGCCGGGAGGCCGACCCCGCCAGCCCAGCCGCCCCGCCCCCGCAAACCCTAGCGCCGCCGCCGCCCGAACCGCCTCGCCGCCGTCGGTTCCCGCGCCTTGACCGCCCGCGTCGCCTCGCCTCGCCTCCCGCCCGCCCGCCGCCGCCCGTTCCGCCCGCCCACCGGATCCCCTCGCCGCCGACGCCGCCAGCCCCGCCGGAATCGCCGCCGACCCCGCCAGACCTCGCCGAGGTAGCCCGCCGCCGCCGCCTTTTTTTATATAAAACCGTTCGGTTTTTTTTAAATAAAAACCCTAGATCCGTTTTTTAGATCGGTTCGTCGGTTTTTCTCGGTTTAGTTATTTTGCGGATGTTCATCCCTACGTTTGTTTTACCGAACGGTTTTCGTCGTTTAGCCGCAGACAACGAATGTTCATTCGTTAGCCTGTTCGTACGTTTTTCTTTTTCTCGGATTTTCCACGATTATTTTCGATCGCGATTTCTGATCCGATTTTTGTTCTAGTATAACTTTTCACTCGTTTATCGGAATCAGGCGATTCAAGCTCCTAGAGTTTCATCTCGAAACCCTCTATTCGTTTAACCAACTCAAACAAGTTTTTGCTACTGTAAAATTTGACTTAGGTCCAGATTAGTAAAGGAAGCTTGTTTCTTTCTCCGTTTGAGTTTCGTTGCTTCTTTTGATTTGATTCTTTTTGCAAACCGGAGTTCTTAAGTTGAATTTTCTGGTTAGATCTCTTATTTGAGTTTTACCCGTGCATTAGATGAGTGCTTATTGTATGCTTGTTTGTTTGTGATAGAGTACCCGGAGTGCGCCGCGTGCTACTACGAGTCTCTAGGTTTCACCGATCATCAGCAAGGAAAGTAACACTTTGATCATACCTCTTTACTACCCAGTTTTATTGCATTAGATCAATCCTCAAACAATTGCATGGTCAGGATCTGATTAATATGTGGGTTTGGGGAAGTAGATGAGGTAGAACCTATTACCTGCTTAGTATCAAACCTTTGGGAGTTACTTCTACGTTTGCTTATATTGATATGCTATGCTTGTAGATGTGGATTGGGTGAGTGTATCCATGACAGATGTGAGATTGTTAATTAATGGTTTACTTAAGGTGGCAACTTTAATACACATCTGGGTGGATTGAGGCACCTGGGGAACCCAGTGTTGCCTGTATTTTTGGAAATTCCGGGGTACCGTGTGATTCTCCTATGGACCGCCACCCAGGCTCAAAGGGATCATGAGATTTATTCATGCTAGAAACTTTCGTGTGAAGCCGCAAGCTACTATGGGCTCTAGCATAGTTGATTAAGTCGTGTGAACTCTTACAGTGGTAGACTAGCAGATGTAGGGGAAAGTAGGTGTAACTGTCTACCCATCGTAAGGTGTAAACACTTCTGAAAGACTATGTCTCGGTCATCCGTTTCTCACACATCATGTAGTGCGAGAAATCCAACGGAGGAGATCGAGTCTTGTGGGGAAGAGTGCACAAACCTCTGCAAAGTGTACAAACTAATCATGGTTAGCCGTGTCCCCGGTTATGGACGTTTTGAGTATCTAGTACCTGGATTATCATGTGAATCTCATCATGTTACTCTAATTTAATTTTGTTGGGTTTAATGTTGATGCTTAATTGGGATTGAGTTGGGTTAACCTTCTCAATGTTTAACAACCACCATGATAGTTAAATAAAATTTATTCCTTTGATGTAGGGAAAAACTGGCTTTATGCAAAACTGTAACCATAGAGTTTTCCACCAGCCATATATGCATGTAGTAATAGCATTATTCTGTTCATTACCCTTTATGTGTTACATTGCCAGCATATTCCATGTGCTGACCCATTTTCGGGCTGAAACGTTCATGTTGCAGAGTTTTCAGACAAAGAGTAAGGTGCCTCAGGTCGTGATCTTATACTCAGTGATGCCGTTGGAGTTGATGGACTCGCTTTATCTTCCAAGCCTTCCGCTGTTATTGTTATTAGATGGCCTTAAGCCATATTTATTGTAATAAGTTCTCTTTTGAGACATTCGATGTAATAAATGTGTGATTGCTACTCTGATATAAATCCTTCAAGTACTGTGTGTGTCAGCATTACCGATCTAGGGATGACACTGATGCACAGAGATCGATCGCTTGAGGTCCGTCGCTACAAGATGGTATTAGAGCACACGCTGACTGTAGGACACGACCACTAAGCTAAAGACCTAGATCACTACTCTCTTCTCATTTCTAACTCCTCACCTTTTCTACTCTTTAGGATGGCGGATGCAAGGAACAAGTTCATGCAACGGATGAATATACACCCTTTGGACGCCACTTGAAGGAAGTCACTAGGTATCTGAACATCGGAGTACCAAGCTTCACCGGGACCTACATCGCCACTTTACCAGAAGAGGAGCGTTGGATGATTCAAGTTCAAGTTCCAGGAAGGACGTTCATGCCCGTCACTGAGCCCATAGAGTTTTCCTTCGATGCACCAACCTGGAGTCTAGGAAAGAGCATGGCAGCCCACATCACCATGGGACGCATTGGAGAAGTTTACCACAGGGATCTTAAGGATACCATTTACCAGATTTGTGGGTGCCGAGATGAGCAATGGGAGATGATCAGCACCAGGAAGGATAGATCAATTGCAGCTTTCATCCAGGAGTTAAACCAGCACATTCGTCGCCAAGAGAACCAGATGTGCACAGCATGACAGATCTGAAGAAGGCATTGACCAAGATTACGGAGCTGGAAGAAGAACTCAAGTCTACACGTGATGGATATGAGGAAATGACGACACTCGTGGAGAAGAATGATGATCTGAAGAAGAAGCTAAAAGTATTCATGGGATTCCCCGCGACTGGAGGAGAAGACGATGATTGCACTTGCCCGGAGAACTACATCATCATCGACGACACCGAATCGGACCTGCATTTATAGCGATGATGACTTTGTTGATGAAGCTGGAGCAGATATCATCGAGTCTTCGACCGATCAATTTTTCTAGTCGACCACCATAACAGTAGTAGTATTCCCCCATGTATATAGCATAGTCCGAGCACTTTTGTAACGATAGTTAGACCGTTGTATGCCCTTGTTTGAATTGATTGAAGTGATATTGATTGTGTTTTTCTCATGTGCATATGGGTAGTGTTTCCTCTATAGACCTCATTCTATTCTGTATTCTCATCTTTTCTAAACCCTCAGATGCCTCCGAGACGTGACAATGGATTTGCTTTCCCACCGGAACTCACTCACTTGATCCATCAGCAGAATGCATTGATGTAGTTGCTAGTCCAGAAACAGAATCAGGGGAACAACAACAACAACAACAACCCACCACCACCACCACCTGTTGATCACTTAGCCCGTTTCCTGAGGATGAATCCGCCGGTGTTCTCCAGTAGCACCGAGCCGATAGTTGTAGATGATTGGCTCCGCAAGATGGGAAGGGAGTTGACCACTGCAGGATGTACAGATGCGGAGAAGGTGGGTTTTGCCGCACATCAGCTTGACGAACCCGCAGCATCATGGTGGGAGAATTTCACAGCTACTTATCCCATCGACATTGTCACATGGGACCCGGTTTATTGAGCTTTCCGTCTTGCTCATGTTTGACAAGAGCTATGGCCATGAAGAAGCATGAGTTTCGCAACTTGCGCCAAGGAGGACGTACAGTTGGCCAGTATGTGGGTGACTTAAGTAAGCTAGCGCGTTATGCCCCAGATGACGTTGCTACGGATGCAGCTAAGCAGGAGAAGTTTCTAGAAGGACTGAACGATGAGCTGAGCATGCAGATGATGGTGGCAACCTTCAAAAACTACCAGAGTTGGTAGATAGAGCTCTCATGATTGAAGGGAAGCAGCAGAGATTGACAACCGCAAGAGGAAGTATGTACAAGGGAAGTACAATTAGGAGCTCGGTGAAGCCTCATTTTACCCCGAACTCGGGAGGACCTTTTCAGCATACCCATGGAGGAGGGAGCTCGCACAACCATAGTGGCCCCAAGAATGGTAATGGGAATGGAGGAAGCAACGGCCAGAACCGTACCAACCCATCAACCCCAGCCAAGAAGGATTTGAGCCACGTCACTTGCTACAAGTGCCAGAAGACTGGACATTATGCCAATGAATGTCCTGAAGCTAAAAATGGAAATGGCAATGGAAGATCTGGGAAGAAGCCGAACCCTTTCAACAGGGGACAGGTGAACCATGTTAACGTGGAGGAGGTTGAAGCCCAGCCAGATGCAGTAATAGGTAAGTTTTTGGTTAAATCATTTACTGCAATCGTTCTTTTTTATCTTGGTGCATCAGCGTTCATACATATCAAAGGGATTTGTGGATAAGTATAAACTGCCCACCAAGGTTCTTAGAACACCTATGTTAGTAAGCTCACCAGAGGCGGAGTATATGGCGATCGAGGATGTTTTCAAGTACCATTGACCATAGCTAGGCATGTTTTCCCCTCGGATTTAATCATTTTGGAATCGCAAGGTTTGGATGTGATTCTGGGTATGGATTGGCTATTGATGTATGGAGGAAACATCTATTGCGCCAGCAAGTCGATTTTGCTTACCACCCCAGAAGGAAGGAGGATCAAGTATGTATCCCCAAGATGAGCCGAAGAGGACTCAAGTGAATTCCTTATCAGGAGTGGTACAGGAGGAAGTACCAGTGGTGAAGGATTTCCCTGATGTATTTCCAGAAGAGTTGCCAGGCATGCCACCGGATAGAGACATTGAGTTTTTTATTGAGCTTTTGCCAGGCATAGGGCCGATATCTAAGAGACCGTACAGGGTGCCCGGAAAGGAATTGGAAGAAATTAAGAAGCAGATTAAGGAGTTACTGGATAAAGGCTATATTCGCCCAAGTTCGTCACCTTGGGGATCGCCAGTGCTTCTAGTAGAAAAGAAGGATGTATCGTTGAGGATGGTTGTTGATTATCGAGGATTGAATGAAGTGACAATCAAGAACAAGTACCCACTACCGATGATCAACGATTTGTTTGACCGATTGCAAGGAGGTAAGGTATTTTCCAAGATCGATCTGCGATCGTGATACCACCAAATTGAAGATTCAAGAGCAGGATATATCTAAGACGGCATTTACCACCAGCTGAACAACCACCATGATAGTTAAATAAAATTTATTCCTTTGATGTAGGGAAAAACTGGATTTATGCAAAACTGTAACCATAGAGTTTTCCATCAGCCATATATGCATGTAGTAATAGCATTATTCTGTTCATTACTCTCTATGTGTTACATTGCTAGCATATTGCATGTGATGACCCGTTTTCGGGCTGCAACGTTCATGTTGCAGACTTTTTAGACGACGACTAAGGTGCCTTAGGTCGTGATCTTATACTCAGTGATGCCGTTGGAGTTGATGGACTCGCTTTATCTTCCAAGCCTTCTGTTGTTATCGTTATTAGATGGCCTTAGGCCATATTTATTGTAATAAGTTCTCTTTTGAGACATTCGATGTAATAAATGTGTGATTGCTACTCTGATATAAATCCTTCAAGTACTGTGCGTGTCAGCATTACCGATCCAGGGATGACACTGATGCACAGAGATCAGACTGTTTGAGGCCTGGTCGCTACACAGGAAGAAACTGGCAAACCATCTAATTAAATGGGAGGAGATTGTCATTGACTATGTTCCCTCCATTGACGTGCTTCATAGAACTCGCTGCTGCAATGACTGCAATATGCTGAGCACTGAAACTCTCCTTGCAGAAGAACTGATCAAGGACTGGAGCCAACCTACAATCCAGCCGAACGAAGAACCTAGCAGCATGTTATAGACGGAATCAGTGGGCTACAAGCAACCATTGGGTGGCACATACATCAAAAATGAGCAGGTGGTAATTTCATTACGAAGCACACAGATTAAATATTAGCGTAGACGGCCTTGCCTTCATCACGAAGCAGCAACCACTACCCACTGCACACATACTTTCCACAGCACTAACGCAAACAGTCACCATGCCTACAATTAGTAAGCAGCAATCATATTGTCTGGTGGTTTATAGAATCACTGGATAGACTCACACGTTCCACCCAAAGAACCAACCTAAATTGGCACTGCAGCGCACTGAAAACCGACGACAGCACACAAGCATGCACACAAACCAAAATATACAAATATCTTCTCCAATAAGCAAGGAGGAAGCGAACCACCAGGGCAACCGTGAGCAAACAAAGGTGCACCTTCTTGCAATAGAGAGAACCAACGAAGCAAGGGGGCATATGAGAGCACATCTCACCTTGCAGATTGACGGAACCAACAGCGAGGGATCGAGCAAATCACCTGGACAGGCAAGGAAACCAAAAAATACAATGATTTAGCCCACAGACGTTTTATCAAACATGACAAGAGCAAGAAAATATCTAAGCCTGCAGATTGATGGAATCGACGGCGAGCGATTGAGCAAAGCACATGGACAGGCATGGAAACCAAAAAAAATGATTTAGCCCACAACCATTTTATTGATCAGGACAAGAGCAAGAAATGTCTAACCTTGCATATTGACAGAACCGACAGTGAATGATCGAGCAAACCACCTGGGCAGGCAAGGAAACAAAGAAAAACAATGTTTAGCCCACAGCCATTTTGTCGAACAGGACAAGAGCAAGAAAATATGTAACCTTGCGGGTTGACGGAACCGATGCTGAGCAACTCCAGGCCTCTTCCCATCCCCTCTGTTGTTCCATACAGGAGCAGTAATGAGATGTTGGAGGGAAAGAAATGGAGAAAATGAGAGATGGGGAGAGGGCGCTCACCGCTTCCACCTCCAGCTCGCCCGTAGGGCGTCCTCCGCTGCCTCTAGCCTGAGCACCTCCATCCCGTGAGCGCTCCAGCCCTTGAATCCGTCATCCCATGAGCGCTCCAGCCCGAGCTCCGCCATCTCCGCCTCGAGTTCTGACATCACCGCCACCCGATCCACCCCGTCACACCTCTGGCCATCGAGAGGGTCAGGGAAGAGAGAGAGGGAACTGAGGGAAGAGGGAGCACCTGCGTGTGAAAGAGGGGGTTGCCCTCGCCGCTCCAGATCGGGAACCTGGGAGGAGGTCAGGAGAGGTGGCGGTCTCCCGGTCGCTCACCGGCGCTCGCCGTCAGCCGCATGAATCGTCGACGGCGAGGGTGCGATGGCCAGCAGCAGCAGGGAGGAGATGGGAGAGGAGGCGGACATGGGTGGCACAGGGAGAAGCGCGGAGGATGCGGGGGAGGCGGCTGCGGGCGAGGCGTGGGGGAGGCGGCTGCCGGATTGGCTCGTGGATGTAGGTTAATTTTTTCCAGATCGCGATTGGCGAGCAGGACACCCGCGATCCATTGGCCACAGCCCACGACCGACCCACCCCTGCTTTTCATCGACAGAAATAGGCAACAAGTGTGTCAGCTGCAAGGCTGCCCCACGCGCAAGCGTGGCCCACTCGTCACCTGCTCTTGGGCTGATCACGGGGCGTACAAAAAAACGAGCTGCAGGATACTTACCGGGTCGACGAAAATCACTGTTACCGTTCCAGCGAGGCGAAGCATGCACGCAGGATCATTTTAAAATCACGATGGCGGTCGATCGGCGGGTACTTAAGAGGCTTTATATGTTCAATATCTATGGTTTTCATACTGATTTGTATTCCCTTTCTATTTCAAGTTATGGCCCATGTGTATTTGGCTGCAGGTCATCCCTACTACTTGGCGAAGTCACTCGCGACCCAGTGCTTCACCCTGTCTCGAAACCTTTTGATGCAGGTGTCCGCGTACATGGTATAATCGTCTCTGCACATGTATCATCATTTTTTTTCTAAAAGGAGGATGACCCCCGGCCTCTGCATCTGGGCGATGTATACGGCCACTTTATTAATTATTCTCACAAGACCTTACAAAGCCATACAACAACAAGATTAAAGCCATCGTCTAAGCAACAACTGTCGCTACACCTATCCAATTGATAAAGGGGCGCAGATAATCCTACTTAATACCAAAATGTACATCGCAGCCCAAACCTAAACATCTAAGACCGAGGTCCCAACCAGACGCTGCCGGGTATGGGGCACCTACCGATCCGGCGCACTCCTCAACCAGACGCTGCCGGGTATGAGGCCGCCGCACCACCGCCACCAATCCATCTTCATCGCTATATCAGCATCAACCTTGTCCGGTCTAATCGCCGTCGACGCCACCACAACGCTTAGATACGCCACCTCCTCGCCGAGTTCATCTCGCGCGCCGGACTCCGAATCTCCACAGCGCCACGCCGCCAAGATCCGCCGCCATCAATGTATAAGATGAAGTACCACTCCACCAAAGAAACCGCCCTCTGTTCCCCGAGCGCGTGTGTACCTCCATGAATGACGCCCCCAAGGAGGAAACAACACCAGAGCGCCGCCATCATCCGATCAATCGATGGGTTTTCCGGAGGTAGCAGAGAGTGACCTTGAACTTCTGCACGGGGATGCCTTCAAGAAGGGAACGACACAGACAGCGCCGCCACCGCCGGCCTTTGCAGTAGTCAAAAGCAAGTTTTCACTAAGATATGTTCGAAGAAACTTCATCTCTCTTGAACAGGGCCGCCGCGTCCTGCGACATCCGCGGGAGCGGGATCCCAAGATCCGCCGCCACCGACGCCGCCACAAGGACCCACCACCCGACCGTCATCCCCGGCGGGACGACGCCACCACCGTTTCGGATCCGGCATCACGCCAACGCCTTCGGCCGCCCCCAATCAGATCGGTGAAGGAGGATAGACAACGCGAGCGCCCACCACTGCTTAGGACCGCCGGACGGCGCCCGAGCCCGACCACCCGAAGGAGAACCGATGCAAGCGAAACCCCAGATCCGCCGCCGCCGACCCCAGCAGCGCCCGTCGGGATCCCATCGAATGCCGCCCGAGCGCGCCAACTCCGCCTCCATGATGTACGCCCAAGGACGCCGATGCATCTCAGCCAGAGGATCCCCTCGTGAAGAAAGGAGGAAGGCCCGCCGTCCGCCGTCCGCCGTCCGCCAGCGAAGCTGGCTGCCTCCTTCGGCGGCGGCGGGGAAGAAGGGGAGGAGGAAGGTCGAGGGCGGTGGCGGTTGGGGCGCCCGAGTCACCCTCCTGGAGGCGACGCGAGCGAGCGACGCGAGCTTGGAGAGGCCGTCCACGTGATTAGGCAATCTAATCCTAGAACCTGCTTTGTGTTTGGTGCTTAGGAATGTGTTTGGTTGGAGGGCACGCGAGCATGAAATTCTCACTTTCCATCCCTAAATGAAGAACGAAGAGCTAGCGTCTAAAAAGATCCGGAAGCTTCATTTTCATTCTGGAGTTACATGAATCTGGGTCTGACTGAGGAAGATCAAAATGGTAATATGAGGCTGTATGCCTGCAGCGCATGTGTCAGTTAGTGATGGTTAATCAAGATCGAGCAAAGGCTATTGCTATATATTTGGAGAAAATGCTTACGCCCAAGTTTATAAATAAAGCCATGAGGAAACTCTATCCCTCCTACGTCTGATCTTTTCTGTTTGTCAGACCAGTCCTGTAGCATTGATTACATTACGGACAAGAGCTGCCCACCAAACCGTTAATCAAGCCCGGCTAAAAAACCCATTAACAACGCATGTACAGTAAGGCTGAATAGATCCACAATATATTGCTTGCGCCACCGTTCTATCCATGCTCTTTTTTTGAAGGGAAAGCCACATGGCACTTTATTCATCTCTTGGCAAGGTTACATCAGATAGTACATGCGATAGCAAAAAGTTTGGTGCTTCATCCACCCACTCAAGACTACTACCTTGCTCATAGCTATATCTTGCTAAAAAATGTGCCAGATTGTTGGCTTCCCGCGGGCAATGCTGGAAAGAAATCGAAGGAATTCCATGTGCTAAATCAAAGCAATCGATCAGAATAGGAGTGTAGGAGCTCCAGATGTCCGACTCACCCTTGAATGCCCGAACGAGCTTGAGGCAATCTGATTACACAACAACTGTAGAGCAGCCTCGATCAAATAGCATCTTGAGACCTTGTTTGACAGCAAGAGCCTCCGCTGTTTGTGCATTCATCACATTCTGGAAGGGTTCAGCTAAACCAGATAATGCCTCACCCTTGCAGTTTCTAAGAACAGCCGCGATTGCTCCACTCCCATCCTCAAAAAATGAAGCATCAGTGTTGAGTTTGTAGTTTCCCGGTGAAGGCTTCTCCCACCTTGCCGTGGGTAACACTACCTTGGCCGGTTTCTCATGATTGATAGTAATCGCCTGGATGGCAAAAGCAGTGTGTACTGCGCTCTTTATATGAGTCCCCTTCACCGCTTCCCGTCGTTCGTACGGATATACCAAGCTGCCACGGCGATCGTCTCCTGCAGTCCTAGCTGACCGAGGACTGGGGACTTCTTTAACGGGTTCCTGAGAAGTTCTTCTAACACCACCGAGCCCGATCGATCCACACAAAGCGCCAAGTTAATATCCTCTAGCAGACCAAGTTTTCCCACACCTCTTTTGCACGTGTACAAGTGAAGATCAGGTGGCGAATGTCCTCCGCCCCGACTTACAGACAGGACACCGAGGGTTAACCTTTATGTGTCTGTTGCTTAGGATACACATGCCCGGGACAGTACCATGGAGGGCGCGCCAGACAATTTTTTTAACCTTGCTTGGTACTTGCAGCTTCCATAAGATGTCCCACACAGGGTTCGTTCCTGCCGTACTAGCAACTTCACCTCTCACTCTAGCGCCATACTGGTGCTCCCACTCAATGTAGTATGCAGATCTGACTGAAAAAGTATGTGATTTGGTTCCATTCCAGGCCACAAAGTCTTCCAACAATGGAGAAAGAGGGATTCTGAGAATTCTTTCAACATCGACAGGAAGAAAAATATGCCTTAGAAGGTCCTCATCCCATGCATTCTTCTGTGATAGGGTCAATTAATTCATTCACGTGTCTCAGCAAGTTGTTTCCCTTTTGTGTGAGCACCATCCGAGTTGGGCTATCCGGGATCCAATGATCCTCCCAAATGTTGATGCTTTCTCCGGTTCCCACTCTCAAGATATGGCCCCTTCGGAATGTTTGTAGTCCCGCCACCAAGCTCTGCCAAGTAAAAGAAGCACCTTTTTTTGGCCCTGCCTTGAGTAAATTCCCATCTGGATAGTACTTTTCCCTCAATACTTGCGCACACAAAGTATTAGGGTGAGTGATCAATCTCCAACTCTGTTTAGCAAGCATTGCCAAGTTGAAAGCATGGAGATCTCTGAATCCCATCCCACCTCTGTTCTTGGGCACACACATTCTCCACCAGGCAAACCAGTGCAATCTCTTGTGATCATCAGTGTCCCCCCACCAGAAAGAGGCCATTGCGTCTGTCATCTCTTTGCATATTTTCTTTGGGATTTAAAAAACCCCCATTGCAAACACAGGAATAGACTGGATAATTGCCTTTAATAAAATCTCCTTGCCGCCCATAGAAAGGATTTTCTCTTTCCACCCTTTTAGCCTATTAACTATTCTTTCCAGCAAATATTCAAAGCTCTCACTTTTATCAAGGCCCACCATTGCAGGTAGTCCCAAGTATCTATCAAAGACGGCTTCTGTCATTATATTGAGTTCAGCACAAACTTGAGCCTTTACCTCAACATCCACATTTGGACTGAAGAAAATATTGCATTTACCTTCACTCACTAACTGTACTGAGCTCGCACAGTACTCATCCAACACCTGTCTCAACGAGGTTGCATTGATCATATCAGCTTTCATGAGGATAAGGGAATCATCAGCAAAAAGTAGATGAGACACTGATGGTGCATTCCTGCACACCTTAACCCCGTCTATGCCACGAACCTCCTCCTTATGAGCCAAGAAGCTTGACAAACCTTCTGCACAAAGCAAAAACAAATATGGTGAAAGTGGATCTCCTTGACGAAGACCCCTAGTAGGAATGAACCCTTCAGTCTCCTGGTCATTGTATCTCACTTTATATCTGACAGAGGTGACACAAGCCATCAATAGCTGCACCACTTCAGTGTGAAAGCCCAACTGCAGCATTATTTTCTCTAAAAATTTCCACTCAACTCTATCATAGGCCTTATGCATATCAAGTTTAACAGCACAGTATCCCACCTTGCCTTTCTTTTTATTCTTTATAGTGTGAAGACTTTCATAAGCCAACAGAATATTATCTGTGATCAACCTCCACGACACAAAGGCGCTCTGAACAGGTGAGATGATGTCATTCAAAAAGGACTAAATACGGAAAGCAATCATCTTGGAAATAATTTTGTAAACAACGTTACATAGACTGATTGGCCTGTATTGTGTTATTCTCTCCGGTGTATCAATCTTTGGTATTAACACAATGACAGTATCATTCCACCCCTCCGGAATTTTCTTGTTATTTATCGCCTCAAGCACTTCTAGAGTAAGTGCATCACCAACAATGGACCAGCATTTCTTAAAGAACAACGCATGGAGACCATCTGTACCCGGTGCTTTCATGTCACCAATCGAAAATAGGGCTTTTTTTACCTCATCCGCCGTATATGGCTTCAACATCTCCTCATGCATGGCTGCAGTGACCCTAGGCGTTACCTTCTCCAATAGCTCTGGGTCCGGTTCCTCTATCTCTGTGGAGAAGAGGCCAGCGAAATAATCCGATATTAAAGGATTCAAATAGGCAGTGCCCTCCTTCCATACACCGTGCTCATCTTTCAGTTTTGTTATCCGGTTCTTAGCCCGACGAGCCGAAGCAAAATTAGAAAGTACGACGTATTCTTTTCACCATACTTTAGCCAGTTCAATCTGCTTCTTTGTGCCCAGTACAATTCCTCCTGTTCGAGCAGTCTTTCCAATTCCTCAGCCAGCTCCTTCTCTCGAGCCACGTTCTCGTGTGTAAGTGCCTCCCTGCTAACACTTTCAATCTCCCTCTGTATTCTTCTCAACTTTTTTGAATTGTTAAGGAGAACCGTTCTGTCCCAGTGATGTAATGCCTTATGCACCTGGGCTAGCTTCTCAGCCAGACTAGCATTCGGGTCTAGAGGATCTAAACCCTGCCATGCTTCCTCCACAACAGCCCGGAAGTTCTCCTCTTTAACCCACCTGGCTTCAAATCTGAGTACCGGTGGTCCTTTATCCTCATGCAATAATTCCTCCTCCATGTGAAGTAACAATGGTCTATGGTCAGATTTATGATACTCCAAGTGCTCAACTCTTGCTGCCGGAAACATGCCATTCCACCCATCGTTCGATATGGCCCTGTCCAGGCGCTCCCGGATTAGCCCTCGGTGCCATGTGAATTTGTCCCCATAATAGCCCAAATCAGAGAGCCCACACTCTTCGACAGCATCTCTGAACGCTGCCATAAAATGCCCAGGCCTTGGGTTACCCCCTTCCTTTTCAAAGGAAAACATTATATCATTCATATCTCCAATTACTGCCCATGGCATATCACATACAGACTTCAACTCTCTCAATCTTTGCCATGTTAGGTGCTTATCGGCCCACTTAGGTTCCCCATACAGTCCTGTGAAGCGCCAAATATTATTTGCTCCACTTCCAATGAGAACATCAATGAAGTTCTTATTGTTGTCCCTTAGGGACACCGGCACTTTCTTCTTCCAGAATAGGATTAAACCACCACTTTTTCCATCACTCGCCACCACGTACTTGTGATCCATTTTCAGTCTTCTACGTAGACATTCCGCAGGATACTCATCGAGATGCGTCTCCATGAGAAACATTACGTCAGGACTCCTGCATTTTTGAACATGCAACAGAGCCCTAATCGCCGCAGCCTGCTGGAGACCACGACAATTCCAGCTGAGAATCCTCATTGCCTCCGGTCAGCCCCCTTCTCGGAGGCCACCGGTATCAGGTTGTCTTGGACCTCACCAGAATCCGATGAGACGGAGAGAGGGACTGCAGAGATCTCGCCGATGAATCAGCCAGTACCGCAGGAAGGAGAACCGATCGCTGCCAGAGCGCGCGTCGGGACAGAAAACCGATCGCTGCAACATGCAGCGTCGGGACAAAAACCTAGGGCAAATTCCTAGGTAGCTTCAGATCCGATCAACACCACGTACCTAGTGCATATACCCCAGGGGATCCATACACAACGAGGCAATGTATGAGGGTTGATGACGTAGAGCCAAAACATGCAGGAGATTGTCAACCTACGCGTATGAGCCAGCGCCGGCTTGTTGCCGCATCCGCCGCCGCCGCGGCGGCGGCGGCTTGAACCCTAGTTCTGTCGCCTCCTGCGGTGCACGAACCAGACGGATCTGTCAACACAACGAGCGTCGAGTCCTCCGTTCTATCCATGCTCGGTAACCCCTCCGCTCCCATCTCCAACCCCCACCCCCTGCATTTTCCAGTCGATTCCCCTCAGCGATTCACATCACTAGGCGCCCGCCTACACCATGGGAGTTGGCTATGGTATTTCGCATCCCGGGACTGGCCCTTCTCAGCAGTGGCGGCATCAGGCGCGACGGTGCAAGCGACAACGCCAAGCAGAACCCAACCTCCTCAATTTTTTGGTTCAGATTTCTTCTCACCTCGACATGTATTGTTAGATTGTATTTTATTCAAATTGATCAATGGTCTATCATGTTTTTGCCCAGTTTAGTTCGGATGAACTAGTTTCTTGGAGCAGAAAATTATTCACCCACATCATAAGCGTCAACTACTCACATCTATCTGCCGTGTAGGCTTCATGCTAAATATGTAATGCTTCATGTGTTTACTTAGGAAAAGTTGTGGCCACATCGTGGGTGCTATTGTTTACTTGTCCACTGTTTCAAATAATTTGATGGGATTGTTAGAAAAATCGTGCGATGCTTTCATTTTTATCTAGTGATGCTTCTCTATACAACTTCAACAAATTAAGCTCTTTGTACGCTTATACGCTTCACTACATCTCAGTCAGCACTTAAACTTATCAAATGATGTGCTTACCATAGTAAATTTATATGTTTATTAATTTTTCATAAACATATATATACTTTCCATGCTTCCAGTAATAACAATAATTGCTTCAACATTTGCTCTCTTGTGCTTCCAAATTCAACCTCAATAGTGTGTGTTACATACATAATGGAGTAAAGCATGGTTTTGTATTGCTCCTTTTTCATTGGGGCATTTCTATTGGTTGAATCATTCTAGAGATCCCCCCCATTGATTTTGTATTTGTTCAACGAATTTTTCTACCTATATAGCATGTGCTCGGATGACAAGAAGCACATAGAGGTAGTAAGGTAGGTTAGGTAGCCTAACTTGCTGCTTGCACTAAGGTAACCTCCCTGCTTTCTCTCTTAATTTCTCGCCTAGATATCCTTGGTAGTGAATTTCTGCTTCAAGCATTGCCACTGTGTGCTTATTTTATTATTTATACATTCTGCTTCAACCAATAATTGATTCTGCTTCAATCAGTATTAGTGTGTGCTTGAACCAATGACAAGTGTTGCTTCTTTGACTAAAGTTACTGAACCACTATTGATGTATGCTTCATCATATTTCTCATTGATGTTTCCATGAATAATCACAATATATTCTAAAATTGGTTTCTGTATATGTTTCCATCGTAGTAAACTTTTGCTTCGACCATTACCCATGTATGCTTCCATTATACACATTTTGGTTCAACCAATTCTCTTGTGTGCTGCAACCATGGCTAGTGCCCCTTCTTTAACAGCATTATCTTTTGCAAAATAGTAGGGAAGGCCCCTGCTGTTTTTTACTGATATTATTGTACGTACATTTTGCTTCTTGCAACAAAAAATGTGTTTCAACAAATACTAGTGCATGCTTCATTGTTTGCCACTAATGTTTCTGTTGTACAGACATATTGTTCTGCTCGGTTTAGCCATGCTTCTTCATTTCCGACACAATGGCAACAATGTTGAGTGTGATGCAGACAATAGGCACCATTGTATGTTGGTGGTTGCCTTGTTGACGACGAAGAACACGCGGCCCATGGACCTCACCTATGATCGGCTAGTTCAACACAATCGTGCTGACTATGAAGAAGTGAAATTATTTTTGTTTTGAGAACAAAAGTGGGTGTATATGTAATTTTTGTGAACAAAAGTAGGTTATATTGTTCTTAACAAATAAATCTGTGCCCGTGTATATTCCTGTTTTGCTTGCGCACAATTTATTTCGTCAAAAGTAAATGTTTCCATCAAGCATGAATATTGTTTCTGCTACACCTAAATAATTTTCTAAAGCATCGAAATGCTACCATAGCACATAAACAATGCTTCCGCCGATACAAAAGATATTTTTACCAATACGATAAAAAAAATGTGTTCCCACCTCACCATAAAAGTATGCTTCTATCAATGAGGAATAATGCTAAATGGTCTCGCATAAGAGAGACTAAGCGCTGCCCATAAGACTTATATCTCACTTGTAATCTAAATGAAATAATGCACTCATGTGAAAGATTTCCAAGCATGATTTAGTACTAGACCAGCCTTGTCGTTCGCTCGGTCGTGGTTGCTTCGCTCATTCGCCACTTTGGTTTTCTTTCCTTTTTTACAGTTTTCCTTTTTTCCAGTTTTCAATATTTCTTCATTGGTTTCTTTGGTTCTTATTTTATTTTTTGTCTTTGGTATACGTCGGTCACTTTTTAATTCTTGCACCGTTATTTTTTTATTTTTCTTCCTTATAATTCATTTGTTTTCTCGATTTTTGGTGTTTTCAATGGTTTCTTATTTTCTTCATTTTTCAATTTCTTTTTTCTTCACGGTATTTTCAAAACAATCCTATATTTTTTGTATACACAGGTATATTTTTATACATGTTTATGATTTTTCAAATAAATGACTATCATTTGATAAAATACATGTTTTGATGCATATCATCGTAAAAACTTTTATGTACATAACTAATGTTTTTATAGATGTTTCTCATATTCCAAACTGCAGGTTAACATTTTCAAAATACAGTTTAGGATAGCTATATTTTTATTACAATTTATTATTTTTATATACATATAAACAATTTTTTAACATGTTTTATATTTTCCAATATATGATTAACAGTTTTAAACTTGTCTAGTTTCTTCCAAACACCTTACATATTTTTATACATCAGGAACATTTAGTTATACACATTTAATATTTTTAAGTACATGATAAACATTTTCTAAAATAATGTTTTGATGTCTATCTTTTCGTACACATTGTAGATTTTTTATATACATATAAACATTTTTATACATAATTCTTGATGTATAGTTTCGTCCACTAGTCCATGTAGTACACTTTCTGAATACTGTAGGAACATTTTTATACCAGCCTGACATTTTTCAAATACATGATCAACATTCTTTTCATATACATAGTGTGATACCTAATTCTATTCATAAAGGTTAAATAATTTATGTATACATCAGAAATATTATCAGGAGCACATTTAACATTTTTTGAACACATCATTAATATATTTTTCAAACTTTTATTTTACAGTTTTTTAGTAATGTATATGTATAAGATATTTCAAAATATAAAAACTAAAAATGTAAAAAAAAGAAGAAACAATGAACGCTTAAATACCCCGCGCACGGAGCCGGCCCTTTGGAGCAAGTGCATGCGCTGCCTTCCACGAGCAAATTGATTATATGACACACTTTTCCTGGCACTTTGATCTGATGACACATCTTTCTTTTAATTTGATTAGATGGCACATCTTTGATTAAGAGCTAGATTAAATGACACAAATTATGTTTTCTCTCCTTTTCTAGGTATGGGCCCCCACATCATAATTTGTAGGACGCTTTTACCCCTGGTCGTTTCACCTGCCTGACTCGGTCGCTTCGGTCGATCGTTCCACATGACGTGGATTGTCAAGTCGGTACATATGCACCTCATTCAGCTGATTTTGTGGATTCACATATATATTCTTGTGTCATGTGAAAATGGTACAAAAATATAGAGAGGTCATGTCAAAATTTAGTGAAAATGATGTGAATTTTTTCAACAAAATTGTACATAAATTCATGCTACAACCATTAAGCGAGGGCTATAGTTATTGTATTTTGCTGCTGCTGGCCATATGCTACTTCAAACAACAGCAGCGACTAGCTACAGAAGGCTCCAGCCACCAGCAATAAGCTAGCAGCGAAGACCTAGAGTCTACAAAGCTACTCATACAACAACATCGAATAGTTACAAAGCTACCAACGATGGCACGCTCCGACGCGTCGACCGCACGGCGACGGCGAAGCGCTGCCGCCAAGATGCGCCGGCGCAGGAAGGATCCATTAAGGTGGCGCCACGGAAGGAGCTACTGGCGAGATAAGCCGCCGGGAAGCATGCAGCAGGATCACCTCGTTCCATACGTACAGCTACCATATGTACGCCTGCATGCATGTACTGATCGTGGCGGGTTTGGCTCTTGCAGGAACGATCGGTCGAACCAGCTATCGAGCCAGGCAGGTGAAACGGCCAGGGGCAAAATCGTCCTAAAAAATATGATGTAGGGGTCCATACCTAGAAAAGGAGAGAAAAACATAATTTGTGTCATTTAGTCTAGCTCATAATCAAATGTGTGCCATCTAATCAAATTAAAAGAAAGATGTATCATCAGATCAAAGTGCCAGAAAAAGCGTGTCATATAATCAATTTGCTCGCCTTCCACTTAATGATTGGCCCTTCGCTGAAGCGTGTCACCACATGGGCCAGCCCACATACGGATTTGGGTCACTGCTGTTTCCTTGTTTCTTGCGGGGTTTTTTTCGTTTTTCTTCTATGGTTTTTTGCTTGCAGTTTTTTCACGGTTTTGGTCGGTTTTCAACTCTTTTGGTCGGGGTTGTTATTGTTACGTTTTGGTTGCTTTTTGCCTTTCTTTTTTCTTTTATGTTTCCTTTTTATTTCCTGTTCCTGCTCTTCTTCCCTTTATTGCGTATTATACAAAAAGTTCACGCGTATTACAAAACTTTCATTGTATTAAGAAAATGTTCATTGTATACTATGAAATAGTTCACCTTGCATTATAAAAAAATTCATCGTGTATACAAAAATGTTCATCATATATTATTATATTGTTCAACGTATATTAGAAAATGTTCATTATGTATTTAAATTTTGTTCATCGTATATTAAGAAATTGTTCAACGTATACTATAAAATGTTCATTTTGAGTATTTCTTTGTTCAGTAAGTGCAGCAAAAAATTTCGCCATATTTTCGTTTTACTTCAACGTATATCATAAAAATGTTGAATACTTTTTTGTAATGATTTGCCGTTGTACTTTCTACTTCAGGATTGGCGCTCCGTTTATAACATTCGAGCTCGCTAGCTCGGCTGGCTTGCCGCGCCAGAATCCAGGATGAGGTTGGCGGTTCAATCGCACTTATTCGCTTCTTTTTGTTTCAAATTTTTGCTTACGGCGTGATAATTGGGCCGGCCCGTGTGCGCGCCGCTTCAGCGAAGCCTCGATGATCGGACACACGCGGGCTGCGTATAGGAGCTCTCTGAATGATTCGTCCGTCGCTACGACTAGGTTGTGCCTGGGCCCATGCCCACTCTTCTCAAATGGCCACGTCCACTTGGGCCTTCACACATGTATCATAATCCAGCGCTAGGCCCAACTAAAGAAAAGCCAGACCAAACTCGACCTCGTCGATGGGGGGAACTCCTATTGGACGCTCGTTGCGGCAAGCAGTCGGCGCTTCGCACAGGGCAGGTGCGAGGGAGCGACCGAGTGGGCCGGCCCGTTTAGCGTTACAGCAAACCCCGGTTTTGTAACCTTCTATGATGTTTCCAGCCGGTTTTTTCTGATTTTGGGAACCTTCTAGAAGGTTCCTGAACCGGCTTTTTCTTTTTCAGTTTCTTTTTCGTTTTTCGTTTTTCTATTTCTCTTCTTTTACTTTTTTCTTTTTTTTCTGTTTCCGCCTTTCTGTTTCTTTTTTCTTTTCCTTTTTTTCTTTTCAAGTTTATTTTCAAAAAAAATTCGAATTTCAATTTTTTTTCCTGTTTTTCAGATTTCGTTCAAAAATTCAAAAAATGTTCCCATTTCACAAATTTGTTCATAAATTCAAAAAATGTTCCTGCTTTCAAATTTTTGTTCTGAATTTTCAGAAAATGTTCCTGTTTTTTCAAAAATTGTTCAAATTATTTTTATTCATTTTTCGAGAAATTTGAAAATTAATGGCATGGATTTAACACAATGCCTGTTTTCAAAAATTGTTCACAAATTTCAAAAAATGTTCTTCTTTTTCAAATTTTTGTTCATGTATTAAAAAATGTTCTTCTTTTTCAAATTTTTCAAAGAATGTTCTTATTTTTTAAATCATGTTCAGTTTATTTAGCTGAAAAATGTTCACCTATATAAAAAATGTTCGCACTTTCAAAAAATGTTCGAAGCACTAGAAAAATGGTTTCGTTTCAACTGTTTGGTCATGTATATAAAAAATGTTCTCCTTTTCGAAATTGTTCTCAGTTAAAAGAAATTTGTTTTGAATTTAAAAGGTGCCCCCATTTTCAAATTTTGTTCACCAATTCCAAAAAAATAGTTCACAAATTTCAAAAAATATTCTTATTTTCAAATTTTTGTTCATGTATGACAAAATGTTCTTAGTTTTTTAAATCATGTTCAGTTTACGCAGCTGAAAAACGTTCACCTATATAAAAAATGTTCGCACTTCCAAAAAATGTTCGAAGCACTAGAAAAAAGTTTCCGTTTCAACTGTTTGGTCATGTATATAAAAAATATTCTCCTTTTCAAAATTGTTCTCAGTTAAAATAAATTTGTTCTGAATTTGAAAATCGGACGCTCGCTGCGGCAAGCAGTCGGCATTTCGCACACAAGCAGCTTGGCTGGGCCGGCCCATATTGCGGGTGCGCCACATTTGTAGGTTAAAAATCGCAAAAAAGGAAAAAGGGTACTGGAATCGAACCCGAGACTTCCTATTGCTAAGCGTGATGGGCTAGCCGCCCCTACTAGCTACTTCTTATGGTAAATTGGCAGCGCGAACCTAAAGAAATTAACAGTAGCGAGAAAACATAAAATCTGAATACGCAAAATTACGATGAACCAAGGTGTGAGCGAGGCACCTGTCAACACAAGTAGGTAGCCACTATAGTTTCTAAGATTTCGTGTCAAAAAAGGTAGCCCAACAAATATGAACTATAAACCGCGACAAAGGCTATACTGAAAAAAAATTCAAACGTGAATTCTTTTGGCAAAAAGTAAATATTTTCTGAAACGCAACCATTTTATAATTTGTGAACAAAATTTTAAAAATTAGAACATTGTGTGAAAGCGTAAACGATTTTTTGGAATAAAAAAGGAAGAAAACTGAAATTGCGAACATTTTGTTTGAATGCGACCACTTCAAAATTTGTGAACAATGATTTTAAAATTAGAAAATTTTCGTAATTTCATTTTTTAATGGACAAATTAATTGAATACGAGAACCTTTTTCAAATTTGCGAACACTTTTTTGAAAAACATAATAGAATTGAAAACCCAAACATTTTGAATTTTCCAAAACATTTTTCGAAGACATGAACATTTTTTGGAATTTGTGAACAAATTTCTTAAAGCACGAACAATTTTGAATCTTGAGAACAATTTTGGAAGCGCCAACTATTTTCTCAACCATGGAAATTTTTTGAATCTTGAGAACAAATTTTGAAATGGAAAACAATTTTGAAATATACCGAACAAATTTGGAAGCGCGAACAATTTTTACAGCACGAACATTTTTTGAATCTTGAGAACAAATTTTGAAACGAACAATTCTGAAAAATCCTGAACAAATTTGGAAGGCGAACATTTTTTTAAAAAGTGAACAAAATATTGAAATCTGCTACATTTTTTGAATTTCGAAAGTTTTGAACTTTTTTGTGTAACGAGAACAATTTTGAATTTTGAGAACATCTTTTCAAAAGCTGAACATTTTTTGAAAACATGAACAAAATTTCAAAATTTCGAGTTTTTTGAAGAAAAAAGAGAAGAAAAGAAAAAGAAATAACAAAGAAAATCCTTTTTTTGGTAAAACTGCAAACATGTTTTAGAAAAGACCAAAAAAATGTGATCCTGAAAAAGAAACAAAAAAAGAAATGAAAAAAGAAACCCAAAAAGGAAATGAAACAGAAAAACAAAAAAAACCGAAACAAATCTTCTCAAAAGAAAACCGTTAAACAGGTATAACTACAAAAAACCGGTTCAGGGAACCATCTGGAAGGTTCCCAAAACCGGATGCCTCGCTATGGAATAGTGGGCCGGCCCGGTTCTCGCGCTCGGAGGGACGCCTGTTGCGAAACCTCGACATTTTGACGCAGTTAGCGTCGAATAGGATTTTCCTTCGATGGGGGCATCTCGCGGGACAGAACGAAAGGAGTGGCAGCTGCCACCTGCTGGGGCAAAAATGGACTTTATTTGTGCGCCTCGGTCATCGTGTTTGAAGGCTTGATTGACCCGGCATCATTGGAAGCTCGTGTGTGTAGCGAAGCTCTGGCATTAGCGATGGACTTGCATGTGGATTCAGTTTGTGTTGCTTCGGATTGCAGTGAAGTTGTGGCCAATATTGAAGCAAGCGTTCCGTGTCACTATGTCACTATATTGAGGGAGATCACAACCCAGCGGACTTTATTCCGAGACTTGAAGTTTATCCATGAGAAGCGTCAACATAATGGCGAGGAACATGCACTTGCCAAAGCCAGTTCTTCCCTTTCTCTTGGGCGCCATGTGTGGCTGTTATCCTTGCCTGATATAATATGCACCTCCATGAACATTGATCATTAATAAAGGGTGCAGTTTCTCAAAAAAAAAAACCTCGACCTCGTCGCTCCACGAGTCGTCCACTTAGCGAACAAGGTTGACTCATCCACAATTGACGGACAGACCATTGACTTTTTGACAGGAAAATGTGATTGTTTTTAAAAAATCAGATGTGAAAAAGAGTTCACGAACCCCAAAAAATACAGGTCCAAAAACTATTCGTGGACTTTACAAAGTTCATGAATTTGAAACACAAAAAGTTCAAAAAATGTAAAGCGTTTGAAAATTTTGAAAAATGTCAAAAATATGAAAAATGTTCGTAAAACTGAAAAAGTTCACAAAATGTAGAAAAAGTTCAAGAATTTTAAAAGTTCAAGACTTGAAAAGTTTGTAATTCAGAAAAGTTCTCATAATTAAAAAAGTTCATAAGATTTGAATAAAACTTCATGATTTGCGAAAGTTCATGAAAATTTTAAAAACTTCATGAAGTTGAATAATAGATGTTCCCAAAAAATTTAAAAAGAATACAAAGAAAAGAAAAGTTCAGGAAATGGATTGCTATGGTTATGAGCATGATCAACTCCGTCTCCTTTTCAGTCAAGTTCAATGGAGAGAAGTTGGAGCAATTCAAGCTAACCAGGGTATTCGGTAGGGAGATCCTATTTGCCCTTACATGTTTTTAACTGCAGTGGAGGGCCTCTCGTGCCTTTTAAAACACAGTTCTCAGTCATCAGTGCTCGGTGATATAAAGATGGCACCCATTGCTCTGGCTGTGAACCATCTTCTCTTTGCAGATGACCGCATGCTGCTTTTTAAGTCTAGCGTTGAGGTTGCTTATGAGGTTTCAAATTTGCTTAATATTTACTGTATAACTTGTGGATAGAGAGTAAATCAGGCCAATTCATCCATATTCTTCAACAAGGGGTTCCCTGCTAACCTTCTCTATGAGATAAAAAAACTCTTTGAATGTACGAAATGAGTCTCTATGGCCTGTTTCCGGCTCCCCGGGGGTTGTGCGAGAGTGTGACCTCGATCACACAACAATTTTGATGAGAAAGCAAAAACGAAAGATGGAAACTTTGCTGGGTTTATGACCAGGCCGAATAATCTTGGTGGATTGGGCTTCCGAGGTATTGACATTTTTCCAATCTTGCATTATTGGCGAGACAAGCCTGGCGAGTTCTAAATGAGCCTACCTCTTTGAGCGCCCGTGTACTCAAAGCTGGATATTTCCTCACTGTTTCTATCATGGACGCGGAAACTAGTTAACGAGCGCTCCGAAAGAAGCGCTCGTAACGAGCGGTTCGGGAGCGCCCCACGCGTGACAAGTGTCACGCGCGGAGCGCTCCCGCCAGGAAAAACCAGGTGGCGCGGTTGGTTAACGGTTTTCCCTTTCCGGTTTGTGGTTTCGTGCTTTTGCACTTTGACCCTCATACTACCACATTTTTCCGTTTTCCCTTTCCGCGCGAAAACACACAAAAAAAAACCAGTTCGCACGCTTGGTTCCCTGTTTCCCTTTTTCGTTTCCCTTTCTGTTCTCATTATATTTCCGGGTAATGGAGATTTATGGGGTAGTTACGGGTGGGAACTACCAACACTATCAAATGTGACCTTTCAAGTAACAAAAAAAAGCAACTTTTTAATGTAAAACGGGAGTCTCCAGAATTGTTCAATCGTGTGACTTCTTTATAGGCACAGGTGAACACTAGGAGAGGCACGGGTGTATAACTTTACTAAATTGAAGAAAAACGTGCTGGTTCGTGCGGCGCGTTGTCCGTCGCGGTGTGACACGGCGCCTCCGGCGCGAGGGAACCTCCTGCTCGCCTTCGGCTCGTTTAATTTTCATAAACATCTTGAAGGGAGGGGGGCATAGGTCGAAGTGTGTGTTGGTCGAGCAGCGTGCCGGTTCGTGCGGCGCGTTGTCCGTCGCAGTGTGACACGGCGCCTCCGGCGGAGGCACGGGACGGTGCTTTTCAGAGTCACGCGTAATGGTATGTGTGTGTATGGATATTGCCCGGAGGCATGGTGACCCAGTGTTTGGTGGCACAAGGCCATGTCGCCTTTGGAGGCACCGTACGGTGCTTTCGAGAGTCATGCGTAATGGTATGTGTGTGTATGGATATTACCCGGAGGCATGGTGACCCAGTGTTTGGTGGCACAAGGCCATGTCGCCTCTGGAGGCACGGGACGGTGCTTTCCAGAGTCGCTCGTAACGGTATGTGTGTGTATGGATATTGCCCGGAGGCATGGTGACTCAGGGTTTGGTGGCACAAGGCCATGTCGCCTCTGGAGGCACGGGACTGTGCTTTCCAGAGTCACGCGTAAGGGTTCGTTTTGGGAGTAACTGCTGTTGTACAAATAAGAAGAGGCATGGTTGTTTATAGTTTAATCGCACTCTCTTATGATGTAAGAGGCACTGTTGTCAAAGTAGTTCTCTTTTCAACATGAACACGCAATTTCTAACTACATTACATATAAATGTGAGTTATTGACAAACTGTTTTCTCACGTCTAGATAGAATTAGCCTCTCGCGCTAAATCAAAAGTTTTAGTCTTCATTTTTGCTTAAGATCTTGCTAATCTCGTCACCCATTTCACTAGCTTTGACTTGATTCATCTCGCTATTTAAGAGAATGTACATTGCCTCTGCCCTCTAGTCTTCGACCTCTTCCTGTGAAATTTTGCCGAGAAGAGAAGTATATTATTAGAGTTTGTGCATATAAGTTGTTCATAAGTAAATATGTATAAACTTACTATCAAATCTTCCAGGTCTTCGACAAACTTTTCACCATTGTAGAGGAATGCAAGCTTTAAAACAGCAAATGTCGATTCTCCCTTTTCTACCACTGGAACATCTTACACGGTATGAGTCTGCCATCTTGTACCCTTGGCATTCAGTGTTTGTCCTAGTATGATGTTGAAGACTTCTTTAAACCTAGGTACCTGGGAATATTTCATTTTGTAATTAATTGTCTTAATATTGCAACTTGTAAAACTGAAAAAATTGTTATGTATAAATGCTTATGATTGCCAACTTATGAACATGATATTCGTCAAACTGTCTTTCTCTTTCTTCTTTAGCATCTTCATTTTCCTGAAAAACTCGACATGCTTCTTCTTCTGTCAATTCTTCGATGTCTATCTTTTCTTTCTCAAATTCCTCGTGAGTCGTTTCTCGAGGATCAATAATGTGAACTTTGTGTTTGTGTTTGTCCAGGACATATAGTACATAGCGGTCATGCTTCTCCATTGGAATGAATATCTGCGTACAAAATACTTATTGCTTAGATGACAGTTTAATATAAAGTAATTTAATAGAACGCATATTTTCTGATTTTGTCATGGAAGAAAGGGTTGTTACCATGTTTGCTGTTGAGAGCTTTTTCCATTGATTTTCCTTGAGATACATGGGAACCAGCTGATTCTTTGCTTTTGGCAATTCATTTTTAAATTTATTAATACTAGTTTTGTGTTCCTTTAAATGCAATAAATGCTGCAAACATTATTTATGATGAAAAAAACTGTTAGAAAAAAGAGCTGTGTAATAATATAAAAAGAGTAGTTGTTGCAATATAACACAAGACTTTGCTTTTTAAAAGTTTATCTCTGCAAAGTTTGGGCCTAATATTACTCTGTCACTTTGTTTTGAATCTTGTCTGCTTTCCCAAATTTCTGCTATGTCATCGAGGACCCTCTTTTTCCATATGATGTGGTATGTTTGTCTATGCTGGTCTTGGACCAAATACCGCCTTCAGTTGGGCTCCAGTAAGTTGCGTGCTTTCACTGTCCCTGCGGATGCGCCTAAATATAGTTTTGCTGCGATAGGGAGATAAAATAATTTTGGAGGTCACGGTTAGTGAGAAACAGATTCTTACACTATTTTTGGCCTCTGTCCAACTATTTTGAGGTGCAACAGAAAACAACTTACTTCTTGTATTCCTCCTGCCAGTTGTCGCTCATGACTAGATGGAAGAGGTCGGACGCCTCATTTGTGTGTTGGAAGCAATGAGAATGTTTTGGATATGGACTGGTGCTTTGTCTTTTTTTTCCTTTTTGTTTCATCTATTTGTGTCAGCGGAAGCAGATATGTAATATGTAAGCTCTCGTG
The DNA here is from genome assembly GCA_021605145.1 of Aegilops bicornis. Taxonomy (NCBI): domain Eukaryota; kingdom Viridiplantae; phylum Streptophyta; class Magnoliopsida; order Poales; family Poaceae; genus Aegilops; species Aegilops bicornis. The sequence continues at coordinate 832,344,880 of CM038675.1, read as the reverse complement.
ATACGAAAGACATTGGTGAACCGTGGGATGGGTAGGTTATTACAAAAAAAAGATAAGTAGAAATGATTTTCTTACCTTTGTTGGTGGAGAAGAACTTTGAAGTTTCTGGTTTGAATTCTTTGATTCTTCCAGGTAGTTGCTCCCAGTTTACTAGGTTTGTTTCACCAAATATGGCTGTAAAAAGGAACTCTGGTTTCCACTCGGCATCTACGTTGCTTTGCTGCATGGAGGTCATCAGATATTCTTTTATTTTTCTTTCATGAGATAATTGAAGTATTCAAGTAGTGCTGCTTGTAAAAATTAATTTTTTTGCTCTTGTACTATTCACTTACATTGAAATCCTCATCATCTTTTATGAGATCAATGCCATTCTAGTATTTTGCAAATTGAACCATGAAGTGTCCGCATTGGGTACCCTGCTGTTTTGGCACGCAAACTCTGTTAGGTGTTTCTGCTATCCTCGACCAGTTCGGTTCGCTGTTGGCTCGTAGCTCCGCTTCGCCGTAATGCTTCTTCATGAGTGCGTGCATCCTTTTAATCTGTGTTATTATTGAGTTTTGCTATTAATAAAGGGAATGCAGGAATTGTAAAACCAATTAGAAATCAATGTTGAATTGACGTACCAGTTCTTGGTGATCCTTATGGTGTGTTTTCCATGTATTTTTTCCGTCTCCGTGTCTGTAATTCAGTGAGTCAAGTATGTCGATGGAGCTCGTGTACTTGTTGAGCACGTACAGTGTGTAGTGTTTAGCTGTGTTGTGAGGTATCATAATCTGCAGTGTTTGGAGACAGAGTGAGTTAAAGTTCATTCTTGTCAGGAGAATTAAATGACATGTGAATGTGCAATCTGTAGGAAGAATGAATTATGTTTCTATATTTCTATCAACTTACCAGCTTTTTCTTTAAAAGTTCCTTCCCTGTTACAAGGGGTGCAAACTGTTTCAATGCTTCTTCCTCATTGAATTCTGCTAGTCCTCCTTTTTCTCCAATTTTAACACCGAGCACGATCTGTGACCAAAAAGTTTTCTACTTTTTAGTTTAATCATTGTAATCACTGAATTGATGCAAGTGTTTTTGTCAAATTGGACTTCATACGTTTGCAAATTCTGCGGGAAGTATGGCTTTATCGGTTGTGTTGTATTGTTGTTGCACTGTCCATTCATCGAACAATGCGTTTGCGATGGAGCCCTCCATCTGTCCATGATCTCCTTTCCGTAGCTGTTCCATTGCTTGTTTTCCTGTAATCCAATCGGGTCGCTTCGAGCTAATATATATGTTTAGACTGCAAGCAGAAAAAGTTTATACATTAGTTAGGTTGGTTTAAAAAGGGGCAACATTTCTTTGTTTTTTGTTTATGCAAGAGAAAGTACTTACTCTCCGCATTCGTCATGTCCTTCTTTGCTGAATAGGTATTCATGGAGTGCTCTGGCTTTGTTCATAAATTTGAAATCTCCTAGGACAAAAGTAGGAATCATGATTTCTCCAAGGAGCCTTCTTGCAGGCTTTACCGGCCTTTTCTTGACCGAGATTTTCTTGTCTGAGCTGTTCTCATATGATTGAGGCATTGAATGTTCTCCTGACTCTTGCTGCAAGATTGCCAGATATGGCTTGGGATTTTTTTTGAATTCATAGCTTTCATGGTCGGTCAGCCATGTTTTGATTACATCGAACTTATAGCCCATCTTTACATGGTCGTTGTACACGTCTAGTTGTAGCGGGTTATGGCTTGAAAGAAATTCATCAACTTCTTCCTGCTTTTCCATTGTTTTTGGTTTTAGGAAGTCTAAAGAGATGGTGCTGGAGGTGCCTTGCTGATTGCTTGTCGAGCTTGTTTCTTCTTGAAGAAGAACAGGTTGTTTCTTCTGCTCGGAAACCTGTTGTTGTGTATTTGGTACGTCATTGCTTCTGTCATCCTCTTTTAAATCAGTGCCTGTTTGTTCCAGTTGCTCTGTGGTCGTGATATTGTTGTTGATATTTTGCTCGTCTGTTTCCTCTTCGGCATGGTGTGATATCTTGTCGTCTGGTGGTGGTTGATCTGGTTCTATTGGTGGATCATTTTGTTCGTGGTCTGTGCAAGATTCTTTGGCGACGGCGTGGCTGCTGACATCCATAATCTCTTTGCGTTTACTGGATATATCAATAACTTCATGCTCTTGTGTGGTTGTCGCATGCATAATATGTTCTTTTGGCCCGGGAGTTGGCGGAAACTCTTCTAGTACACAACATTCTGCCTGTTGCATTTCTTTGTCTTCCATATCTACTTCATACTTCAACATATCTGTAAAACAATAATTAAAAAAATATTACTTCTTCTAGTGTTACGAAACTGTAAGATTTAGTTTCTGAAAAGACTAACCTGTTGTACACTTGATTAGTGACAGTTTTGTATTCCCTCTGTGTTGACTGATTAGTTGATATAGAACTTTTTTCCTCAACTTTGGTACTTGTTCTGGCTTTAAGGTTGCTGTTGTTCCATCACTGGAGTAGTGCTTTAGGTTCATTTACATATAGAATGCGCAGTCCATTCTGCATCTAGAGGAATGGTACTGGTAAGATTGTTGCATTCAAGAAACGGAAAGAAGAGAAAAGTTTGAGCAATGGTAGTGGTAATTGTTGTATTGAAAAGACGAAAGAACAGCATTATTTCAGTAATTGTAGTATTGAATCTTGCATTGAAATGAAATAAATAACTGAAGATGTTGGAAGTGCTTACGTGTCCTCTCCTTGAAGTGGCACCTGCAGTCTGACCTTTTTGTAATGGCCGATGCTTTTTTCTGAAAGTTGTAGCTCTATGCTTATGTGGTTCCAGATTTTCATTAGTTTGGTGGTTACATTGTTGAAGAATTCTATTGTGCCTGGATATGCAGTTGAAGAGTCAAGGAGTTCAAAGCACTGTTTTTGCATGTTAACTGTGATGGTGAAGTAATGACTTATAGTTTTGTCTTGCTCAAACCCGCACAACGAACATGGTAGAAGGAACTGCAAAACACAAAATAAAAACAAAACATTTGGAAATCTTCTTATATTTAGAAACATAAAATAAAAAGACAACTTTTGCATAACATATACGCAATTTGTGTTTTGTTTCTGAAACAGCTGATCTCCTTACCATGTTATAATCTTGCAGTTTTTCTTCTTCTTGCATGTTGAAAAATGATCTAAGCCTTGCAGGTAGTAATTTTTTTGTAATGTGTTGTTGATCATTATTTTCGTAGCACATTGGATCTTCGTCGTCGGCTTCCCTTATTGAGTGCTGCTTGTTTCGTCACAGATAGACAAAGGGAATTTGTCAGTTCAGCTATAGGGGAAGTTTATCTATTTATAAAGTCATATATAGTGTTTTAAACGTGATTCTTTTGCCGTGATATTTACTTACAGTGTTGCTTAACGACAGAATCTTTCTCCGTGTGCCATTGAGTTGTCTTCACAAGATTGTTAGCATGGGCTCGATTGCTTCGGTGCATACTGATTTACCGACCTTGAAGCTTTCGGAGACATGTCCTAGACTTACATCAAACTTGTCCGTTGTAATGAAAAGCTGATTCCTGCAAAGTATATTTAGAAATCTGTTTTAGTTCACACATGATACAGTCAAAATGATCGTGTGTAAGAATGTTTTCTGTGTTAGTTGCATGAACTTACATTTCTCTCTTTGTCCATGGCTTGCATACAGCGTTGTACAGGTCTTCGATGGCTTTGTTGATGGAATCGCTATCTTTGCCCCCTTTCTCCACTGTGCCTGCGATGATTTTGAATTTAATGTAAATAATTCCAAGTCACAAAGATCACAAGATAGCAATTATGTTTCTATTGTCTTGCCTGCTTTGATGCTGGAAGATATGTCCTGTCCAGTGTTGTTCCTTTCTTGTTTTCATTCTGCTTCCTGTGGCATGTTTTGTTCTTCCTTTTGCGTTGTACCCTTTTTTCCAGTTTCTGCTCCATCCTTATTTGAGTCGTCTGTGCTTTTCTTAGCGTCATGTTTTTCCTTGTCAACCATTATGTCTTGCTGGTGGTCTTTTCCGTCTTGTTTTGCAGTCTCGACCTGGATGGCACTGAACTGTCTGCCAGGGGAATTGGCATCATACGACGGTTTAGGGTTTTCTTCAATGTTTTTGGTTCTTTCTTTGGAACAATTTGTGTGCTTGCTTCATTGGTTGTATCTCCGTGGTTGCCTTCTTCGTGTTTCTGCGTTGTCATTTCAAAAGCATTGAAATAATTTAACTTGCTACTTTATTTTAATTATAGCAGCTGTTATGGGAAAATAGCGAAGCGTCGGTGCGTGCTTTGAGCTATTTTGATTGTGCTTAAGTTGTCATTTTGTGGAAACATTTTCTGCAACTTCACCTGTTGAGCTGTCGTTGGTGATGGTGACTGCTCCACCCGTTCTTCGTTGGGTGTTGTTTCTTGGGTACCGTCTTGTTCTTTGTTTTGGTGATCATAAATCCTTTGTCATGGTTTTTGTCTTGCAGCTGTTCAATCATAAAGGTGGTAAGTTTCAACCATGGAACTACTTTATATTTTCGTAGAATCAGCTTATGTAACTTTACCTTCTCAGTCGTTGATGTTTCTGTTGTCTTTGCTGCTGTTCTCGTTGCTGCTGCTGACTGTTGTGCTTGTTCTTCGTTGAGTGGAGGTTTTTGGGCATCAACCTGTTCTGTCTTTTGGAGTTCGCCGCCGCTGCCGTCGTTTTTGTCTTGTAGCTTTTGAAACACACACGTGGCTAAGTGGCAGTGCATTTGAGCTTCGACAGAGCTATTTTATACTTTCAGAGGATTAGCTTATGTAACTTTACCTTTTCAGTCGTTGTCACTTCTGCCGTCTCTGCTGCGGTTTTTTCGGTGAGTGAATATTTTGGCGCTTGGTCTTCTTTGACGTTGATGTCTGCCGTTTGAAGAACATGTTGCCCTTCTTCAGTGGCCTCCTTTTGCTCATCTGTCTCCTCTCTCTGTGATCGAGGAAAGTAGTGAAATGTGAAATGCGTATTTTTGAACTATAAGATCATTCAGAGGTATTATGTGTTTTCACCTCTATACTTGTTACTGTTGATTGTTCTACGTGTTCTTCGTTGAGTGGTGTTTTTTGGTCCTTCTTTTGCTCTTTTTTTGCTGTTCATCGTCACTGACCTTGTTTTATTCTTGCAGCTGTTCAAATATTGAGGTGGAAAAGTGAGAGTGCATTGGAGTGAGTATAGGTGTGGTAGGTTGGAGTTTATTTGATTGTGCATGTGACAATTTTATAATTTCATGCTTGCAGGTTTCGTAACTTTACCTTTTCAATCATTGACGCTGGCGCTGTCTCTGGTAGCTGTTGTTTGGTGAGTGAATTTTTGGTGGCTTGGTCTTCAGTGGCATTATTGTCTACCATTTGATGAACATGTTCGGGTTGTTCATTGGGCTCCTCTGGTTGTGTTTGATGGTCTTAATTTTTGGTGCTCTGCTGAGCTTCTTGTGCCTGCACCAACACAAAAAGTATTTAAGAAATGGGTGCATCTCTAATTGTTGAGTTACAATTTTTTTATAAGACCTCTTTCTCTGGATTTGCAGGACTGTCTACTGCTGGAACTATGGCTTCTCCTTGTCTCGTTCTGTCCTCTAGTTTTTCTTGTTCAATGTCTATGCGAGTGCTTTCGCTTGCTTGCTCTTCCTGTTGAATAAAAAATTGAAATTATAGTTTGAACTTCATTTGTGTCTCAGCTTTGTAACCTCACCTCTTCAGATGTTGTTGTTTGAAGTTCTGTGTGTTTTCAAGTTTCCTTTGGTTGCGCTGCTTCTTGATCTTCGAGATCAATGTACTTGTTTGTTTCCTACATTTGTTCAAAGAAAAGGGTCAGACATCCCTTATAATCCTTGTATTACGGTGGTGGGGTATATTACGTAGTTCAGACATCATAAATGGTTTAAAAGGGGTTTGTTGTTGATTTTTTACCTCTGTGTTGATGACTGGGTTATTCATGCCTGCATCGACTGTGTCTTTGCCAGGTATAACAGTCTCTAGTTTCTCATCGGCTTGGATGTCTTGGGTTTTCTCCTTTGTACTCGTGATGGTGATCTGCAATGTTGTGGCACTGGAAATCTCTTGTGCACAAACTTCCTGTTCTGTGACTCCTTCGTCTGTTTGAGGTTCACTATGGGGTTCAATTTCAACACGGGTTGTCTCTTGGTCTTGCAGTGATTGTGATACCTGGAGTTCAAACAATATGAGTTTGTGGTTCACTTTCTTTCCTGCCATTATGAGTTTCCGGTGTGGGGTGTAGTGGGCTGTGGAATTTTACCTCCTCTTTGTTGTTTTCTTCTTCTTTGTCGTTTGTTATGCTAACGGTTGATTGTGGGTCAGCCTCTTGCATTTGGTTGACGGGACTGCTGACTTGATTGTTCTCCAGCTGAGCCTATATTTTGTTGGAGGCTTGTCAGTTAACATATAACTCTATCTAGTTTTGAAAGGAAAAATGGATGTTCATACTGACCTCTTCACTGGTTCTGATGTCGATCGTATCTTGTGCTTGTGTTGGAGTAGTTGTTGTTGTAGCACTGTCTGTTGTGAGGTTGCTTTGTTTGTTGCGTTTATTCTTGTTTTTGGGGTTGTTGACGCCATCCTGCTGTTGGAGTTCATCTTGGCCTGGCGTGCTATTGGTATGCGTTCTGAAAGCATTGACACAGCTCTTTTCAGTTGAGGTATGAGAACAGGGTTTTGCTTGCGGATGGCACCATGCATTACTATTTATTTACCTGTTTTTGCCTCTTTATCTTCTTCTTGTCAATGCCCACGTCCCTTGATTTTGTTCTTCTTTTCCTCTCTTCGTCCTCTTCTTGTTTCTTACCTTTTCTCCTTTCTCTTTGTTCTGTTGTGGCTACTATTTTATTCATGCGGTTAGCATCGACTAGTCTACTTGATGCTACTGGAACTGCTTGCTCCAGCGTCTCCAGGGTCGCGTTGTCTGTGAGGTACCTTGTGCAAACTATGTCCTGAATTTGTCTGAGTTGTTCTAGAGAATCCATCAGGGCAATTGTTTGTTGCACGACTTTGTCCTTTTTTTCCATCCAATATCTCTTCTTTTTCATTCCATAGGTGTTTAGCCCTGGTGGTTACTACGGGTAACTGTTCTGCTTCATGGAGTACTTTTTCCAACAATTTGTTTATCCTTTGGAATCTTTCTTCTGGTCCTGTGCTGATGTTTTTGTTTGGTTCCGTGCTTACACTGGTGCCGATACGTGGTTCGCGCCGGCGCTCGGGTGGAGGTGGTAGCAGATTGGTTGTGTCTTTGGTGTTGCGTTCTTTTTACGATGTTCTCCTGCAATCTGGTGAATTGAAGACGAAGTTGATGCTGTGCTGGTATAGAAGATCCTCTCTGTTGTTCCTTGCCATGTCTGCATCGTTTCGGTGGAATGGAGTTGATTAGAATGGAAACTGTTTTCAAAAAGGGAAGGACTGATTTATGTACAACAGAGCTATACCTGTATCTTGCTAAATTCATAGTCATCTGGTCATGCTTTTCCGTCCGTTTTCATGTCTACTCTAGCTATTTTCGCTAGGTCACTCTCTTTGATATGGTTTGCTCGTGGTAATGAGGTTTTGTCCATTGTCTTTGCAATCTTCCGCATTTCTTTTGTGTCGGTTGGCAGCAGGGAGTCAAGGTACATGATTACTGGTACCTGTGCCAAACCATTGACGTGCTTTTTGTTCTTTTCTTCCTGAGGCAACATCCTGTGCTTCTGCCATGTCTTGGCTCCTTCCCTAATACATTCGACGATTACCTCGCAGAAATCCATCTTTGCCATTTCTGGATAGTCCATGTACTTGACCATTATAGCTGTCCGGGCGAAGATAGCAGCGCTTGACCCGCACACAACATTGTGGAAAAAAACAAGGAATACTTTAACTGATTTCCTGTTTGATTCTTCGTTATCTATTTCCACCAATATTTGTATCTTCTCGAACAGTTGTTTTGGCGCGAATTTTGTATCTTTGAAGCCAAGGTCTGACATCAGTTCCTTCATTGAAGCTGGGCTAGTCTTTGGCCTTGGTGCTGACCTTTGCATGCCATTTGGGTATCCAAACACCTTGTGGGTAGCTTCCTTGGTAATCTTAATTTTTTTGTCTTCAGTAGCATCATCGAAGGTTATTGTCATGGTTTCTGTGTTGAGGTTGTCGTAGATGTGTGCTGCAAGCGGTCTGCAGATGGAGCCTGTTATTTTGCAATTCTCTATGCTGCCAAATCCTGCCGTCCTAATATCCTTCTTGTGACGGTCTTTAAGTAAATTCCATGCTTTCTTGACATGGGCGAATGATGCCCCTACCTTGATTTGGCATTTCTCTTCGTCTGTTTCTTGCTGTTCTTTGTCAACTGTTGGTACTACCAGTTCTTTCCCGCTTGTCTTTCTTCTCTTTCTATCCTTCTTGCCTGATTTGGGCTGCTTCGAAGAAAAAAAGAAAGGGTTTTGTTAAAAAGGAATGTTAGATCCCTAGTGCTGAATAGTGGTATTCAAAATTAGTGCATAAGTGTGTTTTTACATCGTCGTCATGTTCTGCATCGCTGTTGTGCTCTTCTGCATCATCACCGTCTGTAGGAATGAAATCTGCATCATGTTGTCTGTCGTCGTCGTCATCATTGGTATCTGAACCTTTGCTGTTGGTATTGTCTTGTTCCTTTTCTACCCTTTGTCGTTTGTTTTTCTTCTTGCGTTCAGGTTCTTTCTTCGTGCCGGTTGGTTCTGTTGGCGGGAGTACCATTAGAGGTAATGGCTGATGCTGCAAGGTACCAGTGTCGACGATGTTTTCAGCATTGTCCTTTTTCTTTTGCCTTTTTGCTCCAGGAGTAAAAACAGTGCTGGTATCTGATTTTCTCTTTTTTTTGCTTGTTGCTAGGTGTTTAATCCTGTTGAGCCTGGTGAAGTTACCATTTCTGCTGCAGGTGGTTTGTTCCTCATGTTCTGTTATGTGTCCTTTTCTGATGAATCAGGAGACATGCTTTGTGTTTGTGTGCTATCAATATCACCGTCTTTGTGTCCTGCATAATGACCAGGTAACAAAAAATGATATTCTTTTGTCCGAAAATATACACATTTAAAATATATATCTTCCACGATTATGCATAAGGAATTTAAATTCCCAAAAGGGTATTTTTAGTTTTCTTTTTTGGGTTAAGAAAGGTTATTTCTACTATTTCTGATTGAGCTAATAAGGGTATTGAAAAAATATTAATTATGGTTATGAGTGGAGCTTGGGAAGTGAAGTTAGGGGGAAGCATTTTCTGAGAAAAAAATGCACTCTGCAGGTGATATTTCATAATGGAAGGAATATCATCAATGAGAGTTGAAGATTTATTTAGTAAGTTAAACAGTCTTTTAATTTAATATAAGATAGTGTGCGAACATTTTTAATGTTTTCTATAAAGAAATATATAAAAAAGTGGCCAGTAGTTTTATTTGTAGACATAGTTAAGTTATTGTTGTCAAGGATAGCAGTTAAGTTATTAATGTCTCAATACAGTTTTTTGCAGATAGACAGTGGACTCTTTTGGTCAAACCTTTGACAGGAGCTTGCTGGATTGCATGCTCTTCAGCAGGGTCTTCGTCAGTATTTTGCTGGGTTTTAGCTTCTTCGTGAGGATTTCTCATTGCTGCATAAAAAATGGGCAGGTGTTAGAAGCAGAGTCGAGTGTCGCAGAAAAAAAAGCTGCGTTGTGTGAAAACAAATTTGTATGTATAGAGAGGCACGGGTTGTTTTTCCCTAGAAGCACAGGGTACAGCTATTCTGTGTTCACGGTTTTTCAGACCAGAGGCACTTAATTTGAAAACGGTTACATTGAAGGGACAAACATGTAGAAAATGTCATACGGTTATCAGGTTTTGGACTCTCAGGATGCTTGCGCGGTTTGGATCTATCGACGTATTCTAGTTAGTGACGTTTCAGGTTTAGTACCTTTGAGCACATATCGTATGGCGAAAATTCCAGGGCGGAGAGCTGTAGCATTTCTATTAAATCTTATCTCTCCGGCAGTTCAATTTGTTAGACAAATTGATTTTAGGTTATTGGAAAACTCCTTGGTAGCGGTGGCTAGGGTTGCTGCTTCTTGAAGTTGAAAAATCACTACGATCTACCCGGTGGAATGGAGTGGGATAGAATGATAATTACCTTCAATTAGTTGTGCGGTGTTCTTCGGTACCATCCGCTTATTGTGTCGTTGCTCTTTTCTCGTTGCGATTTCCGTCGCCGCTGTCGAAGTCCTCGTCATCGGTCGCCGCAGCCGGCGGGGTTATTGGTGTTCTCGCCGGCAGTGTGTGGCTGTGTGTATGTCGTATTGGAGGGTGGTTGGTGAACGCGGCGGCGGTTTGTTCGGTGACGCGAACTCGATTTCGAATTTGTGTTTGTGTGCAGAAGGAAGGAGGAGAGCGTGCGGGAGTGATGAAGGTTTTGAGATTTACTTTGCGGAAGGGGAAGCAAGCTAGTAGAAGAGGGAGGGAGAGATGGTAACCATCGAACCGTCTCTAATCTTCAACCGTCCGTCTGAGCATCAAGATCCGTTTTTTCTGATGTTAGGCTCGGGACTGTAGGTTCTACAGGCACGTAGATGCAGGCACAGGAGGCACGACAGTGTAGGTTCTACAAGCAGGTAGAGAACCACGGGACAGGCAAGAGTCGCGTGAGCCACATGGATGTAAGCATAGGAGGCACGGAAATGAAGGCAATACAGGCACGAACATGCTGCTTTTGGAGGCACGGGTATCAACACTGGGGATGTACAATAGTGCTGTGGTAGAGGCATGTGTTAGAAGCGCCGTTAAAGATGCATGGTTGTGAAGTCTCAGGAGCGACGCGGGCGTTGCAGTGGGGCCATTTAAGAGTCACGACGTATGTTGCGTTAGGCACGTGAGGCACGTGGGTTCAGGCACGGAAGGGAGAAAAGGTGAATCCGCAATGTGCGAGCGCGTCGTGTGTTTTCTCAAGTCACGGGTGTGCAGTCTGTGGATGCACAAAAGTGTGGCAGTAGAGGCATGGGTCTGACTACTTGGTTACAGAACCACGATCGTGAAGTCACGTAGGTGTGGCACTACGGGGCACGTAAGAGTCTCGGCAAGTGTCACGTTGCGGACGTGGGTGCAGGTACGTAAGGCATAGTAATGGAGGCACTACAGTTACCTTCGTGCACTCTCTGGATGCATGAAAAGTTTTGCGGCAGAGGCATGGTTCCGAGTACTCGGTTAGAGAACCACAATTGTGAGGTGACGTGGGTGTGGCACTACGGGTCACGTAAGTGTTGTGTCATGTGTCACGTTGCGCACGTGGATGTAGGCACAGGAGGCACGCCATTCAAGGCAACGGAAGCACGGACTTGCGGCTTCTCGAGGCACGGGGTATCAACCTTGCGTATGCCAAAATAATGCAGTGGCAGACACACGTGTCAGGATGCTTGGTTACAGAGGCACGGTTGTGAAGTATCAGGAGCCACGCATGTCAAGTTGCGCACGTGGGTGCAGGTATGTGCAGGCACTGAAATGAAGGCACCACAGGCACGTACGTGCACTCTCTAGATGCACAAAAGTGTGGCGGCAGAGGCATGGGTCCGAGTACTCGGTTACAGAACCATAGTTGTGAACTCACGTGGGTGTGGCACTACGGGGGACGTAAGAGTCTCGGCAAGTGTCATGTTGTGCACGTGGTTTTAGGTACATAAGGCACAGAAAATGAATGCACCACAGGCATGTACGTGCATTCTCTGGATGCACAAAAAGTGTGGCGGCAGAGGCATGGGTCCGAGTACTCGGTTAGAGAACCACGGTTGTGAAGTGACGTGGGTGTCGCACTACTTGGCACGTAAGAGTCTCAGCAAGTGTCGCGTGAGGCACGTGGGTGCAAGGACGTAAGGCACAGAAATCAAGGCACCACGGTTGTGAAGTCACGTGGTAGTGATGAAGTGGAGCCTCTCTAGAGGCATGTGGATGCAGGCACACGAGGCACGAAAGTGTAGGTTCTACAGGCACGTACATTCAGGTACAGGAGGCATGGAAGTGTGGGTTCTACAGGCAGTTAGAGGACCACGGGACATGCAGGAGTCGCGTGAGGCACGGAAATGAAGGAAATACAGGCACGGACATGCTGCTTTTGGAGGCACGAGTATCAACGCTGAGGATGTACAAAAGTGCGGTGGCAGAGGCATGTGTTAGAATGCTCGGTTAAAGAGGCACAGTTGTGAAGTCTCAGGAGCGACGCGGGCATGGCAGTGGGGCCATGTAAGAGTCACTACGCATGTTATTACGTTAGGCACTTGAGGCACGTGGGTGCAGTTAAGGAAGGCAGAATTGGTGAATCCACAACAGGCACGTACGTGTGTTTTGTGTAGTCACGATTGTGCACTCTCTGGATGCACAGAAGTGTGCCAGCAAAGGCATGGGTCCGACTACCCGGTTAGAGAACCACGTTTGTGAAGTGACGTGGGTGTGGCATGACGGGCCCCGTAGGAGTCACGGCAAGTGTCACGCGAGGCACGTGGATGTAGGCACTTGAGGCACGGCATTGAAGGCACAGGAGGCACAGATGCGGTGCATGTGGAGGCAATCAAGCATCGAACCTAAGAGGAGACCTTGTGTGAGTGCGGAATGTTTCGAGATTTACTGTGGAAGAGAGGAAGCAAGAGAGTAGTGGAGGTGGGAGAGATGGAAATGATGGAACCGTCTGTTATCTTTGACGGTCTGATTTTAGCATCAAGATTCGTGCCGCTTGGCTTTGTTTTTTTGTTCGATGTAGCGTCTTAATACACGTGTGAGGCACGGAACACCGGGTTCTACAGGCACCGATGTTGGAATTATAGATGCACTGGTATCAACTCTGTGGATGCACAAATGTGTAGTGGCAGGGGCATGCATCTGAAGACTTACTCAGACAGTCACGGTTGTGAAGTCTTTAGAGTTACGAGCGTGTGTCACCACGGGCACGTGAGAGTGATGCGTCGGGAAGTGTGGTAGTAGAGGCATCGGTGCGAATAGTAGTCAGAGAGCATTGGTCGTGCGGTAGTAGCGGCGTGCGTCGGGAAAGGTGCGAGGAGTTCAACATAGTACGTGCTTAGTATCTAAACATAGTGCACACTATCTAAGCGTGCCAGTGCAGTGTGTGCTTGAATGGTTTACGCAAAAACATTTGTTACGTGCTTAATTGGACGATTTGACGGTTGCTTTTTCCCAGCAACCGCGAGCACTGCCACTCGGCAGTTTCCCGGCGCACAGCAACCGCGAGCGCATGTCTACTGCCCTCATTACTACGACGAGGCCTCGTCCAACCGCCTCCTCCTCGACCCAAACCTTGGCACAAATGGGAAACTGCGCTTCCATAGCCGCTCAATTATGAAAACACTATTGCCGCTCCATCTCAACTAGCAACTCCTCACAATCTCTGTGTCAAGGTCGCCATCGCTGGAGGAGCGTAATGGCGGAGGAACCGTCTGCCAAGCGTCTGCGTGGTGAGACGTCCGACCAGAGCACCGAGGTTGGCGACTTTCAGGTCCCCGGTCAGAAGCACGACTATAAGGTGCACCTCAAGGAGGTTGGCATCCACGGCAAGGAAAAGCTGGATATCGTATGCACCAGCAATCCTGACGAAGCCGACAAGATGATCAGCAGGATCCTGAAGAGGGTCTGCCGCTTGTACCCTCAGTTCATTGGCGTTGATGTCGAGTATACCAGGGAAGACGAACCTCCGCAGAGGGCAGCGGGTCTGCAGTTATGCGTGGAGGAACTCTGTCTGGTATACCACATCACCGCGGCAACAAAATGGTGAACCATCCTACAACTTCAACCTCTCCATGTTTCCGTTTAATTAGCATTTCACCATGAAATTTGATTAAATTGGTTTATTGAATTGATGCATCAGTGAAGTTTCTGAAGTAGATACAACAGAATATATTTTGAACTTGACTCACCAGATCAGTTTATGTATTTGATGCACTAGATTAATTTATGAATTTGATGTATGAAATTATTTTCTGAACTTGATGTTCTAGTGCACTTTCTGTTCTAGTGTAGTTTCTATATTTGATGTTCTAGTGTAGTTCAGTTTCTTGAAATTATGTGTTAACGTGGGTAAGGAGTAGATAGGTCATTTATTCAAGTGTAAGTACCAAAAATAAAAATGACATGTTGTGCTTGTGCTTGTGTTTGTGAACTCTGCATAGCAGTTTCTGAAATTTTTTTGTCCACAAATTATACGTACTATGTAAGTATTTACTTGATGGATACTTGATGGATCCACCTTAAATGTGTCATCCCCCTTGCAGGCCCAAGAGCTTGCGCTCGTTCCTGAAGGAGGACAGGTTCTACACCTTTGCCGGCTTCAGTATTGAAGGTGACAAAGAGATGTTGCGAAGTTCTGTTTTGGAGATCAACCCCGACAAGTACATCGACATCCAGCGAAAATGGAGAGTTCCGTTCAAGGGAAGAAAGAGGTACCACTCTTTGGCTGATGTTGCAGGGAGCCTGATCCACCCATTCTACAAACAGATGGGATAAGATTGACAGGGTTGAAGACCATAAACTGTGGGGGATCAACCCACTGCCACCTACGAGTCTTGGAAGAGAATTGAAAACATCAGAGAAGGACTGGAGAGTGCAAAAGAGGTAGAGAAGAATTATGACGATCCTTACTACGTCTACTAGTGATGACGAAAACATAGAAAACTGGTCGTGGAGTTGCTTGTGTTTCTGCTTGTCCTTTCTATTGTTTCAGGTTCGTAGTTTACTTCTGTTAGGACGAAGCAGTTTCTAATGTCATCTGTATCAGGTTAAACAAGTTTGCTTATGTGAAGTTTGTAATTTGTTTACGTGATTGAACAAGTTGTTTGGCTTGCTAAGTACTATGTTTATTCAGCAATCTTGTGATTTTGAATTAGTAATGTTGCTTTTTAGTCTAAAAACAACTAAATACAAAGCAGTCTTTTTACGCTAAGTACAGTTCAGTTGTGCACACAAGCGCGACTTCTTGAGGAGTGGCAGGAGTGGCATGGGTTGGAATACGCAGTTAGAGAGGCATAGGTTTGCAGTCTGTAGAGGCACGGAATTGAAGTCTCTACAGAAATGAAGACACCACAAGCACCCATCCAGAGGCACGTGGACGGAGTAGCAGAGGTGAGCTCCGAATACATAGTTACAGGGTCACGGTTTGGAAGTGTGCAGAGCCAAGGTTGTGCGACACGATGGGGCATGTAAGAGTCATCGCAAGTGTCATGTGAGAGAGGCACCTGGATGCAGGTACGCAAGGCACGGGATGCACTGTAGTGACATTTGTGAAGAGACACGGGCGTGGTACCACGAGCATGTAAGTGTCGCGGGGTGTGACACGTTAGGTACGTGGATGCAGGCACAGAAATCACGGAGGTGAAGACTCAATAGGCACGGAAGTTGGGTTTTTTGTTGTTTCGAACAGCTATCAATACCGTGGATGTTCAAAAGTGTGGTACCAGAAGCATGCTTCCGAATACGCAGTTAGGGAGTCACGGTTGTCAAGCCTCTAGAAAGTCACGCGTGATCTGGCATCACGGGCCTGGAGTGGTGTGGGGCTTCGAGGGGCATCAGTGGCCCTCAACCCTCTGGATGCATGGTGGTGTGGTAGGAGAGGCACCATTGTGGATGCACATGAGTGAGGCTTCTAACGGCGTGAGTGGGTGGCACCACCACTACTAGGAAAAGGCCTACTAATGGCGCACCTAATTTGGCCATTAATGGTGCATTAGTGGTGCGCCATTAGTGCCACTCCATTAGTATATTTTACTAATGGCGCACCACTAGTGCGCCATTAGTATCTGGTATACTAATGGCGCACCACTGGATGCGCCATTAGTATATACAACAGTGCGCCATTAGTATGCCTCCCAGGGGGCCATGTATACCAGGTGCTTTGGCATACTAATGGCGCACAACAACAAGATGCGCCATTAGTAACCCGACATACTAATGGCGCCTTTGTTTAATGATGCGCCATTAGTATCCTTTGGCATACTAATGGCGCCTTTGATGTGATGCGCCATTAGTATGAATATTAGGTTTTTTATTTTTTATTTTCTGTTTTTTCGCATACAGGTTACAAAATGTATAATTGGACAAAATATAGACAGCACACATCAACAACCGATTCCTCGAATACAATAGAAGATTAGTCTCTGAAGACAAGTCATCATCTTAGTCTCGGAATCCAATTCATCATATTAGTCTCCGAATTGAAAAGACCGAACAATGATAGAACATTATATTACAAGTCTCGAGACCGCGAGTAGCGAGTTTGTCTTCACATTACAAGTCGATATCGATCATCTAAACTACCATCACATAGAAGGGAGCTGCGGTCATCACGATGAGCATCATCACGATGAAACTCGTCTTCATCCGGTTCCTCCAACGCCCTCCCTCTCCCGCTAGATAGCGGGCGATCTAGATTCGGCCTCGGCCCTAGTGGTGTACCCTTTGTAACTCATATCGCTGAATCGGTGAGCCTGTCTCCGACACTCCTCCCGGTCGTCAGAGACTCAGGAACCTTACCCTTGTACCACGACATACGACGGCATCGCTATGCACTAGCCAAATGAAACTTTAGTACCAATTCACGAGACAATACATAAGCAATATATAAGTATGCAAATGTAACGATCGGAAGAGAAAAGCAAGACATTAATAGCATCGATTACATCTAAGTTGAACGACTCTCGAAACCAAAGAGACATACTACAAGTTCATTAAAGTTTAATTACAACATGAGCCAATCGATGTTTCAGAACTAGACACAACATCACTGCTTTCGACTCGACTCAAGGGACCGGAGCGTGGATGAAGCCGCCGCTCATCGTGGGAGTCATGAAAGAACGGGCGTTGTCAGCCTGCATTTGTAGCATTGTGTCGATGTCACTGTTGGACGGTTGATTTCTGAGGTAGAACTGCCCCGAGGTACGAAGGACATCTTCATGGATGATTTCCGCAAACTCCAAACGGATGCGAAAGAATTCTTGTCTGATGTCCGCGTCCTGGATTGCCGACACGCTCGCGGCCCAATCTTTGAGTTTACTCGGTAGCAGAAGTTGATGATGGTCCCGTACGATCGCCCGCATGTGATGGATGGCGTAGTAGGCACCCTCGGTGATCGAAGGATTTTTCTCCTTGATCTTCTCATAACTCTCACCTTTCTCGATCATTCTCTTCACATTGCTTTTCCAAGTAGACAGGGCCTTGCTCATCTTCGTGAGGGCAGCATTGTTCACTTTATTACCTTTGAGGCTTGTGTTTTCAAATTCAGCGGGGAACTTGTATCGTTCGTGCAGCTTCGTGAAGAGGAGGTTGCACAAATTCCCTCGGTCAGGATGCCTCAGGTTCTCGGTGTTGATCGAGACGGTGATCCGGAGAATGCACCCGAGCTGAAGCGAGTACCCCTTGACTATTCGTTCGGGCGCCATTGGATTCCCGTCGGAGTCCACTTCAAGAACTTCCTCCTTGAGGGTGCGGAGCACGGTCGGGCGCCGGTCCTTCTCTGCCTCTTCGGTTGGCTGCCATCTGTGCGTGCGCCGCCATCATCGATGGTGGCATCCTCGGCGGCACCATCGGTGGTGGCATCGATTGGGGTCATCCTCGGCGGTACCATCGGTGGTCTCAGGATCGGTGGGGAAGGCGGCGTCCTCATACAAGTGAGGTTGTTCCTCCATCTCCGGGACAGCTCCCTAATGCCTTGCCGCCCGAACCCCGGCCTCATCGTTGTTGTCCATGTTTCTCTCTAAATAGGAACAAAGTTTGGTCATAAAGTTGGTTATTGTCAAGGAACAAGATCATGGTCTCATCATTTAGGTTTTGTCGACACCGAGGCATCCTAAAAGCTAAGCTTTTATCATTGAGGGTTTTTCGACGCCGAGGCACCCTAAAAGCCTAAGCTTTCATCATTAGTCACAAGTACCCCGGCCCATGCATTAATCACAAGTACCCCATATGTCCTATTTTTAGCAAAGTCATGCTAAAATTCACGGAAAATTTCAGCATGACCTTTGCTGAAAATAGGACATATGGAGTACCCGAATTTGCTGGAACGGAAGTTAATCGACATTCCAGCAAACTCAAGGGCCTCTCGGGTGGACAAGACAGAAAAGGCCTTCATCATAACATGGAAAATAGATTGGCATGTGAAGAGGTGAAACAATATATGCATCTCCAAGCAGTATCATTCAACATTTTGGACAAACCACTAGAAGCAATATCGATCGTAATGTTTTTTATACATAACTGCTAAAACCCTAGGAGTTAACCGAGCCACCAACAGAATGTGGACTTAAAAGAGAGAGTCACGGACGGTGACATGATACATTTTCATAAAATTAGCTAGTTTTACTTATGGTGCACAAAGGAACAAGTATCGCAGTGCACTTAGAAAAAAATGAGCACCGCAAAACAAGAAGACTCGCTTGTGTAAACGGAAGTCGCTCGGCTCCATCAAGTGGAGTCAAAAACAAGTGTAATTGCAAATGAATGCAAACCATGTTAAGACTTAACTGCTAAGGCCTAGTTTGGCAACACGGTTTTCCAAAACCATGGTAATTGAAAACCTCGGTATTCCAATGTGTGGGCAATGAATACTTTGGTTTCTAAAACTGCAGTTTTCCTCGCTTTAGCAAAACTATAGAGATGTTTGGCAAGTGCAGTTTTTCTTAGTTTCTTAGGTTCAGACATTTTTTAGGTTCAATGGCGCCAAGTAGTACTACTGCTGCTACATGTCCGAACCTACTTGCCGGTTCACATCTGAAAAATGCACAATCTCGTTGAAAAACGTATGCTCGTTAAATCAAACATCTTCGCACTAGTGTCAACTTATGCCTCATATATAGCAGTATTTGTCAAATTACATTGCTTTGATGGCCATTTAGAGCTTCCACTTGTCACATTCATCACTACTCCACATGCTCAAAGCATCGTGTTTCAAGTTCGATTAATCGGGTGTAAGTCATCGATTTGATTGTGTCACACTAGGGCCCTATGTCACACCAAACAAACTGAATATCTATAACTATATATGGATCATGTCAAAGCTATTTCTTCCTCACACAAACCACTACTATTCTACTTACTACTCGCTGCTTGTAATTCTGGTGCTTCAAGTCTGAACCTACTTGCTTTGCCCATGCACATCTGAAAAATGCACATGTCCGATGAAAAGTGTGTGTGCTATGTCAAATCAAACACCTCCAGACTGCTGTGAACTAATGCCACTTATCGTATTGGCGAAATTTCATTGCTTGATGGCCATTTGGAGCTGCCACTTATCACATTCATCACTACTCTACATGCTCAAGTTCAAGATCGGGTGTCGCCATCGATCCGATCATGTCACACCGAACAACTGAATTATCTATGACCAATTGCTTCTTCTATCTAGCCAATTGTTCCGTTGGTGCATATGTTTACGTTGCTAAAATGTTGATTTGCTGCCGATGCTAGCACTGCACATGATACTTACTTCTCACCTACATCTCCCTACATTGCTGCTACTGATGTATATGTCACCTACGTACATCAATCCGAAAACAGAGACACTACATTGCAAGGGATCCATCCAACTAATACACCAGATTATCAGTGACTCAATGATAATATTTAATTTGCTCATCATGTCATCTACTACCCTAGTCAAACTTCATCATGCAAGAATAAAGAAACATACAATCAAGCTGGCATTTATCATACTCATGTCATCAATCAATCATGCCATTTGAACAGATTTGAACAGCGAGGGGGAGAGGGGGAGAGGAGGAGGGGGAGCTCACGGGGGCAGTGGTGTGGACGGGGTGACGAGGTGGGGCGACGAGGTCCGGGTGGTGGTGGTGCGACGAGGTCCGGGAGGCGACGAGGTCCGGGTGGTGGTGGTGCTCCGGCGACGGTGGTGTTGACGGGGCGGCGTCCGCCACTGCAACGAGGGCGGCGGGCGATGGCGCCCAACGAGGTGGGGCGACGGGAGAGCGGCGCCGAGGAGACGAGGACGACGGGCGGCGGGCGGCGCGGCCGGGAGAGGAGAGGGCGGCGTCAAGGCCGGGCGTCAGAGCGGAGACGAGGACGACGGGGCGGAGTCGAGGCGGCGTCGGGGCGGCAGGGCAGCGGCGTCGGGAGAGGAGAGGGGAAGGGGATCGAGGGGCGGCGTCGGGCGAGGGAGAGAGAGGGGATATGTTTGGGCCAGGATATGGATGGGGGCGGCACAATACTAATGGCGCACCACCCCTCGGTGCGCCATAAGTACATCCATACTAATGGCGCACCTCGCCCGGGGGCGTCATTAGTATTGATTTAGTTGTGATTTCTGCTTGAGCCAACAGGTTATCTTCCACCTGACCTGATCCACATCAAGTTCCCTCTACTAGCTCGACAGTCAAGAGCCAGTTCTCACACCAGAGGTCCTGGGTTCGATTCCCTGTGCTCCATAATTTTTTTTTATGCATTTAAAATGCTGTTTGATACTTATTTGTGTTTAAATATGTTCAAACTTTTTTAAATCATAACAGTAATATTTTTATAAGACAGTAATAATTTTTTAAAAATATCATCAAACAGTAATGCCGATGGAGCGGGGGAGGGTGCGGGGGGTGCGGGGGGTCGACGGCGGCGGTTGAGTAGGGGAGGGGTGTGCGGGGGGTCGGCGGCGACGGTTGAGTAGGGGAGGGGTGTGCGGGGGTCGGCGGCGGTTGAGTAGGGAATCGAGGGTGCGGGGGTCGGCAAGGCGGTCGGTGGACTGGGGTGCTCGGCGAGGGACCGGATCTGGCAAGGTGGGATAGCGATCGAGATGGAGGGGATCGAGATCGAGTGTCCATGAAATTTAAAAATATTCATGATAGTTCAAAAAGTGCCCATGAAATACAATCAAGAAATGAAGGCTACGATTTAAATACAATCGATCTTAGCTAGCTATCTGCTCACAATCTTCTTGCCCTTCTTTTTCGCAAATGGAGTTCTTCTGTGGAACGGACGTCCTTTAGGTAGGGTGGTCCTGCTTCTTCTTGTGGTGTATGCTGCTACTTCACCATCGTCGTCATGTTCGATCCTCGGGTCGCCGTACTTGTCGAAGTCTTGCTCATTGGCTACTCCATCCATTCCGATGATCTTCCTTTTGCCTCTCCTCACGACAACACGACTGGCCTTTGGCGGATCGGTAATGAAGAAGCATTGGTCCACTTGGGAAGCCAGTACCCATGGCTCATTTTTCGTGGTGACGTTTGTGCCCGCGGTCTTGGATTTGGCTTCGGGTATAACCATGGTGGTGAAATATCGGTCTTCTTTTAGGACGCTTCCGTAGTATCTGTCCTTGGCCTTACCGGTGTAGGATTCCATCGTTACCCCGGAGTTCTGATAACCATCGCTCTTCATGTCCTTGTCCTCGGTGTAAAATGTGTAGCCGTTGATATCGTACGCCTCATAGGTCATCAGGTTTTGCTCGGCGCCCTGTGACAAGGTGAATATGAGTTGTTCTTCCGTGGAAGAATCTTCATGTAAAGGGTACGACAGAAGCTTCTGCTTGAACCAACGGGTGAAACATGAGTTGTGCTCTTTGAGTATATCTCCGTCCGTCCTCTGTTGGCCTCGGTCATTGTACGTCTTCTCAATAAAGGTTTTGTGCTCTACCACCCAAGGATCGACCACGTCTATGTGTTGTAGTGCGACTAGGTTTGCTCTTTCAAAGTCGGCGAGTCGATCCTCAAAGTCGACATGCATTTCGCGGCGACCCTCACGGTGACCCCATCCAGCGAGCCTGCCGAGGTGCCTGTTGACGGGCAGACCAACGGGGTTCTCGATGCCTAGATAATTCGTGCAGTAGGAGATGAACTCTTGATTCGAAAGCCCTGGCTATACTTCCCTCTGGGCGTGACATGTTCGAACGTATCCTTTGATGACACCATTCATCCTTTCGAACGGCATCATGCTGTGCGAGGAACGTCGGCCCGAGTTGGATGATATCCTCCACGATATGGACCAGCAGATGCACCATAACGTCAAGAATGCGGGCGGGAAGTACATCTCAAGCTCGCATAGTATCACCACGATCTCTTCCTCGTAGCCTTCGAGTTGCCTCACGCCAATCGACTTCCGAGAGATGACGTCAAAAGTTGCATAGGCCAAATAGCGTTTCACGGACGTGCGCGCCCATGATCCCAATGGATTGCAACTGGAAGTATCTGCGTCATCAAGACGTGACGGTCGTGAGACTTCATCCGCTGAACTTCGCTTCACCGGGTCTAGGTATCTGCTTATCTTCCCAGCGTAATCGTAAGGAAGTTTTACTCCTAGGAGGCAGTTGAAAAAATGCTCGATCTCCTCCTGACATAGAGTCAAGCACGCTGGAGGGTAGTCATTTCCGCTCTACTAGGCCTTATAGCCTTTGCGACGACTAACTGTGTCCTGCTTAGCCTCAGCATCATCAGAAGCATCATCATCATCATCAACATTATAGTTAAGCTCCTGCATGAAGCCCAATGATTACAAGTCAGCCCATGCTTACGTCCCATCATTGGTCCTCTCTCGGCATGTTGAGCAGGGTACCAAGCAGACTCTCGCACACGTTCTTTGTGATATGCATGACATCAAGGCTGTGAGGCACACGGTGGATCTTCCAAGACGGCAAGTCCCGTAAAACAGACCTCGTTTTCCATACCTTCAGAGCGGCTCTGGCGCCTTCGCTTCTTTCCGGCTCTGGCGCCTTTTGCTTCTTTCCGGTGGGCAGTCTTTCCAATTTTTCAACAACTTGTCTATTTCCTCGCCGCTCCTCGTACACGGGCATTTTCGGGGTTCGGTTTCACCATCGAACAGATCCTTGCGTTTCCTCCACGGGTCATCGTCGCGAAGCCACCTTCGATGTCCCATGAACACGGTTTTCGAAGACCCAGGATCTCTATCTAGCTGGCGATACGTTGTGTCATCCATGCACCTTACGCATCCAGAAAATCCGTGGACTACCTGCCCCGCGAGATGTCCGTAACCGAGCTAGTCGTGCACCGTCGTGAGCAAAGGCGGCTCTCATAGGGAAATATTCTTTCTGCGGCGTCCCACGTATTGGTGGCGTTTTCCACAGCGTGTCAAGCTCCTCTTTCAGCAGCCCGGATACAGATTGATGTCGTTCCCTGGTTGTTTCGGCCCTTCAATTAGCATACTCATGTGAATGTACTTCCTCTTCATGCACAACCAGGGAGGAAGGTTGTACATCCACACAAACACAGGCCAGGTGCTATGTGTGCTTCTCTGGCTGCCAAACGGATTGACTCCATTGGTGCTCGCGCCCAGCACGATGTTCCTTGGATCGTTCCCAAATTCTGAGTCTTCGAAGTTCAACGCTTGCCACCGCTCGCATCCTTAGGGTGACTCAGATCTTGTCTTTTTATCTATCTCCGGATCATTTGCGTCATCTTCTCGCTTCTTCTCCTCCCTATCCGCGTGCCAACGCAGGAGCTTTGCTACCTTAGGGTCCGCGAAATACCGCTGCATACGAGGAGTGATCGGAAAGTACCACACCACTTTTCGAGGAGCTTTCTTCCTCTTCTTGTATCAAGTGACGCCGCACACCGGACATATGGTAGACTCCGCGTGCTCGTCCCGATAAATTATGCAATTTTTCATGCACACATGGTATTTCACGTGCGGTAAATCCAGAGGACACACGATTTTCTTCGCCTCCACCAAACTGGTCGGGCACTTGTTCCCCTTGGGAAGACGTTCGTGCCAGAACGAAATGTTCTCGTCGAAACATGCGTCGGTCATTTTGTGTTTTACCTTCATCTCCAGAGCCATGAGCGTTACTTTCAGCGGGTATCCTCGGGCCTGCATCCTTCATACAATGGAGTAACCGCGTCTAACTCAAGTTGATCCATCTTGGCTTTCTCTCGGCGGCAGCTCTTGCGTTATCCGTCCGCTTGAGAAGCAGCTCTTGAATATGAGGGTCCTGCACCCAGCCCATCGATGGTCCAGCGTAAATGCGCTCGCCCGGCATCATCATCTTCATGATCATGCCCGTCGTCTGCTCCGACATCTTCCTCATCATCATGTCCTGCATCTTCTACATGATGATCGTACAACATCACCGTCGTGATCATCTCCTGGGGATTCTTCGTCTTCTCGCCCACCCGAGCCGTGGTGGTTGTCTTGCTGCCCTTCCTCATTTCTTGCCCGGCCCCCATGGACGACTTCGTAGTCATCTTCACCACCTTGCCACCGATAGCCATCCATGAAACCACGCAAGAGCAGGTGGTCCCGCACCTGCCGGAATCCGGGTCCGCAATAAGGCTCTTCAGCTTGCATCTTCGACACGGACATCTTATCTCCGTCTCGTTCTTTTGAAGCATCTCGGCCTTCGCGGACCTCAAAAACCTATTCACGATGCCTTCGGTCATCGTGCGGACCATGGTCGACTGCGGGTAGAGCAAAAGCGATATTTTAGAACCAAGAAAAATTTGGCATGACTTTCCTAAAAATAGGACCAAAAGAATGCTTAATGCCAAAATTCTTGCCGAAACGGAAATGAATCAACATTCCGGCAAAATATTAGCAACTATCACATTTCAAATACCGGTACACCTCCAAACACAAACACATATGCAACACCACAAACATATGAAACACCACGAACATACATAGATCTAGCTAGGCCATAAAAAGTGCATGTGCACATTGTTGTAGGGAGAACAACATAAATATAGCTTCCCCCTTACTTACCTATCAAAACAAGGTAATTTAACCACTTAATTTGAATGAATCTATCGTGGAAATGAGGTGAAAAAGAGGAGGCACCCGAGACAAGGAGGAGGTGGAGAGAATGAAGTGGGGAGAAAGTGAGTGTGGGTAGGAGAGGTTGTCCAAAATATCTTGTTGCTGCCCACTTACTAATGTCGCACCAGCACTAAATGCGCCATTAGTAATCCAGGTTACTAATGGCGCACCTTCTGGCGGTGCGCCATTAGTAGTTTTGCAAAAAAAAAAACATACTAATGGCGCACTGATCTACAGTGCGCCATTACTAGTTTAAACTAGTAATGGCGCACGGTTGAACAGTGCGCCATTAGTAGTATTGCAAAAAAAGGAATAAAAAATATAATAAAAAAACAACATTAGTGGCGCACTTTCCGACGGGTGCGCCATTACTAGTTACGACTAGTAATGGGGCATCAGTGTCCGGATGCGCCATTAGTATGTTTGGACAGGCGCACTAGTTCAATTTTTTGATACTAATGGCGCACCTTGGGCCAGTGCGCCATTTTTAGTTTCAACTCTAATGGCGTATCAGAAGGTGGTGCGCCATTAGTATATACTAATGGCGCACCCCTTGTCTGGTGCGCCATTAGTGTCAATCCCATCTATAGCCCTTTTTCTAGTAGTGCACGTGCAATTTTTTGAATACTCATTTAGAGAGTCACGTCTGTACTCAAGCCAGATGCATGCTGTAGGTTGGTGGCATTCGGCAGCACACGGTTGCAGAGAGGAGGAATGTTTGCGAAACATGAAAGTTTCCTGGCGGTCACGCGTGAGTATGTAGAGTAACTGCACGTCGACGTGACACACATATGTCTAGGGACGGACTTGGGGCACTGACTTGTGTTCGAATGCTTGGTTAATGAAGAATCAAGGAACTACATCAATAAAAAGAGTCTGCTGCTTCATTATCACAGTATGATGTGCGGTTAAACCGTTTTCTGATGTTTTGACGGAGCTAGGCTTGTTCGCTTATCAACAACTTTTTATTCCTTTTCCTTGATGTCGTCGTAGATCTTTCTAATCTCATCGCCCATTTTGCTGGGTTCGATTGTATTCTGATCGCTAAATAGTAGCCTGCACAGTTGTTGTGCTTTCCATTGTTCCGTGCCATCCTATAAAAAATTCAGTGAAAAATAAGGAGAAAAAACACATCAGAATTAGGTCATGCAGTTGTATGATATCTTGCAGATTTATAGCGAGTTTTAAGCGAAAACTTACATCAAAATTATCTATCTCTTCGACGAAGTGGTTGCCATCAAAGAGATGCGTGAACCTTAGAACAGCAAATGGTGTTTCACCTTTGTTCACCTTTGGAACGTCCTTTAAAAATTGAACTTCCCATTTAATCTTTTCCTTTTCGAATTTTTCACTGAGTAATATTTCGTATACTACCTTGAACCTGGGCACCTGGGAATTGCATTTTGTTTTTGTTTTAGAGAGACATGTACTGTAATTTGTAAAACCGAAAGACGCTGGTATTTACAATTCTTACCAGTCTATCTTTATGGTTGTGGTATTTGTTATGCTCCTTTTCTTTGCTGGCTTCGTTGATTTCCATGTCAGCGATTTGCTTACTTAGTTTGCCATCACGAACGTGGAGATCACGTTGTTTTTTCAGGCATTCTTGCCTCTTCAATTCTTCAAGAGAGGTTTCTTCAGGCTCAATGATTTGAAGCTTCCTTATATATTTGTCGAGCACTAATAGTGTGTATCAGTCTTCCTTTTCAAATGGCATGAATACCTGCGGTACAAAAGTTTTATTGTTAGAGGAGAGTTTAGAATATAGTATTTTGTTTGAAATTCTTATTTTTATTTTGTTAGAGGAGAGTTTTACTGCTATAGGAGAGTTTAGAATATAGTTTTAACGCAATTATCATTTTCGCTGTTTTGAGCTTGTCTAATTGACATTTCTTAAGGAACAAAGGAACCAAGGCATCCTTCTCTCGTTTGAAATCATCTGTGAAGCGCGTCATAGATTTTCTTTTATCCTTTAAACCCAGAATATTCTGCAGGAGACAAATAAAAAACCATTAAAACAAATTAGAAAGAATAGATCGGTACCAGGAGATTAAACAATCGTTGCAAAAAGACGAGTTTGTATGATCCTTGTGGTTTTTTTTGTTTTGAAGTTTACCTCTGCAAAGCTTGGGCCTAATAATAGTCTATGTCTTCTGTATTTAGTTTGCTTGCTTCCCTCCCATGCTTCTGCTAATCATCAAGCACCTTCTTTTCCATTCCTTTATGTTTTTTCTTGTTCGCAGGCCCAAAAATTTCCTTTAGGTTTGATCCAGTGAGAGTTGCGATGTTCCCCTGTGGTTGTTCTCCCAAGAATACTACTTCTCTGCTTACAGGAAAAATAGTAGAAGAAAATTTTGTTTAGAATGTCACTTACAAGCAAGCTGATAAACAGGAATTCAAGGTTCTTTCTAGTTTCTGTCTTATTTGTGTGATTGCCGCGTAACTTTAACTAATTTCAGTTGGAAAAGGAACCAAGTCACCTTTTGAATTTGTCCTGCCATGTGTCACTCATGACTATGTCGTAGAGCTCGTTTGCCTTACGCACGTGTTTGAACGAATGCCGGTGTTGCGGGTATTTGTTGGTGCTCATTGATTGATCCTGGTTCTTTTCGTCTCGCTCTGTCAAAATAGATAAAAAGTTATGGCTGTTGCTTCTAAAAGATATATTTGAAGCTCCTGTCATGTTGACTGATGGTAAAAATGAAAATAGTATATTACCTTTCATGGGCGAAAAAAGGTTTGTAGTCTCTGGTTTGAAAACTTTGATTTTTTCAGGAAGTTGATGGTGCATGCTTTATTTGGTTGGTTTTACCAAATATGAGTGTGTATACGTACTCTGGTTTCCATTCGGCATCCACCTTGCTGTGCTGCAGGCATGTCAAAATGCATGGTTTATAGTTACGTGTTGTCCACCATTGTGAATAAACTAATTGCGGTAATAAAGTGTAGCGACCAGACCCGACTGGATCCGATTCTCGTGCTCGCTGTCATCCTCGGATCGATGTCGACACCACACAAGATTTCAAGGATTTATAGCAGAGTAGCAATCACACACTTATTACATCGTTGTCCACAAGGGAACTTAATACAATAATATGGCTTAAGGCCATCTAATAATAACAGCGGAAGGCTTGGAAGACAAGTGAGTCCATCAACTCCATCGGCATCACTGAGTATAGAACCATGACCTAACACCTTACTCGTCGTCTGAAAAGTCTGCAACATGAAAGTTGCAGCCCGAAAACGGGTCAGCACATGGAATATGCTGGCAATGTAACACATAGAGAACAATGAAGCAACAAGCCTATACTACATGCATATATGGCTGGTGGTAAGGCTCTACTGTTACATTTTTGCATAAAGCTGGTTTTTCCCTACATCAAAGGAATAATTTTATTTAACTATCATGGTGGTTGTTAAACATTGAGAATGGTTGACGCATCCTCAATCCCGATTAAAAAGTACTCATTAAAACCCAATAACTTTATTATTAGAAGTAACATGTTGAGATTCACATGATATTCAAGTACTAGATACTCAAGATGTCCATAACCGGGACACGGCTAATCATGATTAGTTTATACACTCTGCAGAGGTTTGCGCACTTTTCCCCACAAGACTCGATCGCCTCCGTTTGGTTCTCGCACTTCATGGTGTTTGAGAGACGGATGACCGAGACACAGTTTACATGGGGGGGGGGGAATACTACTAATATGTGGGGGACTTCTACTAATTTGAACCGGTGGAAAACTCCATAATGTCTGCTCCAGCTTCGTCTTCAAAGTCGGGTTCACTTGGATCCGAATCGGTGTCGTCGATGTTGATGTAGTCGCTTGGGCAATCGACATACTGGTCTTCATTCCTGAGCGCCAACTTCTTCTTGAGTTCTTCAATCTCGTACTTAAGATCGTTATTGTGTCTTGCTAGAGCTACGATCTCGCCCATATAGTCCTTGCGAGTTGTCTTTAGTTCTTCTTCAAGTTCGATGATCCTTCCTTTGCATTCTCGCAACTCCAACATATCATTGCACATCTGGTTCTCCCGAGTCGAATGTGCTGATTTAACTCTGGATGAACGCTGCAATGGATCTATCCTTCTTGAGGCTTGTGGCGTCCCATTTGTCATCTCGGCGTCCGCAAATCTGGTAGATAGTGTCCTTGAGGTCTTCTTGATAAACTTCTCCAATGCGCCCCATGGTGATTTTAGCTGCCATGCTCTTTCCCAGACTCCAAGTTGGTGCACTGAAAAAACTATCTATAGGCTTGGTGATTGGGGCGAATGTCCTTCTGGAACGTGAGCTTGAATCTTCCAGCTCCTCTTCAAAAGAGTGGCGTTGAAAGTCCGGTGAAGCTTGGTAGTCCAATGTTCGTGCTTGGTAACTTCCTTCAAGTGAAATCCAAAAGGTGTGCCTTCATCCGGTTGGGTGTACTTGATCTTCGCGTCCGTCATCCTAGAAGAGTAGAAAAGATGAGGAGTTAGAAAATGGGAAGAGAGTAGTGATCTATGGCTTTATCTTAGTGGTCGTGTCCTCTGATCGGCGTGTGCTCGATACCATTCTCTGTAGCGACCGCATCCGAATGGATCCGATGCTTCGTGCTCGGTGTCATCATTGGATCAAGAATGCCGACACCACACAAGATTTCAAGGATTTATAGCAGAGTAGCAATCACACACTTATTACATCGTTGTCCACAAGGGAACTTAATACAATAATATGGCTTAAGGCGATCTAATAATAACAGCGGAAGGCTTGGAAGACAAGTGAGTCCATCAACTCCATCGGCATCACTGAGTATAGAACCACGACCTAACACCTTACTGTCATGCTAAAAGTCTCGCAACATGAAAGTTGCAGCCCAAAACGGTCAAGACATGGAATATGCTTTGGCAATGTAACACATAGAGAACAATGAAGCAACAAGCCTATACTACATGCATATATGGCTGGTGGTAAGGCTCTCTGATTTACATTTTTGCATAAAGCTGGTTTTTCCCTACATCAAAGGAATAATTTTATTTAACTATCATGGTGGTTGTTAAACATTGAGAATGGTTGACAGCATCCTCAATCCCGATTAAAAAGTACTCATTAAAACCCAATAACTTTATTATTAGAAGTAACATGTTGAGATTCACATGATATTCAAGTACTAGATACTCAAGATGTCCATAACCGGGGACACGGCTAATCATGATTAGTTTATACACTCTGCAGAGGTTTGCGCACTTTTCCCCACAAGACTCGATCGCCTCCGCTTTGGTTCTCGCACTTCATGGTGTTTGAGAGACGGATGACCGAGACACAGATCTTTCGAAGCGCTTAGCACCTTACTTGTGGGTAGACCGTACACCTACTTTCCCTACATCTACTAGGCTACCCGTAAGAGTTCGCACAACTTAGTCAACTATGCCAGAGCCCATAATGGCTTGTGGCTGCACACGGAAGTTTCTAGTTTGAATAATCTTATGATCCCTTAGAGCCTGGGTGGCGGTCCGAAGAAATACTGAGCAAGTCCTCGATAGAAACCAGTGCCTCAATCCACCCAGATGTGTGTTTAGGTTGCCACCTTAGATAAACCTTAATTACAATCTCACATCTGTCATGGATATCACTCACCCAATCCACGTCTACTAGCATAGCATAACCTAATAAGCAAACGTAGAAGTAACTCCCAAGGTTTCATAAGTAAAACAGGTAATAGGTACTACCTCAATCTACTTCCCATCCCACAATTTAATTAGATCCTAATCATGCAAGTGTTTGAGGGTTTGATCTAATGCAATAAAACCGGTAGTAGAAAAGGTATGATCAAGTGTTACTTGCCTTGCCGATGATCCATGAGACCTAGAGATTCAAGTAACAAGCGGCGCACTCACGGGTGATCTAACGCAGACAAACAACAAGCATACAATAAGTACCCATCTAATGCACGGGTAAATCTCGAATAAAAGATCTAACCAGATAGTTCAACTTAAGAACCCTGGTTGCAAAAGAATCGAATCAAATAAAGCATCGAAAGTCGGAACTCGAGAGAGAACGACTCGGTTTAGCAAATCTGAAACTAAGTCAAAATTTTACAGTAGCAAAACTCTGTGTAAGTAGGTTAGTCGAACGGCGGTTTCAGAATTTAAACTCCAGCGCTTGAATCACATGATTCCGATAAACGAGCAAGAAATAAAACAGATTTGAAAATCGGATCTAAATCGAATCTGAAAATAACGGATTAAATCCGATTAAAAGAAAACGACGAACGGATTAAATAACGGACGTTCGTTAACAGAACTAATCCAACGAACACATTCATTGAAACGAACGGTTCGGTGAACGTTCGTTAATTAAGAAAACCGAAAAAATAAAAACCATCTAGGGTTTTGAAAAAAACCGAACATCTCGAAAACCGGATCGGGTTTTCTTAGAGAAAACCGGATCAGACGGGCGGCGGCGGTTACCTCCGTGCTTCGCCAAGGCGCTGCGCGCGGGCGGGGGGTCCGCGGGTCGGGCGGGTCGGCGGGTGGCGACGCTGGCGGCGGGCGGCGGTGAGGGCGGGCGGCGGCGGCTCGAGGTGAGGAGAGAGGGGGGGCGGTATAAATAGAAGGGGGGGCTACGGCTTGGGAAGGGGCTGGGGCGGCGGCGACGGCGTGTCCGACCTGGACACGGGCGGCGGCGGCGGGTGGCGTGGCGGGCGAAGTGGGTTCACAAGGCGGGCGGCGCGCGAGGGAGAGAGGGAGGCGGGCCGGGCGCCGGGTCAAAAGGCTGGCGGGCCGGGCTGGCCTTGGCCTGTGGGGCGCGTAATTTTTTAAAAACAAAACTAAACGAAAAAAATACCAAACGAACTCCGAATTTAATAAAATAATTTTCCCCGACTCCTAAAAATGAGTCGAACAAAATTAACTTTAAAAACGGCAAACATGCATATTTTTAAAATGCTCATTTTTGCCTAAGCAAAACAAATCTTCCAAAACCAAATTTTGATTTATTTATAATATCTTCATTTTTCATAAATATTGGGAAAGTCATATTATTCCCTCTCTTAAGTTTTTATAGGAAAAGTTTATGAAGATAATTAAATAAATCCAATGATCCTATTTTCAAAATTTGAGAAATAAATCCCAAATATGAAAATAATGAAACTTCCAACTCTCTCCGAGGGTCCTTGAGTTGCGTGAAGTTTTCTAGGATCGGAAAATGCGAGAAAAAGATGATATGCATGATGACCTAATGTATAACATTCCAAATTGAAAATTTGGGATGTTACAAACCTACCCCCTTAAGATGGATCTCGCCCTCGAGATTCGGGTTGGCTAGAAAATAGGTGAGGGTGGTCCTTGAGCAAAATTTCCTCTCTTTCCCAGGTGGCTTCATCCTCGGTGTGGTGGCTCCACTGAACTTTGCAAAACTTGATAACCTTGCTGCGGGTAACTCTGCTGGCATAATCGAGAATCTTAACCAGTTTTTCCTCATATGTCAAGTCATCCTTCAACTGAATTGCTTCCAGTGTCACTGTGTCTCTTAACTGTACCTCTGCTATCTCGGGTGACATTTCTTCAATCGAGAAACATGGAATACATCATGAACTCTGACAGTCCTTCCGTAATTCCAACTTATAAGCAACTTCTCCCACGCGTTGCAAAATCTTATACGGTCCAACGAAACGGGTGCTAACTTTCCTTTAACTCCAAAACGCTTAACTCCTCAAGCGGGATACTCGAGATATACTGTCTCCAACTTCATACTCAATCGCTTTGGCGCTTTGAATCGGCATAGCTCTTTTGTCCGGACTGGGCTACCTTGAGCCTGTCTCGAATCAACTTAACTTTCGTTTCGCACTCCTTAATCAAATCTGGTCCAAACAATCGACGATCTCGGTTTCATTCCCATGACAACGGTGTCCTGCACCTTCTTCCATACAGAGCCTCGAAGGTGCCATCTTCAAGCTGGTTTGGTAACTGTTGTTGTAGGAAAATTCTGCATACGGCAAATTATCATCCCAGCTAGATCCATAATCTAGGGCACAAGCTCTCAAAGATGTCCTCCAAAATCTGATTGACTCTCTCGGTCATCCATCGGTCTGTGGGTGGAAAGTCTTTGAATTCCAATCGGGTTCCCAATGTTTAGGTAACCGGTTCCAAAATTTCGAAGTAAACCGGGTTCCTCTATCTCGATACGATGCTCCTCGGAACTCCGTGTAAGCACACAATTCTGGTCATGTATATCTTTGCCAACTTAGCACCGCTATAGGTGGTCTTGATCGAATGAAATGAGCTACCTTTGTTAAACGGTCGACTATAACCCAAATCGAGTCATATCCTGAACTAGTCTTTGGCAATCCTGTGATAAAATCAATGCCTAGTTTATCCCACTTCCATTCGGGTATCGGCAATGGTTGTAACAATCCTGCTGGCTTCTGATGTTCTGCCTTTACTTTCTGACATACATCGCAAACTGCTACATACTCCGCAATATCCTTCTTCATTCCGGTCCACTAGAAAGTATTCTTCAAATCCAAATACATCTTGGTATTTCCTGGGTGAATCGAATAGGGTGAATCATGAGCTTCTTGTAAAATCAACTTCCTGATCTCGGGTCATTGGGCACATAAACACGGTCTTCAAACCATAGGGTATCGTGCTCATCCTCCACGTAAATCCTTTAGCTTTTCCTTTGCTCATTTTCTCCTTTATAGAGGCAACTTCCTTATCTGCCTTTTGGGCTTCTCTGATTTTGTCCATCAGCGTTGGCTGAATCTCCAATGCTGCTACATAGCCTCTCGGAACTATTTCCAAACATAGCTCTCGAAGGTCCTCGGCTAACTCATTGGGTGTTCCTCCCATCATTAGAGTATTGACGTGGCTCTTACGGCTCAATGCGCCGGCCACAACGTTAGCCTTTCCGGGTGATAATGCAATCTCATATCATAATCCTTGATAAGTTCCAACCATCTCCTTTGTCTGAGATTTAATTCATACGTGTGAAAATGTACTTCAAACTCTTGTGATCCGTGTACACTTCACAATGATTTCCAATGAGAAAATGTCTCCATGTCTTCAAGGCATGCACAACGGCTGCTAACTCCAAATCATGTGTGGCATAATTTAACTCATGGGGCTTAAGTTGTCGTGAGGCATACAAAACAACTCTTCCTTCCTGCATAAGCACTGCTCCAAGTCCTCGACGTGAAGCGTCGCAATACACCTCATAATCCTTAGTCTGATCTGGCAATATCAAGACTGGTGAGGTAACCAATCTTTTCTTCAACTCCTGAAAACTTGCCTCACAGTCCTCAGTCCATATAAATTTGTTTTCCTTTTTCAACAATTCTGTCATAGGCTTAGCAATCCTAGAGAAATTCTCAATGAACCTTCGGTAGTATCCTGCGAGTCCAAGGAAACTCCGAATCTCTCTAACTGTCGTTGGTGCTTCCCATTTGGTTACGGTCTCAACTTTTGTGGGGTCAATCGCTATTCCTTCTCCGGATATAACATGTCCGAGAAATCCAACTTCCTTTAGCCAAAACTCACATTTGCTGAACTTGGCATACAACCGGTGTTCCCTCGGTTTCTCCAAAACCAATCGCAATGTTCCTTGTGTTCCTCTTCATTCTTCGAGAAAATCAAAATGTCATCAATGAACACCACGATTTAACTTATCCAAAACTCCATAAACACTTTGTTCATCAGGTTCATGAAATAGGCTGGTGCGTTAGTCAGTCCAAATGACATAACGGTATACTCGTATAGTCCATATCTCGTGGTAAATGATGTCTTGGGTATGTCCTGCTCCCGAATCTTCAACTGATGGTACCCTGATCGCAAGTCGATCTTGGAAAACACCTTGGCTCCTTGCAAGCGATCAAACAGATCATTTATCATAGGTAGTGGGTACTTGTTCTTGATTGTTACTTCATTCAATCCATGATAATCAACAACCATTCTTAACGATCCATCCTTCTTCTCCACTAGCAAAACGGGTGATCCCCAAGGTGAAGAACTTGGGCGTATAAAACCTTTATCCAAAAGCTCCTTAATCTGCTTCTTGATTTCCGCCAAATCCTGTGCTGGCATCCTATATGGTCGCTTCGATATTGGGCCTGTTCCTGGCAAAAGTTCTATCAAAAACTCAATGTCTCTATCCGGTGGCATTCCTGGCAACTCTTCCGGAAATACATCAGGAAAATCCTTCACCACTGGTACTTCTTCCTGCACCACTCCTGATAGGCAATTAACTTGCGCTCTTCTCGGCTGATGCCGTGATACATACTTAATCCTTCTTCCTTCTAGTGTTGTGAGAAAAATCGTCTTACTTGCGCAATCGATGTTTCGTCCATACATCGACAGCCAATCCATACCGAGAATTACATCAAATCCTTGCGATTCCAGAATGATCAAATCCGTCGGGAATACATGCCTTCCTATACTTAATGGCACTTGAAAACATCCTTGTTCGGCCATATACTCCGCCTCTGGTGAGCTTACTAGCAAAGGGTTTTAAGAATCCGAGTAGGTAGGCTATACTTCTCTACAAATCCCCTTGATATGTATGAATGCGATGCACCGTATCGAAAAGAACTAGTGCAGTAAATGACTTAACCAAAACTTACCGACATCGCATCGGGCTGATCTTCAACCTCCTCCACTTCAATGTGGTTCACCTGTCCCCTATTGAAAGGGTTAGGCTTCTTTCCGAGCTTCCATTGCCATTTCCATTACGGCCTTCGGGCAGTCATTGGCATAATGCCCAGATCTTGCGGCACTTAAAGCAAGTAATATGACTCAGGTCTACTTTTGGATGGTGTTGACGGGTTGGCGCGATTCTGTCTGCTGCTTCCTCCATTCCCTGCTCCCATTCTTGGTGCTGTTATGGTTATGCGAATTACCTCCTCCATGGGTATGCTGAAACTGAATTCCTGATTTAGGGGTATAACGAGGTTTCTGCCGAGCTCAGAGTTATACTTCCCTTGCCCATACTTCCGCTTACGGTTCTCAATTTGCTGCTGCTTTCCTTCAATCATGAGGGCTCGGTCTACTAACTCCTGGTAGTTATTGAAACTGGCTACCATCAACGGCATGCTGAACTCATCATTCAGTCCTTCTAGGAACTTCTCTTGTTTAGCTGCATCGGTAGCAACGCCATCCGGGGCATAACGTGCTAGTTTACTAAAGTCATCCACGTCTTGCCAACAGTCCTTCCTCCTTGGCGTAAGTTGCGAAACTCACGCTTCTTCATGGCCATAGCTCCTGCTTTGAAACATGGGCGGTCGGAAAGCTTGCTGAAATTGATCCCATGTGACGGTGTCTCTGAGGGTAAGTGGCTGTGAAATTCTCCCACCATGCTGCTTGGGTCCTTCAAGCTGATGTGTCTGCAAACTTCACTCTTTCTCCATCTGTGCATCCTGCAGCGGTCAGCTCCTTCCTATCTTGCGGAGCCACCATCTCACTATAATCGGATCGGTGCTACTGGAATACACCGCGGGTTTAGTCTAAGGAAACGAGTCGATGATCCGCAGTGGTGGTGGTGGTGGGTTGTTGTTGTTGTTGCCTGTTCTCGCACCAATGTTTGAATCAGGGTATTCGCCGCTGGATCAGTTGGGTGATCTCTGGCGGGAAAACAAATCCAGGGTCGCGTCTCGGAGGCATCTGATGGGTTTAGAAAAGATGAGAATTTAGAATAGAATGAGGTCTAAGGGAATCACTACCCAATGCACATGAGCAAATACACACAAAATCACTTCATTCAATCAAACAAGGGCTTACAACGATCTAACTATCGCAAAGTGCGTGTACTATAATGTTTACATGGGGGGAATACTACTAATATGTGGGGACTTCTACTAATTTGAACCGTGGAAAACTCCATAATGTCTGCTCCAGCTTCGTCTTCAAAGTCGGGTTCACTTGGATCCGAATCGGTGTCGTCGATGTTGATGTAGTCGCTTGGGCAATCGACATACCGGGTCTTCATTCCTGAGCGCCAACTTCTTCTTGAGTTCTTCAATCTCGTACTTAAGATCGTTATTGTGTCTTGCTAGAGCTACGATCTCGTCCATATAGTCCTTGCGAGTTGTCTTTAGTTCTTCTTCAAGTTCGATGATCCTTCCCTTTGCATTCTCGCAACTCCAACATATCATTGCACATCTGGTTCTCCACGGAGTCGAATGTGCTGATTTAACTCCTGGATGAACGCTGCAATGGATCTATCCTTCTTGGTGCTGACGGCGTCCCATTTGTCATCTCGGCGTCCGCAAATCTGGTAGATAGTGTCCTTGAGGTCTTCTTGATAAACTTCTCCAATGCGCCCCATGGTGATGTGAGCTGCCATGCTCTTTCCCAGACTCCAAGTTGGTGCACTGAAAACACTATCTATAGGCTTGGTGATTGGGGCGAATGTCCTTCCCGAACGTGAGCTTGAATCTTCCAGCGCTCCTCTTGAGCAGTGGGCGTTGAAAGTCCCGTGAAGCTTGGTAGTCCAATGTTCGTGTACTTGGTAACTTCCTTCAAGTGAAATCCAAAAGGTGTGCCTTCATCCGGTTGGGTGTACTTGATCTTCGCGTCCGTCATCCTAGAAGAGTAGAAAAGATGAGGAGTTAGAAAATGGGAAGAGAGTAGTGATCTATGGCTTTATCTTAGTGGTCGTGTCCTACATACAGCGTGTGCTCGATACCATTCTCTCAGAGCGACCAGGATCTTAATGGATCCAAGGTTTCGTGCTCGGTGTCATCATTGGATCAAGAATGTCGACACCACACAAGATTTCAAGGATTTATAGCGAGTAGCAATCACACACTTTTTACATCGTTGTCCACAAGGGAACTTAATACAATAATATGGCTTAAGGCGATCTAATAATAACAGCGGAAGGCTTGGAAGACAAGTGAGTCCATCAACTCCATCGGCATCACTGAGTATAGAACCACGACCTAACACCTTACTGTCATTCGAAAAGTCTCTGCAACATGAAAGTTGCAGCCCAAAACGGGTCAAGACATGGAATATCTTTGGCAATGTAACACATAGAGAACAATGAAGCAACAAGCCTATACTACATGCATATATGGCTGGTGGTAAGGCTCTACGGTTACATTTTTGCATAAAGCTGGTTTTTCCCTACATCAAAGGAATAATTTTATTTAACTATCATGGTGGTTGTTAAACATTGAGAATGGTTGATGACATCCTCAATCCCGATTAAAAAGTACTCATTAAAACCCAATAACTTTATTATTAGAAGTAACATGTTGAGATTCACATGATATTCAAGTACTAGATACTCAAGATGTCCATAACCGGGGACACGGCTAATCATGATTAGTTTATACACTCTGCAGAGGTTTGCGCACTTTTCCCCACAAGACTCGATCGCCTCCGTTTGGTTTCTCGGACTTCATGGTGTTTGAGAGACGGATGACCGTGACACAGTCTTCGTAAGCGCTTAGCACCTTACTTGTGGGTAGACCGGTACACCTACTTTCCCCTACATCTACTAGGCTACCCGTAAGAGTTCGCACAACTTAGTCAACTATGCCAGAGCCCATAATGGCTTGTGGCTGCACACGGAAGTTTCTAGTTTGAATAATCTTATGATCCCTTAGAGCACAGGTGGCGGTCCGAAGAAATACAGGCAAGTCCTGATAGAAACCAGGTGCCTCAATCCACCCAGATGTGTGTTTAGGTTGCCACCTTAGATAAACCTTAATTACAATCTCACATCTGTCATGGATATCACTCACCCAATCCACGTCTACTAGCATAGCATAACCTAATAAGCAAACGAGAAGTAACTCCCAAGGTTTCATAAGTAAAACAGGTAATAGGTACTACCTCAATCTACTTCCCATCCCACAATTTAATTAGATCCTAATCATGCAAGTGTTTGAGGGTTTGATCTAATGCAATAAAACTGGGTAGTAGAAAAGGTATGATCAAGTGTTACTTGCCTTGCTGATGATCCGCGAGACCTAGAGATTCGAAGTAACAAGCGGCGCACTCCGGGTGATCTAACGCAGACAAACAACAAGCATACAATAAGTACTCATCTAATGCGCGGGGAAATATCGAATAAAAGATCTAACCAGATAGTTCAACTTAAGAACCCTGGTTGCAAAAGAATCGAATCAAATAAAGCATCGAAAGTCGGAACTCGAGAGAGAACGACTCGGTTTAGCAAATCTGAAACTAAGTCAAAATTTTACAGTAGCAAAACTCTGTGTAAGTAGGTTAGTCGGAACGGCGGTTTCGTAACGAAACTCCAGGCGCTTGAATCACATGATTCCGATAAACGAGCAAGAAATAAAACAGATTTGAAAATCGGATCGGAAATCGAATCTGAAAAATAACGGATTAAATCCGATTAAAAGAAAACGACGAACGGATTAAATAACGGACGTTCGTTAACAGAACTAATCCAACGAACACATTCATTGAAACGAACGGTTCGGTGAACGTTCGTTAATTAAGAAAACCGAAAAAAATAAAAACCATCTAGGGTTTTGAAAAAAAAAACCGAACATCTCGAGAAAAAAACGGATCGGGTTTTCTTAGAGAAAACCGGATCAGGACGGGGCGGCGGCGGCTACCTCCGGGCTTGCCGCGGGGCTGGCGGCGGGGGTCCGCGTGGTCGGGCGGGTCGGCGGTGGCGACGCTGGCGGCGGGCGGCGGCTCCGTGAGGGCGGCGGCGGCTCGAGGTGAGGAGAGAGGGGGGCCGTATAAATAGAAGGGCTGGCGGCTTGGGGAAGGGGCCAGGCGGCGGCGACGGGCGTGTCCGACCCGGACACGGGCGGCGGCGGCGGGTGGCGTCGGCGCGGGCTCACAAGGGCGGGCGTGGCGCGCGAGGGAGAGAGGGAGGCGGGTCAAGGCCTGGGTCAAGGCTGGCTGGGCCGGCTGGGCCTTGGCCCGGGGGGGGGGGCGCAATTTTTTTTTAAAACAAAACTAAACGAAAAAAAATACGAAACGAACTCCGAATTTAATAAAAATAATTTTCCCCGACTCCTAAAAATGAGTCGAACAAAATGAACTTTAAAAACGGCAAACATGCATATTTTTAAAATGCTCATTTTTTCCTAAGCAAAACAAATCTTCCAAAACCAAATTTTGATTTATTTATAATATCTTCATTTTTCCTAAATATTGGGAAAGTCTATTATTCCCTCTCTTAAGTTTTTATAGGAAAACTTTATGAAGATAATTAAATAAATCCAATGATCCTATTTTCAAAATTTGAGAAATAAATCCCAAATATGAAAATAATGAAACTTCCAACTCTCTCCGAGGGTCCTTGAGTTGCGT
This sequence comes from Aegilops bicornis, assembly GCA_021605145.1. Classification (NCBI taxonomy): domain Eukaryota; kingdom Viridiplantae; phylum Streptophyta; class Magnoliopsida; order Poales; family Poaceae; genus Aegilops; species Aegilops bicornis. Next base: position 832,304,855 of record CM038675.1, on the reverse strand, counting down.
GAAGTTTTCTAGGATCGGAAAATGCGAGAAAAATATGATATGCATGATGACCTAATGTATAACATTCCAAATTGAAAATTTGGGATGTTACATAAATAAATCAAGTAATTTGACGTGTATGTACTGGTAACTTACATGAAAATCCTCTCTGTCCTTGACCAGTTCTTTCGCATTCCAGTGTTTCGCAAATTGGGTCGTGAAGTGTCCGCATTGTGTTCCTTCTTGCTTTGGTGTGCAAATCCTGTGAGGCCTTTCTGTTATCCTTGCCCAGTCTGGTTCGTTCTTGTCTTTTAGTTGGTGGTACTTGTTCATCAGCACCGACATCCTTCTCATCTGTGATTGCATTTTTGTTTTGTTGTTTGGGTGCGGCATTGATAAAAGTAAGAGTATCATACTATCGCAAGGAAAAGAATAAATCAATGTACAAAAATTACGTACCAGTTTTGCTCGATGCACATGGTGTTTACTCCAAGACAAATTGGCGTAGTTCACATAGTTCAGTGAGTCAAGGTTGTCGATGCTATCTCTATACTTGTTCATTATGTAGTGCTTGTCCGAGTGATGAGGTATCATGATCTACGTTGATAGAGGAGATCGTTGTTGATGTAAAAATTGAGTTTTTTTTAATTGTTGAAGCTCAAGGAGATAAGTCGTGTGTTTAGTAATAGTTCCGAACTTACCATCTTCGAGTGCAGGAAGTTTTTACCTCGCACGAGTTGTTCAAATGCTTGTAGTGCATCGTCTTCGTTGAATTCTGATAGCTCTCCTGTTTTATAATTGAGACCTAGCACCATCTTCAAGAAAGAGAGTGTGTGGTATTAGTTAAATATTCTACCATAGTAATGACGGAGGTGTTTTTGTGGGTGAGGTATGCATACATTTGCAAATTCTGCAGGGAGTATAGTTGTGACATCTGGGTTGAACTGTTTCTGTTCTGTCCATTCGTCTAGTAACGCGTTTAGCATGGAGCCCTCCATTTGTGCGTTTCCTTTCCCTGCTTGTTCCATGAAGGATTTTCCTGAAATGTAGCCTTCGCTCTTCGAGGTTTTATATAGCTGTTCTCTGCAAGCAAGGAGGTTTTAGAATTAGGTGAGTGAATGGTTAGTTGGATGTTAGAGAATGTGCAGCTACGTAATCGCGTTTCCACGGAACAAGGAGAATCTGCCATCGTCCGCATTGTTTCTGTCCTTGTCGGCTCATCGATATCTATAGAGTTGCATGGCCTTTTCTTTGTAAATGAAATCTCCCGAACGAGTCTTTGGGCGTTGACTTTCTCAATGTCCTTGCTTGTTCGCTTGAATGGCCTCTCAGTTGAGATTATGTTTGCTGAGCTGATCTCATGTGATTGAATCGTCGAGGGTTTTGGGGAACTTGTCTGCACTCTTGCAAGATGCCTTCCCCTTTTCTTGTCGTGACCGAACTGTGCCTGCTCATTAAGCTGCCCAGGTGTTGGTGTGTCCTTTTGTGTGTTGTTGTTTTTGATGCTCGGTTCTATTGAGACTTAAGAATCGTGTTTCCTCTTTTGAAGTATCTTTTATGATAAAATCTTTCCTTCGTCCTTCTTTTCTTCTTGTGCATGTTCTGCCTCTGGTGATGTTCCTGATATGCGATCTTCGCCAACAGGGTTCATGTTCTGTTTGGAAAGCTGTTGTTGGCGAGTTTGTACGCTCTTTGTCCTGTTATCCACTTCTAAAGGAGAGCGTGTTATGCCTTTGTTGTTTTTATCCGGGGTGGTCATGCGGTTCTATCGGCGGATCTTTCCGTTCGTCTTCCTTTTGTAAATCAGTGTCTGGCTGCGCGTGTTGTTCCCTCTGTAAACCAGCATCTGTCTGGGCTTGTTCTTTCGTGAGTGCTTCTTCAGACACCTTGGTGGTATCCTTGCCGCTCACATGATAATCTTCTTTCTCCTCATCGCCGCTTGTGTCATTAATGTCAATAACTTTTATCTCTTGAGCGCTTGTCCCAATGTGCTCGGGAGTTGGAGGAATCTCTTGTTGAATTATGTCACAATGTATTCGTTCCATTTCACTGTCTTCCATATCGACCTCAGGTTTCAGCATATCTGTTAAAATAAAAAATAAAAACTTATTGGTGTGTCTCCGAAAATTAGATAAGTAGAATTTTACTTTGTTGTCTTCAGTAAGACAAACCTGCGGTGTAGTTGATTAATGACAAGGCGGCCGTATCTGTATTGGCTGAATATTTGATAGAGAATTTTCTTTCTCAACTCTGGGACTTGTTCCTCTTTTAGTAACACTATTTCTCCATCGTTGGTGTAGTGCTTTGCGTTCATGAACATATAGAACGCACAATCGAGTCTGCAGGTAGAAGGATGATTGATTATTGTCCTTGTGCAGAGATGGTAGGGCACTTTAGGTGAAGTTTTCCTAATATCCTATGTTTTTTATGGATTGCATTAATAATTGTTACAGTGAGTAAGGAAAAGGAGAAAGGTTTGTAGTGCTTACGTTTTTCCCTGAAGTGGCACCTTCATTTTGAACTTTTTGAAATGGTCAATATTACTTGGAGACAGTTGGAGCAATGGGCTTATTTGCTTCCATACCCTCTTTAATCTGCTTGTTACTGTGTTGAAGTAGTTCGTTGTGCCTGTATATTCATCTGGTAAAGAGTCAAGGAGTTCAAAGCGCTCTTTTTTGATGTTGATTGTAACAATGAAGTAGTGGCCCACAGTTCTTTGTTTTTGTTGAACTTGCCCGCCTATGCAAACTGGTAGAAAGAACTGCAAAAATGCAAAATAAATAAATAAGGGGTCCTTTTTGGATTTAGTCATGATTTGTTGATCGTTTGACGTAATTGTAGTGCCGAGATTTTATCTCTTATATGTAAAATGAGATGTGCTTACCATGTCGAAATCTTGTAGTTGCTCTCCTTCTTCCAGATTAAGGAATCTTTTAAGCCTTTTAGGAATTGTCTTGTCTCTGACGTGTGCTTCGTCTTTATTTTTTAACTCCAATGGATCTTCATGGTTGGCCATGCGTATTGATGCCTACTTGTTTTGTCACATGTGCGTAGAAGAAATTTGTAAATTCAATTGTACAGAGAGGTTGATTGATCGATAGAGTGATATTTATTGTTGAAACTTGAGCTCTACTTACGGTGTTGTATGTTGATAGAATCTTTCTCTTTGTGCCCCGGAGTTGCTTTTTCAACATCTGTAGCATGACTGCCATGGTTTCGCTGCGCACTGGCTGTCCAATGTCGAAGCTTTGTGCCATGTGGCTGACTGTTACTGTTGTCGTCTCTGTATTTATTAAAATCTCGTGCCTGCAACATATATATTTACAGGTATACATATAAAATGTTTAAGGTAGGAAATCATTGGAGGAAAATAATTCTTTGGTGTTGACATGAACTTACCCTTTGTCCTTATTCGCTGTCATGACGTTGTTGTACAGGTGTTCGATCCCTTTGTCTTTTGTCCCTTCTTCGATGGCCAGGTTTTGTATGATCAACAGTTCACGTTTTGTTTGAGTGCTTCCCTGGGTTACCACCGTGTTTGTGGCGGCAACATCCTTTACAGCACAATGTTTCTTGTCTGATGGTGCGGCCTTTTTCTCGTTGTTGTCTGACTCTTTCTCTGGAATGTTTGCCGCATGGTTTTCCAATGCACTGTGGCCCTTTGCTTCTTTACTTGTGCATGCGTGCGTGTCCTGTTGAGGTTTCTGCGTTATCATGCAAAAGCGTCGTTAAAAAATAAATAAATACGGTCGTTATTTTCACTGTAGTTTATTGTCCGTTCCCTAAGAAAAATACTCAAATGTTTAGTGTGTCTTTTGAACCTTTTTTATTGTAGCTTCACCTTTTCAGTCGTTTCCGCCGGTGCCGCCTCTTCGACCTTTTCTTCGGTGAGTGGAGCTTTTTGGACCTCCTTGGTGTCGTCGTTTTTGTCTTGTGGCTGTTGAGACATAGAGGTAGGTAAATGAGATTGCATTTGTGTCTTTGTTCACTCAAATTTCTAATTTCCTTAAAAGCAAGTTATCTCACTTCACCTTTTCGATCTTTTGCGTCGACGTTGCCATCTCTGTTATTTCTTGCTCGGACAGCGAAGGTTTTCCAGCTTGGTCTAGGGCGGTCAAGCTGTATGTTGTTGGAAGAACAACTTCTGCTTGTTCCATTCCCCTGTGTTGTTGTGTTTGTTTGCCTTGAATATTGGTGCTCTCCCCTGTTTCTGCATCTGCCGGAACGCAAAAATTAAATTAAAATGTGTCTGTGTTTGTTTCTGGTGGATGCATTTTTTTATATGCTATAGAAAGAGGTTTTGTAGCTTGACCTCAACGTTCAATCTCTCTGGTGCCGTGCCTGTAACTTCTTCTCTGTCTTGTGTAGTTTTTGTACATTGTCGAGCGGTAGCAGCACTTTCTATCGCTTCTTGAGGCAGATCGTCTGCTTCATTTGTTTCTTTTTTCTGTTCAATCAAAAAATGTAAATAAAGTTTGGACTTCATCTGTGCGTGCATAACTTTTTTTAATGTTATAGGAGCAGGTGCATGTGGCTTTACCTCGCTGGTCTTTGATGATGGTGTACTGGGTACCATTTTAGTCAGCATTTGCAATTGTTTTTTGGTTTGTTCTGTCTGTACTCCTTGTTGTTCTTTGGCATGACTGTCCTCGTTTGTTTCGTACGTTTCATGAAAAAGGAAAAGCATGATTCATTGCTTGTAATTCTTGTATTACTATGACAGGTTGTACTGGGTAGTACATTTCTTATAAATTTTGGAAAAATGGTTCTTGTTGAATTTTACCTTTGCGCTGGTGGTTGGGATATCCATTTGTGCGTCCACTTTTTCTTTGCTTTGTATGCTAGCCTTGGGTGTGTCACCAGGTGGAGTGTCTGAGGCTTTCTCCCCTGTATCGGTCATCCAAAATGCTCTTGTGCTGAAAAGCTCTTCTATATGAACTTTCTGTTTTGCATGGGCATCCTCTTCTCTTTGCTGTGCTTGTAATACCTGGTAGTTGAAACAATATGAGTTGACGGTATTTGGGAAAAGTAGGTTTGGAAGTTTTACCTCTTCTTTGTTGTTTTCTTCTTGTTTTTCTGCCGTGCTGTTAACGGTCGATGCTAGATCAGCCCGTGGCTCGTTTGCGGGAGCGTCGACATGATACTTGTCCGGCTGAGTGTATATTTTGTTGCAGATTTGTCAGTTAACTCACGAGCGTTTTTAGTTTAGAGAGAAGAGACTTTTTAGAGAGAAGAGACTGATTTTTTATACTCCCGTCTTTGCTGCCTCCGATCCTGTTCGTCTCTTGTACTGCTCCTATTGACGCTCTTGAGGGAGCATTATCTGTTGTTGGGTGGCTTGTTCTATTGCTTCCATCCCCTTTCTCGGTGTTCTTGATGACATGCTGCTGTTCGTCTTTATGTTTCGGTGGCGTTCTGTTACCGTGTCCCTGACAGAATTGAAGGCAGATTTTGTAAGTTCAAGTTTGAAAGCATCGCTTTCGAGTCACTTTTTTCATTTACCTGTTTCTCATCTTGATTCTCTGATTCTGCAGCTACTTTTCTACCTTGTTCTTGTTGTCCTTCGGCACTTGATGTGTTGGTTATACATCGTCCTTGTTTTGCTCCTTTTGCACCTTGTTATGTTCTTCTGTCTCCCTCTGGCTAATTCTCGAGTTCTGTGTTCTTGATTTTGTTATTCTTTTCTTCCCTTCATGTTTGTTTTGTTGGTCCTGTTCTTCCTTCTTTCTTTTTCTCCTCCCTCCTGGTTCTGGTGCGGCTACGACTTCTTTCGTGTGGTTTCCATGTACAAGTGCAGCCGTGTCTCCTGCGTCTGCTCGATCCTGGAGCTTCAGCGTCGTCTCTTCTTGAAAGCTCACTCTGCGAACAATGTCCTGGAATTCTCTAAGTTGTTCGAGAGAATCAATCACGGCCGTTGTTTGTTGCACCACTGTGTTCCTCATGCTTTCATCTAATTCCTTCTCTTGTTCGCTGCATTGGTGTCCAGACCTGGTCGTTATTCCGGGTATCTGTTTTGTTTCACGAGTACTTGTTTCAACATTTCTTCTATCCTTCCGAATATTTCATATGATCCTGTCTTTGGTGCTCGTGACTGGTTCCTTGCTTCCACTTGTGCTGACATGTGCTTCGTCCTGTCGCTTGGTTGGAGGTGGTAGTAGCTTGGTCGTTTGCTGGTGCTCCTGTTGTTGTGCTGGTATCATCTGTGTTGAATACGAAGGTGTTGCTGTGTTGGCATAGAAGATCCTCTCTGTTGTTCCTTTCCATGTCTGCATTGTTTCGGCATGATAGAATTGGTTAGACTGGAAACGGTTTTTATAAGGGATAATGCATATATATTCAATAGAGCTATACCTGTATCTTGCCAAATTTATAGTCATCTGGTCTTGCTTTTCCGTCCGTTTTCATGTCTGCTCTAGCTATTTTCCTTAGGTCACTCTCTTTTAGGTGGTTTGCTCGCGGTAACGATGTCTTGTCCATTGTCTTGGCAATCTTCCGCATTTGTTTTGTGTCAGTCAGCAGCAGCAGAAAATGAGGTACATTATTACTGGTCCCTGCGCCAAACCATTGAGATGCTTTTTGTTCTTTTCTTCCTGAGGCAACAACCTGTGCTTCTTCCATTTCTTTGCTCCTTCCCTAATACTTTCGACGATTACGTGGCAGAAGTCCATCTTTGCCATTTCTGGATAGTCCAAGTCCTTGACCATAATGGCTTGTTTGCAGAAGGTAGGGGAGGTTGTTCCACAGACAATGTTGTGGAAAAAAATAAGGAAAAATATTTTAACTGATTTCCTGTTTGATTGTTCGTCATCTTGTTTCACTAATTTTTCTAGTTCTTTAAACAGGTCGTTGTGATGGAAACCCATTTTCTTGAGGCCAAATTCTGTGACCAGCTCGCTCATTATATCGGTGGAAATTTTTGCCCTTGGTGCTGTCTTTTCCGTACCGTTTGGGTATCCAAACACCTTGTGGATGCCTTCCTTTGTTATTGTGATTTCTTTCTGCTGATCAGCTTCACCGAACTTTATTTTCATGGTTCCTATGTCCAGTTTGTCGTAGTTGTGTGCTGCAAGCGGTTTGGAGATGGAGCGCTATATTTGACATCCCTCTATGCTTCCAAACCCGGCTTTCCTAACATCTTGCCGGTGACGTTCCTCAAGTAATTTACAAGCTTTATTGACATTGTCAAATGCTGCTCCTGCCTTGATCTCGCATTTGTCCTTATTTGTTGTTGCCTCCAGATCATCATCCGTTGGTGCTGCCAATTCTTTTCCACTTGTCTTTCTTCTCTTTGTGCGCTTCTGTCTTGTTTTTATCTGTTGAGAAAAGGAGGGTTTTTTATAGAGGATGGTTTGGTTTTCATGGGTGAAAAGCGGTAGCAAAAATCCGTAGAGAAGATGGTTTTTACATCATCGTTGCTGTCCTCTGCGGCGCCACCGTTGTCCCCTCGGCGCCATCGCCCTCTGTACAAATGACATCATCATCGTTTTTTGTGCCATCCACTACTACAAAAAGGGCTATAGATGGAATGACCACTAATGGCGCACCTATCATGTGGTGCGCCATTACTATATTCTAATGGCGCACCATGTCTCGGTGCGCCATTAGTAATATATTACTAATGGCGCACCTGGTGTGTGGTGCGCCATTAGTAGTTAAAAAACATAAAAAAATTTGTATTAATGGCGCACCGTTGTGTAGTGCGCCATTACTAGTTGACATAGTAATGGCGCACCACACCCGCCGTGCGCCATTAGTAGTTTTTAAAAAAAAGTAAAAAAATAAATAAAAAAATTTGTTAGTAATGGCGCACATGTGGACAGTGCGCCATTACTAAGTTTTTTTTCAAAAAAATTCAATTTTTTTATTTTTTTTCAAAACTAGTAATGGCGCACCGTGGGGTGGTGCGCCATACCGAATGCACCCCCCCTGTGGACCGCCTTTTCAGTTTAAAAAAATAAAAGAAAATGATGGAAATGTCAAAAAATAAAAGAAAATAAGTTTCCCATGTGATATGTGGTCTAGTTGTTGGGAAAATTTACAAATATGAATTTCGACTTTATTTGCAAAATCTCTGGAAATTTGTAAAATGGGCATAACTTTTGCATACGAACTCGGATTAAAAAGTTTTTTATATGAAAAATCATCTACTCGAAAAGTTACATCCAAATTTAACCGGGGAACCCTGTTAAACATATTCAAAATCCCCAAAAACCTAACAGAAAAAAGTTACGGGCTTTCAAGATCTAGAGGCAAAAAAATTCAAAAAAATTCAAACTTACTAGTGGATGTGGTGCGCCACTAGTAACAGAAAAAAATTGGTTTTGTATTTTTTTTCAAAAAATTATACGTAATATGACCGGATAGTTTGATATATTTTTAAAAATTTCATCATAGTCATGAACATGAACAAAGTCCTAGACATCAACAAGGTATAATAGGATTGATATGCTAGATATATCCACAAGTGGCTGTGAAGTGAGCTGTTGCTGGGGTTGGATAGAACTCTGAACTTAAGCGTGCTTGGGCTGGAGTAGTGTGAGGATGGGTGACCTTTTGGGAAGTTTGACCATGGAGTGCGATTTGACCTGACATTAAGCATATTGACCCGAGATTAAGCCATAGTGAACTGAGATTAAGAAAAAAACAAAAAAAAGATTGAAAAAAATTTTGATTTTTTTTTTTTAAAAATTCTGGCATCATTCTCGTCTTCTTCCAACCGTTGTCTTTTGTTTTTCTTCTTGGCTTTATTTACATCATTGTCGGCGCGTGGAACTGCTGGCAGGAGTATCATTAGAGGACTTGGCTGCTGCTGCTTCAAGCTAGCACCGTCGCTGATGAGTTGAGTTTTGTCCTTTCTCTTTTGTCTTTTTCCTCTAGGAGGAATGACAATCTTGGTTTCTGATTGCTCTTCTTTTCTGCTGCTTCAAGCTAGCACCGTCGGCAGCTGCTTTTTGTTGCCCTCCCTGCTGGAAGCTAGTGCTGGCACTTTCTCGGGTGCTTCGCTGTCCATGTTCTGCTTCGTTCTTTTTTCTGACGGGACAGGAGAGATGACTGGTTTCCTGGATATAAACTATTAAGTTCAGACAAAATCGCTTCAATATCTCCTTCTCCGTCACCTGCATGATGATTATGTAACAAAAGGATTACGAAGTAACATCTAAATAAATGGGATATAGTTTTAAAACTATGTCTTCCACGGCTGCACAAAAATATTCTGAAGCTTAATCTACATAGATTCATAAGATAGCTCTTTTCTTTCATTTTGTGACCTAGAAAAGCGATCAATCCATTGTTTTCTTGTTATATCAAGTCTTCCCACTAACTCTTTGTTTCGCCAATCATTGATAGAAATTAGGGTCAGATGTGAGCAGTATGTCTGCTGTCAAGTCCATATCAGTGAGGGGAAGTCTTTTTTTATAGGAAAAAATACACTACAGATGATATTCTGTAAATTGGAGCAATAACTGTATGGTTTAGAGTGTAAGATAAAATGTTCTCGGATGAATAATAATACACATAGTGTGTGAAAAATTTCATCGAAGTGCAATTTCCCAGGATTTTGTGGACGTAATTGGTTAACTTACTGCTGCTGCTACATAGTTTTTGTTATATGGATTGTGTGAGTTTTTATAGTACCTTGCTGCACGGGCAGCTGTTCCGCAGTACCCTGCTTTCCTTATTACCAGTCCTTGCTGCATAAAAATGCCCAGGCGTTAGCAGCAGTAGAAGCATAATTTAATTTCACAGCAAAAAGAGGAGATGCATCCCGTGGACAAAAAAACGGCATTGTCGGAGAGGCACATGTTGTTTCAGGCTATAAGCACACAGCTAGATCTATTATTGGTGCACGGACGTAAATACGAGAGAGGCACGTAATTTGAAAGAGGGGCAATCAACGGATATATAGAATCTCCTGTAAATACCAGGTTTTGAATTTAAGGATGCTCTCATGGTTTGGATCTAGAGCGGTGTTCTAGATAGTTACTGCATGCACAAGACGCTTTAGGCAAATTCCTTTAAAGCAGATTTCTATGACGGGTAAGGGTAGCATCCCATTGCACGCTGCCTACCTTATTTCAATTTTTCTAGAAAAGTCTAGATGACTTTTCTCAAACACGGTTTTGTGTGGCGGTTAGGGTTCATGTCCGTCAAAAAGGGGGAAAATCGCTTTGATCGACCTGTGGTAATGGAATGTAATGGATTAATATTTTTTTACCTTCGATTGCTTGTGAGGGATTCGTCGCATCCATCGGCTTTTTTTTGTCCTTGCTCTCTGTTGGTATCTCCGCCACGAGCACGGGTCGTCACCGTCAGTCGCTGCCACCGCCAAGAGAGGTTTTTGATGCTTTCGTGGGCACCGACCGACTGCTTGTATCTCGAAGTGGATGGCGGCTGGTGGGTGAGGCAAACACGATTTGGATTTTTGGTTGGTCTGCTGGATTGGACAATGGGGGCAGAAGGAAAGACGAGGGTGTTCAAGAGAGGGGAACTGGTGAAGTGTTCGAGATTTTTGGTGCGAAAGCAAAAGCAAGAAAGTAGTGGAGGGAGAGAGGGAAATGGTCGAACCGTCTCGAATCTTCGACCGTCTGTCTGGACATCAAGATTGGTGTAATTTTCTGTGGGCTTTGATGGTCTTGTTTTTTTTTCCTTGCTTGCTCAACTGCCGGAGCGTTTTTATTTTAGTGTGGTGACATCCACGGTGGCATGGTTTGGTGTTACCCAGAGTCACATTCATTCATGCGTGTGTTATAGACGTTTTCTATGACGTTCCATGGTGAGTCGCATGGAAGTGAGGCCACCAGCACTCATCCTCCTATGGAAAAAGGGGAAGCGTCTCGAATCTTAGACCGTAGGTTTGGACATCAAGAGTGCTGCATCTTTCTATGTACTTCGATGAGCTTGTTTTCTGCTTGGCCTTCTCAACTCTTAGTCTGTGGGATGTTAGCAATTTTTTGATTTTAGTGTTCTTGTGTGATGCACAGGGGCATGGTTTGGTGTTACTCAGAGTCACGTTTCATGGTTCTTTGTGTTTTAGATGATTTCGGTCGCCAGTTCAATCGGAGAGGCACGGACATGAACTCAAGGAAAGCATGTTAACGCATTGGTCAGAGTCTCATTACCACGGGTGTATGCTTTTGGTATTTCCAAATGATTCCGTTCACTCGTTCTGTTGGAGAGGAATGGACGTGACCAAAACGTTCTGTTGGTACATGTAGATGAGTAGGCTAGGGTCATGGATGTCGCGTGTTAGCAGTAGGAGCACGGTTGTGCTTCCACCAGAGGCACTTCGTTCCCCCGCGGTGAGCATGTTTTGCCGAACCGTGCGTAGTTTTGGTTCAAATGATTCCGCTTACTCGTTCACTTGGATATGCACGGGCGTTGAGTCTAATGAGTCACATTTTCCCATTAGGCTGACTCACGTTAGGCACACAGTCGCGTCGATGTAGAAGTCACGTTTTTCAAGCAAATAATGCACGTCACGGTGCCAAAACATGAAGGTGAATGCATGGCCGATTCGAGAGACACGAATATGAAAAACACGGACCTGAAGTCCATGTAGGGTCATGATTTGTACTCTTAAACTCGTGGACTTTCTGTTTCGAATGCTTCTGTCGACTCGTTCAGACGGAGAGGCACGGCTGGTCATCTTCAACAGTGAACACCCACTATTCACAGTTTCGACCGAAACACGGGCCAGTGTGACTCTGTATATTCTGTGAGGCACAGTGAGTGGAGAGTCATAGGCATGGTGTGGTATTATGTAGAGTCACGCTCGTCTGTGTTTGGTGTCAGAATAATACCGTCGACTCGATCAGATGGAGAGGCATGTGCATTAATCGTAGAAAGGCACAGTTTGGTTCGAAGTCATGGTGAACACCCATTGTTTACTCTGTGAGGCACGGAATGGCCTATTTGAGAGACGCTGGTGTTGTATATTCTTCGCATGGTCATGGGTCCGAGGAAGGCACGGCTTGGTATCCTGTAGTTGTGTTCGAAATGATTCCGTTGACTCGTTTAGAAGAAGAGGCACGGTCATGAATGCCATGAGGGCATGGTTGGGTCTGTCGGAGCGTCACGTTTTGTACGTTTAATATAGAAACAAAGCGAAATGAGTTTAGATGTTGACGCTAAAAGTTTACATTGCGAGTGGCCGGTTCGATAGTCGAGGTGTTTAAAAGCGTAAGCTCTTGTTTTTAAAAGCCACGGCTTTCTGCTGAGTTGCGTGGCGCTTTTTTTATTAGAAGCACGGGGGTGAAGTGAATACAGCCACGGTTCTATAGTAGACAGCGACATGACTTGTGCACTGACGATGGCGTGGATGTTCGTGGCAGTGTTAAGGGTCACAGGCACGGGCGTGCGTCGCGAAAAGGCATGCTGCCGTATAATATATAGTCACGCTCCCGTGTGTTTCTGCTCCGAATAATTCCGTCGACTCGATCAGACGGAGAGGCACGGGCGTTCAGCCCACAAAGGCACCGTCAGGGTTCGCTCCTTGCTTGTTAGGCGCACAGACACATGGATGTACAAGGCACGATTTTCAAGCAAAGAACGCACATCACGATGCCATGTTTTTCAAGCAAAACATGGACCTGAAGTCCGTATAGTCACAGTTCTGTACTAAGTAGCGTCATGACTTGTACTCATAAACGCGTGGACTTTCATGCCTCTTGGCAATATTTCGGGTCACAGGCACTGGCGTGCATCCCACAAAGGCATGGTGTTGTTTTATACAGAGGCACACTCGCCCGTGTTTCTGTTTTGAATGCTTCTGTCGACTCGTTCAGACGGAGAGGCACGGCCGGTCAGCCGACAGAGGCATAGGGTTACATTACGCATAGTCAGAGTCACATTACCATGGGTGTATGCTTTTGGTATTTCGAAATGATTGCACTCACTCATTCTGTTCGAGAGGAATGGACGTGAATCCGGCGGAGGCAAGTCTGCTTATTAGCCAGAGTCACGTTTGTTCATGTGTGTGTTACGTGCATTTTCTCTGGCGAGTCACTGTGAGGTGCGTGGAGGTGAAGCCCAGTTGGCACTGTGTTACTATGCAACAGGCACGTTCCTGACGCTGTGTATGTAAATGTTTTCGTTGTCAACTCGTTGCATTATTGTGGAGAGTCACGGTGCTGCGTTCCAGGGAGGCACTGCTTGATATTAGGGGAGTCACATTCGTACTCGCGTGTTACAGACGTTTTCAGTAAGGTGTCACCTGGAGATGCATGCAAGTTAATTCATGTATTTGTGTTCAAAATGATTCCGTTGAGACTGTTATTTGGAAATGGTATAATATAGATGATACGCTCGTCTGTGTTTGTGTTCAGAATAATTCCGTCGACTCGATCAGATGGAGAGGCACGGGCGTTAATCGCACAAAGGCACAGTTTGGTTCGAAGTCATGGTGAACATCCACTGTTTTACTCTATGAGGCACGGAATGGCCTATTCGAGAAACGCTGGTGTGGTATATTCTGCGCACGGTCGTGGGTCGCAGGAAGGCAAGGCATGGTATACTGTATTTGTGTTTGAAATGATTCCGTTGAGACTGTTATTTGGAAATGGTATAATATAGAGCCACGCTCGTCTGTATTTGTGTTCAGAATAATTCCGTCGACTCGATCAGATGGAAAGGCATGGGCGTTAATCGCACAAAGGCACAGTTTGGTTCGAAGTCATGGTGAACACCCACTGTTTACTCTGGGAGGCACGAAATGGCCTATTCGAGAGACGCTGGTGTGGTATATTCTGCGCACGGTCATGGGTCGTAGGAAGGCAAGGCATGGTATCCTGTATTTGTGTTCGAAATGATTCCGTTGAGTCGTTCAGAAGAAGAGGCACGGACATGAATGCCATGAGGGCATGGTTGTGTCTGTCGGAGCGTCACGTTTCGTACGTTTTTATGGAAACAAAGCGGAGTGGGTTTAGATGTTAACTCTAAAATTTTACTTTGCACAGTCAAGGTGTTTAAAAGCGTAAGCTCCTTGTTTTTAAAAGCCACGGCTTCGTGTTGAGTTGCGTGGCGCTTCTTTTATTAGAAGCACAGACGTGAAGTGAATACAACCACGGTTCTGTACCAGGTAGCGGCATGACTTGTACACTGGCGATGGCGTGGATGTTCGTGGTAGTGTTAAGGGTCACAGGCACATGCGTGAAGCGCTAAAAGGCATGCTAACGTATAATATAGAGCCACGCTCCTGTGTGTTTGTGTTCCGAATAATTTCGTTGACTCGATCAGATGGAGAGGCACGAGCATTTAGCCCACAAAGGCACTGTCAGGGTTCGTTCCTTGGTTGTTAGGCGCACAGACGCGTGGATGTAGAAGGCACGTTTTTCAAGCAAAGAACGCACATCACGATCCCATGTATTTCAAGCAAAACACGGACCTGAACTCCGTATAGCCACGGTTCTGTACTAAGTAGCGTCATGAACGAGTCACCTGGAGTTAGATTTTGATATAAATATCATTTCAAAACAAAAAATGTCAATGGAGAATGGTATGAATTGACGGAAGTTCTCTCGAATACGTATAAACGCATACGTAAGTTAACTTTGTTTGAGATGTTTTCTGTTGAATATGTACGGACCATTGGTAAGAAGTTGAGTGGTTGTGGTGTGGACGAACTCACGGGAAGACGAAATGATAGTACTGGTGTTTCCCAGCCGTGCAGAGTTCGAGGTATTTAAGAGAGATTAGGAGAATTCGAGGCGCCGGTTACTCCGTTTGACCAACTGACTGGTGTGCGTATGTTATAAAAAGCTACCTACTCATCGAACACCCCACGTCCACAATTCTCCAGAGACAGGCACCTCTTTCTTGCTGGTAGCTCCTTGCTTTCGCCATGGCCCGTAAGAGGGGTTCTGGGTGTTCAAGCAACCAGGCAGCTAGGACAAAAGCCACGGAAAGAAGGGAGAGGTACCGCCGCTACGCCATAGCGGCGGCAGGAATATCCTGCCCCGTTGCCCAGGTGTCGAACGATCTCTTGCATGGATGCGACTCCTCCCACAAGAGCATTCGCCATGGAGACGATCTCGGCAAGATGGCAGTACAGAATTCCTTAGCCAGCGATGACTTGCTCGATGAGCTAATTAAGCAGCAGCAGTTCATCGCTCGCTTGGAGAAGTTGCTGCAGCAGAGCAATGCCTCTGTGGAGAAGTCCACTGGTCTCATAGTTTGATCTTTGTGTGAGAATGAGAAGCTTCTAAACGAGCTCGACCAGAAGGATCGGGAGGTCGCCCGCTTGAAGAATCTGTATGAGGAGAGCCATGCGTTGGTGCAGAAGCTGTCGGGCGAAGTGGGGAAGCTTATGGATGAGAAGGCTAAGGTCCTCGTCAAGTACAAGAGCCTGGTGGAGGATTCCTTTGCTGTTGTGGAGGAAAGTTATGAGGCGACGAAGAAGGAGATTGAAGATGTGCTCACCCACCAGCAGATCAAGAACGTTGCTGGAGTGTAGGCAGAGATCTTGTAGCGTGTTTTTCCGTTGCATTGGGGCATGTGGCCTTTTGTACTGCCATGAATCTGTAAGGCATTTATGCGTTGCATTGTCGTCGTGTTGTTTCGTTTGTTGGTACATGTAGATGAGTAGGCTAAGGTCATGGATGTCGCCTGTTAGCAGTAGGAGCACGGTTGTGCTTCCACCAGAGGCACTTTGTTCCCCCGCGGGGAGCACGTTTTGCCGAACCATGCGTAGTTTTGGTTCAAATGATTCCGCTTACTCGTTCACTTGGATATGCACAGGCGTCGAGTCTATTGTGTCACCTTTTTGCATTAGGCTGAGTCACGCTAGGCACGTAGTCGCGTCGATGTAGAAGTCACATTTTTCAAGCAAATAACGCACGTCACGGTGCCAAAACATGAAGGTGAAAGCATGGCCGATTCGAGAGACACGAATATGAAAAACAGGGACCTGAAGTCCATGTAGGGTCATGATTTGTACTCTTAAACTCGTGGACTTTCTGTTTCAATGCTTCTGTCGACTCGTTCAGACGGAGAGGCACGGCCGGTCAGCTTCAACAGTGAACACCCACTGTTCACTGTTTCGGCAGAAACACGGGCGAGTGTGACTCTGTATACTCTGTGAGGCACAGTGGGTGGAGAGGCATAGTCATGGTGTGGTATTATGTAGAGTCACGCTCGTCTGTGTTTGGTTTCAGAATAATTCCGTCGACTCGATCAGATGGAGAAGCACGGGTGTTAATCCCAAAAAGGCACAATTTGGTTCGAAGTCATGTTGAACACCCACTGTTTACTCTGTGAGGCACAAAATGGCCTACTTGAGAGACGCTGGTGTTGTATATTCTTCGCACAGTCATGGGTCCGAGGAAGGCACGACATGGTATCCTGTAGTTGTGTTCGAAATGATTCCGTTGACTTGTTCAGAACAAGAGGCACGGACATGAATGCCATGAGGGCATGGTTGGGTCTGTCGGAGCGTCACGTTTTGTACGTTTAATATAGAAACAAAGCAGAATGAGTTTAGATGTTGACGCTAAAAGTTTACATTGCGAGTGGCCGGTTCGATAGTCGAGGTGTTTAAAAGCGTAAGCTCCTTGTTTTTAAAAGCCACGGCTTTGTGCTGAGTTGCGTGGCGCTTTTTTTATTAGAAGCACGGGCGTGAGGTGAATACAGCCATGGTTCTGTAGTAGCCAGCGACATGACTTGTGCACTGACGATGGCGTGGATGTTCGTGGCAGTTTTAAGGGTCACAGGCACGGGCGTGCGGCGCTAAAGGGCATGCTGCCGTATAATGTAGAGTCACGCTCTCGTGTGTTTGTGTTCCGAATAATTCCGTCGACTCGATCAGACGGAGAGGTGCGGGCGTTCAGCCCACAAAGGCACCGTCAGGGTTCGTTCCTTTCTTGTTAGGCGCACAGACGCGTGGTTGTAGAAGGCACGTTTTTCAAGCAAAGAACGCACATCACGATGCCACGTTTTTTAAGCAAAACACGGAACTGAAGTCCGTATAGCCACTGTTTTGTACTAAGTAGCGTCATGACTTGTACTCATAAACGCGTGGACTTTCGTGCCTCTTGGCAATATTTCGGGTCACAGGCACTGGCGTGCGTGCCACAAAGGCATGGTGCTGTTTTATACAGAGGCACACTCGCCCGTGTTTCTGTTTCGTATGCTTCTGTCGACTCGTTCCTACGGAGAGGCACGACCGGTCAGCCGACAGAGGCATAGGGTTGCATTACGCACAGTCAGAGTCACATTACCATGGGTCTATGCTTTTGGTATTTCGAAATGATTGCACTCACTCATTCTGTTGGAGAGGAATGGACGTGAGTCCGGCGGAAGCAAGTCTTCTTATTAGCCAGAGTCACGTTTGTTTCTTTAGTTGGGGCAACTCACTCATTCTGTTGGGGAGGAATGGAGGCGAGTCCGGCGGAGGCAAGTCTTGTTATTAGCCAGAGTCACGTTCGTTTCTTTAGTTGGGGCAACCCATGGGTCTTTTGGTATTTCGAAATGATTGCACTCACTGATTCTATTGGAGAGGAAAGGACGTGAGTCCTGCGGAGGCAAGTCTTCATATTAGCCAGAATCACATTCGTTTCTTTATTTGGGGTAACCCAGCGGAACGTCACGTTTTGTATGTTTAATATGGAAACAAAGCGGAATGAGTTTAGATGTTGACGCTAAAAGTTTACATTGCGAGTGGCCGATTCGAGATTCGAGTTGTTTAAAAGCGTAAGTTCCTTGTTTTTAAAAGCCACGGTTCTGTACTGAGTTGCGTCACACTTATTTTATTAGAAGCACCGGGGTGAAGTGAATACAGCCGCGGTTCTGTACCAGGCAGCGACATGAGTTGTGTACTGATAATGCTGTGGACATTCGTTGTACTGTTAAGGGTCAGAGGCACGGGCGTGAAGCGCTAAGAGGCATGGTGCCGTATAATATAGAGTCACGCTCCCCAGTGTTTATTTTCCGAGTGCTTCCGTTGACTCGATCAGAAGGAGAGGCACGGCCGGTCAGCCCACAGAGGCATAGCTTTGCATTACGCATAGGCACGTTCGTTTTTTTAACCCAGCGGAATGGGTTGAGACACCAACACTTACTGTAGAATCTGCGAGGCACCGGATGGCCTATGTGAGAGACGCTGTTTTGAAAAGCTTGTTTCCTTGTTTTCAAAAGCACAATCATGCTTCTTTTTTGATGTTTCGTATATTACTCGATAGAGGCGTGAACTCGATTAGATGGGAAAGGTACGGGCATGGTGTGGTATTATATGGAGTCATGCTCGTCTGTGTTTGTGTTCCGAATTATTCCGTTGTCTCGATCAGATGGAAACCCAGCGGAAATGAACCGTTTGGTCTTACCCACAGTCACGTTCATTTCTTTAATTGCGGAAACCCAGCGGAAAGGGTTCAGATGTGAACACTCACTGTTTACTCGGTGAGGCACGGAATGGCTTGTTCGAGAGAAGCTGCTGTGGCGTATTCTTTGCACGGTGGCGGGTCCCAGGAAGTGACGGCGTGGTATTGTGAAGAGTCACGTTATGTTGCTTTCGTGTACCAAATGATTCCGTTGAACCGTTCGCTACGGCAGGCACATCCGTGCAGCGCGAAGAGTCATGGTTATGGTTTACCAAGAGTCACATTCGTGTGTTTATTGCAGAAACCCAATAGTTTGGCGGCCGTATCTTCATACCTCGGGAGTGAACGACACGTGGCGTCGCTCCAGAAACCTAACGGTCCGACGGGCGTCTCCTCGGTTGACGCCGCTCTGGCTCGTCGCCCGAGGCTAGGCTCCGGCTATTTAAGGCGGACGGACGGAGTCGCGAAACCCTAGCCACATTCTACTCCTCCCTTCATTCGCCGCCAGGCCTTCCATTCCTCTTGCTCATCACTATTCACTAACCATCTCCGCCATGGCTAGGCAGAAGGAGACTACTCCGAACGGCCCTGCCCTGTCGCGGGAGGAGATCCCGGCTCGCGAGGGTTCCTCGTCTGTAAGTTCACCCTGTTTCTGCTTCTCCTTCATTTGTTTTTTCTTTCTTTCGGCTGCTTTGATTTAGTTTGTGAAACATGAATTACTGTGGTCAGCTGACTCCTAATTTGATGCGGGTGTGTCTTGCTGATACTGATTTACAGTCAGTTGGAGGTAGGGTTAGTCTGCGTCATGGTCTTGAACAGAAGTCCCATGCTGTAGAACTGGGGAGCAGCTGTGGCTCGAAAGAGATGGGAATGGTGAGCGGGGCGGCGACGGGAATGGTGCGCGTTGTTTCAGTTGCAGAGGCTAACAAAACGTATGACGAGCTGTTGGAGATCATCCACGGGTGGCAGGAGCTCTGCCAGGAAGCAAGGGAAGATTGGAAGAAGGCAAATGCCAGGATCGTAGAAATTACGGTTGAGAAGAACAATCTCCTTGAAGAGCATGTCCGGTCGTTGCAGGAATCGGTTGCAGCTGTGAAGCGACATGACGAGAATGTGAAGGCGCTGAAGAAGGATATTGATGAACTGCGCGTGGCGCATACCAGCAAGAATCGGTTGTTGCAGGAATCGGTCGCAGCTGTGAAGCGACAAGACAAGGATGTGAAGGTGCTCAAGAAGAAGATTGATGAACTACGCGGGGATAAAACCAGCAAGAAGGTCGGTGGAGGCTAGGTGTACAACATCGTCCCTGGCTGTTGCGTGCATCTGGTGTTGTTAAGCAGTGGACTCTAGTATTGTAATGACGTAATGATGAAGGCGTGTACGTTTGTGGCTTTTCTTTATTGCAGTTTTTCGGGTCACAAACACGGGCTTGCATCCAACAAATTCATGGTGTAGTTTTATATAGAGTCATGTTCGCCTGTATTTGTGTTCGAAATGATTCCGTTGACTTGTTGAGGAAAATAGGCACGCACGTGAATCCCATGGGGGCATGGTTTCGTCTTTCCCATAGTCACGTTTGTACGTTTATCATGGAAAGAGAGCAGGATGGGTTTAGATGTTAATGCTAGCTGTTTACTTTGTGAGTGGCCGATTCGAGAGTCGAGTTGTTTAAAAGTGTAAGTTCCTTGTTTTTAAAAGCCACGGTTCTGTACTGAGTTACGTCACGCTTCTTTTATTAGAAGCACGGGCGTGAAGTGAATATAGGCGCGGACGATGACTTGTGCACTGACGATGGCGTGGACGTTCGTGGCAGTGTTAAGGGTCACAGGCACGACATGGTATGATTCTGTTGACTCGTTCAGAAGAAGAGGCACGGACATGAATGCCATGAGGGCATGGTTGGGTCTGTCGGAGCGTCACGTTTCGTACGTTTATTATGGAAACAAAGCGGAATGGGTTTAGATGTTAACGCTAAAAGTTTACTTTGCGAGTGGCTGGTTCGACAGTTGAGGTCTTTAAAAGCGCAAGATCCTTGTTTTTAAAATCCACGGCTTTGTGCTGAGTTGCGTGGCGCTTCTTTTTTTAGAAGCACGGGCAGGAAGTGAATACAGCCACAGTTCTGTACCAGGCAGCGACATGACTTGTGCACTGACGATGGCGTGGATGTTCGTGGCAGCGTTAAGGGTCACAGGCACAGACGTGCGGCGCTAAAAGGCATGCTGCCATATAATATAGAGTCACGCTCCCGTGTGTTTGTGTTCCGAATAATTCCGTCGTCTCGATCAGACGGAGAGGCACGGGCATTGAGCCCACAAAGGCACCGTCAGGGTTCGTTCCTTGCTTGTTAGGCGCACAGACGCGTGGATGTAGACGGCATGGTTTTCAAGCAAAGAACGCACATCACGATGCCATGTTTTTCAAGCAAAACACGGACCTGAAGTCCGTATAGCCATGGTTCTGTACTAAGTAGCGTCATGACTTGTACTCATAAACGCGTGGACTTTCGTGCCTCTTGGCAATATTTCGGGTCACAGGCACTGCCTTGTGTCCCACAAAGGCATGGTGCTATTTTATACACAGGCACACTCGCCCGTGTTTTTGTTTCAAATGCTTCTGTCGACTCGTTCAGACGGAGAGGCACGTATGGTCAGCCGACAGAGGCATAGGGTTGCATTACGCACAGTCAGAGTCACATTACCATGGGTGTATGCTTTTGGTATTTCAAAATGATTGCACTCACTCATTCTATTGGAGAGGAATGGACGTGAATCCGGCGGCGGCAAGTCTTCTTATTAGCCAGAGACACATTCGTTTCTTTAGTTGGGGTAACCCAGCGAAATGGGTTCAGATGCGAACACTGACTGCTGAAGCTGTTTTTGAAAGCTTCTTTCCTTGTTTTCAAAAGCATACTCACGGTTCTTTGTTGTTGCTGTGTGTAGTACTCGATAAAGGCATTGACTTGATCTGATGGAGACTCATAGGCATGGTGTGGTATTATATAGAGTCACGCTCGTCTGTGTTTTTGTTCAGAATAATTCTGTCGACTCGACCAGATGGAGAGGCACGGGCGTTATTTCATTTGTTGGAACATGTAGATGAGTAGTCTAGGGTCATGGATGTCGCTTGTTAGCAGTAGGAGCATGGTTGTGCTTCCACCAGAGGCACTTCGTTAGCCCGTGGGGAGCACGTTTTTGCGAACCGGTCATAGTTTTGGTTCAAATGATTCCACTTACTCGTTCACTTGGATAAGCACGGGCGTCGAGTCTACTGAGGCTGAGTCACGTTAGGCATGCAGTGGCGTCGATGTAGAATGCACGTTTTTGAAGCAAAGAACGCACTTCACAGTGCTAAAACATGAAGGTGAAAGCATGGCAGATTCGAGAGACACGAATATGGATAACATGGAACTGAAGTCCATGTAGTCTCGGTTCTGTAGTAAGAAGGGTCATGATTTGTACTCTTAAGCTCGTGGACTTTTGTAGCTCTCTGTGTTGCAGTATTTCGGGTCACAGGCACGGGCGTGCAGCCCACAAAGCCATGGTGTGGAATTACAAAGAATCACGGTTCTGTGTTAAGTGGCGCCATGACTTGCGTACTCATGACGGAGAGTACGTTTCGGAAACCCAATGGTCCGACGGGCGTCTCCTCTGGTGGCGCCGCTCTGGCTTGTCGTCCGAGGTGATCCTCCGGCTATTTAAGGCGGACAGACGGAGTCTCGAAACCCTAGCCACATCCTACTCCTCCCTTTGTCCGCTGCCAGGTCTTCCATTTCTCTTCCTCCTCTCTATCATTTGACCGTCTCCGCCATGGCTGGGCAGAAGAAGACTTCTCCGGACCGCCATGCCCTGTCACGGGAGGAGATCCCAGCCGGCGAGGGTTCCTCGTCTGTAAGTTCACCCTGTTTCTGGTTTTCATTCATTTGTTTTTTCTTTGTTTCTCCTACTTGATTTAGTTTGTGAAACATGAATTATTGTGGTTAGCTGATTTCTAATTTGATGCGGGTGTGTCTTGTTGATATTGATTTATAGTCAGTTGGAGCTACTCTCATTAACCTGGTTAGTGGGATGAATGCCTTGGTTTCAATAGGAAAGGTTGACAGAACGTACAAGGAGTTGCTGGAGGTCACCTACGAATGGCAGCAGTTCTACCAGGAAACAAGAGAAGATTTGGAGAAGGCCAATGCCAAGATCGTAGAAATTACGGCTGTGAGGAGTAATCTCCTTTAAGAGCACACCCGGTCGTTGGAGGAATCAACGTCAGCTGTGAAGCGACATGAAGAGAATATGAAGGCGCTGAAGGAGGAGATTGATGAACTGCGTCGGGAGAAAACCAACAAGAAGGTCAGTGGGGACTAGATATACAGCAGCGTCCCTGGCTGTTGTGTGCGTCTGGTGTTGTTAGGAAGTGGAGTGGAGTTTCTTACCTTGTCTTGCGAAAGTTCTCTGTCAGCTACTTTGTTAACAAAATGTATTTTGTTTTCGAGTATCATTGTAATTAGGCGCCGTTACTTATGATGCACAGGACGTGAAGTCTCTGCATCCACGGTTGTGAACGTAGTACTGTAATGACTTGCGTACTGATGTAGGCGTGTATGTTCGTGGCTTTTGTGTGTTGCAGTGTTTCGGGTCACGGACAAGGGCTTGCATCCAACAAATTCATGGTGTGGTTTTATATAGTCACGTTCGCCTGTATTTGTGTTCAAAATGATTCTGTTGACTCGTTCAGAAAAATAGGCACGCACGCAGGTGAATCCCATGGGGGCATGGTTTCGTCTTTCGCATAGTCACGTTCGTACGTTTATCATTGAAAGAAAGCAGAATGGGTTGAGATGTTAACGCTAGCTGTTTACATTGCGAGTGGCTGATTCGAGATTCGAGTTGTTTAAAAGCGTAAGTTCCTTGTTTTTAAAAGCCGCGGTTCTGTACTGAGTTGCGTCACACTTATTTTATTAGAAGCACCGGGGTGAAGTGAATACAGCCGCGGTTCTGTACCAGGCAGCGACATGAGTTGTGTACTGATAATGCTGTGGACATTCGTTGTACTGTTAAGGGTCAGAGGCACGGGCGTGAAGCGCTAAGAGGCATGGTGCCGTATAATATAGAGTCACGCTCCCCAGTGTTTATTTTCCGAGTGCTTCCGTTGACTCGATCAGAAGGAGAGGCACAACCGGTCAGCCCACAGAGGTGTAGCTTTGCATTATGCATAGTCACGTTCGTTTTTTTAACCCAGCGGAATGGGTTGAGACGCCAACACTTACTGTAGAATCTGCGAGGCACCGGATGGCCTATGTGAGAGACGCTGTTTTGAAAAGCTTGTTTCCTTGTTTTCAAAAGCACAGTCATGCTTCTTTTTTGATGTTTCGTATATTACTCGATAGAGGCGTGGACTCGATTAGATGGGAGAGGTATGGGCATGGTGTGGTATTATATAGAGTCATGCTCATCTGTGTTTGTGTTCCGAATTATTCCGTTGTCTCGATCAGATGGAAACCCATCGGAAAGGCACCGTTTGGTCTTACCCACAGTCACGTTCGTTTCTTCAATTGCGGAAACCTAGCGGAAAAGGTTCAGATGTGAACACTCACTGTTTACTCGGTGAAGCACGGAATGGCTTGTTCGAGAGAAGCTGTTGTGGTGTATTCTTTGCACCGTGGTGGGTCTCAGGAAGTGACGGCGTGGTATTGTGAAGAGACACGTTATGTTGTTTTCGTGTTCCAAATGATTCCGCTGAACTGTAGGCAACGGTAGGCACATCCGTGCAGCGCGAAGAGGCATGGTTATGCTTTACCAAGAGTCACATTCGTGCGTTTATCGCGGAAACCCAACGGTTCGACGGGCGTCTCTTCGTACCTCAGGAGTGAACGCCAAGTGGGGCCACTCCAGAAACCTAATGGTCCAACGGGCGTCTCCTCCGTTGATGCCGCTCTGGCACGTCGCCCGAGGCTAGGCTCCGGCTATTTAAGGCGGACGGACGGAGTCGCGAAACCCTAGCCACATTCTACTCCTCGCTTCGTCCGCCGCCAGGCCTTCCATTCCTCTTGCTCATCTATATTCACTGACCATCTCCGCCATGGCTAGGCAGAAGGAGACTACTCCGGACCGCCGTGCCCTGTCGTGGGAGGAGATCTCGGCTCGCGAGGGTTCCTCGTCTGTAAGTTCACCCTGTTTCTGCTTCTACTTCATTCGTTTTTTCTTTCTTTCGGCTCATTTGATTTAGTTTGTGAAACATGATTTATTGTGGTCAGCTAACTCCTAATTTGATGCGGTGTGTCTTGCTGAAACTGATTTACAGTCAATTGGAGGTAGGGTTAGTCTGTGTCATGGTCTTGAACAGAAGTCCCCTATTGTAGAATTGGGGAGCAGCTGTCGCTCGAGAGAGAAGGGAACAGTGAGCGGGGCGGCGACGGCAAGTGTTGTGGGGTCCTTGTTAGTTACTCTCAATAACCTGGTCGATGAGATGAATGCTTTGGTTTCAATTCCAAAGGCTGACAAAACGTACGAGCAGCTGCTGGAGATCACCTACGCTTGGAAGAAGCTTTGCCAGGAAACAATGGAAGATTTGGAGAAGGCGAATGCGAGGATCGTAGAATTACGGCTGAGACGAGAAATCTCCTTGGAGAGCACATCCGGTCATTGCAGGAATCGCCCGCAGCTGTGAAGTGACATGACGAGAATATGAAGGCGCTGAAGAAGGATATTGATGAACTGCGCCGGGAGCAAACCAGCAACAAGGTTGGTGGGGACTAGGTATACAATAGCGTCCTTTGCTATTGTGTGCGTCTGGTGTTGTTAAGCAGTGGAGTGGAGTTTCTTACCTTGTCTTGCGAAATTTCTCTGTCAGCTACTTTGTTAACAAAATGTATTTTGGTTTCGAGTATCCTTGTAATTAGGCGCCATTACTTATGATGCACGGGACGTCAAGTCTCTGCATCCACGGTTGTGAACGTAGTATTGTAATGACGTACTGATGAAGGCGTGTACGTTCGTGGCTTTTCTGTGTTGCAGTGTTTCGGGTAACAGACACGGGCTTGCATCCAACAGATTCATGGTGTAGTTTTATGTAGAGTCACGTTCGCCTGTATTTGTGTTCGAAATGATTCCGTTGACTTGTTGAGGAAAATAGGCACGCACGTGAATCCCATGGGGGCATGGTTTCGTCTTTCCCATAGTCATGTTCGTACGTTTATCATGGAAAGAGAGCAGGATGGGTTTAGATGTTAATGCTAGCTGTTTACTTTGTGAGTGGCCGATTCGAGAGTCGAGTTGTTTAAAAGCGTAAGTTCCTTGTTTTTAAAAGCCACGGTTCTGTATTGAGTTACGTCACGCTTATTTTATTAGAAGCACGGGAGTGAAGGGAATATAGCCGCGGACGATGACTTGTGCAGTGACGATGGCGTGGACGTTCGTGCCAGTGTTAAGGGTCACAGGCACGGGCGTGAAGCGCTAAAAGGCATGCTGCCGTATAATATAGAGTCACATTCCCGTGTGTTTGAGTTCCGAATGATTTCATTGACTCGGTCAGACGGAAAGGCATGGGCGCTCAGCCCACAAAGGCACCGTCAGGTTCTTTCTTTAATTGGGGAGTCCCAGCGGAACTGGTTCAGATGTGAACCCCCACTGTTTACTCTGTGAGGCACGGAATGGCCTATTCGAGAGACGCTGGTGTGGTATATTCTTCGCACGGTCATGGGTCCCAGAAAGGCACGGCGTGGCATTGTGTAGAGTGACATTAGTTTGTCTTGGTGTTCCAAATGATTCTGTTGAATCGTTCGCACTGAAAGGCACAACTATGAAGCCAGGACATGCACGGTTATGCGTTACCCAGTGTCACATTCGTATGTTGATTGCAGAAACTCCACCGTTCGACGGGTGTCGTGTGAACGCCGGCTGGACGCCGCTCCGGAAACCCGAGGGTCCGACGGGTGTTTCCTCCGGTGACGCCGCTCTGCAGGAGGTGGAGGTATTTAATAGAGTGAACGCCACGTTTCGACATTGCGGAATCCAAAAGGACCGACGGCCGTCTCATCCGTCGGTGAATTGAACGCCGCGTGTCACCGTTCCGGCTCCTCGCCCGAGGTCAAGGAGCAGTTATTTAAGCCGAGCGGCATCCGCCACCACTATACATCATCCTGCTTCTCCCTCTTTCGCCGGCAATCCTAGGAAATCATCCATCTTCCTCTTTTCGTTTGTGACGTTCCCCGCCATGGTTCGGCACAAGATAACTACTTTACGCGATGCTTACTCCCGAGCACCGCTTTTAGTTGCAGGAAGACATCCGTTCGAGGCGTGCCGCTCGGGTCGCAGCGGGCATGTCTTCGGACTCGCCGGGGCCGGAGGAGATTGGGGAGGTGGAGAAAGTGGAGGGGGGTGCGTCGAAGCTCATGCAGGGAGTTGATCCAGTGGGGGGAGATGTCATCGAGGAAGAGGAGGGGGTGATTCAGTGGGGGAGATCTGACGGAGGAAGAGGAGGTGGGTGACGAGGATGACGAGGACGACGAGGAAGGCGTGGACGAGGATGAGGAAGATGACGAGGAAGGCATGGACGAGGATGAGGAGGACGACGAGGAAGGCATGGACGAGGATGATGAGGACGACGAGGAAGGCATGGACGAGGATGAGGAGGAGGACGAGGAAGGCGTGGACGAGGATGACGAGGACGACGAAGAAGGCGTGGACGAGGATGACGAGGACGACGAGGAAGGCGAGGGTGACAAGGACAGTGAGGAAGGCATGGACGAGGATGACGAGGACGACGAGGAAGGCGTGGACGAGGATGACGAGGACGAAGGAGGAAGGCGTGGACGAGGATGACGAGGACAACGAGGAAGGCGTGGACGAGGAAGACGAGGCGGGGTTCTATCTCGGTGAGTCGGCCTTGATGGCGGAGCAGACCGCTATCCTGGAGTCCATCCAAGATGAGGCATATGTGGAGTCCAACCGGCGCTTCCTCCGGGAAGAACACGCGAAGACCGATGTTCTCTTCGACGAGCTGGATGCAGAGCAGGAGGCGGAGGCCAACGATGTCGATGTCAGAATGGAGATAGTGGACATCTCCGACGACGGGGAGTAGTGTAGTTTTGTTGGTAGATGTTTGCTTTTCCATGGTTTTTATGCTTTCCATGTCTTGTATGACTGTAAAGGTTGAACAATGTCAAGCAATCGTCGATGTCAGAATGGAGACAGTTTCGTTTCCATGCCAAGCAATCGTGTTTTGTTCTTAAGTAGTAGCACTACGCCGTCCCAAAATAAATGTGTCAACTTTGCAGTAACTTTGTTGTACTGGTTAGTACAAGGTTGAGCCAATTAATTTGTGACTGAAGGTGTATGTTTTATTACAAATTCCAGTTTCCAGTAGCATATTTGGGTCGGAAGGCGTATGTTTTATTACACTGTATTGTTTTATTATAGATTGCAGTTTCAAGTACTACAAAATAAACGTCTCAACTGGGGCACATATTTTATTCTAGAGATTTCAGTGTGGTTAGATTTGAATATGGTTTCAACATTGTTATATTCTATAGAGGCATTCAACAACAGGCGCAAAAAGCCACATATGTGCTTCTGAGAAGCACCGTCTTGCATGGTTTTGCCGCAAGATGGGATTCAACATTTATGCAGGACATTCCGGGTTTTATAAGTGTAGAAAGAATTGTTTTTCACTTATATGATGTGTGACAGAGGCCGAAATTATGAAATAGGTGCAAGGTGGTCCCTAATGTCTCCTTAATGTATCATCTATACACTCCACTGTTACAAGCACGATCGTCGTTCTTGTCGAGGCACGGAGGTGAAGGATGGAGCCTTTGCCTCGGTGATAGTCACGTCCCATGTTAAGAAGGAAGCAAATCTTCAGACCCGATATGTCGAAAGTTGGCCGTAAGGCACGCTCCTGCCTCTGCGTTTTCGATGAGGTCACGTTTAGTGCCTCTACGTCGGGTGGATGTAATGCTCGGTTTGCTGATGTTTTTGTTGTCAGCAACTTTCTTAACATGTTACGCATGACAGGGGAACGGATTTACCTGATGTAGAGGCACACACGTAACGAACAGGAGGCACGGACTTGATTCTAATGGAGGTACGAACGCAAAAGGATCGTGATGCAAGGATGTGAAGGTGTGCCTCTGCTTTAAAGAAGCTGTCATTCACACGTTTTCATTGCGGGGGGCATGGACTATGAGCTGCATGTGTTTTCGAAGGCATTAGACCTCGTTAATGAACTTATCAGAGAGAAGGTGAATCTTTTTGTTGACGTCTAGAATGTCGCGTAAAATGACTTGAAGCCAAGTTACGCACGGTCCCCTTGGTATCAGAGGCACAAAGGCACATAAGTGCCTATGTGGTGCACTGGAAATAAACTTGTGCAAAAGACATGTAAAATGCAAGCAAACTACAAGGTTAACTACGACATAAGCAAACCTAAATTTATAACAAGAAAACGGCAGTCTTGAGACAAAGGAAATCTAATGAGAAATCGAGAATAGCGTGAGCCATGTTCTAGATACTTTTGTTTCACCGGGACCACCTGCTTCTGTAGTCGTAGTCGCCGTAGGACCTAGCGCGCTTCCTAGTCTACTTCTTGTCGAGTTTTGCCCGGCGAAGCCCTTCCTGGATGATGGTGAGGCGGCTTCATATCTCGTATGCGGCATAAGCGTCCTTTGCCGCGTACCCGATGTGCCTCATGGACAGGGGCATGCGCGCCCAGCGCTGCTTCTCTGTGTTAGTGAGCTCTACATCATGGACAACGATGCATGAGGCGTCCCCAAGGGAGTTCAGAGGCTTGGTACTGTAGGCACCCTTGATTCTTTCTGGATGTCGACGAAGTGGGCGATCTCCAGTCCGACGCGGCCGAGCATCTCTATTTCGCCGTCGATGGAGAAGCCAACAAACGTGTACCTGGGGTTAGCGAGGAAGTTGTCGAACCTGGTGCAGTTCTTGTCGGCGGTGCTCAGTTGAAAGAGCAGCACCGGATGATCCTTGCCGACGGAGAGCTGGACGAGGGCTGGTTTCTGATCTTGGCCAACGTCGTTGGTGTACTCCACATCAACTCCGACGATCTTGTGGCGCTCGAATTCGAGGTGTCGCTCGTACTGCTCGATGATGGTGGCCGCCTTGTGCAACTCGTTGGTGTGGATCACTTGCAACTTGGTGTTGCCATGGGCCTGCACCTCAAATTCCTTGGTGAATCCCATGGCCTGGAGCAGTTCGTCCTCCTGCAACCTGGTATTTCGTTGGGAACAGTGAGTGGGAGCGCAATGGCGATTTCTGTTGTTTGTGGAAGACAAGTCCGCAGCGGAAGTGTAAATTTAAGGGCGGGGAAGCGGCAAAGGAGTGCATGATCTCACAGTCGATGCGGTTGTGCACATCATGAGTTTTGGATCGTGGTTTTTCTTTATAAACAATATAAATAAAATCAGCAGTTATGTTTTTAACAACCGTCGTATCTCCAGCAAGTCATGGAGATGATAGCTATCTTGCGTGGTTTGCTGTCAAATGTTAACTTTTACAATTTATCTAGTGAGGCATGCAGGGGCAGTATGTAGAGGCACAAGTCTCTAACCAAGAGAAGCATGCTTGAAGTGGCTGGTTTAACTCTCAGACACACAGGCGTGGTACATTCATTGGGAGTGGCAAATGTTTTCTTCATACATTCGCTGGGAGGAGCAGTGCTGTGTTTCTTCAGAGGCACTGTTGTGTGTCCGTGTTGCAACAGACGCTACCAGATGGACAGAAGGAACAAGAGGCGTGGACATGCAGCTGCAAGAAGCACTCATACAACGAGAGCCGCAACAAGAGGCACATATACGATGCTACGTGATTGCACGGACGTCAATTCGTGCTATGGTGCGACATGAGGCACGGGCACAAACAAATAGCCGTGAACTCAACTACATACACAAAAAACCACATATGTGTTTCTGAGAAGCACCGGCCTCCGTGGTTTTACCGCAAGGTGGGATTCGACATTTATCCAGGGCATTCCGGGTTTTACAAGTGTAGGAAGAATCGTTTTTCACTTATATGTTGTGTGGCAGAGGCACGACTAATACTTGTGTGACGAAGGAATGTACGTCGAATGTACGTGACGTGAGGATTGATAATAGGCGTCCATTACTGATTTCAGGAATGTTTTTCAGTTAAATTTGAGAGGCATGAATGTGTTGACGGAACAGGCACGGTTATGTCTGAAATAGTTGCAAGGTCGTCCCTAAGGTGTCCTATACGCTTCACAGTTACAAGCACGGTCGTCGTACTTGTCGAGGCATGGAGGTGTAGGATGGAGCCTATGCCTCTGCGATAGTCACATCCCATATTAAGAAGGAAGCAAATCTTCATAGACTCGATACGTCGGAAGCTGGCCGTAAGGCACGGACGTGATTCTAAGGGAGGTACGGACGCGAAGGATCGTGATGCAAGCACGTGAAGGTGTGCCTCTGTTTTCAAGAAGCTTTCATTAGCACGTTTTCATTGCGGGAGCCATGGCCTATGAGTTCCATGTGTCTTCGAAGGCATTCGGCCTCATTAACGGACCTGAAGCCAATTTACGCACGGTCCCCATAGGAGTGGAGGCACAGAAGTGCTTCCGTGGGTGTTTTAAGTAGTTGGTGTTATTGACGGACAACCGTGCCTCTGTAATGTTCTTCTTTGAGGGTCACGGGCGTAAGCAATGTTTTGCAAGGAGAATAAACACCTAACTACCTCTGTATTCAAAATGTTTTTCTAAAGTGTTGCATACAAACTATTTTTAATATTGTGTGTGCAATGGTTTGTTAGAACATTGTGCACTGCTTTTAGTAGCATTTCGTAATTGTTGTCCCTGCATTTCGACGCTGCATCCACAAAGATACTAGTGCATGTGCGTTACGCTAATCGTATAGCATCTGTACTGTGTTTATATTTTTTAGTTCACGCCAATATATTCTAATAATAGAAAACTCCAACATTGCATTGAAAATAAACTTGTTTAGAACATATGTAAACTGGAAGCAAACTACTCCCTCCATCCCAAAAAACATGTCGCGGGCGTAGTTCACCGGTAATTTTGCAAAAAACCCCTCGTGGTTTCAAAAGCGTTTCAAACAAGTCCCTCCGCCCCGTCTTCTTCCTCCGCCCGTCGCCTGCGCGTCGCCAGGGGCCGGCGCCACCCAGCTGCGTGATTCGCCAGGGGCCGGCGAGCCCAGCTGAGCTCCTCCTCCGTCGCCAAGTACCTGCTCTCGCCGCCTTCGCCAATTATCTCCTCTACCGCCGCAGCCCAGACCTGCGCCGCCGTGGTCTCCTCCCGCTACCTGCGGGCTTTGCCGGAATCTCCTGCCATGTCTTCCTCGAGGCCGCGCGCTTCCCTCCTGGAGCCCCCGTGCATCCTCCTGGAGCCCCCGCGTGCGTCCTCCCTCGCGCTCCATGGATCCTCCCCGAGCTTCCGCCACAGTGCGCCGCGATCCCCATCTGCATCGCTGAGCTTGCCTCGACAATCCGGTGGACCAGGAGCTTGCCGGTGGAGATCTGCTCGTGCTGCTGCTGCTGCTCCTTCTCCCCTGCCCATGCTGCTGCTCCTCCTCTGACCCTGCCCGTGCTGCTTCTCCTCTTCTGATCATGCCCGTGCTGCTATTGCTGCTACTCCTCTGCCCTTTGTAGAAGGTACATTACTTATTCATCAGAGAGCATGATTAATTCAGAGATCAGATGATGCTAATTCAGATGATGCCAATTCAGAGTGAAACTGTAAAATACAGAGGATGCAAATTGTTGTAGCACTAGCAGCATTCATAAAACAGTCCAGGTTAAAACTTTGTAGCACTAGCAAATTTAGATGATGCCAATTCAGGTTTGTAGCACTAGTAGCATTCATAAATCAGTCCAGGTTAAAACTTTGTAGCACTAGCGAATTCAGATGATGTCAATTCAGGTTTGTAGCACTAGCGACATTCATAAAACAAGAGCCTCATTCCGCAGATGTGAACCATGTTAAAACTTTCAAAATTGTCCAAGATCACCCGGTTAGCTGGATAAAACCATCATCAAGTTTTGGACAACCATGGGACAAAGGGACAACTGGCTTTATGGCGCCATTGGGTGCAAGGGCAGTTTGTTGAGGTGCTCATGAGTCCCCGATGCTCCGAGCAAGTCGCCCAAATGACTAAAAAGAAAGTACACACACTTATTAATTACTGAAATCGTAGCTGCTCGGGTGTTCGAGTAAATGAGTAGTATGGTTTTGTGCAGAGCAACTGTTGCCAGCCACAAGAAGAAGCCAATTAGACAAACTTCCATAGCTTATGATGTTGCTCTGTTTAACTGAAGCACTAAACCCGACTAGAATTGCAGTACTAGCTTTGAGTGAAAAGAGAACAATGGAGGTCATATATTATGTCAACAAAATAAATACAGAGGAGGTCGTACTGGGTGCCTAAATGAGCATTTAGCATTCGCGATGTTGCCATTGAACCAATACCAGCAACCCCTAAGGGTCTCCTTGTCACTACTGTTTTATTCATTACGATTCATGTTATCAAAAGTAAATACCAGTTTCATAGTGAATGCTAGCTCCAAAGTAACCAAGGCAATTAAGTTTAACTCTTAAAATACCCTCATCAAGTCTATTTCTCACTACCAAGCTCTACTTAGGAAAACAATAAAAGCATAACAAGCCAAGTCAATAAAAGGGCAAAAATAACCGTGAATCTGCAAGTTGGAAGCCATGGCCTTGCAATTGCCATCAATCAAGTGGATGAAGTGGCTTGCCCTGTTTAAATGGAGGGTCACAAAACTCCTGGTCTTCACCTCCTGAATTATTTCTCTCTGGAAATAATTTTTCAAAGCATTTTCAATAAAGAGAAAAATAACAAAACTCTATCTAGAACATCTAGACAGGTCAAATAAATCCCAAACTTTGCAAATAGAAAGGAAATTAAATAAAAATAATATTGCAAAGAGAATCAATTGATTTGGACTTATAGTTTAGGAGATATTCATGGTCAAGGTTGGGATTCTCACTGTAAGTTGGTTATCTTGGTTTGCATGTACTCCTCATTAGGAACATGAGGAGTACTTGACCAAGAGCTGCTGCTGCTGGTTATTAGGAACATGGAGTACATGTATGGAAATGAATCATTTATGGAGTACTATGAAAACATGTGTTGCTGCTGCTGTTTTTGTGTTGTCTGCTGTTATTACTTGAATTTGAAATATGATCTCAGTTTAGATGGAGAATGGAAATTAGAAAACAAATACAGTAAATTGTTGAGTAACAGAGTTGAAGGCAAACTAGAATACAAATATGACCTCATTTGAATTCAGTTAGAGCAAATTGTTCAGTTACAGAAATTTTTGGTAATTTCAGTTAACTGAATATTTCTGTCCTCAGTATTTGCTTTGCACAAATGAGCTTTAAGTATAATCTATCTATTTTCCTTCTTGATTCAACATATGTAACATTATGCATCTTGATTGTATAAGCAAAATAGACTCCAAATTTGAAGAAAAATGATGTTGTTGATCTTAGAATACTCTTTTTGTGTGTGTGTATTGTTTTTATGGTACCATGGTGTACTCATCTTTTGTCATCGATGGCAAGAACACATGAATATGGATTTGAACTTGATGCCTCAAGAGGAAGAACATGAAACCATTGATTTGAAATTGATGCCTCAAGAGGAAGACGATGAAGGTATTAATTTGAATTGGATCCATGAAGAGGAGGAACCTCAAGTGACAGAGAATGTAGCTATGGATTTGAACTTGATGCCTCAAGAGGAAGGCGATGAAGATATCAATTGGATGCCTCCAGAAGATGAAGGGAAAGAGGACGAAGCTCAAGAGGAAGAGGATGAAGTTATGAATAGGATACTTCAAGAGAAGAGAAGAGACTTGTCAGAGATAAGGAGAGGCATGGTGTTTACTTCGCTTTGCTGGTAATCGAGCTCAGAGATGGGTCTGTTCAACTAGACGACAAGCTGCTAGTCTCAAACCTGTTGGACGTAAGTGTACGATCTGTTGAAAGAATCTGGGAAAAAGCCAAAAAGCAAATTGCCGTTGGCAAAGAAGTAGATGTCTCAAGCAAGAAGCCGTGAAGATCCGCCGAAAGAGAAAGGAGCTGGATCTAGAGAGGACCTCAACAATACCACTAAATAAAAGAAGGACAATTCGATCTACAGCACGGTCTCTAGGTGTGGCCCGATCGACCCTACATAAGAGGTTCCAGTTGAATGAGCTCAACCGCATCACAAGCACCGTGAAGCCTCACCTCAAGCTAGAGAACAAGCTTGCGAGATTGAAATTTTGTATGTCCATGGTTGATGACAATTGAATCTCAACTTCTCGGGCTATGTTAAAACCAATGAAGAATATGGTTCACATTGATGAGAAGTGGTTTGACATGACGAGAGTGAAGAATAGTTACTATGTACTTCCAGGAGAACCTGAGCCGAAGCGCACCGTGTCAAACACTCACAGCATTGGGAAGGTGATGTTCCTAACAGCTGTTGCCAGGCCTCGATATAACAATGAGGGGGAGCTAACATTCGACGGGAAGATTGGCATTTGGGCATTCGTTGAAGAGACTGAGGCGAAGCGGACAAGTCATAACAGAACAAAGGGAACAAAAGTGTTGACATCAGTGAAACTAACTAGGCCTGTGTGCGTAGATTATCTAATCAATAAGGTTATCCCGCAATTCAGGATAAGTGGCCCGACGATGACGAGGGAGCAACAATATTCATCCAACAGGATAATGCAAAGCCCCATGTCCTTCCCGATGATGTAGCTTTTCGAGAAGTCAGGAACAAACTGATCTTGACATCCGATTGCTACAACAGCCCCCAAATAGCCCTCGAGTTAAATTGTTTGGACCTCTGCTTCCATACCTCTCTCCGCCTCTAACCGACCGCAGGTCACCTACAAACATCCGAGGAACTGGTACAGGTGTGGAAGAGGAATTCGAGAACTACGATCCGCATAAGTTGCATGTAAGCTTTATCACACTAGAAGCGCTTATGTTTGAAGTTATGAAAGACAAAGGAGGAAATCAATATAAGTTGCCCCACTTGCACAAGGATCGCATTCAGAATGCGGCAGGAAATCATCGGTGTATATTGCATAATCGGGTAGTTGTTGATACTAGGGACATTATAGAAGAAATGGAAATTGCAATAGGAAAAGAAAATGAAAGGGAAGAATTGGCTAAAGAAGGGAAAAGAAAGAAAAGTAAAGGGAAGGGAAGGGAAGATGTGGCCAGAGAAAGAATGTAGTCAAGAGGGGGCAAAGAGGCCCTTATGTCATGTAGTCAGGTGCTCCTTGTGTATGTCTTGTCTAATCTTGTGTCAAGATGGGACAAAGATGCCCTTATGTCATGCCCTTGTGTATGCCTTGTCTAATCCTTGTATATCAACTCCTTGTTGGAATTTATTGGAATTATCTGGGTTATTTGGCTTAATTATTTGAATTAATTTGGGTCATTTGGATTAATTAAATTAATTGGATTTATTTGAATTAATTTGGATTATTTGAATTAATTTGTGTTATTTGGATTTATTTGAATTAATTAGAATTAATTTTGGTTATTTGCATGGTCTATTTGCTTTCAGTGTTGTTCCTTTTACTTCTTGGGTTTCCCTAGCCATCAATATTTCTTTTCTCTATAATATGGCGAACACCTCCCCTTTTCCTAGCATTTAAAAAGAAAATGATCACCTAATCTAGTCTGTGATGTGACAAATGGAGGGGCATCAACCTGAACCTGTCTGATGATGCAATTTTTGGGGTTCACATATCATACAAGTTCAGAGATAAAAACAACATCTCCTAACAATCTACTCTAGGATAAAAATATCACATATCAAATGGAGTGACTCTGTTTAGAGCTAGCTTTCTTCCTAACAAAGTTACTGCTCCTAAATATGGACACACATTTTTTTGATTTACATTACTCCTATTCCTTCTTCTAAATAAGTTGCAGATTTCATGCACAAAGTGCTAGACAAGAGACATATGGAGTGAGTTTTTGCTTGTAAATCTGATCTTGCTTAAGCAAGTTTTTGATCAAACGCCTTCAAGAGACACCACAGATCATGGCCTCAACTTTGGAGTACAAAATGCCTATCGTAATAAATAGGAGTACATGCTCTAGAGGTATCTGGTTCTAGGCACCAGTCACAGTACCATCCAAGATTGTTAAGCTTACAAAATTGCTACTGTCTGCTTATTAACAGATCCACAGAAGTGCCAAATAAGATTATTGGGAAACTACATGCTCTAGAGGCTGGTTAGTTGCAATCTGGTTAGTTGAATTTGTTTTTGATAAGAATAAACATAAAGGACAAGAAACTTCACTGGAACTAAAACAGAATTTGTGATACACACAACAAGCATAACTTTTCTGCAATCCTCTGTGTAATTTGAAAAGAGGCTGATTTGTTAGAGCAGAGTAAACCTTGGAGAGGCCCTTGAGATTGGTCTTGCCATGTGCATCCTCCAGCACCAGGACCTCCTACTCCTTGGGCTCCAGCAGACCGAAGACGTGGGTGTCCTGCACCACCGATGGACGCCGCGAACTGCAGGATATCCTCCATGGCGACGGTGATCAGGCCTGGGTGGTCCTGCGACCCCTGCGAGAAACAAACAGAGCTAAAAGTAAACACAACTGAAAGTGGTTTGACAAACAGAGCAGAAATTTGAAATTAGATATGCATCTGATGCCCTGCATATGGTCTCTCTGAAATTGAAATGGCAAGAATGGTGGGCGCGTCTGATACCTTGAAGAGGTGATCTTTGGCGGCGCCGGCGCAGGGCCCGGATGCGCGGAGCCGACGGCGAGCACCACTACGGCGAGTTCGACGGTGAGCTCCTCCACCTTTTTTAACACGGTGAGCTCCTCCACCATGAGAATGTAGCCGTCCGTGGAGTGGAGAAGGGGCACCCGTGCTTTCTAGTGCTCGGGTCGATGGCGTCCATGGAGGGGGCGAGCTTAGTGGTCGACGATGGACAGATGGGGATAGTGGTCTCCAAAAATTGAACCTTGAAGGGTGGTAGCAGAGGGGAACGATGCGGCGGGCGGAGGGGAGGGAAACGTGGCGGAGGCGTGGGGTGCCGGGGAGGGGGGAGCGACGTGGGGCGGTGGGAGGGGGAGCCGTGGGCGGGGGCAGGTGACGGCGCCGTGGGCGGGGGCGGGCGCGACCAAATCGGCTGGCGTCGGAGAAGAGTGAGGAAGGAGAGAGAGGACCGCGGGTTTGGTCGGTAAAACAACGAGGGGTAAATTGTAAAAACGGCACTGCGACATGTTTTTCGGGACGGATGGAGTACAAGGTTAACTGCGACACAAGCAAATCTAAATTTAGAACAAGCAAATGGTAGTCTTGAGAGAAAGCAAATCTAACGAGAAATCTAGAATGGCATGAGCAATCTTCTAGATACTTTTCTTGGCCGGGACCACCTGCTTCAGTAGTCGTAGTCGCCCCAGGACCTTGCGCGCTTCCTGGACTGCTCCTTCTCGAGTTTTGCCCGGCGGAGCCCTTCCTGGATAGTGGTGAGGCGGCTCCATATCTCGTACGCAGTGTAAGCATATTTTGCCGCGTAGTCGATGTGCCTAATGGTCAGGGGCATGCACGCCCAGCGCTGGTACTCTGCGTTGGTGATCTTCTTCTTCATGTCCTTGTAGTAGTCGTGGACAAGGATGCCTGAGACATCCCCAAGGGAGTCCCGAGGCTTGGTAGCTGTAGGCACCCTCCATTCCTTCTGGTTGTCGAGGAAGTGGGCGATCTCCAGGCCGACGCGGCCGAGCATCTCTATGTCGCCGTCGATGGAGAAGCCAGCAAACGTGTACCTGGGGTCGGCGAGGAAGTTGTCGAACCTGGTGCAGTTCTTGTCGGCGGCGTTCAGTTGAAAGAGCAGCACCGGATGATCCTTGCCGACGGAGAGCTGGACGAGGGCTAGTTTCTGATCTTGGCCAACGTCATTGGTATACTCCACATCAACTCCAACGATCTTGTGGCGCTCGAATTCGAGGTGTCGCCCGTACTGCTCGATGATGGTGGCCGCCTTGTGCAACTCGTTGGTGTGGATCACTTGCAACTTGGTGTTGCCGTGGGCCTGCACCTCGAATTCCTTGGTGAATCCCATGGCCCGGAGCAGTTCGTCCTCCTGCAACCTGGTATTTCATGGGGAACAGTGAGTGGGAGCGCAATGGCGATTTCTGTTGTTTGTGGAAGACAAGTCCGCAGCGGAAGTCTAAATTTAAGGGCAGGGAAGCGGCAAAGGAGTGCATGATTTCACTGTCGATGTGGTTGTG
Source organism: Aegilops bicornis (assembly GCA_021605145.1). NCBI lineage: Eukaryota > Viridiplantae > Streptophyta > Magnoliopsida > Poales > Poaceae > Aegilops > Aegilops bicornis. The sequence goes on along the minus strand of CM038675.1, from coordinate 832,266,291 downwards.
CACATCGTGGGTTCTGGATCGTGGTTTCGTCTCCCTGACGGTGCGGTTGTGCACATCCTGGGTTTTTGATCGTGGTTTTTCTTTATAAAAAATTAAAATAAAATCAACAGTTATGTTTTTAACAACCGTGTACATGTTCAGCCTCGTACTGCATGGATTTGGTTTAGATCACAACAATTTTCCATGCAATTCCTAGCATAACAACGTAGATGCGTCGCATTCAAACACGGAGAGAAGAAACCAACAGAGAGGAAAACGGATCGTAGCGAAAAATTCACATAGAAATTAAGAGAAAATGGACTAACCCTAGATCTAGAGGGAGAATCGAGAGAGAAGAGACGATGAACTTTACAGCGGGTGAGTGGGAGGGGGCAGTCTGGGTTGGCAGAAAACAGAACAGACACTTATAATACGCGCCTGCTCACTGACATGGGGCTACTGTACAGCGGCAAAGACAAGACTATTGGCTTATTATGAGCATAGAGGCATGCACGGACAGCACCAACACGCACGGACTTACATGAAAATAAGGCACGCCCATGACGCACGACCATGCTTCTGTTTTCTGAAGTACTTTTCTCTAGCACGGTCTCTCGGAGCGACATGGACGTGAAGCCATGGTGTGCATCGTCATGTAAGGATAAGAATGAGACACACGGAAAGGCCTCTGTATTCTAAATGTTCTCAGTGACGTGTTCATTGACAGAAGCGCGATCTTTAAACAGTTGGCGCACGGTTGTTCTCCTAGTTGTTATTGTTTTATCCTAGTTGTTTTTGCAATACACGACAACTCAGAGGTACAGGGGGTGAAGCCACAGTCGCGCAGTTCTCCGAGGAGAAGATGCACTGAAGTGCCTCTGTTCTCGCAACATTTTGAGCTGGTTGTTCACTAAGAGAGGCACGTGTGTATGTTCAAATGACGCAACACCGTGCTAGTGTTTCCGAGTTGTTAATTTCTGGCACGGCCTCTCGGAGGCACACGGTGCCTGCAATTAAAAGGGGCACGTAATTTTTTGCTTTGACGAATTCTTCGGATGCATGAGTTTTGTTCAATATGATAATGAGAATGGGAACCCAACATCTAAAAAGTGATTGGAGGTTCGTTGCTGACCTTATGTCATTATCACAACATTCCAAATGTTTTTATTGACGCGTTCGCACGGACGTATGATTTTCACAACCTCTCGATGCCGGTTCATTTCCTGTGGGGTGCACAGACGTCCTTCGGAGAGGCGCAGTTGCAGCAGTTGCAGGTTTGCAAATGACGATGTTGCTTTTAAAAGACAGAATTTCATGGCAAATAACTGAGATAAACAAGAGGATACTAGTTTGATTTTTGAGCATCTCTGTGAGCTGATTTCTTTTATCATTAGGTCCAGAAACATATGATCGATATTGAAAACAGAAAGCATAAACGTTTATATCCCTAATTTTAAAAATATGAGTTTACTGGCTCAAAAAAAAGCTTACAGACAGTACGGTGCAAAATGAGTGAGAATAGTTTGACCATGTTTACACAGTGCACTCATTCAATACAGCAAGTACATCTCTCCAGACTTGTTTTCAGTGTCCACAGTTGAATGGATCTGGCAAATCCAGATATTCAACACCTGTGTTTTTTAAATCCATGTGCATATGCTTGCAAGTTGTTGTTAATTTAAGCTTGGCACAATTAGAAGCCCTTTTGTCCATCTGAAGTGCCTCTTCTTGCCGTTTGTAAAATTCACGAGTGAAATCTCTGCGCAGGCCAAACTTAAGCCTAATTGTCAGTAGCATCCTAGCATTGAGAACAAAGAATGTCACAAATGCAATGTTTGCTTCTATGACTTCATAGTCTTCCAGCGTTAATGTCCTCAAACAAATGTCGTGATTATTGAGAAACACCAACTGCTTTTGGCGACATTCATTTGTTATACCTCTTTGATCCCATCCTCCCCCGTAAACACACATGAAGAGCAAACTGAGCAGTTAGTGCCAGTATATTATGTATATTGTGTGTGGTCTTTCAACGTGTGTGAAATCATCACCTCGATAAACAAGTTTTGCAAGCATTGAAAGCATCACAGCAAGTCAACAATCTCATCCAGATTAAAGCATGTCTGTGAGATAAACAAGGTCTTGACAGAATCCAGCACCGCGTGTAGGCTACTTATGCAGAGACCCTTCATTGAGCACATAACGAGATATTATTAGCTCGTGGATGTGAATCTCAAGTGCTTTTGAATAACGCAGATCAAAGTAACATGCAGAGGCAGTACCTGAATAACTGTAGAACCAATGATGATATTTGTTTCGTTGGGAAATTCAGAAATTTTTCCTAGTGTGTCCAACACAGGCGCGAACACAACTGTTATTTGTAGTTGTGCATCTACATAATCATGTATCAGTCTCCGGAGGCAAGGCGCATCCTCAATGATCAGTTTTCCTCCGTCGCAACGAATGCCAATGCTTACAAGCCTAGCTGAGTTTATTCGTAGACAGCTGAATTTCTTGTTGCAAACAAGCAGCGAACCTTGCAGGCGTGGAAACCGTGGTGGATGAACTTCCGCAAGGAGACATCCGATATATAAACCTCCACCAGCGGAAGTCTCCTGAGCAGTGGGAGGCAAAGCATTTCTACTAGATTGTCTTCTAGTTAGCACATGGCGAAGGTGACGGTGTAGAGAGACGAGCGAAATTTAGAGATGGATGCTGGTGGCGACGGCATAGAAGAAGGGATTCTGCCTGTTGATGGCCCTGTATAGAAGAAATTTGGGAATATATGATAGAACTCTAAAACCTGGAGTTGGTCCAGATGCCGAGACAGGAAGAACTCATCGACGCCACAAGGTTGGCACTGGAGGTAGCTTGTCGGGATGCAGAGGCAGCGAATAGGGCCCTCGTGATCAGAGAGGACAGATACAGGAAGAGTAAAGTCATCAGCGATAGATTCTCCATGACGGTTGCAACTAAGATGTCGGCATTGAGTTCCGAGGTATGTTTCCTGGACGATTTCCTTGCCCGGGAGAACGCGGATGATTTGGCAGTAGATTTTTTCCAGAGATCTCGTAGAACGAGTATCAAGGATCACACGGAAGTCGATGTCGAGTGGTGCGGTGTGCCATATACGGCGCCACCGAGATGCGAGCACTGGGGTGCGCATGCCTTCCTTTATGGGCAGATGAGAGATGATGTTGCCGAGGATGGCGTCTGGGAGATCGCTGATGCGGTCCGAACCAGACTCAACATGGTTCTCGGATCCAGTGGGCGCGCCACGGTCGCTCCTCTTAGCGAGCTCAGAGGGCACGGGTACAACCGTGAAATCCGTCTTCTTGTTGCTAGAGGCACGCTTCCTCGTCTCCATTGCCGAGCTCGTGCCGCCTCCGTTGCAGCTCCCTGTGCGGTGGATTTGGGAAGAGGACTAGGGTTTTACAATTCACAAAGACGACAATATATATACGTACCTAATCTATAAGATTTTGACAGACGTGGTGGAATAGTCAAGGCTTGGACGGACGTGCGTCTGGACGAGGCACAGCTATCAACCGTGCAGATACAATAGAAGTTTGGTGGTAGAGCCAAGCTTCGGCATACTCAGATAAGGACGCACGGTTGTGCGGTGTGTAGAGACATGGTGGTGTGGAGCCATGACACGGTGGCAAGTGTCATGTGAGGCACGTGCGTGCAGGCGTTGGGGGCACCTAATTGCAGTCTCTGCAGGCCCCGACCCCATTGAAGCCTCTACAGACATAGGTATCAACTCCCTGGATGCACAAAAGTGTGGTGGCAGAGGCATGGCTGCGAAATCTCAGTTGAAGAGGCACGGTTGTGGAATCTGTGGATCCACGTCCCGTGTGTCTCCAGGGGAACGTAAAAGCCACGACTCGTGGCACGTGAAGCACAAGGGTGCAGGATCCGGAGGCACCGAAGTCTGGCCTCTACAGGCACGTACGATTGTCAACCTTCTGAATGCACAAAATAACGGTGGCAGCGGCATGGATCCGAATACTCAGCTCCGGAGGCACGGGCGTGTATTCTCTGCAACCACAACGGTCATGGCAAGTGTCATGTGAGTCACGTGTATTGAAACACCGGAGGCACGATAATGAAGCATCTTAGGCACGAGTGTCAACCCAACAGTCACGGCTTATGTGACATGAGGCACGTAGATGCAGGCGGGCGCCGGAGGCACTGTTGGGGAGCCACCACACGCACGTGCGTGGTGTTTCCCCAGGCCTGGCTTAGTATAAACCCTCTCTGGGTGTAGGAAAGTGTGCGCAGAAGGCGCCAAAGTAAGGCCTCTACATGTACGTGTACCAACCTTCTTGGTACTCAGTTAGAAAATCACGATTGTGAAGTTTCTAGAGAAAGTCTGAACTCAAGACGAAGAACAGCCGTCATGTCACGAGACACATGGTTTTATTGGCCTACGAATCACGGACTTGCTTCGGTATTGGAAAGGTTCCTACCGACGAGTTCATTATCAGTGGGAATATGGTACTGTACTAACAAAGCATTACTAGGGAAAACCCTAGTAGTAGTGCGGGTTTTGAGGCTAGCAGCAGCGCGGGTGGCCGTGCTACTAATAAGGCGCTGCAGCTAACTTATAGTAGTAGCGCGGCCCGTACCCGCGCTACTACTTTTGACGATATCAGCAACGCTTTTTGTGAACGCGCTACTATTACCTAGCTGTAGCGATTTCGCAGTCCCTCACTACTACTATATCTTTCATCATTTTCCCCCCGTACCCCTTTCCCTTTCAGTTTCCCTTTCAGATACTAGATACTAGGTACTGCTAGTAGATATCAAATTCATAAACCATTACTGGGTAGTACTCCCTTCGTTCCAAATTACTCATCGTGGTTTTAGTTCAAACCACGACGAGTAATTTGGAACGAAGGGAGTACTAGATAACAATTTCATGCATAGTCAACATGCATCCTCAAGCAGTACAAGGTCATATCAACGGCGATCATCATATGTAGTTCTAGATGATATCGACGACGATCATCATATGTAGTTCTAGATGATATAGCCACACACATATGTAGTTCTAGATGATATAGCCACACACACATATGTAGTTCTAGATGATATCAAGACAATCACCATCCTCCCGCCCGGGCGGTTGGTGTTCCTGATAGTAATTAGGATGGCCTGTCCAACACGAAGATTCTTGCCATCGAGGAATTTCTTCCACCCAACCGAGTTTAAGTTTGTGTGACCGTCCGTGTCCACGCGGTAAGTACAGGTTGTGACGGAGCCCCTTGCAGTAAGGCATAGTCCAGCTGAGCCTTCTTCATCAGGCTCGATACCATAACTCACAGATATGCTCTTTGCTGATTTTTGAATAAGAAAAACATATCAATTAATAAATAGCCTCGCAAATAAGTACATATGGATTATCTACACTATTAATAGTTTCCTTAGATTCTACCCTAATAAGCATGTGATCGAACTCTACACTAAAACATATCATCGACTAGATTCCACACAACATACCATATCATTGGACTGTACACTAAGTATTTCATCGGATAATTTGCATTTGTAAGTATAGCATACCATATCATGTCGATCAACCATGGTATTTGTCAATCGGGTCACGAATGGCACCCCGACAAAGTCAGCACGTGGCGGAATTATGTCCCACAGGTTGGACACCTCCTCCTCGCTCAGCCTTGTTCTTTGAGCTACGATGGCTTCATGAAGTGGGTCCTCATCATCTTCATCGAGTGGGTCCTCATTATCTTCATCATCTTCATCATCTTCGTCATCTTCATCATCTTCCACCAGGTTGAGATAAATGACAGCCAACTTGGGTCTTTTCTCGCTCTAAAGGAGAAGCTGATCAACTCACCACCAAGAAGACGCATGCGAGCGAGGAACGGGCCCATCCATCTCCTCCAATCTGTGACATATTGCGTCCTTTCTCGACCTCCATAGTGTACGGCCCCCAGAGCCTCAAATGTCACAAAGGTGTCTCTGTTAGCTTGTTGAATTTCAACCTCACATTGCATGGGACGATCTGTAAGAAAAGCAAAATGACACAATGCAGTAATGCCAACACTAAAAATAAAATAGTTGTTACATTTCATCTAATTTCTTACCGCTGCATGATGAAAACTCGGCTCAAAGTAGATGCCGAACAGCTTGCTGGGCCAGTAAGGTTGTCAAGCGCACCTTGACTTGCACAATGACATAGTGGTGGTGGTGGTGGCGCCATTTTCCTAAAGCAATATGAGCAAAGGATTAACGATTAGATGACAAGGTACCACCTACCAAAGCATTTCGATGGCACCTATTGCCTAAGATAATTTATTAAAAAAACAAGTGGCAAATTTATCTAAATTGGCACCTACATTTTGCCAAAAATATAACTTATTACAAAAAAACAAAAGCATCTACCTATCCATGTACAGAAAAAATAACAATAAAATGGTGGATACTAAATCAACTAGCATACTAAATCCACTAGCATACTAAATCAACTAAATGACACAATGTTCTAAATCAACTAAATCTACTAGCCTACTAAATCAACTAAATCAACTAGCCTACTAAATCAAATAAATGAAAATGTTCTAAATCAACTAGTCTACTAAATCAACTGAATCATATCAACTAAATCAAAATGTTGCATATAAACTAGCCTACTAAATCAAAATGTAGCAGGGATGAGGGAGAAGGAGGGGCGACTCGAGGAGGGAGTAGAGAGTATGACGGAGGAGGAAGGTGGAACGAGGAGGGGCCGGCTGGCGGCGAGTGGAGGGAGGACGGAGGAGGAAGGCGGAGCGAGGAGGGGCCGGCCAGCGGCGAGTGGAGGGAGGACGGAGGAGGAGGCCGGTACCGAGTCCAGCGAGGAGGATGAGGTGACGGCGGCGCAGATCGGAGGAGGGGCGACGGGGGAGGACCGGCGGCGCGGGGGGTTGAGGGGGAGATCGAGTGAGTGTGTGGATCTGTGGGTTATTGCGACTAGTTAACTAAGCAGCAGCAGTTATTGCGTAAATGTGCTGCTGCTACGACCCGTAGTAGTAGCGCTCTTTGTATTAACGCGCTGCCGCTATAATCGCCTCATGGGCGGCGCTGGGGAATTTTAGCAGTAGCGTCTTTGAGTGTAACGCTGCCATCGATAAACTTGTTTCAGCAGCGAGTTTTGTCCGCGCGCACTACTGCTACTTAGCAGCAGCGCCTGATTTTAAAGTGCGCTGCTGGTAAGATTCTGTGTATAGGCTTTTCCCTAGTAGTGAAGAGTCAGTGTCGTGTCGGTAAAATACTCAGAATCCATCCGCTGAAACATTCAATGTGCTAGAAGGTATGGACGTTTGCACAGTCACAACACTTTCATTTGCATAGTCACAACACTTTCTGGTCAAGGATTGTTATGGCAAGCTTACAGACGGTACAAAATACTACAAGGGTTGTCTGTTCGTGTTTAGACAAAACGCACGTTCAAAAGGGCGCAACAACATGTAAACCTGCAACCTTGAACAACTTACTCCAGCTTTGTATTCAGCAGTCACAGCTGAATGGGTCCGTCAAATCCAGGTATTCAACACGCGTGAGTTTTAAATAAAAGAACCGGTGCTTGCATGCTCCTGACAATATAAGGCGAGCACGTTCAGAAGCCTTTTTGTGCCATAGAATATCCTTTTGATGCTTTTCATAAAATTCTTCAGTGAAGTCTTGGTCGAAACGGTAGTTAAGCCTCATGGTCTCAAGCTTGCTTGCACTTAGAACAAAGAATCTCAGAAATTCAATGTTTACCAAGCAGGGTTCATAGTCATCCAGCGTTACTGTCTTCAAACGAAAGTCATCTCGTTTGACAAACGGTTGGTGCTTACGACGCCATGTATTTGTTTCTTCGCAATAGAGTCCTCCCTACATGTACATGAAGAATGAAAATACTTAAGCTCTAAAAACAGAGATTTTGTCGAATGAGCATCCAGTGTAAAGTATTTATTGATTTTTTTGTACATACGAGTGTATGTAATACTAAAACATGTCTAGCCATGGGTGTATCAATTTACAGACGAATGCAAGACAAGCTTTTTAAGACATACAATAGAAGTAGTACAGTATGCATGTTATGGGTTTTCAATGTGTGCGAGAATCATCACCTCGATAAACAAGTTCTCAAGGCTTCGAAAGCATTGCATGAGGGAAACGGCCACGTCCACTTCAAAACACACCTTAACGAGCAAAGTCTTGACCGTTTGAAGCACTGTTGACAGGCTGACTGCCGGCAAACCCTGTATGGTGCATGCATAACAATTTTAAAAATTGAAAAAAATGTTCTATTACATGAAATTTGTTTACTCGGACAAATGCAGCTGAAAACTAGGTACCTGGATAACTGTAGGGTTACGCGCGACCTTGGATTCAGAGAAAAAATCATGAAATTTGCCCAGAGTCTCCAGTTTAGGTGCAGACATGACAGTTATCTGCAAGTTGCTGCTGATAATATCTTTAAGCAACCGCTGAAGTGACGGGGCATCCTCTATAACAAGTTCGCCATGTCCACAAATAATTCCAATGCTTACAAGGTTACATGAGTTTATTCAGATGCAACGGCTTTCCATATTCCAAGTAAGCGAAGGCACCGGAGTGCGGGGCAACTAGAGTGGATTATGCTTTCAAGCGAGATGTCCGATATACCAACGTCCACAAGTGAAAGTCTCTTGAGCAGTGGTAGTTTAAGAGCCTTACGTAACTGTCTGGTATTTGGCAAAGAGCAAAGGTGGCGGTGTGTAGGGAGGATGCAAAGCGAGAGAAGGATGCCGGCGCAAAAGGCGCGGATGATGGTTGTGTGAGTGGTCGTACGACACACTCTCTCACGAAATCTGGGAATGTGTAATAGACCTCGAGCACCTGGAGATTGTTCGGTTTGTATGATTTCAGCCAGGCATCGACGGCGGAGGGTCTGTACTGGAGGTAGCACGCCGGTATGCAGAGACGGTGAACTGCGCCCCCATGGGCGGAGAGGATGGCTTCCGGAAGGGTCGTATCGTCAGTGCCAGATTTGCGAGGGCACCGAGTTCCGAAGTGCCTTTCGCGGGCGAGCTCCCAGGTAGGAGGCGCCACGGAGATTTTCTCGATATGAACTGTTTCTAGAGGCTTAAAAAGACGAGCGGCAGGGATCTCACGGCAGTCGAGATTCAGAGGAGCGGTGGGCCATAAAGGACACCATCGACGAGCGAGGATGCGAGTACGGATGCTATCCCTGATGGGGAGACGAGAGATGATCTCACCTAGGATGACGTCCGGGAGATCGCTGATGCGGTCGGGACGAGTTTTTTCCCGTGCTCCTCAGATCCGGTGGGCGGACCCTCACCGGTGCCCGTCGGTACCGCCAAACACCCAGCAAAATGCGTCGTTGGTGGCACAAGCCTTGCCCTCTTGGTACGAGAAGCATCGGACTCCATCTAGGAGCGACGAGTGCGGTGGATCTGGAAAGACGGTTTGGAGGACGGAGGTGTTGCAAAACACCATTTATCAGAAAACGTAGTAGTATTTTTTAAGTGATGTCGCTGCGAGAACAGTGACATCGGACGATCAACAACAAGTCGGACTCCATGCCTCCAATTGATTCACGCACATGCCTCTCCGAGCAGCGTGTCACTACAAACATACTGAACATGGACATACGATCGCAGCTCTTCTTTTTGACATGGGATGCACGGCCGCAAGTCTTCTTCCTAATATGGCACCGTGCCTCTGCTTGCTCGACCAACGTGCCTATCTGAGGACAAGACTCAGCTGAAATAATGACAACTGGGAGGGACAGTCGTACCCTCTTATACTACATGACCGTGCCTTCACTAACTTCACGGTTGTGCCTCTCTTACTGCACAAAGTCAGCTAAGTTAATCAAAGCACAGAGGCATGACCATGAGTCTTCTTAACACAGGACTGAACCTGCACTAGGTTCAAGTGCCTCTCTGAGCAAACATGTTGAACCAAGAGACACACCCACAACAACAACAACAACAACAACAACAACAACAACAACCAGAACAACAACAACAACGACAACAACCACGTTTAGGATATCATCTGCTTTCAGTACCATAGGCTTAATAAGAATTTCAACTGATAAGTTCTATTAGGTATGTACTATGAGGATTTCAACTGCACTCATAGTTTGAAATGACACACGTACGATACTTAACTTAATACCATAGTAGTTCAAATTTATGTGGTCTAAAGACCGGTGATCACAAGTGAGAGCGAGTCCTCCCCGCGCACAGTGTGCCACTCGATACTGATGAGTACAACGCAATCAACTGTCAGCCTGGCTGCATTTGCAAAAGCAGAAATCCCGGTGATCGCCATCCTTCCATCTTTGTGTATACAGTAGGTGCCAGGCAAATCAATGCTGCTGAAAATTTGAACAAGCCTGATGCTGCCCTTGAGAGGCAAATATCCAAGCTTCATCCTAAGATCATTTGTAACAATAGCTGGGATTTTCTGTACAATAACAAATTATTCTGGCATTAGATTACGAAGACACGCATGTTGACTGTGGTTTAAAGAAAGAAACAACGACGTACCAAACGGTCTATGTGAACGTTGGTGAAACATAGACGGTGCACAAAGGTAATGGCAAGGATGTGTTTAGCATTTAGGACTAGTTTAATCATGTAAGCCATGTCGATATAGCAAAGTTTTATGCCCCGGGTGTAGACTGTCTCGTCTATGTAGCTCCTTTCTGATAAACTAGGGCCTTCGAGGGCTAAGTAAATACAACCATGTATTAGCCACCATGTGTGAAGCAGTGAATAAAGCAGTTAAACTAAAATAAACGAATATTGGCTTTTAAAAGGGAAATTTCAGTTTTAAACTACATTGTGAGTACAAAGAAAGTTTTAATACATTATATCACAGAGATTAAGCACATAGATATCAACGGCATGCCACAGTAAAATTATAATAGATAAATGTTAAACCAGAACAAATATTGATAAGCGATCAGAACGCATCAACGGAAGGTTTGGAAAACGCTTTGTGACCTCCTCGAGATTCACTCAACATCAAGTCAATTAGAAAGAAGAAATCTTCTGCTTGCAAATCCAATTTTATAATATCACCATAAAACAGATCATAGTCATGTATCAACTTTTCCCATCCAGGTCCATGAAACTTAGACCTGTGGTTGCAATCTGTAAACTTAATCTTGTAAGACAATTCCTCAGTAGTGCCGAACACAAGGTCAAAATCTTCGTCTTCAAAACCATCCTCGAAAGCTTCATCTTTCCATAAAGAGATCAAAGGAAGGACCTGTTTCCGGTAGTAGCATGGGACATACTGCATAAAAGTAAAATTAAGACAAAGGTAAATAAATGTTTTACTGATTTTCAGAAGAAAAAAATGCATGAAAGTGTTTTTTTCCTTAAAATTTCATGGATTTCAGGCACGGGCACAGCCACCATCTATGACATTTAATTAAACCTATACAAAACAATTGAACTTCTAATTACATTACATCAAGGCCTATAAAATAAAAACAAGCATGCGCAATATAGTTCGCTCCGAACGAATACGTGTGGTTGCTGACTGCGGAATAAAGATAACTTACCAGGCATGACTCATAAGAACGAGGCAAAGACACAATCAAGAAAGATTGGGCAACATCAGATTCAACACCGGGACAGTTGAGGTTCCTGCAAACATCACACGCCATCTTTGTCTGCGAGATGTAACAATATGTAAGACTCAGGTTCATTAATTATTAAAAAAATTGTTTCAACACTCCACTAATGGCACAAAGAATTAAAGGACTGTATATCACTGATACACGCTTGTTTCAACGAGTAAGAGCAGAACGAATGCTGCTACGGTGATATCCCTCGATCTTAGTGTTTCTGTAAAAAAATGAAAAAACACACACAGAGCTCCTCAAATCTACAAGCTTGCGGCGAACTAACTGAAAAAAAATCAACTGTTGCCCTCCAAGATTATTCCCCCTATAGAACCTCTTAAAGGAGGTAAGATATTAACACATAAACTAATATTAAAAGGGTAACATAAAACAAGAATCCATCTAAAAATACACAGCGCGGAAGGCGTAAGTATTAAGCAGAGGGGAGAAAACTTACTGTATTTCAGAGCAAGAAGGCGAATCATAGATCCATCTATGTCGACTATAGAGTGAGGAAGACGAAGCAAGAAAGACGGAAGGAACCAGAGAAGTAGGGGAGCGGAAGAGCAAGTGACTCTTGAGAGAAGACGAACAAAACGATGTATTTATGGAGTAATTATGGAGAGGGAAGTAATTTTTTGTACTCGCTCGCCAAAGCTGAAACAAGTACCGACAATAGTAAATGGCTCCTTGCCATCCCAGCGCAAAAAAAAGGGACGGAGGAGGTGGGTGGTGGTTGGTGGGTCTGGTGAGTAGGTGGAGTATTTGGTCGAGCCGGACAATGTCGAAGTCCTCTCGCTCTCTCACTGTATCTCTTCCCCCCTCCCTCTCTCTCTCTCTCTCTCTCTCTCTCTCTCTCTCTCCTCTCGAATTCGACGCCGCCTACGACATCGCATCTGCTCACATCCTCCGGGCCAGGTCGACACAAAAGTTTGGACAAGAGGGGAGGAAGGAAGGCTTGAACTTCCTTGAGCTGGATTTTGATTTCTATGTAGGTGATTTCCTGCTACATGCGGAGCGTTAAACTGGGGTTTGTTTTCCAAACAAAAGATCTGAGCTATAAACATTCATGTGTCCTTGTAGGAGAACCCTGATACCATCCAGGACCATGATTTCTGTGGCAAAGAGCTCGACCGTCCTCTCTACTGCGTTCTCCATGATACCAAGCCTCTCAGGTGTGTGGCTTTTGAAGGAAGTGACACGAGGAGGAGGTTCTACAGCTGTGCTGTGGAAGTTAGTCACTTTTGAAAATCCGAGCTACTTTCTTATTGAATCAAACTGTTTGGATATAGGACTTATAGTCTTCCAAAGAAGACTCATTTCTTCTTGTGTTTTCCGGTTGATTGTAGAAAACATTGTGTAGTCCTTTTACTTTACATAAAAGGCTAAAGGTCACTACTTATTTTACATCACTGAAAACAAAAGAAGTGATCTAGACACTCTCATGTTTGTTTACAAATGACTTCTGTTTAGTGGTCAGTATATTCTTCAAAAAAATCTCTAAATAACTTGACTGCAGAGGTAGCTCCAGATTAATTCAAGCTGGCTTAAAAGAAACTAATACAACTATGAAATAACTCCGCGGACAGGGTGGGCGAAGTACAATAATTAGTGTTGTGGGTACCTAACCATTGACGCGCCACGTTGCACAAACACGGTTCATAGTTAGTTGAATGAGGTTATGAAGCAAGTATATGTGAACTTTGATATATTCGAGAGCTCGTGCAACACTGTATTAGTAGTCTGTGTTTATTTTGTTCCTTTTTGTTCGCAGAGAGGCGTGAACTGTGGAGTCGTCGAATAGGTTGACCGCCCATGGCCTGTCATTTTGCAGAGGTGCCTACTCAAGCTCTGGGGGATGTTGCAAGCAAAGGATGAAGAGATAAGCAGGCTTAAAATGGATATTGAACAAGTGAACCTTAAGCTCGAGAACCTTGTTGCAGCTGTGGAAAGAAGTAATGTAACTACCATGAAGATTGACAGGCAAAAGAAGCAGATGGGTATCGTTGATAAAGACGTCAAGCGCATTCAGAGGTCTCTCACAAGTGCCATTCATAATCTTAAGGACGACAAGGGTGATATTAAGCTGGACAGGGATTTTCTGAAGGAGGAGGTGCATAAGCTGAAGGAGAATAGAAGCAAGATGCAAAGCGCCATCTGTGATCTTTTGGGGCAAGGGTTTGCGAACACTGATGACCTCCTGATGATCAAGGCAATCCTCGAAGAATGATCATTAACAGTTGCCTTCTTTTGAAACGTTGCAAGGGATACTCGTCTAGTATAAGTTTATGCTTGGACATGGTTACTTGAATAAAGACATGTATCTCATTTTTTGCAATCTCTCAGAGGGTGTGTGATGGTCTACGCACATCAAATATTGTTCTCCTGAACATTTTATATTTCAAAGAAACGTGCTGCTAGCGAGGCGCATCCAGCAATATTTCGTCTTGCATCGTTCAATGAGGCATGGGTTACTGTAATTTAGCAAGGCACATATGTCGCTTTGGCAGGCATGCGGAACCATGCCTCTGATAACCAGGCACTGACTTGTCAAAGGCACAGTCCTATGTGAGACAGAAGCACCGCACTAGCACTGACACACATAAAATCTACAATCTACAGAGTCGTGCTTACTCCTGATGCAGACGCACATCTGTGCCTCCGTGACTCGATAGTTTGTACTCAGACATAAACTCGTTCACGGACATGCGTTTACACGAAAGGCTCGTACAGCCTGAGGTCGCTGGGAGCACGGTTTGAGATTAAGCAGAGCCACGGCCATTTGCACGTACAGTCTGCCACCAAAGGAGGCAATGCCGTACGGTCACTGCAGACGCACTGGCTCTCATGCACTAGATGCACGTTCCTTGCAGAACAGGCAAGGTAGTGCCTCTTCTCTTCCAAATGTTTTTGTTCCCTGGTCGACTACCGCACACGAATGTTTTTGTAGCATCGCGATAGTGACATAAACTATCAAATTTTCAGAACAGCGGGTGCATACCACAAGAGCATTGTTATAACAAGCTTACAAAACGGTGCAAAAGGCGAATGGATTGTTTGGTCATGTTTAGACATAACACGGTCTCAGATTGGTGCAACAGCATCTAACTGTACTAGCTTGAGGAAGTAACTTCAGCCCTGTGTCCAGCAGGCACAAGTAAACGGATCTGACAAATCCAGGCATTCAACACGCCTGTGTTTCAAATCCAAGCACAGATGATTGCAGCATGCTGATAACTTGAGATGGGCGTGTTTGGAAGCTTTATTCTCCCACAGGAACAACTTCTGTTGTTGTTCGTAAAATTTGAGGGAAAGCAAAACTTAATCCTCATGGTCTCTAGCTCCGTTGCATTCAGAATAAAGAACCTCACAAACTCAGTGTTCTTCCCGCTCTTTTCATAATCCTCCAGCGTTACTGTCTCTAAATGAATGATGTGTTCTTTGAGAAACTCGCGGTGCTTGCGATGCTAAATATTTCTTGCACCATCAGGAACGTTTCCTCTCTGAAAACGCATAAAGGTTCAAAGATACTCAAGGTCTATTGAAGGACAAAATGAACGATAAATTCCATGACCCCCGTCCCAATCAGTTCGTCGAACATTTCCCTAGATACGGATGTATGTATAATAATAATAATAAAAACATGCCTAGGCATAGGGTGTATCCATTGCAAACAAAATGTAAGAAAAGCTTTTTGAGATGCAAGGAGTGCTGCACTATGCACGGTATGAGCTTTTCATTGGGCGTTAGGATCATCACCTGAACAAACAAGTTCTCCAGATTTGGAAGGCACTTAAGCAAGTGAACGACCAGGTACACTTTATAAGTCATGGCCAAAAACAAGGTTTTGACAGATTGGCGCATTTTAGATAGGCTGACCGTCGCCAAACCCTTCACATAACATAGAAAATAAAACATAAAATTATTACAACAAAAGGTTGGATGACATGAAACTACTTTCTCAAGGAAATGCAGCTGGAATTGTTGTCAAATGTCAGTACCATAAGACCTGTGGAGCCAAGCTAAATCCTGAATTTGCCCAATGTCTTCAGTTTAGGTGCAGAGACGATGAATACTTGCATGTTATTGCTCTGAAGATCATGGATCAACCTTTAAAGAGAGGGGGCATCCTCGATGATGAATTCTCCTTTCTCACCACGGATGCCGAAGCTTACAAGGTTAGGCAAATTTACAGTGATCCGATGCCTTTGTCCATTGCAAACAAGCAGCAGGCACTCGAGTGCAGGGCAACTAGAGTTGATCATGCTTTGCAACGAGAAGTCTGATATATCAACCTCAACAAGCGAAAGTCTCTTGACCAGTGGTAGTTCAAGTACCTCTACATAATGGTCTGGTATCTGGCAACACGTGAAGCTAACAATGCCCAGAGAACAGGAAAACCGAAAGACGAACTTCGGTAGTGAGGGCGTAGATGAAGAGCATGTGTGTGATAGTTTGACAGTTTTTTTCACGAATCGTGGAAACAGGTAGTAAAACTCAAGCACCTGGAGATTGTTCAATCTGGGGGACTCAAGCCAGGCGTGGACAGTAGAGGGTCTGCATTGGAGGTAGCACGCCGGTATACAAAGGCGGAGAACTGCGCCCACATGGCTGGAGAAGATGGACTCTGGAAGGGACGAACCATCATCAGGAACTGTTTTTCCCTGATGCCAAGTTCCGATGTATCGTATGCGAGCAAGCTCCTCGCTGTAGGCAGAGGCCCTACTGATGATTTCGATATGAACTGTTTCTAGAGGGTTAAAAAGACGTGGGACAGGGATCTCACGGCAGTCCAGATTCAGAGGAACGGTGGGCCAAACAGGGCGCCAACGAGGTGCGAGGATTTGAGTACGAGCTCCTTCCTTAGTGGATAGACGGGAGATGATCTCACCGAGGACACCGTCCGCAAGGTCGCTGATGCGGTCCGGACCAGACTGCTCTTCTTGATCCTCGGAAACAGTAGGCGCACCCTCGCCACTTCCAGCCGCTAACTCCAAACCACTGGAAGAGGTCATCGCCGATGGCGCGAGCCTCGCCCTCTTGGTGCTCGGGGAACCAGAGTGAACCTCCATCTCCGCCTCTATTGATGGGATCGCGCGGCCTGCGAGCGCCACTATGTGTGGCGTGGATCTGGAAAGACGGCTAAGCATAACTGGGGCCGGGAAGGAAGAGGAGAGGAGTGGAGGAATCTATTCAAGATCAACAAAAACAAATGATCGAACTCCTCTCTTTGCATTAGATGAAGTGCTATAGATAGCACTGGAACAGGTGTTTTCAGGGGGCGTCGATTAGGACGGAACCGAGGCGACTGCAGAAAGCAACCGCCGCAAAATATCACTATTAATATTGATATTATTTCCCCCGCAAAATAATACATATTGAAATGATTTCTTTCCTGTTTGAGGAAGGAAACGAGGCACAACCTTTTAGAATAGGGGAGCACTGCCCTGCATGCCATAGAGGCATGTTCGCCGATCGGAGTAGCAAGAGCAGGTTCTACATACACCATGCTTCTCTGCAGTGCAACGTTACTGTCATTAAGTGTTGCAGAGTGACTGCCGACTGTCCGTGTTACAATTTTTTTCATTGTAAGATTTTACCTCCAATGCACAAGGGTGACTTTCGATGTTTAGTAGCGTCACGGTCCTTTACGCATGAAGGCGACTTTCTGTGTGTTAGTGTTTCAGGTCACAGGCACGGTTGACCAGCCCACAAATGCATTGGCCTGTTATTATCTAGAGTCACGTTCGTGTCTCTTTGTGTTCCAAATGATTCCGTTGACTCTATAACCAGGAGAGGCACGGTATTGCGGCCCAGAGAGGCATGCTTGCGTTTTACGCGGGGTCACGTTCATGCGTTTATAGCGGAAACCCGCGATAGCCGCCTCATCCTTGATTCACTGTTTCAGGTTACAGGCATGGGCATGAAGCGCTCAAAGGCATGGTCGGTGGTATTACATAGAGTCACGCTAGCCTATGACTCTATCAGACGGAGATGCACGGGCGTTTAGCCCACAGGGATGAACCTTTGTCTTACGCACAGCCACGAACATTTACTCTGCGAGGCACGAGGCACGGATTGGCCTATACGAGAGACACTGTTTTTTAAAGCGTGTTTCCTTGTATTCAAAAGCACAGCCGTGAAGTCCATACAGACACGGTTCAGTACCGAGTTGTGTCACGCTTCTTTCTTGATAAAGGCGTCGACATTCGAGGCTATCTCTATTTCAGTGTCAAGGGTCACAAGCAAGCACGGGCATACAGCCCTCAAAGGCATGGCGTGCTATTATATAGAGTCATGCACAAAGGTTTTCTGATTGTATTCCGAATGAGTCGGTGGGCTCGGTCAAAAGGAGAGGCATGAACGTCAAGCCCACGGAGGCATAGTTTGTTCTTACTCGGAGTCATGTTTATGCGTTTATTACGGAAACCTAATAGAATCGGGCGACTGTCCTTGTTACAGTTGTTTTCGTTGTAAGATTTTACCTCAAATGCACGAAGGGGACTTTATACGTTTAGTAGCGTCACAGTCGTATAAGCATGAAGAGGACTTCCTGTGTGTCAGTGTTTCAGGGCACTCATGTCTACTACACAACCTTCTTCTTGTAGACGTTGTTGGGCCTGCAAGTGCACAGATTTGTAGGGCAGTAGCAAATTTCCCTCAAGTGGATGACCTAAGGTTTATCAATCCGTAGGAGGCGTAGGATAAAGATGGTCTCTCTCAAACAACCCTCCAAGCAAATAACAAAGAGTCTCTTGTGTCTCCAACACACCCAATACAATGGCAAATTGTATAGGTGCACTAGTTCGGCGAAGAGATGTTGATACAAGTGCAAAATAGATAGTAGATATAGGTTTTTGTAATCTGAAATAATAAAAACAGCAAGGTAACTAATGATAAAAGTGAGCGTAAACGGTATTGCAATGATAGGACACAAGGCCTAGGGTTCATACTTTCACTAGTACAACTTCTATCAACAATAATAACATAGATAGATCATATAACAAGCCCTCAACATGCAACAAAGAGTCACTCCGAAGCCACTAATAGCGGAGAACAAACATAGAGATTATGGTAGGGTACGAAACCACCTCAAAGTTATTATTTCGGATCAATCTATAAAAGAGTTCGTACTAGAATAACACCTTAAGACACAAATCAACCAAAACCCTAATGTCACCTAAATACTCCATTGTCACCTCAGGTATCTGTGGGCATGATTATACGATATGCATCACACAATCTCAGATTCATCCAACCAACACAAAGTACTTCAAAGAGTGCCCCAAAGTTTCTATCGGAGAGTCAAGAACATGTGCCAACCCCTATGCATAGGTTCCCAATGTCACGAAACCCACAAGTTGATCACCAAAACATACATCAGTGGCACATGATATGCCGTTGTCAGCACAGATAATCACGGCAAGACATACATCAAGTGTTCTCATAAAAGACTCAATCTGATAAGATAACTTCAAAGGGGAAACTCAATTCATCGCAAGAGAGTAGAGGGGGAGAAACATCATAAGATCCAACTACAATAGCAAAGCTCGGGATACATCAAGATCGTGCCATAGAGGGAACACGAGAGAGAACACGAGAGAGAGAGAGAGAGAGAGAGAGAGAGAGAGAGAGAGAGAGATCAAACACATAGCTACTAGTACATACCCTCAGCCCCGAGGGTGAACTACTCCCTCCTCGTCATGGATAGCGTCGGGATGATGAAGACGGCCACCGGTGATGGGTTCCCCCTCCGGCAGGGCGCCGGAAAGGGCTCCCGAGAGGTTTTTGGTGGCTAAAGAGGCTTGCGGCGGCAGAACTCCCGATACATCTTCTGTTCTGGAAGTTTTAGGGTACGTAGGTATATATGGGTGCAAGGGGTACGTCGGTGGAGCTTCGGGGGCCCCACGAGGCAGGGGGGCATGCCCTATTGGGGTGGGCGCTTCCCCTACCCTCGTGACCATCTCACGTATCTTCTGAAGTAGAGTCCAAGTCTATCTGGTGGCTTTCCTTCCAATAATAACTTCTCCAGCTGATTTCGTTCCGTTTTGACTCTGTCTGATATTCCTTTACCTCGAAACACTGAAATAGGCAGAAAACAGCAAATCTGGGTTGGGCCTCCGGTTAATAGGCTAGTCCCAAAAATAATATAAAAGTGGATAATAAAGCCCAATATTGCCCAAAACAGTAGATAATATAGCATGGAGCAATAAAAAATTATAGATACGTTGGAGACGTATCAAGCATCCCCAAGCTTAATTCCTGCTCGTCCTCGAGTAGGTAAATGATAAAAAAGAATTTTTGATGTGGAATGCTACCTAGCATAATTCTCAATGAAATTTTCTTTATTGTGGCATGAATGTTCAGATCCAAATGATTCAAAATAAAAGTTCATATTGATAAAAGAAACGTTAACACTTCGAGCATACTAATGAAAGTAATCATGTCTTCTTAAAATAACATTGCAGAAGAAAGTTCATCCCTACAAAATCATATAGTTAGGCTATGCTTCATTTTCGTCACACAAATATCTTCCCAACTTCTATACCCCCGATGACAAGCCAAGCAATTGTTTCATACTTAAATAATCTCAAACTTTTTCAACCTTCATGCAATACATGAGCGTGAGCCATGGATATAGCACTATGGGTGGAATAGAATATGATGATGGGGATTGTGTGGAGAAGACAAAGGAGAAAGTCTCACATTGACGAGGATAATCAACGGGCTATGGAGATGCCCATCAATTGATGTCAACATGAGGAGTAGGGATTGCGATGCAACGGATGCACTAGAGCTATAAATGAATGCTCAACAAAAGAAAACTAGTGGGTGTGCATCCAACTTGCTTGCTCACGAAGACCTAGGGCATTTGAGGAAGCCCATCGTAGGAATATACAAGCCAAGTTCTATAACGAAAAATTCCCACTAGTATGAAAAAGACAACTTATGACACTCACTATATGAAAAACATGGTGCTACTTTGAAGCACAATATATGAGACTCACTACATGAAGAACAAGGTGCTAATTTGAAGCACAAGTGTGGAAAAAGAGATAGTAACATTGCCCTTTTTATTTATTTTCCTTTTTTTTCTTTTTTTCTTTTCTTTTTTTTTGGCCTTTCTTTTTTTTGGCCTTTCTTCTTTTCTTTTTTTCTTTTTTTTCTTTTTGGGCAATGCTCTAATAATGATGATCATCACACTTCTATTGATTACAACATAATGATTACAACTCGAAACTTAGAACAAGATATGACTCTATATGAATGCCTCCGGCGGTGTACCGGGATGGTGCAATGAATCAAGAGTGACATGTATGAAAAATAATGCATGGTGGCTTTGCCACAAATACGATGTCAACTACATGATCATGCAATGGCAGTATGGCAAAAGTAATGTATGTCATGATGATGATGAACGGAACGGTGGAAAGTTGCATGGCAATATATCTCGGAATGAATATGGAAATGTCATAATAGGTAGGTATGGTGGCTGTTTTGAGGAAGATATAGGGAGGTTTATGTGTGATAGAGCGTATCGTATCACAGGGTTTGGATGCACCGCTAAGTTTGCACCAACTCTCAAGGTGAGAAAGGGCAATGCACGGTACCGAAGAGGCTAGCAAAGGTGGAAAGGTAAAGCTCAGATAATCCATGGACTCAACATTACTCAAAAGAACTCACATAATTATTGCAAAATTTAGAAGTCATCAAAACCAAGTACTACGCGCATGCTCCTAGGGGATAGATTGGTAGGAAAAGACCATCGCCGTCCCCGACCGCCACTCATAAGGATGCACAAGCCAGGTACACTTCATGTTTCAAATTTGGTACACAACTTTAACCATACGTGCATGCTATGGGACTTGCTAACTTCAACACAAGCATTCTTTAAATTCATAATCACCCAACTAGCATGAGTTTAATATCACTACCTCCATATCTCAAAACAATTATCAAGCATCAATCTTTTCTTAGTATTCAACACACTCATAAGAATTCTTACAAATCTTGTATGCTTAGCATATCTATTATATTATTAAAACGGTGGAAAACGAACGGTTTAGATATAACAATAGAAAAAGGCTCAAAAGAACGGTTGTGATTTGCTAGAAATAAGTAATCACGTATCGACGTCTCCATATCCCGTACGTTTCCTGACTGCCATGCAAAGCGATGAGTTGATTTAAAAATAAACAAAACGATGGGTGGCAGTCCAATTCCCATACGCCAGGCTACATATGCCAGCCGCACGCACTCACTTGAATCAATCAACCCACTTTGTCACGCTGCATCAGATTGGATAAGAAAAGAGTAAAACACACGGGCAACAGAGAAAAGAGAATAAAGAGCATGTAGGGTTCAAAAAATAAAACTATGTAAAAGGCCATCATTGATACGTCTGACATGCGTGGATACATACATATATATTAAAAAAGCCTTCCAAAAAAACTATGGAAAGGCCTATACGGAATAACTAAACAAGCACAGATGACACATACAAGGAGAGTTCAGTTTGGGCACGTTACAAAACTAGACCATGCACATTAGAAAATAAAGTTGCAAGAAGGTTTCTGGATGGAAAAATCATAGACATATAAATCTTCTTACCTACAAGAAAATATGTACTACAAAGCCTAGCCTCCATACACATAGCACACGTACATGCACAAGCAGAATTTGCCCAGTATGTTCCCATGCAAACGGCCATCCAATAAAGAAAAATAGCTACCGCTAAAAAGACAAAGAAAAATTGTACTGCAAAAAATCTAAACAAACAGACACCAAATACAATTGATCATGGTTGATTTTTTTTTGGGATTTTTGCGATAAAAATACTAGATATGTCTCTTCTTTGATACACAAAGTCACAAAGAGAAGAACTCGATTTATATGTGAATTGCAAATAATAAATAGTAACTAAAATATCAAATATATTTGTATGAATAGAAATATTCAGCTATAGGGCTTAAATATAAAATTTAGCCCACAAAGTTGAACATGAAATTAAATAAATTATTATCTAATTATTAAGTATAATTCCGTTATATAAAACTGAACTATAGTTCTTAAATTGAGACGTACGTATGAACATGAAATTAAAAATCAAATAAATTATAGTCCGGATACAATCTAGAATAATATAAGTTTGCGCAGAACAACAGGAACGAAGAAAAGAATCTATCATGAACTTCGATAGGACATAATTTAATACCCTTTTTTAATGAATATGAAGGGGAGCCTTGGCGCAGTGGTAAAGCTGCTGCCTTGTGACCAAGAGGTCACGGGTTCAAGTCCTGAAACAGCCTCTTACAGAAATGTAGGGAAAGCCTGCATGCACTATAGACCCAAAGTGGTCGGACCCTTCCCCGGACCCTCATGCAAGCGGGAGCTACATGCACCGGGCTGCCCTTTTTTTTAATGAATATACACCAACAGTCACTTGGACTACAACATAAATACTTAGGGTGAGAGGACATTGTCACAAGCATCTAGAAGCATGCATAAAAGGTGGACGTACATGATACTGTGCTATCTAGAATAGTAATTGCAAGACAGATAGTGGTGAGACAGATAGCAGAAGAGGACATGAAATTTAGGCATTTAATTACTGATGAAATGGATACATGTTGCACGACACAAACTTTAATGCCATTAGTCATCTGCGAACACACACCAGTGACTTTAACAGGAATAAATATCAGTAGAGAAAACAATACCAAATATATCTATTATTGATTGAATCATAGAGAATGTTATATTAAAACACTCATGCATGTCAAATATGAAATAAATAGTTTCAATTTCCTTAAAAATACACTTACATTCAAAATGAATGTGCACCATCCGAGGTGAGAAGCTCCGACGAGCCCAAGTGAGAGAATGTTTTACAATTTTCTCCGCATTCACTGACTACATCCATTTATTGTGAGAAGTCGTGTAGATATTCACTCTATGATGAGACACGTGGAAGAACATATATTGACAAGTGGATATACAACAATTTGCTAACAAAACATACAAACACTACATGGCCCGTGTTGAGATATGGTTACAAATCTTGAATCTTCAGATTTTCTTGGTGAAAATCCCCAAAATATATTAGGTGGAAAGATAAATGAAAATGGATGAAAAAAGGCCGAACACTGGAAAAAATAGATTAGTACCAAAGCCTATCGCTTGGCATTGTTGGACATTTATAGGCCATGTCTCTTATAAGCTTTTGTTGTAGATAACCAAATTTTCAACAACAAATTCTTTTATATAAATACTCATGCAGGGGAAAGACCAAGGTAGAAAACACCACCAAGATAGGAGGTCTAGCCGCGCAAATGCGCGGGTAACCCCGCTAGTTATGATTATTTAAGCAAATTACCATGATATTTAAGACTCTCAAAATAATATAAGTGAAGCATGAGAGTTCATCTATTTCTCAAAAATAAAACTACCACCATGCTCTAACAGATATAAGTGAAGCACTAGAGCAAAAACAAACTACTCCGAGAGATATAAGTGAAGATCAATGAGTAGTCGAATAATTATGCAACTATGTGAAGACTCTCTAACAATAAAGAATTTCAGATCTTGATACTTTATTCAAACAGCAAGCAAAGCCAAAATAAAACTACATTGCAAGGATAGCACAACTCAGGTGAAGAAGCAAAAACCTTAGGTTCAACCGATACTAACCGATAGTTGTTGAAGAAGAAAGGTGGGATGCCAACGGGGGCATCCCCAAGCTTAGATGCTTGAGGCTTCTTGAAATAATATCTTGGGGTGCCTTGGTCATCCCCAAGCTTGAGCTTTTGTGTCTCCTTAATTCCTCTCATATCATGGTTTCTCTTTTTATTAAAAGCTTCATTCACAACAGTCTCAACAAGAACTCGTGAGATAGGTTAGTATAAACCAATGCAAAACCTTATCATTTTCTACTGTAACAAATCACTAACATCATTTTTCAACATTGCATACTAAATTCCTCTGCATATTTAATACTCCTATCCTCAAATAGAATCATTAAACAAGCAAACATATGCAAACAATGCAAACATAACAGCAATCTGCCAAAACAGTACAGTCTGTAAAGAAAGCAAGAGTATCAATACTTCCCTAACTCCAAAAAATGTGAAATAAAATTCCCACTGTAGTAAATTTATCAGATCTCATTATGCAAAAGGTTTAAGAATTATATCATGCTCTGACTTTTCTAGGGAATTTTTGCAACAGCGGTAAACTTTCTGTTTTCAAACAGCAACATGTATACTAGCAAAATAAGCATGGCAAAGGCTATCCTTGACTTCTTTATTGAAAATAAATATGCAAAAAATTATTCTAAATAACATAAAGCTAATACTAACAAAAGAAAATGACGCTCCAAGCAAAACACATATCATGTGGTGAATAAAAATATAGCTCCAAGTAAAGTTACCAATGAACGAAGACGAAAGAGGGGATGCCTTCCGGAGCATCCCCAAGCTTAGGCTCTTGGTTGTCCTTGAATATTACCTAGGGGTGCCTTGGGAATCCCCAAGATTAGGCTCTTGCCACTCCTTATTCCTTAGTCCATCGAATCTTTACCCAAAACTTGAAAACTTCACAACACAAAACTCAACAGGAAATCTTATAAGCTCCGTTAGTGAAAGAAAACAAAACCACCACATTGGTACTGTAATTAACTAGTTCTACATTCATATTGGTGTAATATCTACTGTACTCCAACTTATCTATGGTTCATACCCTCCGATACTACTCATAGATTCATCAAAATAAGCAAACAACACATAGAAAACAGAATCTGTCAAAACCAGAAGTCTGTAGTAATCTGTATCAAACGTATACTTATGGAACTCCAAACATCCTACCAAATTAGGAAGTCCTAACAAATTTGTGTACCAATCCAGAGAAAAAAGAATCAGATCATAAGCACGTTTCTGTGAATTAACAAAACTAATTTACTGGGTGCAAAAGTTTCTGATTTTCAGCAGGATCAACACAACTATCACCGTAAGCTATCCTAAAGGTCTTACTTGGCACTTTATTGAAACAAAACCTATAAAACATGATTACTACAGTATAATAATCATGTGAACACACAAAAACAGTAAGGATAAATATTGGGTTGTCTCCCAACAAGCGCATTTCTTTAATGCCTTTCTAGCTAGGGATGATGATGACAATGATGCTCACATAAAAGATAAGAATTGAAACATAGCGGGAGCATCATGATGCATATGACTAGCACATTTAAGTCTAACCCACTTCCTATGCATAGGGATTTTGTGAGCAAACAACTTATGGGAACAGTAATCAGCTAGCATAGGAAAGTAAAACAAGCATAGCTTCAAAATTTTCAACACATAGAGAGGAAACTTGACATTATTGCAATTCCTACAAGCATATATTCCTCCCTCATAATAATTTTCAGTAGCATCATGAATGAATTCAACAATATAACCAGCACCTAAAGCACTCTTTTCATGATCTACTAGCATAGAAAATTTACTACTCTCCACATAAGCAAAATTCTTCTCATGAATAGTAGTGGGAGCAAACTCAACAAAGTAACTATCATGTGATTGAAAATTAAGATCAGGATGACAAGTTTCATGGTTATCATTATTCTTTAAAGCATACATGTCATCACAATAATCATCATATATAGGAGGCATGCTTTCATCATAGTAAATTTGCTCATCAAAGTTTGGGGGACAAAAAAATCATCTTCATCAAGCATAGCTTCCCCAAGCTTGTGGCTTTGCATATCATTAGCATCATGGATATTCAAGGAATTCATACTAACAACATTGCAATCATGCTCATCATTCACATATTTCATGCCAAGCATTCTATGTAATTCTTCTTCTAGCACTTTGGCACAATTTTCCTTTCCATCATACTCACGAAAGATATTAAAACGGTGAAGCGTATGAGACAAACTCAATTCCATTTTTTTATAATTTTATTTTATAGAATAACTAGTGCTAAAACAATAAACAAAAAGATTCGATTGCAAGATCTAAAGATATACCTTCACTTACCTAGCCTCCCCGGCAACGGCGCCAGAAAAGAGCTTGATGTCTACTACAAAACCTTCTTCTTGTAGACGTTGTTGGGCCTGCAAGTGCACATGTTTGTAGAAGAGTATCAAATTTCCCTCAAGTGGATGACCTAAGGTTTATCAATCCATAGGAGGCGTAGGATGAAGATGGTCTCTCTCAAACAAACCTGCAACCAAATAACAAAGAGTCTCTTGTGTCCCCAACACACCCAATACAATGGCAAATTGTATAGGTGCACTAGTTCGGTGAAGAGATGGTGATACAAGTGCAAAATAGATAGTAGATATAGGTTTTTGTAATCTGAAATAATAAAAACAGCAAGGTAACTAATGATAGAAGTGAGCGTAAACGGTATTGCAATGATTGGAAACAAGGCCTAGGGTTCATACTTTCACTAGTGCAAGTTCTCTCAACAATAATAACATAGATAGATCATATAACAAGCCCTCAACATGCAACAAAGAGTCACACTACTAGGGAAAAGCCTATACACAGAATCTTACCAGCAGCGCGCTCTAAAATAAGGCGCTGCTGCTAATTAGCAGCAGCGCTTGATATAAAAACGCGCTGCTGAAAGGAAAGTAGCAGTAGCGCTCCCACGCGAAACCGCGCTACTGCTCTAATTGCCATGACCTCGCAACCCAGATAGTTATAGCAGTAGCGCCCTATAGTGAACCGTGCTACTACTATAGAAGTTAGCAGCAGCGCGCTTCTAAGAAAATCGCTACTGCTACGATCAGCCCACAAGTTTAGTCCCACCTCGCTCCGCGAACAGGGTGTTTACCACCTTAAATATGTTACTTCTGAAACTATCATAACCAGTTGGTCTTCACTGAACTCTATGTGTAGAATTTGTGGCGCAATATGAGTCCTCTTGTCACAGCCCCAGATCAACTCTAGAGCTTGCTTGTAACTAGTAGCATTGCATCCATGCATCATGTTTAAATTTCATGAAAATTTGAAATGGGGATGATCAAGCCCTAGCACTAAAGCAATTCAAATAGGTTTAAATTCAAAAATATTTTCAAAAACCCAAAGTGGTTTGCAAAAATGTTCATGATTAATGGAAAAAGGTGAAAACCATATCCAGAGGTGATGGATATTTTTCCAAGACATTTTGGATTTTTGAATACACCATATTGTATTTGAATTGGGGCATTTAAATACTATTAATATTATTTTTAAATGCTCCAACAATTCTGAAAATAGTTAAGGGCCTCTGTAATAATTTAGTTAATGCCCACAATTATTTTCAGGATTTATTTAAATGGTTTGGTATTTTACTAAACTAAAACAAAACAGAAAATAGAAAACAGAAATAATAAAAGAGAGAGAAGGACTACCTGGTTTACCTGCGCAGCCCACCAGCCCAGCCTTCTCCCCCTCCCTCATTGGCCCAGTTGGTGGCCCAGCCCACCAACCGACACGCCGCTGTCGCCTACCTCTGCCAAGAGGCGAGGAGGGATACGGCGACAGCGCCGAGCGCCGCCACCTCCCGCTTCCCGGCCACCTCCTGCTTCCCGGCCCCTCCTAGACGACGCCACGGAGAGCCACGTGCCCTGGCTCTCTCACTCTCTCCCGACCCTCCCTCTCCTCTGCTCCCTCTCTCGCCGGACCGAGCGGCCTCGTCGCCACCGTCGTCGTTCGCCGCGGCCACCGCCTCCCCCTTACCTCCCCGACATGCCCCCAAGCCCCGCCACTCCATCCTCGCCCTCCTCACCGGGCCTCCCGACGCCGGAGCACCCCGAGGCGCCGCCCCACCATTTTTCCCCCTTCTCGGACCCGCCGGACCTCATCGGCGAATTCGTCGCCCTCCGGTCGTTCCCGAGCCAGCCGAGCTTGCCGCCGACCTCCCGGTGAGCCCCCGAGTCATTTCCCCCTCTTCCCCGACTCGTTCCCCCCCCTCTAGCCACCGTCTCCACTACGGCCGAAGCTCGCCGCCGCCGTGCCTCGTCGCCGGCGTGGCTGGAGCCCCAATGACCCGAAGCCAACCTCACCACCGCCCTCACCGCAGCACCAGGGACCCGTAGCGCCCCTCTGTTTCCCCTCTAGCGCGCCGCCGAGCCCGAAGCTCGCCCGAGCTCGGCGGCCAGATAGGTCGCCCGCCGGCGTCGATTCCGGCCGCCCGAGCTCAAACCCTCCACCAAGAGCTTCGCTCATCCTCAGCTCCATCTGGATGGGTTCCCGCCCATTTGGTGGCCGGAATGGCAAATGCACTTGCTGGCTGGCTCGCCGGGCGGCTAAACGCCGGCCGCCGACCACTGACCGGTGTGGGTTGACCCACCGCCTGCTTGACCTCCCCTCTCCCCATCGACATGCGGGCCCGCCTGCCAACTAATCTAGTTTAGGTTTAAATTAATTTAACTTAACCTAGGTTAGTGCTAATTAACTAGGTTAGTTTAGTTAGTCATCGACGTGTGGCCCCCACACGTCAGGTTTGACCTGGGGCGCCCAGTTGACCCGCTGACGTCACATCGACGTCAGGCTGACGCAATAATTAGTTTTCTGGAATTATTTTAATTCAGGAAATTCCAGAAAATACTCTAAACTTCTAAAAATCATAGAAATTCAACCGTAACTCGGATGGAAATAATTTATATATGAAAAATGATCAGAAAAATATGAAGAATCTGTTTATGCCATGATCATGCATGTTTGAACAAGTTAACCTCACTGAATAGGATGAATCATGATTAGGGTAATTTAGAAAATAGCATTTTGAGTTGGAATTCAACCTTGTTTGAATTCCACTTCAACTAACTTGGATTATTATTGCATTAGGTGAATTCAGTACCTTAACATGATCATGCATCATATATGTGCATTGCATTGATTGTGCTCTCTCTTGTTTGCTTGCGGTAATTGTCCCTCCCGGTAGAGCGATGTACCGACGATGATTATTCGATGACACCGATGAAGAACTATTATCTTCAAGTGCCGTGCAAGCAAAACCCCTTGTTCATTCCGATACAATCCCACTCTCTCGCTCCTGCTCTATTTTATTGCATTAGGACAACAACGACTCATGTGTTACTTGCTGCGGTAGCTGAACCCCTTGATCCTTTGCATGACCTGTCATTCCACAAGAATTAGATGAAACCCACTAGCATGAGTAGGAGTTGTTTGAGCCATGTTGTGCCTACTCATTTATGCTTGTTGTCATGCCTGCTACTGCTTAGAGTTGAGTCAGGTCCGATTCATCGGGAATGAATTGGAATGGTTGTGTGAACATGTCCTCATCGTGTGTGAGCTAAGTGTGTGAACACGATTTGGTAAAGGTAGCGGTGAGAGGCCATGTAGGAGTACATGGTGGGTTGTCTCATTGCAGCCGTCCTCGTGAACTGAGTTACGTGTTTGTGATCCATGAAACAGATACTACCACGCATTGGGCCCGAAACCAATGGACCCTCTAAACTTCTTAACCACCCTTGTCCTCATCCGGAGTTGCAAGTAGTTTCTGGTGTTTGTAGTATGTTTGGGGCCGCATTTAACGCTGACCTTAGGGGTGGGTTGTGTTGCGGTAGGCACCGTGGCCTGGTGTACCGAAAGTGCCCGTTTGGTATCTCGGGAACCCCGCACACATCGTTCGGGGCTGTATGGGAAACCTCGGCCGGACTCCCTGCGGATGGAACCCGAATAGGCGATAAACCTGGACTAGGGACCTGTGTGATTAGGTAGGCCGTGGCCGACACCCACGTTGGGCTTCCGCTTGAAGGTTGCCGAGTACATGTCGTGTAAACGGCGGTAAGTGGTGAGAGCGTGTGTGAAGAAGTACACCCCTGCAGGGTTTAATATGATCTATTCGAATAGCCGTGTCCACGGAAAAGGACTTCTGGATTGCCTATATCAGTTCATAGACAAGTGAAAGTGGATACTCTAAAATGCGCAAGATAAGCGTGAGTGCTATGGATGGCGTTCTCGTAGGGAGACGGAGCGGGTCCATAGTGGTGTATTGATATGGTGAATATGTGGACTCGTGTGCGCCACCTCAAAAGAGTTACTTGCAAATGTAGTTCGTGATAGCCACCGAGTCAAAGCTGGCTTGCTGCGGTCAAACTCCACCACCCCCCTTTGATCTTGATGCATATGTAGTTAGTTCTGATGTAAGTCTTGCTGAGTACAATTGTACTCACGTTTGCTTATCTTATGTTTTGCAGAGAGACGTCAGTCTCGCTAGTAGTTCCGCTTGGACTTCGACGTTTAGCTTGTTACCTCAGCTACGATCTTATGCCTTCGGCAGGATCTGGTAGATAGCCAGGCTTCTCAGCCTTCTTCATTTGTAGTTGTCTGTACTCGGACATATTTAGCTTCCGCTTGTGCTTTGACTTGTATGCTCTGAGTGTTGGGTCATGAGACCCATGTTTGTAATATCTCGCTCTTCGGAGCCTAATGAATAATATTTGAGTCGTAGAGTTATGTTGTGATGCCATGTTGTATCTACGCATATTGAGCATAATGTGTGTATGTTTGAAATGCTTGGTATGTGTGGGATCCGACAAACTAGTTGTTTATCCTTGGCAGCCTCTCATATGGGGAAATGTAGTCTCGTGCTTCCGGCGATAGTAGTCCGCTACAGCCCGGTTCACCGAGTCCTGCTAGCCCAGCACAACTGCTTGGCCACTTGACTGGCCGGCATGTGGTTCTCTGTGTTCCTATGTCTGTCCCTTCGGGGAAATGTCACGCGGTGTTATTCGGAGTCCTGCCTAGCCTGCTACAGCCCGGGATACCGGAGTCCTGTTAGCCCAGTGCTACAGCCCGAATATATACGTTGATGACCGACATGCTCGATGTGATTCATGTATGCCTGTCCCCATAGGTTAAGCGCCGCTTTGGGTTCACGACTAGCCATGTCGGCCCGGGTTCTTTGTCATATGGATGCTAGCGACACTTTGTCATATCGTGAGCCAAAAGACGCAAACGGTCCCGGGACATGGTAAGGCGACACCCGTGGGAATACCGTGCGTGAGGCCGCAAAGTGATATGATGTGTTACATGCTAGATCGGTGTGACTTAGGATCGGGGTCCTGACACCTCTCCAGTTCCTACCGGAGTGGACTCATATTGACAATTCAGATTGTACACAAAAAGATCATTGATGGCCAATGTATTTTTTTATGGGTGCTTAGACTTAGCGATGGCGTTTTTTACGTAAAATGCGCTATAGCTACATTAGCTATAGCGTGGTTCCTAAAGTGCGCTTACTGCTAGTCTGACTTAACCCCGCTCAAAATTTCACTAAGTCCTCCTCCCCTGTTCCCCTACTCCTCTATCGCCGCCCGCCCGAGCCCTGCCCTCACCGCCGCCGCCTGAGGCCGCCCTCAACCTCACCGCTGCCGCCCGCCGCTGCTCTCGACCTCACCGTCGCCGCCGCCTCACCCACCCCCTCCGCTCTCAACCTCACCGCGCCGCTCTCGACCTCACCATCGTCCGACGCCACCAAGGTACTCCCTCCTTCCGTGCCTCCTCCTCCCACCACGCCCTCCTCCCTCCTCCCACCGTGCCCTCCTCCCTCCGCCTGCGGCTGCCCCCTCCCTCCTCCTCCGGCCGCCCTCTACCCTCCTCTCTCCTCCCTCCCTCCCTTGTCTCTGTTTTTGCAAATCGTAGGTGTTTTGAATAAAATAGAAGTAAGAAAATTTAGGGCATTATGATTAATAGTAGTTGTAGTTGAACTATTTTAGTTGTAGTTGAACTAGTTTAGTAAGTAAATTAATAAACTAGTTGAACTAGTTGAATTAATAGAACTAATGTATTTTTAGTAAGATAATTAATATAACTAGTTGAAATAATTTATTTTTAGAAAGAACTAGTTTTTAGTAAGATAATTAATATAACTAGTTGAACCACATATTCTATTTATAGTAAGTTTATATTTAGTAAGAACTAGTTGAATTAATAAACTAGTTGAACATGTCATATTTGTTGTTATTTTTTAGTTTAAGCAATTATTCGGGATGTATTAGTGATAACTTATACGGTTTTTGCTTTTGCAGAAATCAAGGAGCCCTCCATCATCCCCGTCGTCGTCCCCGTCACCGACCCCCTCCGACATCGAGGTGAGACCAGCCAAATATCCATGTATATCTTTTGTTGCTCAAATAGGATAGTGGTTGCCAAGTGGCCGTTCATGTTCAGTTTACACCTCCAAGTGGCCTATGTTTTGCCGGAGTGTTGATTAATTTCCGTTCCGGCAAATTTCAGGCGCTCGATATGTCCTTTTTTACCAAAGGTCATGCCGGATTTTTCAGGCCTATGTTTTTTAGTACATATATTTAATTGTACAAGTTTAATCTTTGAATTATGAACGTAGGAAATGTCATACTCGGACGACGACAGTCTCCCGGGGGAGTGCAGCTGGTGCCACGACGATCGAGGTATGTGCGACAGGTTCGTTGAGCTGGACGAAGATCGGCGCTTCAGCATTAGGCTCGAGGAGACCTTCGATGCTGAAACGGTACGCAACAACGACAAGTGTTTTTTTCGTAATTAAGCATGACTTCAACTATTTCAACGTCTAATTTTCATCTTTTACAATTCGACTAGCTTATCCCATGCCATGCAAGACGCTATGTCTTGGA
The DNA here is from genome assembly GCA_021605145.1 of Aegilops bicornis. Classification (NCBI taxonomy): domain Eukaryota; kingdom Viridiplantae; phylum Streptophyta; class Magnoliopsida; order Poales; family Poaceae; genus Aegilops; species Aegilops bicornis. The sequence continues at coordinate 832,233,037 of CM038675.1, read as the reverse complement.
GAGGATGGGTTTTGAAGACCATGAAAATTTTGAAACAAAGAAAATACACCTAGGGACCCATTATGATATGGATTTTGAAGTAAATTTGTACAATGCTCAGAGCGTAACCCATTTTGGTTGCCAAAATTGGGAAGCACTTTGCAAAATGTATGGTTTTTATGAGGGTATGATTGTCACCATGGATCTTGGTGATCGACATCGAGCAAGACAATATGGACATTTGGGTCCTTGTTGATACGCTTCGATTCTACCGCAATGTGAGTTTCTCAAACATAGTTATTAACTAATTTATATTGTTTATTTCAAAATAGTTGAGAGCTTATTTCCATTGACAGCTTATTTTGAATCTTCAAAGAATGTGCAGAAGATGGTAGACAAAACCAACTACAGTGGTGGCTCCAAATTGACTTATAAGGAGAAAAATCATCTGATCGCATTTTGTACTTTCTTTGAGAATTACAATACCTATTATCAAACTCCTCCAAATTATGGTGAATACGTGCCACTAGTGCACGTGTTGAACCACGATAACTTCTATGGAGATACCCTGGTAAGATTTTTTACTATTACGACATACGTGCATCTTTTGCATACTTCCAAAACTAGTACATCATTGCTAACTACGAAGTTATTACTATGTTTTTCAACAGAAAATCCCGATGGATTGTGTGCCTCGTCTGATGTATTACAATGGTCGCCTTGAAGTTCTGAAGATACAGCCAGGTCATCCTACGGATCTCACCTGTGCATATCGGATTTCTAAAACCGGTGAACACATGCTAATCAAAGAATGGAAAAAATGTTTGGAAATTCGCAAGGAGGTTCTTGGAAGTAACATTAAGCGAAAGGCAAGGATTGGAGATAGGATAATCTCCATTCTCCATAATGGAGAGTCAGGGGCTATCTTGTTTTTTGCTATTTTACCTTAGAGAATATAGTAGGTCCTAAGAGAATGTAGTAGGTCCTATGAGGCACAATATGTTTATTATGTGATACACTGTGTTAGAATTGATGATGAGGAGTACTTACGATTACATTTGGTGACCAATTTGCTATGTGATGTCTCATTGATGAAAACGATGATCTTGAGGAGGTGTTATATGACAATGATGTATTATGATGATAAGTTGTTAATGATATGATATGATATTTATTATATCATTGGGTGAAGGAACCGCGAATTAGTTTCAAGTGGATGTCCATCCACTTGAAACTAGTCCACGGTTATTTCACCTACTCATTATGATGTAAAAACAGTCTCTAAATTCCTGTTGTATGAAAAAGTGTGTAAAGGTGTATGAAATAGAACATGGAATAAAAAGAAATAAAATACTAAATGATAGTAGTAGCGGGCAAGGAGGAGCGCTACTACTAATTACCAACAACGCTGCTCGAGAACCGCTACTACTAGATCATTTTAGCAGCAGCGCTGGGTCCACGCTACCGCTGCTAAGCTTTAGTCATGGCGCCTTATCGATGGCGCTCCTGCCCGCCATCGATAGGGTCAAAACCCGCTGCTTCTAGGCTTTTCCCTAGTAGTGTCACTACGAAGCCACTAATAGCGGAGAACAAACGTCGAGATTATGGTAGGGTACGAAACCACCTCAAAGTTATTCTTTCGGATCAATCTATAAAAGAGTTCGTACTAGAATAACACCTTAAGACACAAATCAACCAAAACCCGAATGTCACCTAGATACTCCATTGTCACCTCAAGTATCCATGGGCATGATTATACGATATGCATGACACAATCTCAGATTCATCCAACCAACACAAAGTACTTCAAAGAGTGCCCCAAAGTTTCTATCGGAGAGTCAAGAACGTGTGCCAACCCCTATGCATAGGTTCCCAATGTCACGAAACCCGCAAGTTGATCACCAAAACATACATCAAGTGGCACATGATATCCCATTGTCACCACAGATAATCCCGGCAAGACATACATCAAGCGTTGTCATAAAAGACTCAATCCGATAAGATAACTTCAAAGGGGAAACTCAATTCATTGCAAGAGAGTAGAGGGAGAGAAACATCATAAGATCGAACTACAATAGCAAAGCTCGGGATACATCAAGATCGTGCCATAGAGGGAACACGAGAGAGAACACGAGAGAGAGAGATCAAACACATAGCTACTGGTACATACCCTCAGCCCCGAGGGTGAACTACTCCCTCCTCGTCATGGATAGCGCCGGGATGATGAAGATGGCCACTGGTGATGGGTTCCCCCTCCGGCAGGGCGCCGGAAAGGGCTCCCGAGAGGTTTTTGGTGGCTACAGAGGCTTGCGGCGGCGGAACTCCCGATCTATCTTCTGTTCTGAAAGTTTTAGGGTACGTAGGTATATATGGGTGCAAGGGGTACATCGGTGGAGCTTCAGGGGCCCCACGAGGCAGGGGGGCGCGCCCTAGGGGGTGAGCGCGCCCCCACCCTCGTGACTAGATCCTGTATCTTCTGACATAGAGTCCAAGTCTATCCGATGGCTTTCCTTCCAAAAATAACTTCTCCAGTTGATTTCGTTCCGTTTTGACTCCGTGATATTCCTTTTCCTCGAAACACTGAAATAGGCATTAAACAACAAGTCTGGGCTGGGCCTCCGGTTAATAGGTTAGTCCCAAAAATAATATAAAAGTGGATAATAAAGCCCAATATTGCCCAAAACAGTAGATAATATAGCATGGAGCAATCAAAAATTATAGATACATTGGAGACGTATCAGTCACAGGCACGTGTCAAGCCCACAAATGCACGAAGGCGACTTTATATGTTTAGCAGTGTCACTGCCCTTTACGCATGAAGATGACTTTCTGTGTGTCAGTGTTTCAGGTCACAGGCACTGTTGTCAAGCCCACAAACGCATGACTTGTAATTATCCAGAGTCACCTTCGTGTCTCTTTGTGTTCCAAATGCATCCGTTGACTATATTACCAGGACAGGCATGGTCGGGACGCCGAGGGAGGCATGCTTGTGTTTAATGCGGACCCACGTTCGTGCGTTGATTGCGGAAACCCAACGTTTTGACGGGCGTTTCCACCTACTCGGGTGTGAACGCCACGTGGCTCCGCCACGGAAACCCAAGGGTCTGACGGACGTCTCCTCCGGTGACGCCGGTCTGGCTCGTCGCCCGAGGCCAGGCTCCGGCTATTTAAGGCGGACGAACGGGTCTCAAAACCCTAGCCACACACTCTTCCCCCCTCTGCCCGCCGCCAGACCATCCATTCCTCTTGCTGATCTCTATCTTGACCCTCTCCGCCATGGCTAGTCGGGAGGAGACTACTACGGAACCCAGTGTCCAGACACTGCAGGAGATCCAGGCTGGCGAGGGCTCCTCATCTGTGAGTTCACTCTGCTTCCGCTTCATTCGTTTTTCCTTTCCTTCGGCTACTTGATTTAGTAGTGAAACATGAATAAGCCAGACGGAGTCTAGAAACCCTAGCCACATCCCCTTCATCCCTGTGTCCGCCTCCAGGCCATCCAGTCATCTTGCTATTCTCTATCCAGAGACTCTTAGCCACTGCTGTGCGGAAGGAGACTACTCCAGAGCACCATGTCCAGTCGCAGCAGGAGATCTCGGCTGGCGAGGGTTCCTCATCTGTAAGTTCGCTCTGCCTCGGCTTCATTCGTTTTTTCTTTCTATCGGCTACTTGATTTAGTTGTGAAACATGGATCATTGTGGTGATCTTCATTCTAATGTTGATGAGGGTGCATCAACCTGACACCTTCTCCTTTGACCAGCTGAATAACCTGTTCAATACTGTGGACGACTTCATCAAGACATCCGCAAAGTTGGACGACGAGAACAGAGCCATGATTGCACGTCTTATGAATGACAAGGCGCGGCTCAAACTTGAGAGCGATAAGCTGAAGCTGGAATCATACATTATGAAGAAACAGACCGAGGAGCTTCGCACCGAGCAACCAAAAAAGAAGTCTCGTCGGACTAAGTAGACAGCAGCGACCCTGATCCTCGTATCTGAAGCTACTAAGCAGTGCCCTAAATGTTTCTTATTTTGTCTTGTGTTACCTCGTGTCGTCAGTAACTTTGATAACAAATGTGTTTTGCTTTCCTGGGTCACGTTCATTCCAAGTTTATGGGTACAGATGAACATTAACGTAATGGTCAGTTCTAGAGACGATGTTTTTAAAAGCACGAACCAGAGTCATGTCTTGTGCACACATGAAGGCGTGGACATTCCTGCCTTTAGTTGTTTCAATGTTTCGGGTCACAGGCACGGGCATAAAGAGCTCAAAGGCATGGTCGGTGGTATTACATAGAGTCACGCTCGCTTGTGACTCTATCAGACGGAGACCCACGGGCGTTTAGCCCACGGAGATGAACCTTTGTCTTACGCACAGCCACGAGCGTTTACTTTGTGAGACACGGAATGGCCTATGTGAGGGACGCTGTTTTTAAAATCTTATTTCCTTGTATTTAAAAGCACGGAAGTGAACTCCCTACGGACACGGTTCCATATTGAGCTGTGTCACGCTTCTTTCTTGATGTTACGTATATTGTTCGATAAAGGCGTGGACATCATGGCTGTCTGTGTTTCACTGTTAAGAGTCACAGGCACGGGCATAAAATGCTCAAAGGCATGGTCAGTGGTACTACATGGAGTCATGCTCACGGATTGAGAGGGATCATGGTCGCCTCTTCCTTCTGCTCCGACGACAAGCACACAACAAGAAGGCGGCGTCGCCGGCTGAGCCACTCTGGACCTCTTGGTACTACGAGCAGCGCTTTCCATCTCCACCTCCATTGCTGCCGTGGCGCGGCCTACGACCATTGTTCGGTGAGGTGGATCTGGAAGAGGCACGACAAGAAGCCAATGGAGCCATACTTTAATATTAGGTAGAATCACGTTCATGCGTTTATTGCGCAAACCATACTTTAATATTAAGTCTCTGCATCCACGGTTATGTGCGTTTGTGACTTTCTGTATTTCAGTGATAAGGTTCGTACACACTGGCATCAAATCCACAATGGCATCGTGTGGTATTATAAAGAGTCATGTTCGCCTGTGTCTGTTCTCCTGATGATTCCGTCGACTCGTTTAGACGGAGAGGCACGGACGAGAAGACCATGGAGGCATACTTCAGTATTAGGCACAGTCACGTTCGAGCGTTTACTGCACAAACTGGACACGAGATAGACACTTAGGTTAGGTCTTCACCGCGCACGTACAAAAAACACAAGAGCTTAACAGAGAAGGAGGAGAAGATCTCAGAAAAAAACGAGGATGAGGCACAGTGCAAGGAAATAATTCCACATGCCACCAATGGCGCGCGTTTTTTAAAAGCACGGGCTAGCACTCTCTGCAGCCACGGCTATGTACGTTTGTGACTCTCTGTGTTTCAGTCATTAGGTTCACAGACACAGGCGTCAAATCCACAAAGGCATTGTTTGGTATTATATAGAGTCATGTTCGGTTGTGTTTGTGTTCCGAATAATTCAGTCAACTCATTCAGACGGAGAGGCACGGACGAGAAGCCCACGGAGGCATACTTTAGTATTAGGCAGGGTCAAAATCATGCGTTTATTACGCATGGTCGATTGTATTACATAGAGTCATGCTGGCCTATGAGACTCGACCAGGCGGAGATGCACGGACGTTTACTCTATGAGGCATGGAATTTCCTATACGAGAGACACTATTTTTCAAAGCGTGTTTCCTTGTATTTAAAAGCACAGACATGAAGACCATACAGACACGGTTCAGTACCGAGTTGCGTCATGCTTATTTCTTGATAAAGGCGTCGACGTTCGAGGCTATCTCTGTTTCAGTCTCAAGGGTCAAATGCAAGCACGTGCATACAGCCCTCAAAGGCATGGCGTGCTATTATATAGAGTCACGCTCAAAGGTTTTCTGATTGTATTCCGAATGAGTCGGTGGACTCGGTCACAAGCAGAGGCACGGGCGTCCAGTCCACGGAGGCATGGTTTTTTCTTACCCAGAGTCACGTTAGTGCCGCCGCTATTCGGGTGTGAACGCCACGGGCCGCCATTACGGAGACCCAAGGGTCAGACGGATGTCTCCTCTGCTGACGCTGGTCTGGCTCGTCGCCCGAGGCCAGGCTCCGGCTATTTAAGGCGGACCGAGGGGGTCTCGAAACCCTAGCCACACCCTCTTTCTTGGACTGTCCAGATCCACGCCACATAAAGCGGCGCTCGCAGGCCGTGCGATCCCAGCATTGGAGATAGAGATGGAGGTTCACTCCGGTGCCCCGAGCACCAAGAGGGCGAGGCTCGCGCCACGGATGACGCTTGAGGGAGTCCTGGATTAGGGGGTATCCGGACAGCCGGACTGTGTACAACGTACGGACTATTGAAGCATGAAGATACAAGACTCAAGACTTCGGCCCGTGTCCGGATGGTACTCTCTTTGGCGTGGAAGGCAAGCTAGGCGATCCGGATGTTATATTTCCTTCCTTGTAACCGACTCCATGTAAACCCTAGCCCTCTCCAGTGTCTATATAAACCGGAGAGGTTGGTCCTTAGAAGGCCGATCACAATTACAATCATACCATCATAGGCTAGCTTCTAGGGTTTAGCCTCTACGATCTCGTGGTAGATCTACTCTTGCACTACCCATATCTTAAATATTAATCAAGCAGGAAATAGGGTTTTACCTCCATGGAGAGGGCCCGAACCTGGGTAAACATTGTGTCCCTTGCTTCCTGTTACCATCACCCTAGACGCATAGATCGGGACCCCCTACCTGAGGTCCGCCGGTTTTGACACCGACATTGGTGCTTTCATTGAGAGTTCCTCTGTGTCGTCGCCGTAGGGCTTGATGGCGCCTTCAATTGTCAACAACACAGTCCAGGGGGAGACTTTCCTCCCCGGACAGATCTTCGTGTTCGGCGGCTTCGCGCTGCGGGCCAATTCGCTTGGCCATCTGGACCAGATCGACAGCTACGCCCCTGGCCACCAGGTCAGGTTCGGAAACTTGAACTACACGGCGGATTTTCACGGAGACTTGATCTTCGATGGATTTGGGCCTGCGCCAGGAGCACCGAACAGTTACGATGGGAACGGCTTAGACCTGCTGTCGGACGATGCTTGGGATATCGCTCTTGCAGTAGCCCCGGATCTAAATCCGGAGCAGGTTGCGTTGCCTAAGGACGGAGGGGTGGACCCCGGTCCGCAGGCCGCACACTCATCGGTGGTGGAGCCGAATACATGTCTCACCCCTGTGGAAGCCTGTGACTCTGGACCCCTGGATTCGTATCCGGTTGTACATTCCAGTCCGCGCGCTCCCGAGCCCGCCGATCCTGGTAGGGCTCTGGTAATGGAGTTTACCGCTGTGGATATCTTCCAGCACTCGCCCTTTGGCGATGTATTGAACTCGTTAAAGTCTCTCTCTTTGTCAGGAGGCTCTTGGCCGAACTATGTCTGGCTTGAGTGGGAAGCAGGCGACGAAGGAATTCGCTGCCCACCCACCACCCACTTCATTGCCACGGTCGATGATTTAACCGAAATGCTTGACTTCGACTCCGAAGACATCGATGGTATGAACGACGATGCAGGAGAATTAAAGGAGCCACCGCTCACAGGGCGGTGGATGGCCACCTCCTCATACGATATATACATGGTGGACACTCCAAAGGAAACCAATGGCGACGATGCAACGGAGGATAACCCCTCAGGGAGAAAAGCAAAGCATGGGCGTCGGCGGCGCCGCTCCAAGCCCCACCACAGCAATACCGGCCCCGACGAGGAAAGCAATCCGGAGGGTGCCGAAGAGGAATACAAACCTGACCAGCCCGCCTTCAAGCAGGCCGAACAGAAGGATGAGCAGGTCACCCTGCATTTAACAAAGCGATCGACGGATACCCGGAGGAGGACAAATATATGCCCCTCCGAAGACGAGATTAGCCTCGGCGACGACGAAGTTCGAGTGCACGAGGATCCCGTGGAGCAGGAGCGCCTTCAGCCCGGCTTATTACCCGCTGCGAGAGCCTAATGAAGAAGCAGCAGCAACTCCAGGATAATCAAGACCTGCTCACGGATAGATGGACTGAAGTCCTGGCAACCGAGGAATACGGACTCGAGTGCCAAACGGCTGACCGACCACCCCGTGGCCGGGATAAAATGGGATATCAGCCTGAATACCAGCCCGCACCCCCACGCCAATACACTACGGCCCGGGGCAACAGGCAAGACCTGCAACATATTCTGGAAACAAAGCAGGACAGCCAAGATCGATCTACGGATCACGGGGGCGTGCCCCAGCGCGCGATGATGACCGTCACGCCAGATACATCATCAACAAGTCCGGTCGGGCCGAACACAGTAACCCAGACCAATTCGAACTGCGTAGCCACATAGCCCGCAAGACAGAGGCGCCAGACACCCCCTCTGCTTCACCGACGAAGTGATGGATCATGAATTTCGTAAGGGTTCAAACCCGTAAACATCGAATCATACTATGGCACAACAGACCCCGCAGTATGGATTGAAGATTTCCTTCTCCACATTCACATGGCCCGCGGAGACGATCTACACGCCATCAAGTCTCTTCCCCTTAAACTCAAAGGGCCATCCCGGCACTGGCTAAACAGCCTGCCAGCAAATTCCATTGGCAGTTGGGAAAACCTGGAAGACGCATTCCTCGACAACTTCCAGGGCACATATGTGCGACCACCGGATGCTGACTACCTGAGCCACATTACTCAACCGCCCAGAGAGTCAGCCAGGAAATTCTGGACTCGGTTCCTAAGTAAAAAGAACCAAATAGTCGACTGTGCGGACGCGGCTTTTAAGCATAATATCCGTGACGATTGGCTTGTTCGATACCTCGGCCAGGAAAAACCCAAGTCCATGGCAGCTCTCACAACACTAATGACCCGCTTTTGCGCGGGGGAGGACAGCTGGTTGGCTCGCAGTAGCACTACGCCACATTCTGGCACTTCGGATGGCCGCGACAATAACGGCAAGCCACGGCGTAACGGACATAAGCGACGGAACAACGGCGACAGCACCGAAGACACGGCAGTCAACGCCGGATTTAGTGGATCCAAGCCCGGTCAGTGGAAGAAGCCGTTCAAAAGAAATAATCAGGGACCGTCCCGTCGATGCAGACCGCATCTTTGGGCGCTGTGCCAAATTCATGGCACCCCGGACAAGCCAGCCAACCACACCAATAGAGACTGCTGGGTGTTCAAACAGGCCGACAAAATAAACGCCGAAAACAAGGACAAGGGGCTGCACAACGACGATGACGAAGAGCCCCGGTGTCCGAACACGCGGGGACAGAAGAAATTTCTCCCCAGGTGAAAACGGTCAACATGATCTACGCCACCCACATTCCCAAGCGGGAACGGAAGCGAGCACTACGGGACGTCTATGCGATGGAGCCAGTCGCCCACAAATTTAACCCATGGTCATCTTGTCCGATCACCTTTGATCGTAGGGATCACCCTACTAGCATCCGCCACGGCGGCTGAGCCGCATTGGCCCTAGACCCAATCATCGATGGATTCCACCTCACGCGAGTCCTTATGGACGGCGGCAGCAGCCTAAACCTGCTTTATCAGGACATAGTGCGCAAAATGGGCATTTACCCTTCAAGGATCAAGCCCACCAAAACCACCTTTAAAGGTGTAATTCCTGGAGTGGAGGCCCGTTGTACGGGCTCTATAACATTGGAAGTGGTCTTCGGATCTCCGGATAACTTCCGAAGCGAAGAGTTAATCTTCGACATCGTCCCCTTCCGCAGTGGTTATCACGCACTGCTGGGACGAACCGCATTCGCTAGATTCAATGCGGTACCACATTACGCATACCTCAAGCTCAAGATGCCAGGACCGCGCGGGGTCATAACAGTCAACGGAAACATGGACCGCTCTCTCCGAACAGAAGAGCATACTGCAGCCCTCGCGGCGAAAGTACAATGCGGCCTCCTCCAACAAACCAATCCGGCGACAACAACTTCGAGCACCATCAAGCGAGTCCGGAGCACCCCGCAACAGGATCATCAGGCACGCCAAGAGCGTGACTAGCAGTCCGGCCTCCGCTCAGGCCCCATCAAAGCAGCATTCGTGCCACGCGCACACAATTACGCACTCAAAATACCATGGGCACAGGCAGAGGCGCAGCAATGACTCAGTCAACATGGCGGTATCACCGCAACACACCTTCACAAATCTCCCTTTTTATTTTTCAGGACATTGCTTTAGGGCAGCCTCTTTAGAAGAGCCGGATTGTCAAACTTATACAGGGGAGATAACCAAGGAGGCAACAGGCTTTGCGCACAGAAGGAAATACCCAGGTGGAATCTATTTACGATCGTTATACCTGCTTTATCTATCTATACGTGTCCTGCCCCTGGATAGGACATGTCAAATAGTCCTATTTATCTCCGCTTAATGCATTCATTGTAAACATACGCATAAACGTATTATTCATCAATGAGAGATCATATATAGCGTCAGCTTATTACTCCTATTTGAGCATTTTTTCTTATAAATGTTTATTTGATATTTGCATCCGTACACCTTGGTACGGTCAGTTTGCCAGGGGCTTCTCATGGCGCCCCATAATACGGCAAGTAAAGTCTGAACTTTCAACAGTGTTGCACCCTGAACTTATAGCACTATATGCATCAGCTCCAAATCATGTCTTGGATCTACAATTGGGTTAGCCCGGCTCCCTTGTTTTGGTACCTTATGTTCCGTTATATCGGCTAAGGTAGCGCAGGGAGAACTACTGCGATTGTGTCCCCGTTCTTCCGGACGAGCACCTCCGTAGAGAAAGCCAAAAACTGACCGGCACGATGCGGCAAGAGCTGGTCGCCGTTCGAGAGGTCTTAAAATCCTTAAAGATTTTTCCGCTTTAGGCGATAAATCGGCTTCGTCCGATCTAGGCGTGTATAGCGCCCCAATTCGGCCTTCCGGATTCTAGGGGCTTCGCCGAAATTTAAAATTGTAGACTTCTATGGCTAAGTGAAAGTTATAAAGCCGCATGGTCCGATTGCCTTGTTCGCTGCGACGGACACCTCCTTAAGGGACCAAACGTTTGGATAAAGAGTGTCCGGGTTTTCCACGAACAACCCAATACTAGTTACGTGGGGGCGGAAGCCGACGACTGGCCTACTTTCAGAATTTTATAAACAGCCGCACAGAAGGTAATATTTTAAATCAAACAGCGCTACATAGCAAAAGTAACTTCTTCTTTAAATTACAACAGCGGCAGAGGTACATTTAGTCAAAGATCTTGTCCTTGGTACACTCATCGGCCACGAGACGATCGCCCTTCATAACGCCATCATAGTACTTCACGGGATGGCGATGCTCCTTGCCCTCTGGCGGACCGTCCTTCACCAGCTTCTCAGCATCCAGCTTGCCCCAGTGCACCATCGCGCGGGCAAAGGCCCGGCGGGCACCCTCAATACAAACAGATCGCTTGATGACTTTGAGCCGCGGACAGGCATTCACCATCCGCTTGATCAGGCCGAAGTAGCTAACCGGCAGCGGCTCACCAGGCCACATCCGGACTATGAAATCTTTCATAACCACTTCGGCCGCCCTGTGGAGTTCGACCAACTGCTTCAGTTGGTCACTCAAAGGCATTGGGTGTTCGGCCCCAGCATACTGGGACCAGAACAGCTTCTCCGTTGAGCTCCCCTCCTGGGCACGGTAGAACTCCGCGGCATCTGATACGCTGCGTGGCAGATCTGCGAATGCCCCTGGAGAGCTCCGAATTCGAGTAAGTAAAAGAAACGCCTCCTCCACATGTTTGCTTTGCATAAAGAATTTCTTACCTGCCGCTATATTTTTGGCCTCCTGGATTTCCTTCTGTGCCTTCTTGGCTTCGGCCTTGGCGTCTTTCATACTCACAAGGGCCTTCGCAAGCTCGGCCTCTTTCATCTTCAGATCATGCTCCACGGACTCGAACTTCTTGCCGAGGTCCTGGGGCTCTTGCTGTACCTCGCCCACTATAGCAATTTGCTTTTCGCAGTCCTTGCATTCCAAGGCCGCCTTGTCTTCGGCCTAGGACAGCGCTTTCTTCAGGGACGCCACTTCCGCCGTGGCCCCTGTCACACAGTCACGACGCTTTGGCATTAGACTAACCAATTTTGTCTATCCTTAAATACATAAGAGCGGGGAATCACTTACCCTTATTCTCTTCGAGCTACCTCTTCGTGAGGTCGAGCTCTCCCTGCGCCTGCTCCAGGTCCCGCTTTAGTTCGGCAACCTCGGCTGTGCGGGTAGCAGCGGCAAGCAGCACAAGCTGCTTATTCACATGAATATTTATTATTAGACTCCTGCGGATTATAATTGACCCTCTGTTCGGCTTTTCCTTCCGAACACCAAACAGAGTATCAGGGGCTACTAACTATCGGGTGGTAATTTCATACATTTTTGTTACTTACCTCAAAGCCTGTTAGGAGGCTGGTACACGCTTCGGTCAGTTCGCTCTTGGCGGACAGAACCTTCTGAATCACCGCACCCATAAGAGTACGGTGCTCATCATCCATGGAAGCGTTGCAAAGCGCTTCCAGCAGACTACCCGACGCCTCTGGCATAACGGAAGTCATCGGCACGGACGGCTCGCCCTCTCTAGCGAGGGGCCGCCTGCCAGCATCTGGAGCCATTGAAGGCTCCAGCACAGTATCCGGATGAGAGTCCGGCTTGCTGCGGCTCTCATCTGTACGATCTGCGGGGATCTTGAACCCCGCATGTCCGACATCTGGAATCCCGCCTTGGGGCATCTCCAGAGTCACCTCCCCCCGCTCTGGGAGCCTTCGGGACAACACCTCCGTGTCATCCACGGGCTGAGGAGTAGTGGCCGTCGGGAGCGAGTTCATCGCTGAATCGCTCAGGGACCCATCCGAAGAAGAAACCTCGGGATGAACCCTAGCCGGACTGCATATATGTTCGGTGTTATAAAAAGACTGAGAAGTAAAGTCATGATAGAGTGCGGATACTTATGATCGCGCTAGGGGCTTCCCTCTAGGTAGCCACCCCTCCTCGCTATGGGCGGCCGTGGCGGAGTAGTCCGGAAGGGACACCTTTCCCTTCTTGGACGTCCCAGCCTCCCCCTCCGGGGCGGCTTTTCTCTTTTTCTCCTCCCAGTGCGGGGAGGTAGAGTTTCTTCTTGCTTCCCCCCGCCTCCGCGGGAGGAATCTGTTTCATCGTCATCAGACGACGTGGGTATGACGGCCTAGCGCTGAGGGCCTGTCCCGGCCCCCTGGTCCGCCTTCTTGGGCCCCTCACCCTCTCCGGGTGGCGTGGTCCCTGTCGGTGTCAAAACCGGCGGATCTCGGGTAGGGGGTCCCGATCTGTGTGTCTAGGCTGATGGTAACAGGAAGCAAGGGACACAGATGTTTACCCAGGTTCGGGCCCTCTCGATGGAGGTAAAACCCTACTTCCTGCTTGATTAATATTGAAGATATGGGTAGTACAAGAGTAGATCTACCACGAGATCGTAGAGGCTAAACCCTAAGAGCTAGCCTATGATGGTATGATTGTAATTGTGATCGGCCTTCTAAGGACCAACCACTCCGGTTTATATACACACCGGAGAGGGCTAGGGTTTACATGGAGTCGGTTACAAGGAAGGAAACACAATATCCGGATCGCCAAGCTTGTCTTCCACGCAAAGGAGAGTCCCATCCGGACACGGGCCGAAGTCTTGAGTCTTGTATCTACACGCTTCAATAGTCCGGACGATGTATACAATCCGGCTGTCCGGATACCCCCTAATCCGAGACTCCCTCAGTAGCCCCTAAACCAGGCTTCAATGACGATGAGTCCGGCGCGCAGTATTGTCTTCGGCATCGCAAGGCGGGTTCCTTCTCTGAATACTCCAAAGTGGTTATCGAACACGTAGACCGTGTCCGGATCCGCAATATGATCTTCACATACCATAGCATCTCTTGTATCCAATTCTTCACCAGTACCATCTCATCTCCAAACCCTAGTTCATCTCTTGTATCCAATTCTTGTCTCCAAGTCCAGGATTGGTGCTAGTAGGTTGCTAGTAGTGTTGATTACTCCTTGTAGTTGATGCTAGTTGGTTTAATTGGTGGAAGATCATATGTTCAGATCCTTTATGCACATTATATCCCCTCTGATTATGAACATGAATATGCTTTGTGAGTAGTTACGTTTGTTCTTGAGGACAAGGGAGAAGTCTTGCTATCAGTAGTCATGTGAATTTGGTATTCGTTCGATATTTTGGTAAGATGTATGTTGTCTAACCTCTAGTGGTGTTATGTGAACGTCGACTACATAACACTTCACCGTTATTTGGGCCTAGAGGAAGGCATTGGGAAGTAATAAGTAGATGATGGGTTGCTAGAGTGATGAGCTTAAACCCTAGTTTATGCGTTGCTTCGTAAGGGGCTGATTTGGATCCATATGTTTCATGCTATGGTTAGGTTAACCTTAATACTTTTGTTGTAGTTGTGGATGCTTGCAATAGAGGTTAATCATAAGTGGGATGCTTGTCCAAGTAAGGGCAGTACCCAAGCGCCGGTCCACCCACATATCAAATTATCAAAGTACCGAACGCGAATCATATGAGTGTGATGAAAACTAGCTTGACGATATTCCCATGTGTCCTCGGGAGCGCTTTTCCTATTATAAGAGTTTGTCTAGGCTTGTCCTTTGCTACAAAAAGGATTGGGCCACCTTGCTGCACTTTATTTACTTTTGTTACTTGTTGCTCGTTACCATTTGTCTTATCACAAAACTATTTGTTACCACTTATTTCAGTACTTGCAGAGAATACCTTGCTGAAAACCGCTTATCATTTCCTTCCTCTCCTCGTTGGGTTCGACACTCTTACTTATTGAAAGGACTACGATAGATCCCCTATACTTGTGGGTCATCAAGACTCTTTTCTGGCACCGTTTCCGGGGAGTGAAGCGCCTTTGGTAAGGAAAAATTTATTTAGTGTGCTGAAATTTTCTGTCACTTGTTACTATGGAAAGTAATTGTTTGAGGGGCTTGTTCGGGGTATCTTCACCCCGTTCGGTTGAGCCAAGAGTTGCTCCTCAACCTACTGAACCTACTGAATCTATTGAAGATGAAACTGCTTTTCAGATTCCTTCGGGTATGATGGAAAAACTGCTAGCTAACACTTTTGCAGGAGATGGAACAAAGCATCCTGACGAACATCTATGCTTTATGGACGATATTTGTGGACTATTTAAGCTTGCAGGTATACCCGATGATGCCGTTAAGAAGAAGGCTTTCCCTTTATCTTTGGAGGGAGACGCATTGACATGGTATAGGCTATGTGATGATACGAGGTCATGGATCTATAAAAGAGTGAAATTGGAATTGCATCAAAAGTATTACCCTATGCATCTTGTTCATCGTGATCGCGATTATATATATAATTTTTGGCCTCGCAAAGGAGAAAGCATCACTCAAGCTTGGGGGAGGCTTAAATCAATGTTATATTCATGCCCCAATCATGAGCTCTCAAAATTCACAATTCTCCAGAATTTTTATGCTCGGCTTTCTGAAAATAATCGCAACATGCTCGATACTTCTTGTGTTGGCTCTTTTATGATGAAGTCTATTGAATTTGGATGGAATTTATTGGATAGAATTATATGCAACTCTGAAGATTGGGACCTCGATGAAGGTAAGGAGTCAGGTATGACACCTAAGTTTGATTGTGTTAAATCCTTTATGGATACCGATATTTTCCGCAAGTTTAGCACTAAATATGGACTTGACTCTGAGATAGTAGCTTCTTTCTGTGAATCTTTTGCTACTTATGTTGATCTCCCCAAGGAGAAGTGGTTTAAATACCATCCTCCCATAGAAGTAAAAGTAGTTGCACCTATTAAAGTTGAAGAAAAGATTGTCACTTATAATGATCCTATTGTTCCTACTTCTTAAGTCGAGAAACCCCCTTTCCCTGTTAGAATGAAGGATCATGCCAAAGCTTCAACTGTTGTTCGTAAAAGCAATACTAGGACTTATACACCTCCTGAGCAAGTCAAAGTAGAACCCAATATTGCTATTGTTAAAGATCTCTTGTCTGATAATATTGATGGGCATGTTATTCAATTCACTGGTGAAACTGCTAGAGTTGCTAAACCTTGTGATAGAGATAAACATATACCTGTGGTAGGCGTGCCTGTTATTTCTGTTAAAATAGGAGATCATTGTTATCATGGCTTATGTGATATGGGTGCTAGTGCTAGTGTTATACCCATTGACTTATACAAAGAAATTATGCATGAGATTGCACCTTTGAGTTAGAAGATATTGATGTTACAGTTAAACTAGCCAATAGAGATACTATATCTCCAATGGGAATTGTTAGAGATGTTGAAGTCTTGTGTGGGAAAACTAAATATCCCGCTGATTTTCTTGTTCTTGGTTCTCCACAAGATAGCTTTTGTCCCATTATATTTGGTAGACCCTTCTTGCGTACTGTTAATGCTAAGATAGACTGCAAAAACAATGTTGTTACTGTTGGCTTGGATGATATGGTCCATGAGTTTAATTTCTCTAAATTTAGTAAACAACATCGTGGGGAAGAATTGCCTAGTAAGGATGAAATTATTGGTCTTGCTTCTATTGTTGTACCTCCTAGTGATCCTTTAGAACACTATTTGCTAGACCATGAAAATGATATGTTCATGAATGAAAGAAGGGAAATAGATGAAGTATTCTTTAAACAGAACCTATTCGCAACACAATTTGCCTGTTGAAATCCTAGGGGATCCTCCTCCACCCAAGGGTGATCCTGTGTTTGAGCTTAAACCGTTGCCTGATAATCTTAAATATGCTTATCTTGATGAAAAGAAAATATATCCTGTTATTATTAGCGCTAACCTTTCAGAGCATGAAGAATCATCGTGCCGCTATTGGGTATACTCTCGATGATCTTAAGGGCATCAGTCCCACTCTATGTCAACATAAGATAAATTTGGAAGCTGATGCCAAACCAGTTTTTGATCCTCAACGACGTTTGAATCCTAAAATGAAAGAAGTGGTAAGAAAAGAAATACTCAAGCTTCTGGAGGCAGCTATAATTTATCCCATTGCTGATAGTCAGTGGGTAAGTCCTGTCCATTGTGTCCCTAAGAAGGGAGGTATTACTATTGTCCCTAATGATAAAGATGAATTGATTCCGCAAAGAATTATCACAGGTTATAGGATGGTAATTAATTTCCGCAAATTAAATAAGGCTACTAAGAAAGATCATTACCCCTTACCTTTTATTGATCAAATGCTAGAAAGATTATGCAAACATACACATTATTGCTTTCTAGATGGTTACTCTGGTTTTTCTCAAATACCTGTGTCGGCTAAAGACCAATCAAAGACTACTTTTACATGCCCTTTTGGTACTTTTGCTTATAGACGTATGCCTTTTGGTTTATGTAATGCACCTGCTACCTTTCAAAGATGCATGATGGCTATATTCTCTGACTTTTGGGAGAAAATTTGTGAGGTTTCCATGGACGACTTTTCCGTCTATGGTTCCTCTTTTGATGATTGCTTGAGCAATCTTGCTCGAGTTTTGCAGAGATGTGAAGAAACTAATCTTGTCTTGAATTGGGAAAAGTGCCACTTTATGGTTAATGAAGGTATTGTCTTGGGGCACAAAGTTTCTGAAAGAGGTATTGAAGTTGATAAAGCCAAGGTTGATGCTATTGAAAAGATACCATGTCCCAAGGACATCAAAGGTATAAGAAGCTTCCTTGGTCACGCCGGATTTTATAGGAGGTTCATCAAGGACTTCTCAAAAATATCTCGGTCTCTGACTAATTTATTTCAGAAACATGTACAATTTGTCCTTGATGATGATTGTGTAGAAGCATTTGAAATACTTAAGAGAGCATTAGTCTCTGCACCTGTTGTTCAGCCACCTGATTGGAATTTACCCTTCGAAATTATGTTGATGCTAGTGATTATGTTGTAGGTGCTGTTCTAGGGCAAAGAGTTGATAAGAAATTGAATGTTATCCATTATGCTAGTAAGACTCTAGACAATGCTCAAAGAAATTATGCTACTACCGAAAAGGAACTTTTAGCGGTTGTTTTTGCTTGTGATAAATTCAGGCCCTATATTGTTGATTCTAGAGTAACTATTCATACAGATCCTGCTGCTATTAAATATCTTATGGAAAAGAAAGATGCAAAACCTAGACTCATTAGATGGGTTCTCTTGCTTCAAGAATTTGATTTACATATTGTTGATAGAAAAGGAGCTGAGAACCCCGTTGCAGCCAACTTGTCTAGGCTAGAGAATGTTCTTGATGACCCACTACCTATTGATGATAGCTTTCCTGATGAGCAATTAAATGTCATAAGTACTTCTTGTAGCACTCCGTGGTATGCTGATTATGCTAATTATATTGTTGCTAAATTTATACCGCCTAGCTTCACATACCAACAAAAGAAAAAGTTTTTCTATGACTTGCGGCATTACTTTTGGGATGACCCACATCTTTATAAAGAAGGAGTAGATGGTGTTATTAGACGTTGTGTACCTGAGCATGAACAGGAACAGATCCTACGCAAGTGTCACTCCGAAGCTTATGGAGGACATCACGCTGGAGATAGAACTGCACATAAGGTATTGCAATCCGGGTTTTATTGGCCTACTCTCTTCAAGGATGCCCGTAAGTTTGTTTTGTCTTGTGATGAATGTCAAACAATTGGTAATATCAGTAGACGTCAAGAAATGCCTATGAATTATTCACTTGTTATTGAGCCATTTGATGTTTGGGGCTTTGATTATATGGGACCTTTTCCTACCTCTAATGGTTACACTCATATTCTAGTCGATGTTGATTACGTTACTAAGTGGGTAGAAGCTATTCCAACTAGTAGTGTTGATCATAACACTTCTATTAAAATGCTTAAGGAAGTTATTTTTCCGAGGTTTGGAGTCCCTAGATACTTAATGACTGATGGTGGTTCACACTTTATTCATGGTGCTTTCCGTAAGATGCTTGCTAAATACGACGTTAATCATAGAATTGCATCTCCATATCACCCGCAGTCTAGTGGTCAGGTAGAATTGAGCAATAGAGAGCTCAAATTAATTTTGCAAAAGACTGTCAATAGGTCTAGAAAGAATTGGTCTAAGAAATTGAATGATGCATTATGGGCCTATTGTAACGCCCGGATAATCTTGCTACAGTAATCCCTCGCTAATCATGCCACGTCATCCCCATTACTGTTGCTAAACGCCCGTTAGTTCAAACCGTTCGAAATTAAGATTCAAATTATTGTCAAACGGCAAAAGTTTCAAAATATTAAACTAAAATGTTGAATTAATGTGCTTAAGTGCCGTGGTAATTATAGTAAAGAAAACACAAATTTATAAAATACTTAAATGCCCTGAGTTGAATAAAAATAGTGAAAGAAAATAAATAAAAGAAAAGAGATAAAACAGAAAAACAAAAGACAAAAAAAATAGGAGAGAAGCCCCCCTGGGCTTCGGCCCAGCTGACCTCAGGCCCAACTGGGCCACCACCAGGCCCGGCCGGCCCACCCCGCGCCCCACTCCTCTCCTTATCCCCCCGCAACCCTAGCCGCCACCCCACTCGTCCACTTCCCCCCCCCCCACTCGCTCCTCCCACGTTCCCCTCTCTCCCTCGACTGGATCGGGGCAGGGGAGCCAGATCCCGCGTCGCCGGCGTCGCCCGTCACCACCTCCCCCCCTCGCCAGAGCCGCCTCGCCGACCCTCGTCCTCGTCCTCGCACCCCGTCCCCTCTCCCCCTCGACGGTGCTCCTCGCCTCGCCGACCCAGCGTGCCAGACGCCCAGCGTCGCCCCACGCTCGGCTTCATCCTCGGGCCACCGTCGCTGCCTCGCCATCGCCGGAACCTCCCCGTCCTCCTCCTCGTCGGACCTCCCCGACCTCCGTCGAGCCCACTGCCACGGTTCCCTACTCCCCACAGTGAGGCATCCTCCTTCTCCCCTGTCTCTGCCTTCACCGGCGCTGTGCCACGGCCACGCCTTGCCGCCGCCCGTTCCTAGCCACGCTTCGCCGCTGCGCCCGTGCGTGGCCTGCGGACCCTCTCCGGCTCCGGCCCCTACCACTGCGCGCAGCCCATGCCGCTTCGCCCTCCGGCCTCGTCTTGCCCGGCCCGCTCTCGGCATCGATGCCGCCGTCGCTGGTCCGCCCGGCCAGGCGCCAGCGCCCTGCGCCCATTCTGGCGCCGTCCCCTCCCCGCCATGGCCGCCCAGGTGCCAGCATCCACGGCCACGGCCTTGCCCCGCCCTCCTCGCCCCGCGATTTGGTGGCTTGATCGAGGCCAGCGCCAAACCAGCCCGTAGCGCCCGAACCCGCTAGGGCCCCCTGTGCCTACGACAAGGGGGCCCCACACCACAGGACGTTAAAAAAAAGAAGAAGAATTAAAAATAATAATAATAATTTAATAAAATTAATTGTTAATTAATTAATTATCTAATGAATTAGTTAAATTAATTAATCCCCGTTTAATTAATTTAATTAACTAGTTAGGTTAATTAAATAGTAATTAAATTAGCCTAAACCCTTATTAAATCTAAACAGTATATGACAAGTGGGTCCCACTGGACCCACTGGTCAGGTTGACCGAGTCAACTCTGTTTACTGCTGATGTCAGCATAACATCATGCTGATGTCATTAATCTGTTTTCCGAATTAATTAAATAATTAATTAAATTCCAGAAATTAATAAAATCTTTAGAAAATCATATCTTTTAATCCGTAACTCGGATTAAAATATTTTCAACATGAAAGTTGCACAGAACGACGAGACGATTCCAGATACGCAACCCGTTTGTCTGCCACACCCCCCTAACCTATCGAACTCGCAACTTTCCCCCTCCGGCTCCTTTGCCCGAAAACGCGAAACACCGGGAATACTTTCTCGGATGCTTCCCCCTTTCACCGGTACCACCTCATACCATGTTAGGGCACGCCTAGCATCACGCTTTGCTTTGTCATGCATCGTCATGCCTCTGTTTGCTTAAATATTCATTGTTCTTCCCCCTCTTCTTCCGCTAGACACCGAGACCGACGCTGCTGCTGCCCAGTACGACTACGGAGTTGACGACCCCTCTCTCTTGCCAGAGCAACCAGGCAAGCCCCCCCCTTGATCACCAGATATCTCCTACTCTCCTCTATACTGCTTGCATTAGAGTAGTGTAGCATGTTACTGCTTTCGTTATTCCTATCCTGATGCATAGCCTGTCCTTGCTACTCAAGTTGTTACCTTTACCTGCTATCCTACTTGCTTAGTATAGGATGCTAGTATTCCATCTGTGGCCCTACATTCTTGTCCGTCTCACAGTGCTATACTATCGGGTCGTGATCACTCGAGAGGTGATCACGGGTATATACTATATACTTATACATGATACATGTGGAGACTAAAGTCGGGTCGGCTGATGGAGCACCCGCGAGTGGATCTTTGAGGCGGAGCGACAGGGCAGGTTGAGACCGCCTAGGAGAGAGGTGGGCCTGGCCCTGTTCGGCGTTCGCGGATACTTAACACGCTTAACGAGATCTTGGTATTTGATCTGAGTCTAGCTACGGGCCTATACGCACTAACCAACTACGTGGGAAAGATATGGGCACTCGGCGTCAGGTATCGGTAAAACGCACTTCGTGACATCACGACTAAGCGGCGCCGCCGGATTGGACCGAACGCCACTAGGCTAGGTCTGCTTCGGTCACAGATGCAAGGTGCAGGTGTGCTCAGGCGATGGGCCTGCAGACTGTGCGCTTAGGTTTAGGCCGGGCGTCGACCTCTCTGTTATGCCTAGGTGGGGCTGCGACGTGTTGATCTTCCGCGGCGAGCATGACCCAGAAAGTGTGTCCGCCAAATGGGATCAAGCGTGTTGGGTTATGTGGTGCACCCCTGCAGGGAAGTTAATCTATTTGAATAGCCGCGATCTTCAGTAACAGGACGACTTGGAGTTGTACCTTGACCTTATGACAACTAGAACCGGATACTTAATAAAACACACCCTTCCAAGTGCCAGATACAACCCGGTGGTCGCTCTCTATCAGGGTTACGATGAGGGGATCGCCGGGTAGGATTGTGCTATACGATGCTACTTGGAGGACTTCAACCTACTATCTTCTACCTGTTGCAAGACGGAGGTGACCAGAAGCGTAGTCTTCGATAAGACTAGCTATCCCCCTCTTATTCTGGCATTCTGCAGTTCAGTCCACTGATATGGCCCTTTACACATATATCCATGCATATGTAGTGTAGCTCCTTGCTTGCGAGTACTTTGGATGAGTACTCACGATTGCCTTGTTCCCCCTTTTCCCCCTTTCTTTACACGGTTGCTGCGACCAGACGATGGAGCCCAGGGGCCAGACGCCACCGTCGATGACGACTACTACACTGGAGGTGCCTACTACTGCGTGCAGCCCGCTGACGACAACCAGGAGTAGTTAGGAGGATCCCAGGCAGGAGGCCTGCGCCTCTTTCGATCTGTATCCCAGTTTGTGCTAGCCTTCTTAAGGAAAACTTGTTTAACTTATGTCCAGACTCGAGATATTGTTGCTTCCGGCTGACTCGTCTATGATCGAGCACTTGTATTCGAGCCCTCGAGGCCCCACGGCTTGTATTATGATGCTTGTATGACTTATTTATGTTTTAGAGTTGTGTTGTGATATCTTCCGTGAGTCCCTGATCTTGATCGTACACATTTGCGTGCATGACTAGTGTACGATTGAATCGGGGGCGTCACCAGTTGGTATCAGAGCCGACTGCCTGTAGGAATCCCCCTTCCACACTCCTTGGCCGAAGTCGAGTCTAGACATTGCAAAAAAAATTTACTAACTTGGTTGTGTGCCTTACGGGCCCACGTCGCCATCGGGTGGTACTAGGATCTTTTACTCCTCGACCTTTACTCTGGGACTCTGAACTCTCTTCTACTCGGGTTAAACGAATTTACTAACTAACACTAGGATCTCATGACCACATTCACCCCAAAGTTGGATAAAGCCATAGTTATTCCTTGGAATCGTATTTTGATCAATTTCCACACTGTCATTTGACTCCTTTGAAACATCTTTGTTTTCAGATGGAACCCACGAGGCAGGTCGTGCGCCACACGACGGCCATTGGTGCCTCGGGATTACCTGCGGTGCTAGCAGAGATGATGACCTATCTGGGTTATCGCTGGCACCCTGAGTATACCGTCTTTGAGGAGTACCAGGACTTTAACCAGAGCAAGACCGAGCCATCGTCCACCTCTACTCTCGGGAGTATGACTCCACTCTTGTCTTTGCCTGCTTGCACATGGTGTTGGGGTGACTATCGATATGGCCGTCCACGATGCTGCTTATGCTGCTCTTACCCGCCTTCGTGGAGAGTATCGAGTTGGACACCTCCCCTTCGGGCACATTGCTATCGCATCCGATGTTGGTGAGGAGGGTTACTACACCGCTGCCTACTCCATCGCCACCCGAGAGCCCTTCTACCATCGTAACTTTGTTCGCATCGCGATGGGCTGGATCGAGCTAACCGAGCTCTTTGCCACGAGTTGTACACCACCCGTCAGCACCTTCACCGTGCTCTGACGCTGTTGCACCCCTTTGTCCGATCCAGAGCGCTGCCGCGTTCTGCGATCTACACAGTCAGGCCCGTGATGCCCCAGGGTGTCGGTTGGCCAGAGGTGGGAGGCTACTCTCCCGCACTTGGTCCTCTTCTGCCACTTGGCCACCGGGTTCCGCACCAGAGTACCCGCGGCCCCTGTGTCAGCGACGTGGAGGACTATCCGCTGCCGCACTACCAGCTTTCAGCTCTGACTACCTCCGCAAAGATCTGCGTGGGGCTGATGTAGGCTTGCTTGTTAAGTGTTAGATGCATTCGTCGTGAGCCCTGCGTGCCGCCTATGATGTCTTAGTCTATGTCTTGAACCCCGTGTGCGAACTCTATGCATGATCCCTTTTGTATGATATGCCGACTACTATGTAGTTTCTATCGTGCTGCTTTCATTATGCATGTTTTATCATGAATGATTCTTGTCCTTTGCATATTCTCAAATGCTGAACTACCCCTGTTATATATTAGCAGGATGGTTAGACCAGCTGGTCGTGGTCGTGGTGGCAACTTCCCACCACCGCCTGAGTACATGGCTGGTATGATCCAACAGCTTGAGATGAATCGCGAGTTCATGGAAAACATGATGGCTCAGTTTCCTCGCCCCAATATGAACCAACAGCCAAACACAGTAACTCTGCAGGATTTCATGCGCCTCAACCCAAGTGTGTACCGCAGCTCAACCCAGCCCCTGGATGCTGATGACTGGCTCCGTGACATCACCTATGAGATGGAGTCTGCTGATGTAGCCCCTGCCAACTATGTCACCTTTGCTTCCTTCTTCCTGAAGGGACCCGCAGCACAATGGTGGGACAGCCACAGGCGTACTCAGCCAGCTGGAACAAACATCACCGGGCCAGACTTCCAAACTGCTTTCCGTGCCCGCTTCATCCCTCAAGGAGTCATGGACCGGAAGAAGCGTGAGTTCCGCAACCTCACCCAAGGCAACAAGACTGTTGAAGCTTATCAGCGAGAGTTTCTGGACTTGTCTCGCTATGCTGAAGAGGACATTGCAACTGATGCACGCAGACAGGAGAAGTTCTGTGACGGCCTTCAAGCTGACATCAAGCTCGCACTTCTAGCGCACGACTTTGCTGGTTTCGCCACCTTGGTGAACAAAGCTATCAATGTCGAAACTGGTCTGCAGGAATACCAGAGCTCTAACAGGCGCAACCGTGACACGGGCACATCTACGGGCCCGTCCTCGCAGAAGCGTAAGATATGGATTCCCAACAGCATGTACCAGCCAAATGCACCTGCCCCAAGGCAGAGCTATGCTGCACCTTGTCTGCCTACTCCTCCAACTAGGCGGCCAAGGCTTCCAGCTCCACCACCCCAAGCTCCTGTTCCCACTCCCAATAACAGCTTGTGCTTCAGGTGTGGTCAACCAGGGCACCGTGCTAGAGAATGCAATCGTAACCGTAATCAATCGGCCCTTCCCAAGAATCGGGTCGTGGAAGCAACCAGCCCCGCAACAACAATGCCAAGCCTTATGGTCGAGTTCATGCCAACCATGTTGATCTGAACGAAGCTCAAGACCAGCCTGCTACTGTGATGGGTATACTCCTCGTAAATTCAGTACCTATATCTGTTTTATTCGATTCAGGAGCATCGCATTCATTCATGTCAGAAGATTTTGCATACAAGCACGACGTTAAGTATGAGGAGATGAACTCTTCGGTAGTGGTAAAAACCCCCTTGGGACAATGTCAAACCTCCATGGTTGGCGTCGACGTCCCCGTGGAAATCGAAGGGCTGGAATTCTATGCCTCACCCATTATCCTGAAGACGTCTAACATCGACCTCATTTTGGGGATGGATTGGTTGAAAGTGCATACTGCTTCAATCGTTTGCACCACTAAGACCGTCCATCTCCTACACCCTTCTGATGAAATAATAAGCTACAATGCAAGTCTGGTTCAGAATGCCGAAGCAAGGCTCTATGCATTGAATGCATTGAACGCCGCACCCCTCGAGGGCATTGAAAACATTCCTGACGTTCGCGACTTCCAGGACGTCTTTCCTGAAGAACTTCCAGGGATTCCCCCTGCTAGAGCTGTCGAATTCGTCATCGACTTGAAACCAGGCACCACTCCTATAGCCAAGCGACCCTACAAGATGTCGCCGCATGAACTCCTTGAGCTCAAGGAGGAAATCGACAAGTCTCTTCGTAGTGGTTTCATTCGCCCAAGTTGCTCTCCTTGGGGAGCACCTTCTCTCTTTGTCAAGAAGAAGGATGGGACAAACCGATTGGTCCAAGACTACCGTCCTATAAACCAAGCTACCATTCAGAATAAGTATCCTCCTCCTCGGATCAATGATCTCATATGATCAACTGGCTGGTTCGTCAGTGTTCTCTAAACTCGACTTCAGGTTGGGTTACCACCAGATCCGTGTTCATGAAGAGGATATCCCAAAGACCGCCTTTGTGACTCGTTATGGTTCATACGAGTACACCGTCATGTCTTTCGGCTTAACCAATGCTCCAGCCACCTTCTCTCGACTGATGAACTATATATTCATGGATTACCTCGACAAGTTCGTCGTGGTTTATCTGGATGATATCCTGGTATTTTCTAAGAACGAAGAAGAACATGCTGAACATCTTCGTCTTGTGCTGGAAAAGCTACGAGAGCATCAACTTTATGCCAAGTTCTCCAAATGTGAATTCTGGCTTCCTGAAGTGACCTATCTCGGGCATGTCATCTCTAAGGATGGTATTGCTGTCAACCCTGAACGAGTTTAGGCTATTCTTGATTGGACTCCTCCGAAGAATGTCAAGCAAGTCAGAAGTTTTCTCGGTCTCGCCAGCTATTGCCGTCGATTCGTCGAGAACTTCTCCAAGACCGCCAGGCCTCTGACTAACCTGTTGCATAAGGGCGTCAAGTTCCAATGGACGATGATAAATGTCGTGAAAGTTTCCAGCACTCAAAGACAAGTTGACTTCTGCCCCAGTACTAGCTCCTCCTGATACTAAGAAGGACTTCGTCATTTACTGCGACGCTTCCCGTCAGGGATTAGGCTGTGTCCTAATGCAGGAGCGCAAAGTGATTGCCTATGCCTCTCGACAATTGCGCCCCCACGAAGAGAACTACCCAGTTCACGACATCGAGCTTACTACATCATTCATGCATCAAGCGATGGCGACATTACCTTCTCGGTAATCGTTGCGAGATCTTCACTGACCACCAAAGTCTGAAGTATCTGCTTACTCAGCCAGACCTGAACCTCCGTCAGCAGAGATGGATGGAGACTGTTGCAGACTTTGACTTGGGTATTTCCTATACACCAGGCAAGGCTAATGTAATGGCTGATGCCTTGAGCCGCAAGTCTTACTGCAACCACCTCCAAGTTCACAAAGTTCAGCCCTCACTTGTTGAAGAATTCAGAAAGCTGAACCTCCATATTGTTCCTCCGGGTGCACTCGCTCCCCCTCCTAAGGAGTTTCGCAAGATGAACCTCCATGTTGTTCCCAGGGGTTCTCTCAATACCCTGGTTGCGAAACCAGATCTTGTGGACACAATCAAATGGATACAGAAATGTGACGATGAAGTGGAGAGGATTAAACGCTTCCTCGCAGAAGGAAAGCCCTCATTCTTCACTGTTGCTGATGATGGCACCTTATTCTTCAAAGGTCGCCTAGTAGTTCCGAGTAAGAGGGAAAACCTGAATCTGACTCCAAAGGTTATGAAAGAAGCTCATGATATGCCTTTGTCTATTCATCCCGGTAGCACCAAGATGTACCAAGACATTCGTCAGAGATTCTGGTGGTCTAATATGAAGCAAGACATTGCTCGTTATGTTGTCGGGAATGTGACGCGTTTGCCGTCGTATCAAAGCGAGAACATCAAAGGCCTCTTTGGAACTCTGCAACCTATCTCTATTCCTGAATGGAAATGGGACCATGTTGAAATGGACTTAAATCCTTTGGATTTCCCAAGTCGCGAAAGGTAATGATGCTATTGTTTTCGTCATTGACCGCTTTCTAAAGTTGCACATTTTCCGCGGTCAAAGAAAGGATCACGCTAGTCAGCTTGCAACTCTCTATATGTCCGAATTGTTTCACTTCACGGCATTCCACCTTTGGTTATCGATTCGACCGTGGCAGCTTATTCACTTCAAGATTCTGGGCAAGTTTCCAAGAAGCTATGGGGACTCACTTATCTTTCAAGATCGCTGCTTCATCCGCAGTCATAAGGGCAAGTTGAACGTGTCAACCAAGTTCTCGAAGACATGCTTCGAGCTTGTGTTATTTCCTTCGACAAGAAATGGGAGGAATCTCTCCCGTATGCTGAGTTCTCTTATAATAATAGCTATCAAGCTAGTCTGAAGATGGCCCCCTTCGAAGTGTTATATGGTCGAAAGTGCCGAACCCCTCTGAACTGGTCAGAAACTGGGGAACGTCCACTCTTCGGTCCGGATATTATCCAACATGCCGAAGAACAAGTCCGCATTATTCGCGAGAATCTCAAGACTCCTCAGTCACATCAAAAGAGTAATTATGACCGTCATCATAAAGACATGGTCTATCAACCTGGCGAAAAGGCCTATCTTCGCGTTACACCAATGAAGGGTGCTCACCGCTTCGGGATCAAGGGCAAGCTAGCTCCTCGCTATATTGGCCCATTCACTATTCTGGAAAGGCGTGGAAAAGTGGCATATCAATTGGAGCTTCCGTCGAACCTTTCTCAGGTTCACGATGTGTTCCACGTGTCCCAGCTCCGTCGCTGCTTCAAGGACCCAATCCGAGCAGTGGATCATGAAGTGCTCGAATTGCAGCAGGACCTCTCCTATAAAGTGCATCCGGTCCGCATTCTCGACCAAGCTGAACGCCGCACACGTCAGAAGGCGATCAAATTCCTCAAGGTCCAGTGGTCGAATCACTCTGAAGACGAAGCCACCTGGGAACGCGAGGATCGTCTTCGTGATGAATACCCCGCACTGTTTCCTTCTACCTCCTAAATCTCGGGACGAGATTTCTTGTAGTGGAGGAGTTTGTAACGCCCGGATAATCTTGCTACAGTAATCCCTCGCTAATCATGCCATGTCATCTCCATTACTGTTGCTAAACGCCCGTTAGTTCAAACCATTCGAAATTCAGATTCAAATTATTGTCAAACAACAAAAGTTTCAAAATATTAAACTAAAATGTTCAGAGTGTGCAGTTAAGTGCCAGGGTAATTATAGTAAAGAAAACACAAAATTATAAAATACTTAAATGCCTGAGTTGAATAAAAATAGTGAAAGAAAATAAATAAAAGAAAAGAGATAAAACAGAAAAAACAAAAGACAAAAAAAATAGGAGAGAAGCCCCCGGGCTTCGGCCCAGCTGACCTCAGGCCCAACTGGGCCACCACCAGGCCCGGCCGGCCCACCCCTGCCCCCACTCCTCTCCTTATCCCCCGCAACCCTAGCCGCCACCCCACTCGTCCACTCCCCCACTCGCTCCTCCCATGTTCCCTCTCTCCTCGATCGATCGAGGCGGGAGCCAGATCCCGCGCCGCGCCGCCGTCACCACCACCCCCCTTCGCCGGAGCCGCCTCGCCCTCGGCCCTCGTCCCCTTGCAGCCACGCCCTGCCGCCCGTTCCTAGCCACGCTCACGCATACCGTGCTGGCCGCGCCGTGACCCCTCTCCGGCTCGGCCCCTACCACCTGCACCGCAGCCTGCCGCCTCGCCCTCGGCCTGCCGCCTGCCCCGCTCTCAAGATCGATGCCGCTGCCGGGTCCGCCCGGCGCCCAGCCACGCCTGCCTCGGCCGGCCCTCCCCCGTGGGCCGCCCGTGCCCACGCCACGGCCACGGCCTTGCCACGCCTCTCGCCCGGCGATTTAGGCTAGGCGCCAAGAACGCCCGACCCGCCCCGTAGCGCCCGAACCCGCTAGGGCCCCCTGTGCCTATGACAGGGGGGCCCCACACCACAGGACGTTAAAAAAAAGAAGAAGAATTAAAAATAAAAATAATCAATAATAAATAAAAATGATTTAATAAAATTAATTACTAATTAATTAATTATCTAATGAATTAATTAAGTTAATTAATCCGGTTTAATTATTTTAATTAACTAGTTAGGTTAATTAAATAGTAATTAAATTAGCCTAAACCCTTATTAAATCTAAACAGTGTATGACAGGTGGGTCCCACTGGACCCACTGGTCAGGTTGACCGAGTCAACTCTGTTGACTGCTAAAGCCAGCCTGACATCATGCTGATGTCATTAATCTGTTTTCCGAATTAATTAAATAATTATTTAAATTCCAGAAATTAATAAAATCTTTAGAAAATCATATCTTTTAATCCGTCACTCGGATTAAAATATTTTCAACATGAAAGTTGCTCAGAACGACGAGACGATTCCGGATACGCAACCCGTTTGTCCGCCACACCCCCCTAACCTATCGAACTCGCAACTTTCCCCCTCCGGCTCCTCTGCCCGAAAACGCGAAACACCGGGAATACTTTCCCGGATGCTTCCCCCTTTCACCGGTACCACCTCATACCACGTTAGGGCACGCCCAGCATCACGCTTTGCTTTGTCATGCATCGTCATGCCTCCGTTTGCTTAAATATTCATTGTTCTTCCCCCTCTTCTTCCGCTAGACACCGAGACCGACTAAGCATCGTCGGTCACGACTCACGGAGTTGACGACCCTCTCTCTTGCCAGAGCAACCAGGCAAGCCCCACCCCCTTGATCACCAGATATCGCCTACTCTCCTCTATCTTGCTTGCATTAGAGTAGTGTAGCATGTTATTCTTGCTACATATACCTATCCCGATGCATAGCCCGTCCTTGCTACTCTTGTTGTTACCTTTACCGCTATCCTACTTGCTTAGTATAGGATGCTAGTATTCCATCTGTGGCCCTACATTCTTGTCCGTCTGCTGTGCTATACTATCGGGCCGTGATCACTCGGGAGGTGATCACGGTATATACTATATACTTATACATGATACATGTGGAGACTAAAAGTCGGGTCGGCCGGTGGAGCACCCATGAGTGGATCTTTGTGGCGGAGCGACAGGCAGGTTGAGACCGCCTAGGAGAGAGGTGGGCCTGGCCATGTTCGGGCGTTCGCGGATACTTAACACGCTTAACGAGATCTTGGTATTTGATCTGAGTCTGCTCACGGGCCTATACGCACTAACCAACTACGTGGGAAAGATATGGGCACTCGGCGCCGTGGTATCACCAAGCGCTTCATGACGCGTCGATGGCGGGCGCGCCGCGGATTGGACTGAACGCCACTAGGCTAGGTCTGCTTCCGGCCAGACGTCGCATAGCGTCTTGGTGTGCTTTCGAGCGATGGGCCTGCACCCCTGTGCGCTTAGGTTTAGACCGGCGTCTTGACCTCTCTGTTATGCCTAGGTGGGGCTGCGGCGTGTTGATCTTCCGCGGTCGGGCATGACCCGTAAAGTGTGTCCGCCAAATGGGATCAAGCGTGTTGGGTTATGTGGTGCACCCTTGCAGGAAGTTAATCTATTCGAATAGCCGTGATCTTGATAGCAGGGCGACTTGGAGTTGTACCTTGACCTTATGACAACTAGAACCGGATACTTAATAAAACACACCCTTCCAAGTGCGGATACAACCCGGTGGTCGCTCTCATCGTGGTTACGATGAGGGGATCGCCGGGTAGGATTATGCTATCTGATGCTACTTGGAGGACTTCAACCTACTATCTTCTACCTGTTGCAAGACGGAGGTGACCGAGCGTAGTCTTCGATAAGACTAGCTATCCCCTCTTATTACGGCATTCTGCAGCTTCGGTCCGATATGGCCCTTTACACATATATCTATGCATATGTAGTGTAGCTCCTTGCTTGCGAGTACTTTGGATGAGTACTCACGGTTGCCTTGTTCCCCCTTTTCCCCCTTTCTTTACACAGTTGCTGCGACCAAACGATGGAGCCCAGGAGCCAGACGCCACCGTCGATGACGACTACTACACTGGAGGTGCCTAGTACTACGTGCAGCCCGCTGACGACGACCAGGAGTAGTTAGGAGGATCCCAGGCAGGAGGCCTGCGCCTCTTTCGATCTGTATCCTAGTTTGTGCTAGCCTTCTTAAGGAAAACTTGTTTAACTTATGTCTGTACTCAGATATTGTTGCTTCCGCTGACTCGTCTATGATTGAGCACTTGTATTCGAGCCCTCGAGGCCCCTGGCTTGTATTATGATGCTTGTATGACTTATTTATGTTTTAGAGTTGTGTTGTGATATCTTCCCATGAGTCCCTGATCTTGATCGTACACATTTGTGTGCATGATTAGTGTACGATTGAATCGGGGGCGTCACACCTATAGAACTGCATATAAAAATCCTATGGGTATGTCTCCGTATAAGATGGTTTATGGAAAAGCATGTCATTTACCTCTCGAACTAGAACATAAGGCATATTGGGCTATTAAAGAGCTCAACTATGACTTCAAACTTGCCGGTGAGAAGAGGTTATTTGATACTAGCTCACTTGATGAATGGAGAACCCAAGCTTATGAAAATGCCAAGCTCTTTAAAGAAAAAGTTAAAAGGTGGCATGACAAAAGGATACAAAAGCGTGAGTTTAATTTAGGTGATTATGTATTGCTATACAACTCACGTTTAAGATTTTTTGCAGGAAAACTTCTCTCCAAATGGGAAGGTCCTTACGTTATCGAGGAGGTCTATCGTTCCGGTGCCATAAAAATCAACAACTTCGCATGCACAAATCCGAAGGTGGTGAACGGTCAAAGAATCAAACACTATATCTCAGGTAATCCTATAAATGTTGAAACTAATGTTATTGAAACCGTAACCCCGGAGGAATACATAAGGGACACTTTCCAGAACGTTCCAGACCCCGAAAATGAATAGGTATGTGGTACGGTAAGTAAACCGACTCCAAAACAATATTTCTCCGTTTTGGAATATTTAGAAAAATAGAAAAATAAGTAGCAGTCCGGGGAGGACACGAGGCCTCCATGAGGGTGGAGGGCGTGCCCTACCCCCCTGGGCGCCCCCCCCCCTACCTCGTGATCACCTCGTGTGCCCTCCGGACTCCGTTTCCTTGCACGATACATATTTTGGTCGGTAAAAATTCATTATATATACTCCCGAAGGTTTTGACTCTCGTATCACACAAATCTCCCCTGTTCTTGTTTCGAGCTGTTTTTTCGATGTGTCTAGATCATCATGACGACCCCAAGTGCTTCCAAGGACAAGTTCTTCGAGAAGGTTATCAACCCTTACCTCGCGGAGGTGCTGCGACACCCCCAAACCATTGAGATGCGTGATGGGTTGTTGCACATCCGCGATGTTGAGGGACCAAAGGGAACCGGAAGCGTGGAGTTGAGGCTCGGAGCAATGGAGCAACAAGTTTTCAAGTGCCAGGGGATGGTGGAGCATGGAATCAACGCTACCCACAAGATGCTCACGGAGTTCACCAACAACTATGAGCCAGATGCCAAGAAGACCGAGGAAGCCATCTATAAGCTACATGAGAAGATCGAGCACCTACAAGCCCAAATCTATGATCTGCAAAACCAAAACTGTGAGTATGAATATAGATTCAAAAGGATGAGTTTGGCTGCAGACTTGAGGATTCCGGACACTCGATCATTCTTCTATGATGGTGAGCCTATGCCATGGAAGGTGGACGACAAGCTTGCATCATCATCAACACCTCCACCGCCAACAACAAGGAAGGAGATATAATCATCTGGGTATGGGCACTCCCCTTGGCCACTGCCAAGCTTGGGGAAGGTTCCCTGGTATCGTATCACCATCACAACTCCTATCTTTACCGTTTTTCTTAGTTTGATCTTATTAGTAGTATCTTGATTTAGTAGAATAAAGTCATGGGATGATCTAGTTTTGAGTTTTGCTTTATGATCCTTCTTTGTAATCGAGTCCGTGAGCTATATAATAAAGATTAGTGTTGAGTCAAGGGCTTAAGTATCTTGCCATGATCTTGGATGATTAAAAGAGAAAAAGAATAAAAAGAATCAAGAGCTCATATTGATCTTATTGAAAGTAATGACTTCACATAGAAAGAGTATGATGATTTAAAGTTGTTGGGAGTTGGCAAATATAGCTTTGGTCATCGTTGCAATTAATAGGAAGTAATAAGGAAAGAGAGGTTTCACATATAGATATATTATCATTGACATATTTTATGATTGGGAGCACTCATTAAAATATGACATGCTAAAGAGTTGATGTTGGACAAGGAAGACAACATAATGAGTTATGTTTTCCTACATCTGAGATAAAGTATGTTGTCATGGTTCCTCTACCGTGTTGAGTTTGCCTTTCCCCCTCATGCTAGCCAATCTTCAGCACTAAGTAGAAATACTACTTGTGCTTCCAAATACCCTTAAACCAGTTTTGCCATGAGAGTCCACCATATCTACCTATGGATTGAGTAAGATCCTTCAAGTAAGTTGTCATCGGTGCAAGCAATAAAAATTGCTCTCTAAATATGCATGATTTATTAGTGCGGAGAAAATAAACTTTGCATGAACTTGTTGTGGACGCAATAAAAGCGACGGACTGCATAATAAAGGTTCACACACAAGGGGCAATGTACAGTGACGTTCTTTTGCATTAAGATTTTGTGCATCAACCCTAAACGCGCATGACAACATCTGCTTCCCTCTGCGAAGGGCCTATCTTTTATCATTATCTTCTACCTTATGCAAGAGTCACGGTGATCTTCACCTTTCCTTTTTCATTTTATCCTTTGGCAAGCTCAGCATGTTGGAAAGAACATGATATATATATATATATATATATATATATATATATATATATATATATATATATATAATTGGATGGGTGGGAGCATGAATTATTATTGTTGACATTACCCTTGAGGTAAAAGGTTGTGGGGCAAAACTATAAGCTCCTATCTTTTTCTGTGTCCGATTAAAACTCCGTAACCACAAGTATCGCGTGAGTGTTAGCAATTATGAAGGACTAAGTGATAGTTGAGTATGTGGACTTGCTTTTAAGCTCTTACATAGACTCTTTCCGATGTTATGATAAATTGCAATTGCTTCAATGACTGAGATTATAACTGTTGGTGCCCAATAAGGTTTCTGATTCATATTTTGGCTTTGTGAAAAGATCATCACTTGAACATCAGTAATCATATGACAAGATTTATATATGTTGCTGCTATGAAATAATCATGATGCCTTCATGTCCATATTTTATTTTTATCGACGCCTCTACCTCTAAACATGAGGACATATTTATCGTTATCGGCTCTTCGCTTGAGGACAAGTGAGGTCTAAGCTTGGGGGAGTTGATACGTCCATTTTGCATCATGCTTTTATGTCAATATGTATTGCATTATGGGCTGTTGTTTCACGTTATGTCACAATACTTATGGCTATTCTCTCTTATTTTACAAGGTTTACATGAAGAGGGAGAATGCCGGCAGCTGGAATTCTGGGCTAGAAAAGGAGCAAATATTGAAGGACTATTCTGTGCAACTCCAAAAGTACTGAAACTCCACGGAACACCTTAAAATAAATAAAGAAAAATTGTCGCCAAAGATGAAGGCCAGGGGGCCCACACCCTGCTCACGAGGGTGGGGGGCGCCCCCCCCCCCCTAGGCGCGCCCCCTACCTCGTGGGCTCCCTGGTGGCTCTCCGACGCCCATCTTCTCCCATATGAAGTCTTTCGATGAGAAAAAAATAGAAGAGAACCTTTCGGGACGAGACTCCGCCGCGCCAGAGGCGGAACCTTGGCGGAACCAATCTAGGGCTCCGGCAGAGCTGTTCTGCCGGGGACACTTCCCTCCGGGAGGGGGAAATCATCACCATCGTCATCACCAACGCTCCTCTCATTGGGAGAGGGCAATCTCCATCAACATCTTCACCAGCACCATCTCATCTCCAAACCCTAGTTCATCTCTTGTATCCAATTCTTGTCTCCAAGTCCGGGATTGGTGCTAGTAGGTTGCTAGTAGTGTTTATTACTCCTTGTAGTTGATGCTAGTTGGTTTAATTGGTGGAAGATCATATGTTCAGATCCTTTATGCACATTATATCCCCTCTGATTATGAACATGAATATGCTTTGTCAGTAGTTACGTTTGTTCCTGAGGACAAGGGAGATGTCTTGCTATTAGTAGTCATGTGAATTTGGTATTCGTTCGATATTTTGATAAGATGTATGTTGTCTAACCTCTAGTGGTGTTATGTGAACGTCGACTACATAACACTTCACCATTATTTGGGCCTAGAGGAATGCATTGGGAAATAATAAGTAGATGATGGGTTGCTAGAGTGTCAGAATCTTAAACCCTAGTTTGTGCGTTGCTTCGTAAGGGGCTGATTTGGATCCATATGTTTCATGCTATGGTTAGGTTTACCTTAATACTTTTGTTGTAGTTGCGGATGCTTGCAATAGAGGTTAATCATAAGTGGGATGCTTGTCCAAGTAAGGGCAGTACCCAAGCACCGGTCCACCCACATATCAAATTATCAAAGTACCGAACGCGAATCATATGAGTGTGATGAAAACTAGCTTGACGATATTCCCATGTGTCCTCGGGAGCGCTTTTCCTATTATAAGAGTTTGTCTAGGCTTGTCCTTTTCTACAAAAAGGATTGGGCCACCTTGCTGCACTTTATTTACTTTTGTTACTTGTTGCTCGTTACCATTTATCTTATCACAAAACTATCTGTTACCACTTATTTCAGTACTTGCAGAGAATACCTTGCTGAAAACCGCTTATCATTTCCTTCTGCTCCTCGTTGGGTTCGACACTCTTACTTATCGAAAGGACTACGATAGATCCCCTATACTTGTGGGTCATCAGTGTGCGGGGCTTTTCTTCACGTCACCCCACACTTCGGCTTATGGCTCAAGACCTTCAATGTGAAGCCGAAGATGATCGAGGGGCGACACGTGGAGTGCAGAGGTGCCATAATAAGCAGGAACGCCGATGCCCCATGGCCATAGCGTTCTTTCCCAGAAGTATCCGATGTATGGCAGCGGAGGTGGTTTTATGTTACGGCTCCCAGGGGCACAAAGTGGGTAGCCGCCCCCAAGTTCCGCTCGGGCCCTCCGTCACAGTTGGCGTCTTGGACCGACTGTGACACTCCAAAAAATTTCCTTTGGTTTTCTTCAAAATTTTGTTGGATTTGAAGGAGGTCTCCAAAACCCTTCCAAAAATCTCTCTCAAAAGCTTTTTCCCTTTGGCAAATATTTTACTTTTGCATCTCCTTCAACTCTGGTGTTTGGTTTTTAATTTTTTCTTCGGATTGCCCTCTTCTCAAGAATTCAAGAAAAATCTTTGGAGTTTATTTTCTTTCAAAAAGAAACTCTAGGAGTTTTTCATCCTCTCCCATATTTGAAATCATTCATGATTTGGCCATGCACCATATGGTAAAATCTTCCCAAATATATCTCCTTCCACTTTGGGCAATCCAAACATTCTGTCTCAACTAGTTCAACCCTCTTCTGAATTTTTATTTCATTTAATTATCTCCCAAATCTTTTCTGTCTATTATTTTGAGCCTAGCTAATTTGCAAAGCAAGTACCTTAATGCATTTGAGTTTTGACCTCAAACCAACTCCGTTGGATAGTCCTTGGTACCCACAACCTAGAACAATTAAGAACCACTCCTCTTCTGTTCAACGATTTCAAATTATAGTCTCTGCAAGTTTGGACCAGATTTGCCAAATTTGGTGAAATTCATATCTACACTTCTCCAAAAATTCCACAAATATTCAGGCAGCCTCTAGATGCAATGAGAGGCCCCTCCACCAAAAACCAGCTCAAGGAAAAATCCCTACATGCCTAGATCATTACATCGAACACCTTGCATGCACTATTTCTGTTCATCTTGATTAAGTTCGAGTTTGATGTCGATCTTCGTCAGAAATTCAGTCACATGCTCACAGTGCACTTGGCACGTTGCTCACGGCCTAGCTTGCTTGTCCGGAGCCTCACACGCATGCTTGGCGTGTTCCTGGCGTCTGTGGCACCCTGGCCCGCCTGCGTCGGCGTGTCTTGCGGTGGCCGAACCACCGTAGCGGCCGACAGGGAGTAGAACGGCGGCATAACGCCGTTCGGCGCCGCCCAAACCCCCTGGTGGCTCCGCGTGGCCATTTCCTTGCCAGCGCACGCATGCAGCACCGTCGCCGTGTCCTGGCACACGCAGAGCGCGTTCTCTGCCGCCGACGGGCCGTGCGGCCGTTCCGTCGAGGACAGGCCGTAACCTCGCCCACCTTGCTGAGTTGGACACGGGGATGGCGCCCGGTTAAATGCTGTCTAGTCGGCGCTCAAGCTCCCTAAGCCGACCGTGCAACCACAGCGTCGCCGTAATCACCTCGCCGGAGAACCCGTTCTCGGCAACCGCCTCGGGCCGGCTATATAGCACCCCGAGCTTGCTCTCGCCCCCGCACACCTCCACTACCTCTCCAGACCTCGCCAAGTCCCTGGAAGGGCCACGAGGAGCTCTCCTTCCCCGACTCCGGCCACTTCGTTCCGCCTCGGCCTCCACCGTGATTCACTCTGTTGAGGCCATCTCCGGCGCCCTAACCTCGTCAGATACCCTCTCATGCTATCACGATTCTAACCCCCTCCTCAATTCCACCTCCGCAGCTCTCTCCGACGAGGTCCACGACCACCCGAATCGCCGTCCGCCGGAGCAAGCGTCGCCGCCGACGTGGTACTCCCCGGCGACCACCACCACCTCCCACAGACGGAATGGCGCCACTGAACATGGAGGTACTCTCCGATCTCCACGCCTCGGCTGTGGATCGCCCGGCGACCACCATGGCTCTCGAACCGACGAGCCCCGACTCCCTCGTTTGAAATTTCAAACCTGACGGGTGGGACCCGCCCGTCAGCCTCTCTTTTGTTTTTTTGAATCATTTTCTGAAAGCGTACTTTGGCAAATACGCTTCCACTCTGAAACGTTTTTCTAGATTTTTCTGCAAAGCCCCCTGAAGTTTTCATTTCATTACAGATGGGTCCTTGGGTTAAAACCCTTATAACTTTTTAATAGAAAGGAATTTTGAGTGATTCTTTTTCTGTCCTCTTCAAATTTTTGTCTAGTTTTTTGTCATATTTATTTGAAAAATATTTGGATCAACTTTCTGTACCCCACGGTATTTACGTTAGAGCGTATATTTTTGTGTACCGTAGATACCGAAGGAGGTGACGGAACATGAACTTCGTAAGCTAGACCCCGACTACTCCGAACCAGGAAAGCAAAGTTTGAACTTTTGATATGATGAGTGTCTGGGCATGTTTGCATTATTTTGTATCATGGCACGTTCATGAGCATTTCGATGATAGTTTATCTCGTGAGCATTGAGGCAAATGAGCTCGGTAAATCCATGAGTTGTTGGAAACTTGTGGCATGGCCAT
Source organism: Aegilops bicornis (assembly GCA_021605145.1). Lineage (NCBI taxonomy): Eukaryota > Viridiplantae > Streptophyta > Magnoliopsida > Poales > Poaceae > Aegilops > Aegilops bicornis. The sequence continues at coordinate 832,194,128 of CM038675.1, read as the reverse complement.
GAGTTGGCATGAGTATGGGTAAGATGACAGTGTTGTAGCATGCCAGGCTTATGCCATATCGTTGACCCAAGTGTCAACATAAATCGGTCGATTCCGTCCGTCTTCCCTTCTCAGATTACCACCTGTTTCCCGCAAGGGATACGGCTTAGTAAGTTGCAAACCACTGCCTGGTACACACCAAATCGAGAGGCGGGATGAAGGTTCCATGGCCCTGGATTAAAGCCTTTCATCCGGTCAGGGGGCATGGGTGTTTCCGGTTGGGACCGAGAGGGGGGCACCCCTTAGAGCGCGCGTAAATAAATTTGATCCCATGCTAATCGAGATTGTGATCTCCCCATCTCAAAGTTTTTCTTAAACGCTGTCTAGGGTGATTCCTGGCAACGTGAGGTATGATGGGTGTGTACAACCTAGTTGTGTTTCTTCCGAAATACCATGAACGGAACTAGTCCTTCAGGACTACGGAAATCCGTTGGCTGTGGACAATTTTGGTACAAACTCTGCAGAGTCAAAATTCTTGAATTCATCTTATTCATATCCAAGTACCGTGTTCATCTCATCTTGTCAAGTGTCAGTCTCGGTGACAGAAACTCCTGAGTATTAAAAGTTTATTTCGTGTGAATGGACTAACCCACTTATTGTCTTGTGATGAATATTTTCCGTGAGCACTATATCTTGTCAGTTATGAATAATGAATTATAAGCCCTTTCTGCGATGTCGCTCAGACGTCCGACTGTGGCATTGTTGTTATTTAAATTTATTATAAGCCCTTTCTGCGATGTCGCTCAGACGTCCGACTGCGGCATTGTTGTTATTTAAATTTATTATAAGCCCTTTCTGCGATGTCGCTCAGACGTCCGACTGCGGCATTGTTATTATTTATTATCGTTATAAGCCCTTTCTGCGATGTCGCTCAGACGTCCGACTGCGGCATTGTTATTATTTATTGTTGTTATAAGCCCTTTCTGTGATGTCGCTCAGACGTCCGACAGCGGCATTGTTATTACTTTCATTATAAGCCCTTTCTGTGATGTCGCTCCGACGTCCGACTGTGGCACGCATGTATTTTTATTTCAATATAAGCCCTTTATGAGGTGTCGCCCAGACGCCCGACTGTGGCACGTTTTGCTTACTTATCCACCCTTCGAGGCGTCGCTTCAGACACCCGATCGGTTTTGAGTTTATCTTCTTTTGGTTTTCGAGCGGACTACCGTCGATTCCCTCCCTATTTATTTTGCTATACTGATTTAATTGAGCATTGTTAAAATTAATCATGACGCATTCATGCATTCATTTGTTATATCTTTTGTCCGAACTGTCTTGCGAGTACTTTCATAGTACTCACCTGGCTTGTTGATTTGGCGGAATCTTGTGAAAGCGATCTCATGGATGAAGAGTTCGATAGCGAGTCCTACGCCTAGAGGAATCCCAGTCAGTATCGTGTGACCCCTGGATTAGTCATTGTGATATATCCGCTTCCGCTACCTTAATAAATTCATCGAGCCTCACCCGGCCTTAGATGAGCCGCCAAAGGTCAAGAGACTTATTAACCACTCCGTTGTGTTATTCCACCAACCACACATATCTCGAGTCCGTAATATTTCCACCCCCACACCTTTGTGTCATATCCGCCGTCATGTATAATTATCGGCGTGTTTGTAATAATTGGTTGGGCATCTTCAGTCCGACCCCTGTAATATTGTAATTCTACTGGCTTCTTGTATCAAAGTTTTGTCTACCGATATGGAGGATTTTTGTCATATTGGATTTCATAGGTCGGTTGTTCAATAAATATTTTTATTGAAAAACCGGTCTTGACAAGCTTGGTACCAGAGCCAGGCTGACTGTAGGAAGCCACTAGGTGCGATCGCTAATCGGTTATTAGCATAATAGAGCTGTTTATTATTTTCACAAATGTAGTCAATTTCTGACAGTCAGCATAAATTTATGATTTGACTACTCAGGACTTTTGCCTACTTTCGTAGATGGCTGGCAACGACTGCGAGTCGAAGATGTTCGCCAACATGCCCGATGGGTTCGTCAAGCTTCTCTCCTTCATCGTCCAAGTTGCGATGGGGCCAGATGTGCGCCCAGTCTTCTCTCTCTCTCAGCACAAGGTCAATGACCGTCTAACCATGCACCAAGCCACGGTGGAATTCAAGAGAGGACGAGTTGAGCGTTACCGGTTCGTGGGGAGAGCCATGCCCACAGAAGCATGCACTGCGGATGGCAGCCCGTGAGGCGATAGCTCGTCTCGAGGATATCCTTCCTTCGATGAAGACTCGTCGCTACCGCTACCTGCCATGTCACGTGCCATACACCTGCCACTCACGCGTTCTCTTGCCCCGGAGGAGAACGGGACGAAGCTTTTGAGATGCTCATCAAGTATCTCCGGGCTTTGGAGGCAGCCTTCGACAACCTGGTGGACGACTTTGTAGCTGCCCGCATGGACTCAGTCCATGGCTGTGCCGCCAACAGGAGGGAGCTCCTATGCGCCGCACCGCCCCTGACGTTCGTCTCGTCATCAGCATCGTTTGCTCCTACTGCTCGCACCGCTACTCGTCGCCTGCCTACCACGGAGGAGTTCAACCATGTCATTGCGCCTACTCCGGTTCGTTCTGCGCCACCCCTCGTGCCCGCTCAGATTCGAGTTGTCCCACACAGGGCACCTGCTCCACCAACTCCGTGCAGCACCTCACGTCTAGAGCCTATCTCCGAAGAGGAGGTTTAAGTCCCCAGCCTCTCTACGCCTCACCCTTGGCAGGCCAAGGGAAATCCTTACCATCCCCGACTAAGTACGCTTAGCCACTATGCGATGTACCGATTTGTACGATATGTTTATATGTAAATAGGCTGTGAGAAGTAGCTTGTTTGCGCATCATGTAGGATCTGGAGAAGTGCACTAGACTAAATAACATGTCGGGATTTATGTACGCATATCCTGAGTGATGTATTGTATAATTACTGCTTGCGTGTAAGATATGTAATGGATAGTCCTTCTCCGTGCGCAAACGTATTTTCTCTTGAAAAATCTTGGAGCATTTGCAACTTTTTGCATCTTCTTGAATTTATTGATTTTTGCGGCTCAATTTCTTATAAGTGTTTCAAAATATATCCCCAGAGTGAACTATGTCTCGTCCTTGGGACGCGCTCCATGCCAACTCCGACAGAGGAAAATTATGGCACACCCCAGTGCAACAATTTCACACGAGGGGACAGACAAGTCAGCAGGATGTTGAAACAGCACTTTCCCAAATGTGCCGTCTTTATGAACAAAGTCAGCAGCAACATCAGGAAATACTGAACCAAGTCATCAATATGGGAAATCACCGTGGGCGATGTATCAGCAGCAATCAAAATTATCTGAGCTACAGAAGACACGTCCCCAAACATTTTCTCACACTGACAAACCTCTTGAAGCCGAGGACTGGCTTCGAGACATGGAGATAAATTAATTATTGCCCAATGTTCAGACCTTGAGAAAGTGCTTTATGCTCCGCACTATCTCACTGGAGCAGCCGCATCGTGGTGGGAAAATTTCCTACACATGCACCCCAACGAAAATAATATATCATGGGAGGAATTTAAAGAAGGTTTTCATGGGGCACATACTCCTAAGAGTCTTTTGAAGATCAAAAAGAGAGAATTTGATGACCTCAAGCAAAGAACAATGACAGTGTCAGAATACAACAGTCAGTTTACCCTGCTGTCTCGCTACGCCAACGAGGAGCGTATGTCAGAAAACAAAAAGATGGAGAAATTCCTAGACGGTCTGACACCCGCGCTTAAATGCCAATTGGTCGTGCACACATTTCCAGATTTTAAGACGCTGGTGGATAAGGCCATTACCTTGGAAAATGAGAGACGCAGCTTAGAAGATTTCCGCAAGCGGAAGAGGGACCAGACTAAACACGCCCGCAATCACCGCATTAAGACAGATGTTCAGAAAAACTGGACACCCAAACCCACGACAAACGTCTCACGCCCAATCAAGAATTTCCACGCCAGGGACAAGGAGTTCACATACCGCCCAGGCGTTACCTGTTACGCTTGTGGAGAAGAAGGGCACCGTACAAGCAAAGGCCCAGTGCCAAGGAACTTCGACCCCAAAGCCGAACAACGGAAGCAATAATTCGGCACCAAAGCGCAACAATTTCAACCCAAATAACAACCACAGAAGGGTCATCTGAACCACGTGACCAAAGAGGAAGCACACAATGCCCCGGATATCGTACTGCATGCGTTTCTGTCAACACAATACCTACCATGGTTTTGTTTGATTCTCGAGCTTCTCACTTTCGTTCGTTTGAAAAGTTTTGCTTTGCAAAATAATTTTTCGATGCTTCCCTTGGGAAAATATATGATCGCCAAGTCCCCTGAATTAAGCAAGTTACCCAGAATTATTGCCGGGGTGTGGTTATCGAGTTTGAAGGGTTGAAGTTTCACATAAATCTTATCGTCTTTGGAAAATAAAGGACTGGATGTCATCTTAGGGATGGATTGGTTAACCACCAACAAAGGTCTTATTGGCTGCTTCAACAGGACCGTAATTCTCACCCATCACCACGGGAAGACCATAAAGGTTTCAGCCAAGGAAAGAAAAATATCCCGGCAACCGAGATTGAACAAGGTGGATATTTCTGAATTGAGCAAGGTTCGATGGTGTGTGAATTTCCAGATGTATTCCCCGAAGAACTACCAGGCATGCCACCAGATCGAGAGATAGAATTCAGCATTGAGCTAGCACCCGGAACCGCTCCCATATACAAGAAACCAGACAGAATGGCACCATCCGAATTGGTAGAACTGAAGAAGCAAATAAAGGAATTGTTGGAAAAAGGGTACATACGAGCCAGTTCCTCACCTTGGGGTTCACCAATTTTGTTTGCCAAAAAGAAGGATGGAACGCTAAGATTGTGCATAGACTATCGAGCTCTAAACATGGTCACAGTTAAGAACAAATATCCGATGCCACAAATAAATGATTTATTCGATCAACTCGCTCAGGCCAAGGTGTTCTCAAAGATTGATTTGAGGTCGGGATACCACCAACTGAAAGTGCGAACCGAGGATATTCCCAAGACCGCTTTCACCTCCAGATACGGATTGGACGAGTTCAACGTAATGCCATTCGGACTAACAAACGCCCCCGCATATTTTGTTCACCTCATGAACAAAGTATTCATGAAGTTTATGGATAAGTTTGTTGTGGTATTTATCGATGATATTCTGGTATACTCCAAAACACCAGAAGAGCACGCTGAACATCTCCGGATTGTGCTAGGAGAACTCAGGAAACATCAGTTGTACACTAAATTCAGCAAGTGTGAATTTTGGCTAAAGCAAGTAGGTTTTCCGGCCACGTCTTGACCCAAGAAGGTATCGCCGTAGACCCAAAAGTCAAGGCCGTGCTTGGCTGGAAGCCGCCGACCAGCGTGTGGTGATGTCTGAAGTTTCTTGGGTATGGCAGGATACTACCGGAGATTTATTGAAGGATTCTCCACCATAGCAAAGCCAATGACGCAACTACTCAAGAAAGACAGGAAGTTTGAATGGACGGAAGCTTGCGAGAAAAGTTTCCAAGAACTGAAGAGGAAACTGACGACAAAGACCAAGATTAATTGTGCCTGATATACACAAAAATTTTGAGGTATTTTGTGACGCATCTCGAAGGGCCTCGGGTGCGTATTGATGCAAGAAGACAAGGTTGTCGCATATGTTTCCGAACAACCGCATAAACATGAGGAAAATTATCCTACACATGACCTGGAATTAGCGGCGATTATTCATGCACTCAAGGAATGGAGACACTTTTTACTTGGTAATCGTTGTGAAATATACACGGACCACAAAAGCCTCAAGTACATTTTCACACAACCAGAACTAAATTTACGGCAGCGACGCTGGTTGGAATTAGTAAAGGATTATGATGTTGGGATCCACTACCACCCGGGCAAAGCAAATGTTGTAGCAGACGCTCTGAGTCGGAACCCCAGTCCAGACAACGACAGCATGCCAGACTTAAGACCTGAATTCCAGCAGGAATTCGCAAAGCTCAATCTGATGGTGGTCACCGAAGGCAGTGTGTCGAAGTTAGAATTATAGCCTGCCCTGATAGAGAAGGTTAAAGAGGCTCAACATGGACACCCCAGCATTGAAGGCATAAAACGGAAGATGAAGTTGGGCAAAGCCTTAGAATTCGTTATTGATGAGCAAGGAATATTGTGGTACGGAAATAGGCTTTGCATACCAAATGTCCATGACCTTAAACAGCAAATCCTGGCTGAAGGCCACACCGCTCCATATTCAATCCATCCTGGAGGAACAAAAATGTACAAAGATCTTCAAGAAATTTTTTGGTGGCATGGTATAAAAAGAGACATAGCCACGTTTATTGCATGTTGTGACTCTTGTCAACGCATCAAGGCCGAGCACCAGAAACCGGCCGGGCTGTTGCAACCAAATAAGATACCCGAGTGGAAATGGGATGAGGTTGGAATGGATTTTATTGTTGGACTACCTCGGTCACGACACGGACATGATGCCATATGGGTCATCACTGATAGACTGACTAAAGTAGCACACTTCATCCCCGTGAAGACAACCCACACCACTCAGAAGCTTGCTAGGATCTACCTTTCCCGTATCGTTTGTCTACATGGAGTCCCAAAGAAAATAATCTCGGACAGAGGCACTCAATTCGTCTCCCGATTTTGGGATCACTTACAACAAGCTCTGGGAACTCAGTGGCATTCAAGACCGCATACCATCCCCCAAACAGATGGGCGGGTGAGCGAGTAAACCAGATTCTAGAAGATATGCTTTGAGAGCATGTGTCCTCACCTATGGGACCAGCTTGGGAGGAGAGCTTACCATACGCAGAATTAGCATATAACAACAGCTACCATCCAGCCTGCAAATGGCACCATTTGAAGCTCAGACGAACGAAGATGTCGTACCCCGCTAAATTGGTCGGAAACCGGAGGCAGCCATATCTTCGGCCCAGACCTGCTGAAAGAGGCTGAAGATAAGGTCAAGGTGATTAAGGACCGACTCAAGACAGCCCAAAGCCGACAAAAGAGTTATTACGATCAGAAGCATCGTGGAGTCAATTTTGAACCCGGTGAATTTGTGTACCTATGAGTACCCCCTATGAGAGGCCTGCACCGATTCAAGATTAAAGGGAAGCTAGCACCAAGATTCATCGGACCATTCTGCATAGTAGCACGAAGAGGCACGGTGGCCTACCAGCTAGACTTACCCGAAGAATTATCCGACATCCACGGCGTATTCCACGTCTCCCAATTGAGGAAGTGCGTAAGCAACCCGTAGAAACAAGTACCCCATAAAAACATTGACGTGCAACCAGACCTTACGTGTCGGGAGCATCCGATAAAAATCTTGGAAGATTCGTAAAGGAGAACCCGACGGAAAACCATCAAGTTCTTCAAAGTTCAGTGGAGCAACCACACCGAGAGTGAAGCCACTTGGGAAAGAGAGGATTTCCTTCAGGCGGAGCACCCACAATTATTAGAGGATCAACTGGAATCTCGGGGGCCGAGATTTTTCCTAAGGGGTAGGTGTTGTGGCACTCCAAAATTTTCCTTTGGTTTTCTTCAAAATTTTGTTGGATTTGAAGGAGGTCTCCAAAACCCTTCCAAAAATCTCTCTCAAAAGCTTTTTCCCTTTGGCAAATATTTTACTTTTGCATCTCCTTCAACTCTGGTGTTTGGTTTTTAAATTTTTCTTCTGATTGCCCTCTTCTCAAGAATTCAAGAAAAATCTTTGGAGTTTATTTTCTTTCAAAAAGAAACTCTAGGAGTTTTTCATCCTCTCCCATATTTGAAATCATTCATGATTTGGCCATGCACCATATGGTAAAATCTTCCCAAATATATCTCCTTCCACTTTGGGCAATCCAAACATTCTGTCTCAACTAGTTCAACCCTCTTCTGAATTTTTATTTCATTTAATTCTCTCCCAAGTCTTTTCTGTCTATTATTTTGAGCCTAGCTAATTTGCAAAGCAAGTACCTTAATGCATTTGAGTTTTGACCTCAAACCAACTCCCTTGGATAGTCCTTGGTACCCACAACCTAGAACAATCAAGAACCACTCCTCTTCTATTCAACGATTTCAAATTATAGTCTCTGCAAGTTTGGACCAGATTTGCCAAATTTGGTGAAATTCATATCTACACTTCTCCAAAAATTCCACAAATATTCAGGCAGCCTCTAGATGCAATGAGAGGCCCCTCCACCAAAAACCAGCTCAAGGAAAAGTCCCTACATGCCTAGATCATTCTGTCGAACACCTTGCATGCACTGTTTCTATTCATCTTCAGTTAAGTTCAGAGTTTCAGTGTCGATCTTCTGCTCACAGTGCACTTGGCACGTTGCTCACGGCCTAGCTTGCTTGTCCGGAGCCTCACACACGTGCTTGCCGCGTTCCTGGCGTTGGTGGCACCCTGGCCCGCCTGCGCCGGCGTGTCTTGCAGTGGCCGAACCGTCGTAGCGGCCGACAAGGAGCAGAACGGCGGCATAACGCCGTTCGACGCCGCCCAAACCCCCTGGTGGCTCCGCGTGGCCATTTCCTTGCCAGCGCACGCATGCAGCACCGTCGCCATGTCCTGGCAGGCGCAGAGCGCGTTCTCTGCCGCTGACGGGCCGTGCGGCCGTTCCGTCGAGGACAGGCCATAACCTCGCCCACCTTGCTGAGTTGGACACGGGGATGGCGCCAGTTCGTCGTATAGTCGGCGCTCAAGCTCCTAAGCCGACCATGCGACCACAGCGCCGCCGTAATCACCTCGCCGGAGAACCCCGTTCTCGGCAACCGCCTTGGGGCGGCTATATATAGCACCCCCGAGCTTGCTCTCGCCCCCGCACACCTCCACTACCTCTCCAGACCTCGCCAAGTCCCTGGAAGGGCCACGAGGAGCTCTCCTTCCCCGACTCCGGCCACTTTGTTCCGCCTCGGCCTCCACCGTGATTCACTCTGATGAGGCCGTCTCCGACGCCCTAACCTCGTCAGATACCCTCTCATGCTATCACGAGTCTAACCCCCTCCTCAATTCCACCTCCGCACCTCTCTCCGACGAGGTCCACGACCACCCGAATCACCGTCCGCCGGAGCAAGCGTCGCCGCCGACGTGGTACTCGCCGGCGACCACCACCACCTCCCACAGACGCGGAATGGTGCCCTGAACACGGAGGTACTCTCCGATCTCCCTGCCTCGCCGTGGATCGTCGCCGGCGACCATCATGACTCTCGGTAGCAGCAGGCCCCGACTCCCTCGTTTGAAATTTCAAACCTGACGGGTGGGACCCGCCCGTCAGCCTCTCTTTTGTTTTTTTTGAATCATTTTCTGAAAGCGTACTTTGGCAAATACGCTTCCACTCTGAACCGTTTTTCTGGATTTTTCTGCAAAGCCCCCTGGAAGTTTTTTGTTTCATTACAGATGGGTCCTTGGGTTAAAACCCTTATATCTTTTTAACAGAAAGGAATTTTTGAGTGATTCTTTTTCTGTCCTCTTCAATTTTTGTCTATTTTTTTGTCATATTTATTTGAAAAATATTTGGATCAACTTTCTGTACCCCACGGTATTTACGTTAGCGCGTATATTTTTGTGTACCGTAGATACCGAAGGAGGTGAGGGAACCGCGAACTTCGCCGAGCTAGACCCCGACTACTCCGAACCAGGCAAGCAAAGTATGAACTTTTGATATGATGAGTGTCTGGGCATGTTTGCATTATTTTGTATCATGGCACGTTCATGAGCATTTCGATGATAGTTTATCTCGTGAGCATTGAGGCAAATGAGCTCGGTAAATCCATGAGTTGTTGGAAACTTGTGGCATGGCCATGAGTTGGCATGAGTATGGGTAAGATGGCAGTGTTGTAGCATGCCAGGCTTATGCCATATCGTTGAACCAGTGTCAACATAAATCGGTCAGATTCCCGTCCATCTTCCCTTCCGTACTACCACCTGTTTCCCGCAAGGGATACGGCTTAGTAAGTTGCAAACCACTTCCTGGTACACACCAAATCGAGAGGCCGGGATGAAGGTTCCATGGCCCTGGATTAAAGCCTTTCATCCGGGTCGGGGGGCATGGGTGTTTCCGGTTGGGACCGAGAGGGGGCACCCTTAGAGCGTAGCGTAAATAAATTTGATCCCATGCTAATCGAGATTGTGATCTCCCCGTCTCAAAGTTTTTCTTAAACGCTGTCTAGGGTGATTCCTGGCAACGTGAGGTATGATGGGTGTGTACTAGCTAGTTGTGTTTCTTCCGAAATACCGTGAACGGAACTAGTCCTTCGTGACTACGGAAATCCGTTGGCTGTGGACAATTTTGGTACAAACTCTGCAGAGTCAAAATTCTTGAATTCATCTTATTCATATCCAAGTACCGTGTTCATCTCATCTTGTCAAGTGTCAGTCTCGGTGACAGAAACTCCTGGGTATTAAAAGTTTATTTCCTGTGAATGGACTAACCCGCTTATTGTATTGTGATGAATATTTTTCGTGAGCACTATATCTTGTCAGTTATGAATAATGAATTATAAGCCCTTTCTGCGATGTCGCTCAGACGTCCGACTGCGGCATTGTTGTTATTTAAATTAATTATAAGCCCTTTCTGCGATGTCGCTCAGACGTCCGACTGCGGCATTGTTGTTATTTAAATTTATTATAAGCCCTTTCCATGATGTCGCTCAGACGTCCGACTGCGGCATTGTTATTATTTATTGTCGTTATAAGCCCTTTCTGCGATGTCGCTCAGACGTCCGACTGCGGCATTGTTATTATTTATTGTTGTTATAAGCCCTTTATGTGATGTCGCTCAGACGTCCGACAGCGGCATTGTTATTACTTTCATTATAAGCCCTTTCTGTGATGTCGCTCCGACGTCCGACTGTGGCACGCATGTATTTTAATTTCAATATAAGCCCTTTATGAGGTGTCGCCCGAACGCTTCAATATGTACGTTTTGCTTACTTATCCACCCTTCGAGGCGTCGCTTCAGACACCCGATCGGTTTTGAGTTTATCTTCTTTGGGTTTTCAAGCGGACTACCGCCGATTCCCTCCCTATTTATTTTGCTATACTGATTTAATTGAGCATTGTTAAAATTAATCATGACGCATTCATGAATTCATTTGTTATATCTTTTGTCCGAACTGTCTTGCGAGTACTTTCATAGTACTCACCTGGCTTGTTGATTTGGCGGAATCTTGTGAAAGCGATCTCATGGATGAAGAGTTCGATAGCGAGTCCGACACCTAGAGGAATCCCAGTCAGTCTCGTGCGACCCCTGGATTATTCATTGTGATATATCCGCTTCTGCTACCTTAATAAATTCATCGAGCCTCACCCCGACGCCCGATGAGCCGCCAGTGCAGTAGACTTTTGACCACTCCGTTGTGTTATTCCACCAACCACACATATCTCGAGTCAGTAGTATTTCCACCCCCACACCATTGTGTCATATCCGCCGTCATGTATAATTATCGGCGTGTTTGTAATAATTGGTTGGGCATCTTCAGTCCGACCCCTGTAATATTGTAATGCTACTGGCTTCTTGTATCAAAGTTTTGTCTACCGATATGGAGGATTTTCCTCATATTGGATTTCATAGGTCGGTTGTTCAATAAATATTTTTATTGAAAAACCGGTCGTGACACCGACGTAGGACGGAATTGGGGGCCCGCTAGTGATGTACCAGTACTGCAGAATCGCATCCGGGAGCTTCTTGAGAGGGACATTAACCTTGTCAGCATAATGCAAGTGATGTTAATCCGACGGATGTTGCCGTGCCAACGCCGGCCTCTCCGGATGTGGGAGTTCAATCCGGAGGGTCCGCGGACTATCAAGCACTTCTTAGGCTTAAGCTCGAAGGCATGTGCAAATTATTCTTCGGACAGAAAGTAGAGTGTACGGACACCACAGAGGATGCGGGCCTAAGCTGCAATCGCCTAGATACCCAACTAAGTAGCCTTGATACCGGACACCTTGTTTTGTAATTGTCATAATTGTTTATTCTGAAAATCATCCGTGGCCAGGAATGGCTCAACAAGGCGGAGAGAATCATGTGTCCGGCGCCACTTCCCGAAGGTTCGCCTGGTCCCACCATGGCCAAGATGCTTGACCGGGTACTCAGCAGAATGCCCTCAGGGAAGGATAAGGGGAAGAACGAAGAAACCGAACTCCACACGCTACGCACCCGAACCGTGGGAATTGTTACCTCCCCTAAGGAGGATAGTCGGGAAGGGAAGGCTAAGGCCTCCTCCCCGCGCGAGAAGAAGAGGGCCGCCTCCAAAGACTTGGAGACGGAGATGCCCGAGCAAGGGAAAAAGGTATCACCAAGGGGCTCTGCCACGACGGGCATCCTCACCGTGTTATGCCCGCAAACGGGCCAGCCCTCCAATGAGCTGTAAGTCAATTGTTAATTCGAAGGTACTGTGTTTCTCCTAGATAAATAACCAGGATCCGTATTTTGCAGTCCGGCTAGCAGCTCTTCTCAACAGAGTTCGTCTTCAGGGGATCTTCCTCCAGAGATAATGGAGAGCGAGACCCCACCCACCTCTCCGACTCATGAAGCGGGCGACACCGAGGTGTCGTCACGGAGGAGTCCGGATCTACCGAAGACGGAAGCCAATGCGCCAGCCGCCCTGAGCCCGGAACGTTTGGCTCCCACGAGGGGCGATGGGGAGGGTCCAGCACAGTTCAATGTCCGGCAGGACGTACTGACGGGCATACTGGAGTGAGTTGCGCTCTCGGAGGAGCACTGCTCATTAATGAGCGCGGTGCTCAAGAAGGTTTCATCCGCTACAAGCGGTTTGAATGAAGCATTTACAAGCCTGCTCAGAGGCTTTGAGGTATGTAGTGAAGAATATACCATTTTATGGCTGTGAGGTACGCGATAGGTGTGCTCCATATAGATAGTAGCCCCTGAGACTCTGGTTTCCCGCCCTAGGCGGCAAACGGGGGATCATAAAGCAATATTTGTCTTTGTAAATATGTGCAGGTATACATGGGTCCGGCCGCCGACCAGTCCGTTGAAGTTGCCGAGCTGACGAGGCGGATTGGATCGATTGATGCCGATATCACACTGGTGAACGAGCGACTGGACAAATCACAAGGTATGTGCTCTGCCTTCCTTTGTATAGGAAAATATGAAGGTGGCATGATATTAATGTAATATGTTTGGACTGCAGATGGTGCTACTGTCGTGGAGGCCCTGAGGGCAGAACTTGCTCAAGCCAAGGAACAAGCTCGGTTGAGCAATGCGGCTGCCCTAAAGGCGGCCGAGGATTTGAGAGCCGAACAGGCTGCTCATCCCCGAAGCAAGGAAAAGATAGCCGAAATGGCTGTTGAGTTAAAAAATGTCGTTGACCGGAATGAGCTCCTTAAAAAGGAGCGTGAGGATAATTCGGCCGACCTGAACAAGGAACTTAATGCCACCAAGGAAATACGGACCGAGCTCAGAAGTGCGCGGGAGGAGCTTCAACAGGCTGGTAAAATCATGGCTGCGGGCTCCTATTTGCTGCGGACGACGTTTTTGATCCGAAGTATGCTCCCTTGGATGGACGCTGGAGTCCTGCGGATGCGTATGCGGATTTGGCGAAGAGTACAGCTGACGCTGCCAAGTTCTTCGGTGATCAGGGTGATAAGGAAGTGGAGAAGCTTTTCTGGTCGCAATTCAATGCACCCACTCGCCCGCTACAGGTAAGTGACAAGATGGTTGCTGTAGCGGAGCTCCACAGGCTGTCCGGGCTTGCAATGCGGTCTGTAATAGACCATCTTTGGCCGAAGGGGCCTAAGCCGGACAGTTACTTTGGTTTGGTGCAACAATTCTTTGGGGCCATGCCTCGGATCGACGCCATGAGGAGGTCGGCGTGTATAGAGGGTGCACGGATGGCTCTTGCCCGCGTCAAAGCATATTGGACGGATATGGATGCCACCATTATAGCGACCCAGGATCCGGTGGGGGGCCAATATCCGGCCGAGCACTACTTGACGCAGGTCACAGAAGGTGCCCGCCTAATAGAGGCGCAGTGCTCGAAGAATGTCTTGTTCGAGTGATGAATCGAATCATTGTAAAAACAATGTTTATTTTGATTATGAGGCTATATTTATACTATTTGCCTGAAAATATGATTGTGTCCCCTGTGTGGCCGTTTATATATATATATATATATATATATATATATATATATATATATATAGGGGTGTTCGCAAAAATATGCTTAATCACACTTGATCCAACGTCTTGGTCCATTAAGGAGGTGATCGCACGTCGAACTAGGCAACCGGACTATATAGTTGTAACACTTTCGCTTAGCCACGGGAGTCTAACGTTGGGGCTACTATGTAGCCCCTGGTACCTTCGCGTGCATCCTAATACGGGCGCGTATGTACATGACCAGGAAATGGCCCTTCGTTAATGCGGAGGAATCCTAAAGATTCCGATAAGTCTTCGAGTGGTTGAACAGTCTCTCGTTGTATCATGACAGTCAGTTTTTGGCTTTCTCTACTAAGGTGCTCTTCCGGAATAACCAGGGCACAATCGCAGTAGTTCTCCTTTGGCCACCTTAGCCGATAATAACGGAACGTAGGTGGCAAACCAAGAAGCCGGGCAAACCCAACATTTGACCAAAGACATGATTCGGAGCTGATGCATATAAGGCAAAACTCGTGACGCCGAACACTCCCGAAGGTATTCGGACTTTATAACAGATGATGGGCTCAAGAATGCCCATCAATTATAAACCTTGTGTTTCCAGGTACGTGTGTTTAATCTGTCGTGGCGAAATGCCAATAACGGCAGTATCCTCTGTGGGTATGGATCCCATGGGATGGTTTAAACAACAAGAGGCAATAGAAAAGGTTTACACAGGGGCTTATTCTAAAAAGAAACCTGTTGAATGGGGCCCTGCTGCACGTCTGCGCCTTTGTCTCCGTTGTGCCGTATCCTGGAGGGGTATCGCGCGAACGTTGTCTGTGGAATAAAAGAAAACTCGTAGGAGAGTACAACGTAAGTATGTGATGGATAGTAAAAGTGTAAGATTTTGGCCTGCCATTAAGATTGAGCCAAGTGTGGGGTTGTATTAAATATTTATAGCCCCTGGTGTCCGCTATGGGATTCATATACGGTGCCCTGGTTCGATTTTATCCGGGCTACCGAACTCGTCTAACCGTGTCTGTGGTTTTAATGACCAGTCATGTTTTCTTATATTTGAGGCCGCTTATAGTCCGGCCACGAGGGCCGTCGCGTGTTCCTCTGCACGTGAGGAGCGCTCTGTGATTACGCTAACGGTGATGACGCCACGTGGACCGGGCATCTTGAGTGTAAGGTAGCCATAGTGCGGCAATGCGTTGAAGCGGGCGAAGGCCGTTCTTCCAAGCAATGCATGATAGTCGGTTTGGAAGGGTGTGATGATGAAGAGTAGTTCTTCGCTTCTGGAGTTGCCTGAAGAGCTGAATGTTACCTCTAGTACGACGGAGCCCCTGCTGTAGGCTTCAACGCCTGGTATCACCCCTTCAAAGGTGGTGTTAATTTGACTAATTCTGGATGGGTCTATCCCCATCCTGCGGACAGTGCCCTCATATATTAGATTGAGACTGCTGCCGCCGTCCATGAGGACATGGGTGAGATGGTATCCGTCGATTATTTGGTCAAGCACCAAGGCCTCTGATCCTTCGCGCCGAATACTAGTTCGGCCATCCAAGTGATCGAAGGTGATCGGATAAGACATCTAGTAGTTAGGTGTGGGTATGATGGTCTCTATATCGCGCGTGTCTCTATGCGCGCGTTCGTGCCTTCCCCTGGATGTACGAGTCGCGTGGATCATGTTCACTGTTTTAACCTCTGGCGGGAATTTTTTCTGTCCCACAGTGTTCGGCTGGCGAGGTTCATCCTCGTATTCACTTGGTGTTTTCCTTCCCTTGTGTTCGGCATTTAATTTGTCGGCCTGCTTGAAGACCCAACACTCTCTGTGCGTGTGGTTCGCAGGTTTGTCAAGGGTGCCATGAATTTGGCATAGTCTGTCCAGGACTCTGTTCAGACCGGACGGTCCCTGTTTGCTGCCTTTAAATGGCTTCTTTTGCTGATCAGGTCGAGAGCCCCTGAATCCGGCATTAACCGTTGTGTTATCCGGGCTCTCTTCCTTGTTTTGGCGTTTGTTTTTATTACGCCGTGGCTTCCCGTTGCCATCCCTTATTTCGGATGTGCTGGGGTCGCTGGTGCCTTTACGGGCTAGCCAGCTATCTTCACCCGTGCAAAAGCGGGTCATAAGGCTTGTTAGGTCTGCCATTGTCCTTGGCTTTTCTTGGCCGAGGTGTCTGGCGAGCCACTCGTCGCGGATGTTGTGTTTGAATGCCACTAAGGCTTCGGCGTCCGGACAATCGACAATTTGATTCTTTTTAGTGAGGAATCTATTCCAAAGCTTGCGTGCGGACTCTCCGGGCTGTTGGATTATGTGACTTAAATCGTCAGCATCCGGGGGCTGGACATAGGTCCCTTGAAAATTGGCCCTGAAAGCATCCTCGAGTTCCTCCCAACTCCCAATTGAATTTTCGGGGAGGCTTTTTAACCAGTGTCGAGATGGTCCCTTTAGTTTGAGGGGAAGGTATTTGATGGCCTGGAGGTCATCCCCACGAGCCATATGTATATGCAGGATGAAGTCCTCGATCCAGACCCCTGGGTCTGTCGTTCCGTCGTATGCCTCTATGTTCACAGGTTTAAAGCCCTATGCAAAGTAAAGCATAGGGGGTGAGCAGCCGCTCTGTATCTGGACGTGCTGTGGCATGCCATCGGCTGTTGTTGTGTCCGGTGTTTATTCTGAACTGGTATTTGATTGGCATAATTGTTTTGATGACCACAGTCCCTCGCTGGGGTGTGTCCTTTAGATCCGTAGTTGGACCTAGTTGCGCCAGCTTTCTTATCCAGGTGCTCACGTAGATCGTGCGCGGCGTCAGTAGCTGCTTTGTTGCGGTTATGAAGTGGTACGTCTGGCCTCCTCGTCGTGTTACTCTTTGGTGGAACGGCCTCGTCGTCGAATTCTGGCAGTAGCTTGCGTTTTGGGTAGCTCTTTGTATGGCGATCGTCACCATATCTTTCTTAAGTGTCTAGCACTTTATTCCATCTATGGTTGAGTGTTTCCTGTGCGGCTTTAAGCCGTTGCTTCTGCTTCTTTAGACTTCTCGCTGTGGCAATAAGCTTTCTGTGGAGGTTATCTCGTTCCACGCGTTCTTCCGGAATGATGAATGCGTCGTCGTCCGGACTGTGTTCTTGTCCTGGGGCGGTTTGATGAACTCGTCCCTCAGGATCATTGTCATCGGGCGTCTGCTCCGAACTGTGTTCGGCGTGACCTGGCTCGTCCTGCTCCATCGCTGGTTACGTATGGTCGTTGTTGCCTTTGGGGTTGACCGAAGTATCGATCCTTCTCGTGCTCTTGCTGCTATTTTTACTGTTGCTGGACTTGGAACGACGTCTGCGCCGTCGCTTTGGCTTTTGCCCGGGGGTTTTATCTTCCGGATTGTCGCTGTCGTCCTCCTTGGGCGTATCCACCATGTATATATCGTGTGACGAGGCGGAAGTCCGTCACCCTAAATCTTCTCCTGCATCGTCGTCCATACCATCGATGCCTTTGGAGTCGAAGTCAAGCACGTCGGTTAAATCATCGACTGTGGCTATTAAGTGGGTGGTGGGTGGGTAACGAATTTCCTCGTCGCCTGCTTCCCACTCCAGCCGGTCATAGTTCGGCCCGGAATTTTTTGTCAAAGAGAGAGTTTTTAACGAGTTCAGTACATCGCCAAAGGGCGAGTGCTGGAAAATATCCGCAGCGGTAAACTCCAATACCAGAGCCCAACTAGGCTCGGCGGGCTCGGGAGCGCGCGGACTGGAACCTACAAGCGCATACGAATCCGGGGGTCCGGAGTCACAGGCTTCCTCAAAAGTGAGGCATGTGTTCGGATCCATCGCCGATGAGGGTACGGCCTGCGGGGCGGGGTCCATCCCTTAGTCCTTAGGCAACGCAGCCTGCTCCGGATTTGAGTCTGGGGCTACTGCAGGGGTGATATCCCAAGTGTTGTTCGACAGCAGGTCTAAGCCATGCCTGTCATGACTGTCCGGTGCTCCTAGAGCAGGCCCGAATCCATCGAAGATCAAGTCTCCGCGACGGTCAGCCGTGTAGTTCAGGTTTCCGAACCTGATCTGACGGCCAGGGGCGTAGCTGTTGATCTGCTCCAGATGGCCAAGCGAATTGGCCCGCAGTGTGAAGCCGCCGAACACGAAGACATGTCCGGGGAGGAAAGTATCACCCTGGACCGTGTCGTTGACGATGATTGAAGGAGCCATCGAGCCTCGCAGCGACGACACAGAGGAACTCTCAATGAAAGCACCATTGTCGGTGTCAAAACCGACGGATCTCGGGTAGGGGGTCCCGATCTGTGCGGCTAGCCTGATGGTAACAGGAAGCAAGGGACACATATGTTTACCCAGGTTCGGGCCCTCTCGATGGAGGTAAAACCCTACTTCCTGCTTGATAATATTGAAGATATGGGTAGTACAAGAGTAGATCTACCACGAGATCGTAGAGGCTAAACCCTAAGAGCTAGCCTATGATGGTATGATTGTAATTGTGATCGGCCTTCTAAGGACCAACCTCTCTGGTTTATATAGACACCGGAGAGGGCTAGGGTTTACATGGAGTCGGTTACAAGGAAGGAAACACAATATCCGGATCGCCAAACTTGTCTTCCACGCAAAGGAGAGTTCCATCCGGACACGGGCCGAAGTCTTGAATCTTGTATCTTCACGCTTCAATAGTCCGGACGATGTATACAGTCCGGCTGTCCGGATACCCCCTAATCCAGGACTCCCTCAGTCCCTTCTTCTTCTTCTTCCTCCCCTTCGGGGGAGGAGTGTGCCTCGTCCTCTTCGGACGAGGC
The DNA here is from genome assembly GCA_021605145.1 of Aegilops bicornis. Classification (NCBI taxonomy): domain Eukaryota; kingdom Viridiplantae; phylum Streptophyta; class Magnoliopsida; order Poales; family Poaceae; genus Aegilops; species Aegilops bicornis. The sequence goes on along the minus strand of CM038675.1, from coordinate 832,175,183 downwards.
TTCCGGCACAACCTTACGCCGGAGACCCTTTCGGATTCCTGGGGCCTTCTTTTCGGCCTTCTTCTCCGGTGCCTTATAGGGCGCCGGGACTAGCATCTCCGTCAGGAGAGCATCAGCTAGGCCTTCTGGCAGCGGAGCCGGATAGTCAATTTGCTCCGCTGTCTCCACATAATCCTGAACAAATATGCACAATTACTTAAGACTCCCCCATGAATATATCGGGAAGAATCGAATCCGGTGGTATCCTGAAAACTCACCTGACTAGGAGGCCGCGCGGCATGGAGCCCACGGTCCTCGGATGTGGGAGGAGGTACTTCGGAGGCCTTGAACAATGCCTTCCACGCGTCTTTGTGCTTCATGCTGTAGAGCCTCTGAAGCGTCTGGTGTTCGGCCGGGACGAACTCCCATAGACTGAATGCCCGCCTTTGGCACGGCAGAATCCGGTGAACGAGCATGACCTGGATCACGTTGACAAGCTTGATGTTCTTGTCCTTCATGCTCTTGATGCAGGTTTGGAGTCCGGTCAGCTCTGTAGGTTCGCCCCAGGCCAGGCCCTTCCTTTCCCAGGAGGTGAGCCGCATGGGGGCTCCGGATCGGAACTCGGGGGCCGCCACCCAGTTGGCGCCGCGCGGCTCGGTGATGTAGAACCACCCCGATTGCCACCCTTTTACGGTCTCCGCAAAGGAACCATCCAGCCAGGTGACGTTAGGCATCTTGCCCACCATGGCCCTTCTGCACTCTGCTTGCTGGCCGCTTACAATCTTCGGGTTCACACAGAAGATTTGCAGCCACAGGCCAAAGTGAGGCCGGATGTGGAGGAAGGCCTCGCATACGACGATGAACGCCGAGATGTTGAGGATGAAATTCGGGGCTAGATCATGGAAATCTAGCCCGTGGTAGAACATGAGCCCGCGGATGAAGGGATGAAGTGCAAATCCCAGTCCACGAACGAAGTGGGCGACAAACACGACCCTCTCATGGGGTCCGGGGGTCGGAATGACCTGCCCGACGTCTGGTAGCCGGTGCACTATATCTGCGGCCAAGTATCCGGCCGCCCGAAGATTTGCGATATGCTTCTCCTTGACGGTGGAAGCCACCCACTTGCCTCCTGCTCTGGACATGTTTAGCTGTGCGAAGAAGACTTGGGCTTGGGCGCTGGAGCTCGAGGGGGCAAGAGTGGGCAAAGGAGGAAGTAGGCGTCGGTAAAAATGGGGAAATCTTATCCCTTTATAGAGGCGATGAAGGCAGTGCGCCTCCCCACTTGCCCGTTGGGAATCGCTTGCTTCCCAAGCGCCACGATTTATGGCGTAGTGGGATTACCCATACCCGTATTGATGAGAATCCCGTGATAAGGGGACATGCTCTCTACTTTGATAAGACGTGTCAAGGAAACCGCCTCGCAATATGCACTGTAGCTGGTTATTAGGAAAATGGTTCGAATAATGACCCGACCATAATGACACGTCGAGTTGTCTAAAAGGTTGTCAGCAGATTGCATTTGTGAAATATCATTCTCTCTACGGTGGCATGAGAAGATCATTTTGTGGATCCGGACACGATCTGAGTGTTCGATAATTACTTTGGAGTATTCGGAGAAGGAACCCGCCCTGTAATGCCGAAGACAAGACTGCGCGCCGGACTCAGCGTCATTGAAGCCTGGTTCAAGAGCTACTGAGGGAGTCCTGGATTAGGGGGTATCCAGACAGCCAGACTGTGTACAACGTCCGGACTATTGAAGCGTGAAGATACAAGACTCAAGACGTCGGCCCATGTCCGGATGGAACTCTCCTTGGCGTCGAAGGCAAGCTAGGCGATCCGGATGTCATATTTCCTTCCTTGGAACCGACTCCATGTAAACCCTAGCCCTCTCCGGTGTCTATATAAACCGGAGAGGTTGGTCCTCGGAAGGCCGATCACAATTACAATCATATCATCATCGGCTAGCTTCTAGGGTTTAGCCTCTACAATCTCGTGGTAGATCTACTCTTGTACTACCCATATCTTCAATATTAATCAAGCAGGAAGTAGGGTTTTACCTCCATCGAGAGGGCCCGAACCTGGGTAAACATTGTGTCCCTTGCTTCCTGTTACCATCAGCCTAGACGCACAGTCGGGACCCCCTACCCGAGATCCGCCGGTTTTGACAACGACAACGCCTTCTTCTGATGGTTTGGCGGTAGCGGCTGGAAGCGGCGAGGGTCCGCCTACTGGATCCGAGAATCAAGAAGAGCATTCTGGTCCGGACCGCATCAGCGACCTCCCGAACGGTGTCCTCGGTGAGATCATCTCCCGTCTGTCCACTAAGGAAGGATTTCGTACTCAAATCATCGCACGTTGTTGGCACCCAGTTTGGCGCGCCGCTCCTCTGAATCTGGACTGTCGAGAGATCCCTGTCCCACGTCTTTTTAACCCTCTAGATCAAGTACATTTCGAGTTGGTCACCGCATACTCCGCCACACCGGAGGAACTCGTCCGCGTAACATACACTTTGGAGCGTTTTTAGAGGAGAACATGTCGGTGAAGATAATTCGTATGATGATTCGTACCTTCCAGAGACCATCCTCTCCAGCCGTCAGAGCGCAGTTCACCGCCTCTGCATTCCGACATCCTACCTCCACTGCAGGCACTCCACAGTCGACACCTGGCTTCGATCCCCAAGACTGAACAATCTCCAGGTGCTCGAGTTTTACTACATGTTCCCACCATGCTTGAGAGAACAGGACATAGGGCCATTCTCATCCCCTTCGCTCATGCGATCACCACCAGCATTAAACCCTCAGAGTTCCTCCTCTCTCCAAACCATCGCCTTTGCTCTTTGCAAGTTACCAGACAATTATGTACGGGCGCTTAAACTACCACTGCTCAGGAGACTCTCGCTAGTAGATGTTCATGTATCAGAAGTCTCATTACAAAGCATCATCAGCTCTACTTCTCCTATACTTGAGTCTCTGCTGCTTGTTTGGACAGTCAGGCACCATTGCATCAGAATAAACTCACCTAACCTTATGAGCATCGGCATTTCTAGTATCTATGGGAAAATTGTTATACAAGAGGCCTCGTCACTTCAACGGTTGCTTTGTGATGGTGATTGCAAGAAGTTGCAGATAGTTATCACCTCTGCACCTAAACTGCAGGTCATGGGCAAATTATCTAATATTTTCTCTGAATCCGGCATCACAAATGACCGTATAATTATTTAGGTACTGACTTTCAACAATACTTTCACCTCCATTCATTGGTACAAACAAGTTCCATGCAATTCCACCTTTACTCTACTAATATTATATTTTATTCCACTTGAAGTGTTTGCCGATGGTCAGCACATCCACGGCGGTTCATTCTGTCAAGACGTTGTCCATCAGCATGGATTATGACCTGCACGCAGTCTTTTCCTTGGTGCAACACTTCTGAAGCTTGGAGAACTTGTATATCGAGGTGATGCTTCTCACACAAATTGTAAACACATACCATGCATGGTGTAGAACTCCAATCAACAACAAAAAATGTCACTTACATTTGTATGTAATGGACAAAGCTCTATATAGTCATGGACAAGTATTACGAAAAAACTAAATAAAAGCTTTTATCACAACAGAGGTTATAGAATTATTCCTTCACTTGCTCTCCCAGTAGAATCACCCTTTATGGTGCTTAACCATTTCAAATCTTCATGTTTATTCAGGAAATAGCCTCTAATGAAGAAAGTCTTACGAATGACTGTTCTTGCAAGCACCATCATGATGTTTGTTTGAAGTCACTAACGCTGCAGAGCTATGTTCAATGCGAGAAAAGCATTCGATTTGCGACATTCTTTATTCTCAACGCAGCACAGCTGCAGACTATGAGGATAAAGTTTCTTCGTCAGGAGGACTTCACGGAAGAATTCTACAAACAGCAACAAGACGTGCTTCAGTGGGACAAAAAGGCTTCTAAACATGCTTGCCTTAGGTTGTCGCCAAGTTGCAAACACGGGAACTTGGATCTAAGGCATTCATGCGTTGAGCACCTGGATTTAAAGGATCCATTCACTTGTAAGTGCTGAAAACAGTCTTGGAGTGAGATGTTGCCACCACTTTCCGGTTTGGAATTTACGTGGGTGTGGTGAAACAATGCCCATACCTTTTTGCTCAATATGTAACCTTGCCAACAGTGAACACGGCATTTCGGTCTATGGCTAAACGTTCTTTTGCTCATGCCGTACATTTCATTAGCTGAACGTGCTTCAAGTCTCTTGCAGCCACGGCTATGTAGGTTTTTTTCTGTCTATGTTTCAGTGATAAGGGTCACGGGCACGGGTGTCTAATCAGCAAAGGCATCGTGTGGTAGTATATAGAGTCATGTTCGCTTGTGTTTGTTTCCCGAATGATTCCATCGACTTGTTTAGACGGAGAGGCACGGACGAGAAGCCCATAGAGGCATACTTTGGTATTAGGCAGAGTCACGTTCATGCGTTTATTGCGCAAGCCGCACATTTCATTAGCTAAACGGACTTCAACTCTCTGCAGACACGGCTATGTACGTTTGTGACTTTCTGTGTTTCAGTGATAAGGGTCACAGGCACGGGCGTCAAATCCACAAAGGCATCGTGTGGTATTATATAGAGTCATGTTCGCTTGTGCTTGTGTTTGTGTTCCGAATGATTCAGCGAACCATGGTTTGTCAGTAAACACACAGACGAACATGCCTGTCACACGGGCACGACCATGGCAAGCGCACGGTTTGCCACGTACACACAACGGCCATGAAGTGATACAACGCGCACTGTTCTACATGCCACACAGGATTCTTACAAAACAAACGCCGTGAACCTACAGCCAGGCACTATATCCATTTGTGAAATAGAAACGCAAACACGTTCGCCTGAGTTTCAGTGTTTCAGTCATTAGGATCACAGCCACGGGCGTCAAATCCACAAAGGCATCGTGTGGTATTATATAGAGTCATGTTCGCCTGTGTCTGTTTCCCGGATGATTCCGTCGACTCGTTTAGACGTAGAGGCACGGACGAGAAGCCCATGGGGGCATACTTCAGTATTAGGCAGAGTCACGTTCGAGGGTTTACTGCAGAAACATAACAAAATTGGATTCAGATGTGAACCCTCACTGTTTACTTTGTGAGGCAATGAATGACCGATCCGAGAGACTCTGTCCTTAAAAGAAAACCACGGTTCTGTGCCAAAGAGCCACTGTCAATCGAATGGAAGTCAAGCAACGAGGGCCACATTTTTAGTAGTAGAAAAAGCACGTTATCAGCTGGCGTTGCTTCTTTGCTACACGCACAGTAGGGTGGGCGTGGAAGGCACATTATTCGAGCACACAAAAAACATCATGATGTCACGACAAGGTCAAAAGCATGGTTGTGAGTCTGCGGTGTCATGGCTAGAATCCTCGAGACGCATTTGGGTGTGGCCTGTTAAGTAGAAACTCAGTTGTGCGGTCACCGGAGGCACTACGTAACGCCCCGCGAAACAGGTTTGGTTGACCGCTCGGGCAGCTATCTATGCTTTGAGCTCTTTTCATCTCTCCTGTGTCGCGGCAGAGACGCATGGTTGTATTCTTACACCATCCAGCTTCATAAAGAAACGGCTGCAAAAATTTACCCGCAAACCTATCGCCCTTATAATATTTTCTCAGTTGAGTAATAAAAATGCCTAAACAAGCAAAATCTCTTCTTCTTAAATTTGCTTTGTTTCTACAACTTCACCAAATAAACTTACAAGTCGTTTTTTATAACCACAGAACAAGGAGGAGAAACAATGCAGCCCATGGGGGCATACTTCAGTATTAGGCAGAGTCACGTTCGAGGGTTTACTGCAGAAACATAACAAAATTGGATTCAGATGTGAACCCTCATTGTTTAATTTATGAGGCAGTGAATGACCGATCCGAGAGACACTGTCCTTGAAAGCAAACCACGGTTCTGTACCAAAGAGCCACTATCAAACGAATGGAAGTCAAGCAACGAGGGCCACACTTTTAGTAGTAGAAAAAGCACTTTATCAGCTGGCGTTGCTTCTTTGCTACACGCACAGTAGGGTGGGTGTGGAAGGCACGTTATTCAAGCACACAACGAACATCACGATGTCACGACAAGGTCAAAAGCACGATTGTGAGTCTGCGGTGTCACGGCTTGAATCCTCGAGACGCATTTGGGTGTGGCCTGTTAAGTAGAAATTCGGTTGTGCGGTCACCAGAGGCACTACGTAACGCCCCACGAAACAGGTTCGGTTGACCGCTGGGGCGGCTATCTATGCTTTGAGCTCTTTTCATCTCTCCTGTGTCACAGCAGAGATGCACGGTTGTATTCTTACACCATCCAGCTTCATAAAGAAACGGCTGCAAAAATTTACCTGCAAACCTATCGCCCTTATAATATTTTCTCAGCTGAGTAATAAAAATACCTACACAAGCAAAATCTCTTCTGCTTAAATTTGTTTTGTTTCTACAACTTCACCAAATAAACTTACAAGTCGTTTTTTATAACCACGGAACAAGGAGCAGAAACAGTGCAGCGGCTCAAATGCAGCTCCATCAGTGCAAGGCTCAACTGCAGCTCCTCAGTGTGTATGGCAAGTACATACGAGAAGCACTGCTCTACCTGCAACACAGGCACGGATGTGCATCCATTCTGTGCATGACAGGTACATACGAGAGGCACTGTCGTACATACAACACAGGTACGGTTACACGTACAGCGAGCATTTCTCCACTGAAAAATTAAAACTACTTTATATATTTTAACCTTCGTGCCACAGAATTCCATAGTCCTTCGGCCCGTACAAAGCCGCAAAACCACAAACTTCCTTCATGGCTGCACGCAACACAAAAATAGACAAGCCTACAAACGGTGCAAAGACTACAACGGTTCTCTGATAAAGTTTACATAGAACCCAAGCTCCTCTTTCAGACAAGCCTACACAGGATGCAAAGAGAACGCAACAACAAATAACTCCATACACCTGGACAAGTAACACAAGGCCTGATTTCAGCATCCACACCTGAACGGAACCGTCAAATCCAGGTATTCAATACTCCTCGTTCTTAAATGCGGACGCGCATGGCTGCAACTTGATGATAATCTAAGACGTGCACGTTTAGAAGCCCTTCTATGCCACTCCAGAACCTTTTGTTGCTTTTCGTAAAATACTCCCGTGAACTCTGCGGGAGGGGAGGAAAACTTAATGGTCATGGTCTCCAGATCCTTTGCACTAAGAACAAAGAACATCGCAAAATCAGCGTAACTCCCGGAGCGAACATAATCTTCCAGTGATACTGTCTTCAGACAAATGTCGTGATGTTTGAGAAACTGCCGGTACTTACGACGCCATTTGTTTTTTTCACCATGAGAAATCGACAATCCCTAAAATGTAAATGATAGGTTGAAAATACTTAGCGTCTATAAAACGAGTTACAGACCATGAAAAAACCAAATGAAACAATTAGTTCTACCACCTCCGTAACAAGAAGTTAGACATAGACTTGTCTATGTATGGATGTATCCAACAATAAATCATGTGTAGATACGGGTGTCAGTCAAAATTAAGAAAAGCATTTTGAAAAAGAACGAGTACTACAATATGCACATTTCTGAAGATCATCACCTCGGCAAACAAGTTCTCTAGTTTTGGAAAGCACTGCAGCAATTCAACGACAATGTCCACCTTATAATCCATGTAGATAAGTAAAGTCTTGACAGCCTGACGCATTCTTGTTAGACTGACTGCCTTCAAACCTTGATGAAAAGTAACAGAAGGTGGATCACAAAACAAATAGAATAAAGGTTGGATGAAATAAAACTTATTTCCTCACAAACAAAGTGAAGCTGGAAGTATCGTGAAAACTCAATACCTCAATACACGTGGGATGGCATGGATACGGTTCAGACGTAGAGACACCGGTTAACTCCAAGTCCTGACTCTGCATGAAGAATAGAACATAGACCATCAAATTAATAGAACAAACATCGGAACAAGTGCAACTCTGTTCCAGTATGAAGGAAAGGCAGTACCTCAAGGCACGTCGAGGGGGGCACGAACACGAATTCACCGAACGCCTCCAATTTAGGTGCAGAGACAACAGTTATCGAGCATTTGTCGACCAGACAATCAACAATCAACCGTCGAACCGAAGGGGCATCCTCAATAATGAGTTCTCTGAATGGACAACGAATGCCAATGCTTACAAGGTTAGACGAGTTTACTGTGACGCGACGACCTCCTCTATTGCAAACAAACAGGAGAGACTCAAGTCCAGGGCAACTAGAGTGGATTATACTTTGCAGCGAGGCGTCTGATATATCAGCTTCCACAAGCGAGAGTCTTTTCACCAGTGGTAGCTTAAGCGTCCCAATGTAATTGTCCGGTATTTGGCAAAGAGCAAAGGCAAAAGTGTGGAGAGAGGAAGAAAACCGAAATACGGACTCCGGTGCCAAGGGCGTAGATGAAGTGCATAGATCCAGTAATGTTACCTCTTGCGTCAGAAACCTTGGGCAGAGGTAGTAGAACTCAAGAACCTGGATATTGTTCAGCTCCGAGGATCAGAGCCAGGCATCAACGGTGGAGGGTCTGCATTGCAGGTAGCCTGCCGGGATACAGAGGCGGCTAACAGAGCCAGCATGGCTGGACAGAATAGATTCCGGAAGACTGACAGCATCAGAGACATGATTTCGACCGGAATAGCATTTGCGAACGCACTCCTTGGTCAAGGCGGACACATGAGATATGGTCTCGATTTGAACTTTTTCTCCATCATTAAAAAGACGAGAGACAGAGATCTTGCGGCAGTCGAGATTCAGAGGAGCGATGGACCACATAGGACGCCAGCGACGTGCGAGGATCAGAGTACGGATGCCATCCTTGATGGGAAGACGAGAGATGATCTCACCTAGGATGCCGTCGGCGAGATCGCTGATGCGGTCCACACGACATCCCTCTTCTTCCTCCTCGGATCGAGAGGGAACACGGTCGCCGCTTCCATCCCCTCCGACGACCAGAACACCACCAGAAGGCGGCGGCGTCGGAGGCACCACTCTCGACCTCTTGATCCTACGACCAGCGCTTTCCATCTCCACCTCCGTTGCAGGGGTGGTGCCGCCCACGACCAGTGCTCACTGAGGTGGATCTGGAGAAATGGATTACAGCCTGTCAATCCATGAAACGACTTAAATACCCGCGACGGGGAGCGGAGGGGTCCAGATTAATTACCTCTTTTTTTCTTTTGACGGGAGGGTCCGGGTTAATTACTACTCGTAACGAGTAAAAGGTAGGTGGCTGCTTGAAACATTAAATAGAGCCACGGCTTACAAGGTACGAGATGCACGGTTGAAGACGCAGACCAGGCATGGGCGTGCCCGTCCGTGTTTTAATTATTTACGGCACACATTCAATAGAAGAATTTGTTTGACGCCGCAAGCACGGTCCTACAGTCATCTTCCCTTTGCGAGCAGTAAAATTTTCCACGGGCACGTTGACAAATCAAGACACTACAAGATTCAAGGTCGTGCCTCTGCTTTGCAGATGATTCTGCTGAAACGCTCACGGACAAAAGCAATGAAGCATGGCAGAGGCAACACTTGTCACGTACCAGACACACGGTCCTCCCTTCGGCATTGTAACGCACTGTCCTACATGCCGGACAGGCATGTAGAATAGTTCGGGTCTACGTTCGTGTCTCTTTGTGTTCCAGATGATTCCTTTGACTCTATCACCAAAGGAGGCACAGTATGTCGGACCAGAGAGGCATGGTTGCGTTTTACGCGGGGTCACAATTGTCACAGGCACGGGCATGAAGCGCTCAAAGGCATGGTCGGTGGTATTACATAGATTCACTCTAACCTTTGTCTTACGCACAGCCATGGGCGTTTACTCTGTGAGGCACGGAATGGCCTATATGAGAGACGTTGTTTTTTAAAAGCTTATTTACTTGTATTTAAAAGCATGGACGTACAGTCCATAGTATGTTATTCGGGTGTGGACGTACAGTCCATAGTACGTTATTCCTTTGACTCTATCACCAGAGGAGGCACGGTATGTCGGACCAGAGAGGCATGATTGCGTTTTACGCGGGGTCACAATTGTCACAGGCACGGGCATGAAGCGCTCAAAGGCATGGTCGGTGGTATTACATAGAGTCACGCTAACCTTTGTCTTACGCACAGCCACGGGCGTTTACTCTGTGAGGCACGGAATGGCCTATATGAGAGACGTTGTTTTTTAAAAGCTTATTTCCTTGTATTTAAAAGCACGGACGTACAGTCCATAGTATGTTATTCGGGTGTGAACGCCACGTGACACCGCTCCGGAAACCCAAGGGTCCGACGGGCGTCTCCTCCGGTGACGCCGCTCTCGCTCGTAGCCCGAGGCCAGGCTCCGGCTATTTAAGCAGGACGGGGTCTCGAAACCCTAGCCACACCCTCTTCCACCCTCTGCCCGCCGCCAGGCCATCCATTCCTCTTGCTGCTCTCCATCCTGACCCTCTCCGCCATGGCTGCGCAGGAGGACACTACTGCAGAACCCCGTGTCCAGACACTGGAGGGGATCAAGCCTGGCGAGGGTTCCTCGTCTGTAAGTTCACTCTGCTTCCGCTTCTTTCCTTCGGCTACTTGATTTAGTTGTGAAACGTGAATAAGCCAGACGGAATCTCGAAACCCTAGCCACATCCCCTTCATCCTTTTATCCGCCTCCAGGACATCCGCTCCTCTTGCTGTTCTCTTCCCTGACACTCTCCGCCATGGCTGTGCAGAAGGAGACTACTCGAGAGAGCCGTGACCAGACGCAGGAGGAGATCTCGGCTGGCGAGACTTCCTCATCTGTAAGTTCACTCTGCTTCCGTTTCATTCGTTCTTTCTTTCATTCGGCTACCCGGATTAGTTGTGAAACGTGAATCATTGTGGCGAACTTCATACTAACTTGATGATAGTGCGTCCTGCCATCAATCTGACACCTTCTATTTTGTGTAGGTCAAGAACAAGTGGGAGGCTACGGAAGCTCACCTCTTAAAGATCCTGGAGCTATGCACGAGGTTGTACCATCTTGGGGATGAGAAGACGAAGGCAAAGCTCAAACCTGACCACGACAAGTTGAAGTTGGACATATACGTTATGATAAAAGAGATCACGGAACTTCGCGACCAATGACCCTGATAGCTGTATCTGAAGCAATTAAGCAGTGGACTAAAAGTTTCTTATTTTGTCTTGCGTTATCTCGTAGTCAGTTAACAAACGTGATTTGGTTTCCTGGGTTACGTTCCTTCCATGTTTATGGGTACAGATGTGAACATTAACATAATGGCCAATTCAAGCGATGTTTTTAAAAGCATGGGCGTCAAGTCTATGCAGCCAAGGTTCTTTGTACCAACTAGAGTCATGTCTTGTGCACACGTGAAGGCGTGGACATTCCTGCCTTTATTTGTTTCAGTGTTTTGGGTCACAGGCACGGGCATGACACTACTAGGGAAAACCTTATACACATAAGTTTATCAGTAGCGCGGTCTAAAAACGGACGCTGCCACTAATTAGTAGCAGCGTGGGGTATAAAAACCGCGCTACTAATAATCTGGTAGTAGTAGCAAGGGGTATAAACCCGCGCTACTACTAAATGATATTCATCATACCTCTGAAACATGCCATAGTAGCAGCGTGGGGTATAAAACCCAGGCTACTACTAAGTAGGTAGCTATAGCGCAGGTAAGACCCCCACGCTATTATTAACCGTGTCCACTACCGCACCATCCACCCCGGCCCGATCCGCTCCCACCCCACCACTCTCTCTCACGAACTCCGCACGATCTCGTCTGTCCAACCCACCCCGGCTCCTCTCCCCACGATCTCCTCGACGCCGCCCCCACCCATGCCGGCCGGTTTCGGCGAGCACCGGCCGCGCGCAACACCCCACCTCCTCCTCCTCCCCTCCCTTCCCTTCCTCCTCTGCCCGCCTCTTCTCTCTCCTCCTTCCTCCCGGCGGCGGCGATGGCGGACGAGGAGGAGCACCAGTATCCAGCGAGCCTTGGCGCCAAGAGGGGAGGAGCCAGCGCCGACGAGAAGCACCCACGCACGGCGGACGAGTCGGAGGGCGTTTACCAGGAGAGGCCGCCCCGAAGCCTCTCGCCGCCGGAAACCCTCGCCGCCCATCTCCACCGGAGCACCGGCGAGAAACCGTCATCCTCCCGGTAAGGAAGCCCATATCTTTCCTCGGATTTCCCTTCGTTTCCTCGCTTACATACGACCTCCCGCGTGAAGAACTGAGCCGGATCGAGTCCGGCCCTGCCGGCCAGCCCGGATATCCCCCGTCCGAGGCGGTCTACGCCCCCCGCCCGGACGCAGCGTAGGCACTAGGTAGGAAGAGCCGTCGCCATGGCGCTCCATCGGGCGCCCATGTATTCCGCCATGGAACTCTAGGGATTTGGGGGTTGATTCGGGGACCAAATCGGGGGATCACTGGAGCCTCAGGGGCGATGCAGATTGATGATGCGTTAGTGCCTCAGGTCTAAGCTGCATGATTGGGCTGCAGGTGTTGTTCCTGATCGCTCCATCATGCTACATACATACATTGTGCAATTCGTTGCCGGATCGGTGATACCCAACGGCTTCGTTTTCGGCTCTACTCTGGCCAATGTTTCGGCCACCGTCCGGCTATCTGCCAGCTTGGAGTTGTCATCAGTTTATTTGTGCACTTCATCAATTTATACACAAACATGCTGTACCGAGATAGCTTAAATTTGCTACCTATGTTCAGATGCGTGCTTTCCTGTTTCTGTAGACCTATGTGCTAGACTCTTAACACATGAGCAGTGTCCATATTGTCCATCCGACTGTATTATTAGATAGGACTTTGTGTTTCGGTGACAGTCAGGTGATGTATGCAATCTGTTGATGCTCTCATTGAATCATTGCCAATTTACTCAGGCAGGATGCATATGCAAAGCTCGCCTCTCTCTCTCTCTCTCTCTGAAATATGCAAAGCTCCTCACGGCTGGTATGCTATCATATTTGCATGATGCATATTGATGCATTCCATAGTTTCATAGATTGATAGATGTGAATTGTTGGTTAAGTGATTTTCCGGGCTCCTTTTTCTGCAGAGCTATGTACAGACAACTTACAATTTTTCTTACTGCCGAATAGCGGAGGAAATTGGTTCTTCTACAAATTAATTAACGAGTATTGAATGCGAAGCTTCGTTCAGTCTCACAGTGTCATAGGTTTTCAACAATCCGCCAACTTCTTTGTGCAAGTGCGTCATGCTTACATGACAAAGGAGTTGATGTTTAATTTTTATAGATCTGGCTACTACTATATGCAAATAGGGAAAACGTGAATTGAAGTTTCTTTATTTATCACAGTATTACTCTACGCAATTAGTTATGCTTATATATATTATGGGATTATAAGTCAAGACATCTGAAGTATGTCCTATTTTATCATTGTTTTCCACTTCGCAAACAAGTTAATCTCTTACAGTAGAATCACAAGTTCATGAAATATGGCACATAAGTCCACATGTAATTAGGAATGATTAGTTCTTATGGGCAGGGCGATAGGGATTTCACGAGTCTTATTAGATTCTTTGTTACCATGTAGTGTCGAAGTTAATTGAGTATTGGCAGCATGGTCTAACCTCTTTGAGGTTGCTGAGTTTAGCCCTCTGGTACAACAAGGACAAGGAATTTATAAATGTTCAGGTTACATATTTTTAAGCATCCAGCCTGCGTCGGTAGTGAATTCAGTATGCTTAATAATAATAACTTGCCATGTCAAAGACGTAATATTTGATAAGTTTTGGTTTAACCTACATGTAATTGCCAATGGAAATCTGTTGCTTCTTATGCGCTAAACCTACTGTGACTTTCTACAATGCAGGTTAACCAATTAATTGAACCAGAAGGATAGAGATCTACACTCTATTCAACAATTTTCTTGAGAAGTTTGATTTGTATTCGATATTTCATGGACTAAAATAATCTCTATCTGTAAACACATTGGTTTCTTTCATCCAGTGAACCCAGGTAATAAGTGAAGATGAATATTGCTTTGTCATCTGTCGTTAGATTATGTTTAGAATATTTTTGATATTTTTTTGGAATGCTAAGACCATCACATATAAAAAAGAACTTTAAATCACAAAAATGTTGATTTCTTTTATTAAAGATCTCGAGGGTGAGACAATTTTCAGCAGATTCAGAGGAATAGCTTAAGTACCATAAGCTTAAGTACCATACAGAGGATGACACAAATGGTAATGAACACATCATGGATCTTGCATTAATTTTCTTATTCTAGCTGTACAATTTGTGCAGGGAAGTCATTCATTTGTCATGCCATGGAAGTATCGTTTGAAGTTTCCTTGCTGTCAAGACTTTTTTTCAACATCTATGAGGTGGCAAGCAAAGTTATGGTAACTGCAGTTCATATCAGGTATAATGTGAAACGTAGGTCCATCATCTCATTATCCTTTACGCCCTTTCTTTCCCTAATATTTTACAGCAAACCAACGGATCAGCTAACCACAAGCTTAGTATGTGGTATACTGCATAAATCTCTAGCTTGGTACAAAGCATGGTCAGTAGAGCGTTTTCTAACCATGCACTAGCAGTGCCCACTCCATGCTACTCCATGCTACTATTATGTACACAGACGAGAAATTTGTTTGAGAAAGAGTATGCTTGCTGCCTTTCATCTAATATCATATGTTTCTGTTTCCTATGTGAAACTGATGGTTCACGTCTCTAACGTCTACTGCTTTATAGTTTTGCACAAAAGCTTTTGTAACCATGATGCTGATATACCTATGATTGTTACTTCATGTGCTACTACATTAGTAGGGAGATTTTTATAAAGGTACCAGAATTTATCTTCTTCCACATTAAGTCAATATTTAGTAACGGAGTTCTATTTTTGTTTGCAAACCAGTTCATGCAAGGAAGAAAATCTACTCTGGATAGTTGATTTAGTGTTTCTTGAACATGGCCAGGGCAATGGATAAAATTTACTCTGGATAGTTGACAGAGGGAGTACAAGCTACGTTGACTTTTTTCCCGCGGATTTGCTTATCGTGAAGATGCTAGCAAGGATGCAGAGGGAGCGGATCATTTGGAGAGATAGGATGCCACTGTTTGGTGTTTTTATGCATTCTGGTTTGCTTGTAACTGTGTTTGCACTAGCTGGGAGTAAGTGACTTCAAAAAGTGTAGGTGTTTTAATTGAAGGCATGAAAAGCCATGACAATATGTATGCTCTTACAGGATGTGCTCTAATGCCGCTGGTTTATTATAAATCTTGGATTAGTAATGATGTGTAATGCTGCTGGTTTATTGCAAATATGTGTTTGTTTTAGTTGGAATTGTATGCATGGAATGGAATTGGTGGATTTTATTTTTTAATTCCTAATTAGTTAGTAGTAGTGTGGGAAAACACGGACGGCGCTACTACTACTTCGTTAGTAGTAGCGTGGGTTTGCATCCTGGCTACTACTAAGGGTTTAGTAGTAGCGTGGGGAAAAACCTGAGGCGCTACTACTATTTCATTACTAGTAGCGCGGGGTGCACCCGCGCTCCTACTAAAATTAGAAGTAGCGTGGGTTTCACCCGCGCTACTACTAACTATTAGCTGTAGCGCCTTATTAGTAGTGCGGGTACCCGCGCTGCTAGTAGCCATTTTACCCGCGCTGCTAGTAGCCTTTTTCCTAGTAGTGTGAAGCGCTCAAAGGCATGGTCGATGGTATTACATAGAGTCACGCTAGCCTATGAATCTATCAGACGGAGATGCACAGGCGTTTAGCCCACGGAGATGAACCTTTGTCTTACGCATAGCCACGGGTGTTTACTCTGTGAGGCACGGAATGACCTTTGTGAGGGACGTTGTTTTTAAAATCTTATTTCGTTGTATTTAAAAGCACGGATGTGAACTCCCTACGCACACGTTTCCGTATTGAGTTGTGTCACACTTCTTTCTTGATGTGTTACGTATATTATGCGATATAGAAGACGTGGACGTTCGTGGCTATCTGTATTTCATTGTTTCACAATGAAGCACGGGCACGCTTTTAAACAAAGCACAAGCACGTCTCGATTTGCATAAAACAGCACTGTCGTGGTTCTACAGGACGCTATGTTCTAGGCTGTGCAGCATGTTTCCACCCAAACGTTCACCACACGGTCACGAACATACACAGAGGAAGTGTCGTGCAGTGATAACAGACGCACCCTTACAGGTACAAGAGGCACGAGGAGGCATATTGATTAACATCATCAGAAATGAATCACATTATACATGCGCACGCATATAGAGAGATGCACAAAAAGTGGACTACAAGAGGCACGAGGAGGCATATTGATTAACATCATCAGAAATGAATCACATTATACAAGCCTGTCTTTGTGCAGCATGTTTCCACCCAAACGTTCACCACACGGTCACGAACATACACAGAGGAAGTGTCGTGCAGTGATAACAGACGCACCCTTACAGGTACAAGAGGCACGAGGAGGTATATTGATTAACATCATCAGAAATGAATCACATTATACATGCGCACGCATATAGAGAGATGCACAAACAGTGGACTACAAGAGGCACGAGGAGGCATATTGATTAACATCATTAGAAATGAATCACATTATACAAGCATGTCTTTGTGCAGCATGTTTCCACCCAAACGTTCACCACACGGTCATGAACATACACAGAGGAAGTGACGTGCAGTGATAACAGACGCACCCTTACAGGTATAAGAGGCACGAGGAGGCATATTGATTAACATCATCAGAAATAAATCACATTATACATGCGCACGCATATAGAGAGATGCACAAAAAGTGGACTACAAGAGGCACGAGGAGGCATATTGATTAACATCATCAGAAATGAATCACATTATACAAGCCTGTCTTTGTGGATCTGTTTGACTCCGGAAGCACGGTTCTACAGTCATCTTGCCTCTGCAAGCGGCAAAATTTTCCAGGGGCACGTTGACAATTAAGTCACTAGAAGATTCAAGGTCGTGCCTCTGTTTGCAGATGATTCTGCTTAAACGCGGACAAAACCAAGTAAGTGAAGTCATGGAAGAAGCACTGTTCTACATGCCACACAGGCACGGCTGTGATTCTGTAGTCATACATGTTTGGTCCATCACAAAGTAAGTGCCGTGCAGTGATAACAGCCGCACAGTCTTACATGCACAAGAGGCACGAACGCCTTTGTATTGTAAAATATTTCAGCTAACAAGTTATTTGGACAGGCACGGCCGTCACATCACACGTGACTGCGTGTTCCAAGTGATTTTATTCGCTTGCTCTATTTACAAAAGGAAATCCAAACTTACAGACGGTGCACAAAAACATTAAAACTTGCTAGTTTTTTGAGCTACTGAGTTGCTTCCCGACTCAAGAGCACAAAAACAAGTTCCTGACAACCTCACAGACAGTGCATAAAGTACAAGCTGGAAATCCAAACTGGAAAGCACACAACAATGCCTATCTTTGACAGCCGGATAACCGTTTTCAACATTCACAAGTCAATGGATCCGGCAAATCCATGATTCGGCACTGGTTTGTCCAGATGTGTACTTTTAAAGCCAAGTTCACATGCCTACAATACCCTGAAATATAAGACGAGCACGTCTAGAAGCCTTGTTGCCCCATTGAAGCACCTCTTCTTGAATTTTATAAAATCCTTCAGTGATGTTGTCTGGGGGGAGAGAAACTTAAGCCTCATAGTCTCTAACTCCTTTGCATTCAGAATAAAGAACGTTGCAAATTCAATGTTTTTGTTGCAGTGTACATATTTTTCCAGCGTTACTGTCTTCAGACGAATGTCATGCTGTTTGAGAAACACCCGGTGCTTGTGGCGCCACTTGTTTGTTACACCTTCCTCACGGCAGACTCCTCCCTGGAAATGCATAAAGAGTGAGAATACTTGAGGACTACAAGGGGAAAGAGAGGCCTCCAATATAGTACACTATGCATTGTTTGTGCTTTCAATGCGTCTAGAAATCATTTTACCTCGATAAAAAAGTTCTCTAGGCTAGGAAAGCATCTCATCAAGGCAACAACCTTGTTCAGATTTAATGACATATGGATAAGCAGGGTCTTCATAGATTAAACCGCCATTGATAGGCTGACTACAGACAAAGCCTGCACCAAGCACATATCATAAAACTAGATGGATAAAAGTTTACATGGCATGAAACTCGGGGAGTGGAACGAATGCAACTAGAGAGTATATAGTGCAAAAGGTGAGTACCTCGATAATTCTAGAGACAAAAACAATCTTGGATTCAGGAGATCCTTCATAAAAATTGCCCAGACACTCGAGTTTAGGTGCAGAGAAGACAGTTATCTGCAACTGCTGGCTCTGAATATCGTGGATCGGTCGTTTAAGTGAGGGCACATCCTCAACAACGAGTTCACCATTCTCACAAAGGATACAGATGAGTTCAACTTTGGCTGAGTTTATTCTGATGCAGTGGTCCAGGTTATTGCAAACAAGCAGGAGCCACTCGAGGGCAGGGCAACCATGGTTGATTATGCTTTGCAGTGAGACGTCTGATATATCAACCTCCAAAAACGAAAGCCTCTTAAGCAGTGGAAGTTTGAACGATTGTGCATACTCATCAGGTATCTGGCAAAGAGCAAATGTGACGGTGTGCAGCGAGGAAAACAGCAACGTGGAAGTCGGTGGCGAGGCCGCGGACGAACAGAATTCGTGCGGTAGTGTGATGGTTTTTCCCACGAAACGTGGGAACATGTAGTAGAACTCGAGAACCTGCAGATTCTTCAGTCTTGGGGATCGAAGCCAGGCGTCGACTGTAGAGGGTCTGCAGTGGAGGTAGCATGCGGGAATGCAGAGGCGATGGACTGCGCCCCCATGGCCGGAGAGGATGGCTTTCGAAAGGCACGAACCACCAACATTAGGCTGAAAATTGCACCGAGTTCCAAAATATCTAATACGAATGGCATCCTTGCTGGGGAGCATCGAGACTACGTTGATATGAACTATTTCTAGAGGCTTAAAAAGACGACTGACAGGGATCTCACTGCAGTCAAGATTCAGAGGAGTGGCGGGCCAGAGAGGGCGCCACCGATGTGCGAGGATTTGAGTGCGGGTGCCCCCCTTAGTGGACAGATGGGAAATGATCTCACTGAGGACACCGTCCGGGAGGTCGCTGATGCGGTCCGAACAAGAATCCTGCTTCTCCGAACCATTGAGCGGGCCCGCGCCGCTTCTGGCCGCCACCGCCATGCCGCCAGAGGACGAAGTCGCCGGTGGCCCGAACCTCGCCTTCTTGTTGCTCGGGGCACCTGGCCGGATCTCCATCCCCGTCTCCGTTGTTGGATTCGCGCCGCCTGCGAGCACCGCTATATGTGGCGTGGATCTGAAAAACTACTAGGTCTTCACTGCGCGCAGATCCAGCGTGTGAGGAAAGGAGGGGAGGGGACGTCGACCAATTGGACGACAACTATAAATTATATCTTTCCTTCACTGTTGCGGTGGAAAACAAAGAACGGTCATTTTCCTTCACTATTGCGGAAGAAAACATACACAGGCACGGGTGGACAGCCCAGCAAAGCATGGTGTGGTATTATATAGAGTCATGTTCGCTTGGGTTTGTGTTCCGAATGATTCCGTCGACTCGTTCAGACGGAGAGGCACGGATGTTTCGGCTCATAGGCACGAGCATGCAACGCTCAAGGGCATGGTCCGTGGTATTACATAGAATCATGCTCGCCTGTGACTCGATCAGACGGAGATGCACGAGCATTTAGCCCACAGAACTGAACCTTTGTGTTACGCACAGCCACGGGCGCTTACTCTGTGAGGCACGGAATGCCCTACGTCAGAGACGCTGACTCCTTATATTTAAAAGCACGGATGTGAATTCCATAAGGACACGGCTCCGTATTGAGTCGCGTAATGCTTCTTTCTTGATTCTATGTATACTATTCAATAAAGGCGTGGACGTTCATGCATGTCTGTGTTTCAGGGTCGCAAGCACGGGCATAAAGCGCTTAAAGGCATGGCGAGCTATTATATACAGTCACGCACAAAGATTTTATGTTTGTATTCCGAATGGCTCGGTGGACTCGGTCGGAAGAAGAGGCACGACGTGACGACCACGGAGGCATGGGCATGTATGTGCATTTATTACGGAAACCTAACAGAATCGAGTTTATATGTCAACACTTTCTGCTTACTCTGTGGGACACGTAACAGCCCATTCGAGAGACAGAAAGGAGCACACATTTATTGGCGCATTTCCACATCACTGGCGACTATGACATAAAGTAGCATAAACATAAAAAGACAGAGAGGTAGATTGATTTCATCAGTTGCAAGCTCCTTCGTGGCTCCTCACAGCACAAAGACAAACAAAGCGTACAAATAGTGCAAACAGAACAACAGTTGTTCGACAAGGTTTACACAAAACGCGAACTCCAAAACTTCAAGACAAAAAGGCACTCGCAAGAACATGAGCAACCATCTCAAGACCTATTCTTCAGCATGAACATCTGAATGGATCCGTCAAATCGAGATATTCAACACTCCTATTTTGTAAATACTGACGCACGTGGGTGCAACTTGGTAATAATCGAAGACGACTGTGTTTAGAAGCCTTATGGTGCCACTTCAGAACCCTTTGTTGCTCCTCGTAAAATACTTATGTGAACTCTGCGGGAGGGTACACAAACTTAATGTCAATGCTATCCAGATCCTTTGCACACAGAACAAAGAACGCCGCAAATTCCTCGTTACCCCGGCAAGGAATATAATCTTCCAGCGTTACTGTCTTCAGACAAATATCGTGATGTTTGACAAACTGCCGGTGCCTACGACGCCATATGTTTTTTTCAGAACGACACGTCAACCGTCCCTAAAAAATACATGAAAGGTTGAAAATACTTAGCGTCCATAGAAAAAGATATGTATGTATGTATGTATCCACTTCAGTCAAATTTAACATAAACATTTTGAAATGGAAGGAGAACTACAGTATGCACATTTCTCAAGATCATCACCTCGACAGACAAGTTCCCCAGTTTTGGAAAGCACTGCGGAAATTCAACGACAATGTCCACCTTATAATCGACGTAGATGAACAAGGTCTTTACAGATTGCCGCATTGTTGTAAGACTGACTGCCCCAAAACGCTTCATAAAAGTTAACAGAAGATGCGTCACAAAACTAATAGATTAAAGGTTGGACGAAATAAAATTGGTTTCCTCTCAAACAAGATGGAGCTGGAAGTATTGTCAAAACTCAATACCGCAAGACATGTGAGACGATGTGGATACGGATCAGGTGCAGAGACACCGGTTACCTCCAAATCCTCACCCTACATGAAGCAAAGAACATATTTCAACAAATTAATGGAACTAACATCGGAACAAGTCATCACCCTGTTCCAGAATCAGGGAAAGTCGGTACCTCAACACGTGCGGGCGCAGACACGAACGTGAATTCACCCAGCGTCCTCAGTTTAGGTGCAGATACAACAGTAATCGAACAGTGGTCGTCCTCTTTATCACGGATCAACCGTTGAAGCGAAGGCGCATCCTCAATAATGAGTTTTCCGTAGTTACAACAAATGCCAATGCTTACAAGGTTATACGTGTTTATTGTGATGCGACGAACTCCCCCACTGAATATAAGCAGCAGAGACTCAAGTGCAGGGCAACTAGAGTGGACTATGCTTTGAAGTGAGACCTCTGATATAAGAACTTCCACAAGCTGAGTGTGTGCAAAGAGGAGGAAAACCTAAACACAGACTCCGATGCTAAGGGAACGATGAATACACCCAGTGGTGTGACCTCTTGCGTCGCGAATCCTGGGAACAGATAGTAGAACTCAAGAATCTGGAGATTGTTGAGCTTTGACGATCGGAGCCAGGCAGCAACGATGGCAGGTCTGCACCGCAAGTAGCACGCGGGGATAGAGAGGCGGCTTACTGAGCCAGCATGACTAGACAGGATGAATTCCGGAAGACTGACAACATTAACGACAGAATTTCGAGAGCGCTGAGTTCCGGTATAACATCTGAAGACAGCCTTGGTGACGGAGGACAGCTTCAAGATGATGACAATATGAACTGTTTCTCCATCGTTAAAAAGATGGGCAAGAGAGATCTCGCGACAGTTGAGATTCAAAGGAGCGGTGAGCCATAAAGGACGCCACCTACGAGCGAGGATTCGAGTACGGATGCCCTCCTTGATGGGGAGACGAGAGATGATCTCACCTAGGACGGCGTCCAGGAGGTCGCTAATGAGGTCCAGATGAGAGCCCTCTTCTTCATCCTTGGATCGAGGAAGAGCACACTTGCCGCTTCCCTCCCCTACGGCGACCAACACACCACCAGAAGGCGGCGTCGCCGATGGCGCCACTCTCCCCCTCTTGGAGCTAGGAGTAGCACAATCCATCTCCATCTCCATCTCCATTGCAGGGGTCGCACCGCACACGACAAGTTCTCAGTGAGGTGGATCTGGAAAAATGGATTATAACCTGTCCACCCACGAAACAACTTAAATACTGAGAGGGACGGGAAAGGTACAGATTAATTACCTCTCCTTTATTTTTCCCATAAATTGTAGATGCCTGCTGGAAACATTAAATACAGTCATGGCTTTGATTATACGAGATGCACTGTTGAACACGCAGGCCAGGCACGGGCGTGCCCCTCCGTGTTTCAATTTTTTACGGCACGTACATACATTAAAAGAATATGTTCCACGCCGGAAGCACGGGTGGGCAGCACACAAAGACATCGTGTGATGTTATATAGAGTCATGTTAGCTCGTGTCTATGTTCCGAACGATTCCGTCGACTCATTCAGACGGAGAGGCACGGACGTGAACCAGTGTAGGCATGTTGTGGTATTACATAGAGTCACGTACGAGCGTTTACTGCAGAAACACAACGGAATTGGATTCAAATGTGAACCCTCACTGTTTACTTTCTGAGACAATGAATGGACGATCCGAGAGACACTGTCCTTAAAAGAACGGGCAGAACTCTGTACAACCATGGTTCTGTACTAAGGAGCAACTGTCAAACGCACAGAAGTGAAGCAAAGAGGACCACGCTTTTAGTAATAGAAGAAGCACTCTATCGGCTGGAATTGCTCCTTTGTCAGGCGCGCAGTAGGACGGCTGTGGAAGGCACGCTTTTCAGGCAGAGAATGAACGTCACGATGCCACGACAAGGTGAAATCATGGTTGTACAGATGCACTGTTGAAAAGTAACGGCTTTGATTATACAATATGCACTGTTGAACACGCAGACCAGGAACGGGTGTGCCCCTCCGAGTTTTAATTTTTTACGACAAATACATACATTAAAAGAATCTGTTCCACGCCGGAAGCACGGGTGGGCAGCACACAAAGGCATCGTGCGGTATTATATAGAGTCGTTTAAACTAGTGTCTGTCTTCCGAACGATCCCGTTGACTCGTTCAAACGGAGTGACACGGGACGTAAACACGCGGAGGCATGGTGTGATATTACATAGAATCACGTCCGTGCGTTTACCATGCAACCGTGAGAGTCACGGTTGAACATTCACCAGTGGCATGGCCGTGGCTGCCCGTGGCCTTCGGTTATTTTTATCTCTCTGTCACACAGCAGAGAAGCATGCTTGTATGCTTAAAACATCCACGTTCGGAAACCGACGCGGCTGCGAAAATAACAAGGAAACATGTGCCTCTGATATTTTTCTCCGCTGAGTAAAAATACATAAAGAAACAAAAGGCGTTCTTATTTAAATTTGTTTTCTTTCTATGACTGCAGCAAATTAACTTACAAGCCGTTCTTAACCACACAACGAGAAAATAAACAATCGACACCAGCCCGCCCCCCACACTGATCACTTGCTATTTCATCGCTCCACATGCAGCCTTGTTTTTGAATGTTCAGCAATCCATTCTTCCTTCTCGACACTTGTGCAACCCCACCCTTCTGCATACCTATTCAACCTATTTGCCTGCAATATTAACATTCATACATAAAAACAAAGCGAAAGATTGCGGTCATCACTGTTTTTTGCTTACGCCCTGTTTAGGCTGCATTATTACCTTTTAATTTTTCTTTTCGTACTGCTCTCCGGTACCAAAAAGTCTCCACTCAGACCTTTCCTTTCTGAAAATGGACTGCGCAGATTCCGTGCCTTGTCCCGGGCTTCCCTGCATGCATTCTGTGTGCCTGGCTTGTGTGATGTTCGATTCTGGCGTAGATGCAAGACTTTGGTAAATGCTCCATGCTGTCAGTGGGGTCGTTGGAGTTGCTGGCGTCTGATGTCTTCCTCCTGGGCTTGGAGTACATTGTCCTGAGCCGTTTGTTGTCCTCGATGGTGTTGTCAGTGTTGTCGGCCATTTCATTGATTTTGCCATCTTCTCCTGCTGCAATTTCCTCTTCTCCTCTTCAATCCTCATCCTCTCATGTACTTCTGGGTTATCCGGGCAGTTAGTTTTCCTGTGACCCTTTACTCGACAATGGCCGCACTTGGATACGGCTTTGTTGCCTCTTCCTTTCTTCTCAGAACTAGCTTTGATTCGATCTCCTTTTTTCGTGCCCTTTGAGCCACTCATGGGAGGGTTCTTGAGAGTTTCGGCAAGAATGCATGTGTCTGGTTCCTCAGCCAGTGCCACCATGACTTTTATTTTCATATCTACCGTACACTCACGCAGAACACTGTATGCCTTCTCTTTTCTGCAAGCATTTGAACAGATATCCGACAACTCAGCGTAAGCGAGGCCGAATCTCATCGTTTCATCATCTTGTGCGGTCATGCTATCACCTTGACTTGTAGACAGAACTTTCAGACTCTCTGATAGATTCCTGGTCCATCTGAGGATGACAAAGGATTTTGGAAGTTGATCGATCATGCCTGTTTGGTCCATCACCTTAAGCACATGGCAGCTCTGAATGCCATCCCTACTCATTTTCTTGCAGCTGCAACTGTATATTTCTTTTTGCTCATCCACATCTACCCTAAACTCAGACCTCTCAAATTCCTCGCCCGGATATGGTTTCCACACTTTTTCTCCAGGCTCGGTAATCCTTTTTTAAAAATACTGCCTCCTCTTTACCTGGTCAGAGCACTTGAAGTAAGTCCGGCTCCGTAGCTCCAGCTGGAATTTCCTGAAAATTTCATTGGTGTATACTTGACTTGCTTGTCTTTCAATCGGAAAACCCGTCTCTAGTGATGGCGCCTTCTCTTCTGTTCGGTGTCTTTTCTTGTCAAGCGTGGTTGAGGCAATTTTGCTGAATCATGTGATACGCATTAACAAACCTTTTTATAGTGTCACTGTGCTCGACGTAATTCTTCCACATCGAATTCGTGCTCTCACTGCGAGTGGTTGTTGACGAGAAAGGATAGAAGCAGTCCTTGAAGTAAGCCGGCACCCAAAAATTTCGGAGTTCCCATAGCGTGTTCAGGTGTTTGTTGCCTTCCGCCTTGTGCACAGAAATTGCTGCTTTCCAGGCACGCTCAAACTCGTCTTGATTTAGTGAGTTTTTGACGATTCGAAATAAATCATCAGACATCCCTGGGTGCTGCGCAAACACTACTGCGTTATTTTCCTTCAGGTTCTTCCTAATATGCCACCAGCAAAACCTGTGCCTCGTTCTCGGAAGAGCTTCCTATATTGAAGTCTTCATCGCCTGGTCCTGGTCTGTTATTATGTATTTCGGCTCTTTACCTCCCATTGCATCGACAAACGTGCTTAGGAGCCACTTGAATGACCCTATTTTCTCATCTTTCAAAAGGCCTAGTCCAAACAGGACGGTCGACCCATGGTTGTCGACACCTATAATTGGTGCAAATGGCATGCCATATATATTCGTAGAGAATGTCATGTCAAAAGACACGAAATCTCCATATAGATCATAATTCATCTTGCACAAGGAGTTTGTCCAAAACAGGCTCCGCACTACATTGTTCTCTGTCTCTTCCACATGGTGGAATCCCGGCCTCCGCCTCTGCATATCGGCAAATAGTTTCATGGTGTCCTCGATATCAGTGGTGCGCTCTCCAACCCTGTCCCGGCATGCAATGTTGCTTATGTCAATCGTGTTGAACATAATTTCTCGCCTCGGTCTCCCCATGGCAGCAAAAATCTGCATAACCTTCCTCGGTTCTAACCTCGCCTTCTGCAGCACTTGTATAAAGAATTTCTCCTGAGGTGTCATCTTCTTGTAGCATCTCATGAACTTCAGCATCCAATCTGATGGGTGAAGTTGGTGGTTGTGCTCTAGGCGCACGTTCTTCAGATACCATTTCCTCCTATCTGCATCCCTCTTGGCTGTTATTTGGACTGGGCAGCTTGTCCGGATCAAGCAATTGCTCCTTCTCTCCTTAACATGTCTCTCAGTTGTTTTATTCTGCCCTTCCTTGGTGCACTGAAACACCTGCTTGTCAAGCTGCTGATCATATGTCGATCTTCTGCTCATTGATCGCTTGGCAGCAAAGCCAACCTTTCTCGCATATCTGCAGAAGAAGAAAAAGCACTCATCCAATGATCCAAATACCATACCACCCTCTGGTTCGAGCGCTTCAGTGACCTCCTGAATCATTGGGTAAATGCCTTCTTTGAACATGTCGTCCATTTCTTTCTCTACAATGGTCGGCGGAGCCATGGTGATTCTGTCTACCGTGTCTTCATTCGTCTGATCGCATTCACTTCTGACGACATCAGTTTCATCGCCAGCCACAGGTCCACTTACAGCGGAGCTGCTGCTGCTCTGTTGTTTGTCACACGCAGCAGCGTCGTTTCTGCATGGCACGGACAAATCCATAAATGACTCTGCCTCTCCACTGTCGCATTGTGCAATGTTGCTCCCTGTTTCTCCGGCACTCGTGCAACCAAGGGACTGTGCTGCTTCTACAATGCAATATGTGCTGGCGCTGAATGCTACTTGCTGCTCTGAACACTGCATTCCTTTTGAAATGGATGGAGAACTATGATATTTCTTTGCCTCATCTGTTATCCCCTCCGCCAAATCCTGAACACATAGCACAAAACAGAATTAGATATCCAGAGCAGCATATGCTTTTTTTTAATTTCTAATAAGTGGTACACCAGAGGCACTGTTCACATTACACCCAGCAGCACGAACGTGACCATGCTACACACACATCTGGACAAAGAGGCACAGATGTGCTTCTGCTTACACCATACAACCGGAGAGGCACAACAACATCCTATACAATAGAACAACTGCATATACAGCCGCACCAGACGGACAGCCGTCCTCCTGTTTTGCACTTTACCCTGTTCTTCCATAAAACTGTTTGTGCGTTGAATTGAAAAAGCATAGTTCCGACGTCACCTTTGTTTTCCCATGCCTCCTTTGTCCAACAAATCTTGGCGACAACCTCCGTGCATTGGCTGACTATTCTGAATGCCATAGGAGATCCTTTGGAAGGACCCCTCATGTTGAACGCCGTAGGTGATCCTTTCAAAGGACCTTGCCTTATGTTTCCATCGATCCGTGGACTACCGCGATACTTGCTTCCTTTCTCATACACCTGCGTGTGCAAGATACTACAATTTAAATATATCAGACAAAAACAAAGAAAAAATTGCTCACAAAAAAATATACATTTGCTTTAAATGTTGTTGCACATTCGTATTTGCTGTCACCTGTATTGCTTTCTGGTGCTGCTGAACAGTAAAGTTTATTCCTCCTATGTTTGATTTTGTCGTTGGACTCTTCTTGCCTGCGCAGACCGTACCGAATCCTTGAACACTAATGCTTTTGTTGCCAATGATCCTTCTGCTTGCATCAAGGCAAATTCTGTTACCCTGTACCTCTTCATTATGACCGCCATCAAACGCTGGGGCGTCACAACGCCCGCTCTGCACCTTTGTGGACAACTGTGTCTTGAAAGCAAAAAATAATTAGAGGCACGTGTGAGTATTACAAAGAATTAGCACGTAAAACTTCCACGTACGTTCAAAACCAGCGTTTGAAGTTTTCGTCGTTACTTGCACAATCTGCTTAGTGGAGTCTCTGCTGCTTAGAATGCTCCTCTTCGCAGGTGTCTGCTGCACACCATGCTCCTGGTTGGGACGTTTGCCAAGAACTTGTATCTCACTCTTGACTCCAATTACTCCAGCCCGCATGGCATGTGCGTGTTTGACAGCATCTGCATCCTTGATCTTCTTCTCATTTTGTAGTGATTTTTTTTCTTCCACCTCTCGATACTCAACTGTAGAGTAGATGCATAGGATAAACAGATATTACAGCATTCATCCAAGATATATTAATCATTTTTGTTGTTCTTAATGATCTATTAATTAGTGTTCTCAGTGGTAGCACCTTGACAGCAAACGTCACAGAAATAAAAGACCGACCGTCTAATGTTCAACTGCCTTGCTATTACCTGCCTCCCATAATCCTTGCCGATGTCGTTCAAAGACTGACCGTCCCTGTTGTCCTGACCAGATGTCGCACTCCTGAACATTTGCCCGAAAAAGTTATAAACCCGAAGTATCAGTGTTGAAAATTTTCAAAGTCGATCTCAATCTTTCTTACTAACGTACTACACTTACCATGCAACAGAGATATATTTATACTTCTATATAATTGACATATATAAATATATACATATATTAATTTTTAATAAAACTACAACCTCAGCCAAAGTGAGATCCTCTGATGCTAGTTTGCTTGTGCAACACTTAACACAAAGATAACCATTCAAACGTAACAAAAGTAACAAGCTCATATTACAAGGGCGAGTACACAAAACAAAAAAACAAACTCAAATCAGAGCTACAATGTAAAACTAAACAGTTTTATTCTATGAATCCCGACCACGAGAAATTCATCCACGAATTGAATCTCGTGTATCAGGAATCGCCACGCAAAGGTGCGCTGATAAATTTTCTACTAACCTTTGATTGCCGAATCTTATGCGCTGATTGTTCGGAACTCACACCTTTCTAAATTGTGGGGGGATCTGCTTCCCTGCAGTTTGTCAGCGATCTCCTTCAATGATTTTGAATCTGGGAGAGAGAGAAAAGAGAAAGAGAGACGGAGAGAGAGAGAGAAGGAAAGAGAGAGGCTACTTCGATTTTTTGCGTGCAGGAGAAGAATAACCTGATAGGTGGGGTGAGTTTTGCGACGCATGAGAGATGCACATGTTTTTTCGGCGTGACGAGATGTGGTAGGTCGACTTCACTTGACCGTCGGCCAGAGGCCGACAAGTGGGCTCTCGATTACTAATTCCTCTAAGTCTCTCACTAACTTGTGGGGTCGGCCTTATATGAGTCCTACGAGGAGTACCTCCATCTGGGGTGAAAAAATGTGGTAGGTGGACTTCGAAGTCATACTGACATGTGGGCTCTCAAATAGTTCCTCCAAGTATTTGACTAACTTGTGGCGTCGTCCGCAAGATGAGTTCCAGATCTTTCTCCATCTAGAATCGGTGGCGACAGGCGAGGCATATTCTAGCTCTCAAAAGGAAAGCCAATCATGATCCCTCCGCAGAGTTCGCTCATCACTGAAAATTTATCGGTCTCCTTCATCTCACTCGCCGTGGATCTCCTGTTCAGGTAATCCATTGCATCATCAGCATGATTATGCCACTGATTCAACGTTTGCACATAAAAATTACCGGTACTAGCAATTCCGTGGGCTGCGTACACACCGCATCTGCGCAACACAGCATGTGGGGCGCGATTTGAATATCGGTTTCGGATCCAATTATCTACAGCTGGCCCGTGCTCAAACTGTTGTGCCGTCTTAACAGCAGAAGGGTTATGGATTTAAAATTAGGACTCAGCTGACCTCACTTTAATCATGCCAACTGCATGCTTGCCCCGTGGTTTTGCTAAGTTGAGTTATATCTCCAGCCATGCAAAACTTAAGCACTCTCGTGACCACATATTATATTAGTCGCAGAGCTCAATGAAACTGCAGTCAAAATTCACTATCCTGATCCCTAACATGAGATCATAGGTCAAATGATTGTATAGATCCGCAATCTATAACAGAGATCCAAAGGACTTACGTCCCTTTTTGCAAAGCACTTACTAATTCAGAGTTAGAAACCGTCTTACATGGACCAAGCTGTTGATGATGGTCTCACATGGACTGCTAACAACTGTCTTACATAGTTGACCTGGTAACGATGATGTCTCGTGACCTCTTATGTAGAGTTCGATGAGATGGACTCCACCCCACAGCTGTCGGAGACTCAGTCCCAGTCTGTCAATGGCACAGAGATTGTCACCCAAGATTTCATGGTTCATGACCAGCTAGAAACAGAGAGACTAAGGATCGAGTTAAAACATGCAGCGCACAAAAAGCTTGTTGAGGAGTACAGGGCAAAGAAGCAGCTTGCTGCCTCGAAGTAGGTGTTTTTATCATGCATCTTGCGTGTGTCGTTGAAATTTCTTTTGAAATCAATGCCTCTCATTCTAGCTGCATTTTTAATCGCGGCTTAAATATCTGTCTCTGTTTTGCTGACTCAGCGTTTGTATGTAAGCTTCTGCCTGAAAAGCATGTGGTTCAACAATACATTTGCTAAAGGTCATTTCTTATCTTTGTCCATAGAGCTGTTACAATGGGTGAATATGAAGAACAGTTCAGCACAAAACTTAGCTTCCAGAAATTCATTACTGTCTGTGAAAAGCTAACAGAACGACAAAAGCAGCTTGTCAGAGATATTGGATTTGGATACCTTCTAGATCTGTGATGTCGCGAGCTTCCAAGGTGTTTCGTTCGCTGGCTTGTCCGCTATTTTGATTGCCCTTCCAGGTGTTTCATACTGCCTAGTGGATACAGATTCCTCATCAACTTCATTACGATTGCACCGGATCTTAGGAATTCCACTTGGCAGGCAGATTATCCCAAGAAAATGCTCAGAAGCTTTCAGATGTCAGGTTAAGTCTGAAACTCGGTGTGCTGGGCACGCTCCAAACATCAGAGAGTTAACTGATCTCATAACCCCAGAGCTGACAGGAGAAGTGTTCAATGGGTTTTCGTGATGTTTGCAACAGCGGTATTTCTATGCCCAACGACATATGACTGCGTTAGCCCCGACTATTTAGCCGCTCTAGAAGGACCAGCAAGTAACATACCATCATATGATTGGTCCAATGCTGTCACAGAGAAACTGGTGGCATCACTCCAGACCTTCAAGGACAAAGGATTCGCAGGCGCCCTGTGTGGCTGCCTCCTGATTCCAGTGGTTCGTTCACTAACTTGTACATTTCTTTATACCCACAAGTAGCTACAAGAACATGATTCATTTTTACCTCTTCCCCACTTGCAGATAATGTATTTTGAGTACCTGGATATGAAGATTATGGACCTGGAACCTGACACTCCTACAAGACTTGTCATGTGGGACACAGAGGCCATTAAGAATTATGCTAACACAGACAGCATGTCAACAGAGGACGGAATATTTGGGAAACACATGGTGAGTCAACTTTTCATCATTTTCCTTTGGCGAAGTTTTCAACTCAACATAAGGACTTAGCAGGAATGTATTAACTTGACTTGACTGTAATTGTTTCCTTTTCCGCATGGCAGCTGAAAGACATTAGGCGCACGCCTTTCCAACCACCGCCTGGCTTTCAGGCACCATTTTTCCAAATGAGTCCCAGACTAGAATCCTACATAGAAGAACTTGAGCCTCAAGAAAAACTTTGTTCCGTAAGTGATTTCCAGCTACTGCACCTGATTTTATGTTTGAAATGATGCTCCCTAAGTTTTTACAAAAAAGATACATGTCCTATTGTGTTCATCCAGACAGTTTCTTATAGTACGTTAGCTGTGCTTTTGTGTTAAACTAGAAGTGCTTCATATAGGACGAGTGCTCATCTAGACAGTTTCCTATAGTACGTTAGCTGTGCTTTTCTATTAAAACCAGAAGTGCTTCCTACAGGACGTTAGCAATGCTTTTGTATTTAATATAGAAGTGCTTCCTATACTACCTTAGTTGTGCTTTTGTGTTAAATATAAAAGTGCTTCCTATACTACCTTAGTTGTGCTTTTTGTGCTAAAACTAGAAGTGCTTCCTATAGTACGTTAGCTGTGCTTTTGTGTTAAATCTAAAAGTGTTTCCTATATAGTATGTTAGGTGTGCTTTTGTGTTAAACATAGGAGTACTTCCTACAGGACGTTAGCCGTGCCTTTGTGTTTAATATAGAAGTCCTTCCTATACTACCTTAGTTGTGATTTTGTGTTCAATATAGCGCTGCTTCCCTGCAGCGGTAGGTCAAGCATGCTTCGTACAATACGTCGGGTGTGCTCTTTCAAGGAATGTGTTGACCATGATTCATGGACCTTGTTACCCGCGCTTCCCCGCAGCATATCATGTGTGATTCTGCAATTCTTGACAGAACATACAATAGCTCACAAGATATTTTTCATTTTCAGTATTAATAACTAATTTTCATTTCCGGTATTAAAAATTTCTAATGTTTTTTTTTCAATTACAGGCCAAGGTGAAAATTGCAAAAGTTATCAATGAAATGTACACAAAACTTTTCTCGCGGTTTCAACCAGTTCTCGAGCAGAAATTGGAGAAGCTCCTTTCACTTGGTAGGGATTTTAGTGCCAAAGAAACCAAGACCAGAGACCGGGGTGTTTATTGTAACTAGCAACAAGACAACTCAAATGAAAAAGAAACTTTTTCATCAGCCCCTTCAACATACTCTACGCTTCCAAGTTCTAGCACGACAAGCAGTCAAAGTTCTTCCAGCAGTGGCTCAACCAGTGTCCTTCACGCCACGTCATACTCCCTGGAAAATTTAAAGGGTTGTTGCGATACCCCTGACCCAGACTCCCAGACTCCCAGCATCCATATGACAAAGAGCAGTCCCAAATTCGTCTATCTTCATAGCTAAAATCATCAACTCAGATTAATTTGCTACTGGAGGTGAACAGGATCGACCACAACAGAGAGGACATTGATGAACAAGCCAAGATTCATCTGGACAAAGTGCATAACCATCTGCAGAACTGCCTTGATGGATTGCCGGTTCATGAGCCCTTCGTACAACGCGTCTGAGATGCTTTGGAGAGTGGGGCAATTATAATGACGGGTGAAAATTAAATGCAGGTGTTCTCAGACGGATTGAAACCCAAAATTTTGCTGGAGGATCTGTAGACCACAACTCTCTGACAAGCCCACTGGAAAAACTCTTGGAGGAAACAGCAAAACCTACTACAATAGAAAGATCAACCTCGCACTCTGTGGTTGACAAACAGTTACTGACTGGTCCAATCTCAATGGATACACTTGGAGCACATGTTCATCACATTGGGAAAACGTCACCAACTACTGCACGGTCCAGCGGTTCTGATAGCGCTCACAAAAATTCTTCAACCAACAAAAAGAGCCTCACTGTATCCCAACCTGCACAAAATATAAACATTGTCACTGAACAACGTTCTTCTTCACTGCCAGAAGCTAAGGTCCATCTTGTTTCAATTTTGAGAGATGAGAAGACGATTGCTGAAATTGAATGCACCAGAGCTACTTCCTCCCTTGCTCCTAGAGTAGCCGTCACCACTGATTCTGACAGTGGTTCTGCCACAGTACTGGATACGAGAAAAGCACTTCCATCCACTAGTGATGCTCCAGTAATTACTACCACATCTATCGATGCGGAAGACAATAACATTGCAGAAGAACATGAACAATGTACCAAACAACCACGTATTGATCCCACAGACAGCGTCCCTCTTACCACAACCGCACATCCGCCAGAACTGGAAACACAAATGGCAGCTCACAAGAGGTCCTTACAGCAGTCAGAAGATCCAGGAAACAATAATACGGCACCTCCTAAGAAAAAAGTTAGAATACTGGAGCCTCCACATAATTCAACAGAAACTGCAACCAATCAGTCTCTACAGGCTGACAACCACAGAGGCCTCCTTGATGCTGGATTCATTGATGATGATGAAATATGGTCTGACCCATCTATCTATGAACAAATTGACAGAGTCGTTGAAGAAAAGAAGAAGCAACCCTTTCATAACCAAGTAGCATCCCAACAATGCCAACCTGATACTATCTCACACTTGACCAAGAATTCAACCTCGTCATCCAGATCTTGCCTTTCTAACTATGAAGAGCCACATAAGACCAGCAGATCAGGCTCAATGCCAGGCGGTAGACACCTCTCACAGACTTTTGATACGTCATACCCCACAGGTTTAACTCAAACTGTCTTGTCCGACAGTTTGCCAGCAACTGCTTTGTCCCAACACTACCAACCAGTTCCTACTCTCAAAAACAACTACTACAGACGTCCTGGTGCTCAGAATAGTGGCAGCTCAAACAGCAGCCAGCACTCACCTTATGCAATGAACAACCAAAGTCACAAACAGTACCACCAACAAACCCCTGTCCACAATGCCCACTACCCCCAACACAATGATGCTCAGAATAACAGCACTGCACGGTGCCAGCAACGCCAACCTCAAGAGCAGAACCATCAGCAACCACGGACAAGCGAGTCTCGTGGCCAAAGTTACAGTGCCTTGCAACAACAGTTCAACAGCATGCAGTATTCCGGCCATCCTCTGCAACATTTTCCAACAGATATTCCTTCGAGCTCAACCGGTGATCCAACTGTCAGAACATTACAACTGCGCATGCAGCACCAACCACAAGGCCTAATAGTCAAAAGAAACAACAATTGTAATGAGGGTCATCTGCAACTTAGTAATGGTCAAATGAACTTCGGTGGTCATGTCTTCCAACCTCATCAACATCATCCTCAGCTAGAACAGACACGATTCACTCACCAAGGGAATGACCATCAAGATCACTGCCAACTTTTGGAAATAAGAGATTCTACAACGCAGGAGAAAGAAGTGTATGAAACAATCGTCGACAGTACACCAGGCATCAGTCAAAATGATAGGTAATGAATTAGTTCTTCCTCTTACAGTAATGTTTTGATCCTTTCTTTTACTACTGCAATGCATTCTGCCTGAAGCTTTCAAATTAAAGAGTTTCAGCTCGATTATTTTACTATTGCAACTGAATACTCATCAACTCTAACGTTAAATAATAAAATCATACAATTTAAAATGCATTTATATTTTTTGGCAGCAAGAGGATATTCTACGTCGACCAACGTTGGGCCGATCATCGAACTTTAGGTTTGTCAATGAAGGTATACGGATATATCAACTCATTCGTGGTTGATGCTTACTCAGAGTTGCTGATGGAAGAACAATTCTACGCAACGCCAACATCTGTGCACAAGCATATAATGTACATTGACGCCTCTGTAAGTTCTTGCTTCTCATAATTAATAATAACAAACCACATTTACTACTACTAGCACGCTGAGTGACGCAGCTTCAATTTAATGCAGGATAAATTTCAAGTTCTAGGAGCAAGCACTGAACTACTGAAGGATCAAATTGCAGAAAAAACTATTGGGTTCAGGCTGCCAAACAAATGCAACATCGTGAGTTCACCCTACTCACTCTATCTGTCCAGTGTTCGCCTTCAATTCTACCAGATTTTCTTGTTACAATGATATAACCTCCCGTTAATTGTTTTAGGTCTTAATACCTGTGAGAAAGAAACCACATTTTATCTACCTCATAATCGTGAATCTTGCAATGCGTCGCTTCGAAATTTTGTGTCCTTATATCAATTGCGACGGTATAAAGGAACACTCGGACATTGTCATCGAAAACTTCAAGAGAGCTTATCATTCTGCTTACAAGAACTATCCTCACACAATGGCCTCCTTTCATGTCAAACCTGTGCAGAGTGTATGTAACTTAGATAGAGAGTGAGTTTCTTTTAACTGTAGCTCTACCTCATTTACACCATGCATTTTTTTTGTTCCACTACATATCCCATATCTACATCACCTTCTAACCAATAACATAATGCTCTCAAATTTCAGGGATGATAATTGCTATTTACATCATGCATTTGATGCCCCTCATTAATTTCAATAATATTTCATTTTTTATCAATAATGTAAGTTCACTCTCATTGACAACACATCAACATATGTTCATCCAAGCCAGCTAAACATTAAGTTTTACAATAAATTTTATTAGTTTGTGTGCTTATTTGTTTTGCAGATCCATCTGAAACCGATGAGAGAACAACTAACTTACAAAATGATAACATCAAACTACAACACAGGCCATGTATTTGAGGCACTAAGCATCGTACTCAACAAACACAACATCCGGCGCGAAAGAAGAAGATTTGGAAGAAGATGACTACTGCTTAGATGTGCCTTAATTTAGATGGAGACATCCAAACATTGTTTCAGCCATATCGACTCATGTAATCACAACAATGTTTCAGCTATTTTTGTGTCGGTCCAAGATATCTGCTATGGATCCCATTAACCACAGCTGTGCATTCAAATGGTCAAGTCTTAAATTCCTGACATCGTATTTTCTCGAAAATAAGAATCATATTTTTTTGGAAAGTTGTAAAGATCATATTCAAGAAATGAATTCCTTGCACTAGAACACCACTCACTCCGACTACACATAAAAAAAGAAACAATTGGAACACAGAGGAAAAACAGTATCGATTCGTAAGCATCTGACGAAGGAGCTAAATGACTCACCTACAGTAATGCTGGTCACAGAGGCACTGTCTTGCCTCTTATCCACGTAGAACGTGCCACTCTTAACACGGACAACTAACCTGACACACATAAGTGCGCCACCAGTTAACACAGGACCGTCCCCTCGATAGATTAACACCGGTCCCTCTACCAAGCCAACGAGTCATGGAAGCATGACCGTGACTTCAACCGAAAAAGGTCCGTGACCTCACAAGTTTCACCGACGAATCTCTCTCAGCAAGTAAGTGAAAGCAAACATTTCGAAAGAAAGACACGACCGTGCCTTTGAATAACAGCGTATACGTGCCTCTCCGAACAAACGTGTTGAGGAAGCATTTCCGAACGACACACACAACTCTGCCTCAGCATAACATAGGACATGCCTCCACTAACTAGACAGACGTGAATTCACTAGCCAGACTAACTAGAAATATTACAGAACATACAACCATGACAGTGACTCATACTAACATAACGCAATGCCTCTCCGAATTTAGTACCCAAAGGAAGGATAACGCCTCTGCCAACCATACAACAATGCATCCAATACCTTCACGGCAATGCCTTTCAAAATCAAAGCACCACAATACTCCCACAGCAACTCTCACACTGGATTATTGTCACCAAATCAGACAACATATATTGAAAAAGGAAGCACAGTGAGAAAATCTGAAGAATCTTAAACACACCCAAGATCTGCATAAAAACATTTCAAACACACAACCACAACCGTATATTCGTTATAAAAACAACCGTGCCAAACACACTACGAACACAAAGTGAAAGTGATGCCCCAACCTCTCAGTGTGGCCATATTGAGAGAAAAACTGAAGCAACTAGCAAACTAATAACACCAGAGCGTGCCTTGCCTAAAACAAAAACAATGCATCCCTGAGCAGACGGCTGTGCGCTGCCTAGATTCATGAAAGTGCGCATCTGAGTGGTCCTCTTAATACATCTCATCTTATACCAACGAATAGCAAGAAATCATAGAGGAAAATATTCTTGAAGGCACCCAGTCAAGAAAAACATGATGGAACGAAAATAAACTTAAATTTCCAAACCAGTCAACTCCATCTGGTTCAAAATAAAACCACCACAATTACAAATTCATCAGTCGATGTAATATTACCCAATACAATAACTATCAAATAACCAATTCATCACACAATCCTCAGAAACGTCCTCGCCATCTGACATTAGGAAGACAGCGACGATGGAGGATGTCCCTCATCGACAGAAATCGGCGGTACAGCTCATAGCTCACATACCCTTCCTAAAGGAAAACCAAATGAAAACATCAATGTACAAAAAAACATACTGTTCTTGCAACAAAGGCAGAAACTAACGAAAATGAAATCTTCACTTACAGTAGCTCCATATTTCAGGTGATCAAAGGTAAGTGGCTTCCAATCCCAGTAGTGATGAAGAAGTTCTGGAAAAGAGGACTCTGGCTTCGAGTAATATTCGTCAATGATGGCTCCTGCTAAGTCCTCCATGGAATCCCTTTCTTCACCGCCTTTTATCATGAACTTCTCTTGGATGTCGACATGGTACCCTTCTGGAATTCTGATGAAATCTTGAAAAAGAGCATCTCTAATATTCCTGACGCCCACACTAGAGAAAGTTATACCTCTATTCTCAAGGAAATCCTTCAGGACAGGGCACTCCGTCCTGGCCTTGCAGAAGTGATAGACCAAAACACGATTCCGCATAGCCAGTTGCATGACGGCGACTTTTCTACGCCCATATCAATCCTTTCGTGTGAACTCCATGCCGAGACCAACAAACTTGTACTTCTCCTCTCGCAACCAGTCCTCGTACAAGGCAATGATCTCCTCCACCTTGCCAGGCTCGTTGGTGTACCACACGTCGAGCTTCGTGTTACCGTCGGCAACTATCGGATGGTACTCGGTGGTGTTCAAAAAGTCGTCCATGGCAGCGAGCAGCAAGGTGCCAATGGAGACTCCTGAGACCCTGCGACAAGGTTAGGGAGTGGTAAGGAGGGTGGGAACTGCCTGATGTTCTGCGGCTACAATACGACATGGAGACCTCACAAACACGGCCAGTATTTAACCTTGGCGAGGGACGTTTGGGTTACCATACGGATTAACGTGTGAACTAGGAGCAGCGTATAGACGGTTGTGCTTCCGAAGCTCATGGAACCATGCACTTCCTAAAGTCACGGCTGTGCACAAATAATTGATACCGCGGAGAAACCGAGGAGCCTCTAACTTTATTTTACGATGGCGACACCTTTGAATAGTCACATCGAACAGCCACCACATCGGTCATCGATTCCTCCTTTGAACAAAGACCACCGACGGAAGAATCCAATGAAGCAAACGAACAGCATGTCGTGCACCTTAGATCCGAAGGCCAGAACTCATCCATCCCTCATCTAGCTAAATTCACACCATATGTCCCTCGAGAGTCAAGGCTGGTTTCACGTGAGGCATAGGTATGCAGGCACAAGACGCACATACATGTCTATTCCACAGGCACGAGCGTACAACTTTTGCAGGTATCGGTCGGTATCACAATAGGCACGTACACATGCAGGCAGAAACTCGCCGGAATCACGTCAATGCAGGCAACAAAGGCACGGAAACATGGCCTATACAGGCACGTGCATCGGCTTCGCGAGCCACGTGATCTTTGTTTTTCAGCCTCGACCTAAATCCTCTGGATACAAATCATCTGAATGCAAAAAAGAGACCTCAAAGAGGCACCGGTGGCAACACTCTGTTCGAGAGTCATGGCATGTATCACGTGAGATACATCAATACTTGAAGCAAATCAACGGCACAAGTCAGAGAGCCACAGTTTTAAAGACTCCGGACGCACAGGCGTGTAGAAGCACAGGCACGACGAGTAACAGCCACCGCATCCCCTCACGGATGGACGTCTGACACCACGGGCACGAAGAGTCACAGCTAGTGTGTCCCCTGAGTAACACGAATGAACGCACAGGAGGCACATAACTGCAGCGTATACAGGCACGGAACTGCGGCTTCTCAGTGCACAGGCACGGCTTTGGAAATGGTGTTCTCGAGGCACAGGTACAAACCAGCTGGATGCACAATAGAGTGGTGGCACAGGCACGGTTGTGCAGTCTGAAGAGAAACTGCCGCGTGACACCAGCACATACAGACATCGATTGTGTCGCGTGAGGTACAGAAATAGCGAAAAAGAAGCCACGGGAGTGAAGCCTCCACAGACACGGATGCCGGGCTTCTAAAGGCACGGTCCCTAAGAACAAAAAACAGGGTACTGAAATGTTGCCTCGTACGTTAGCAGACATGCCACTCGCGTGCGAATGTGTAGAACACAACAATACAAACACAAACAAACGGCGCTGAATATAAGCCAAACAAAAAACATGCTTCTCCCAAACAATACATATGCGTCACGTCACGGACGGACGTCTGCACCAGAGGCACGTAGAGTCACAGCCAACATGACGCCTGAGACACGCAAATGCACGTACAGGAGACACGGAATTGAAGCGTATACAGTCACGCAATTGCGGCTTCTCGGAGTTCTCGAGGCACGGGTACAAACCAGCTGGATGCACAAAAGAGTGATGGAAGAGGCACGGTTGTGCAGTCTCAAGAGAAACTGCCGTGTGACACCAGCACAAACAGACATCACGTGTGTCATGTGAGGTACAGAAATAGCGGAAAAGAAGCCACGGGAGTGAAGCCTCTGCAGACACGGATGTCGGGCTTCTAAAGGCACGGTCCCGAAGAACACAAAGATAGGGTACTGAAATGTTGCCTCGTACGTTAGCAGACGTGCCTCTTTTGTGCGAACGTGTAAAAGACAACAATTCAAACACAAACAAATGGCGCTGAATATAAGCCAAACAAAAAACACGCTTCTGCCAAACAATACATATGTGTCACGTCACGGACGGACGTCTGTACCAGAGGCACGTAGAGTCACAGCCAACATGACGCCTGAGACAAGCAAATGCACGTACAGGAGACACGGAACTGAAGCGTATACAGTCACGAAATTGCGGCTTCTCGGAGTTCTCGAGGCACGGGTACAAACCAGCTGGATGCACAAAAGAGTGATGGAAGAGGCACGGTTGTGCAATCTCAAGAGAAACTGCCGTGTGACACCAGCACAAACAGACATCACGTGTGTCACGTGAGGTACAGAAATAACGGAAAAGAAGCCACGGGTGTGAAGCCTCCGCAGACACTGATGGCGGGCTTCTAAAGGCACGGTCCCGAAGAACACAAAGACAGGGTACTGAAATGTTGCCTCGTACGTTAGCAGACGTGCCTCTCTTGTGCGAACGTGTAAAAGACAACAATTCAAACACAAACAAACGGCACTGAATATAAGCCAAACACAAAGCGCGCTTCTCCCAACCAATACATATGCGCCACTTCAACAGGTTACCTAAATGTACAAGAACTCGCGCAAACGTCAACAATGAACCTGTAACATGAAAAAACATAAAAAAATTATTTACAAATAACATGAGACAAGCCAAACACGATACTGAATAACAAAACGGTACTCCATAGGATTGAACTAAAAGTACTCACTAATTATACAAAAAAAGAAATAAAAGTCTTCCAGGAGTCCATTCCTCACAGAAACGTCCACACAAACGTCCACCGTGACC
The DNA here is from genome assembly GCA_021605145.1 of Aegilops bicornis. Classification (NCBI taxonomy): domain Eukaryota; kingdom Viridiplantae; phylum Streptophyta; class Magnoliopsida; order Poales; family Poaceae; genus Aegilops; species Aegilops bicornis. The sequence goes on along the minus strand of CM038675.1, from coordinate 832,133,968 downwards.
ATTCTACTCAGTTGGAGTTCTACTCCGAAACATCAATGGCATCTGCGGTCGGGAAGACAACGGGGATGCATCATGTCCTTCATCGACAAAACTCGGCGGTAGAGCTCGTAGCTCACATACCCATCCTACAACAAAAAACGGATGAGAATGAAGATATACGTAAAGAGGAAAAAGTACTATTGTTGTAGTAAAAAAAATATAAAGACAGAAAATCATAAAAAATGAAGTTTTCACTTACAATTGCCGCATATTTCAGGTGTTCAAGGGAAAGCTGCTTCCATTCCCAGTAGTCATGCAGACCCTTGGGAAAAGACGACTTCATACTCAAGTAAGATTTGTTTATGACGGCTCCTGCCAAATCTGCCATGGAATCCCTAAGATTGCCTCCTTTGATCATGAGCTCCTCTTGAAGGTCGATGTGACACTCTATTGGGATTTTGAGGAAACTAGCAAAAACGATATCTTTGTTCTGAAGAAAATCCTTTAGAGGAGCGCACTCCGTCCTGGCCTTGCACAAGTGATAGACAAGAACATGCTTGCGCATCGCCAGTTGCATGACGGCGACTTTTCTACTACGATCAAAATAATCCTCTCGTGTGTACTCCAGATCAAGACCAACAAACTTGTACTTGTCCTCACGCAGCCATTCCTCATAAAGAGAAAGAATCTCCTCCACCTTGTAGGGCTCATTGGTGTACAACACCTCGAGCCTGGTATTACCATCGGCATCTATAAAGAAACGCTCAGTATTGTTCCTGAAGTCATCCATGGAAAAGACGGTGACACGACAATGGAGTCTGACTTTGCTTCTCGTACAAGGCGAGGATGATGGGAGCTACCTGCTATCAGGGCCGGATTTTCGGGATATTAATTTCCAGAATATGGCCCTTGTGCTCACCAGCCCCAGGATTACTGTTAGCTGATGAGGCACCAACTTGATACAGAAATTTGAAGCAAAATACAAAATATGTAGTACAAGACCATTCTGGCCTATGAGTACAACAAATGGTTTCTAGTGGTTGATGGCGGAAGCGGTTTGTGGATCATCAGCGTTTATGGGACTCCATTTCCCACAGGAACAGCAGACCAAGTTATCTCCTATCTTCGCGAGGCTGCTATCACCGTTGCTTAGGTTCCGGGGCTGTCATCACGTCGCTCCTCTCTATGCAAAAAATCTGGCCAAGACAATAGCCAGGGACAAGCCAGTGAGTACTTTGAATGTACTCGCAAACATTGAATAATCATAGTGAATATCCAGGAGGTAGAACCGTCCCAGGGATACTCAATAATTCCAATAATCAAAAGGGTTAGTCCATAATAATAACAATCACAATCATCATAAGTTACAGGCCATGACCCATGTTCTGGTTTAGTAGTTTCTCCTCCGAAGACCGACACTAAGACTGACACTTGACCCAACCCAGACTGTAGTCCTTAACCATGGACACGGCTATTCGAATAGATATAATCTCTGCAGAGGGTGTACTCTTTACCCACGAGTAACGGATTCCATTTATGGATCAAGGGGGCGTGCCCCGGCACGAGATAATGGCTTTGAAGCCTGGCGTGACGATCGCTATTATGTTCGGGATCAATACCAAACCCAGATGCCAGCCAATCTCCGCCATGACATCGCTAGATACAGAGGAGCCGCACACCCCCTATGCTTCACTGATGAGGTTATGGAACATCAGTTTCCGGAAGGGTTTAAACCTTTGAACATCGAACCATACGATGGAACGACGGATCCGGCCGTCTGGATTGAAGACTTCCTTCTCCACATTCATATGGCTCGAGGAGATGATCTCCACGTCATTAAATAACTTGCCCTAAAGATGAAGGGGCCAGCACGGCACTGGCTAAACAGCCTCCCGGAAAACTCCATTGGAACCTGGGAAGACTTGGAAGATGCCTTTAGGGCTAACTTCCAGGGCACTTATGTCCGGCCATCGGATGCGGACGACTTGAGTCACAAAATCCAGCAGCCAGGCGAATCAGCCCTCAGGCTTTGGAATTGGTTCTTAACTAAAAAGAACCAGATCATAGACTGTCCGGGCGCCAAAGCCTTAGCGGCCTTCAAGCACAGCGTCCGTGTGATTTAATGGCTCGCCCAACACCTTGGGCAGGAAAAGTCGAAGACCATGGCAGCATTAACGACACTCATGACCCGCTTCTGTGTGGGCGAATACAGCTGGTTGACTCGTAGAAGCAACAGTTCAGGCTACCCCGGCACCTCTGAGGTACGGGACGGCAATTGAAACCTCGCCGCAATAAAAAAACAAGCGTCAGAATAGTAGCACCAACAACACAGACGATACGGCAGTCAATGCCAGATTCCGTGATCCTAAGTCCGGTCAGCGGAAGAAACCTTTTAAAGGTAGCAAGAATGGGCCATCCAACTTAGAAAAAATCCTTGACAGGCCCTGTCAGATTCATGGCACACCTGATAAACCTGCAAACCATACCAAGAGGGACTGTTGGGTCTTCAAGCAGGCCGGTAAGTTAAACACCGAAAACAAGGGAAAAGGGCCTCCAAGCAAAGACGAGGATGAGCCCCGTCAGCCGAACACTGGGGGTCAAAAGCAGTTTCCTCCCGGGGTGAGGACAGTGAATATGATATATGTCACTCACATCCCTAAAAGGGAGCGCAAATGCGCATTAAGGGACGTCTATGCCGTAGAGCCTGTCGCCCCCAGGTTTAACCCACGGTCAGCATGTCCGATGACTTTTGACCATAGGGACCACCCAACTAGTATCCGTCACGAGGGTTCGGCCGCCTTGGTTCTCGATCCAATCATCGACGGCTACCACCTCACTAGAGTCCTTATGGATGGAGGAAGCATTCTCAAATTGATCTATCAAGATACTGTCTCAAAGATGGGGATTGGCCCATCACGAATCAAGCCTAGTACCACTACCTTTAAAGGTGTGATACCAGGAGTGGAGGCCCGTTGCACGGGCTCAATCACTCTGGAGGTAGTATTCGGTTCCCCCGACAACTTCCGCATCAAGGAGTTAATCTTCGACATCGTCCCCTTCCGCAGTGGCTACCATGCACTGCTCGGACGAACTGCCTTCGCCCACTTTAACGTCGTTCCGCACTATGCTTACTCGAAGCTCAAAATTCCTGGACCTCGTGGCGTCATTACAGTCAATGGTATTATGGAGCGCTCACTCCATACCGAAGAGCACACTGCGGCCCTCGCAGCCGAAGTGTACAGCGGCCTTATCAAGCCAAACAGCTCGCTGGCCAATAAAGCCAACGACGCACCCAAATGAATCCGGTCCGCGCATAACAGCGATAAATCAATGGATATGGACATCGATTAGCAGTTCGGCCTCCACCGACCGCCCCATCAGGCCGCGGCTTACGTACCGCGCGTACATAACTATGCACTAAAAATACCTTGGGCGGCGCTGGAGGCATAGTGCGGAATAGGTCCATTACACGGCTTGACCATAATTGGATCGCATACATCTTTTTCCTTTTAACACAGGTTCATCCAGAGCCCTACCTACAAGATGGTTGTACCGGAGATCCCTTTAAGGCCAGCATATCCCAACTATCAAACGATCCTCTCAAAGGACCCACTACTAAGGAGGAAAGGCGCAGACATGCAGCAGGGCATCATTGGAGTTCCTTTCCCGAACTATGTTTTTTTAGGCCCTGTGATAGACTTTCCCTTATGTAAAATATTTTCCTTTTTTCCCGGGCATGTAACATGACCCTCATATTGAACGACATTGCCTATAGTCGACACATCAATAAAGATACGAAGGGTATGGACGCTTATCACCTTCTTGGTTGGTTTCTTTGGATTTTCTCCTTATTATCCGTGCTCCCCCTTACAGTCGATGGGCTTACGTGGATTGACACGGTCTTCATACAAGAGGTTGTCTCCGGCCCTCATTCTTAAGTCCGAACTCCCTTAGGGAACTCTTCGGCATCTCGGATATTGCATTATATGCATCTGCTCTGAATCATGTCTTTGGTCTATAGTTGGGTTGCCCGGCTCCTATGTTTGCCACCTTACATCCCACAAGTTCGGCTAAGGTAGTAAAGGGAGAACTGCTGCGATTGTATTTCCGGTTCGTCCGGTCAAGTACCTCGGTAGAGAAATCCGAAAACTGACTATCATGATAAGCGAGAGCGGATCAGCGATCCGGTGACTTAGTGTTATACTACGAATCTTTCGCGATTTATGAGGTGTTATACGAGGGGCTGGGTTTTTGAACAACCACATTCTAATGGTACCGCACTCCGGATTGCCGATCATACAATGAGGGGCTAAGTAATTAGCGCCACCAATGGACTCTTATGGCTAAAATGAAAGTACTAAAACCGTATAGTCTGATTGCCCGGTTCATTTCTCAAAACGCCTCCTACATTGGACCAAGACGTTGGATAATGTGCGGTCATGCATTCCCGAACACCCCTGTAGCATCTATGGGGCGGCTGAAGCCGATGACTGGTAAAGTTTCAAACATAATAAAAGCTAATAGGAGGATAAACTCATAATAAAGCATAATCATATTTATCATACATTACGAGTTCATTGCATCGCTCTTACAAACTAGACACAACTACTCAAACATTATGTCCTTGGAGCACTGGCCCTCTACAATACGTGCTCCATCGAGGACCTCGTCGAAGTACCTCTCCGGCCGACGGTGCTCCTTGCCCTCAGGTGGCCCTGCGGTTGCAACCTCGGTGGCTTTCATCTTCGCCCACTGAACCTTCATGCGGGCAAAGGCCATCCGAGCACCCTCAATACAGGATGACCGCTTAAGGGCATCAATCCGAGGGAGCGCCTCCACCTGCTTCTTCACGAGCCCAAAATGGCTGCTGGGTACGGCTTCGGTCAGCCACAGACGGACTACCACATCCTTCATGGCCAGACCAGCCATCCTATGCAGTTCAGACAACTGCTTCATTTGGTCGCTCAGGGACACTAGAAGCTCCGGCGCTAGGTACTGCGACCAGAACAGTTTCTTCGTGGAGCTTCCCTCTTCGGCTTGGAAGAATGTGGCGGTGTCTGCAATGCTTCTTGGCAGATTGGCAAAGGCGCCTACAGAACTACGAATTCGGGTTAGTAAAATATATCTTCTATTTGTATACCTACTCTTCATAATAAAGGCCTTACCAGCCGCAATATGCCTCGCCTCCTGGATTTCCTGGCGAGCGTCCTGGGCATTAGCTCGGGCATCCTTCAGGCTCTCACGGGCTTTGGTGAGCTTGGAGGCCTATTCCAAGCTCGTCTGCTCCAAGGACTCACATCTAGCAATGGAGTCCTTGAGCTCTTTTTCAACCTCACCCACCCGCGCCTCATGTTGCTGGCGGGTGGTCTTCTCTTCCTCTAAGCGTTCGGCTACCTTGTCTGCGGCCGCCTTGCTCGCCTCTGCCTCCTTCTTGGCTTCGGCAAGGGCGTGTTTGAGGGACTCGATCTCATCGGCGCCGACTGTGAGCACAGTTAAAACACTTTTTAGTTCGTCATCAAACGATCAAAATATCTACGCTTGGAGACTTATAGTCAATATACGCATACCTTGTGTTTCCCCAAACCGCTTATTGATGCGGACAACCTCTTCATCGGCCAGTCGTAGCTTCTGAGTAAGTTCGGAGACTTCGGCGGACTGGGCACTCGCCGCCAGCAGGGAAGCCTGTTGGATAATAGAATGTCACCTCTCCCCAAACACTATGTGATCCTTTGTCCGGTTTCTTCGACACCAAACAGAGTCTCAGGGGCTACTATCTACACACAGGTATACCTCTTTATTGAAATCAGTTAGATAATTACATCGCATACCTCAAAGCCCATTAATAGGCTAGCAAAGGCTTCATTCAGCCCGCCTTTGACGGACTGAATCTTCTCAGCCACCACACCCATAAGGGTGCGGTGCTCGTCCACGACGGAAGCATGACGAAGCGCTTCCGGATTCATGGAGGTCGCCGGTGGATTCGATGCTCCCCCTCCTTAAAAGGGGGTTGCTCGCAGGATTCCGGAACCATATGGGTTTCCGGAACAGTGTGCGGCTGGGGGGCGGACTGCTCATGTCCCTCGTCCTCAGTTTCCATGGGGGTTGCCCCCCCCCCCATGTCTTTGGCAGCAGAGGCATTACCCTCTCACATACACCGTGCTGACGGCCTCCGGCACCTCTTCATGACCTAGAGAGGCTCTTCGGGGCACAACTTCGGTGTCGTCCGGAGCGATAGACGGGGGAGCCCACGGAGGCGTCTCGCTCTCCACCGCCCCTGGCTCTAACAAATTTCCGGAGACGATGTCTGAGGGAGATCATAGGTCAGGCTGAAACACATAATGCAATATGTTAAAAACGATAATTGTAAAAGCCGATTTATGTAAGGCATCTGGAGATACTCACGATTCGGCTGGGGGCTTCGACCTGGGGCGGTGCTCGGGGATGACTTTGGCATCCGAATCCGAGTCATCCGGGAGAGATACTCTCCCCCTTTTGGACGCCTACGCTTCTGGGTCTGTGGAAGCCGCCCTTTTCTTCCTCCTCCCCTTAGGGGGAGAGTTGTTCTCATCCTGCTCCTCCTCCTTTTCGTCTTCGTCTCCCTCATGGGAGGAGGGGGCTTCGGACTCCCCGGACATAGTGTCCGAGGGACCTCTTTGGCGGCGGCCGTCTTTGGCCTCCTTGCCCTTCTTCTTGGTCTTCTTTTCCGGCACCTGGTACGGCGCCGGAACCAGCATCCTCATTAGCAGAGGATCAATGGGACTTTCGGGCAGCGGAGCCAAACATTTAATCCGCTCCGCCTTCTTCGTACAGCCCTGTTTCAAATATGTGAGTCTCAATACATCCCTGTTATGTCCGGATTGAGTTATGTTCGGAAACTAAAAACTTACTGGAGTGGCTGGGTGAGCGCAGTCGAGGCCGATGTCATCGGTCGTCTCCGACCATGATTTCTTCTTCCGGGCCTTGAAAAGCAGCCTCCAGATATCTTCGTGCATTGTGCCAAAGAATCGCTGCAGGGTCCGTGGCCCTTCCAGATTGAACTCCCACATGTGGAGAGGTCGGTGTTGGCAGGGAAGGATCTGACGGAATAGCTTCACCTGAACCACGTCGGGGAGGTCGGTGTCCCTCTTTATGATGTTTTTGATGCGCATTTGCAGCATCGTCACCTCGTCCGCTAACCCCCAGTCCAAGCCCTTGTTGATCCACGATACTGGCCGCATTGGGGGGCCGGATCTGAATTTAGGAGTGGCCGCCCAGTTGGCGCAGCGAGGTTCGGTGATGTAGAACCACTCCTGCTGTCATATTTTCACAGTCTCCACAAAAGCCCCTTTGGGCCAGGTGACGTTGGGAAGCTTGCTCACCATCGCGCCTCTGTAATCTGCGTGCTTCCCGTCCACCACCTTTGGTTTCTTGTTGAAGACTTTGAGGTAGAGGCCAAAGTGTGGGGGAATGCGGAGAAGCACCTCGCACACGATGATAAATGCCAAGATGTGGAGGAATGAGTTTGGGGCTAGATCATGGAAATCTAGCCCGTAATAGAACATGAGGCTGCGGACAAAAAGGTGAAGAGGAAACCCTAGTCCGCGGAGGAAGTGGGGGATAAATACCACCCTTTCGCCGGGCTCCGGGGTGGGGATGACTTGCTTCTTAGCAGGGATCCTGTACGCGATGTCCGCACTCAGGTACCCCGCATCCTAGAGCTCCTTGATGTCCTTCTCCCTCATGGAGAAGGCTGCCCACTTGCCTTGAAGGCCGGATCCGGATATGACTGGGGAGGCTGGTGGCGGTGGGAAGTTTCGAGGCTCGGGCGCTGGAGCTCGGAGATGGGGAGGTGGAGAAAGGAAGAAGGCGTGGGATGGAAAAGATAAATCTTACCTCGTTTATATAAGCCGTGAATACCAAACGCCCGCCTCCCTAGCCTTAAACCCTCGTCTGTTCCTGATGTGGGTATGCACCGCGGTCGGTTGGATTACCCAGATATCATTGATATGCAATCCCGTATTAAGTGGGCACGATCTCTGTTTTTGACTAGACGTGCCAATGAGGTGTGGCCTCGCAACACGGAACGCGGGGTGTGAAAACGGTTCGAAATGCCGAAAGGTCAAGTCTGACGCTTCGCCAAAAAAGTTTTCAGTAAAAGACACTCTTCTCCTTGTTTATTACATATATACAGATGTGTGTGTGTGTGTGTGTGTGTGTGTGTGTGTGTGTGTGTGTGTATCATGCCTTCTCGGCTAAGGGTTGTGTTTATTGCGAAAAGCCGGATACACTTATTTTTACAGAGGAAAGCCAATGTGTATTCTTCGAGGAACCCGCCTTGCAATGCCGAAGACAATCTGAGCGCTGAACATATCAACATTGAAGACTGGTTCAGGGGCTACTGTGGGAGTCCTGGATTAGGGGGTCCTTAGGCGTCCGGTCTACTGATGTGGGCCGGACTGATGGGCCATCAAGATACAAGACCAAAGATCCTCTCCCGTATCCGGTGGGGACTCTGGCATGCGTGGATGGCAAGTATATGTGTCCGGATATATTATTTCTTTCTATAAAACCGACTTTGTACAAACCCTAAGCCCCTCCGGTGTCTATATAAACCGGAGGGTAGAGCGGAGGCAGGATCACAACATTGCTAGGCTAGCTATCTAGGGTTAACTGAATCAGTCTCGTGGTAGATCAACTCTTGTAACCCCTATATCCTCGAATATAATCTAGTAGGAGTAGGGTTTTACCTCCATTAAGAGGGCGCGAACCTGGGTAAACATCGTGTCCCTTCTCCATTGTTACCATTGATCTTCATATGCACAACTTGGGCCCCCCTACCCGAGATCTGCCGGTTTTGACACCGACACCCTTGGCGGAGTTCACCATCCCGCAGGAGCGTGATGTCATCAAGGCCCGGTACCGTTGGGACCCAGTCAACAAGGTTTTCGATACGGACGCGGGCACGAAGGAGTTCATGTGACTGCTGGTAATTATTAATTTACCCCCTAATTTTAGCTTCTGATCAATTCGACTGTAGGTTTAGTCACATTTGTAAACCATCCTTGTTCCTTTTGTAGAAAGAGCAGCATAGGATCACGGCCGAAAGCGACTTGCCGTATGAGGCGCTGGCGAGGCCCAAGTGGGACACCCCATTCAACCGGGCCTTGAACATATTGAAACGTGCACGGCGTATGGACGCATACACGACGTCGAAGACGGCACTACGTGGAAGAAGTACTACCGTGAAACCACGGAGGAGAGAAAGGAAAGACGAAGGTTAAATGAAGAAAACATCGTCAAGAAGGTTGTGATTGCGGTTGATAAGAAATCAGCTGAGACAGTCAAAGCAGCGGTAGCTGCCGCAAAAGAGGAGATTGCAGCTTCGTATAGTGTCTTGGTTCCGGCTATCTGATACGTCTCCATCGTATCTACTTTTCCAAACACTTTTGCCCTTGTTTTGGACTCTAACTTGCATGATTTGAATGGAACTAACCCGGACTGACGCTGTTTTCAGCAGAACTTCCATGGTGTTATTTTAGTGCAGAAATAAAAGTTCTCGGAATGACCTGAAAATACACGGAGCAACTTTTCAGAATTAATAAAAAATATTGGCGAAAGAATCAACGTCAGGGGGTCCACACCATGTCCACGAGGGTGGGGGCGCCCCCCCCCCCCCTAGGGCGCGCCCCCCTGCCTCGTGGGCCCCCTGGACCTCCACCGACCTCAACTCCAACTCTATATATTCACGTTTGCGGAGAAAAAATCAGAGAAAAAGATTCATCGCGTTCTACGATACGGAGCCGCCGCCAAGCCCTAATCTCTCTCGGGAGGGCTGATCTGGAGTCCGTTCGGGGCTCCGGAGAGGGGGATTCGTCGTTGTCGTCATCATCAACCATCCTCCATCACCAATTTCATGATGCTCACCGCGGTGCGTGAGTAATTCCATCGTAGGCTTGCTGGACGGTGATGAGTTGGATGAGATTTACCATGTAATCAAGTTATTTTTGTTAGGGTTTGATCCTAGTATCCACTATGTTCTGAGATTGATGTTGCTTTGACTTTGCTATGCTTAATGCTTGTCACTAGGGCCCGAGTGCCATGATTTCAGATCTGAACCTATTATGTTTTCATGAATATATGTGAGTTCTTGATCCTATCTTGCAAGTCTATAGTCACCTATTATGTGTTATGTTCCGTTAACCCCGAAGTGACAATAATCGGGATACTTACCGGTGATGACCGTATTTTGAGGAGTTCATGTATTCACTAAGTGTTAATGCTTTGGTCTGGTACTCTATTAAAAGGAGGCCTTAATATCCCTTAGTTTCCATTAGGACCCCGTTGCCACGGGAGGGTAGGACAAAAGATGTCATGCAAGTTCTTTTCCATAAGCACGTATGACTATATTCGGAATACATGCCTATATTACATTGATGAATTGGAGCTAGTTCTGTGTCACCCTATGTTATAACTATTACATGAGGAATCGCATCCGACATAATTATCCATCACTGATCCAATGCCTACGAGCTTTTCACATATTGTTCTTTGCTTAGTTACTTTACCGTTGCTACTGTTACAATTACTACAAAACCGCTACTGCTACTTTTACTACTGTTATCATTACTTCCATACTACTTTGCTACTAAATACTTTGCTGCAGATACTAAGTTATCCAGGTGTGGTCGAATTGACAACTCAACGTCTAATACTTGAGAATATTCTTTGGCTACCCTTGTGTCGAATCAATAAATTTGGGTTGAATACTCTACCCTCGAAAACTATTGCGATCCCCTATACTTGTGGGTTATCACTATCGTCAGTTGGACCAAGCAAAATGCAAATAAGGATGTAGCAGACTTTCCCCTTCCCAACTTCTTGGGGAGCAGCTCGACTAGCGTTGCACCAGCACCTGCTCCTGCATCGGCTCCCGCACCTACTCCTGCACTGGCTCCCGCACCTGCTCATAGCAGCCCGTCCTCCGTATCCGACGTGCTCGATGGTGCTTCATCTTTGGCTAAGCTCAATGCCCTCACGGTATCTGTCACACTGGCCCTCTTCAATATATGTATAATCTCCCTTTTCCATTGCCTTTCGGATGTCTCACATCGCAGACATGTCTTTGCAGGCCGATATAACCCGGTGCACCATACTGTACACCATCAGCGACCAGAAGGTGGACGTGGGGAAGGCGGTGTCGGGACCCCGATCCTAAGTCACACCGATCTAGCATGTAACACATCATATCACTTTGTGGCCTCACGCACGGTATTCCCACGGGTGTCGCCTTACCATGGCCCGGGACCGTTTGCGCCTTTTGGCTCACGTATATGATAGTATCGCTAGCATCCATATGACGAAGAACCCGGGCCGACATGGCTAGTCGTGAACCCAAAGTGGCACTAACCTATGGGGACAGGCATACATGAATCAACATTGAGCATGTCGGTCAAGAACGTGTGAATCCGGCTGTAGCACTGGCTAACAGGACTCCGGTAACCGGCTGTAGCAGGCTAGGCAGACTCCGGATGTCACCGCGTGACATTTCCCGAAGGGATGAACCACGAGAACGAAGTGAATCACATGCCGGCCAGTTAAGTGTTCCGGAGCAGTAGTGCTGGGCTAGCAGGACTCCGGTGAACCGGGCTGTAGCAGACTACCATGGCTCAGTGGAAGCACTAGACTACATTTCCCCATAAGAGAGGCTACCAAGGATAAACAACTAGGTTGTCGGATCCCACACATAGCAATACAAGTTACACGTACGCATAACATGCAAGTATGTGATGTACAACATGGCATCACAACATAACGCAAACTCATATAGGTAAAGGCTCAGAAGAGCCACATAGCATTTAAAACAAACAGGGGTCACATGACCCATCATTCAGAGCATACAAGCAACAAGCGGAAGCATTACATGTCTGAGTACAGGCAACTACAAAAGAAAAAGGCTGAGAAGCCTGACTATCTACAACACCCTCCCAAGGGTACAAGATCGTAGCTGAGGTAACAAGCTACTCGTCGAAGTCCAAGCGGAACTACTAGTAAGACCGAAATCTCCGCTGCAAAAACATAAATAAAGCAACGTGAGTACAAAGGTACTCAGCAAGACTTACATCAGATCCTATTATACATGCATTAGTATCAAGAAGGTAATGTGGGGTTTAGTTGCAGCAAGCCAGCTTTGACTCGATTGGTTATCCTGTTTCTCGACTACCGTAACTTCTTTTGAGGTGATATGGCGCTGCACGAGTCCACTAGTCACCACACAATACACTACTATGGATTCATCCCCGTCTCCATACGAGAAGGCCATCCATAGCACTCACACTTGTCTTGAGCATTTTAGAGTATCCTCTTCAAGTTGTCTATGTACCACGTAAGCATCCAAGAAGTCCATAACCGAGGACACGGCTATTCAAATAGATCATGATGACCCTGCAGGGGTGTACTTCTTCACACACGCTCTCACCACTTACCGCCATGTACACGTCATGTAACTTGGCAACCTTCAAGCCAAGCTTTGGCGAGGGTGTCGGCCACGACCGACTAACCACACAAGACTCTAGTCCAGGTTTATCGCCTATTCGGTTCCATCTGCAAGGAGATCCAGCCGGGTGTCGCCACGGCCCCAAACGATGTGTGCAGGGTTCCCGAGCCCACCATCCGGTGCCACTCGGTACACCAGGCCACGTGTGCCTAGTCTGTCCCAAGCCCACCTGCCGGGTGCCACTTGGTAGAAAAATAGCACTACCTACAAACACCGTAAACTAGTTGCGACTCTCGGACAGAGATCAAGTTGGTTAATAAGTCGATAGGGTCGAGTTACGGAACCCAATGTGTGGTAGTATCGAGTCATTGGACAACATACATAGAACTCAGTGCTTAAGGACGGTTCCAGTGAGACAACCGACCATGTACTCCTACATGGCCTCTCACCGCTACCTTTACCAAATCATGTTCACACACTTCACTCTCAGCATCAGAACATATCATAACACTCCAATTCATTCCCAATGAATCAGACCTGACACAACTCTAAGAAATAGCAGGCATAGCATGGTAGGAACACAACATGGCTCAAACAACTCCTACACATGCTAGTGGGTTTCAACTATTTACTGTGGCAATGACAGGTCATGCAGAGGAATGGGTTCAACTACCGCAGCACAAAGTAGCAGATGAATCGTTGTTGTCCTAATGCAATAACTAAGAGCAAGAGCGAGAGAGTAGGATTGTATCGGAATGAACAAGGGGGTTTGCTTGCCTGGTAGTTCAACAGAGGGGGCACTGCTCCTCGCATGTGCACTACTGGAACGTCTCCGGAACAGGACCTATCGAGAAGGAAGGGTGCCGGCAATCAATACACAATCATATGCAACAATTTGATGCATGAAGATGGCATGAAGATGTGAGGTTATTTGAGCTAATGCAGCTAGCATTCATTTGCATGAAGTCCATTTGAACCAAAGATTCAAATGCATCTCCAAAATAAGCTCTTTATATAAGCCATTTTAGTGTTTCACTTATACAGCAGGTATAACTTGGTTTTTCATGCATGAAACAGGTACAGTTGGATAGATTGCATTTTTCTGATAATTTTTCATATATAAATTTCTTCAATCTGAGCTACGGTTGAATTTCTATGATTTTTTGAAGTTTTGCTAATTTTCTGGAATTCCTGATTTAATTTAAATCCAAAAAATAAATAATTGCGTCAGCACTGCGTCATGCTTGCGTCAGCAAGTCAACAGCGCTGACTAGTCAAACCTTACGTGTGGGGTCCACACGTCAGTGACACGGGTTAAACAGGGGGTTAGTTTTAACTTAATTAAAGGATTAGTGGCACTGGGCCCACTGGTCAGTGTCAGGGGGTTAAATAAGCGGTGATTAGCACTAAGCTAATCACCTGACGGGCCGGGCCCACGTGGCAGGGCTCAGGCGACGGGGCTCGCCGCCGGCGACCTCTGGACGCGGCGGAGTCCGCGCCACAGGGGTTACGGGCGTCTCGAGAGCACCGGGCGTGGCCCGGCTCTCGCATCTGGTGGGGCAGGTGGGAGGAGCTCGGGGGGCTGGGGCTCGCCGGAGCGGAGCTCGCGGCGACGGCCGGAGCTCGGGCTCGAGCAGGCGTGCAGCTACAGAGCACGGGGAGGCAGGGGAGAAGGGGGAATGGATGCAGGGGCTCACGGCGGACTCGATGGCGTCGACGGCGAGCTCGGGGACGGCCGGACGGCGACGTGCGGGCGGTGGAGATCTGCGGCGGCCGGCGATGAAGAAGACGACGGTGGCGATGATGGAGGCCGTCCGGAGGTGCGTGGCTCGACGAAGAGGGAGAGGGGATCGCGGAGGAGCTGTGGAGCGCGTCGGGGGGGCGAGGCCGTGGCTGTGGGCGCGGCAACAGTGGCCGGTGGCGGCGGTGGCGTTCGGGCACGGTGGCGCGGGAGAGAACCAGGGGAGGAGGGAGAGCGAGGGAGAGGGAGAGAGGTACGGGGCGATGCGTGGCGTCGTCCGAGCGATCCAGGCGACGGGAGGGAGAAGCAGGAGGTGGCCGGGCGACGTGGCCGCGGGCGAGCGCGCGCGCGACACGCACAGTGCCAGTAGGCGCGAGGAAGAAGACAGAGGAGGAGGCGGCTGGGCCAGCTGGGCCGCACAGCTGGGCCTCTGGGCTGCACAGGGAGGTAAGCCCAGGTAAGCTCCCTTTTTCCCATTCTGTTTTTGTTTTCTATTTTCTGACATTTGTTTTGATTTAATAAAAAAATACTAGATCAATTTATTTCCTTATGCCAATTTTTATAGGAGCTAGTTATATTATTCCAGAGCTCCTTAATAAATGGCATAGTTTTTGGACAATATTTTATATATATAACAATATTTATCCAACGCAAATAATTATGCATTAATTCCAATGCCCAAAATAAATACTTATGAGCTCCCAAAAATATTGGTTTGATGTTTATCTCTGTCCAATATTTTCAGAGAGCGACATGAGCATTTTCATGGACCTTTTTGGAGCAATTTTTATTTGGGTCATTTTCAGAAATGATTCTGAGGGTTTCACAAATCCCCATTTCATATTTAAATGGAATTTAAACATGATGCACACATGACTAGCTAGTCTAGGTCATACCAGAACTAGGATGTGACAACTCGCCTCACTTGAAAGAATCTCGTCCCCGAGATTCGTGGGTCGACGGAAAGAAAGCGGGTACTCCAAATAAGACGATCTTCTCGCTCCCAAGTAGCTTCTCTCTTAGAATGACGAGACCACTGAACCTTGAGAAACTTGATGTTCTGACGTCGGGTAACACGCTCTGCTTGATCAAGGATGCGAACAGGGTACTCTCGATATGTGAGGTTATCTTGGAGATCAAGCGTTTCGTGGTCCACTCCACGGATGGGATCCGAGAAGCAACGCCTGAGTTGTGAGACGTGGAAGACATCATGCACTCTGGAAAGATGTGGGGGTAGTTCCAACTGGTAGGCAACCTCTCCTCATTTAGCGAGAATGCGAAAAGGACCAATGTAACGAGGGGCCAACTTGCCCTTGATACCGAAACGATGGGTACCCTTCAAAGGAGTAACCCGAAGGTAAGCTTTGTCGCCAATTTCATAAGTCATATCCTTATGATGACGATCATACTGGCTCTTTTGACGAGACTGGGCTGTTTTCAAATTCTCACGAATGATGCGAACTTGCTCTTCTGCCTCCTGGATCATGTCCGGTCCAAAGAATTGTCTTTCACCGGTTTCTGACCAGTTCAAAGGTGTTCGACATTTTCGCCCATAGAGAATCTCAAAAGGAGCTTTCTTGAGACTGGATTGATAGCTATTGTTATAAGCAAACTCGGCGAAAGGAAGACATTTCTCCCAATCCATACCGAATGAGATAACTCAAGCTCTAAGCATGTCCTCGAGAATTTGATTGACCCTTTCCACCTGACCACTCGACTGAGGGTGGAAAGCGGTACTGAAGGAAAGATGGGTTCCCATGGCGGTCTGTAAACTCTCCCAGAAATGAGAAGTGAAAAGACCGCCATGGTCTGAATTGATCTCTAGTGGAACACCATGAAGGGACACTATTCGTGAGATATATAAGTCAGCGAGCTGACTAGCAGTGATACTCTCTCGAACAGGTAGGAAGTGAGCCACTTTGGAAAGACGATCAACGACTACGAAGATAGCATTATTCCCTCTCTTGGTCCTGGGAAAGCCGGTGATGAAGTCCATACCAACTTTATCCCATTTCCATTCAGGAATAGCTAAAGGCTGAAGGGTGCCAGCAGGCCTTTGATGCTCTGCCTTAACGCGACGACAAACATCGCAGTTAGCAATAAACTGAGCGATTTCTCTCTTCATCCTAGTCCACCAGAACCTCCGCGAGGGTCCTGATACATCTTAGTACTACCGGGATGAATCGTGAGAGGGGATTCATGCGCCTCCTTAAGAATCAATTGTCGAAGATGTTGCTTCTTGGGGACCACCAGACGGTTCCCAAAGAAAACGACACCTCGATCATCTATAGAGAAACTACCAGCAATACCGTTGGCAATGTTTCTCTTGATCCGGGTAATCCCCGTATCATGCTTCTGGGCTTCTATGATATGATCCACAAGAGTAGGTTTCGCCACCAAGGTAGAAAGGAACTGTGAGGAGCAATGTGAAGGTTAAGCTTACGTAATTCCTCATGGAGAAGTGGTTGACCGCCGCAACATGAGATTGTTGCAATAGGATTTATGACTTAGCGCATCAGCCATGACATTAGCTTTGCTCGGGGTGTAGGTAATCCCTAGATCATAATCTGAGATCAACTCCAACCAACGTCTTTGCCTAAGGTTCGAATCTGGTTGGGTGAAGATATACTTGAGACTCTGGTGATCGGTGTAGATCTCGCAACGTTTACCAAGAAGGTAGTGTCGCCATGTCTTAAGTGCATAGACTACGGCTGCAAGCTCTAGATCATGTGTAGGATAATTCTCCTCATGTGGATGCAACTGACGAGATGCATAGGCAATCACATGACGATCCTGCATAAGAATGCAACCTAGTCCCTGTCGTGAGGCGTCGCAGTAGATAACAAAGTCTTTAGTGAAATCTGGTGGCACAAGTATGGGAGCGTAAGTCAGGCGCCTTTTTAGTTCCCGAAAACTGTACTCACACTGTGGGGACCACTCAAACTTTTATCTTTCTTGAGAAGTTCCGTGAGGGGTTTGGCTACTTTGGAGAAGTTTTCAACAAAGCGGCGACAATAGCTGGCTAGACCAAGGAAACTCCTAACTTGTTTAACGGTTTCGTGGAGTCCAATCAAGAACGGCCTTAACTCTCTCGGGATTGACAGCAATACCCTTACCATAGATTACGTGGCCTAGGTAGGTCACTTCTGGCAACCAAAATTCACACTTGGAGAACTTGGCATAAAGGCGGTGCTCTCTGAGTTTTTCTAACGCAAGTCTAAGATGTTCGGCATGCTCTTCCTCGCTCTTCTTGAGTAAATAAGAATATCATCGAGGTAAACCACGATGAATTTGTCTAAGTACTCCATGAAGATCGAGTTCATCAAGCGGAGAATGTGGCTGGAGCATTGGTTAGACCAAAGGACATGACGGTGTACTCAGACCGGCCATAGCGAGTGACAAAGGCTGTCTTGGGGATGTCCTCGCTTCGATCTTGATTTGGTGGTAGCCTAACCTCAAATCCATCTTGAAAAGATCGAGGATCCAGCGAGCTGATCATACGTATCGTTGATCCCGGAAGCGGATATTTGTTCTTTATTGTGACCAAATTAACGGACGATAATCTACAACCATCCGTCCGCATTACCATCCTTCTTCTTGACGAAGAGGACGGGCAAGCCCAAGGAGAAGAACTAGGACGGATGAAACCCTTTGCAAGGACTCATCAAGTTGTTTCTTAAGCTCGGCTAGTTCTAAGGGTGCCATCTTGTAAGGTCTCCTAGAGATTGGAGCGGTTCCTCGGATAAGATCTATGATTTAACTCTACATCTCCGCTGTGTGGAATACCTGGCAGTTCCTCTGGAAAGACATCCGGAAAGTCACGGACTACCGGGATATCTTCAAGGTCTGGAAGAGGGCTGGCATTAAGAGAATAGAGTTGACACTTTGCAATTCTAGTGGAGATAGTGACTATCTTGCCCGATGGGTGTGTAAGCTGAACAGATCTGGTGTAACAATCAATCTTGGCATGATGAGCTGTCATCCAGTC
Source organism: Aegilops bicornis (assembly GCA_021605145.1). Lineage (NCBI taxonomy): Eukaryota > Viridiplantae > Streptophyta > Magnoliopsida > Poales > Poaceae > Aegilops > Aegilops bicornis. The sequence continues at coordinate 832,115,788 of CM038675.1, read as the reverse complement.
CATACCCAAGATGATGTTAATATCTGAAGACTTGAGGGCTACAAGTGATGCAAGAAATACAAGTCTATCAACAAGGATTTCATTACCATAGCTGATTCTGGTGGTTTGCCATCTAGACCCTGGGGTTTGGATTTCAAGCGGAGTTGGCATATCACAAAATGACATGTCGTGCAAACGAGCATAGCCTTCAGAGATGAAGGAGTGAGATGCTCCAGTATCGAATAGAACCGAAGCTGGATGACAGTTGACAAGGAGTGTACCAAGAACGACATCCGGATCATCATGAGCATCTTTAGCTGAGACGTGATGCACACGTCCACGCTCGGGAGCTAACTTGACACCGATCGCCTTATGCGTGATGGCTTAACACAGCCAATGTGCTCCTCGGCTGGGGTGGAGCATAATCGCTTGAGAGCGCCACGCGTATAGTGTCCTGGCTCTCCGCATGTGAAGCAAGTCCCTGAAGTAGGACGTGGACCCGCATTGACAAGTGGTCTACCAATAGGCCTGGGTGGAGCATGTAACTAAACTGGGTGAGGCACCACATGGGATGGCCTCGGTGAATATCCGGGTGGAAGAGCAGAGTTCGGAATCCAAATCCGGCGCTTCTGAGAACTAGAACCGGAGGAAGATCCCAATTCACGGGTGTGCTTACGAGACTCCTCGTAAGTGAGTTGAGCTGTCTCTGCATTAAAGGCCTTGTTCACAAGAGCCTGGAATGTATCACAATGATGTAGGTGGAGATCACGACGCAACTTGGGGTTGAGACCCTTCCGGAACCTAGCCTGCTTCTTGGCGTCCGTGGACACCTCTTCAAGCATAGCGGGCAAGGTTCTCGAACTCTCATCAGAAGCATCAACAGCCATCTTACCCTGGATGAAACTACAGAACTCTTCTCTCTTGCGATCGATGAGGGCTTCAGGAATGTGATGCTCGCGAAAAGCCTCAGTGAAATCTCTCCAGGTTGGAATTTGACCAGCTGGAAACATAGCCTCATAGTTCTGCCACCAAAGACTAGCAGGACCTTCCAGGTGGTATGCAGCATAGGTGACCTTGTCACTTTCAGCTACGTTCGCAGAACGGAGCTTGTGTGTGATACTACGGAGCCAGTCATCTGCATCGAGTGGCTCGATGGAATGATGAAAGGTAGGTGGGTGCAAGCGAATGAAGTCATGAATGGTCGCAGACTTATTGGACTGATGTGCGGTGTTCTCCTCGATACGTGCCAATAGGCGGTTAGACTCACGCTTGTTTCTCTCCATCTCTAACATGAACTCTGTCAACAAAGGCGGGTCAGGAGGATCCTCATCTCTACCATCTCCGTGGTTCTGGCTACGAGCAACAAAACTTCGCTTAGCTGATGACATCCTGAGAAACAAAATCAAGGACGGAATCAGCATCAAATACAGGCTATAGAATGTAGGACAAGGAAATTAGTATCTCTCGAACTCCTAGGGCAATTCCGGCAGCATAACGGCAGTAAAATGCTCAGAATGAGACATCCTGCTAAAATGGGGTAGTAACATACTCAACATCATTACTCAAGGTTCTGAGATCATACTAAGCAGACTACACCGGAAGTACTCAAATCGATATGACTCGATCAACCAATCCTATGGAACTACGGAGTAGTAACACGTGATCCTCGAGCAGATGTAAGAGAAAGCCTAGTTCCTTAACCCCGTAGAAAAGATAGGACGACTCAGATCAGAAGGGCATGAGATATAAGGAGTAAAAAGAGCCTTACGTTCCTTCCCACAATCAATTCCCTTACATAACTAAAGAATTTCTAGACTCAACTTCGACCAGGTTGGCTTGGAAATCCTACAGCAACAAAGCCTCGATACCAAAGCTGTTGGGACCCCAATCCTAAGTCACACCGATCTAGCATGTAAGACATCATATCACTTTGCGGCCTCACGCACGGTATTCCCACGGTGTCGCCTTACCATGGCGCTGACCGCTTATGCCTTTTGGCTCACGATATGATAGTGTCGCTAGCATCCATATGACAGAGAACCCGGGCCGACATGACTAGTCGTGAACCCAAAGTGGCACTAACCTATGGGGACAGGCATACATGAATCAACATCGAGCATGTCGGTCAGCAGCGTGTGAATCCGGGCTGTAGCACTGGGCTAACAGGACTCCGGGAAACCGGGCTGTAGCAGGCTAGGCAGGACTCCGGATGTCACCGCGTGACATTTCCCCGAAGGGACAGACACAGGAACGAAGTGAATCACATGCCGGCCAGTAAAGTGTTCCGGAGCAGTAGTGCTGGGCTAGCAGGACTCCGGTGAACCGGGCTGTAGCAGACTACCATGGCTCAGTGGAAGCACTAGACTACATTTCCCCATAAGAGAGGCTACCAAGGATAAACAACTAGGTTGTCGGATCCCACACATAGCAATACAAGTTACACATACGCATAACATGCAAGTATGTGTTGTACAACATGGCATCACAACATAACGCAAACTCATATAGGTAAAGGCTCAGAAGAGCCACATAGCATTTAAAACAAACAGGGGTCACATGACCCATCATTCAAAGCATACAAGCAACAAGCAGAAGCATTACATGTCTGAGTACAGACAACAACAAAAGAAAAAGGCTGAGAAGCGTGACTATCTACAAGACCCTCCCAAGGGTACAAGATCGTAGCTGAGGTAACAAGCTACTCGTCGAAGTCCAAGCGGAACTACTAGTAAGACCGAAATCTCCGCTGCAAAAACATAAATAAATCAACGTGAGTACAAAGGTACTCAAAAAGACTTAAATCAGATCCTATTATACATGCATTAGTATCAAGAAGGTAATGTGGGGTTTAGTTGCAGCAAGCCAGCTTTGACTCAAGGGCTATCCTGTTTCTACGACTACCGTAACTTCTTTGAGGTGATATGGCGCACACGAGTCCACTAGTCACCACACAATACACTACTATGGATTCATCCCGTCTCCTTACGAGAAGGCCATCCATAGCACTCACACTTGTCTTGAGCATTTTAGAGTACCCACTTCAAGTTGTCTATGTACCACGTAAGCATCCAAGAAGTCCATAACCGAGGACACGGCTATTCGAATAGATCATGATAACCCCTGCAGGGTGTACTTCTTCACACACGCCTCGCCACTTACCGCCATGTACACGCCATGTAACTCGGCAACCTTCAAGCGGAAGCTTTGGCGAGGGTGTCGGCCACGACCGACTAACCACACAAGACTCTAGTCCAGGTTTATCGCCTATTCGGGTTCCATCCGCAAGGAGATCCGCCGGGTGTCGCCACGGCCCCAAACGATGTGTGCAGGGTTCCCGAGCCCACCATCCGGTGCCACTGCACACCAGGCCACGTGTGCCTAGTCTGTCCCAAGCCCACCTGCCGGGTGCCACTTGGTAGAAAAATAGCACTACCTACAAACACCAAAACTAGTTGCGACTCCCGGACAGAGATCAAGTTGGTTAATAAGTCGAGAGGGTCGAGTTACCGAACCCAATGTGTGGTAGTATCGACTCATTGGACAACATACATAGAACTTCAGTGCTTAAGGACGGTTCCAGTGAGACAACCCACCATGTACTCCCTACATGGCCTCTCACCGCTACCTTTACCAAATCGTGTTCACACACTTCACTCTCAAAGATCGTAACATATCGTAACACTCCAATTCATTCCCAATGAATCAGACCGACACAACTCTAAGCAATAGCAGGTATAGCATGGTAGGAACACAACATGGCTCAAACAACTCCTACACATGCTAGTGGGTTTCAACTATTTATCGTGGCAATGACAGTCATGCAGAGGAATGGGTTCAACTACCGCAAAGACAAAGTAGCGTATGAATCGTTGTTGTCCTAATGCAATAACTAAGAGCAGGAGCGAGAGAGTAGGATTGTATCGAATGAACAAGGGGGTTTGCTTGCCTGGTAGTTCAACAGAGGGGCACCGCTCCTCGATGCAGTACTGAACGCCTCCTGAAGGTGACCTATCGAGAAGGAAGGGTGCCGGCAATCAATACACAATCATATGCAACAATATGATGCATGAAGATGGCATGAAGATGTGAGGTTATTTGAGCTAATGCAGCTAGCATTCATTTGCATGAAGTCCATTTGAACCAAAGATTCAAATGCATCTCCAAAATAAGCTCTTTATATAAGCCATTTTAGTGTTTCACTTATACAGCAGGTATAACTTGGTTTTTCATGCATGAAACTGGTACAGATGGATAGATTTCATTTTTCTGATAATTTTTCATATATAAATTACTTCAATCTGAGCTACGGTTGAATTTCTATGATTTTTTGAAGTTTTGCTAATTTTCTGGAATTCCTGATTTAATTTAAATCCAAAAAATAAATAATTGCGTCAGCACTGCGTCATGCTTGCGTCAGCAAGTCAACAGCGCTGACTGGTCAAACCTGACGTGTGGGGTCCACACGCCGCTGACACAGTTAAATAGGGGTTAGTTTTAACTTAATTAAAGGATTAGTGGCACCGCCCATGTGTCGCTGTCGGGGTTAAATAAGCGGTGATTAGCACTAAGCTAATCACCTGACGGGCCGGGCCCACGTGGCAGGGCTCAGGCGACAGGGCTCGCCTCCGGCGACCTCTGGACGCGGCGGAGTCCGCGCCACAGGCCACGGAGGCGGCGTCTGAGAGCGCCGGGGCGTAGCCGGCTCGCGCATCTGTGGTGCAGTGGGAGGAGCTGGGGCTGGGTCACGGAAGCGGCTTCGGGCGACGGCCGGAGTTTCGGGCTCGAGCGGGCGCGGCGGCTACAGAGCTGGGAGGCAGGGGAGAAGGGGCATGGATGCAGGGGCTCACGGCGGACTCGATGGCTGACGGCGAAGCTCACGGACGGCCGGACGGGCGACGTGCGAAAGCGGTGGAGATCTGCGCGGCGGCGATGAAGAAGACGACGGTGGCGACGATGGAGGCCGCCCGGAGGTGCGTGGCTCGACGAAGAGGGAGAGGGGATCGCGGAGGAGCTGTGGAGCGCGTCGGGGGGGCGAGGCCGTGGCTGTGGGCGCGGCAACAGTGGCCGGTGGCGGCGGTGGCGTTCGGGCACGGTGGCGCGGGAGAGAACCAGGGGAGGAGGGAGAGCGAGGGAGAGGGAGAGAGGTACGGGGCGATGCGTGGCGTCGTCCGAGCGATCCAGATGACGGGAGGGAGAAGCAGGAGGTGGCAGGCGACGTGGCGTGGAAGCGAAGGCGCGACATGCACAAAGGCCGAGGGCGCGAGGAAGAAGACAGAGGAGGAGGCGGCTGGGCCGGCTGGGCCGCACAGCTGGGCCTCTGGGCTGCACAGGCGGGTAAGCCCAGGTAATTTCCCTTTTTCCCATTCTGTTTTTGTTTTCTATTTTCTGACATTTGTTTTGATTTAATAAAAAAATACTAGATCAATTTATTTCCTTATGCCAATTTTTATAGGAGCTAGTTATATTATTCCAGAGCTCCTTAATAAATGGTATAGTTTTTGGACAATATTTTATATATATAACAATATTTATCCAACGCAAATAATTATGCATTAATTCCAATGCCCAAAATAAATACTTATGAGCTCCCAAAAATATTGGTTTGATGTTTATCTCTGTCCAATATTTTCAGAGAGCGACATGAGCATTTTCATGGACCTTTTTGGAGCAATTTTATTTGGGTCATTTTCAGAAATGATTCTCGAGGGTTTCACAAATCCCCATTTCATATTTAAATGGAATTTAAACATGATGCACACATGACTAGCTAGTCTAGGTCATACCGTAACTAGGGATGTGACAGCGGTGATAATGAAGTCAAGGAACAATTGTTCCACAACCCACGATCCCCTCGACACTACGGAATCGCATTATGCCGACGGCCGTGGCCGCCGGCATAGCCCCGACTAGCCGCCGGGACAGGCCTATGACGACGGCCCCTGTTTGCATAGGGCCGCTTAACAACATATCCGTCCGGCGTAGCTGTGGATGACCGTCAAGATAGAACGGCCGTCAAGATAGACCCTATCCCGACGGTGGTCAGAGATCTATGCCGACGCCAGCCGGCAAAGCCAGTTATCGCCTAACGGCGGTCAGCCGTCAATCGCCGAAAGCAACGGCGGCTCGCCACATGGCACCTCTATGCCGATGGCTGCCGTCGGCTTAGTTTAGAACTATGCCGACGCCGTGCCGTCAAGATAGAGGTGCCACGTGGCGCAGCCGCCGTTGTTCTCGGTGTTATTATGCCGACGGCCGTGCCGCTTCTTAGTTTAGAACGATGTCGACGGCTAGGCCGCCGGCATAGACGTGCCACGGTCGGCAATCGGGCACCTCGGGCGTAATCTAAGCCGAAGGCTAGGCCGTCGGCATAGACGGCCACGTGTCAGCCACTGGGAGCTCACGCCAGGCCTATGCCGACGGCTAGGCATAGTTTCTGTCCAGATTTTTTTTCTTTTTCCTGTTTCTTTTCAGCTCAATTCATTTGAATATACACAAGATATATAAGAAGCAGATATATAAGAAGCAAGATCACGTAACAAAGAAGGAGCAAAGATAGCACAACAATATATGCATAAGCATCATCACAATCATAAGCATAAGCACAATCATAAGGCATAAGCATATAGAGAAGCACACAAGTCATCTAAAGGATCATCACCACACACAAGTCATCTAAAAAAACATAAGCATAAGCACACAAGTCCCCGAATGGCTTAAGCGCCAGGATCGCCGAAAGCACCGCTGGAGGTCATCACCGCCAACAGCGCCAAGCCAGTCATCAAGTGCTTCCGCCAAATACGCCGCTTAAGACCGCCCACCTCCGCCTCCGCCTCCGTGGATCGGAGTGGTCGGGCTCCGTGTCTCCTGAGTGCCGCCGAAGACCACCGCCAATGGTAGATCCACCTGCTCCTGGATGTTGAAAAGACATATTAATGGGATATATGATCGTGTTGAAAGGCATGACATGCTTTGGGTGAATAGATTGGGGATGAACTAACCGCGAGGGGCCAGCGCTCGTGCCACAAACTCCTCAAAGGTCAGCAGACTGGTTGTGCCGAGGGCATTGTGTCAATGTAATCGAGACACCGCCGCCGCCATTTCCTGAAAAGCCCTGCCCAAATTGGTGATCCTCTCCGCACTTGGTGTTCATGAAGCCTCCGATGCCACGCCATGATCTCCTCGGGCGTGTGTACTCCTGTAGGCCTACGGTATGACATGATGGAACTCATAAAACTACTAGATGCGGAAAATAGAGTGAGCAATGAAGATAAGAGGGAAAATACTTACAGATTGTTGCTCCCGAAGAGGGATCGTGAACTGGACACCGGCTGGCTCGTGGCGCTGCCTCAGCTCGGGTCGATCCGACGGTTGTGTGTAGGAGATAGTCGGAGTGACCACAGAATCGAGAACCGCCTCCCGACCAGTGCTCCTTGGGCCCCATGCTCACCACCGCCTGCTGTCCAGATCCGCTGCAATGGGGTCAGTGTGTCAGATGTAACTTCAGACACGCCATGAGTAGGCCTCCTTCCTCCATGCGGTCTTCTTGCCGTAGTACTTGGGCTCGCCAGCTTGGGGTCCTTCCACAGATGGGCGATCTCCCACGCCTGCATGTGTGAGAGCGGCCGCCTGGGCCTCCTCCTGCACCACCAAATAGATGTTAGTCATACATAAGAAAGTGATATTAAATAGAAGAAGAAGAATGTTTAATGGGGTTAGTCATACATTAACTGCCTTGTGGAGATAGTGGTTTCGGTTTCCCTGAGCATGTACTCCTCATTCCCTCGCTTAGCCTTATTTTTGATTCTCATAGCCGCCTGTGCTCCAGCCCCATCACACCAAAGATCCACCAATGCCGCCCAGGACTCGCCTTTTTCCATAACACCAATTTGGACACACCTACATAATAAAAGCATAATGGCATGTCAACATGAAACGGTGAAATGTACCACATGGTAATGAAAGCATAATGAAAGCATAATATATGAAAGCATAATGAAAAATCTTTTATACTTACCGCCAAGTACTCGTGCCTCTCCAAGGTAATGCCCATCCTCCGTGATTCTTCCTTGGTCATCTTCACACCAAGAACGCCGTGGTAGTATGTCGAGATGGCCACATAGCGCACTCGATCTTGCATCTCGGGCCTTCTTCTTGCATTGGCGCAGCACGATCTGGTCCGCTCTAGCCCTGCGTGCTCCAAGAACTCGATAGAATTTCTACAAACATGCATGAAACAAGAATGGAAGAAGCCATGAGTTAAATCATTCATGAAACTAGAATGGACTTGTGCTTCAAGAGAACTCACCCAGAGTAGTGGTCACGGCCTTGGCATGGGTCTCATGGTCCGCGTGGAGGGCCGCTTCGATGGTCCCAGCTGTGGCCAAAACCCGACGGTCCGGCTGCTCGACCGATCCGACAAGACAACCCCGGCCAAGATAACTTCAGCAAGACGGTGATGAGGCCGTTGGGAATACAGAACCCCTTTAGAATATATCCATTGTTGCAAAAGAATGAACTATTAGCATGTGACAAGCAAAATAAATAACAACCGAATATGCATGTGACAAGCAAAATAATGAACCGCTTACTCTTTTCCCGTGGGCTCAATGAGCCACTTCTGCTCCTCAAGAGCAGGAACCTGCTTTGGTAGCTTTATGCTGCCATGCAGCCATCCCTTGTTGTCAACCCCTTCCCGTCACCACCATCATCCCCGCCACCACCCCCTCCTCGCCCGCCTCCCTCCCCAACCTCCTCCTCCTCCTCCTCCTCCTCCTCAAGGCCTCCTCCTCCACCTCCTCCTCCTCCTCCTCCTCCTCCTCCTCCTCCCTAGAGTGTACCTCACTAGAGGAGGGTACCTCACCAGAGGAGGGCCTCAAGACAACACCCCTAAGTCGGTGAGGGTGCGCTCTTTCCGCCGCGACCCTCAGAGTGGCTCTCCCCAGCACCTCGTCCTCTAGAGGCTCTCCCCGCCCCCTCCTCCTCTAGGGGCACCTCTCCCTCGACCTCCCTGTGAGGAGTCATCGCCAAGTAGCCGAGGGGAGGATTACGTGCTCGGCCACTCCGACTAGGCAGTGCCGACGACCTTCATGAGGGAAACCCACGCCGTCGGCCTTCCCTTGCCCATGTTCCACTTAACCTGCATTGAAAAGAGAAAAGCAATTAGTAAATTAATGAAATGAAGAAAAAGGCATGATAATAAACACATTAATAAAATGCATAAAAAGGCATATTCCTAAACTTGAAACATACATCTGCTAGAACCAATATGAATCATCACTGTTGTAACATCTTTATCGGTCCGTCTCATCATCACTATCAATCATATCATCTTCGTTTTCCGAAGGAGGTGGAGGATCTTCCTCCTCGCCGCCGCCTTCGCTTAACTTTTCTAGCATAAGTATGTCATTTTCATTGACAATGGTCTCACCATCATTCCGCAGCATCGTCGACATTTGGGTCCACATCATCATCACCCAATGGTCTAGCGCCATCGCTTCTAACCACATCATCATCATCATCATTAGGTTGCTCTTGATAGAACACTCCTCGTATGTCATGGGGTTAATGTTGTAGTAATCGCCTTCATTCGGTCTGGTAGCTTACTATGTATGGCGACACCTTGAACACAACGCCCCAGCCCTTTAGATACACTTTCGCATGGGTAAGGCAGGTAATATACTTGTGTAGCTTGGGTAGCCGCAATGAAGAGATCGGCTCCCAAGATAGACGGTTGATGGTTTAACTTCGACCAAACCAATGGAAGGCGATGTTTTACCCTCCCATGGATCGAACCATCGGCATTTGAACACAAAGTGCAGACTTAGGGTCTCACGCTCAAGTGAATTTAACCTCAGATATATTTTGTACCCTTCCGTAGTAGTTCATCAATTTTGACCGGGGTGTACACTCCAAAGTATTTATAGTTTTCGGATCGGGGCGGCTGTTTTGGTGCTCCTCTGTATGGAAGTGATACCCATTCACATCATACTTTGTACATGTCATGACGGCAGGGTCAAAACCCATGGAAACCCATCTCAATTCATCATCCATAGATATGTTCGGATCTTTTCCCTACAAGTATAATGGAAATTGTTGGGTGCATTAGTTCGGTTAACTAATAAATGTTGAAGTAGGTATTTAATAGGGGAGTGTGGAAATTTACTTTCTCCATGAACCAAGCAACAAAATTTTTACGCCTGTGGTTTCCATGACGGAGAAGAGTAGGTGCCTCCTACCAAGAGAGGAGGATTCACTCCCATCCATTCCTCTTGAACGAAATCACTAAAAAAGATAAGCAGTGTTAGACCGACTAAGTGAACATGAAACATGATGATGTGGAAGACATAAAGGAATGGTGTAGTGGTATTACCTCATCCACACTTCCTCAACTTCCTTGATGTTGTGCAAGATATAGAACATGAGGTCCTCCCACTCTTGTCGTGGCATGTTATAAGATTTCGAGGCCCCAGCCCTCCCACCTTGTGCGTTGAATAGATCGAGCCTGGGTTGATACTTGGGCTCTTCTATATTGTATCGAGGCACCTTGTTATGAAGATGGGGAACGTGGTCTGGATAGTGTGATGTCCTTAGGTCTGACACCTCCTCTAGGATAACTGCCTCAGCTATGGAAGCTTTAATCTTAGCTTTATTTCCACATTTCCGTCGGAGATGCTTGTTCTGCCTCTCGTACGTGATCGCCACCGATTTTGCACAGTGGCCCCAACAATACCTCGCTCATGAGGTGCGTAATGAGATGTGTCATCGAGTAAAGAAGCTCCATGGAAAGATCTTCTCTAGCTTGACTATCAACTCCGTGCCTTCTTATGCAATTTTTCAATCACCTCTTTACTTACTTCTTTAGCACAGAGCGCAAGTGGAAGAAATGGCTAAGCTCGGCAAGCACTCGCCAGACATGCTCGGGACATAGCCTCGAACCATCACCGCATTATCCGCTCAATCCATACATGGTAGTCATGACTCTTCAGCCGGTCACTTTGCCCGCTGAAAGATTGACTCCTTACTTATATTCGATGCATAACCATCGGTGAACTTCAAAATTTGTTTCAGCCAGATAAGTGCTTTTTTTTCTCGCGGTTTAAGGACAAAGTCAAGATCCGGCTTGAACCAGCTTTTTTCGACCGCCTGTGGAGGCTTCATGTTCAAAGTGGTCTATCACAAATTCTCTGTTGATCGGCTCTAGCTTTTACGTTATCCTTCATCTTATCAGGAATGTTGAGGATCGTGTGGAAAAGGGACTCTACCACATTCTTTTCGGTGTGCATCACATCAATATTGTAAGGAAGTTTGAGGTCCTTGAAATAGGGAAGCTGCGAGAAGGGGGTAATGTGAGTCCAGCCAGCGTCTTCACCATATCCCTCGAAGCCTTTGTCTTTGGCTTTGCCTTTGCCTTTGACTTTAGGCTTCAGAGCTTTTAGCTGAGCAAGAACATCTCGCCTCAAAATGTTGGAATCTCGGTTTCTAACAACCCGGCCTTTCGTGAAGTTCTTCTTGTCTTCCCTGTCTGGATGGTCTGGAGGGAGGAACTGTCGATGCAGGTCAAAGGCTACATACTTGCCACCCTTACTTAGCCAAATCATTCGCAGAGCTTGCTTGCACACTGGGCATGGCATCTTACCACTTGTACACCATCCGCAGAATAGAGCATAGCCGGGAAAGTCATGCACGCAATAGTGCAACCAAACTTTCATCAAGAAATTTCTCTGCAGATCCCGATCGTATGTCAACCTCGGAAAGTACCAAGAATGGTGCAAAGCATCCACAAGCGGCTGCATAAACACACCCAATTGCTTCCCCGGGTAGTCGTGCCCCTAATGATGAGCGACGAGAACATGGTCTTCCGCTGCATTAGGGCACCGGAGGAAGATTGAGCGAATTACAAACACAGGCCAGCAACTGTATGGATTGGATGACATACCATATGGATTCAAACCATCACCGATATGGCTATTCTCGACATTCCCAGCCTCGGCTGCTTCCTCGGGTATTCTTCATCGAATGACTTCCATGCTTCCTCCCGATGGATGTACGATTTTTTTGGATTGTACCTTATACCTTCCTTGTGCCACTTCATCATTTTGGCAGACTCCTTCATGATGAAAAGGCGTTGCAGTCTTTTTTATAAAATCAAGATACCAAGAACCTTAACGGGATGGTTAGCTGCTTTTTCTCACCATCCTCACCGACCACCTCAATGTACCGAGACGAACCGCACTTCCTACAAAGATTTGTCATCCGTGATACTGCGTCTAAACAAAAGGCAATTCTTCGGGCAAACATCTATTTTCTCATAATCCATAGAGAGTGCCTTCATGATTTTCTTTGTATCGCATATGCTTTTCGGGCAGTTCATGACCTCGTGGAGGCTGTTAGCCCATACTCCTGTGAATGCTTCAAGCATTTCTGCTACAAACCGCATTTCAGCCTTTGACTGCAATCAGCCAAGTAGATGGCATCCAGCTGAGATATTTTCGCACCCGCATAAAGAGGTTTCTTCGACGAGGCCAAGACCTCCAAGAAGGCCTTTGCGGTTGCCTCCGCTCCTCCGGTTCATTCTCTCAAGGTGTCGACGATTTGCCATTTCTGCAACAATGACATCATCTAGCATGTCCTCGACCCCGTCAGTCCTCATATCCATCGATGCGTTGTCGCATCACCTCCTCTCTACCACAGTCCTGATCGGGCTATGTTTATCGGCGGCATGTCAAAGTTTGGCATATATCCGCATGCATGCGAAGGTGCTCACTCATGCCCGCCTGATTTCTACGGTGACGCCTCGCACATCTCACACAGGCATGGTGGGATAATTATCATTGGACGACGGAATATCTCCTTCAAATACACATCGGTTTTCGCGATCCACTCGATGTTACTCGATTCGACGGATAAAACCACCGTACATCCACCGATTATCTGCCATCCTCTCGCTATTTTGCAAACCACACGACATAATTAAGGATTCACTTCAATTAATCACATCAAATTTTCAGTTTCTACCGCTGCTGAATCCACCTACATCTCTAATAGGTAAAGATGGGTCTCATCTCACTCGAGGATGTGTAGATTGAGCACGTTTTCCATTCTACCCGCTCGAGACAAATTTCGGCAGCATTCTCCCGCTGTTCTCCAGATACACGCCTCGCAAATAGCCGAGAGAATGTGCTCCGAGAACAATGGGGAGGCGCCACGAATCCTGTCTCGGAATGGGGTAGAACATGGAGAACATACCCAATCTACACATCCTCGGGCTGTCCGTGGAAAACGCTGGACAATCCGAAGAGTTATGTGATAAATATGCAATTGAATGCATATTTATTGATGCAACCCTTTCGGGCGGGAGACGCCTAGGTTACGCCATTGACTTGAGAATGAAATCTAGTGACATCAAAAATGGAGGAGATGGACTTGTAGCTCACCCTCGGTCAGAGGGGAAGGAGTCGAACAACAGAGGGATGCTCAGGAACAACGCGTCGGACGATGGTCACTTTGATGAAATGCAACACCACAAAGCCTGCAAAATCCATCGCGACAAAAAATTTAGAACATCACAACTCATAGAACATCACAATATCATCATCGCCTAACAATCATCGAATCATAAAAACATCATCATCATCTAAAAATTATCAAGCATAGAAAACATCATCATCTATCATCAACATCATCATCTACCAATCATCTATCATCCATCATCATCATCATCTCAAAATCATCAAGCATAAAAATCATCACTATCACTTCTCATCTAACAATCATCATCATGTAAAAAAATCTGTATGAACAAGTTATCTATCTAACTACCATCTATGTGTCTAACTATCACATTTAGCCCTCTTATCCTCTCGCAAAATCATGAAAAACAGAAAAATGTTCTTGGGAGGGAAGGGGCCGGACCTAACAGAGAGGAGGTCGAGGCGGGACGAGGTCGGGCGGGAGGGGCGCCGGCCGAGGCGCAGGCGAGGTCGGGCGGCGGTTGCCCGGGAGGGAGCGCGGGCGACTGGGGCAGAGGTTCTCCCTCACCACCGAGCGGGCGACGGCGCGGTGGGGATGAGGTCGAAGTCGGGCGGGGTTATGCTGAATGGGACGAGGTCGGAGGGCGGCGGCCAGGTAGGACGAGGTCGAAGCTGGGCGGCGGCCGAGGCGGGCGGCGGCGCGGGCGGCGATTTAGTCTGGGCGGGAGGGCGCTGGCCGGGCGTGGACGAGGTCGGGCCGGGCGGGCGCCGGCCGGGCGGGTGGGACGAGGTCGGGAGGGGTGGTGGCTGGGCGGGCGGCGGTGTTAAGTGTAGGCGCGGGCGGCGGTTATCGGGGAGAGAGAGAGGTTGGGGTCGGGGTTAGACAGAGAAGGAACGGGTGCAGGAGGACGAGTGGCGAGTGGATAAGGTCACACCTATGCCGACGGCCCAGCCGTCGGCATAGGCCGGGTCCACAAGTCAATGGAGCAGGAGGTGTGGATAAGGTGGCCCTATGCCGACAAAGAAGGCCGTCGGCATAGAGAGGAGGCTTTATGCCGACGGGCCAGCCGTAGGCATAGATGGCAACCACATTTTTTGAAGAAATAGTCCCACCTCGCCTGTGAACAAGAAATTATTACATTTTTAATATATTCAGTTATTACATTTTTAGATTTTTAGTTTACCGTGTGTATGGGACCCGGCTATGCGACGCTTAGTGACACGGGCGGCAAATGACGCTTATGAGGGGGGGCACACGGAGCCGCTGCGCCTCGGGGTAGTAATGCCACCGAGCATCGCACCGACCTCATACATGTCAGACGGTGTGGTGGCATGTCCGAAGAGGCGGCACGCTGCCTCCGGGTTCGCCCCTCTGACGGCGCGCCACTACCGCACCGGAGGGGGGAAACGGACGCGCCGGGTCTACACGGAGGGGATCTTGCTGTGGGTCCGCCCGGATGTTGCTCCAAAGTGTTCCTATGGGCTGACCTAACACAACCGGGTGGAGAGGCCCACCGTCAAATCCCGTCTGCAAAGTCAAAGGGCTAGATCCGGTGGTCAAACGCCATGTGGTTAGGGCAGGATGGGGGCCTGGGGTAGCAATGCCACCGGGGCGTCGGAGCGGGACCTCATACATGCGGGGTGGTGTGGTGGCATGTCCGAAGAGGCGCACGCTGCCTCCGGGTGTGGCCCTCACGGACGGCGCGGCGACACGGTAGTAGACGCTCATGGAAACGGCGCTGCGTGAATATTATTAAATACCGGAGCGCGATAAAATCATGAGTTTTTTACATGACGTGGGCACATGTGCTATAGGACCGATGGTAATTTTTCATAATTTTTCGTGATGGAGAAGTATTTGAACACTTCCCTCTACGCGGATTGCTCTTCGCTGCTTCACGACCGTGGGCCGGCGGCCTCCGGGCCAGTATACCGCCAAATCTTGCGAGGCGGCCTCTCACAAGTCCGGAAGTGTTGTGGCGGTTGCAAATGTCCGACGCTGCCTCCGTGTGCCCCCCCCTCACGGACGGCGCTACCGCCGCACCGGAGGGGGGAAACGGACGCTGGCCGGGTCTACACGGAGTGGATGTAGCCGTGGGTTTGGCCCGGATGTTGCTCCCGGTGTCCCTATGGGCTGAACCGACACAACCGGGTGGAGAGGTCCACCGTCAAAGCCCGTCTGTGGGAAGTCAAAGGGCTAGATCTCGTGGTCAACCGCCTGTGGTTAGGCGGACGGGGGCCCTGGGGTAGTAATGCCACCGAGCGCCGCACCGCCCTCATACATGCAGGGTGGTGTGGTGGCATGTCCGGAAGAGGCGTGACGCTGCCTCCGGGGTTCGCCCCTCGACGGACGGGCGCCGCCACCGCAAGACCTGGAGGGTGAAACGGACGCGTCTGGGTCTACACGGAGGGGATCTTCTTGTGGGTCCGCCCGGATGTTGCTCCAAAGTGTTCCTATGGGCTGACCTAACACAACCGGGTGGAGAGGCCCATCGGTCAAATCCGCCCCGCAAAGTCAAAGGGCTAGATCCGTGGTCAAACGCTACAGGTTAGGGCGGACAATGCCCTGGGGTAGTAATGCCACCGAGCGCCGTGATCGGGCCCTCATACATGTGGGGTGGTGTGGTAGCATGTACGAAGAGGCGTACGCTGCCTCCGGGGTGTGGCCCCTAACGGGCGCGATGACACGGTAGTAGACGCTCATGGAAACGATGCTGCGTGAATATTATTAAATACCGGAGCGCGATAAAATCATGAGTTTTTACATGACGTGGGCACATGTGCTATAGGACCGGCGGTAATTTTTCATAAATTTTCGTGATGGAGAAGTATTTGAACACTTCCTCTACGCTGATTGCTCTTCGCTGCGTCACGATCGCGGGCCGGCCTCCGGGCCAGCATACCGTCAAATCTTTGCGAGGCGGCCTCTCACAAGTCCGGAAGTGTTGTGGCGGTTGCAAATGCCCGCAAGACGCTGCCTCCAGGGAGGTGCCCCCCCTCACGGACGGCCGCCGCCACCGCACTTGGAGGGGGGAAACGGACGCTGGCCGGGTCTACACGGAGTGGATGTAGCCGGATTTGGCCCGGATGTTGCTCCCGGTGTCCCTATGGGCCGAATCGACACAACCGGGTGGAGAGGTCCACCGTCAAAGCCCGTCTGTAAAGTCAAAGGGCTAGATCTCGTGGTCAACCGCCTGTGGTTAGGGCGGACGGGGCCCTGGGGTAGTAATGCCACCGGAGCGCCGCACCGCCCTCATACATGCAGAGTGGTGTGGTGGCATGTCCGAAGAGGCGGCTCGCGCCTCGGGGTTCGCCCTCACGGACGGGCGCCGGCCGCCGCACCGGAGGGGGGAAACGGACGCGCCGGGTCTACACGAGGGGATCTTGCTGTGGGTCCGCCCGGATGTTGCTCCAAAGTGTTCCTATGGGCTGACCTAACACAACCGGGTGGAGAGGCCCACCGTCAAATCCCGTCTGCAAAGTCAAAGGGCTAGATCCGTGGTCAAACGCTACAGGTTAGGGCGGACGGGGCCCCTGGGGGTAGCAATGCCACCGAGCGCCGCATCGGGCCCTCATACATGTGGGGTGGTGTGGTGGCATGTACGAAGAGGCGGCACGCTGCCTCCGGGTGTGGCCCTCACGGACGGGCGATGACACGGTAGTAGACGCTTCATGGAAACGATGCTGCGTGAATATTATTAAATACTCGGAGCGCCGATAAAATCATGAGTTTTTTACATGACGGGCACATGTGCTATAGGACCGATGGTAATTTTCATAATTTTTCGTGATGGAGAGGTATCTCAACACTTCCCTACGCTGATTGCTCTTCGCTTCACGACCGTGGGCCGGGCGGCTCCGGAGGCTAGCATACCGTCAAATCTTTGCGAGGGCGGCCTCTCAAAAGTCCGGAAGTGTTGTGGCGGTTGTAAATGCCCGCACGCGCCTCCGGTGTGCCCCCTCACGGACGGCGGCGCCACGCACCGGAGGGGGGAAACGGACGGTCGGGTCTACACGGAGTGGATATAGCCGGTTTTGGCCCGGATGTTGCTCCCGGTGTCCCTATGGGCCGAATCGACACAACCGGTGGAAAGGTCCACCGTCAAAGCCCGCCCGTGGGAAGTCAAAGGGCTAGATCTCGTGGTCAACCGCCTGTGGTTAGGGCGGACGGGGCCCTGGGGGTAGTAATGCCACCGGAGCGCCGCACCGCCCCTCATACATGCGGGTGGTGTGGTGGCATGTCCGAAGAGGTGGCACGCGTCTCCGGGGTGTGCCCCCCCTCACGGACGGCGCCGCCGCCGGCACCTGGAGGGGGGAAACGGACGCGTTGGGTCTACACGGAGGGGATCTTGCCGTGGGTCCGGCCCGGATGTTGCTCCAAAGTGTTCCTATAGGCTGACCTAACACAACCGGGTGGATAGGTCCACCGTCAAATCCCCGCGTGCAAAGTCAAAGGGCTAGATCCGTGGTCAAACGCTACAGGGTTAGGGCGACGGGGCCCCGGGGTAGTAATGCCACCGAGCGTCGCCGTGATCGGGCCCTCATACATGCGGGGTGGTGTGGTGGCATGTCCAAAGAGGCGCTCGCCTCCGGGTGTGGCCCTCACGGACGCGGCGACACGGTAGTAGACGCTCTTCGAAACGGCGCTGCGTGAATATTATTAAATACCGGAGCGCCGATAAAATCATGAGTTTTTACATGACGTGGGCACATGTGCTATAGGACCGATGGTAATTTTTCATAATTTTTCGTGATGGAGAGGTATCTCAACACTTCCTCTACGCTGGATTGCTCTTCGCTGCTTCACGACCGTGGCCGCGGCCTCCGGAGGCTAGCATACCGCCAAATCTTGCGAGGGCGGCCTCTCACAAGTCTGAAAGTGTTGTGGCGGTTGCAAATGCCCGCACGCTGCCTCCGGGTGTGCCCCCTCACGGATGGCGCCGCCGCCGGCACCTGGAGGGGGGAAACGGACGCGCCGGGTCTACACGGAGTGGATATAGCTGTGGGTTTGGCCCGATGTTGCTCCCGGGTGTCCCTATGGGCCGAATCGACACAACCGGTGGAAAGGTCCACCGTCAAAGCCCGCCCATGGGAAGTCAAAGGGCTAGATCTCGTGGTCAACCGCCTGTGGTTAGGGCGGACGGGGCCCTGGGTAGTAATGCCACCGAGCGCCGCGACCGCCCCTCATACATGCAGGTGGTGTGGTGGCATGTTCGAAGAGGCGGCACGCTGCCTCCGTTCGCCCTCACGGACGGCGTCGCCGGCACTTGGAGGGGGGAAACGGACGCGTAGGGTCTACACGGAGGGGATCTTGCCATGGGTCTGGCCCGGATGTTGCTCTAAAGTGTTCCTATGGGCTGACCTAACACAACCGGGTGGATAGGTCCACCGTCAAATCCCGTCTGCAAAGTCAAAGGGCTAGATCCGTGGTCAAACGCTACAGGTTAGGGCGGACGGGCCCCGGGGGTAGTAATGCCACCGAGCTGCCGTGATCGGGCCCTCATACATGCGGTGGTGCGGTGGCATGTCCGAAGAGGCGGCTCGCTGCCTCCGGGTGTGGCCTCTCACGGACGGCGGCGACACGGTAGTAGACGCTTCTTCGAAACGATGCTGCGTGAATATTATTAAATACTGGAGCGCGATAAAATCATGAGTTCTTTACATGACGTGGGCACATGTGCTATAGGACCGGCGGTAATTTTTCATAATTTTTCGTGATGGAGAAGTATCTCAACACTTCCTCTACGCGATTGCTCTACGCTGCTCACGACCGTGGGCCGCGGCCTCCGGCCAGTATACCGCCAAATCTTATGCGTAGGGCGGCCTCTCACAAGTCCGGAAGTGTTGTGGCGGTTGCAAATGCCCGCACGCTGCCTCTGTAGGTGCCCCTCACGGACGGGCGCCGCCACCGCACTGGAGGGGGGTAACGGTCGCGTCGGTTCTACACGGTGTGGTTATAGCTGTGGGTTAGGCCCGGATGTTGCTCCCGGTGTCCCTATGGGCCGAATCGACACAACCGGGTGGAGAGGTCCACCGTCAAAGCCCGTCCGTGGAAGTCAAAGGGCTAGATCTCGTGGTCAACCGCCTGTGGTTAGGGCGGACGGGGCCCTGGGGTAGTAATGCCACCGAGCGCCGCACCGCCCCTCATACATGCAGGGTGGTGTGGTGGCATGTCCGAAGAGGCGGCACGCTGTCTCGGGGTTCGCCTCACGGACGGCGCCGCCGCCGCACCGGAGGGGTGAAACGGACGCTGCCGGGTCTACACGGAGGGGATCTTGCTGTGGGTCCGCCCGGATGTTGCTCCAAAGTGTTCCTATGGGCTGACCTAACACAACCGGGTGGAGAGGCCCATCGGTCAAATCCTCTGCGGCAAAGTCAAAGGGCTAGATCCGTGGTCAAACGCTATAGGGTTAGGCGGGACGGGGCCCTGGGGTAGCAATGCCACCGAGCGTCGATCGGGCCCTCATACATGTGGGGTGGTGTGGTAGCATGTACGAAGAGGCGGCACGCTGCCTGGGTGTGGCCTCTAACGGGCGGCGCGGCGACACGGTAGTAGACGCTCAAGGAAACGATGCTGCGTGAATATTATTAAATACTCGGAGCGCCGATAAAATCATGAGTTTTTACATGACGTGGGCACATGTGCTATAGGACCGGCGGTAATTTTTCATAATTTTTCGTGATGGAGAAGTATTTGAACACTTCCCCACGCTGGATTGCTCTTCGCTGCTTCACGACTGTGGGCCGCGGCCTCCCGAGGCCAGTATACCGCCAAATCTTGCGAGGGCGGCCTCACAAGTCCGGAAGTGTTGTGGCGGTTGCAAATGCCCAAGACGCTGCCTCCGGGGTGTGCCCCCCCCCCTCACGGACAGCGCCGCCGCCGGCACTTGGAGGGGGGAAACGGACGCGTCGGGTCTACACGGAGTGGATGTAGCTGTGGATTTGGCCCGGATGTTGCTCCCGGGTGTCCCTATGGGCCGAACTGACACAACCGGGTGGAGAGGTCCACTGGTCAAAGCCCGTCCGTGGGAAGTCAAAGGGGTAGATCTCGTGGTCAACCGCCTGTGGTTAGGGCGGACGGGGCCCCGGGGTAGCAATGCCACCGAGCGCCGCACCGCCCCTCATACATGCAGAGTGGTGTGGTGGCATGTCCAAGAGGCGCACGCTGCCTCCGGGGTTCGCCTCTCACGGACGGCGCCGCCACGCACCGGAGGGGGGAAACGGACGCTGCCGGGTCTACACGGAGGGGATCTTGCTGTGGGTCCGCCCGGATGTTGCTCCAAAGTGTTCCTATGGGCTGACCTAACACAACCGGGTGGAGAGGCCCACCGTCAAATCCCGTCCGCGTAAAGTCAAAGGGCTAGATCCGTGGTCAAACGCTATAGGGTTAGGGCGGACGGGGCCCCGGGGGTAGTAATGCCACCGAGCGCCGTGATCGGGCCCTCATACATGCGGGTGGTGTGGTGGCATGTACGAAGAGGCGGCACGCCTCCGGTGTGGCCCCTCACGGACGGGCGGCGATGACACGGTAGTAGACGCTTCCGGAAACGATGCTGCGTGAATATTATTAAATACCGGAGCGCGATTAAATCATGAGTTTTTACATGACGGGCACATGTGCTATAGGACCGATGGTAATTTTTCATAATTTTTCGTGATGGAGAGGTATCTCAACACTTCCCTCTACGCTGATTGCTCTTCGCTGCTTCACGATCAGGTGGCCGCGGCCTCCGGAGGCTAGCATACCGCCAAATCTTGGCGAGGGCGGCCTCTCACAAGTCCGGAAGTGTTGTGGCGGTTGTAAATGCCCGCACGCTGCCTCCGGTGTTCCCCTCACGGACGGGCGCGCTACCGCACCGGAGGGGGAAACGGACGGTCGGGTATACACGGAGTGGATATAGCTGTGGTTTTGGCCCGGATTTTGCTCCCGGTGTCCCTATGGGCCGAATCGACACAACCGGTGGAAAGGTCCACCGTCAAAGCCCGTCCGTGGGAAGTCAAAGCGGCTAGATCTCGTGGTCAACCGCCTGTGGTTAGGCGGACGGGGCCCCTGGGGTAGTAATGCCACCGAGCGCCGCGACCGCCCCTCATACATGCAGGGTGGTGTGGTGGCATGTCCAAAGAGGCGGCACGCGCTCCGGGGTTCGGCCCCCTCACGGACGGCGCCGCCGCCGGCACCTGGAGGGGGGAAACGGACGCGTCGGGTCTACACGGAGGGGATCTTGCTGTGGGTCTGGCCCGGATGTTGCTCCAAAGTGTTCCTATGGGCTGACCTAACACAACCGGGTGGAGAGGCCCACTGGTCAAATCCCGTCCGTGCAAAGTCAAAGGGCTAGATCCGGTGGTCAAACGCTACAGGTTAGGCGGGACGGGGGCCCTGGGGGGTAGCAATGCCACCGGAGCGTCGCATCGGGCCCTCATACATGCGGGGTGGTGTGGTGGCAAGTCCAAAGAGGCGGCTCGCGGCTCGGGTGTGGCCTCACGGACGGGCGGCGATGACACGGTAGTAGACGCTCTTCGGAAACGATGCGTTGCGTGAATATTATTAAATACCGGAGCGCGATAAAATCATGAGTTTTTACATGACATGGGCACATGTGCTATAGGACCGATGGTAATTTTTCATAATTTTCGTGATGGAGAGGTATCTCAACACTTCCTCTACGCTGGATTGCTCTTCGCTGCCCACGATCAGGCCGGGCGGCCCGGAGGCCAGCATACCGCCAAATCTTATGAGGCGGCCTCTCACAAGTCCGGAAGTGTTGTGGCGGTTGCAAATGCCCGCACGCTGCCTCCGGTGTGCCCCCTCACGGACGGCGCCACTGCCGCACCGGAGGGGGGAAACGGACGCGCCGGGTCTACACGGAGTGGATATAGCTGTGGGTTTGGCCCGATGTTGCTCCGGTGTCCCTATGGGCCGAATCGACACAACCGGTGGAAAGGTCCACCGTCAAAGCCCGTCTGCGGGAAGTCAAAGGGCTAGATCTCGTGGTCAACCGCCCAGGTTAGGGCGGACGGGGCCCTGGGGTAGTAATGCCACCGGAGCGCCGCACCGCCCCTCATACATGCAGGTGGTGTGGTGGCATGTCCAAGAGGCGCACGCGCCTCCGGTTCGCCCTCACGGACGGCAAGGCCACGCCGCACCGGAGGGGGAAACGATGAGTCGGGTCTACACGGAGGGGATCTTGGCGTGGGTCTTGCCCGGATGTTGCTCCAAAGTGTTCCTATGGGCTGATCTAACACAACCGGGTGGAGAGGCCCACCGTCAAATCCCGTCCGCAAAGTCAAAGGGCTAGATCCGTGGTCAAACGCTACGTGGTTAGGGCGGACGGGGCCCTGGGGGTAGCAATGCCACCGAGCGCCGCATCGGGCCCTCATACATGCGGGGTGGTGTGGTGGCATGTCCGAAGAGGCGGCTCGCCTCCGGGTGTGGCCCTCACGGACGGGCGATGACACGGTAGTAGACGCTTCGAAACGGCGTTGCGTGAATATTATTAAATACCGGAGCGCGATAAAATCATGAGTTCTTTACATGACGTGGGCACATGTGCTATAGGACCGATGGTAATTTTTCATAATTTTTCGTGATGGAGAAGTATCTCAACACTTCCCCACGCGATTGCTCTTCGCTGCTTCACGATCAGGCCGCAGCCTCCGGCCAGCATACCGCCAAATCTTGCGTAGGGCGGCCTCTCACAAGTCTCGGAAGTGTTGTGGCGGTTGCAAATGCCCGCACGCTGCCTCCAGTGTGCCCCCTCACGGACGGGCGCCGCCACCGCACTGGAGGGGGGAAACGGACGCGCCGGGTCTACACGGAGTGGATATAGCTGTGGGTTTGGCCCGATGTTGCTCCCGGGTGTCCCTATGGGCCGAACTGACACAACCGGGTGGAGAGGTCCACCGTCAAAGCCCGTCTGTGGGAAGTCAAAGGGCTAGATCTCGTGGTCAACCGCCTGTGGTTAGGGCGGGCGGGGCCCTGGGGTAGTAACGCCACCGAGCGCCGCACCGCCCCTCATACATGCAGGTGGTGTGGTGGCATGTCCGAAGAGGCGGCACGCGGCCTCCGGTTCGCCCTCACGGACGGGCGCTACCGGGCCGCACCTTGAGGGGGGAAATGGCCGCGTCGGGTCTACACGGAGGGGATCTTGCCGTGGGTCTGGCCCGGATGTTGCTCCAAAGTCTTCCTATGGGCTGATCTAACACAACCGGGTGGATAGGTCCACTGTCAAAACCCGTCAGGTAAAGTCAAAGGGCTAGATCCTGTGGTCAAACGCTACAGGTTAGGGCGGACGGGGCCCCGGGGTAGTAATGCCACCGAGCGTCGTGATCGGGCCCTCATACATGCGGGGTGGTGTGGTGGCATGTCCAAAGAGGCGGCACGCCGCTCGGTGTGGCCCTCACGACGGGCGTATGACACGGTAGTAGACGCTCTTCGGAAACGATGCTGCGTGAATATTATTAAATACCGGAGCGCCGATAAAATCATGAGTTCTTTACATGACGGGGCACATGTGCTATAGGACCGGCGGTAATTTTTCATAATTTTTCGCTGATGGAGAAGTATCTCAACACTTCCTCTACGCTGATTGCTCTTCGCTGCTACGACCGTGGCTGGCGGCTCCGGGGCCAGCATACCGCCAAATCTTGCGAGGCGGCCTCTCACAAGTCTCAAGTGTTGTGGCGGTTGCAATGCCCGGCACGCTGCCTCAGTGTGCCTCACGGACGGCCGCCACCGCACCGGAGGGGGAAACGGACGCCTGGTCTACACGGAGTGGATATAGCTGTGGGTTTGGCCCGGATGTTGCTCCCGGTGTCCCTATGGGCCGAATCGACACAACCGGGTGGAGAGGTCCACCGTCAAAGCCCGTCTGCGGAAGTCAAAGGGCTAGATCTCGTGGTCAACCGCCTGTGGTTAGGGCGGACGGGGCCCTGGGGTAGTAATGCCACCGAAGCATCGCACCGCCCCTCATACATGCAGGGTGGTGTGGTGGCATGTCCGGAAGAGGCGGCACGCTGCCTCCGGTTCGCCCTCACGGACGGCGCCGCCGCCGCACCGGAGGGGGAAATGGACGCGGCTGGTCTACACGGAGAGGATCTTGCCGGGTCCGCCCGGATGTTGCTCCAAAGTGTTCCTATGGGCTGATCTAACACAACCAGGTGGAGAGGCCCACCGTCAAATCCCGTCTGCAAAGTCAAAGGGCTAGATCCGGTGGTCAAACGCTGCGACAGGTTAGGGGCGGACGGGGCGCTGGGGTAGCAATGCCACCGAAAGCGTCAGATCGGGCCCTCATACATGCGGGGTGGTGTGGTGGCATGTCCAAAGAGGCGCACGCCGCCTCTCGGTGTGGCCCTCACGGACGGGCGATGACACGGTAGTAGACGCTTCGGAAACGATGTCTGCGTGAATATTATTAAATACCGGAGCGCGATAAAATCATGAGTTTTTATATGACGGGCACATGTGCTATAGGACCGATGGTAATTTTTCATAATTTTTCGTGATGGAGAGGTATCTCAACACTTCCCTACGCCGGATTGCTCTTCGCTGCCACGACCGTGGGCCGGCCTCCGGGCCAGTATACCACAAATCTTGGCGAGGCGGCCTCTCACAAGTCCGGAAGTGTTGTGGCGGTTGCAAATGCCCGACGCTGCCTCCGGGTGTGCCTTCTCACGGACGGCGCTACGCCGCACCGGAGGGGGGGAAACGGACGCCGGGTCTACACGGAGTGGATGTAGTTGTGGGTTTGGCCCGGATGTTGCTCCCCCGGTGTCCCTTTAATGGGCCGAATCGACACAACCGGGTGGAGAGGTCCACTGGTCAAAGCTCGTCTGTGGAAGTCAAAGGCTAGATCTCGTGGTCAACCGCTTCCAGGTTAGGGCGGACGGGGCCCTGGGGGTAGCAATGCCACCAGAGCGTCGCACCGGCCCCTCATACATGTAGGGTGCTTTGGTGGCATGTACGAAGAGGCGGCACGCGTCTCCGTGGTTCGGCCCCCTCATGGACGGCGTCGCCGCCGGCACATGGAGGGGGGAAACGTACGCGTCGGGTCTACACGGAGGGGATCTTGCTGTGGGTCTGGCCCGGATGTTGCTCCAAAGTGTTCCTATGGGCTGACCTAACACAACCGGGTGGAGAGGCCCACTGGTCAAATCCCGGCCCGCAAAGTCAAAGGGCTAGATCCGTGGTCAAACGCCATGTGGTTAGGGCGGACGGGGCCCTGGGGTAGCAATGCCACCGAGCGTCAGATCGGGCCCTCATACATGCGGGGTGGTGTGGTGGCATGTCCGAAGAGGCGGCACGCTGCCTCTCGGGTGTGGCCTCACGGACGGGCGGCGACACGGTAGTAGACGCTTCGCGGAAACGATGATGCGTGAATATTATTAAATACTCGGAGCGCCGATAAAACTGGGCGAGTTTTTTACATGACGTGGGCACATGTGCTATAGGACCGGCGGTAATTTTTCATAATTTTCGTGATGGAGAAGTATCTCAACACTTCCTCTACGCGATTGCTCTTCGCTGCTTCACGACTGTGGGCCGGGCGGCTCCGGCCAGTATACCGCCAAATCTACGTAGGCGGCCTCTCACAAGTCCGGAAGTGTTGTGGCGTTGCAAATGCCCGCACGCTGCCTCGGGTGTGCCTCTCGACGGACGGCGCGCTACCGCCGCACCGGACAGGGAAACGGACGCGCCGGGTCTACACGGAGTGGATGTAGCTGTGGGTTTGGCCCGGTTGTTGCTCCGGGTTGTCCCTTTGGGCCTAACTGACACAACCGGGTGGTGGGGTCCACTGGTCAACGCCCGTCGGTGGGAAGTAAATGGGCTTGATCTCGTGGTAAACCGCCGAGGGTTAGGGCCGACGGGGCCCGGGGTTAGCAATGCCATCGAGCATCGCACCGCCCTCATACATGCAGGTGGTGTGGTGGCATGTCCGAAGAGGCGCACGCTGCCTCCGGGTTCGCCTCACGGACGGCGGCGCCGCCGCCGCACCGGAGGGGGGAAACGGACGCTGGCCGGGTCTACACGGAGGGGATCTTGCTGTGGGTCCGCCCGGATGTTGCTCCAAAGTGTTCCTATGGCTGACCTAGCACAACCAGGTGGAGAGGCCCACCGTCAAATCCCGTCCGTGCAAAGTCAAAGGGCTAGATCTTGTGGTCAAACGCTGTGGTTAGGGCGGACGGGGCCCTGGGGTAGTAATGCCACCGAGGCCGCGATCGGGCCCTCATACATGCGGGTGGTGTGGTGGCATGTCCGAAGAGGCGGCTCGCCTCCGGTGTGGCCCCTCACGGACGGTGATGACACGGTAGTAGACGTTTCTTCGAAACGATGCTGCGTGAATATTATTAAATACCGGAGCGCGATAAAATCATGAGTTCTTTACATGACGTGGGCACATGTGCTATAGGACCGGCGGTAATTTTTCATAATTTTTCGTGATGGAGAAGTATCTCAACACTTCCCCACGCTGGATTGCTCTTCGCGCTGCTTCACGATCAGGCCGGGCGGCCTCCGGGGCCAGCATACCGCCAAATCTTGGCGAGGGCGGCCTCTCACAAGTCCGGAAGTGTTGTGGCGGTTGCAATGCCCGCACGCTGCCTCCGGTAGCTCCCCCTCACGGACGGCGCTGCGCCGCCGCACCGGAGGGGGGAAACGGACGCTGCCGGGTCTACACGGAGTGGATGTAGCCGGGTTTGGCCCGGATGTTGCTCCCGGGTGTCCCTATTGGCCGAACTGGACACAACCGGGTGGAGAGGTCCACCGGTCAAAGCCCGTCTGTGGAAGTCAAAGGGCTAGATCTCGTGGGTCAACCGCCTGTGGTTAGGGCGGACGGGGCCCTGGGGTAGCAATGCCACCGAGCGCCGCACCGCCCCTCATACATGCAGTGGTGGTGTGGTGGCATGTCCGGAAGAGGCGGCACGCGGCCCGAGGTTCGGCCCTCACGGACGGCGCCGCCACGCCGCACCTGGAGGGGGAAACGGACGCCGGCCGGGTCTACACAAGGGGATCTTTGCCGGGTCCGCCCGGATGTTGCTCCAAAGTGTTCCTATGGGCTGACCTAACACAACCGGGTGGAGAGGCCCATGGTCAAATCCCGTCTGCAGCAAAGTCAAAGGGCTAGATCCGTGGTCAAACGCTACATGGTTAGGGCGGACGGGGCCCCGGGGTAGCAATGCCACAGACTGTCAGATAGGGCCCTCATACATGCGGGGTGGTGTGGTGGCATGTACGAAGAGGCGACACGCTGCTCCGGGGTGTGGCCCTCACGGACGGGCGGCGATGACACGGTAGTAGACGCTTCATGAAACGATGTCGCGTGAATATTATTAAATACCGGAGCGCCGATAAAATCATGAGTTTTTACATGACGTGGGCACATGTGCTATGGGACGGATGGTAATTTTTCATAATTGTTCGTGATGGAGAAGTATCTCAACACTTCCTCTACGTGATTGCCCTTCGCGCTTCACGATCAGTGGCCGGGCGGCCTCCGGGGCCAGCATACCGCCAAATCTTGGCGAGGCGGCCTCTCACAAGTCTGGAAGTGTTGTGGCGGTTGCAAAATGCCCGACGCTGCCTCCGGTGTGTGCCTCACGGACGGCGCCGCCGCCGCACCGGAGGGGGAAACGGACGCTACGGGTCTACACGGAGTGGATGTAGCCGTGTTAGGTCAGCCCATAGGAACACTGGAGCAACATCCGGGCCAGACTCCACAAAGCAAGATCCCTCCGTAGACCCGACGCGTCTGCTACCCCCTCCAGGTGCCGGGCGGCGGCGCCGTCTGTGATGGGGGCACACCTCGACACGCTGCGCCGCCTTCTTTCGCACATGCCACCACACCACCCTCAAGATGTATGAGGGCCCGGCGACGCCTCCGCGGCATTGCTACCCTCCCAGGCCCCCTGGCCCCGCCTAACCCTCAGAAGCATTTGACCACGCGATCTAGCCTTTGACTTTGCACGGACGGGCTTCACCAAAGGACCTCCCCACCCGTTGTGTTAGGGTCAGCCCATAGGAACACTCGAGCGACATCCGGGCCAGACCCACAAAGAAGATCCCTCCGTAGACCCGACGCGTCCGCTTCTCCAAAGCCGGGCGGCAAGGCCGTCTGCGTGAGGGGGCACACCCCGAGCCCCAAGACGGGCGCCTACGCATGCATGAACACTTTCACATATGCATCGGGACCCGTGCGATGTTTTGGTGACATAGCTACACCCCGAATCCCCCCACCAACCAGAATTCCTTCCGTGTCGATCGTTTCCCCCCTCCGTGACACGGCGATAGCGACGTTCGTAACGGGGGGCAATCGATATACCATCGGGTATGTTTTTTGAGATAAGGCATAATTATCTCATACAAAAACAAAAACTAAAATAAAGTAAAAATAACAAAACAGAGTAAAAATAAAAAAATAAAGTAAAATACGCATATGTCGACGGGCCAGGGCTTGCCGCATATCCTGCGGCACACACAGAGGTTGTCCCACGGATCGATGACGGGCGTGGCACACGGATCGGTGACGGGCAGTAGGGGTTTATGCGCCGACGGCCGCCGTAGGGGCATACCTCTGCCACATATATGCCGACGGCCGCCAAGCTACGCTTCGTCGGCGAGGGATCAACGCCACAAATGTTCGCCGCTGATCGGGCAGGTGGGCTCCCGCCATGCCGACGGCCTGTCCTATGCCGACGGGCCCCTGTAGGGCGCATTTCACGGGCGGTCCCGACGGCCCCGCCGGCATAGATGAATGTATGCCGATGGTTTTCACGCCCACGGCCTTCCTCGCCGCTTCAGCATAGGGTTCCATAGATGCCGACGGGGCCGCTGCAACCCCAGCTTTTTCCGGTAGTGTGACGTTTTCAAGGTTTCCGTGGCCAAAGGTTTAATCGGGCCACGAGAATTTGGCTCCTCCCGGTAGCACTAGGGGAGATGACGACGAGACCTCGCGTGGCTTGGCGATTGCAAGCATTAGGTCCCGTTAGGTCAAGAGTCTGCTTTGTTCCGGAGGTGGCCGGAGCACACCCATGACCAAGCAGCCTCAACAAAGGTATGAACACCAACACCCACCTACCGAATTAGCGCCACCTGTCAGGCTTGGTGAGGAAGAGGTCTGCTAGTGGCTGATGACGTGGTCACGCCGAAGAAGTTAATGCATGAAGCCATCTACGAGGATGACGATGACCCTCTACAGTATCTCAATATCGGCGCCTCTGACGATGGAGGATTGATGGCTCAGCAGTATGAGTACTCAGCGTTTGAGCATGATGAGTTGGTTCCTGAATTGCCGGAGGATGAACGTATTATAGGCTCACTTCCAGTAGCAAAGAAGCCTATGAAAAGACCAAGGAAAGGCAACAAATCTGCTTCTATGATCCAAATTGCCTCGGTAGCCTCGAAGTTCAAGACCGTATACATATCCCCGGTGCGGCAAAATGTCATATCCAAGGGTGATCCGATCCTACCTAAGGTAGCGGTAGAGGCCGTGATAATGGCGATCTAAGGAGACTTCATGACGATGTGCTACGGAGATAGAAAAGCCTCGATCACCTCGAAAAATCCAGGATACCCGCTTCTACGTGGTTAATGTGCCGCAGAAAGGTTGTACGTCGACACATTCCCTCATGAAAAGTTCTTCCTTCGATTCGATTACATCTTCGGCATGTTTCACTTGAAAAGCTGGATTTACGTTTGTCCGCTTTTTTTCCTTGCACATGAACCACATCATCAGGATTGAGCAGATACCTTATATCTGTGTCGCTGACCCGCATTTCATGCACGAGGGCTTCTTGGCAGTTCGCCCAAAGCACCATGAATACGCTGAGTAACTACATCGCCGATTTCATGGTCGCCGTAAGGACAAGGAGACGATTCCGTGCCTTATCATCCCATGTAAGTCATCCGCAGATATCTTTCCTTCGATTTCAATCATTCATTTGCACGCTGCGGAGGCTAATTTGAGGTGTACTTATTTTACGCAGCGACGGGCGCGTTGTCCTCATCATCCTTACCCCGATTATCCCACGCCTTTACTTGGACTCGCCGATGAACATGAAGAAAAAGGATTACACCCACATCAAATCTGTTCTCGGCGATTGCTATCTTTAGCTACGGCCTATGGGGTGGAGAGATCAAGACCAGGAAGACAAGGAATCATGCGCTTCGCTTCTTCGGTCAGAAGACCAACTTCTGCTGCATCCAAAGAACCGAAAGTGGTACTCTTAGTGATGGATTCTATGTCCTCCACCACATGCCGGAGTACGACGGGATCAACGTAACCTTCGCATGTCACCTAGATCCGACGATGCCCATATTCGCAATGGGCAAAGAACCTTGAAGATATCCCGGATCATCGACTTCGAGCTGAGTTCTATCACATCCAAATAAGTGAACTTGCCCAAATCATCATGAAGGAGGTCGCCGAAAATCGGGATGTTCTACGAAGAAGGGCAAATGTCGCGGGTAGACGTCCTAACACGCATATTGGCTCAGCTGCTCTTGACCTAAAGCCTTTCAACGCGCCGAACTATCTCCCGACTTGGATGGATGGCACGACATGTTTGAGTGATTGACGATATATGACAAAGTATCCGCTTAGTCCATACTTTCTCTATGATGTAAACTTTTAATTATGCACGACAAAACTTTATTTGTGATTTAATTAAACCGTCCTCCTCAACTAGCAAAGATCACTCTAGTTAGGGCATTTTGGGTACTATGAAATTTGTTATTTATGCTTATGATATGTTGCTTCTATTTTGCCAAGTCTATCTATTTCTGTTGCTCAACTATATATGTCGCATATTATCGACTCATGTGATGATGCAGGTATATAGATCATCGATGGCGAAGAAGTGCTACTCCAGGAGTATACGATGAGTGGTCGGAGTGTCAGGCCTAGGTGTACTGGTGTCCGGGGTGTGCCCCCCATCACGGACGGCGCCGCCGCCGGCACCTGGAGGGGGGAAACGGACGCGTCGGGTCTACACGGAGGGGATCTTGCTGTGGGTCTGGCCCGGATGTTGCTCTGAAGTGTTCCTATGGGCTGACCTAACACAACCGGGTGGAGAGGCCCACCGGTCAAATCCCGTCCGTGCAAAGTCAAAGGGCTAGATCCGGTGGTCAAACGCTATGTGGTTAGGGCGGACGGGGCCCTGGGGGTAGCAATGCCACCGAGCTGCCGTGATCGGGCCCTCATACATGCGGGTGGTATGGTGGCATGTCCGAAGAGGCGGCTCGCCTCCGGTGTGGCCCCTCACGGACGGGCGATGGCACGGTAGTAGACGCTCTTCGGAAACGATGCTGCGTGAATATTATTAAATACCGGAGCGCGATAAAATCATGAGTTCTTTACATGACGTGGGCACATGTGCTATAGGACCGGCGGTAATTTTTCATAATTTTTCGTGATGGAGAAGTATCTCAACACTTCCTCTACGCTGGATTGCTCTACGCTGCCTCACGACCGCGGGCCCGGCCTCCGGGGCTAGCATACCGTCAAATCTTATGAGGCGGCCTCTCACAAGTCCGGAAGTGTTGTGGCGGTTGCAAAATGCCCGCAAGACGCTGCCTCCAGTGTGCCCCCCTCACGGACGGCGCCGCCGCCGGCACCTGGAGGGGGGAAACGGACGCGTCGGGTCTACACGGAGTGGATATAGCTGTGGGTTAGGCCCGGATGTTGCTCCTGGGTGTCCCTATAATGGCCGAACCGACACAACCGGTGGAGAGGTCCATCGTCAAAGCCCGTCCGTGGAAGTCAAAGGGCTAGATCTCGTGGTCAACCGCCTGTGGTTAGGGCGGACGGGGCCCTGGGGTAGTAATGCCACCGGAAGGCCGCACCGCCCCTCATACATGCAGGTGGTGGTGGTGGCATGTCCGGAAGAGGCGGCACACGCCTCGTGGTTCGCCCCTCACGGACGGCGCCGCCCGCCGCACCGGAGGGGGAAATGGACGCGCCGGGTCTACACGGAGAGGATCTTGCTGTGGGTCCGCCCGGATGTTGCTCCAAAGTGTTCCTATGGGCTGATCTAACACAACCGGGTGGAGAGGCCCACCGTCAAATCCCGTCTGCAAAGTCAAAGGGCTAGATCCGGTGGTCAAAAGGCTGTGGTTAGGGCGGACGGGGCCTGGGGTAGCAATGCCACCGAGCGTCGCCGTCAGATCGGGCCCTCATACATGCGGGGTGGTGTGGTGGCATGTACGAAGAGGCGGCACGCGTCTCCGGGGTGTGGCCCCCCTCACGGACGGCGATGACACGGTAGTAGACGTTCTTCGGAAACGATGCTGCGTGAATATTATTAAATACTCGGAGCGCGATAAAATCATGAGATTTTACATGACGTGGGCACATGTGCTATAGGACCGATGGTAATTTTTCATAATTTTTCGTGATGGAGAGGTATCTCAACACTTCCCTCTACGCCTGATTGCTTTTCGCCTGTTTCACGACCGTGGGCCGCCTCCCGGCTAGTATGCCGCCAAATCTTATGTAGGCGGCCTCTCACAAGTCTCGAAGTGTTGTGGCGGTTGCAAATGCCCGCACGCTGCCTCCGGTAGGCCCCCCCTCACGGACGGGCGCCGCCACCGCACCGGAGGGGGGAAACGGACGCTGCTGGTCTACACGGAGTGGATATAGCCGGGTTTGGCCCGGATGTTGCTCCCGGGTGTCCCTATGGGCCGATCCGACACAACCGGGTGGAGAGGTCCACCGTCAAAGCCCGTCGGGAGTCAAAGGGCTAGATCTCGTGGTCAACCGCCTAGGGTTAGGGCGGGCGGGGCCCCGGGGTAGTAATGCCACCGAGCCGCAGACCGCCCCCTCATACATGCAGGGTGGTGTGTGGTGGCATGTCCGAAGAGGCGCACGCTGCCTCCGGGGTTCGCCTCACGGACGGCGCGCCGCCACGCACCGGAGGGGGGAAACGGACGCTGCCGGGTCTACACGGAGGGGATCTTGCTGTGGGTCCGCCCGGATGTTGCTCTGAAGTGTTCCTATGGGCTGACCTAACACAACCGGGTGGAGAGGCCCACCGGTCAAATCCCGGCCCGCGTGCAAAGTCAAAGGGCTAGATCCGTGGTCAAACGCCAGTGGTTAGGGCGGACGGGGCCCCGGGGTAGCAATGCCACCGGAGCGTCGCATCGGGCCCTCATACATGCGGGGTGGTGTGGTGGCATGTCTGAAGAGGCGTTTCGCGCTCGGGTGTGGCCTCACCTCACGGACGCATTTATGACACGGTAGTAGACGCTCTTCGAAACGATGCTGCGTGAATATTATTAAATACTCGAGCGCCGATAAAATCATGAGTTCTTTACATGACGTGGGCACATGTGCTATAGGACCGATGGTAATTTTTCATAATTTTTCGCTGATGGAGAAGTATCTCAACACTTCCCTCTACGCTGGATTGCTCTTCGCTGCCACGATCGCGGCCGGCTGGCCTCCGGGGCCAGTATACCACAAATCTTATGAGGGCGGCCTCTCACAAGTCCGGAAGTGTTGTGGCGGTTGCAAATGCCCAGACGCTGCCTCTGTGGTGTGCCCCTCACGGACGGCGCCGCCACGCCGCACCGGAGGGGGGAAACGGACGCTCGGGTCTACACGGAGTGGATATAGCTGTGGGTTTGGCCCGGATGTTGCTCCCGGTGTCCCTATGGGCCGAATCGACACAACCGGTGGAGAGGTCCACCGGTCAAAGCCCGTCTGGGAAGTCAAAGGCTAGATCTCGTGGTCAACCGCCTGTGGTTAGGGCGGACGGGGCCCCTGGGGTAGTAATGCCACCGGAGGCCGTGACCGGCCCCTCATACATGCAGGGTGGTGTGGTGGCATGTCCGAAGAGGCGGCACGCGTCTCCGGGGTTCGGCCCCCTCACGGACGGCGCCGCCGCCGGCACCTGGAGGGGGGAAATGGACGCGTCGGGTCTACACGGAGAGGATCTTGCTGTGGGTCTGGCCCGGATGTTGCTCCAAAGTGTTCCTATGGGCTGATCTAACACAACCGGGTGGAGAGGCCCACTGGTCAAATCCCGTCCGTGCAAAGTCAAAGGGCTAGATCCGTGGTCAAACGCGACAGGTTAGGGCGGACGGGGCGCTGGGGTAGCAATGCCACCGAGCGCCGTCAGATCGGGCCCCTCATACATGCGGGGTGGTGTGGTGGCATGTACGAAGAGGCGGCACGCTGCCTCGGGTGTGGCCTCACGGACGGCGGCGATGACACGGTAGTAGACGCTCTTCGAAACGATGCCGCGTGAATATTATTAAATACCGGAGCGCGATAAAATCATGAGTTTTTACATGACGTGGGCACATGTGCTATAGGACCAATGGTAATTTTTCATAATTTTTCGTGATGGACAGGTATCTCAACACTTCCCCACGCTGATTGCTCTTCGCTGCCTCACGATCTGTGGCCGGGCGGCCTCCGGCCTAGCATACCGCCAAATCTTGCGTAGGGCGGCCTCTCACAAGTCCGGAAGTGTTGTGGCGGTTGCAATGCCCGACACGCTGCCTCCGGTGTGCCCCTCACGGACGGCGCCACGCCGCACCGGAGGGGGGAAACGGACGCGGCCGGGTCTACACGGAGTGGATGTACCTGTGGGTATGGCCCGGATGTTGCTCACTGGTGTACCTATGGGCAGAACTGACACAACCGGTGGAGAGGTCCACCGTCAAAGCTCGTCTGTGGGAAGTCAAAGGGCTAGATCTCGCTGTCAACCGCCTGTGGTTAGGGCGGACGGGGCCCCTGGGGGTAGTAATGCCACCAGAAAGGCCGCACCGCCCCTCATACATATAGGGTGGTGTGGTGGCATGTACGAAGAGGCGGCACGCGTCTCCGTGGTTCGGCCCCCTCATGGACGGCGTCGCCGCCGGCACATGGAGGGGGGAAACGTACGCGTCGGGTCTACACGGAGGGGATCTTGCTGTGGGTCCGCCCGGATGTTGCTCCAAAGTGTTCCTATGGGCTGACCTAACACAACCGGGTGGAGAGGCCCACCGTCAAATCCCGTCCGTGCAAAGTCAAAGCGGCTAGATCCGTGGTCAAACGCTACAGGTTAGGGCGGACGGGGCCCCTGGGGGTAGTAATGCCACCGAGCCGTCGATCGGGCCCTCATACATGCGGGGTGGTGTGGTGGCATGTCCGAAGAGGCGGCACGCGTCTCGGTGTGGCCTCACGGACGGCGATGACACGGTAGTAGACGCTCGCGAAACGATGATGCGTGAATATTATTAAATACCGGAGCGCGATTAAATCATGAGTTTTTACATGACGGGCACATGTGCTATAGGACCGATGGTAATTTTTCATAATTTTCGTGATGGAGAAGTATCTCAACACTTCCTCTCACGCGATTGCTCTTCGCTACTTCACGGCCGTGGGTCAAGGCGGCCTCCGGGGCCAGTGCATACCGTCAAATCTTAGCGAGGCGGCCTCTCACAAGTCCGGAAGTGTTGTGGCGGTTGCAAATGCCCGCACGCTGCCTTCGGGTGTGCCCCCCTCACGGACGGCGCCGCCGCCGGCACCTGGAGGGGGGAAACGGACGCGTCGGGTCTACACAGAGTGGATGTAGCTGTGGGTTTGGCCCGGATGTTGCTCCCGGGTGTCCCTATGGGCCGAACTGACACAACCGGGTGGAGAGGTCCACTGGTCAAAGCCCGTCCGTGGGAAGTCAAAGGGCTAGATCTCGTGGTCAACCGCCGAGGGTTAGGGCCGACGGGGCCCCGGGGTTAGCAATGCCACCGGAGCGCCGCACCGCCCTCATACATGCAGGGTGGTGTGGTGGCATGTCCGAAGAGGCGCACGCGCCTCCGGGTTCGCCTCACGGACGGCGCCGCCGCCGCCGCACCTTTGGAGGGGTGAAACGGACGCTGCCGGGTCTACACGGAGGGGATCTTGCCGTGGGTCCGCCCGGATGTTGCTCCAAAGTGTTCCTATGGGCTGACCTAGCACAACCAGGTGGAGAGGCCCACCGTCAAATCCCGTCCGCAAAGTCAAAGGGCTAGATCCGTGGTCAAACGCTACAGGTTAGGCGGGCGACGGGGCCCCTGGGGTAGCAATGCCACCGGAAAGGCCGTGATCGGGCCCTCATACATGCGGGTGGTGTGGTGGCATGTCCGAAGAGGCGGCTCGCGTCTCGGTGTGGCCCTCACGGACGGGCGATGACACGGTAGTAGACGCTTCTTCGAAACGATGCTGCGTGAATATTATTAAATACTCGGAGCGCCATTATATCATGAGTTTTTTACATGACGTGGGCACTGGTGCTATAGGACCGATGGTAATTTTTCATAATTTTTCGTGATGGAGAAGTATCTCAACACTTCCTCTACGCTGATTGCTCTTCGCTGCCTACGACCGTGGGTCGGCGGCTCCGGGGCCAGTATACCGCCAAATCTTGCGAGGCGGCCTCTCACAAGTCCGGAAGTGTTGTGGCGGTTGCAAATGCCCGCACGCTGCCTCCGGTGTGCTCACGGACGGCGCCGCCGCCGGCACCTGGAGGGGGGAAACGGACGCGCCAGGTCTACACGGAGGGGATGTAGCTCTGGATTTGGCCCGGATGTTGCTCCCGGTGTCCCTATTGGCCGAATCGACACAACCGGTGGAGAGGTCCACCGGTCAAAGCCCGTCTGGGAAGTCAAAGGGCTAGATCTCGTGGTCAACCGCCTGTGGTTAGGGCGGGACGGGGCCCCGGGGTAGTAATGCCACCGGAGCGTCGCACCGCCCCTCATACATGCAGGTGGTGTGGTGGCATGTCCGAAGAGGCGGCACGCGCCCGGGGTTCGCCCTCACGGACGCAGCGCCGCCGCACTCGGAGGGGGGGGAAACGGACGCTGGCCGGGTCTACACGGAGGGGATCTTTGCCGTGGGTCTGGCCCGATGTTGCTCCAAAGTGTTCCTATGGGCTGACCTAACACAACCGGGTGGAGAGGCCCATGGTCAAATCCCGTCTGCGGCAAAGTCAAAGGGCTAGATCCGTGGTCAAACGCTACAGGTTAGGCGGGGCCAGGGGCCCCTGGGGTAGTAATGCCACAGTGACCGTCAGATCGGGCCCTCATACATGCGGGGTGGTGTGGTGGCATGTACGAAGAGGCTACACACGTCTCGGTGTGGCCCCTCACGGACGGGCGATGACACGGTAGTAGACGCTTCATGCGGAAACGATGCTGCGTGAATATTATTAAATACTCGGAGCGCGATAAAATCATGAGTTTTTTACATGACGTGGGCACATGTGCTATGGGACGGATGGTAATTTTTCATAATTGTTCGTGATGGAGAAGTATCTGAACACTTCCCTCTACGCGGATTGCTCTTCGCTACGCTTTACATAACTCGTGGGCGGCCTCCGAAACTAACATACCGTCAAATCTTGCGTAGGCGGCCTCTCACAAGTCTGGAAGTGTTGTGGCGGTTGCAAATGCCCGGCACGCGTCTCCGGGGTGTGGCCCCCCCCCCCCCCACACGGACGGCGCCACCGCACCTGGAGAAACGGACGGCCGGGTCTACACGGAGTGGATGTAGCTGTGTGTTAGGTCAGCCCATAGGAACACTCGAGCAACATCCGGCCAGACCCACAGCAAGATCCCTCCGTAGACCCGACGCGTCTGCTACCCTCCAAAGCCGGGCGGCGGCGCCGTCTGCGGATGGGGGCACACTTTATTACGCCAGGCCGCCTCTTCGCACATGCCACCACACCACCTCCGCATGTATGAGGGCCCGGCAGCGACGCCTCCGGGCCAAGATTGCTACCTCCCAAAGGCTCTGGCCCCGCTTAACCTCCCGTAGCGCTTGACCACGCCGATCTAGCCCTTTGACTTTGCACGGACGGGCTTTGACCAAAGTGGACCTCCCCACCCGGTTGTGTTAGGTCAGCCCATAGGAACACTGGAGCGACATCCGGGCCAGACCACAAAGAAGATCCCTCCGTAGACCCGACAAGGCCCGCTTCTCCAAAGCCGGGCGGCCGGGCCGTCCGTGAGGGGGGGCACACCCCGGAGCCCCAAGACGAGCGTCTACGTATGCATGAACACTTTCACATATGCATCGGGACCCGTGCGATGTTTTGGT
Organism: Aegilops bicornis; assembly: GCA_021605145.1. Taxonomy (NCBI): domain Eukaryota; kingdom Viridiplantae; phylum Streptophyta; class Magnoliopsida; order Poales; family Poaceae; genus Aegilops; species Aegilops bicornis. Next base: position 832,077,285 of record CM038675.1, on the reverse strand, counting down.
GACATAGCTACACCCCGAATCCCCCCACCAACCAGAATTCCTTCCGTGTCGATCGTTTCTCCGTGACACGGGCGATAGCGACGCTCAGAACGGGGGCAATCGATATACCATCGGGTATGTTTTTGAGATAAGGCATAATTATCTCATACAAAAACAAAAACTAAAATAAAGTAAAAATAACAAAACAGAGTAAAAATAAAAAATAAAGTAAATACGATATGCCGACGGCTGGGTTGCCGCATATCTGCACACACGAGAGGTTGTCCCACGGATCGATGACGTGGCGTGGCACACGGATCGGTGACGTGGCGTAGGGGTTTATGCCGACGGCTTCGCCGTAGGCATACCTCTGCCACATATATGCCGACGGCCGCCGTTACCGCCCGTCGGCGTAGGATCAACGCCGTCAAATGTTCAGCGCTGACCGGGCAGGTGGGCCCCGGCTATGCCGACGGCCTGTCCTATGCCGACGGGCCCCGTAGGCGTACCACGGGCGGTCCCGACGGCCCCGTCGGCATAGATGAATGTATGTCGATGGCTTTTCTACGCCTACGGCCTTTCCTTGGCCGTCGGCATAGGTCCATAGATGCCGACGGGGGCCGTCGGCAACCCCAGTTTTTCTGGTAGTGTGACGTCTTCAAGGTTTCCGTGGCCAGTGTCGAATCGGGCCACGAGAATTTGGCTCCTCCGGTAGCACTAGGGGAGATGACGACGAGACCTCGCGGTGGCTTGGCGATTGCAAGCATTAGGTCCCGTTGTGGCCGAAGAGTCTGCTTTGTCTGGAGGTGGCCGGGAGCACACCCACGACCAAGCAGCCTCAACAAGGTATGAACACCAACACCCACCTACCGAATTAGCGTCACCTGTCGTGCTTGGTGAGGAAGAGGCTCCGTTAGTGGCTGATGACGTGGCCGCCGTCGAAGAAGCAATGCATGATGCCATCGACGAGGATGACGATGACCCTCTACAGTATCTCAATATCGGCGCCTCTGACGATGGAGGATTGATGGCTCGGAAGATGAGTACTCAGCGCTTGAGCATGATGAGTTGGTTCCTGAATTGCCGGAGGATGAACGTATTATAGGCTCACTTCCAAAGAGCAAAGAAGCCTATGAAAAGACCGAAGGAAAGGCAACAAATCTGCTTCTATGATCCAGCTGCCTCAGTAGCCTCGAGTTCAAGACCGTATACATATCCCCGGTGCGGCAAAATGTCATATCCGCGGTGATCCGATCCTACCTAAGGCAGCGGTAGAGGCCGTATACGGCGATCTAAGGAGACTTCATGACGATGTGCTACGGAGATAGAAAAGCCTGATCACCTCGAAAAATCCAGGATACCCGCTCTACGTGGTTAATGTGCCGCAGGAAAGGTTGTACGTCGACACATTCCCCGCGGAAAAGTTCTTCCTTCGATTCGATTACATCTTCGACATGTTTCACTTGAAAAAGCTGGATTTTACGTTTGTTCGCCTTTTTGCCTTGCACATGAACCACATCATCGTGGATTGAGCAGATACCTTATATCTGTGTCGCTGACCCGCATTTCATGCACGAGGGCTTCTTGGCAGTCTGCCCAAAGCACCATGAATACGCCGAGTAACTACATCGCCGATTTCATGGTCGCCGTAAGGACAAGGAGACGATTCTCGTGCCTTATCATCCCATGTAAGTCGTCCGCAGATATCCTTCCTTCGATTTCAATCATTCATTTGCACGCGCGGAGGCTAATTTGAGGTGTACTTATTTTGCGCAGCGACGGGCGCGTTGTCCTCATCATCCTTTACCCCCGATTATCCCACGCTCTTTACTTGGACTCGTCGATGAACATGAAGAAAAAGGATTACACCCACATCAAATCTGTTCTCGACAGTGCTATCTTTAGCTACGGCCTATGGGGTGGAGAGATCAAGACCTGGAAGACTAGGAATCATGCGCTACCGCCTTTCTCGGTCAGAAGACCAACTTCTGCATCCAAAGAACCGAGTGGTACTCTTAGTGATGGATTCTATGTCCTCCACCACATGCTGGAGTACAGACGGGATCAGCAGAACCTTCGCATGTCACCTAGATCCGACGATGCCCATATTCTGCAATGGGCAAAGAACCTTGAAGATATCCCGGATCATCGACTTCGAGCTGAGTTCTATCACATCCAGCGTGAACTTGCCCAAATCATCATGAAGGAGGTCGTCGAAAAATCGGGGATGTTCTACGAAGAAGGGCAAATGTCGCGGGTAGACGTCCGAACACGCATATTGGCTCAGCGTCTTGACCTAAAGCCTTTCAACTGCTCGGGAACTATCTCCCTGACTTGGATGGATGGCACGACATGTTTGAGTGATTGACGATATATGACAAAGTATCCGTTTAGTCCATACTTTCTCTATGACAGAAACTTTGAATTATGCACGACAAAACTTTATTTGTGATGTAATTAAACCGTCCTCCTCAACTAGCAAAGATCACTCTAGTTAGGGCATTTTGGGTACTATGAACTTTGTTATTTATGCTTATGAGATGTTGCTTCTATTTTTGCCAAGTCTATCTCTTTCTGTTGCTCAACTATATATGTCGATATTATCGACTCATGTGATGATGCAGGTATATAGATCATCGATGGCGAAGAAGTGCTACTCCAGGAGTATACGATGAGTGGTCGGAGTGTCAGGCCTAGGTGTACTGGTTTCCGAGCGATGGCTAGAGAGGGTTAGATAGCAGAGTCGAAGCAGAAAGTAGTTAGCTTAGGTTCACGCTAGTGCGGAAGAGTGATACGAACCGGTGCCTCAAGAAGTACTACATTATGTATGATGAGACATGCTATGTAACTTGTATAGCTATATCATGATTATTATGTGACAACATGATTTGTGTTGGATGATATGATGAGACTATTATGTGTATGATATGATGAGCATATTGCCAGTTTATGATATGATTAGAATACTATATAAAATCTGTACAAAAACATCATAAATACGTAGCAAAAAAAAGATATGTCAAAATATAATAGTAACGCTCTTTAGCGCTGAATAGGAAAACACTACTGCTAAGCCACTTAGCAGTAGCGCTGGTATGGACAGCGCTACTGCTAAGTAGCTATAGCAGTAGCACGGGCTGAAGCGCGCTACTGCTAAATATTAGTCGTAGCGCCGTATTAGTACGCGGGTAACCGCACTACTGATAGCCCTTAAACCCACGCTACTGACGGAAGAAGGTACGTACTCATACCGCTTTGCTCCAGGAGAAAATCGATCGTGGAGGCGATCGCATCTGAGGCCAACTCCACCGGCCGCCGCCGGTCCCTGCCTCTTCCGTTTGGCCACTCCGGCCACGCGAGGAGATGGGGACCATGGCGCTTCGACGCCGGCCTGTAGTTAGGGTTTGTCTAGTGTCTCCTTAGGGCGCCATTGGGGTGGTGGGAGCGACGCCCGGGCAAATAAGTCTGCCTTAACTCCAATCCCACACCGGCGGTGACCTTCATGTCGGCGTCTCGGAGTTGATGGCAACGTATGTTGTTCGGTCCTGTAGATCGGCAGCTTGGTCTTCTCGTCGTTCTTTAGATCTAGCGATGAATAAAAGTATTTCAGTTTCTTCTCCAATGCGGTGTTCTACACTGTGGTCGGTGAGGGATCTGGACGGAAGTGTGTCCAAGCGGGGATGGTGTGGCGGCGGCATCTTCCCCGTGGTGGACTTGTGTTCTGGGGCTTCGTCGTTGCGACGACGTTTTCTCCAACGTCGGAGTGGAGCCCGGGAGGTCGTCCAGGAGTACGCGCAGACTGCTGTTTGCGCATGTCACAGCTGGAAGATGGTGTATCCTGTGCTGGTTTTGTGGTTGGAGGCTGACAGTTCTGGTTTCTTCCTCCGACGTTGTAGTCGTGCGGGGATGTCGGTTCTGGAGCTTGATGGCGTGTTCGGGGACATGTTGCCCCGGTCTGATTCGTTCAACAATAATGGTTTTGCTTCTGGCAAACGACTTTGGAGGTCCGTAAAGCTGTTGATCAGCGATGGAGCCGCGTCGAGCTCGGGTGTAGAGGTGATCTGTCTTCCGTCCCTTTGGTGGTCGTTTCGGTGGTGTCGAAGGAGGGAGATAGGCGCTGATTTTTTGCATAGGTTTATTTTATCTTTTCAGGCATGTAAGGTCGTCGGTGTATACGTGCCTTGTAACTTGATTTCATTTTATAAACGGTATACGATTATCACGCAAAAGAAAACTCACACTACTGCTAGGCTTTTTCCTAGTAGTGTTGGGTGCCCTATGATGTTAATGGCTACCCACCATATGCTGTCGTGGGGATGATTGTAACCGCGGCAAGCCGTCCGACTCTATGTACTTGTATTGTATTGTATTGTACTTCCTCTGTCCCAAAATATAAGAATGTTTTTAACACTATACTAGTGTCAAAACTTTCTTATATTATGGAACAGAGGGAGTAGTTCTCTTCTTCTAATACATCGATGTGCAGTTTCAAAAAAAAAATACATCGATGTGCAAAAGCTTTTACGTGTTCGCAAAAAAGGAAAAAAAAACAGTGTATATATCTGTTAATTTTGGTACGGAGCTATAGAGCATCTGCTGGCTGCTCAAATGGCATCCATCACCGGTCCATTTTGGGAGCAACAATGGCAACAATTGCTAGCTCCTACATATACGCTCCATAGGATGGTCCCAACTCCCAAGCCATGGCGGCGAACCACGAGAACCATGGCAGCCTGCTCTTGGCCGCCGCCATCCTGCTGCTCCCTCTTTCCTCCTAGTGAAGCTCAGGCGGCGTCGCAAGAAGTATGGTGGCGTGCCACTGAACCCGCCTCCGGGGCCATGGCAGCTTCCGGTGATCGGCAGCATGCACCACCTCGTGGGCGCGCTCCCGCACCGCGCCATGCGCGACCTCGCCCTCCGGCACGGCCCGCTCATTCTGCTCCACATGGGCGAGCTCCCCGTCGTGGTGGCCTCGTCGGCGGCCGCGGCGAATGAGGTCATGAAGACCCACGACGCCGCCTTCGCCACGCGGCCGAGGACGAACATCATCGCCACGCTCAATGGGGACGGCGTCGGGATCGCCCTCGCGCCGTATGGCGACCACTGGCGCCGCGTCCGCAAGCTCTGCGCCACGGAGCTGCTCGAGCGCCGCGGGTCCGGTCGTTCCGGGGGACGCGCGAGGCCGAGACTGCCGCCCTCGTCGCGTCCGTGGACGCCGCGGCGTCTGCGTCGGCGTCCGGAGCCGTCGTGAACGTCAGCTCCCTCGTCGCCACGTACGTCGTCGACGCCGTGGTGCGCGTCATGGTCGGCGGCCGGATCGGGAACCGTGACGCCTTCCTTGCGTGCCGTGGTGAGGGATCTCTTCGGAGCCGGGAGCGAGTCCTCGGCGTCGACGCTGCAGTGGGCCATGGCGGAGCTGATGCGGAAACCAGCGGCGCTCCGGAGGGCGCAGGCAGAGGTGCGCGGCGCGCTCGCCGGGCAGAGCCGCGTCCGGGAGGAGGCCCTTGAGGAGCTTCCGTACCTGCGGCTGGTGATCAAGGAGACGCTGCGGGTGCACGCTACGGTGCCGCTGATGCTCCCGCGGGAGAGCCGCGAGGCCACCCGCGTCCTCGGGTACGACGTGCCCCAGGGCACCATGGTGCTGGACTGCTGGTCAACGCGTGGGCCATCGGCCGGGACCCGGCGACCTTTGGCGCGGACGCCGAGGAGTTCCGGCCGGAGAGGTTCGAGGAGGGGACCGCGGCGGCGCTGGACTTCAGGAGGACCGACTTCGAGCTCCTGCCGTTCGGTGCGGGGCGGAGGATGTGCCCCGGGATCACGTTCGGGCTCGCCGTCAAGCTCGCGCTGGCGAGCCTCCTCTTCCATTTCAGCTGGGAGCTCCCGGGCGGCACGGTGGAACTGGACATGGCGGAGACGTTCGGGGTAACGGCGAAGATGAAGAAGGACCTGTGGCTGCATGCTACCGTCGTCGTGCCACCTCTCTAATTAAATAAATTTGTACGTGGAGATTCACCCGCAAAAGATTAAAATTGTCGTACGTACGTGGAGATCGATCAACATGTGGATGTATGATCGGTCGTCTAGCTTGCGTCTGTGCAAAACTTTCTCAAAATTATGATGATTGTGGTAAATCATTTCAATTTTGCATACTGTGGAAAATTCTTAAAGTAGAGATAAATACACCAGTGGTCACTGAAATTGAGGTCAAAGCACGATACAGTCACTGAACTTCAGAATACGCTCAATACAGTCATGAAATACGAGTTACGATGATTATGCAGTCACTGGTTAATTGTAGAACTCTGTATTATGTCTACCTATGAAGCACCGATACGGCAGCACTGATACGGCGACACGGGTATGGCGATACGGGATACGGCAATTTCTAAAAACAGCAATACGAGTATATATAAATAATAATACTAGAATGACATGTAATAAAAGCAAACATAATAAAATGTGTGAGATGAGACCAAAATATTATAGGCAGTAGGCACATTAGCAAGTTGTAGGCATCAGTCAAGTAGAAATTATTGCTATTTCAACATGGTATCTATGATGGGAAAGACGGAAGTTAGTGCACAAGGAGATAACTCAGAATGCACTTCAGATTTCAATGGGGATTCTAGCCCTTACATCAAACTTCGTAAATGCATCATCCCGCAAGGCTACTATGAAAAAGGGGGGTTGGTCATGTCCTCATAGGGGTTTTGTGAAACTTAACGTTGACGCTTCTTTTGACCATGACCTACTTAGGGGCACGATGGAGGCGTTTTTGAGAGATGAAAAAGGTAGGTTTATCGCGGGAGGAATCGGGAAGATTGACTATTGCGAAGATGTGTTGATGGCGGAAGCCTCAGCTCTTAAATTTGGTATAACATTGGCGCAAAGGGCGGGATGTAATCGCCTTATTATTAACTCGGACAACCTGGAGGTGATTGATACCATGAAGAACGGAGGACAGTCGGTGGGTGCGGCGGCGGCAATTTTCGATGATTGTTTTCATTATGCTTGTGACTTCGTTGCTACTAGATTCAACACTGCAACAGAGAAGTAAATAAAGTAGCTCATAAGCTTGCAAGTTTAGCTAGATTTTCGTTGATTTCTGATTGGTTTGAGGAACCTGTAAATGAAATTGTAATGACCCTCACAAACAATGTACTTGCTATCTCTAATGAATAAAGTTTTCGCTTATCTCAAAAAAAAAAGTATATCTGCATACAGTAATTAACCTACCTTAGGAAACACGACATGTTTCTATAGCTATAGATACTACATGCAGGCTGGCTGCTTGTACTTTGAGAGCCTCACTACTGAAAGATTTTATTGGCTACAGAGAAGACTTAAGGAGGTTAGCATTTTGGCACAATTCTTCAGGTGTTCTCTGTCAGCAATTCATGCTTCTTTTCTTTGCGAGCCAGCGAGCACGACAGAGTTAACACATTAGCGTATGGCTAATCATTAGCAAAGCAGTAAGATTAGCAAGCAACTACAATCCCTACAATGTACAACCTACTGAATCAAGTAATCTACAACTACAAGCTGCCAACCTACTGAATCAACTACCGGCGGGTTGGGAGTTGACAGGTCAGGGAGCCGACTCCAGCCGGCGGAGGCGACGACTCCAGGCGGCGAGCGACTCCAGCCGGCCGCGGCTCGCTTGTGCCATTGTGCGCCTCTCCCTGCCGTGCGCGTGTGAAGCGAACAGAGTGAAAGGAGTACACGAGTTAGGGTTAATATATTGGGCTTGTACTAGGCCGACCGTATCCCAGCCGTGTCGTGAACGGTGAACAGCACGTATCGGCGTTTTTTCCATCTTTTGTAATCGAAAAACACGATACTCCGGTGAACAATTTTAGTAGAAGCAACTAGTAATTATCAACGAGATTCGATCAATATACGACTCGTCCCCCTATACCGAATCCTGGCTCCGTCATTGGTATCGGCGTACGGCAACGTACAGGACGGCGATACACAGGTTTTGCACGTATCGATGCTTCGTAGATGTCTACATGGACTTGGTTGACTAGTCAAATAGCTTTTTTTGGGCATCCAGTGAAGGTCCCATCTATCAGCTGTCGAAATAAACAAATAAAAGCAAAACTAAAGCGCGCGGTCGCGCACCGCATGGGCTAACCACTTAAAACAATACGTCTAGGTGCTAGAACTTGTATTACTTCACCCATGCATGCACCCACGGACTCACAACGCATGCATCCACACACATACTCGGATGCATGTGTTGCAACGCACCTACACGTCCATCGGGTAGCTAACCAAGTCACCCTGGTCTTCAGGAGCTGCCGCCCGCTTGTGCACTTCGTGAGCACGTCCCAGCCGCATGCATCGCTGGGCCTGGCTAGTGGCTACGTGCCGTATATAAGGCGACGTAGCTGCATGGAGGCGTGCAGCTACATTACTTAGCTGCGTAATCTCCTGCATGGAGGCATGCATCACCCTAGTCTCCAAAACTGTATATAAGCATATTGTGATGATGAATACAATCTGGGCGAGAGTTGCATTACTTAGCTGGTGTGCGCCATCTAAGGCAACGCCCGGTTCGTCGTGCCGCGGCCGAGCTTGCCCACGACGCCGTCCTGCGACATCTCCTGCAGCATGTCTTTGTCGTTGTTTGCTCGACGACCGGCCGGAGACGAAGGCAATCGTGCGGTGGCGCGGTCCCAGACTTAGAGCACTGCATGAGACGGAGCTAGGGCCATCGTAACAAGGTGACGAGGTTCTTGAAGGGGCTGATCCGGCAAGTGATCAAGAGCGACTCGAGCAAGACTCCATGCATGAGCGCGTCAACATCAAACTTGTCAAGCCGAAGCGCGTTGGCCGTAGCAGGCAGTGAGCGTGATAAAAGAAACTTTTACACCGACGGATTATGCCAAAACGGAGCATAGCAGCTCTTTTTTAATCTGAGGTGTATATACTATTGAAACTGATCCTCGGTATGGTCACAGAAAACGAGGGCGTGCTGGTTGGCTTAGTGCGTGAGGTTTACTACCCTGTGCTCTCAGATTCGAATCACACTCTCGTAGTAATTTTTTCCTTCAATTTTTCTCTTATAGCCATTGACAGGTGGGACCCCATAGAGTAGGGAGACTATTTTGACTGGTCAACTAGACAAAATATGGAGCTCTACGATGAGCCAGTGACCGTATAATCACTACAACTCGTATTTAATAATCGTATTGAACGTATTATGAAGTTCAGTGACCGTAGTGTGCTTTGATCTTAACTTTAGTGACCATGAGTGTATTTATCTCCTTAAAGTAACACAAGTTCACAAATTACAAGTTAAAAAAGTAACTACAATTTTCAGTGTGCATGTATATATGAAGGAACCGCTTCCCTAATAACAAACCTCTAATTAACTCCCACGCAATGCGCACAAACTGAGCCCGACCCTCTCCGGCAATCCCGTCAACGTTCATGACAATGCACGTGCTCGGAAAATGCCAGCCCAGCAACTATCCGTGACCGCACACCGACGGCGCATGGGGCCTGAAAAATGCCGACCCAGCACACATCGACCACTCACCTCCCCATCGATACTATACCCCACCCTCCCAAATAAGTCACGTCTCATTGCCCCACTAAGAGCATCTCCAGCTGTTCGGCCCCCAGGGCGGCGAAAAAAGGCCGCCTGGAGGTGAACCGGCGCAAGTTTGGCGTTTGGGGTGACTCGGTCCTCAGTCGTCGCCCACAAGGTTGCCCTGAGTTCGGCCGGACCAGGCGAAGGAAGCGCAGGGAGGGGCGGGCACACTCGTTGATGACGAGGGCGCCACTGCGGGTGCGGCGCCGCTGCGGCGTCTTCTCCGGCTCCGGCTTGACGTGGCGGAGAGCCGACGAGCCGGACCCCGACGACGAGGACGTCGGCTCCATTCGCCGCAGCGTCCAGGAACTGCCGCGGCGGCGAGAGAAGGATGGCCGCGTCGGGTACTCGAGGCGCCGCACGTTGCCAGTCAGGCTGGCCAATGCCGTCTCCCCACAAATCGGTCATGAGCGATGGCGGCAACACGTCCAGCAGGTGGAGACAACAGCCATGTCTGTGGAGCTCGACAGCCCCCTCCGACGGCGGCGCCGCCGCACTGGAGTGGAAACGGACGTGTCGGGTCTACACGGAGTGGATATAGCTGTGGTTTTGGCCCGATGTTGCTCCCGGGTGTCCCTATGGGCCGAATCGGCACAACCGGGTGGAAAGGTCCACCGTCAAAGCCCGTCCGTGGGAAGTCAAAGGGCTAGATCTCGTGGTCAACCGCTCCGAGGTTAGGCGGGGAATGAGGCCCTGGGGTAGTAATGCCACCGGAGCGTCGCACCGCCCCTCATACATGCAGGTGGTGTGGTGGCATGTCCGAAGAGGCGGCACGCTGCGTCTCGGGTTCGCCCTCACGGACGGCGCCGCCGCACCGGAGGGGGAAACGCAGACGCGTCGGGTCTACGGAGGGATCTTGCTGTGGGTCCGCCCGGATGTTGCTCCAAAGTGTTCCTATGGGCTGACCTAACACAACCGGGTGGAGAGGCCCACCGTCAAATCCCGTCTGCAAAGTCAAAGGGCTAGATCCGGTGGTCAAACGCTTCTGAGGTTAGGCGGACGGGGCCCCTGGGGTAGTAATGCCACCGAGCGTCGATCGGGCCCTCATACATGCGGGGTGGTGTGGTGGCATGTCCAAAGAGGCGGCTCGCGTCTCGGGGTGTAGCCCCCCTCACGGACGGGCGATGACACGGTAGTAGACGTTCTTGAAAGCGATGCCGCGTGAATATTATTAAATACCGGAGCGCGATAAAATCATGAGTTTTTTACATGACGTGGGCACATGTGCTATAGGACCGATGGTAATTTTTCATAATTTTTCGTGATGGAGAGGTATCTCAACACTTCCCTCTACGCGGATTGCTCTTCGCGCGTCTACGACTGTGGCCGGCGGCCTCCGGAGGCTAGCATACCGTCAAATCTTGCGTAGGCGGCCTCTCACAAGTCTGGAAGTGTTGTGGCGGTTGCAAATGCCCGGCACGCGTCTCCGGGGTGTGCCCCCCCCCCCCCCTCACGGACGGCGCCGCCGCCGGCCCCGGGCGGGGGGAAACGGACGCGTCGGGTCTACACGGAGTGGATGTAGCTGTGGGTTTGGCCCGGATGTTGCTCCCGGGTGTCCCTATGGGCCGAACTGACACAACCGGGTGGAAAGGTCCACTGGTCAAAGCCCGTCCGTGGGAAGTCAAAGGGGTAGATCTCGTGGTCAACCGCCTGTGGTTAGGCGGGACGGGGCCCTGGGGTAGTAATGCCACCGAGCGCCGCACCGCCCCTCATACATGCAGGGTGGTGTGGTGGCATGTTGAAGAGGCGGCACGCGTCTCGGGTTCGCCCTCACGGACGGTGCCGCCGCCGCACTGAGGGGGGAAACGGACGCTGTCGGGTCTACACGGAGGGGATCTTGGCCGTGGGTCCGCCCGGATGTTGCTCTGAAGTGTTCCTATGGGCTGACCTAACACAACCGGGTGGAGAGGCCCACGGTCAAATCCCGTCGTGCAAAGTCAAAGGGCTAGATCCGGTGGTCAAAGCGCTACTGAGGGTTAAGCGGGGCCAGGGGGCCACAGGGGTAGCAATGCCACCGGAGCGTCGCTTCGGGCCCTCATACATGGGGGGTGGTGTGGTTGCATGTCCGTAGAGGCGGCTCGCGTCTCCGGGGTGTGGACCCCCTCTCGGAAGGCGATGTCACGGTAGTAGAGTTTCTGCGGAAACGATGCTGCGTGAATATTATTAAATACTCGGAGCGCGATAAAATCATGAGTTCTTTACATGACGTGGGCACATGTGCTATAGGACCGATGGTAATTTTTCATAATTTTTCGTGATGGAGAAGTATCTGAACACTTCCCTCTACGCGGATTGCTCTACGCGTCTCACGACCGTGGCCGCGGCCTCCGGGCTAACATACCGTCAAATCTTGCGTGGCGGCCTCTCAAGTCCGGAAGTGTTGTGGCGGTTGCAAATGCCCGCACGCGTCTCCAGTGTGCCCCCTCACGCAGACGGCGCGCCCGCCGCACCGGAGGGAAGCAGACGCGTCGGGTCTACGGAGTGGATATAGCTGTAGGTTAGGCCCGGATGTTGCTCCTGGGTGTCCCTATGGGCGGAATCGACACAACCGGGTGGAGAGGTCCACCGTCAAAGCCCGTCCGTGGGAAGTCAAAGGGCTAGATCTCGTGGTCAACCGCTCGAGGAGTTAGGCGGGGCCAGGGCCACAGGGGGTAGCAATGCCACGGGCGTCGCACCGGCCCCTCATACATGCAGGGTGGTGTGGTGGCCTGTCCGGAGAGGCGGCACGCGTCTCGGGTTCGCCTCACGGACGGCGCCCGCCCAGCCCGGCACTGGAGGGTGAAAGCAGACGCGTCGGGTCTACACGGAGGGGATCTTGCTGTGGGTCCGCCCGGATGTTGCTCCAAAGTGTTCCTATGGGCTGACCTAACACAACCGGGTGGAGAGGCCCACTGGTCAAATCCCGCCCCTGCAAAGTCAAAGGGCTAGATCCGGTGGTCAAACGCTACAGGGTTAGGCGGGACAGTGGCCCTGGGGGTAGCAATGCCACCGGAGCGTCGCATCGGGCCCTCATACATGTGGGGTGGTGTGGTAGCATGTACGAAGAGGCGGCACGCGTCTCCGGGGTGTGGCCCCCCTAACGGGCGGCGATGACACGGTAGTAGACGTTCTGCGGAAACGATGCGGCGTGAATATTATTAAATACTCGGAGCGCGATAAAATCATGAGTTTTTAACATGACGTGGGCACATGTGCTATAGGACCGATGGTAATTTTTCATAAATTTTCGTGATGGAGAAGTATTTGAACACTTCCCTCTACGCGGATTGCTCTTCGCGTCTCTGACCGTAGGTTCGGCCTCACTCCGACGGCGCCGCCGCACCGGAGGGGGAAATGGATGAGTCGGGTCTACACGGAGAGGATCTTGCTGTGGGTCTGGCCCGGATGTTGCTCCAAAGTGTTCCTATGGGCTGATCTAACACAACCGGGTGGAGAGGCCCACTGGTCAAATCCCGTCCGTGCAAAGTCAAAGGGCTAGATCCGGTGGTCAAAAGGCTACAGGGTTAGGTGTGGTGTGGTGGCATGTACGAAGAGGCGACACACGTCTCCGGGGTGTGGCCCCCCTCACGGACGGCGATGACACGGTAGTAGACGTTCTGCGGAAACGATGCTGCGTGAATATTATTAAATACTCGGAGCGCGATAAAATCATGAGTTTTTTACATGACGTGGGCACGTGTGCTATGGGACGGATGGTAATTTTTCATAATTGTTCGTGATGGAGAAGTATCTGAACACTTCCCTCTACGCGGATTGCTCTTCGCTGCGTCTCGATCGCGTGGCCGCGGCCTCCGGGCTAGCATACCGTCAAATCTTGCGTGGCGGCCTCTCACAAGTCTGGAAGTGTTGTGGCGGTTGCAAATGCCCGACGCTGCCTCCGGTGTGCCCCCTCACGGACGGCGCCGCCGCCGCACCGGAGGGGGAAAGCAGACGCGTCCGGGTCTACACGGAGTGGATGTAGCTGTGGGTTTGGCCCGGATGTTGCTCCCGGTGTCCCTATGGGCCGAATCGACACAACCGGTGGAGAGGTCCACCGTCAAAGCTCGTCCGTGGGAAGTCAAAGGGCTAGATCTCGTGGTCAACCGCTCCGGGGTTAGGGCGGACGGGGCCACAGGGGTAGTAATGCCACCAGAAGGCCGCACCGCCCCTCATACATGTAGGGTGCTTTGGTGGCATGTCTGAAGAGGCGGCACGCAGCGTCTCCGTGGTTCGCCTCATGGGCCAGCGTCGCCGCCGCACATGGAGGGGGGGAAAGCGACGTCCGGGTCTACACGGAGGGGATCTTGCTGTGGAGTCCGCCCGGATGTTGCTCCAAAGTGTTCCTATGGGCTGACCTAACACAACCGGGTGGAGAGGCCTTGGTCAAATCCCGTCCGTGCAAAGTCAAAGGGCTAGATCCGGTGGTCAAACGCCATGAGGTTAGGCGGGGCCAGGGGCCCTGGGGTAGCAATGCCACCGAGCGTCGCATCGGGCCCTCATACATGCGGGGTGGTGTGGTGGCATGTCCGAAGAGGCGCACGCGTCTCCGGGTGTGGCCCTCACGGACGGCGATGACACGGTAGTAGACGCTCATGGAAACGATGATGCGTGAATATTATTAAATACTCGGAGCGCCGATTAAATCATGAGTTTTACATGACGTGGGCACATGTGCTATAGGACCGATGGTAATTTTTCATAATTTTTCGTGATGGAGAAGTATCTCAACACTTCCCTCTACGCGGATTGCTCTTCGCGTCTCGACCGGTGGCGGCCTCCGAGGCCAGTATACCGTCAAATCTACGAGGCGGCCTCTCACAAGTCTGGAAGTGTTGTGGCGGTTGCAAATGCCCGCACGCAGCGTCTGGTGTGCCCCCCCGACGGACGGCGCCGCCCGCCGGCACACAGCGAGGAAAGCAGACGCGTCGGGTCTACACGGAGTGGATGTAGCTGTGGGTTTGGCCCGGATGTTGCTCCGGGTGTCCCTATGGGCGGCCCGACACAACCGGGTGGAGAGGTCCACCGTCAAAGCCCGTCCGTGGGAAGTCAAAGGCTAGATCTCGTGGTCAACCGCCGAGGGTTAGGCTGGGCCACGGGCCACAGGGGTTAGCAATGCCATCGAGCATCGCACCGCCCCTCATACATGCAGGGTGGTGTGGTGGCATGTCCGAAGAGGCGGCACGCGTCTCGGGGTTCGCCTCACGGACGGCGCCGCCCGCACCGGAGGGGGGGAAAGCAGACGCGTCGGGTCTACACGGAGGGGATCTTGCTGTGGGTCTGGCCCGGATGTTGCTCCAAAGTGTTCCTATGGGCTGACCTAGCACAACCAGGTGGAGAGGCCCACTGGTCAAATCCCGTCCGTGCAAAGTCAAAGGGCTAGATCTTGTGGTCAAACGCTACAGGGTTAGGCGGGACGGGGGCCCTGGGGGGTAGCAATGCCACCGGAGCGTCGCATCGGGCCCTCATACATGCGGGGTGGTGTGGTGGCATGTCCGAAGAGGCGGCTCGCGTCTCCGGGGTGTGGCCCCCCTCACGGACGGCGATGACACGGTAGTAGACGTTCTTCGGAAACGATGCTGCGTGAATATTATTAAATACTCGGAGCGCGATAAAATCATGAGTTCTTTACATGACGTGGGCACATGTGCTATAGGACCGATGGTAATTTTTCATAATTTTTCGTGATGGAGAAGTATCTGAACACTTCCCTCACGCTGATTGCTCTTCGCGTCTCTGACTGTGGCCGGCGGCCTCCGGGCCAGTATACCGCCAAATCTTGCGTGGCGGCCTCTCACAAGTCTGGAAGTGTTGTGGCGGTTGCAAATGCCCGCACGCGTCTCCGGTGTGCCCCCCCTCACGCAGACGGCGCCGCCGCACCGGAGGGGGGAAACGGACGCTGTCCGGGTCTACACGGAGTGGATGTAGCTGTGGGTTTGGCCCGGATGTTGCTCCCGGGTGTCCCTATTGGCCGAACTGACACAACCGGGTGGAGAGGTCCACTGGTCAAAGCCCGTCCGTGGGAAGTCAAAGGGCTAGATCTCGTGGTCAACCGCCTGTGGTTAGGCGGACGGGGCCCTGGGGTAGCAATGCCACCGGAGGCGTCGCACCGCCCCTCATACATGCAGGGTGGTGTGGTGGCATGTCCGAAGAGGCGGCACGCGCCTCGAGGTTCGCCCTCACGGACGGCGCCACTACCGCACCGGAGGGAAGCAGACGCGTCGGGTCTACGGAGGGGATCTTCTTTGTGGGTCCGCCCGGATGTTGCTCCAAAGTGTTCCTATGGGCTGACCTAACACAACCGGGTGGAGAGGCCCATGGTCAAATCCCGTCTGCAAAGTCAAAGGGCTAGATCCGTGGTCAAACGCTTCTGAGGTTAGGCGGGACGGGGGCCCTGGGGGGTAGCAATGCCACAGGACCGTCGCATAGGGCCCTCATACATGCGGGGTGGTGTGGTGGCATGTACGAAGAGGCGACACGCGTCTCCGGGGTGTGGCCCCCCTCACGGACGGCGATGACACGGTAGTAGACGTTCTGCGGAAACGATGCTGCGTGAATATTATTAAATACTAGGAGCGCGATAAAATCATGAGTTTTTTACATGACGTGGGCACATGTGCTATGGGACGGATGGTAATTTTTCATAATTGTTCGTGATGGAGAAGTATCTGAACACTTCCCTCTACGTGGATTGCCCTTCGCGCGTCTCTGTTGTGGCCGCGGCCTCCGGGCTAGCATACCGTCAAATCTTGCGTGGCGGCCTCTCTGAAGTCCGGAAGTGTTGTGGCGGTTGCAAATGCCGGCACGCGTCTCGAGTGTGCCCCCTCCGCAGACGGCGCCGCCCTTGCCGGCACCTGGAGAAGCAGACGCGTCGGGTCTACGGAGTGGATGTAGCTGTGTGTTAGGTCAGCCCATAGGAACACTCTGGAGCAACATCCGGCCAGACCCACGAAGATCCCCTCCGTAGACCCGACGCGTCTGCTACCCCTCCAGTGTGCCGGGCGGGCGGCGCCGTGATGGGGGGCACACCCCGGACACGCGTGCCGCCTCTTCAGACATGCCACCACACCACCCCGCATGTATGAGGGCCCGGTGCGACGCTCCGGCGGCATTGCTACCTCCCAGTGCCCCCGTCCCGCCTAACCCTGTAGCATTTGACCACGCGATCTAGCCCTTTGACTTTGCACGGACGGGCTTTGACCAGTGGACCTCCCCACCCGGTTGTGTTAGGTCAGCCCATAGGAACACTCTGGAGCAACATCCGGGCCAGACCCACAGCAAGATCCCCTCCGTAGACCCGACGTCTGCTTTCCCCTTCTCCAGCCGGGCGGCGCCGTCCGTGAGGGCACACCGAGCCCCAAGACGGGCGTCTACGCATGCATGAACACTTTCACATATGCATCGGGACCCGTGCGATGTTTTGGTGACATAGCTACACCCCGAATCCCCCCACCAACCAGAATTCCTTCCGTGTCGATCGTTTCCCCCCTCCGTGACACGGCGATAGCGACGTTCGTTAATAACGGGGGCAATCGATATACCATCGGTATGTTTTTTGAGATAAGGCATAATTATCTCATACAAAAACAAAAACTAAAATAAAGTAAAAATAACAAAACAGAGTAAAAATAAAAAAATAAAGTAAAATACGCATATGCCGACGGCTAGGCCGTCGGCATATCTGTGCACACACAGAGGTTGTCCCACGGATCGATGACGTGGCGTGGCACACGGATCGGTGACGTGGCAGAGGGGCCTATGCCGGCGGCCGCCGTAGGCATACCTCTGCCACATATATGCCGACGGCCGCCGTTACCGCCCGTCGGCGTAGGATCAACGCCGTCAAATGTTCAGCGTTGACCGGGCAGGTGGGCCCCGGCTATGCCGACGGCCTGTCCTATGCCGACGGGCCCCGTAGGCGTACCACGGGCGGTCCCGACGGCCCCGTCGGCATAGATGAATGTATGCCGATGGCTTTTCTACGCCTACGGCCTTTCCTTGGCCGTCGGCATAGGTCCATAGATGCCGACGGGGGCCGTCGGCAACCCCAGTTTTTCTGGTAGTGTGACGTCTTCAAGGTTTCCGTGGCCAGTGTCGAATCGGGCCACGAGAATTTGGCTCCTCCGGTAGCACTAGGGGAGATGACGTGAGACCTCGCGGTGGCTTGGCGATTGCAAGCATTAGGTCCCGTTGTGGCCGAAGAGTCTGCTTTGTCTGGAGGTGGCTGGGAGCACACCCATGACCAAGCAGCCTCAACAAGGTATGAACACCAACACCCACCTACCGAATTAGCGTCACCTGTCGTGCTTGGTGAGGAAGAGGCTCCGTTAGTGGCTGATGACGTGGCCGCCGTCGAAGAAGCAATGCATGATGCCATCGACGAGGATGACGATGACCCTCTACAGTATCTCAATATCGGCGCCTCTGACGATGGAGGATTGATGGCTCAGCAGTATGAGTACTCAGCGTTTGAGCATGATGAGTTGGTTCCTAATTGCGGAGGATGAACGTATTATAGGCTCACTTCCGGTAGCAAAGAAGCCTATGAAAGACCGAAGGAAAGGCAACAAATCTGCTTCTATGATCCAGCTGCCTCAGTAGCCTCGAGTTCAAGACCGTATACATATCCCCGGTGCGGCAAAATGTCATATCCGCGGTGATCCGATCCTACCTAAGGCAGCGGTAGAGGCCGTGATCTGGCGATCTAAGGAGACTTCATGACGATGTGCTACGGAGATAGAAAAGCCTGATCACCTCGAAAAATCCAGGATACCCGCTCTACGTGGTTAATGTGCCGCAGGAAAGGTTGTACGTCGACACATTCCCCGCGGAAAAGTTCTTCCTTCGATTCGATTACATCTTCGACATGTTTCACTTGAAAAAGCTGGATTTTACGTTTGTCCGCCTTTTTTCCTTGCACATGAACCACATCATCAGGATTGAGCAGATACCTTATATCTGTGTCGCTGACCCGTACTTCATGCACGAGGGCTTCTTGGCAGTCTGCCCAAAGCACCATGAATACGCGAGTAACTACATCGCCGATTTCATGGTCGCCAATAAGGACAAGGAGACGATGCGCGTGCCTTATCATCCCATGTAAGTCCTCCGCAGATATCTTTCCTTCGATTTCAATCATTCATTTGCACGAGAGGAGGCTAATTTGAGGTGTACTTATTTTGCGGAGCGACGGGCGCGTTGTCCTCATCATCCTTTACCCCCGATTCTCCCACGCTCTTTACTTGGACTCGTCGAAGAACATGACAAAAAAGGATTACACCCAAATCAAGTCTGTTCTCGACAGTGCTATCTTTAGCTACTGCCTATGGGGTGGAGAGATCATGACCAGTAAGACAAGGAACTATGCGCCGCCTTGACGTAAGACCAACTTCGCTGCATCCAGCAACCGAGTGGTACTCTTAGTGATGGATTCTATGTCCTCCACCACATCTTTGGAGTACAGACGGGATCAACAGAACCTTCGCATGTCACCTAGATCCGACGATGCCCATATTCTGCAATGGGCAAAGAACCTTGAAGATATCCCGGATCATCGACTTCGAGCTGAGTTCTATCACATCCAGCGTGAACTTGCCCAAATCATCATGAAGGAGGTCGTCGAAAAATCGGGGATGTTCTACGAAGAAGGGCAAATGTCGCGGGTAGACGTCCGAACACGCATATTGGCTCAGCGTCTTGACCTAAAGCCTTTCACTGCGCTCGGGAACTATCTCCCTGACTTGGATGGATGGCACGACATGTTTGAGTGATTGACGATATATGACAAAGTATCCGTTTAGTCCATACTTTCTCTATGATGTAAACTTTGAATTATGCACGACAAAACTTTATTTGTGATGTAATTAAACCGTCCTCCTCAACTAGCAAAGATCACTCTAGTTAGGGCATTTTGGGTACTATGAACTTTGTTATTTATGCTTATGAGATGTTGCTTCTATTTTGCCAAGTCTATCTCTTTTACATTGCTCAACTATATATGTCGCATATTATCGACTCATGTGATGATGCGGTATATAGATCATCGATGGCGAAGAAGTGCTACTCCGAGAGTATACGATGAGTGGTGAGTGTCGAGCCTAGGTGTCTTTGGTGTCCGGTGTGCCCCCATCACGGACGGCGCCGCCCGCACCGGAGAAGCAGACGCGTCGGGTCTACACGGAGGGATCTTCTTTGTGGGTCCGCCCGGATGTTGCTGAAGTGTTCCTATGGGCTGACCCTAACACAACCGGGTGGAGAGGCCCACCGTCAAATCCCGTCCGTGCAAAGTCAAAGGGCTAGATCCGGTGGTCAAACGCTTCTGAGGTTAGGCGGGGCCAGGGGCCCTGGGGGGTAGCAATGCCACCGGAGCGTCGCATCGGGCCCTCATACATGCGGGGTGGTATGGTGGCATGTCCGAAGAGGCGGCTCGCGTCTCCGGGGTGTGGCCCCCCTCACGGACGGCGATGGCACGGTAGTAGACGTTCTTCGGAAACGATGCTGCGTGAATATTATTAAATACTCGGAGCGATAAAATCATGAGTTCTTTACATGACGTGGGCACATGTGCTATAGGACCGATGGTAATTTTCATAATTTTTCGTGATGGAGAAGTATCTGAACACTTCCCTCTCGCGGATTGCTCTCTGGCGTCTCGGCTGTGGCGGCGGCCTCAGGGCCAACATACCGTCAAATCTTGCGTGGCGGCCTCTCACAAGTCCGGAAGTGTTGTGGCGGTTGCAAATGCCCGCACGCGTCTCCAGTGTGCCCCCCTCACGCAGACGGCGCCGCCCGCACTTTGGAGGAAGCAGACGCGTCGGGTCTACACGGAGTGGATATAGCTGTGGGTTAGGCCGGATGTTGCTCTGGGTGTCCCTATGGGCCGAATCGACACAACCGGGTGGAGAGGTCCACCGTCAAAGCCCGTCCGTGGGAAGTCAAGGGCTAGATCTCGTGGTCAACCGCTCAGGAGTTAGGCGGAGACGGGCCCTAGGGGGAAGCAATGCCACCGGAGCGTCGCACCGGCCCCTCATACATGCAGGGTGGTGTGGTGGCATGTCCGAAGAGGCGGCACACGTCTCCGTGGTTCGGCCCCCTCACGGACGGGCGCCACGCCGCACTGGAGAAATGGACGCGTCGGGTCTACGGAGAGGATCTTGCTGTGGGTCTGGCCGGATGTTGCTCCAAAGTGTTCCTATGGGCTGATCTAACACAACCGGGTGGAGAGGCCCACCGGTCAAATCCGTCCGTGCAAAGTCAAAGGGCTAGATCCGGTGGTCAAAAGGCTACGAGGTTAGGCGGACGGGGCCACTGGGGTAGCAATGCCACCGGAGCGTCGCATCGGGCCCTCATACATGCGGGGTGGTGTGGTGGCATGTCCGAAGAGGCGGCTCGCGTCTCCGGGGTGTGGCCCCCCTCACGGACGGCGATGACACGGTAGTAGACGTTCTTCGGAAACGATGCTGCGTGAATATTATTAAATACTCGGAGCGCGATAAAATCATGAGTTTTTTACATGACGTGGGCACATGTGCTATAGGACCGATGGTAATTTTTCATAATTTTTCGTGATGGAGAGGTATCTCAACACTTCCCTCTACGCGGATTGCTCTTCGCGCGTCTACGACTGTGGCCGGCAGCCTCCCGGGGCTAGCATGCCGTCAAATCTTGCGTAGGCGGCCTCTCACAAGTCTCGAAGTGTTGTGGCGGTTGCAAATGCCCGGCACGCGTCTCCGGGGTGTGGCCCCCCTCACGGACGGGCGCCGCCACCGGCACTGGAGAAGCAGACGCGTCGGGTCTACACGGAGTGGATATAGCTGTGGGTTTGGCCCGGATGTTGCTCCCGGGTGTCCCTATGGGCCGAACTGACACAACCGGGTGGAGAGGTCCACTGGTCAAAGCCCGTCCGTGGGAGTCAAAGGGCTAGATCTCGTGGTCAACCGCTCTAGGGTTAGGCGGGGCGGGGGCCCTGGGGGGTAGCAATGCCACCGGAGCGTCGCACCGGCCCCTCATACATGCAGGGTGGTGTGGTGGCATGTCCGAAGAGGCGTCACGCAGCGTCTCGAGTTGACCCCCCTCACAGACGGCGCCCGCCGCCCGGCACTTTGGAGAAGCAGATAGCGTCGGGTCTACCGGAGGGATCTTGCCGTGGGTCCGCCCGGATGTTGCTCCAAAGTGTTCCTATGGGCTGACCTACCACAACCGGGTGGAGAGGCCCACGCGTCCAATCCCGTCCGGGCAAAGTCAAAGGGCTAGATCCGGTGGTCAAACGCTTCTGAGGTTAGGCGGGGCCAGGGGCCCAGGGGGTAGCAATGCCACCGGGCGTCGCATCGGGCCCTCATACATGCGGGGTGGTGTGGTGGCATGTCACGAAGAAGCGGCTCGCGTCTCCGGTGTGGCCCCCCTCACGGACGGCGATGGCACGGTAGTAGACGTTCTTCGGAAACGATGCTGCGTGAATATTATTAAATACTCGGAGCGCGATAAAATCATGAGTTCTTTACATGACGTGGGCACATGTGCTATAGGACCGATGGTAATTTTTCATAATTTTTCGTTGATGGAGAAGTATCTGAACACTTCCCTCTACGCGGATTGCTCTTGGCAGCCTACGATGGCGGCGGCCTCGAGGCTAGCATACCGTCAAATCTTGCGTGGCGGCCTCTCACAAGTCTGGAAGTGTTGTGGCGGTTGCAAATGCCCAACCGCAGCGTCTCAGTGTGCCCCCCCCCCCCCTCACGGGCCGGCGCGCCCTTCCGGCACACCTGGAGAAGCAGACCTTCGGGTCTACGGAGTGGATATAGCTGTGGGTTTGGCCGGATGTTGCTCTGGGTGTCCCTATGGGCGGCCCGACACAACCGGGTGGAGAGGTCCACTGGTCAAAGCTCCCGTCCATTGGAAAGTCAAAGGGCTAGATCTCGTGGTCAACCGCTCCAGGGTTAGGCGGGACGGGGGCCCTGGGGGGTAGCAATGCCACCGGAGCGTCGCACCGGCCCCTCATACATGCAGGGTGGTGTGGTGGCATGTCCGAAGAGGCGGCAGCGTCTCCGAGTTCGGCCCCCTCACAGACGGCCAGCCGCCCGGCACACTGGAGAAATGGGCCGTCGGGTCTACGGAGAGGATCTTCTTTGTGGGTCCGCCCGGATGTTGCTCCAAAGTGTTCCTATGGGCTGATCTAACACAACCGGGTGGTGAGGCCCACTGGTCAAATCCCGTCCGTGCAAAGTCAAAGGGCTAGATCCGGTGGTCAAGCAGCGGCGAGGTTAGGCGGGGCCAGGCGGCTGAGGGGTAGCAATGCCACCGAGCGTCGTGATCGGGCCCTCATACATGCGGGGTGGTGTGGTGGCATGTACGAAGAGGCGGCACGCAGCGTCTCGGTGTGGCCCCCCTCACGGGACGGCGATGACACGGTAGTAGGCGTTCTTGAAGCGATGCCGCGTGAATATTATTAAATACTCGGGCGCGATAAAATCATGAGTTTTTACATGGCGTGGGCACATGTGCTATAGGACCAATGGTAATTTTTCATAATTTTTCGTGATGGACAGGTATCTCAACACTTCCCTCTCGCGGATTGCTCTTGGCGTCTCTGACTGTGTGGCGGCCTCCGGGCTAGCATACCGTCAAATCTTGCGTAGGCGGCCTCTCACAAGTCTGGAAGTGTTGTGGCGGTTGCAAATGCCCGACACGCGTCTCCGGGGTGTGCCCCCCCCCCCTCACGGACGGCGCCGCCGCCGGCACCTGGAGGGGGGAAACGGACGCGTCGGGTCTACACGGAGTGGATGTAGCTGTGGGTTTGGCCCGGATGTTGCTCCCGGGTGTCCCTATGGGCCGAACGGACACAACCGGGTGGAGAGGTCCACTGGTCAAAGCTTCGTCCGTGGGAAGTCAAAGGGCTAGATCTCGTTGTCAACCGCTCGGGGTTAGGCGGGGACGGGGCCACAGGGGTAGCAATGCCACCAGAGCGTCGCACCGGCCCCTCATACATATAGGGTGGTGTGGTGGCATGTACGAAGAGGCGGCACGCGTCTCCGTGGTTCGGCCCCCTCATGGACGGCGTCGCCGCCGGCACATGGAGGGGGGAAAGCGTCTGTGTCGGGTCTACGGAGGGATCTTGCTGTGGGTCCGCCCGGATGTTGCTCCAAAGTGTTCCTATGGGCTGACCCTAACACAACCGGGTGGAGAGGCCCTTTGGTCAAATCCCGTCCGTGCAAAGTCAAAGGGCTAGATCCGGTGGTCAAGCGCTTCTGAGGTTAGGGCGGACGGGGCCCTGGGGTAGCAATGCCACCGAGGCGTCGCCATCGGGCCCTCATACATGCGGGTGGTGTGGTGGCATGTCCGAAGAGGCGGCAGCGTCTCCGGTGTGGCCCCCCCTCACGGACGGCGATGACACGGTAGTAGGCGTTCTGCGGAAGCGATGATGCGTGAATATTATTAAATACTCGGGCGCGATTAAATCATGAGTTTTTACATGGCGTGGGCACATGTGCTATAGGACCGATGGTAATTTTTCATAATTTTTCGTGATGGAGAAGTATCTCAACACTTCCCTCTACGGATTGCTCTTCGCGTCTCTACGGTATGGTGGCGGCCTCGAGCTAGCATACCGTCAAATCTTGCGTGGCGGCCTCTCACAAGTCCGGAAGTGTTGTGGCGGTTGCAAATGCCCAGCCTGGCGTCTACGGGGTGTACCCCCCACAGACGGACGGCGCCGCCGCCGGCACACAGGCGAGGGAAACGGAAGCGTCGGGTCTACACGGAGTGGATGTAGCTGTGGGTTTGGCCCGAATGTTGCTCCCGGTGTCCCTATGGGCCGAACTGACACAACCGGGTGGAGAGGTCCACTGGTCAAAGCCCGTCCGTGGGAAGTCAAAGGGCTAGATCTCGTGGTCAACCGCTCCAGGGTTAGTTTGGGCCAGGGGGCCACAGGGGTTAGCAATGCCATCGAGCGTCGCACCGCCCCTCATACATGCAGGGTGGTGTGGTGGCATGTCGAAGAGGCGGACACCCAGCGTCTCGGGGAGTTCGGGCCCCTCACGGACGGCGCCGCCGCCTTGGAGAGGGGTGAAAGCAGACGCGTCCCGGGTCTACGGAGGGATCTTCTTTGTGGAGTGCAGCCCGGATGTTGCTCCAAAGTGTTCCTATGGGCTGACCTAGCACAACCAGGTGGAGAGGCCTTGGTCAAATCCCGTCCGTGCAAAGTCAAAGGGCTAGATCCGGTGGTCAAACGCTTCTGAGGTTAGGCGGGACAGGGGCACTGGGGGGTAGCAATGCCACCGGAGCGTCGCACCGGGCCCTCATACATGCGGGGTGGTGTGGTGGCATGTCCGAAGAGGCGGCACGCGTCTCCGGGGTTCGACCCCCTCACGGACGGCGGCGATGACACGGTAGTAGACGTTCTTCGGAAACGATGCTGCGTGAATATTATTAAATACTCGAGCGCCGATAAAATCATGAGTTCTTTACATGGCGTGGGCACATGTGCTATAGGACCGATGGTAATTTTTCATAATTTTTCGTGATGGAGAAGTATCTGAACACTTCCCTCTACGCGGATTGCTCTTGGCGTCTCTGTTGTGGCCGGCGGCCTCCGGGGGCTAGCATACCGTCAAATCTTGCGTAGGCGGCCTCTCACAAGTCTGGAAGTGTTGTGGCGGTTGCAAATGCCCGGCACGCGTCTCCGGGGTGTGCCCCCCCTCACGGACGGCGCCGCCGCCGGCACCTGGAGGGGGGAAACGGACGCGTCGGGTCTACTCGGAGTGGATGTAGCTGTGGGTTTGGCCCGGATGTTGCTCCCGGGTGTCCCTATTGGCCGAACTGACACAACCGGGTGGAGAGGTCCACTGGTCAAAGCCCGTCCGTGGGAAGTCAAAGGGCTAGATCTCGTGGTCAACCGCTCCAGGGTTAGGCGGGACGGGGCCACAGGGGTAGCAATGCCACCGAGCGTCGCACCGCCCCTCATACATGCAGGGTGGTGTGGTGGCATGTCCGAAGAGGCGGCAGCGCCTCAGGGTTCGCCCCTCACGGACGGCGCCGCCGCCCGGCTTTGGAGAAGCAGACGCGTCGGGTCTACGGAGGGGATCTTGCTGTGGGTGCAGCCGGATGTTGCTCCAAAGTGTTCCTATGGGCTGACCCTAACACAACCGGGTGGAGAGGCCCATGGTCAAATCCCGTCCGTGCAAAGTCAAGGGCTAGATCCGGTGGTCAAACGCTTCTGAGGGTTAGGCGGGGCCAGGGGCCACAGGGGGTAGTAATGCCACAGGACCGTCGCGCCAGGCCCTCATACATGCGGGGTGGTGTGGTGGCATGTACGAAGAGGCGACACACGTCTCGGGTGTGGCCCCCTCACGGACGGCGATGACACGGTAGTAGGCGTTCTGCGGAAGCGATCTTTGCGTGAATATTATTAAATACTCGAGCGCGATAAAATCATGAGTTTTTACATGACGTGGGCACATGTGCTATGGGACGGATGGTAATTTTCATAATTGTTCGTGATGGAGAAGTATCTCGAACACTTCCCTCTCTGTGGATTGCTCTTGGCGTCTACAAGCTGTGTTGCTGACCTCCGGGCTAACATACCGTCAAATCTTGCGTGGCGGCCTCTCACAAGTCTGGAAATGTTGTGGCGGTTGCAAATGCCCGGCCGCAGCGTCTCGGTGTGCCCCCCCTCACAGACGGCGCCGCCCGCCCGGCACTGGAGAAGCAGACGCGTCGGGTCTACACGGAGTGGATGTAGCTGTGTGTTAGGTCAGCCCATAGGAACACTGGAGCAACATCCGGGCGGACCCGGCAAGATCCCTCCGTGTAGACCCGGCCAGCGTCCGTGTCCCCCCTCCAGGTGCCGGCGGCGGCGCCGTCCGTGAGGGGGGCACACCCCGGACACGCGTGCCGCCTCTTCGGACATGCCACCACACCACCCCGCATGTATGAGGGCCCGGTGCGACGCTCCGGTGGCATTGCTACCCCCCAGTGCCCCCGTCCCGCCTAACCCTGTAGCGTTTAACCACGCAATCTAGCCCTTTGACTTTGCACGGACGGGCTTTGACCAGTGGACCTCCCCACCCGGTTGTGTTAGGTGAGCCCATAGGAACACTCTGGAGCAACATCCGGGCCAGACCCACAGCAAGATCCCCTCCGTGTAGACCCGACGCGTCCGCTTTCCCCCTCCGGTGCGGCAGCGCCGTCCGTGAGGGGGGCACACCGAGCCCCAAGACGGCGTCTACGTATGCATGAACACTTTCACATATGCATCGGGACCCGTGCGATGTTTTGGTGACATAGCTACACCCCGAATCCCCCCACCAACCAGAATTCCTTCCGTGTCGATCGTTTCCCCCCTCCGTGACACGGCGATAGCGACGTTAAATAGCAGGGGGCAATCGATATACCATCGGGTATGTTTTTTGAGATAAGGCATAATTATCTCATACAAAAACAAAAACTAAAATAAAGTAAAAATAACAAAACAGAGTAAAAATAAAAAAATAAAGTAAAATACGCATATGCTGACGGCTAGGCCGTCGGCATATCTGTGCACACACAGAGGTTGTCCCACGGATCGATGACGTGGCGTGGCACACGGATCGGTGACGTGGCAGAGGGGCCTATGCCGACGGCTTCGCCGTAGGCATACCTCTGCCACATATATGCCGACGGCCGCCGTTACCGCCCGTCGGCGTAGGATCAACGCCGTCAAATGTTCAGCGTTGACCGGGCAGGTGGGCCCCGGCTATGCCGACGGCACATCCTATGCCGACGGGCCCCGTAGGCGTACCACGGGCGGTCCCGACGGCCCCGTCGGCATAGATGAATGTATGTCGATGGCTTTTCTACGCCTACGGCCTTTCCTTGGCCGTCGGCATAGGTCCATAGATGCCGACGGGGGCCGTCGGCAACCCCAGCTTTTTACGGTAGTGTGGCGTCTTCAAGGTTTCCGTGGCCAGTGTCGAATCGGGCCACGAGAATTTGGCTCCTCCGGTAGCACTAGGGGAGATGACGACGAGACCTCGCGGTGGCTTGGCGATTGCAAGCATTAGGTCCCGTTGTGGCCGAAGAGTCTGCTTTATGCGGAGGTGGCGGGAGCACACCCGACCAAGCAGCCTCAACAAGGTATGAACACCAACACCCACCTACGAATTAGCGTCACCTGTCGTGCTTGGTGAGGAAGAGGCTCCGTTAGTGGCTGATGACGTGGCCGCCGTCGAAGAAGCAATGCATGATGCCATCGACGAGGATGACGATGACCCTCTACAGTATCTCAATATCGGCGCCTCTGACGATGGAGGATTGATGGCTCAGCAGTATGAGTACTCAGCGTTTGAGCATGATGAGTTGGTTCCTGAATTGCCGGAGGATGAACGTATTATAGGCTCACTTCCAGTAGCAAAGAAGCCTATGAAAAGACCGAAGGAAAGGCAACAAATCTGCTTCTATGATCCAGCTGCCTCAGTAGCCTCGAGTTCAAGACCGTATACATATCCCCGGTGCGGCAAAATGTCATATCCGCGGTGATCCGATCCTACCTAAGGCAGCGGTAGAGGCCATATACGGCGATCTAAAGAGACATCATGACGATGTGCCGCGGAGAGAGAAAATCCTGATTGCCTCGAAAAATCCAGGATACCCGCTCTACGTGGTTAATGTGCCGCAGCAAAGGTTGTACGTCGACACATTCCCCGCGAAAATGTTCTTCCTTCGTTTCGATTACATCTTTGACATGCTTCACTTGAAAAGGCTGGATTTTACGTTTGTTCGCCTTTTTGCCTTGCACATGAACCACATCATCAGGATTGAGCAGATACCTTATATCTGTGTCGCTGACCCGTACTTCATGCACGAGGGCTTCTTGGCAGTCTGCCCAAAGCACCATGAATACGCGAGTAACTACATCGCCGATTTCATGGTCGCCGGTAAGGACAAGGAGACGATTCCCGTGCCTTATCATCCCATGTAAGTCATCCGCAGATATCTTTCCTTCGATTTCAATCATTCATTTGCACGCGTGGAGGCTAATTTGAGGTGTACTTATTTTGCGCAGCGACGGGCGCGTTGTCCTCATCATCCTTTACCCCCGATTATCCCACGCTCTTTACTTGGACTCGTCGATGAACATGAAGAAAAAGGATTACACCCACATCAAATCTGTTCTCGACAGTGCTATCTTTAGCTACGGCCTATGGGGTGGAGAGATCAAGACCAGGAAGACAAGGAACTGCGCGCCCGCCTTCGGCCGTAAGACCAACTTCTGCTGCATCCAGCAACCGAGTGGTACTCTTAGTGATGGATTCTATGTCCTCCACCACATGCTGGAGTACAGACGGGATCAGCAGAACCTTCGCATGTCACCTAGATCCGACGATGCCCATATTCTGCAATGGGCAAAGAACCTTGAAGATATCCCGAATCATCGACTTCGAGCTGAGTTCTATCACATCCAGCGTGAACTTGCCCAAATCATCATGAAGGAGGTCGTCGAAAAATCGGGGATGTTCTACGAAGAAGGGCAAATGTCGCGGGTAGACGTCCGAACACGCATATTGGCTCAGCGTCTTGACCTAAAGCCTTTCACTGCGCTCGGGAACTATCTCCCTGACTTGGATGGATGGCACGACATGTTTGAGTGATTGACGATATATGACAAAGTATCCGTTTAGTCCATACTTTCTCTATGACAGAAACTTTGAATTATGCACGACAAAACTTTATTTGTGATGTAATTAAACCGTCCTCCTCAACTAGCAAAGATCACTCTAGTTAGGGCATTTTGGGTACTATGAACTTTGTTATTTATGCTTATGAGATGTTGCTTCTATTTTTGCCAAGTCTATCTCTTTCTGTTGCTCAACTATATATGTCGCATATTATCGACTCATGTGATGATGCAGGTATATAGATCATCGATGGCGAAGAAGTGCTACTCCAGGAGTATACGATGAGTGGTCGGAGTGTCAGGCCTAGGTGTACTGGTTTCCGAGCGATGGCTAGAGAGGGTTAGATAGCAGAGCCGAAGCAGAAAGTAGTTAGTTTAGGTTCACGCTTAGTGCGGAAGAGTGATCTGAACCGGTGCCTCAAGAAGTACTACATTATGTATGATGAGACATGCTATGTAACTTGTATAGCTATATCATGATTATTATGTGACAACATGATTTGTGTTGGATGATATGATGAGACTATTATGTGTATGATATGATGAGCATATTGCCAGTTTATGATATGATTAGAATACTATATAAAATCTGTACAAAAACATCATAAATACGTAGCAAAAAAAAGATATGTCAAAATATAATAGTAACGCTCTTTAGCGCTGAATAGGAAAACACTACTGCTAAGCCACTTAGCGATGGGCTGGTATGGACAGCGCTACTGCTAAGTAGCTATAGCAGTAGCACGGGCTGAAGCGCGCTACTGCTAAATATTAGTCGTAGCGCCGTATTAGTACGCGGGTAACCGCACTACTGATAGCCCTTAAACCCACGCTACTGACGGAAGAAGGTACGTACTCATACCGCTTTGCTCCAGGAGAAAATCGATCGTGGAGGCGATCGCATCTGAGGCCAACTCCACCGCCGCCGCGGTCCCTGCCTCTTCCGCTTTGGCCACTCCGCCACGCGAGGAGATGGGGACCATGGCGCTTGACGCCGCCTGTAGTTAGGGTTTGTCTAGTGTCTCCTTAGGGCGCCATTGGGGTGGTGGGAGCGACGCCGGGCAAATAAGTCTGCCTTAACTCCAATCCCACACCGCGGTGACCTTCATGTCGGCGTCTCGGAGTTGATGGCAACGTATGTTGCTCGGTCCTGTAGATCGGCAGCTTGGTCTTCTCGTTGTTCTTTAGATCTGGCGATGAATAAAAGTATTTCAGTTTCTTCCCCGATGCGGTGTTCTACACTGTGGTCGGTGAGGGATCTGGACGGAAGTGTGTTCAAGCGCGGATGGTGTGGCGGCGGCATCTTCCCCGTGGTGGACTTGTGTTCTGGGGCTTCGTCGTTGCGACGACGTTTTCTCCAACGTCGGAGTGGAGCCCGGGAGGTCGTCCAGGAGTACGCGCAGACTGCTGTTTGCGCATGTCACAGCTGGAAGATGGTGTATCCTGTGCTGGTTTTGTGGTTGGAGGCTGACAGTTCTGGTTTCTTCCTCCGACGTTGTAGTCGTGCGGGGATGTCGGTTCTGGAGCTTGATGGCGTGTTCGGGGACATGTTGCCCCGGTCTGATTCGATTCAACAATAATGGTTTTGCTTCGGCAAAGCGACTTTGGAGGTCCGTAAAGCTGTTGATCAGCGATGGAGCCGCGTCGAGCTCGGGTGTAGAGGTGATCTGTCTTCCGGCCCCTTTGGTGGTCGTTTCGGTGGTGTCGAAGGAGGGAGATAGGCGCTGATTTTTTGCATAGGTTTATTTTATCTTTTCAGGCATGTAAGGTCGTCGGTGTATACGTGCCTTGTAACTTGATTTCATTTTATAAATGAGACACGTATTATCATGCAAAAGAAAAACTCACACTACTGCTAGGCTTTTTCCTAGTAGTGTTGGGTGCCCTATGATGTTAATGGCTACCCACCATATGCTGTCGTGGGGATGATTGTAACCGCGGCAAGCCGTCCGACTCTATGTACTTGTATTGTATTGTATTGTACTTCCTCTCTAAAATATAAGAATGTTTTTAACACTATACTAAGTGTCAAAACTTTCTTATATTATGGAAACAGAGGAGTAGTCTTCTTCTAATACATCGATGTGCAGTTTCAAAAAAATACATCGATGTGCAAAAGCTTTTACGTGTTCGCAAAAAAGGAAAAAAAAACAGTGTATATATCTGTTAATTTTGGTACGGAGCTATAGAGCATCTGCTGGCTGCTCAAATGGCATCCATCACCGGTCCATTTTGGGAGCAACAATGGCAACAATTGCTAGCTCCTACATATACGCTCCATAGGATGGTCCCAACTCCCAAGCCATGGCGGCGAACCACGAGAACCATGGCAGCCTGCTCTTGGCCGCCGCCATCCTGCTGCTCCCTCTTTTCCTCCTAGTGAAGCTCAGGCGGCGTCGCAAGAAGTATGGTGGCGTGCCACTGAACCCGCCTCCGGGGCCATGGCAGCTTCCGGTGATCGGCAGCATGCACCACCTCGTGGGCGCGCTCCCGCACCGCGCCATGCGCGACCTCGCCCTCCGGCACGGCCCGCTCATTCTGCTCCACATGGGCGAGCTCCCCGTCGTGGTGGCCTCGTCGGCGGCCGCGGCGAATGAGGTCATGAAGACCCACGACGCCGCCTTCGCCACGCGGCCGAGGACGAACATCATCGCCACGCTCAATGGGGACGGCGTCGGGATCGCCCTCGCGCCGTATGGCGACCACTGGCGCCGCGTCCGCAAGCTCTGCGCCACGGAGCTGCTCGGCGCGCCGCGGGTCCGGTCGTTCCGGGGGACGCGCGAGGCCGAGACTGCCGCCCTCGTCGCGTCCGTGGACGCCGCGGCGTCTGCGTCGGCGTCCGGAGCCGTCGTGAACGTCAGCTCCCTCGTCGCCACGTACGTCGTCGACGCCGTGGTGCGCGTCATGGTCGGCGGCCGGATCGGGAACCGTGACGCCTTCCTTGCGTGCCGTGGTGAGGGATCTCTTCGGAGCCGGGAGCGAGTCCTCGGCGTCGACGCTGCAGTGGGCCATGGCGGAGCTGATGCGGAAACCAGCGGCGCTCCGGAGGGCGCAGGCAGAGGTGCGCGGCGCGCTCGCCGGGCAGAGCCGCGTCCGGGAGGAGGCCCTTGAGGAGCTTCCGTACCTGCGGCTGGTGATCAAGGAGACGCTGCGGGTGCACGCTACGGTGCCGCTGATGCTCCCGCGGGAGAGCCGCGAGGCCACCCGCGTCCTCGGGTACGACGTGCCCCAGGGCACCATGGTGCTGGACTGCTGGTCAACGCGTGGGCCATCGGCCGGGACCCGGCGACCTTTGGCGCGGACGCCGAGGAGTTCCGGCCGGAGAGGTTCGAGGAGGGGACCGCGGCGGCGCTGGACTTCAGGAGGACCGACTTCGAGCTCCTGCCGTTCGGTGCGGGGCGGAGGATGTGCCCCGGGATCACGTTCGGGCTCGCCGTCAAGCTCGCGCTGGCGAGCCTCCTCTTCCATTTCAGCTGGGAGCTCCCGGGCGGCACGGTGGAACTGGACATGGCGGAGACGTTCGGGGTAACGGCGAAGATGAAGAAGGACCTGTGGCTGCATGCTACCGTCGTCGTGCCACCTCTCTAATTAAATAAATTTGTACGTGGAGATTCACCCGCAAAAGATTAAAATTGTCGTACGTACGTGGAGATCGATCAACATGTGGATGTATGATCGGTCGTCTAGCTTGCGTCTGTGCAAAACTTTCTCAAAATTATGATGATTGTGGTAAATCATTTCAATTTTGCATACTGTGGAAAATTCTTAAAGTAGAGATAAATACACCAGTGGTCACTGAAATTGAGGTCAAAGCACGATACAGTCACTGAACTTCAGAATACGCTCAATACAGTCATGAAATACGAGTTGCGATGATTATGCAGTCACTGGTTAATTGTAGAACTCTGTATTATGTCTACCTATGAAGCACCGATACGGCAGCACTGATACGGCGACACGGGTATGGCGATACGGGATACGGCAATTTCTAAAAACAGCAATACGAGTATATATAAATAATAATACTAGAATGACATGTAATAAAAGCAAACATAATAAAATGTGTGAGATGAGACCAAAATATTATAGGCAGTAGGCACATTAGCAAGTTGTAGGCATCAGTCAAGTAGAAATTATTGCTATTTCAACATGGTATCTATGATGGGAAAGACGGAAGTTAGTGCACAAGGAGATAACTCAGAATGCACTTCAGATTTCAATGGGGATTCTAGCCCTTACATCAAACTTCGTAAATGCATCATCCCGCAAGGCTACTATGAAAAAGGGGGGTTGGTCATGTCCTCATAGGGGTTTTGTGAAACTTAACGTTGACGCTTCTTTTGACCATGACCTACTTAGGGGCACGATGGAGGCGTTTTTGAGAGATGAAAAAGGTAGGTTTATCGCGGGAGGAAACGGGAAGATTGACTATTGCGAAGATGTGTTGATGGCGGAAGCCTCAGCTCTTAAATTTGGTATAACATTGGCGCAAAGGGCGGGATGTAATCGCCTTATTATTAACTCGGACAACCTGGAGGTGATTGATACCATGAAGAACGGAGGACAGTCGGTGGGTGCGGCGGCGGCAATTTTCGATGATTGTTTTCATTATGCTTGTGACTTCGTTGCTACTAGATTCGAACACTGCAACAGAGAAGTAAATAAAGTAGCTCATAAGCTTGCAAGTTTAGCTAGATTTTCGTTGATTTCTGATTGGTTTGAGGAACCTGTAAATGAAATTGTAATGACCCTCACAAACAATGTACTTGCTATCTCTAATGAATAAAGTTTTCGTTTATCTCAAAAAAAAAAGTATATCTGCATACAGTAATTAACCTACCTTAGGAAACACGACATGTTTCTATAGCTATAGATACTACATGCAGGCTGGCTGCTTGTACTTTGAGAGCCTCACTACTGAAAGATTTTATTGGCTACAGAGAAGACTTAAGGAGGTTAGCATTTTGGCACAATTCTTCAGGTGTTCTCTGTCAGCAATTCATGCTTCTTTTCTTTGCGAGCCAGCGAGCACGACAGAGTTAACACATTAGCGTATGGCTAATCATTAGCAAAGCAGTAAGATTAGCAAGCAACTACAATCCCTACAATGTACAACCTACTGAATCAAGTAATCTACAACTACAAGCTGCCAACCTACTGAATCAACTACCGGCGGGTTGGGAGTTGACAGGTCAGGGAGCCGACTCCAGCCGGCGGAGGCGACGACTCCAGGCGGCGAGCGACTCCAGCCGGCCGCGGCTCGCTTGTGCCATTGTGCGCCTCTCCCCTGCCGTGCGCGTGTGAAGCGAACAGAGTGAAAGGAGTACACGAGTTAGGGTTAATATATTGGGCTTGTACTAGGCCGACCGTATCCCAGCCGTGTCGTGAACGGTGAACAGCACGTATCGGCGTTTTTTTCCATCTTTTTGTAATCGAAAAACACGATACTCCGGTGAACAATTTTAGTAGAAGCAACTAGTAATTATCAACGAGATTCGATCAATATACGTACTCGTCCCCCCTATACTCGAATCCTGGCTCCGTCATTGGTATCGGCGTACGGCAACGTACAGGACGGCGATACACAGGTTTTGCACGTATCGATGCTTCGTAGATGTCTACATGGACTTGGTTGACTAGTCAAATAGCTTTTTTTGGGCATCCAGTGAAGGTCCCATCTATCAGCTGTCGAAATAAACAAATAAAAAGCAAAAAACTAAGCGCGCCGGTCGCGCACCGCATGGGCTAACCACTTAAAACAATACGTCTAGGTGCTAGAACTTGTATTACTTCACCCATGCATGCACCCACGGACTCACAACGCATGCATCCACACACATACTCGGATGCATGTGTTGCAACGCACCTACACGTCCATCGGGTAGCTAACCAAGTCACCCTGGTCTTCAGGAGCTGCCGCCCGCTTGTGCACTTCGTGAGCACGTCCCAGCCGCATGCATCGCTGGGCCTGGCTAGTGGCTACGTGCCGTATATAAGGCGACGTAGCTGCATGGGCGTGCAGCTACATTACTTAGCTGCGTAATCTCCTGCATGGAGGCATGCATCACCCTAGTCTCCAAAACTGTATATAAGCGTATTGTGATGATGAATACAATCTGGGCGAGTTGCATTACTTAGCTGGTGTGCGCCATCTAAGGCAACGCCCGGTTCGTCGTGCCGCGGCCGAGCTTGCCCACGACGCCGTCCTGCGACATCTCCTGCAGCATGTCTTTGTCGTTGTTTGCTCGACGACCGGCCGG
Organism: Aegilops bicornis; assembly: GCA_021605145.1. NCBI lineage: Eukaryota > Viridiplantae > Streptophyta > Magnoliopsida > Poales > Poaceae > Aegilops > Aegilops bicornis. Next base: position 832,041,821 of record CM038675.1, on the reverse strand, counting down.
AGACGAAGGCAATCGTGCGGTGGCGCGGTCCCAGACTTAGAGCACTGCATGAGACGGGAGCTAGGGCCATCGTAACAAGGTGACGAGGTTCTTGAAGGGGCTGATCCGGCAAGTGATCAAGAGCGACTCGAGCAAGACTCCATGCATGAGCGCGTCAACATCAAACTTGTCAAGCCGAAGCGCGTTGGCCGTAGCAGGCAGTGAGCGTGATAAAAGAAACTTTTACACCGACGGATTATGTCAAAACGTAGCATAGCAGCTTTTTTTTAATTTGAGGTGTATATACTATTGAAACTGATCCTCGGTATGGTCACAGAAAACGAGGGCGTGCTGGTTGGCTTAGTGCGTGAGGTTTACTACCCTGTGCTCTCAGATTCGAATCACACTCTCGTAGTAATTTTTTTTCCTTCAATTTTTCTCTTATAGCCATTGACAGGTGGGACCCCATAGAGTAGGGAGACTATTTTGACTGGTCAACTAGACAAAATATGGAGCTCTACGATGAGCCAGTGACCGTATAATCACTACAACTCGTAATTAATAATCGTATTGAGCGTATTATGAAGTTCGTGACCGTAGTGTGCTTTGATCTTAACTTTAGTGACCATGAGTGTATTTATCTCCTTAAAGTAACACAAGTTCACAAATTACAAGTTAAAAAGTAACTACAATTTTCAGTGTGCATGTATATATGAAGGAACCGCTTCCCTAATAACAAACCTCTAATTAACTCCCACGCAATGCGCACAAACTGAGCCCGACCCTCTCCGGCAATCCCGTCAACGTTCATGACAATGCACGTGCTCGGAAAATGCCAGCCCAGCAACTATCCGTGACCGCACACCGACGGCGCATGGGGCCTGAAAAATGCCGACCCAGCACACATCGACCACTCACCTCCCCATCGATACTATACCCCACCCTCCCAAATAAGTCACGTCTCATTGCCCCACTAAGAGCATCTCCAATGTTCGGCATGCGGCGAAAAAAAGCGCCGCCCGGAGCGAATCCTCGCAAGTTTGGCGTTTGGGGTGACTCGGTCCTCAGTCGTCGCCCACAAGGTTGCCCTGAGTTCGGCCGGACCAGGCGAAGGAAGCGCAGGGAGGGGCGGGCACACTCGTTGATGACGAGGCGCCATCGCGTCGGCGCCGCTGGCGTCTTCTCCGGCTCCGGCTTGACGTGGCGGAGAGCCGACGAGACCCGGCGACGAGGACGTCGGCTCCATTCGCCGCAGTCAGCTCCGTGAACCGCCAGCGGCGAGTATGATGGCCGCGTCGGGTACTCGAGGCGCCGCACGTTGCCAGTCAGGTTGGCCAATGCCGTCTCCCCACAAATCGGTCATGAGCGATGGCGGCAACACGTCCAGCAGGTGGAGACAACAGCCATGTCCGTGGAGCTCGATGCGTCGGTGGAGAAATTTGACCAGGGCACCGACGACATCCTTGTGGTGGACATGTGCCCCCAGACTCCGTCGTTGCAACGACATTTGTTCCAACGTCGGCGCGGAGCTTGGGAGATAGTCCAGGAGCAGATGTAAATTGTGGTCTGCATCGACGAGATCTGAAAGACGGGACTTCTGCTGGGCCCATGGTTGATCGATGGTAGGTATAGTTTCCTCCTTCGGCGTCTTAGTCGTGGTGGGGTGCCGGATCTGGAGTTTGATGTCGTGTCCGGGGTGTTGCCCTGGTCTGATTTTTTCAACGGCAAGGGCTTCACTTTTGGTGAACCACCTTGGAGGTCCGCAAAGCTACATATCAGCAATGGAGCCGCGTTGAGCTCGGTGAGGAGGTGATCCATCTTTTATTTTATTTTTTCGTTCGGTGGCTGTTGTGGTGGTGCTTGAGGCAAGTGAGGGGCGTTGGTGTCAAACTCAGCGAAGTCTGTCGTCTTTTCAGTTTTGTCGTGTCAGTCTCCACGTGACTCGGACTTTAATAGGATCTTATATTTACTAATTGGAGGTACCATACGAGGCACCATGTTAATCTTTAGAATAAAGAATTTTGACAGTTAAATTAATATATAATGCATCTGGAGCCATCAGATGAAATATAAGACATGTTGTCTGAAACTACCACATATGAAAGTCTTTGTCCCTTGGGATTCTCTCTATTTCCTAAGAAAAACAAAAAACTGAGCGGCCATATCAATTAGATGAAAGCTTACATTTGTAGTCCTCCTTCCTCACGTCAACATTGGTTGAAAGAAAAAAAATCAGCCACGGTTCCATAAAAAAGGATAATCCCCTTCCATAAAAGATGGGCGCTGAAAAAGAAAGAAAAAAGTAGATTGCATCTAGAAAAAAAAATAGATCACATCTGACACGTTATAATTTGGTGAAACAAAATTAGGAAAAACTCCACGGTTCCCTCAAAAAATAATAATATCCTTCTATAAAAACTCCAGCGATGAAAACAAAATAAAAATCAGATCTAATCTCCTTGCATAAAAAACTCCTGGGATGAAAAGAAAACATATATGTTTGATTAACCAATCTTTTTTTTCCCGATTGAAAAGGAAAAAAATAGCCACACAATACTTTCATACATGGGTGAAAGTTATACGTAACATATAGATGGCCCGGCCAAAAAACAAGCATCTACACGTAACGTTTTTCTTTTGCGGTGGATCTACACGTAACGTTGGTGAAACGAAAGTAGAAAATCATTCTCATATAGATGGTTTCTTATATGAAAAAGGATAGCTAGCTTCTTTCGATAAAAACTCCACCGATGAAAAGAAAAAAGAAACAGATCAAACGTAAGAAAGGAAAGACATCTCATCCTAAAAAAAAGGAAAATACCCCCCTCGACTACTGTACATGGCCACTTAATCCTGTAAAAAAGGATTAACATGATTCTTTGGAAGTGTAGATTGTCATATATAGTAAGTATGTACATGCATGTATCTTTTATCCAAATAAATAGAGAAAAATAATAGCTATTAAAACATCTGAATTATTAAAAAAGAATTTGATTGTACCATGCGCCACAAAGATCTCATATAAACAGTACAATTTTTCTACAACCACTACTGTCCCTCTCATATAAACATGATTGGCTATGTGATATACATATGTATAGTATGGATAAAAAATATTAAAAATTTCACATACATGTTAATCATAAGAGAAATTCTTTAAATTTTTTTGGCATAGACAAGATCTTATAATCGGAATAATCTATGGTGCTTATAGTATAATGAGAATATACAACTGCCTCTTTTTTAAATATGTATATTATTCGCACGACGTGGCGTATGTTTATAAAAAGTCGTTCATGTATGTATCCATTATTCTCTATAGAAACAAAGTTTTCCTAATTCTACCATGCTTCCGTGGCAAAAAAGAAGATGTCTGTCTTTTTTTGGCTTTACTAAGAAAGTAATATATATGCTGCAATTGAGCACTTCATCTTCATACCTTCTAGAAACTTTTAGATCACGAGTACATGATACATGCAACAACTTCTGGGTTTGTAACCATATTATCTACCAACATAACACATATACCCTTATGTAACCTTAATAAGTAGGACAACCATATGTCCGCATATCGGCCATAAATCTGACGTGGATCGCTGTGACATAGTCGAATGCAAACAATCTAATCACAAAACAGTCAAAGCAATGTAACTTCATTGCAACCTATGTGCATGTGTGATAATAATAACCTATATCAACATATGCAAATTATTGTTTGACATTTTGAATCTCTCACAACTTTGTTATATCTAATATTCAAATTGCTAGCCCGTGCAGGTGCATGGGTTGACGACTAGTTTACAGTAATTTCTAAACATGAACTACTTCGAGAATTTCCCACAGATGCAAAACTTAAATAATTTTCCACAAGCATCGTGTGAATTTTGAGACAAATTTGCAGAGCCGCAAGCTAGAAGATCGCACACGCACACACGTTGATCGATCTCCACATGCAAATTTACTTACAGAGGTGGCACGACGACGGTGGCATGCAGCCACAGGTCGCTCTTCCTCCTCGCCGTGATCCCGAACGCCTCCGCCATGTCAAGCTCCTCCATGCCGCCGGGGAGCTCCCAGTCAAAATGGAAGAGGAGGCTCGCCAGCGCGACCTCCATGACGGCGAGCCCGAACGTGATCCCGGGGCACATCCTCCGCCCCGCACCGAACGGCAGGAGCTGGAAGTCCGCCCCTCTGAAGTCCACCGCCGCCGCCGACTCTTCCTCGAACCTCTCCGGCCGGAACTCTTCGGCGTCCGGGCCCCAGCTCGCCGCGTCCCGGCAGATAGCCCACGCGTTGACCAGCACCATGGCGCCCTCGGGCACGTCGTACCCCAGGACGCGACGGGGTTCCCGGCACTCCCGCGGGAGCAGCAGCGGCACCGTCGCGTGCAGCCGGAGCGTCTCCTTGATCACCAGCCGCAGGTACGGCAGCTCCTGCAGGGCCTCCTCCCGGACGCGGCTCTGCCCGGCGAGCGCGCCGCGAACCTCCGCCTGCGCCCTCCGGAGCGCCGCCGGCCTCCGCATCAGCTCCGCCATGGCCCACTGCAGCGTCGACGCCGAGGACTCGCTCCCGGCTCCGAAGAGATCCCTCACCACGGCGCGGATGGTCCCGATGTCGAGAGGCGCGGCGCCGCCGCCGTCCAGAAGCACGTCCAGGATGTCCTCCTCTTCCTCCCTGCCGACGCCGGCCGCCTTCCTCGCGCGTTTCTCCTCGATGACGCCGTCCATGAGCCCGGACATCTCCCGGATCATTGCCTCCGCTCGGCGCGCCGTCCTGCTGAGCGCGCGCGCGAGGCGCGACGACGGGAACAGGTCGGCGAGGCTGAACCCGGCGGACACCCTGAGGCCCTCCTCCAGGCACGCAAGGAAGGCGTCACGGTTCCCGATCCGGCCGCCGACCATGACGCGCACCACGGCGTCGACGACGTACGTGGCGACGAGGGAGCTGACGTTCACGACGGCTCCGGACGCCGACGCAGACGCCGCGGCGTCCACGGACGCGACGAGGGCGGCAGCCTCGGCCTCGCGCGTCCCCCGGAACGACCGGACCCGCGGCGCGCCGAGCAGCTCCGTGGCGCAGAGCTTGCGGACGCGGCGCCAGTGGTCGCCATACGGCGCGAGGGCGATGCCGACGCCGTCCCCATTGAGCGTCGCGATGGTGTTGGTCCTCGGCCGCGTGGCGAAGGCGGCGTCGTGGGTCTTCATGACCTCCCTCGCCGCGGCCGCCGACGAGGCCACGACGACGGGGAGCTCGCCCATGCGGAGCAGCATGAGCGGGCCGTGCCGGAGGGCGAGGTCGCGCATGGCGCGGTGCGGGAGCGCGCCCACGAGGTGGTGCATGCTGCCGATCACCGGCAGCTGCCATGGCCCCGGAGGCGGCTTCAGCTTCAGCGGCACGCCACCATACTTCCTGCGACGCCGCCTGAGCTTGGCTAAGAGGAAGAGAGGGAGCAGCAGGATGGCGGCGGCCAAGAGCAGGCCATGCTTCTCGTGGTTCGCCGCCATGGCTTGGGAGTTGGCACCATCCTATGGAGCTTATATCTAGGAGCTAGCCATTGTTGCCATTGTTGCTCCCAAAATGGATGCCATTTGAGCAGCCAGCAGATGCTTGCTAGCTCCAATCCAAAACAGATATATACATTGTTGCTCCCATTTGAGCTAGCCATTGTTGCCATTGTTGCTCCCAAAATGGACTGGTTTTCGTTGTACGTAGCTGTCTAAATCATCATCACTTGCAGTAGTTTAGTAGGCCTGATCAATCAGCGTCTTATTTGTTAGTAAAAGCTAATCACTTGTTGCATCTCATCTAAAGTCAACCAGTGGTGTTGCCAGACATAATACCCAGTGATCACCATCATATTCACACATGCTCCTCCATGCTACCGACGCGAATTCAAAAATATCGCGCCAAACATGTACAAATATTGCGTCAAACATAAACTACACAGAGATGTTTTCTTGTATATATGATCCCTTCGACAATCGCAGCTTCAGGATCTCGCGTCCGAGTCAGCACATAACCTTCAGCGCAGATGCGGTGGCCGCCTAGAAGACGTCGGGGTTGCGGCGCCCGGGTATGCTACTCTGTTGATTCGCCCTCCTGAGATGGATTGACAGCAAATCGTTCATCCCCTGCAACCAAAGGCAACACAAGAGCTGATGAGCAAGCAAAGCCGTGGAGAAAGGAGATGAAACGCAGATTAAGGCGATACGGTTTAGCAGACCTGCAGCTCCTTGATCTGCTGCTGGTACTTGGCGACGGTCTCATTGAACTGGGACCGCTCCTGCACCATGTTCTGGTAGTCGTTGAGCCGGTTGTGCTGGATGACGACGGCTCGCTTCAGGATGCTGGACTGCTGAAGCAGGCCTCCCAGCATCTGCTTCAGTATCTTGTTCTCCTGGATGCATGGTGCAAAACGCATAAAAAGCCACACAGGTGAGCACATTGAAATTTCCAGAAACACATCTCAGAAGTAACCGCAGTTTGGCGGTATCGACCACTACCCCCTTTCCAGAAATAAAAAGCGTATTTTGATTTTCTAAGTTCAAGCTGTGATAAACAGTTAATCCAATAACACATACTTTATGGGGACACAAATTTGATATCATTAGATTTGTGCCTCATGTTGTGATTTTCTAACTATTGCACTGTCAATGTCTGAACTTGGACGATTATGATATGTAAATGTTTTTGAACGGAGGGTATCAAGCAACTGCGGATGCATTAGTTACCTCACGCATTTTCTGCGCTTCATCAGGAGTACTGCAGTCTGCGGTAGATTTGCCGAACATTTCAAGTATCCTGAAGGCTCGATTCCTGGCGTCATTCAGATCCGAAGCGGACGACATCTCCTTGACAATTAGCTCCGCCCATTCAGTGCTGTTGGTTGGAGCATTCATCACCGGCGCATCAGATGCCACTGCGATTAACAATCATTCTAGTGTCAGTCAGGATGCACATTGTACGATTTGTTCTTTTGAGCAACTGCACATTTTGTAAGATTACTGTTGGTCTACATGAGGTATACATCTCCGGACATTATTATCAGATAACAAGAGGAACAAGCAGAGGGGCTTCTTTTTCAGTCGTGTCGGCCATACCTCCAGATGTGGAGGCACCGGCATTGGTCGTTGCTGAATCCGATGCCAAATAATCCGTGAAGCTTCTGATGGCAGCGTCCAGGACATTCCCCGACGCTTCGAGATAGCCTCGCAGAAGCTAACAAAAATCACCCATTAGACGAGTACAGAGCAATACGGTGCAAATCGGGGTTCTCAAGTCCACTGTTGTGACATAAACCAAAGCTGTATCAGGATTTCAGAACACCATGGAAGAACTTCTGTGCACAAGGAGAGAACAGATGTACTGTACATGCTATTTGTTTCAAGATATTTAGTTCAGACATTTTATTGCTGAATCCTAAATTTAGCCATCACAAATGATCAGCAGAGGAATTTAGCTCTAGTCTATCCTGATTCAACAAACGGGATATATGAATCGCCAACAGAAAATCAAGGGCGGCGATAACAAATTCGCATCAAGATTCAAGGCACTATCTTTCTTGCATCGTAACCAAGTTCAGCTGGTTCTTGCGGTCAACTACATGTCTAAATCCGTGGACTCTATATTCCTGCGCGCGACCTACCAACCAACCGAAAGAACAAGAAGCGAAGGAAAGAGGCACGGCGGGGCGGCGGGCGCAGGTACCTGCGGCTCGGCGCCGGGGAAGATTTCCTGGAGCGCCACGACGGGGTCGAACTCCATGCTGATCCCGAGGTCGGCGACCGCGGCCGCGGCGGCGGACGGCGAGCGCCTGCCCCGCTTCGCCTGCAGCAGCACCTCGAAGGGGTCGTCCAGGAAGGCCGCCGCCCCGCGCTTCCGGGTGCCCTCGACCTCCGCCGCCATGGCCGGCCCGGCGAGAAAGGGGCCGCGCGCTCCTCTGTTTGGTACCCCTGCCGTCGATGGTTTGCGGTGGGGCGAGGCGAGCTGTGTGGCCGGTGGATGCGGCGGGGTGGGGGCGGGGGCGGGGGCGGGGTGACTGTTTATACTCAGGCGGCGGAACGGCCGTTGGGAGAAGAAACCAGAGGTGGCCAACGGGCCGGCCCGGGCATGCGGTGGCCCGTTTATAAGCGGGCCGTGCTGTGCCGGTGCGTGGGCCTCGTCTCTTTGGATGATCACGGCACATGTGCTAAACGGGCTGGCCCGGGCCCGTGTGGCACTTATAGGCCGTAGGCTTTTTTGCCCAATTACTTCAAAAAATCCAGAAGAATGACGGTAACTTTGTGGGCAATTTGATATGCTAGCTGGAAGCTGATTCATGAAGGTATAAACCAAAGTCCACATGCAACACACAATTTTGTTGTCAACTTCATAGCTGAGTTGGACCAACTAGAAAAGCGGCATGAACCTTCTACGAGGACAATAGAAGAAGATCAAGCTCGCCAGAAATTTACATGGATCCCGCCGGCTCAAGGGTTTATAAAGATCAATGTTGATGTTGGGGTCTTGACTAATCATAACGTGGGCACTGCTGCTGTTGTTTGTCGGGACATAGACGGTGCGGGCTCTTCCATGCTAGTTATTCAGGGAGTGATTGGCTCTTCGAAGCTAGAGGCGATTGCATGCAGGGACGGTCTGTCTTTGGCGCAAGACCTCGGGATGGTACACCTCCAAGTTGCTTCTGATTGCAAGCAGGTGGTACATCACATGCAACAACGAGTTGGGACATTATTAGAGAGATTTTACAAACGTCTCTTTCATTTACTTCATGTAATTTTACTTTTGAACCTCGGGCTGCAAAATAGAAAGCTCATATGCTTGCTAGGTATGGTGTTTCTCTCCCGGTAGGGAGTCATTTGTGGCCGAGTACTACCCATGACCCCAGTTGTAATCCCTACAAACATTTTAGCTAATCAATAAAGTCCTAGCAAGATTTTGTAAAAGAAAACTTCAAAAAATCAAGAAGAATCTAAAAAATTCAAAAAAGTGGAGAAAACATAAAAAATGAGGCAAGGTGTCTTATGGGATAAATATTGAGCATCATTAGTAGTTGCACCATTAAAACCTTCCATCTATGAAAAAAGAGAGTACAAAGCTTACCCTAAATTAAAATGGAAACATTGCCTGGCGACCGTCAACTAGGAAGGATTTCGCAACGCCTCATCGCATGGATCTCAGTACGGGGCAGCGACACATTAGATTTCAAACTGGTTCACTATAAGGGTAAAACCCAGCGAACGGTCTTTTCTTATATTAGGAGATGGCATTGTTATTATTAAGAGACGTCTTTTTCATTTAAGAGATGGTATTTTTTTTATTGATGGCATTTTTGTTTATTAAGAGATGGCATTTTTATTGATGAGAGATGGTATTTCTTGTTTATTGATGGCATTTTTCCTTATTCAAATATGGCATTTTATAAAGAGATGATGTTTTTTTATATTAAGAGACGACATTGTTATCATGTCATTTTTATGGGGTTCTGCACAATGGAGCAAATAAAGTTAAACAAAAAAATTCATGGCATTTTATTAAATTAACATAACATTTTTGTAAAGTAGGATGGCATTTTTGATGAAGTAGTAAACTGGGCCTTTGGCCAATGGGGCCGCCCTCTCCCTCCCCCTGGCGAACGGTCTGGAAGGGGTGGTTCGTTGCTGGATCCTATTTGGCGCCCTCAGCGCCGAATACAGTGTTAACCGTACAGGACGCACACCCCCCATGCGCAACGGGCCAGCCCACATTCCCCTTTTTTTGTCTAAACTGATGCAAAAATCAAGTTTGGGTATGAGGATTCAAACCCACGCCCTAGAGGTTAAGTGTGCCACGCCATAACCACCGCACCACGCGCCATTCTTCAATCAAATACATTTTCTTAACTCTTTTCTTCTTTCCTTTTGTTCTTTTTCTAATTCGACGAAAAAAGTTCACTGGATTTCACGAACAATTTTTCAACTTTAACGAACTTTTGCAAAATTGGGTGAACTGTTTTTTTTCAAGTTCGATGAATATTTTTCCAAATTCGTTGAACTTTTGTTCAAATCCGATGAACTTTTTTTCAAATCTGATGAAATATTTCAAATTCGATGAACTTTTTTGAAATCCGTTGAACTTTTTTTCAAATCCGATGAACTTTTCTCTTTTTTTGTGTTCAAAATTGATGAACTTTCTGAAATTTGTGAACTATTTTTAAGATCGTAAATTTCAGATTCATGTGTTTTCAGTTTTGTGAACGAAAGGACGAACAGCAGAAAAAAACAACGAACGAAGGAAACGTGAGCGAGCGATCGAAGCGGAGAAAGGAAGAGAGCCTGCTAGCTGGGCCGGCCCATTCGAGGCTGCGCGCGAGCGCCCGCTAAGCGAACGGGCGCATAAGGCGCCGGAGAGGAGGTCTCTGGTTTGTTCGCTGGAGCATGCATCCCCTAGCGATCGATTTGTTCGATCCACCCCTCCTTCCCAGCGACTGATCACCAGATATTGGCGTCCACCACAAAAGGATAAGAAAAATACAAAAGAACAAGGAAAATTACAAAAAGGATAAGAAAATTACGATGTGTCGTGCATGTATCAGCCCACTACTAAAAAAAAGATATTGGCGTCCACCACAAAAGGATAAGAAAAATACAAAAGAACAAGGAAAATTACAAAAAGCATAAGAAAATTACGATGTGTCGTGCATGTTTTTTTTTTTTTGAGACAATCACGCGAAGCCTTTATTAACTTGTGCCAATGTTCAAAGGTACAAAAGTAAGATTACCCGGGTTGCCTAACCACACATGGCGGCCAACCCCTAACTTTAAACTATACTTCGCTAGATTGTGAGCCTCGACATTCGAGCTCCTAAACTCATGCACAAAACTACAAGAAGTAAACGATGAACTGTGTTCTATGATTTCATGCAAAATAGCTCCGTATGTAGCTGGCGTTTTACTCTTGATGTCATCCACCACAACTTTGCAATCTGATGCAACGTGAACCTTGCGAAAGTTGAGATCATCAGCAAGCGCCAGAGCCTCCCTGATAGCCATTGCTATCAGCGTCGATGGGTCTTTGATCCCTCTTGTAACAAGAGCCGAAGCACCTTGAAAAGAGCCCGCTTAGTCACGACATATTGCATCAGCCACTCCCCATCCCTGGTTGGCTCTGACCGCTGCATCTACATTGATTTTGGCATGTTGATCCGGAGGTGCTATCCAGTTTCGTGGTCTTGCTGGTGGTTGTGTTACACAACTACTTCCCACACCGGCGATTATTTGTAGATCTGCTATATAGGCTTGTATGAATTGATCAGTACCCTGAGGGCTTTGAAACACCCCCTCATAGATCGCCTTGCGACGGGATTTCCATGTCGCCCAAAGTGTCACCACCAGCCTGAGAAAATGCTCCTGTGATAGGCTGTCATGCATCTCCATGAGCCAATTTTTTGCATTTGGGTTCATATTCAAACTTAACTGTTGTACCACCTCCTCTTCTGATAGCGCCCAAATACAACGTGACATAGTGCATTCTAGTAGAGCATGCCTCCATGAGTCCTCCCTTCCGCACAAAGAGCAAAGCTGTGAATCCGACATGTGGCGATGGTGTAGGAGATCCGCCGTTGGCATAGAATGCCTCGCCAGCCGCCAAAGAAAGACCCTGAGCTTCGAAGGGACCCTGATGTTCCACAGTATTGCCCAATCCCCGCGATCTGAATTCAATGTTGATCCCCCAGGGTTGTGTTCTAGCCAGTTTCCTCGGTCCTCCTTTTTGGACATGATCATCTTGTAAGCAGAGCTCACTGAAAATCTGCCGTTCCTCTCGGCTGACCAAGCCCAAAAGTCTTCAACAGCCCTAGTGCAAATAGGAATGGATAGAATAGAATCAGCATCGAAACGTACAAAGGTAGTACGAATGAGCTCCTCCTTCCATGATGCTGTGGTCGTGTCTATAAGATCAGATACTAAGTACGGAGGGTTGGGCGTAAGCGAAGTTATCGGTCTCAAGGGTCCAGCCCGCTGTAGCCAATTGTCTCTCCAAATATTTGTCGTATGCCCATTGCCAATACGCCTCACAATGCCTTGCTTTAATACATCTCGTCCATCTAGAATAGCCCTCCAAATTTGTGATGGATGGTTGCCTACTTCTGCCTCGAGGAATTCTGTATTTGTAAAATATGCCGTTTTTAAAATTCTTGCACTGAGAGAATTCGGTTCATTCAACAACCTCCAAGCTTGTCGTGCCAGCAAAGCAAGAATAAAGATCTCCATGTCCCTAAATCCCATACCACCAAGATGTTTAGGTTTTGTCATAACATCCCACGATACCCAAGCTGGCTTCCTTTTCCCTTGCTTACTCCCCCACCAAAACTGACGGATAATGGAAGCAATGTTTTCACATAGTCCTCTTGGTAATCGAAAGCACGCCATTGAGTAAACTGGGATGGCTTGCGGTACTGATTTGATGAGCACTTCTTTCCCTCCCACTGAAAGGAGTTTTTCCATCCACCCTCTCACCTTGTCCCAAATTCTGTCCCTCAAGTATTTGAAGGTACCCATTTTAGATTGACCAACCTCCGTAGGCATCCCCAAGTACCTTTCACTCAATGACTCATTTGTCACATTCAAAATCTGCTTGACCTCCTCCTTCACTGTTTGTGGGCATTTTTTACTGAAAAATATTGAAGATTTGTCATTGTTTATCCTCTGACCTGAAGCATTACAATATGTCTCCAATAATTCCGAAACCCTAGCAGCCCCCTCCGCACTTGATTTGAAAAGCAACGAGTTATCGTCAAGAAAAGGAGGTGGTTGACAGCCGGAGCTGTCGGAGCCACCTTGATCCCTTCCAAACTAGACGACTGAGAACTGGATCTTAAAAGGCACGAAAGGCCCTCTGCTGCAATCAAGAAAAGATACGGGGAGATTGGATCCCCTTGTCGAATGCCTCTGGTAGGATGAAACTGTTCTAGCTTTTCACCATTCAAAAGAACAGAGAAAGAAACAGATTGTACCATGTTCATCACTATGTCAATCCAGGAGTGTGCAAACCCCAATTTCTCCATCATAGCTCCAGTCTATCATAGGCTTTCATCATGTCTAACTTCAGAGCACAAAAACTGTTACATTAGCTTTGCTTCTTTTCATAAAGTGCAGACACTCATACGCACATATGATATTATCTGTGATCAATCTGCCTGGGACAAACGCTGATTGTTCCTGAGATATGATGTCTGGGAGGATGACTTTGAGCCTGTTTGCAACTACTTTGGAAGCAATTTTATATATTACATTGCATAGGCTTATAGGCCGAAACTGGGAGAGTAGTGTCGGATTTAGTACCTTCGGGATAAGAACCAGTACTGTATCATTGACGCATGCAACACTTTCCTCTCCTCTGATGATTTTTAGGACTGCCCTAGTAACTTCATCCCCACATAATGTCCCAATGTCGTTGATAAAAATGGGCTGGGAAACCGTCCGGCCCCGGTGCCTTCGTCGGAAACATTTGAAAGAGGGCTGTTTTAACTTCTTCATTTGTGTATGGCGCAAGAAGATGGGCATTCATATGATCCGTGACCTTTTAGATTGACCAACCTCCGTAGTCATCCCCGATGTGTCGTGCATGTATCAGCCCACTACTAAACATGTCATGCTTGGCACGCGGGCCTCACTCGACGGACGGGCATGGCATGCCATGGGCCAGGCATGGCTCGTTTAGTCGTGTGCCAGGCCCAGGCGAGGCTCGTTACGTGTCTGGCACGCATGCTCATGGGCCGGCCCGTTTGGTCGGGTTTGGAGGAAGAAACCTTGGAGGAAACGGCCATGGCGCAACGATCCAGTCTGTAGTTTTAGACTCGTGCACGATAGTACAACATACAAATCTCTACTACTTAAAAAAACATAATGTTCTCATTTCATCTCTCTTTCATCCAACCTTCCTTATACGTGTCCCTCTCTTTTCTTCTCTTTGATTTTTTCCTCTCATCTCTGATTTTTCTCCCATCCATTCTTCCTAAAATAGAATCAATTGTCTCATGTTTTATTAACTTATTATGTAAATAAAAACATATTTTGTTTGGTAAGTCATTAAATTCTTACTAAATAAGTGCTCAACAATAAAATGACAGGTAAATCATGCGATTGCATACAAAAACTCGGTAAGAATTTAGAGCGCCAATATAATGATAGACGTGCAGTCACGGACTAATCTAATAGAATGTTTATACTCCCGTTGTAACGCTCGTGCAATTGTTAGTGATAGAAATATGGCTACCACCTAAAAAGTCGTTTTTAGGCAATTTGGCCCGAAAACACAGCGGCAATGATGTTACAAAAACTTTGGGGCAGCCGATACAGTAGCTGTGCGACTGCCGCAAAACAATATCATGGTCGTGCGCAGCCCAACCGCTACCCGAAAACTTCCAGTCTCTGTAAGTGCATCTAGTGCCCCTTAGTGATTTTGGTGTATTAAAGACTTATAGGTTAAGGCGTTTGTGAGTGTACACAGGTCTATAAGTCTATGAGGAGTTTGATATTTACAGAGAAAGTCGACCCCTAAAAATGAAGTTCTTCAACTGAAGACTTTGGATTTCTGAAGACTTTGAAAGTGAAGAAATTGGTGTGACCCTGAAGACTTGGCAATCATTCGAGGAACATGAAGTGTGAAGACTTTTGTTTTCGTAGTTTCATTTTCTCTTTTCTTGAGTCATAGGAAACACCGTACTGTTAAAGGGGGTCGAGGAAATACTAAGGAAAAATTTCCATGTGATGCTCAACTCAAAATCCTACACCTACCAATCCCTTCGAGTGAAGCCATTGGAAATCTCATACAATTCAGTCATATTCTTCAAAGGATGTAGACGAAGTTCTTACGGTCTTTGAGAAATTTGTTCGATCGAGGAGTTAGGAATTGGCCAAGGTCTTGAATTGCCTACACAGTGAGGAACATGATAGTCCTGAGGATTTTGATAGTTAAAATTCCGACCGTTGTTGTGCTATGCGCCAGCTGTTCCAAAATATCTACCCACCTAACGGTCATATCAGACAAGGGCATTTATGTCTTATCATGTCGGGTTGCTCCCTAGGCTATAAATAGCCCCCCCCCCCTGAACCACTAGCTGGTTGGCTGCTCCGAGAGAAACTGACACTTGTCATTTGAGAGCATCCCATCCTCCGAGGACTTTGAGAGAAAATCATCAAGTGAGGAAAACCCAAACCCAACACCTACAAACCCAAAGTGATGGAGCATCACTGAAGAGATTGATCCTGCGTGGATCCGATGCTTGTTTCCTTTGAAGACTGTGCTTCTTCCAGACGGTTAGGCGTCAAGGTCTAGAGCATCCAAGAGGAATTGTGGATCATCGAGTGACCGAGTTTGTAAAGGTTTGGAAGTCATCTGAAGACTTACCACGAGTGATTGGGCGAGGTCTGTGTGACCTTAGCTCAAGGAGAATACGGTGAGGACTGTGTGTCCGGGACTGGGTGTCCACGAGTTTAAATACTCAGCCGCTCCAACCAGATGTACAATTGAGACAGCAGTTGGAACTGGTCTACCAAATCATTGTCTTCACCGAGCTTACTGGTTCTATTTCCTCAACTCTTTCCTCATGTCTGTTGTTGTGTGCCTGTTCATATCTGTTTGAAGACTTTCTCAATTTCCTCAGTTCAATTTCTTCAGTTTGTCCGTCTTCTTTCTTGTGTTATCTTGTGTTTACGCTTTCTGTACTCTGTGCTTGTCTTCATTTCATCATGATGACTATGCTTGTGTTCTGTTATGTTTACTTCTAAGTACTTATTCCGTTGCAAGTAGTTCTTCAGTTAGGAATTTCCTCACCAGCAAATTCCTCAGTTAAGAATTCATAAAAATCACCTATTCACCCCCCTCTAGTCGATATAACGCACTTTCAATTGGTATTAGAGCAAGGTACTCCCTTGTTCTGTGTGATTTTGGTTTAACCGCCTGGAGTTTTAGTTATGTCGACTGCAGGATTGAGGAACGTATCCTGCCCCATCTTTGACGGTCATGAGTATCCTCGGTGGAAGGCCATGATGAAGAAGCGACTCATGGCTATGGACAGCGAACTATGGACCGTCACTGAGACTGGTCTTACCGATCTATGCAAGATGGCGGAGGCTGACGACATCCGCAAGTACACTCTGCTCAACCTCACAGCGATGGATGTCATCTGCTCCTGTCTGTCCCGAAATCAGTTCAGGAACGTCATGCACCTCAATCACGCGAAGCGAATTTGGGACCGGCTCTCTGAGGTCTACGAAGGTCATCGTACTCGTCATGATCCTTGGTTTGAGGATTACAAGGATTCTCTCAAGGAGATGACTTTCGCACCTAAATCGTCATCCGCTTCACCGTGCCTTATGGCAGAGGGTGCCAAGGTAACTGAATGCTACCTTTCCGAGTCTAGTGATGATGAATCAGGTGATGAATTTGGCCCCAGCTATGTCAAACTTGCTTCCCTTGCCACTAAACAACAAAGAGCTTTGGAAAAAGTTCAATACATGCTAAATAAGAGCGATGATATGTTGGGTGAAGAAATGGATCAGTCAAAAGCATTGGCTGAGAGTCTTCAAAGACTTCAGTCCAAATTTGTCGCCCTTCAAGATCATCATAACACTCTCTTATCTGATCACGAGAAGATTTCTTCTGAATCTCTTCAAAGGAAGCAAGATCTTGAAAAGCTAAGAGTGGATTATGAAGATCTTCAGAAGGAGCACGATTCACTACTTGCTCAACAAATCAGCGCTACTCGGGAAGAATTTGTTCCTCCATGTCTGAAGTGCATTGAACGTGAAACTGCTAATTCTTCACATGAATGTTCAAATGCTTATAATGCTACAAATTCTTCATATGTCTCTGCTATCACTAATTCCTCATCTTAGGACAATGCAAGTATCACTGATGATGCAGGGCTGAAGGAATTGTACATGACAGGCATGTACAAAAGCCTCAAAGGGCATCATACTCTTTGTGATGTGCTCAAAAAGCAGATCCTCAACAGAAAGCCTAGGAAAGAGGGTATTGCCTTTGAGAGGAAACTCAATGCTGATGGAACATATTGGAAGCCCGAAAGCAGTACCCCAAAACCTCATGGGTTGCTGCAAAGGGACATCCAGTTGATCCATCTAACTTATCTGGCTTTACATGTGAATCTCCTCATTCTTCTGATGAGTCATTTGACTCCAACTATAAACTGTTCAAAAACCAGAATGATGAAGTATTTTCTAGATATGTTGGGATTAACTGCAGGAACGGTTCCCCTATGAAGAAAATCTGGGTTCCCAAAAGTTGCCTTGAAAGTCTTCACGTGAATGTCCTCATGACACCGCCCGTGAAGAATAGGAACCCCAGATCAAATTCTTCATATGAACCAAATTCTTCATATGGATCCAAGTCCTCATATGGACCAAATTCCTCACGTGGATCAAATTCCTCAAAAGGATCAAAGTCCTCATATGATCATCGTCGTGCTAACCCTTCTGTTTCGCAGGGTAAAGCTAAGGGCTATGAATATGTGCATTATTCTTCAAATCATTATGTTCATAAGTCCTCGAAGAATTTCTCTACTTATTCATATGCTTACCCTAACCCCTCTTATGTGAAACGGCGGATCAAGCGTCTATGCCTCCTTTCTCATATGGTGCTCGCAGAGTGATGAATTCTTTGCCACCCCTACAGATGTGGGTGGTGAAGAAAAAGAACTAATCTCTTATGCAGGGTCAGGTCTCCAGACGAGCTCAAAACGTCTGAAGAATTTGCTGGAGACCTGAACAGTGCCTGATAGGACACATGCTAATCATGATGAAATGAACTTTCATTTCACACGTCCTCATACTGTTTATCTGTTCTAATTCCTCAAGAAATTGATCTAATGATATTGATGTCATATTCTTCACTGATGAAGTATATGAGTTCGTAAGTTGCACTAATTCATCTGCAGGATAAACAACCCAAAGCCAATGAGTGGGTCCTCGATAGTGGATGTAACGAATCACATGACGGGTGACAAGAATCTATTGATGGATGCTCCTTTATCACCGTCACATCTGAAGCATATCATCTTCACGACAAAGGCAAAAGTCAGGTTTTGGGTCTTGGTAAGGTTGCGATCGCTAAGGACATACACATGGACAAAGTCATGCTTGTCGAGTCCTTAGGATACAACCTCATGTCTGTCTCAATGCTTTGTGATCTTGATCTGGTTGTTGTCTTTGGCAAGTATCGTTGTGTTGTGATCATGGAAGCTGACAATTCCAAAGTCTTCGAAGGCTTTAGGAGAGGAGACTTGTACATTCTTGATTTCTCTACAGGACCACAACCGGCTGTATGCTTACTTGCAAAAGATTCAAAAGGTTGGCTATGGCATCGACGACTTGGTCATGCTGGCATGAGGAATCTGCACACGCTCGCAAAGAAGAAGCATGTCATTTGCATTGAGAATGTCAAATTCCTCAAGGATCACTTATGCGAACTGTGAAGTCGGAAAGATGACAAAGGCCAAGCATCCAGCGAAGACTATCATGACTACCACTCGACCATTTGAATTGCTTCACATGGATCTCTTCGGTCCTAATCATTATTCTGCTGTTACAAATGATGCTTCTCTATATGGCTTTGTTATTGTTGATTATTATTCTCGTTACACATGGGTACACATTGTCACTTACAAACATGAGGTGCAGGAAGTCTTCAAACGATTTTTCTCGAGGGCTTCAACAAACTTTGGTGTGAATATCAAGCACATCAGGAGTGACAATGGAACTGAGTTCAAGAATTCCGGTCTTGACGACTATCTTGATGAACTTGGTATTACTCATGAGTTATCTCGCCTTTATACTCCTCAACGTAATGGCGTCGTGGAGCGCAAGAACAGAACTCTTGTTGAGATGGCTCGTGACCACGCTTGATGAATACAAGACGCCTCGTCGTTTCTGGAGTGAGGCAATTGATACTGCGTGCCACATCATCAATAGAGTATATCTTCACAAATTCTTCAAGAAGACTGCCTATGAACTCCTCACTGACAAGAAACCCAATGTGAGTTAGTTCAAAGTCTTCCGTGCTAAATGTTGGATTAGAGATCCTCATCACACATCTAAATTTGCACCGAAAGCACATGAGGGTTTCATGCTTGGTTACGGAAAGGACTCAAGACACCTACAAAGTCTTCAACAACGTTCTTCACAAGGTTGTTGAAATCAGATGTGCGGTTCGATGAAACTAATGGCTCATGAAGAGAGCACCTACCTTCTGTGATAGATGAACCAGCACCTGAGGATTCTATCAAGTTCAAAGCCACTGAGGATGTCATTCCTACTGAAGAATCTGCTGAAGAATTCATTCCAGAACGTGATGAACGTCGAGCTGGCTCACCTGAAGGAAATGGTGCTGAGGAAAATGCACCTGAAGATAATGCAGATCAAATTCCTCGAAGACAACCCGCTCATCCTCGTATTGCAAACGAAGTGCAAATCGAGAAGATCATCGATGACATTGAAGCACCAGGTCCTCTCACACGCTCAAAAGCTTCACATTTGTCTAACTTTTGTGGGCACTTTGCTTTTGTCTCTATCACAGAGCCCACTAAGGTAGATGAAGCATTTCTGGAGCCTAAGTGGATTCAAGCTATGCAAGAAGAATTACATCAGTTCGAGCTCAACAACGTTTGGGAACTGGTCAAACGTCCAGATCCTCGCAAGCACAACATTATTGGCACAAAGTGGATCTACCGCAACAAGCAAGATGAAAATGGCCTTGTGGTGAGGAATAAGGCACGACTTGTAGCTCAAGGCTACACACAAGTTGAAGGAATTGACTTCGATGAAACTTTTGCATTTGTTGCTAGACTTGAGGCTATTCGCATATTACTTGCTTATGCTAATCATCATGATATTATCTTACAACAAATGGATGTGAAAAGTGCATTCCTCAACGGTAAGCTTGAGGAAGAAGTATATGTTGCTCAACCACCAGGTTTTGAAGATCCAAAGAATCCTGACAAAGTCTTCAAGCTCAACAAGGCCCTGTATGGCCTCAAGCAAGCCCCTCGGGTGTGGTATGATACTTTGAAGGAATTCCTCATGAAGAAAGGCTTCAAACCCGGTTCACTCGACCCAACTCTTTTCACTAAGTCTTATGATGATGAATTGTTTGTGTGCCAAATATATGTTGATGATATCATTTTTGGCTGTACTGACCAACGATATAGTGATGAATTTGCCTATATGATGAATGAAGAATATAAAATTTCTATGATGGGAGAATTGAAGTTCTTTTTAGGTCTTCAAATTCGTCAACAGCGCAAAGGGATATTCATATCTCAGGAGAAATACCTCAAGGACATATTGAGGAAATTCGGCATGCAAGATTGTAAAGGGGTCAAAATTCCAATGCCCACAAATGGTCATCTGTGCACTGATGAAAATGGTCAAGACTTCGATCAAAAGGTATACCGCTCCATGATTGGCTCTTTACTGTACCTATGTGCATCTAGGCCGGATATTATGCTTAGTGTTTGCATGTGTGCCCGATTTCAAGATACACCGAAGGAATCACACCATAAGGCTGTGAAGCATATTCTTCGATACTTAGCTCACACACCAACACTTGGATTATGGTATCCCAAGGGCTCTTCTTTTGATCTCATTGGATATTCAGACTCTGACTATGCTGGCGATCGCGTGGACCGCAAGTCAACATCAGGCACATGTCATTTCCTCGAACGATCCTTGGTCTGTTGGTCCTCGAAGAAACAGAACTGCGTATCACTCTCCACTGCAGAAGCTGAGTACTTTGCTTTCTTTGGATCGTCTTTGTGCTCAACTACTATGGATGAAGCAAACACTCAAGGACTATGGCGTCAACGTGAAGAATGTGCCTCTCTACTGTGACAATGAGAGTGCTATCAAGATTGCTCATAACCCAGTTCAGCAATCGAAGGCCAAGCACATCCAGATTCGTCATCATTTTCTTCGTGATCATGTGTTGAAGGGCGACATCTCCATCGACCACGTTAGCACTGAAGATCAACTGGCCGATATCTTCACTAAGCCCTTGGATGAGAAGAGATTTAGCAAGTTGCGGTGTGAGCTAAATATCCTAGAATCTTCGAATGTTCTCTGAAATGGACACACATCCTAACACTTATGCTGACTTGATGACTTAGATGCGCAACGCACGAAGTAACGTTTTTCTTCAATCAATGAAGACTAACCCTCTAAGTGTGAAGAAATTAATGAAGAAATTGATTCTCATAGACCTACGACAATTGTACGCGGTGTCTGAAATCAACTTTCTTATACGGTGGGTTACGCCACCACCCAAAGTTGGAAATCTTCAATTATGTTTTTCTTCGTTTTTCAAATTCCTCAGTTTTTCAAATTCTTCAACTTTGCATTGTCTTCACTCTTTCCGGTATTGTTCTTCATTTGAATATATATATATATATATATATATATATATATATATATATATATATATGATTTTTATGTCCTCTACAACATTAAGTTATTGCTAATTCTTCAAGTTATTTTGTTCTGCTAAGTGAATGTGATCGGACCCCTCCCTTCTATGCTAAACTCAACCCAGTCTATTCACAAATTCTTCATGTGCGCTCTAATTGAAACTCGTTCAAAATCTTCACTGTGTCCTTGACAGCTGAAGAAATTGCGAACGGAATTTTTAAACTTATCTTATCTAAATTTTCGGCTTTGCCGCTCAAATCGTTCCACTTCTCATGACAATACTTATCTATTCACCCACGATCCTACATGATCGCCACCTCTCAGTACATGGGTGACACATGTCACACGAATGAGAAGGGCCAGGGGCACGTTTGTCCGATTTCCTCGGGTGAACAGTTTTTCACTCCCTCTATAAATACCCCTATCTCTTCCTCACTTCACTTTCACCTCGCTCCCGCTCTCTCCCGCTCGAGCTTCCCGAAACCCTAGCGCCGCCGCTACTTCATCGTCGCCGGTGTGGAAGAGCTTCACTGCCTCGACCTCGTCGCCGTCGTACTCACGTCGGTTGCGGATTTCTTCACTCCGCCGTCGCCGTAGCTGTCTTCCTCTGCCGAGTTAGGGCGTGGAAGATCTGACTCGACGAACTTCACATCTACTCTTCCCAGTTCGTCGAGTTCTTCACTTCGGGTAATTAAAAGTTACTTTTACTGCCCTCTTTGATTCTCAAGTTTTCTTCAAAATCTTCAAAAGTGTTTATTCTTCATATCTTCACAGACATGAACACCTCACATGTTATCAGCTCTTGATTCGTTTCTCTAAGCTATGATTTTCTTCAAGATTCCTCAATTGTATGGATTTTCAATCTATACAAATCTGGAACCTAAGACAAAGAACGCTTAGTGAAATTCCTCAAGACTCATCCGGTCAAATTCCTCAAAACCTATTCATTTTTGAAAAACCTTCTGAGAACGCATATGACCTCTCCAAATTCCTCGCAACTATACTCTATTCACAGGTACAAATGTCCGCTGCTGAATCACTAGGTTCTCATCAACTTAACTCATTTGCAGCGTTCCTCAAAGAAAAGTTACACACCTCTTCAGAAACTTCAGTTGTTCATATTCCTCAGCTGAAGAAAATGGCTGACAAGAAGCCACAGAAGGGAGGAAAGAGGCCTGAGGTCAATACTGCGTTTGAAATCCCTGAGGACATTTATGCTGGATACTGCACTCCTGATGAAGCCAAGTTTGGCAAGGAGGACAAGAATCAGCGCAAGATGCGCATACAACGGATAGAGAGGAGATGGGCACGAGAATGGAGGGAGTACAGGTATGTTACTCCCAAGTATATGAAGAAATTCGCGCTCAACCCTCCATGCTCAAGACCTCCATTGGCACCAGGCCAAGAGGCAGATCCCACTAGCCTCAAGCGCGGTGAGGACTATGCTGATGAATGGGCAAAGCGCCATGCCAAATTGGCCAAGCAAGCAAAGGAAGCAGTGAAGAAATTCAACACAGACTCTGCTGCTGCTGCTGCCTCTATTGAGGCCTCTGCTAGTGAGCCAAAGAAGGCAATGCATAAGAAGCCTGCGCATAAGTCCAGTGCTTCTCCTTCAATGCCCTCATGGCCAAGCTCCTCTGCTATGCCCTCAAGGCCAGATTCTTCAAGGCCTTCACGGCAAATTCCTCATACTGCTCCTTCAAAGTCCTCAGCTCCTCCATCAAAGTCTTCAGCTGCTCCGACCAAATCCTCGGCACCTGTGCATCTCGCCTCGTGCCAAAGGACTCAAGGCTTCTCAATTGCCTCAGGAGCATCTGCAAGCTCCTCAGCTACTCGAAATTCCTCAGCTGGTCCCTCTCTGCTGAAGAAAAAGGCCACTGCTGGACGAGGCGTTCGACCAACTCCTTATAAGAAGCAGGTCGCCTTCCAAGTTCCCTCTGATGATGATGAGGCTGATGATGAAGAACTTGCCGAAATCATGAGAGACAGGCAAGCCAGGGCCGCTAGAGCCAAAGGCAGCAATGTGCCGCTGATGTTGGATCCAAAGTTGATCCTCGACTACATTGACCTATGGCACAAGGACCCTAACACGCCTTTGCCGGAGATGAACCTCACTCCTGGTCAGAGTCATGTTCTGACTGCCTTCATTGAGGAAGAAAAGTGGAAATTTGAACAAGGCAGAAGTTTGAAGAAAGCGCAGTACAAGAAACAACGCTACCTCAAGGACAATGTCCTCACTCTCACTCCTGATCAGCTCCTTGCTTTGCAAGTTGAAATTAAGCAACTGAGTGATGAATTTGATCGCTACCATGCTGATTGGAAGGGCGCCAAGGTGCAGTTCGTCAATCTGACGAAGAAATTCACTTCAAGTGCTGCTCCTCCTGTGCACGTTGAAGTTACTCAGGCTGAAGCATCTGCTCAGCCTACTGAAGAACATGCCAGCACCGCTGATGACAATCAGGCTGCTGAAGAAAATGAGAGTGCCAGGGCTGATGAATCCATTCCAGCCGCTGAAGATATTGCCAGGGCATCCACTAGTGGTGCGCCTGAAGAGAGTGAACAAGTCAGGGAAACTGCATCAGTTGCGCCTGAGGAAAATGAACCAAAGTCCTCTGCACCTCCTGCGCCTACACCAACTCCGATCCTTCCATCTGCATCAGATGCGAAGAAGACCAAGGCTACAGAGCGTGCAGCTGTGAAGAAAAGGAAGGCATCAACTTCATCAAATTCTTCAGCTCCGAAGAAGACGAAGCCACTGACTAGCTCAATTGACAACCCAATTGATGTCATTCCAGTCTCCTCCATGCCATCAAAGGACCTTGTTCCTTTTGGTGAAGATTATGTGATTCCCAATGAATCCGATGAAGAAACTCCTTCTGCTGCTTCGACAGAGCAGTTGGACGAAGAAATTGAAGTGGATGAAATCCCTTCAACTCCAGTCATTTCCTCATGTAAGTGCATCTAGTGCCACCCCTAGTTGGTTTTGGAGTATTGACGACAAATGTGGTTGAGGGACTAATGCGTTTGTGAGAATTGCAGGATAACGCAGGTAGTGTCCCCCATTGATTCGGTTTACCTACCGGAGATGACCCCTAAAAATGTATGAAGACATTGACAACAATGGTGGTATGTGAAGATATTCACATTGAAGACTATGACATGAGAAGACATTGAGTGAAGACTATGGAGCGCGAAGACTGTGTCGTTTCGTTGTTTCCTTTTCTTCTTTGTTGAGTCATAGGAACCACCGTACTGTTAAGTGGGGTCCAAGTGATCAAAGTCGAATGATCAAGTGATGCTCAACCCAAATCCTATGTCTTGAAGCGAACTTATCCAGAGTGGATGAGTCGGCTTTGCTTGTAGCCCAAGTAAAGTTGTCGTGTGTGTTTGAAATCGACCATTGGAACACGTGTCGGTTCCTTGGTGACCTGTGGTCATTTCGGACATATCAGGTCGGGTTGCCTAGTGGCTATAAATAGCCCACCCCTACACCATAAATTGGTGGCTGCTCAGAGTTAGTGCACGGCTTTTGTCGTTTGAGAACAACCCACCTTGAAGCCTTTGAGAGAGAAATCCTTGCGAGGACAAAGCCCAAACACCCGAGCCAAAGAGTGTTAGGCATCACTGAAGTCTTTACATGCATGTGACCAAGACTTATTACACTTGAGGACTGTGGAATCCTCCGGCCGGTTAGGCGTCGCGTTTGAGCATCCAAGAGTCATTGTGGATTGCCGGTGAACGCATGATCTGTGAAGGTTCGGAAGTCTACCTTGAAGACTTACCAGAGTGATTGGGCGAGGACTGTGTGTCCTTAACTCAAGGGAATAAGGTGAAGACGCGGTCTTCTCGAGTTGAATCTCACCCTCCTCGACCAGATGTACAGTTGTCACAAAGAATCGAACTGGTCCAACAAATCATGTGTCTTCAACAAGTGGTGGTTCTATCTTCTCCCTCTCCTTACTTAGAGTTTGTCTTCGTGAAGTCATTGCCTATTTTTCATACCTGTTTGACTTCATTGCTTGACTACTTTTGTTGATTGGCTTCTCACTATCTTCCATCTTGATCCTTACTACCAAGCTGCTATTAGTCTTGTACTTTCATGTTATTGCATACTTGACTATGGTTTGCTTGTTGTAGTTTACCTTCCGCTGCATATCAATTAGGTCACTTCTATTGTTTGTCTTGAAACTTGCATGTTTTGAAGACTTTCCTAAAAATCGCCTATTCACCCCCCCTCTAGTCGATAACTAGCACTTTCAATTGGTATCAGAGCAAGGTACTCCTTTGTTCTGTGTGATTCGGTTTAACCACCTGGAGTTTTAGCTATGTCGATCGCAGGATAATCAAAGTCTCCGTTGCTTGCCCGTGTTCGATGGAACCGACTATCCCTATTGGAAGAATAAGATGCATGCATCTTGAAGCCATTGATGTCGACCTACGGTATGTTGTCAAGAACGGTGTTCCCAAAAGCTGGTGAAGGTGTCACCCTGCTGATGTCAAGAAGTTCATTCAACTGGACTCTACCGCAAAGAATATCATCTGTGGTCATCGACCAAAGGACAAGATGGCCGTGTGAGTGCTCTGGAAGCGTCGAAGCTAGTCTGGGACTGGCTATCCAAGGTCAACGAAGGCGTCTCAACCCAGAGAGATCAAAGGATCAGTGTTCTTCGCAACCTCTTCAACCGCTTCAAGAGAAACGACAATGAAAATGTCCAGCTCAAGATCTCGGCGCCACTGAGATCACCAAGCATGAAATCATCAAGACACTACTGAGATCACTTGACAGCTCTTTTGACACCCTTGCCCTCATGATACAAGAACGCCCTGACTTCAAGACACTCGATCCGTCTGATATACTTGAGAGGCTCAACACACATGAGTTCCAGCTTTATGAGAAAAGAGATATCTATGGTCCCAACTATGGCCGAACTCGCGCTTTGAAGGCAAAAGTTGTTTCCTCATCCAAGAAGAATCATTGCGGTTACGATGATCCCAAGAAGTTGGAAAGGAACTTGCTATGCTTGTGAAGAAGTTCCAAGTTCACTAGGAAGAAAGGCTTCGTAAAGTCTTCACGATCCAGCTCAAGAAATGATGAAGCTTCCACTCATGTCTACAAGAAGAGAACATGTCACAAGTGCAAGAAAAGCTGGACACTATATTTCGAGTGTCCACAAGTGGGACAATGAGAAGAAGAAGAAGAAGAGCAAGGAATATGATTCTCGATGACAAGAAGAAGAAGAAATCTTCAAAGTCTTCTTCCAAGTCCTCATCTAAGTCTTCATCGCATAAGAAGAGCTCATCCGCAAGGCTCGTGCTTTTGTTGGCAAGGAAATGGACTCGGAGGAGGAGTCTGCTCGAGGAGGTGGAGGTGGAGTCCAAGAGGAGTCCGACCACTGGCGTTGCAAGTCTGGCTTTAGCCACGACTTATGTTGCCAAGTCCATCTTCAACACTCAAGACAATGACTTCCACACCAACGCCAAGCCGATGACAAGGACGACCCTGCTCCCACCCTCTTTGCTTCATGGCACGTGGTGCCAAGGTAAAATCACGTGATGCTTACTTTCAAACATCAAGTGAAGATGACTCTGATTGTGAATCCAAACCCAGCTACAAAACACTTGCTAAAATTGCAACCGAACAACAAAGAGCTATGGAACATACTCAAAAACTGTTAGACAGAAGCGATGACCTGTTGGACGCTGAAATGACAGGTTCACAGTCCTTAGTTGAAGACATTAAAAATCTTCATGCTAAGTACCAAGAACTTGAAAGTCGTCATGAAACACTCTCAACTACTCATGAAAAGCTCTCCTATGATTATCTTCAAAGGAAGCAAGAGCTTGAGAAATTGAGAGCGGCTCATGAAGATCTTCAAAAGAGAATGAGTCACTTCGCTCAATGATTAGTTCCGCTCAGGATGGATTTGAACCACCATGTCTAAAATGTCTTGAGCGTGATATCGCTACCTCTATTGCTGAATGTTCAATCTGCTCTTGTTGCATTGTCTTCAACTAATAATGTGGTAACTAACCCCTCTGCGGAGGATACCACTGCTATTGTCGATGAAAATGCTAGGTTGAAGACATTGCTTGAAACAGGATGTATAAAAAGTCTGAAAGGGCATCAGACACTTTGCGATGTCCTCAAAAAGCAGATTCTGAACCAAAACTCTAGGAAAGAGGGTGTTGGGTTCGAGAGGAAAATGAATGTTGATGGTTCCCTCGAAGCCCCGAAAGCGGTATCCCAAAACCACATGGGTTGCTGCAAAGGGACCTTCAGAGGATCCATCCACCTTATCTGGCTTTACCTGTGCTAACCCTATTATCATAGATGAATCCTTAGATGCAAACTATAAGATGATCAAGAATCAGAATCGTGAAGTGTTTGCCAGGTATATTGGTACTAATCGCAGGAATGGACCACCTATGAAGAAGATCTGGGTTCCCAAAAGCTGTCTTGAGAATCTTCCAGTGAATGTCATCATGGCACCACCTGGGAAGAAGACAAACCGCAGACCTAAGGCGTCATATGGTCCAAAGGCTTCATACAGATAGAGGACTCACCTGAGTCACCCTAACGCAATGTTTTGCAGGGAAACCGTACTCAAATTTATGAATATGAGCGTGTGTCTTCAAACCGCTATGTTCATAGAACTAAGAACTTTTCTGCTTATTCATATGAGTATCATTCATCTCCTGCAAGGCTATTTGCTAGGGCTCCAAAGCCGAAATTCTCAGATGCTGCACTTAGACTCATTGCTTCTAAGACATCCCTGAAGATTTGGGTGGTTAAGAAGAATTAACTCTCTTTTGCAGGAAAGGGTCTCCAGCCAAAAATCAAAGGCATCTGATGCTATTGCTAGGGACCTAAAACATCTTGTAGGGCACAAGATCAAATGCCCAAATGGTCTCACTATGTATTTTGTTCCTGAATTGTTTGCCATTCATCCTATCAGTCGTAATCTTGATTTAAGCTTCAATAATCCACTTGCCCGTCAAATGTTTATGCTTCACAATGCTCTTGGTGAAGCCTATCCCCCTAACTGTACTGTAAGGTATGACACCTCATGCTTCAGAATGGATTATGGACAGTGGATGCACTAATCATATGACTGGTGATCGAAGTCTTCTCATGGACTCAACCTTACGTCCATCAAACAAGAGTCACATCACATTTGCTGACCTTTGGTAAAAGCAAGGTATTGGGTCTAGGTAGAGTTGCAATCTCAAAGGATCAACACATGGATAAAGTGATGCTTGTTGAATCCCTTGGTTTCAACTTGATGTCTGTCTCAATGCTTTGTGAGTTGAACATGATTGTGATATTCGGAAAATATCGTTGCCTTGTACTAATGGAATCTGACAAGTCTCTAGTCTTTGAAGGGTATAGTAAAGACGATCTATACATGGTAGATTTCTCAGCAGGTCCACAGCTTGCCGTATGTCTTCTTGCACAAGCTTCGAATCTTTGGCTCGCATCGGAGGTCGGGCATCTTGGCATGAGGAACTTACACACACTCGCCAAGAAGAAGCATGTCATTGGCATCGAAGGTGTCAAGTTCAAGAAGGATCATTTGTGTGGTGCCTGCGAAGCTGGAAAGATGACTAGGGCAAAGCACCCCTCGAAGACAATCATGACGACATCTCAACCCTTCGATCTGTTACACATGGATTTGTTTGGCCTACTCACTACTCTACCCTCACAACAACTGCTTGTCTCTATGGCTTCGTCATTGTTGATGACTACTCAAGACACATGGGTGCACATAATTCTCTCAGGATCAAGTGCAAGATGTCTTCAGACGCTTCGCCAATCGAGCAATGAACAATTATGGCATCAAGATCAAGCATATCGGAAGTGACAACGGGTTCAATTCAAGAACACCGGACTTGATCTTTATCTCGATACCATGGGAATCACTCATGAGTTCTCTGCTCCATACACACCTCAAAGAAAATGGCATCGTGGAGCGCAAGAACAGAACCCTCATTGAGATGGCTCGAACAATGCTCGACGAGTACAAGACACCAAGAAAATTCCGGCCTGAAGCTATTGATACAGCATGTCACGTCATCAACCGTGTTTACATCAATAAGCTTCAACAAAACATCCTATGAGCTCCTTCTTGGCAAGAAGCCAAATGTCGCCTACTTGAGTATTTGGGGCTAAGTGCTTTGGATCAAGGATCCCCATCACAAGTCAAAATTTGAACCCAAAGCTCACGAAGGCTTCATGCTCGATTCTGGAAAGGACTCGCACTCTTACAGAGTCTTCAACCTCTATCACTACAAAATCGTCGAAACAGTGGACGTGCGATTTGATGAAACCAATGGTTCACAAAGAGAGCTGCTGCCAAATACACTAGACGAAGCTTCACCCAGAGAATCTATCAAGCTAATGGGAACTGGTGAAATCATGCCTTCTGAAGCACAGCCTGAAGAGGAACTTATCATTTCTGCACCTAACCAACCTGAAGACAATGCTCAGCCCGAAGACAATCCTCCCAATGATGACAATGATCAGCAAGAGCAAAGTCTTCGTCCAGTTCATCCTCGAGATGCAAATGAAGTACAGATTGAGAAGATAATCGATAGCATCAATGCACCTGGTCCGCTTACTCGCTCAAGAGCAACACAGCTAGCAAATTTCTGTGGGCACTTTTCTTTTGTGTCAATATCAGAACCCAAGAAAGTTGATGAAGCCTTTATGGAACCAGAATGGATACAAGCTATGCAAGAAGAACTTCAACAGTTCAAGCTGAACAATGTTTGTGAACTTGTCAAGCGTCCTGACCCTCGCAAGCATAACATTATTGGCACCAAATGGATATATCGAAACAAGCAAGATGAGCATGGTCTAGTCGTCGTAAACAAAAGCACGTCTTGTGGCTCAAGGATATACTCAAGTTGAAGGAATTGACTTCGATGAAACATTTGCTCATGTAGCTAGGCTTGAAGCTATTTGCATACTACTAGCCTATGCTAACCACCACAACATCTTGCTATATCAAATGGATGTGAAGAGTGCATTTCTCAACGGCAAGATTGAAGAAGAAGTATATGTCACTCAACCACCTGGCTTTGAATATCTAAAACATCATGATATGGTGTACAAGCTAAATAAAGCAGCAGTATGGCCTCAAACAAGCTCCTCGCGCTGGTATGATCTGATCAAAGACTTCAAGAGCAAAGGCTTTAAACTGGATCCCTTGATCCCACACTCTTCACGAAGACATATGATGGTGAAATTTTTGTATGACAAATATATGTGGATGACATTATCTTCTGCTGCACAAACCAGAAGTATAGTGATGAATTTGGATACATGATGCAAGAACAATATCAGATGTCCATGATGGGAGAGCTCAAGTTCTTCCTTGGTCTTCAAATTCGTCAGCAAAAGAATGGCATCTTTATATCTCAAGAAAAATACCTCCAAGATTGCCTGAAGAAGTTTGGAATGCAAGATTGCAAAGGATACACGACGCCAATGCCAGCCAAACACCATCTGGGTCCCGGCGACAATGGTAAAGAGTTCGATCAAAAGGTATACCGCTCCATGATTGGTTCCTTACTTTACCTATGTGCATCTAGGCCGGATATTATGCTTAGTGTTTGCATGTGTGCTCGATTCCAAGCGGCACCAAAGGAATCGCATCACTTAGCTGTGAAGCGAATTCTTCGATATTTGGCTCACACCCCAACACTCGGATTATGGTATCCAAAGGGCTCAAAATTTGATTTGGTTGGATTTTCGAATGCTGATTATGCTGGTGACAAGGTGGATCGCAAGTCTACATCAGGCACATGTCACTTTCTGGGACGATCACTTGTCCGTTGGTCTTCAAAGAAGCAGAACCGTGTATCACTCTCAACTGCTGAATCTGGATACATTGTTGCTGGATCTTGCTGTGCTCGGCTTCTATGGATGAAGCAAACTCTCAAGGACTATGGCATCAATCTGAAACAAGTACCTCTCTTCTGCGACAACGAAAGCGCCATCAAGATTGCCAACAATCCAGTCCAGCACTTTCGAAGACAAATCACATTGAAATTCGTAATCATTTTATCATTGATCATGTCATGAAGAAAGATATTGACATCATTCACGTCAACACTGAAGAGCAATTGGAAGATATCTTCACAAAGCCCTTGGATGAGAAAAGGTTTTGCAAGTTACGGTGTGAGCTAAATATCTTGGAATCCACAAATGTCTTGTGATCAAGCACACATCCTAACACTTATGCATGTTGATGACTTAGATGTGCAACACACGAAGTAAAGTATATCTTCAATCAATGAAGACTTACATTCTGAGTGTGAATACATTAACGTGGAATTTGACTTCGGAGCGCCACGATAATTGTGCGCCGTGTCTGGGTCTAATACTTCCTATACGGTGGGTAATACAACCACCAAATTTCTTTGTTTGAAGTGTTTCACTCATGGCGTTATTTCTGCAATATCTTCGCATTTGATTTGTCTTCAACTTCAACCTATCTTCATGATTTTCTTCACTATGTTGATTTGGTTGTCGATATATATATATATATATATATATATATATATATATATATATATATATATATATATTGTTCTGTCCTCTCCAGCATTCACATATAGCTATGTCTTCCTAGTTGAATCATTTGAACTAAGTGAATGTGATCGGAACCTAATCTCTCTATGCTTTCTATCTCAACCTCTATCTGTCCAAATCATATGCATTCTATTGAAATTGTCGAATGTCTTCTCTGCGTCCTTGTCGTGAGAAGACACGTAGACAAACTTTAAGTCTGTTTTAAATGATTCATCCTTATTGTTGAAATCCGGAGAAGCCGGAACGACCATCCGACAAACCTGGCGGACGTGGGAACGTGGGACATCTCAGAGTATGTTGCATGCTTGCCACGTGCCCTTCAGATGTGAACAGCCAGGGGCACCTGCGTAATTGCGCTGTGCCGGACACCTCCTTATAAATACATGTCCCCTGTGGTAAAGAAAATCTTCTTCCACCTCTCCACCTCGTCAAAACCCTAGCGCCACCGTTAGCTCTCGACGACGCCCGGCTGACGGCGCTTAGCTGTCGCGACTTCTCCGACGCCGTCCTCACGCCCGACGCGAACATCGCCCTCTCCACGGCTGTAGGTGTCCTCCGTCGCCAAGTTAGGGCACGGTGGATTGAACTGCTCGGCCTCCTTTTCTTCCCGTCTAGCAGTTCTTCGAGTGGTAAATATAACTCTATTTTTACCATCTTTTTGATCCTCAAAGATTCATCCTACTTACCAAAATTGGTTTCTGCCTATACAATGTTAGATCTATTCTGTCTGCATCTCATACTGCCTAGTATATTCACTTAAGCTTCACAACTAGTTAGATTCCTCACTTGTACTTATTCACGGATTCGTACAAATCTGGAACCAACTCTCAGCGTATAAGTGAATGTCTTCGCATCATGAGGTCAATGTCTTCAAACTGATTTATCTTCAAACTCTTCTGAGAATGCATATGACCTCTTCCCTTCCCTCGCATCCCTAATCTTGTCACACGGTACATGTCCGTGGGAGAATCCCTTGTTTCTCATAGTCTGCATTCATTTGCGTAATTCTTACAAGATCAAATTAACTCTCCGAAGCCGGTTCATGTTTGTCCAGCAAACGCAAGCCTTTGAAGCCTCTGAACGTATTGAAGCCATTCAGTTTGAAATTCATGGCTGCAGATAAATCAGTTAGGAAGGGCGGCAGACAGCGTCGTGGGGGAACCTCAAAAGATCTGCCTGATGACCTTGCAGAGCTTTACAAGACAGACCCCGAAGAGAATTACAATCAGCGCAAGACGCGAATCCAATGGATTCGTCGATATTGGGCTGAACAATGGTTCAAGTACAATTTCGTGACCCAGGAATATGTCGAGAAGAATGCTATCAGAAGCCCTTGGGGTGATATTCTCTTTCGAGGCCTTCCACGCAAGAACATGGCTGAAGCTATTGCACAGGGTTTCTATCCTTGTATGGTCCGTGGACCTCAGCCTGAGAATGTCGACCCAAAGTCATTGCTCTGGTGTCGTGACGATAATCTCTTCAAGCACAACTTCCAGCACGCAAAGGCTTCGGCCAAGGAAAACAAGAAGTCATTGGATTAGACTTCAACCCTGGTCCCTCTGCTCCCCGTCTTTGGCCGACTCACGTGATCTTTGAACCCAATGTCATCGGCCCCTTTTCAAACCTTGATGGCCTCATCACTTACATCTTGGTCCAAGGTGCCAAAGTGGATCACTCTGATGACGATGCTGATTCTGATGAAGCCCCATCTCCTACTCCTGCTCCTTCTCCAAAGCCGCAGAAGCAAAAGAAAGTCAAGGCTTCAAAGTCAGCTGCTCCTCCAAAAGCTTCACGTGTGAAGCCACTAGCTACTGCACCTCCACGAAGCGGTGTGCGATGCAAGATCAATCCCGTATCTCCAAGAAGACGGAGAAGAGAAAGAAAATAGACAAGAATACTGAACTGACACAGAATCCTGCTGCCATTCTGCGTGAAGAGCACATTGATCTGTCCAGTGATGAAGATCTTGCAGATGATGCACTTGAGCAACTAATCAAGAGCAAGGAAGAAGCAGAAATTTTCAATAATTTGCCTCTCTTTGATGTGGCAATCATCCATCACTTCATTGATGAGTGGTTTGACACCCCAAACATCAGCTTTGAAGATCTGCAACTTCCTATTGGCCTCAGCGTCTCCTTCAATGGCGCCATTGCTTCTGAGCTAGCTCTTGCTCAGCACATTGTTGAACTGAAGCATAAGATTGACTATGAGAAGGCTCAGCTCAAGAAGCATATGGCTGCACTCAGCGTGCAAGATGTCAAAAACTTCAAGGTCATGTTGCACGACCGCAAAGAAGCCTTTCTCAAGAAGCGTGAAGAAGCCAGAGGCTCTCGTGAGCGCATGAAGAGTCTGGCTGACACGTGTGTGCTAGCCTACAATGAGGCTGAGAAGCGCAAGGCTCTTGGCCGTCTGGCATTGACCCTGTAATGGCTGCAAAGAGGAAGAAGTCTTCAACTGACCAAGCTGCACCTTCAAGGCAGGAAGAACCCCGCATAGTCTTCCCAAGCAACATGGTGGCTCGAAGCCAAAGGTCGATCAACCGCTTCAATGTAAGAAGACGAGGGCTGCCGAGGCTGAAGCCAGAAAAAGGAAAAATCCTGAAGCCTCTGATGCTGCTCCCTCCAAGAAGAAGCTCAAGACCAAGAAGAATCGGGCTGCTCCCACAGAGCCCTTGGTTGTTGAACCCATTTCAGTGGTTCGTCCTGCATCTGCAACCCAAGAACTACGCATGACTGTTCATGAGCCTGCTTCCACAGAGGCTCCTGAAGCTGAAGAGATTCCAGCAGTTGATCCCATCACTGCTGAAGTCATTGGTCACCATGACAATGTTGAAGATGATGAAGTTCTTCAGCAAATTGAATACAATGTGGTATCATCGCCTGTTCGTACGAACAGCGAAATCATCAGCATTGGTCGTCCTTTGACTCCAATTGCTCAGGATGCTTCATGGGTTGATCGCCCGCAACAAGAAGACTCCCCTAGTACTCCCCAACAACAAGTCACTCCCCAACAACAACAAGAAGAAGAAGAGGAAGACTTTGAGGCCCAGCCAACCCCATCTCCAAAGGCGTCGCCAGCATTTCGTAGGCTTTGCAAAGGTCAAAGGCCTCAAGTACCTCTCTCGAGCGTTCCAGAAGGAGAAGTGCACCACCAACCTGTTGCACGTCAAGTGTTTTCATAAGCCACTCCAACTGTGAATGTCTCCGAGTCTGAAGCCAAAGCTGCTGAAGGCAATCCGGCTGCATCAGCCGAAGACACCAACGTGTCCCTACACCCCCTGTTATTGAAGAAGTTATTCCTGATATCAACGATGTCGATTGCCCGACCCTCCGGCTCCTCAAGTGGAGGTTGAAAACATTGAGGCTGCCACCTCCAACACCAATGAAGCCAATGACGTGGTCATGGCTGAAGCAAATGTGGAGCCCTGCACCAACAGCTCCTGAAGCCAATGAAGGAAATGTGCACAAGCCAATGAGGCAACTGCTCCTGAAGCATCTGCTGAGCAGCCTGAAGCCTCAGTTGTTGCCACTGCTCCAGTTCTGCCACCAAGGCCCTACACAATTGAGCAAGCATACAACTATGGTAAGCTAATCACAGTAAGATGGCCCGTTCTGGTCCCTCCACAGAATGCAGTCCTACGACGAACTCCATCACTTGAAGACTCTGACTATTCTTCCTCCGCGGCAACTGTCAATGCCAGAGTGATCAATGATGAAGATGATGCTACTTCACCGCCCCATACTTCTGCACGCATCGACACTGCACCAAGTTCGTCTGCACCGCCAACCAACAACGACAACCCTGCTGCATCATCTACTTACAAGAGGACGAGTAGACGCTCTATGTCTTCAAACCTTTTGGTCCTTCTTGACAAAACGGGAGAAGCATATGAGTTTGATAGTCTTCAAGCGGGTTCATAAGGGCGGTTGCATAATATTTTGCCTAGTGTTTACAACTCTCGCTTTTGATACATTTGGTTCTTTGAGTTGTAACACTTAAACTCGATGGTCGTCTGCTACTTATTTGCTTTACTCATGTGCGATGATAAATTCCGCATGTGCGATGATAACTTCCGCACTTAGATCATTCTGCAGACGTCCATTTTCATTATGCATGTCATTCTCTTAGTTATATCGTTTCATGCATGATGAATTATCTTCATAAGTTGAAGAGGATCTCCACAAGTACAACCTGCCATGTGCATCTGCATTCCAAAAGCAAACTACTTATATGCACATCTTGAGGGGGAGCCTTTGCCACTTATGAAGACAATTCCCTATCCTTTACAATTTCACATACTTTATCCCCGTTGAAAACTTCAACCAGTTTGTCATCAATCACCAAAAAGGGGGAGATTGTAAGTGCATCTAGTGCCACCCTAGTTGGTTTTGGAGTATTGACGACAAATGTGGTTGAGGACTAATGCGTTTGTGAGAATTGCAGGATAACGCAGTAGTGTCCCCCATTGATTCGGTTTACCTACCGGAGATGACCCCTAAAATGTATGAAGACATTGGCGACAATGGTGGTATGTGAAGATATTCACATTGAAGACTATGACATGAGAAGACATTGAGTGAAGACTATGGAGCGCTTGAAGACCGTGGTCGCTTCGTTGTTTCCTTTTCTTCTTTGTTGAGTCATAGGAACCACCGTCTTTGTTAAGTGGGGTCCAAGTGACCAAAGTCGTAATGGTCAAGTGATGCTCAACCCAAATCCTATGTCATCGAGCGAAGACAATGAGAGCAAAACTTATCCAGAGCTGGATGAGTCAGCTTTGCTTGTAGCCCAAGTAAAGTTGCCGTGTGTGTTTCAAATCTGACCGTTGGAACACGTGTCAGTTCCTTGGTGACCCAGGGTCATTTTGGACATATCAGGTCGGGTTTCCTAGTAGCTATAAATAGCCCACCCCCTACACCATAAATTGGTGGCTGCTCAGAGTTAGTGCACGGCTTTTGTCGTTTGAGAGCAACCCACCTCGAAGCCTTTGAGAGAGAGAAATCCTTGCGAGGACAAAGCCCAAACACCCAGAGCCAAAGAGTGTTAGGCATCATCAAGTCTTTACATGCAGTGACTGAAGACTTATTACACTTGAGGATTGTGAATCCTCCAGCCGGTTAGGCGTCGTGTTTTGAGCATCCAAGAGTCATTGTGGATTGCCGGTGAACGCAGTCTGTGAAGGTTCGAAAGTCTACCTTGAAGACTTACCAGAGTGATTGGGCGAGGACTGTGTGTCCTTAACTCAAGGGGAATAAGGTGAAGACGCGGTCTTCTGAGTTGAATCTCAGCCTCCCTAACCAGATGTACAGTTGTCACAGCAACTGGAACTGGTCCAACTAATCATGTGTCTTCAACAAGTGACTGGTTCTATCTTCTCCCTCTCCTTACTTAGAGTTTGTCTTCGTGAAGTCATGCCTATTTGTCATACCTGTTTGACTTCATTGCTTGACTAATTTTGTTGATTGGCTTCTCACTATCTTCCATCTTGATCCTTACTACCAAGCTGCTATTAGTCTTGTACTTTCACGTTATTGCATACTTGACTATGGTTTGCTTGTTGTAGTTTACCTTCCACTCCATATCAATTAGGTCATTTCTATTGTTTGTCTTTGAAACTTGCATGTTTTGAAGACTTTCCTAAAAATCGCCTATTCACCCCCCCCCCTCTAGTCGATAACTAGCACTTTCACCTCACCTATGCCTCAGTTCACTGCTGGAGAGGCAGGTGTTGAAGAAATAGAAGATGAGGATGTGGACATTGGCTGTACCACTCCTGTGCTCAATGATGAATTTTGGGACAGTCAGCACCCCAACTCACCAATGTTCATTCCACTCCATGCAATTCCTCAGTCCCCTGCTGCCACTGAAGTACAAATGGGATCTGAAGAACCTCATGCAACCCCAAGTGTTCATGAAGAAATTCCAGCCACTAGTGCTGAAGAAATTGTCAATGAAGAATTGAAGACCCAGGCTGAAGCTGCAGAAGAGCCTGAAATTCCTCAGCCTGAGGAACCTGAGATTGCGATTCCTGAGGTGGTGATGCAATTGACTGACACTCCTCAGCCCAAGCCAAAGGATCCTTTCTCAAAGAAGCAAAAATTCAAGGCTGATGATTTCTTCGGCAAGCACGTGTTCTTCATCGAATTCAACCCCTATGACAATGCTCGCTCGTCTTAGAAGGAAGCGTTTACGACTGCCACCGTGCCAACTTCTATTCCTCACCGCTTTTCAACAAGGACAAACTCTTCGATCACGAGCATATTCCTCATGTGGACATGGAATCTATGTCGCGCTTTTCTCAAGTCCTCAGCATGCTTCATGATGCAGGCTTGCTCAACTTCTGCTCTGACATAGTTGATTGGAATGAAGAGCTCATTCTTTAGTTCTACGCAACTCTGCATATCACAGGTGATGCTGCTGACGTCAACTCGTGGGTGTTGGACTGGATGACTGAGAACACTCATTACAAGGCACCGGCCTTTGAATTGCTTCGTGCCTTGCCAATCAATCCTCCACCTGACGGTGCTCATTGTCTGTACGATGAGCCTGAACTCACTGCTCACTATATGCAAGTGCTCATGAAGCCGCTGAAGCCGGGTCAAGCTCCAAGGACCAAATTCCTCGTGAAGGAATTGCTCTATGTGCCAAGAACCATCTATCACATTCTGATGAATACCATGAGTCCCATCAAAGGCCATGACTCATCTGATGAAGATATTATCAGAATGATGAAGAATATGCTTTTCAACATCATGCATGGCATCCCCATAAACTATCATGATTTCTTTATGAGGACTCTGGCAAATGTTGCACTTTCACCATTTGAGCTGAAGCCTTATGCGCCGTGGATCATGAGATTCCTCAGAACAAGGTCTTCACTCAACTACAAGGCTGGTTTTCAGAATCACCTCGGCTACTTGCCCCCTATTGAAGTCCTCAAGCGGACAATTTCCTCATCTAATGAGAAGGGCAAGTCACCAGCCGTTATCGATGAAGGCATTCGTCCATTGGATGGTCAGTTCCGCAAAGCTGCATCTTATTCCACCAATGATGACTCTGCCACTCATGATTCTGCTGCCAATGCTGCCAAGACAAGTCCTCAAGCTACTGCTCCTCGTGTGATGACTGACCGTGAACTGCTTATAAGTCTTCACCAGAAGGTGGATCGAAACCACAAGTGGGTTAAGCGTCAGTTTGGCTCTATTCTTCACAACATGACCTCTACACATAATGCAAAGAAGAAAAACCATTACTACCTCCATGAAGTTTTTGATAGCACAAGGGCTATTCTGTCACATCTATATGGTGAAGAAGATCTGAAGAAAATGGGCTTCAAGGAAGACTTCGACTGGTCTGCTCCTCCACCGAAGAAATACAAGAAGGTCAAGGTTCCTTCCTTGGTGGCCAGCTCATATTCTTCATCGCGCGCCACGGACGAGCATGAAGACTTGGACGACACTGCAGCAGGCCCATACAACGACTCAAGACCCTGACAATGTTGGCGCTCCTCCATCATCATGATATTCTTCAGGGGCGTTAGTCCCCAGTTTCGACCCTTTTGGTCATTCGATGACAAAGGGGGAGAAATTGAGTTAGTCTTCAAGCGGGTCTATCCTATATGGGCGTTTTTTACGAAGTTAAAACTCTCGTTCTTCTGATGACTTTGCTGGATCGAGTTGTAATCTTAAACTCTATGGTGGCCTGATACTTTTCTTTGTGTTCTTACGCATGCTTATTCCTCATTAATGTCAATGCACGCATGCTGAATTACATCACCACCATATTTCATCATGCATTTCAAATTCTTCATATTATATATCAAATGCGTGTATGAATTACAAGATATAGGGGGAGATCTCCATGATAATACTCTTCAAGTGTGCATTGCTTCAAAAGCAAATTCCTCACTATGCACATCTTCAGGGGGAGTTCTTCTATATCTTGCAATCAAATTCCTCAACATCAGTATCTACACTTCATATATTTATCCCCGTTGAAAACTTAACCTATATTACCATCAATCACCAAAAAGGAGGAGATTGTAAGTGCATCTAGTGCCCCTTGGTGATTTTGGTTTATTGAAGACTTATAGGTTAAGGGACTGATGCGTTTGTGAGTGTACGCAGGTCTATAAGTCTATGAGGACTTTGATATTTACAGAGAAAGTCGACCCCTAAAAATGAAGTTCTTCAACTGAAGACTTTGGATTTCTGAAGACTTTCTGAAGACTTTGAAATGAAGAAATTGGTGTGACCCTGAAGACTTGGCAATCATTCGAGGAACATGAAGCGTGAAGACTTTTGTTTTCGTAGTTTCATTTTCTCTTTTCTTGAGTCATAGGAAACACCGTACTGTTAAAGGGGGTCGAGGAAATACTAAGGAAAAATTTCCATGTGATGCTCAACTCAAAATCCTACATCTACCAATCCCTTCGAGTGAAGCCATTGGAAATCTCATACAGTTCACCATATTCTTCAAAGGATGTAGACGAAGTTCTTCTGGTCTCTGAGAAATTTGTTCTGACTGAGGAGTTAGGAATTCGTCAGTGCGAATTGCCTACACAATGAGGAACATGATAGTCCTGAGGATTTTGATAGTCAAAATTCCGACCGTTGCTGTGCTATGCGCCAGCTGTTCCAAAATATCTACCCACCTAACGGTCATATCAGACAAGGGCATTTATGTCTTATCATGTCGGGTTGCTCCCTAGGCTATAAATAGCCTCCCCCCCCCCCCCACCGAACCACTAGCTGGTTGGCTGCTCCGAGAGAAACTGACACTTGTCATTTGAGAGCATCCCATCCTCCGAGGACTTTGAGCGAAAATCATCAAGTGAGGAAAACCCAAACCCAACACCTACAAACCCAAAGTGATTGAGCATCACTGAAGAGATTGATCCTGCGTGGATTCGACGCTTGTTTTTTCCTTTGAAGACTGTGCTTCTTCCAGACGGTTAGGCGTCAAGGTCTAGAGCATCCAAGAGGAATTGTGGATCACCGAGTGACCGAGTTTGTGAAGGTTCGGAAGTCTCCATCGGATGCGGATTTTCGTGCTGAATTTTTTGATATATTATACGTTTTTTTCCGACATCGTATGCAAAAGTTATAGCCGTTTTACATTTTCCCTACACTTTTTGCAAAACATGTCCAAATTTAAGTTTTCAAATTTTCCTAACTAGTAGATGTAGTAATATAACTACCTCTCGAAAGATTTTATTTTCTGAAGTTTTTATCATTTTCTTTTGATTTTTCAAAACTGAAATGGCGATACACGGGGTAGAGTTTGAAAATTGCCCTATAGTGCCGGTTTGTGTCTTCAACCGACTATAGGTTAAGACTCAGAGTGCCGGTTGGTGACGCAAAACCGGTACTAATGGTTAGACCTTTAGTACCGGTTTGTGTCACAAACCGTCACTAAAGGCTCGTGGGGCCCCGGCCCGACGCCACCATTAACCTTTAGTACCGGTTCGTGGCACGAACCGGTACTAAAGGTTCATTACGAACCGGCACTAATGCATAGCCATTCGAACCGGCACTATTAATCACATTAGTGCCGTTTTTTTTACAAACCGGCACTAATGTGCTTCACGTTTGACCCTTTTTCTACTAGTGACATTGAAATTCGTCATCATTTTCTCAGGGATCATGTCATGAAGAAAGATATTGACATCATTCACGTCAACACTGAAGAGCAATTGGCAGATATCTTCACAAAGCCCTTGGATGAGAAAAGGTTTTGCAAGTTACGGTGTGAGCTAAATATCTTGGAATCCTCAAATGTCCTGTGATCAAGCACACATCCTAACACTTATGCATGTTGATGACTTAGATGTGCAACACACGGTAAAGTATATCTTCAATCAATGAAGACTTACATTCTGAGTGTGAATACATTAACGTGAATTTGACTTCGGAGCGCCACGATAATTGTGCGCCGTGTCTGGGTCTAATACTTCCTATACGGTGGGTAACACAACCACAAAATTTCTTTGTTTGAAGTGTTTCACTCATGGCGTTATTTCTGCAATATCTTCGCATTTGATTTGTCTTCAACTTCAACCTATCTTCATGATTTTCTTCACTATGTTGATTTGGTTGTCGATATATATATATATATATATATATATATATATATATATATATATATATATATATATTGTTCTGTCCTCTACAGCATTCACTTATAGCTATGTCTTCCAAGTTGAATCTTTTGAACTAAGTGAATGTGATCGGACCCTAATCTCTCTATGCTTTCTATCTCAAACTCTATCTGTCCAAATCATATGCATTCTATTGAAACTGTCGAATGTCTTCTCTGCGTCCTTGTCAGCAGAAGACACAGAGACAAACTTTAAGTCTGTTTTAAATGATTCATCCTTACTGTTCAAATCCGGAGAAGCCGGAACGACCATCCGACAAACCTGCACACGTGGGAACGTGGGACATCTCGTAGTATGTTGCATGCTTGCCACGCGTGCCCTTCAGATGTGAACAGCCGGGGCACTCACAGAATTGCGCTGCGCGGACACCTCCTTATAAATACATGTCCCCTGCGGTAAAGAAAATCTTCTTCCACCTCTCCACCTCGTCAAAACCCTAGCGCCACCGTTAGCTCTCGGACGACGCCGGCGACAGCGCTTAGCTGTCATGACTTCTCCGACGCCGTCCTCATGCCGCCGCGAACATCGCCCTCTCCGCCAAGGCCAGAGGGTGTCCTCCGTCGACAAGTTAGGGCACGGTTGATTGAACTGCTCGGCCTCCTTTTCTTCCCGTCTAGCAGTTCTTCGAGTGGTAAATATAACTCTATTTTTACCATCTTTTTTATCCTCAAAGATTCATCCTACTTACCAAAATTGGTTTCTGCCTATACAATGTTAGATCTATTCTGTCTGCATCTCATACTGCCTAGTATATTCACTTAAGCTTCACAACTAGTTAGATTCCTCACTTGTACTTATTCACGGATTCGTAGAAATCAAACCAACTCTCAGCCAGATAAGTGAATGTCTTCGCATCATGAGGTCAATGTCTTCAAACTGATTTATCTTCAAAATCTTCCGAGAATGCATATGACCTCTTCCCTTCCCTCGCATCTCTAATGCTGTCATAGGTACATGTCCGTGGGAGAATCCTTGGTTCTCATAGTCTCGCATTCGCTTGCGAGAATTCTTACAAAGATCAAATTAACTCTCCGGCCAGTTCCGGTTTGTCCAAAGAACGCAAGCCTTTGAAGCCTCTCGAACGTATTGAAGCCATTCAGTTTGAAATTCATGGCTGCGTATAAATCAGTTAGGAAGGGCGGCATAGCCGTGGGGAACCTCAAAAGATCTGCACGATGACCTTTCGTAGCTTTACAAGACAGATCCCAAGAGAATTACACTCAACAGAAGACGCGAATCCAATGGATTCGCTAATATTGGGTTGAACAATGGTTCAAGTACAATTTCGTCACCCAGAATATGCCGAGAAGAATGCTATCGAAGCCCTTGGGGTGATATTCTCTTCGAGGCCTTCCACCCAAGAA
This sequence comes from Aegilops bicornis, assembly GCA_021605145.1. Classification (NCBI taxonomy): domain Eukaryota; kingdom Viridiplantae; phylum Streptophyta; class Magnoliopsida; order Poales; family Poaceae; genus Aegilops; species Aegilops bicornis. The sequence continues at coordinate 831,998,267 of CM038675.1, read as the reverse complement.
CATGGTCAAGCTATTGCACGGGGTTTCTATCCTTGTATGGTCCGTGGACCTCACCGAGAATGCCGACCCAACGTCATTGCTCTGGTGTCGTGACGATAATCTCTTCAAGCGCAACTTGCAGCATGCAAAGGCTTCGGCCAAGGAAAACAAGAAGTCATTAGGATTAGACTTCAACCCTGGTCCCTCTGCTCCCCGTGCTAACGGCTCACGTGATGCTGAACCCAATGTCATCGGCCCCTTTTCAAACCTTGATGGCCTCATCACTTACATCTTGGTCCAAGGTACCAAAGTGGATCACTCTGATGACGATGCTGATTCTGATGAAGCCCCAGCTCCTGCTCCTGCTCCTTCTCCAAAGCCGCAGAAGCAAAAGAAAGTCAAGGCTTCAAAGTCAGCTGCTCCTCCAAAAGCTTCACGTGTGAAGCCACTGGCTACTGCACCTCCACGAAGCCGGTGCGATGCGAAGATCAATCCCAGTATCTCCAAGAAGACGGAGAAGAGAAAGAAAATAGACAAGAATACTGAACCGACACTGACTCCTGCTGCCATTCTGCGTGAAGAGCACATTGATCTATCCAGTGATGAAGATCTTGCAGATGATGCACTTGAGCAACTAATACAGAGCAAGGAAGAAGCAGAAATTTTCAACAATTTGCCTCTCTTTGATGTGGCAATCATCCATCACTTCATTGATGAGTGGTTTGACACCCCAAACATCAGCTTTGAAGATCTGCAACTTCCTATTGGCCTCAGTGTCTCCTTCAATGGCGCCATTGCTTCTGAGCTAGCTCTTGCTCAGCGCATTGTTGAACTGAAGCATAAGATTGACTATGAGAAAGCTCAGTTCAAAAAGCATATGGCTGCACTCAGCGTGCAAGATGTCAAAAACTTCAAGGTCATGTTGCACGACCTCAAAGAAGCCTTTCTCAAGAAGCGTGAAGAAGCCAGAGGCTCTCGTGAGCGCATGAAGAGTCTGGCTGACAAGTGTGTTCTAGCCTACAATGAGGCTGAGAAGCGCAAGGCTCTTGGCCGTCCTGGCATTGACCCCAGAATGGCTGCAAAGAGGAAGAAGTCTTCAACTGACCAAGCTCACCTTTAAGGCAGGAAGAACCCCGCATAGTCTTCCCAAGCAACATGACTGGCTCGAAGCCAAAGGTCAGATCAACCGCTTCTGAACAGAAGAAGACGAGGGCTGCCGAGGCTGAAGCCAGAAAAAGGAAAAATCCTGAAGCCTCTGATGCTGCTCCCTCCAAGAAGAAGCTCAAGACCAAGAAGAATCGGGCTGCTCCCACAGAGCCCTTGGTTGTTGAACCCATTTCAGTGGTTCGCCCCTGCATCCGCAACCCAAGAACTACGCATGATCGCTCATGAGCCCGCTTCCACGAGAGGCTCCTCGGTGAAGAGATTCCAGCAGCTTGATCCCATCATCTTTGAAGTCATTGGTCACCATGACAATGTTGAAGATGATGAAGTTCTTCCTCAAATTGAATACAATGTGGTATCATCGCCTGTTGCACGAACAACGAAATCATCAAGATTGGTCGCCCTTCCGACGCCAATTGCTCAGATGCTTCATGGGCTGATCGCCCGCAACAAGAAGACTCCCTAGTACTCCCCAACAACAACAACAAGAAGAAGAGGAAGACTTTGAGGCCCAGCCAACCCCATCTCCAAAGGCGCGCCGCCAAGATTTCAGAGGGCTTCGCAAAGGTCAAAGGCCTCAAGTACCTCTCTCGGCGTTCTGTAGGAGAAGTGCACCACCAACCTGTAGCACGTCAAGTGTTTTCATAAGCCACTCCAACTGTGAATGTCTCCGAGTCCAAGCCAAAGCTGCCGAAGGCAATCCGTCAACATCACCAAGACACCAACGTGTCCCTACACCCCTGTTATTGAAGAAGTTATTCCTGATATCAACGTGCCAGTGCCCGACCCTCCAGCTCCTCAAGTGGAGGTTGAAAACATTGAGGCTGCCACCTCCAACACCAATGAAGCCAATGACGTGGTCATGGCTGAAGCAAATGTGGAGCCTGCACCAATAGCCTCAAGCCAATGAAGGAAATGTGCACTGAAGCCAATGAGGCAACTGCTCTCAAGCATCTGGCCGAGCAGCTGAAGCCTCGCTTGTTGCCATCGCCCAGCTTCGCCACCAAGGCCCTACACAATTGAGCAAGCATACAACTATGGTCATCTAATCACAGTAAGATGGCCCGTTCTGGTCCCTCCGCCTCATGCCTCTGGTCCTTAGTTTGAATATCATATTGCGCATAGGCCTCAGGTCCAGAAGCCGAAGCCAAGACTGCCAAGGTTTCCAGGCACTGCCACCTCTACAGGTTCTTTCAATGCAAATGGCTTCAAAGCCCACAAAACTTTCTTTTCGACAGAGCAAAGAACCCCTACACAAGGCCAAGGATATCATCCGACCGTTTCGGAGCTATCAAGAACGGCTATTACTCCTGCGTTCAGATGATCAAGGGCGATTTTCCCTCATATGCGCCTCGACATCGAAGCCTTTGTTGAACTGCCGTGCTTAGAAGAAGCACTTGATTGCTTTCGTGATGCGTGTCTTCTCGGCTTCAGAATGCATAAAGAACACTGGAATGAAGAACTTGTGCTTCAATTCTATGCTACCCTCCACATCCGCGGCTACTACAGTGATACGAAGACATGGGTTCTCGAGTGGATGACAGGAAATGTTCATCATGAAGCCAAAGCTCTTGACGTAATTGAGCTCACAGGCCTACCCACTCCCGGAGAACTGTTTGAACCTGGTTGTCAACTCCACCGCGATGCACTGCAGAGCATCTTCCATAAGCCAGAGCCCAACATGAGTCAGATGTTGGGCATGATGAAGCCTCTGTCGCATGACGTTGAATACCCTCAGGAATTCTTTGTTGATGACCTTGAGTATCTGCCTCGTACAATATATCACATCATCAGGCGAACTCTATGGCCTATCAAAGGGCATTCATCATCAGCAAAACTTGAAGGAGCCATGAAGACATTAGTCTTTTACATCCTCAATGGCATCAGCTTCAATACGCAAGAATTCTTCATCCGCAATTGGCTGCGCGTCGATCTGATCTGTTTGGTCTGAAATTTTATGCTCCATGGGTCATGCGCCTCATCAAGATGCACTCTGCTATCAACTATCAGCCTTCTGCTCGCAATCATCTGATCTTTCTACCAGGGGTTGATATGTCAGTTGAAGCCATATACCCTGAGCCTGCCAAAACGCCACTTTGTCTTCAGAATGCAGATCACCATAGCTTCTCTCAACCCATGAAAGGCGTCCAACCAGTATCTCGCGTCTATCCTCTGGCTGGGAACACTCGTCTGCCTCACCGTGCGCAAACTGAAGCTACTGAGAGCACTATTGCACAAAGGCCTCGGAAGCGCTCTCGCCCTAAATAACCGAGAACTTCTTGTGGCACTTTGCGCCGGAAACAAGATAAGCATCACTCTGGCTCAAGCGACAAATGCAAAGCCTCTTGGTGGACGCCAATCGCATTCAAACCTTGCCACCAAGAATGCTTTTGTCACTCACGAGACCGTCGGCGATCATGGAAGAGTTTGACCACGATCGGTCTTTGAAGCAGATCTTCAAGACGATGGCTTCACCGAACGCTTCAAGTTTGACTCCACTCCTCCACGGAATGCAGTCCCACGAACTCCATCACTTGAAGACTCGACTATTCTTCCTCCGCTGCAATCACAATGCCAGAGTGATCAATGATGAAGATGATGCTACTTCACCGCCCCATACTTCTGCACGCATCGACACTGCACCAAGTTCGTCTGCACCGCCAACCAACAACGACAACCCTGCTGCATCATCTACTTCTGAAGAGGACGAGTAGACGCTCTATGTCTTCAAACCTTTTGGTCCTTCTTGACAAAAGGGGAGAAGCATATGAGTTTGATAGTCTTCAATCTGGTTCATAAGGGCGGTTGCATAATATTTTGCCTAGTGTTTACAACTCTCGCTTTTGATACATTTGGTTCTTTGAGTTGTAACACTTAAACTCGATGGTCGTCTGCTACTTATTTGCTTTACTCCGGTGCGATGATAAATTCCGCATGTGCGATGATAACTTCCGCACTTAGATCATTCTGCAGACGTCCATTTTTCATTATGCATGTCATTCTCTTAGTTATATCGTTTCATGCATGATGAATTATCTTCATAAGTTGAAGAGGATCTCCACAAGTACAACCTGCCATGTGCATCTGCATTCCAAAAGCAAACTACTTATATGCACATCTTCAGGGGGAGCCTTTGCCACTTATGAAGACAATTCCTATCCTTTACAATTTCACATACTTTATCCCGTTGAAAACTTCAACCAGTTTGTCATCAATCACCGTAAAGGGGAGATTGTAAGTGCATCTAGTGCCACCCCTAGTTGGTTTTGGAGTATTGACGACAAATGTGGTTGAGGACTAATGCGTTTGTGAGAATTGCAGGATAACGCATGAGTAGTGTCCCCCATTGATTCGGTTTACCTACCGGAGATGACCCCTAAAATGTATGAAGACATTGACGACAATGGTGGTATGTGAAGATATTCACATTGAAGACTATGACATGAGAAGACATTGAGTGAAGACTATGGAGCGCCAAGACCGTGTCGCTTCCTTGTTTCCGCTTTCTTCTTTGTTGAGTCATAGGAACCACCGTACTGTTAAGTGTGGTCCAAGTAATCATAGTCAGAATGACTGAAGTGATGCTCAACCCAAATCCTATTTCTTCGAGCGAAGACAATGAGAGCAAAACTTATCCAGAGCTGGATGAGTCAGCTTTGCTTGTAGCCCAAGTAAAGTTGCCGTGTGTGTTTCAAATCTGACCGTTGGAACACGTGTCAGTTCCTTGGTGACCTAGGGTCATTTCGGACATATCAGGTCGGGTTGCCTAGTGGCTATAAATAGCCCACCCCCTACACCATAAATTGGTGGCCGCTCAGAGTTAGTGCACGGCTTTTGTCGTTTGAGACAAACCCACCTCGAAGCCTTTGAGAGAGAGAAATCCTTGCGAGGACAAAGCCCAAACACCCAGAGCCAAAGAGTGTTAGGCATCATCAAGTCTTTACATGCATGTGACACGAAGACTTATTACACTTGAGGATCTGTGAATCCTCCACCGGTTAGGCGTCGTGGTTTTGAGCATCCAAGAGTCATTGTGGATTGCCGGTGAACGCAGTCTGTGAAGGTTCGGAAGTCTACCTTGAAGACTTACCAGAGTGATTGGGCGAGGACTGTGTGTCCTTAACTCAAGGGAAATAAGGTGAAGACGCGGTCTTCTGAGTTGAATCTCAGCCTCCCTAAGCAGGTGTACAGTTGTCATAGCAACTGGAACTGGTCCAACAAATCATGTGTCTTCAACAAGTGACTGGTTCTATCTTCTCCCTCTTCTTACTTAGAGTTTGTCTTCGTGAAGTCATTGCCTATTTGTCATACCTGTTTGACTTCATTGCTTGACTACTTTTGTTGATTGGCTTCTCACTATCTTCCATCTTGATCCTTACTACCAAGCTGCTATTAGTCTTGTACTTTCACGTTATTGCATACTTGACTATGGTTTGCTTGTTGTAGTTTACCTTCCGCTCCATATCAATTAGGTCATTTCTATTGTTTGTCTTCGAAACTTGCATGTTTTGAAGACTTTCCTAAAAATCGCCTATTCACCCCCTCTAGTCGATAACTAGCACTTTCACCTCACCTATGCCTCAGTTCACTGCTGGAGAGGCAGGTGTTGAAGAAATAGAAGATGAGGATGTGGACATTGGCTGTACCACTCATGTGCTCAATGATGAATTTTGGGACAGTCAGCACCCCAACTCACCAATGTTCATTCCACTCCAAGCAATTCCTCAGTCCCCTGCTGCCACTGAAGTACAAATGGGATCTGAAGAACCTCATGCAACCCCAAGTGTTCATGAAGAAATTCCAGCCACTAGTGCTAAAGAAATTGTCAATGAAGAATTGAAGACCCAGGCTGAAGCTGCAGAAGAGCCTAAAATTCCTCATCCTGAGGAACCTGAGATTGCGATTCCTGAGGTGGTGATGCAATTGACTGACACTCCTCAGCCCAAGCCAAAGGATCCTTTCTCAAAGAAGCAAAAATTCAAGGCTGATGATTTCTTCGGCAAGCACGTGTTCTTCACTGAATTCAACCCCTATGACAATGCTCGTCTTAGAAGGAAGCGTTTCTGGACTGCCAGCCAGGCCAACTTCTATTCCTCACTGCTTTTCAACAAGGACAAACTCTTCGATCACGAGCATATTCCTCATGTGGACATGGAATCTATGTCGCGCTTTTCTCAAGTCCTCAGCATGCTTCATGATGCAGGCTTGCTCAACTTCTGCTCTGACATAGTTGATTGGAATGAAGAGCTCATTCTTCAGTTCTACGCAACTCTGCATATCACAGGTGATGCTGCTGACGTCAACTCGTGGGTGTTGGACTGGATGACTGAGAACACTCATTACAAGGCACCAGCCTTTGAATTGCTTCGTGCCTTGCCAATCAATCCTCCACCTGACGATGCTCATTGTCTGTACGATGAGCCTGAACTCACTGCTCACTATATGCAAGTGCTCATGAAGCCGCTGAAGCCGGGTCAAGCTCCAAGGACCAAATTCCTCGTGAAGGAATTGCTCTATGTGCCAAGAACCATCTATCGCATTCTGATGAATACCATGAGTCCCATCAAAGGCCATGACTCATCTGATGAAGATATTATCGGAATGATGAAGAATATGCTTTTTAACATCATGCATGGCATCCCCATAAACTATCATGATTTCTTTATGAGGACTCTGGCAAATGTTGCACTTTCACCATTTGAGCTGAAGCCTTATGCGCCGTGGATCATGAGATTCCTCAGAACAAGGTCTTCACTCAACTACAAGGCTGGTTTTCAGAATCACCTCGGCTACTTGCCCCCTATTGAAGTCCTCAAGCGGACAATTTCCTCATCTAATGAGAAGGGCAAGTCACCAGCCGTTATCGATGAAGGCATTCATCCATTGGATGGTCAGTTCCGCAAAGTTGCATCTTATTTTTCCACCAATGATGACTCTGCCACTCATGATTCTGCTGCCAATGCTGCCAAGACAAGTCCTCAAGCTACTGCTCCTCGTATGATGACTGACCGTGAACTGCTTATAAGTCTTCACCAGAAGGTGGATCGAAACCACAAGTGGGTTAAGCGTCAGTTTGGCTCTATTCTTCACAACATGACCTCTACACATAATGCAGTGAAGAAAAACCATTACTACCTCCATGAAGTTTTTGATTGCACCTGGGCTATTCTGTCACATCTATATGGTGAAGAAGATCTGAAGAAAATGGGCTTCAAGGAAGACTTCGACTGGTCTGCTCCTCCACCGAAGAAATACAAGAAGGTCAAGGTTCCTTCCTTGGTGGCCAGCTCATATTCTTCATCGCGCGCCACGAACGAGCATGAAGACTTGGACGACACTGCAGCAGGCCCATACAACGACTCAAGACCCTGACAATGCTGGCACTCCTCCATCATCATGATATTCTTCAGGGGTGTTAGTCAGTTTCGACCCTTTTGGTCATTCGATGACAAAGGGGGAGAAATTGAGTTAGTCTTCAAGCGGGTCTATCCTATATGGGCGTTTTTTTACGAAGTTAAAACTCTCGTTCTTCTGATGACTTTCTTTGGATCGAGTTGTAATCTTAAACTCTATGGTGGCTCGATACTTTTGCTGTGTTCTTCTGCATGCTTATTCCTCATTAATGTCAATGCACGCATGCTGAATTACATCAGTCACCATATTTCATCATGCATTTCAAATTCTTCATATTATATATCAAATGCGTGTATGAATTACAAGATATAGGGGGAGATCTCCATGATAATACTCTTCAAGTGTGCATTGCTTCAAAAGCAAATTCCTCACTATGCACATCTTCAGGGGGAGTTCTTCTATATCTTGCAATCAAATTCCTCAACATCAGTATCTACACTTCATATATTTATCCCCGTTGAAAACTTAACCTATATTGCCATCAATCACCAAAAAGGAGGAGATTGTAAGTGCATCTAGTGCCCCTTAGTGATTTTGGTTTATTGAAGACTTATAGGTTAAGGGACTGATGCGTTTGTGAGTGTACGCAGGTCTATAAGTCTATGAGGAGTTTGATATTTCCAGAGAAAGTTGACCCCTAAAAATGAAGTTCTTCAACTGAAGACTTTGGATTTCTGAAGACTTTCTGAAGACTTTGAAATGAAGAAATTGGTGTGACCCTGAAGACTTGGCAATCATTCGAGGAACATGAAGCGTGAAGACTTTTGTTTTCGTAGTTTCATTTTCTTTTCTTGAGTCATAGGAAACACCGTCTTTGTTAAAGGGGTCGAGGAAATACTAAGGAAAAATTTCCATGTGATGCTCAACTCAAAATCCTACACCTACCAATCCCTTCGAAAGTGAAGCCATTGGAAATCTCATACAGTTCACCATATTCTTCAAAGGATGTAGACGAAGTTCTTCTGGTCTCTGAGAAATTTGTTCTGACTGAGGAGTTAGGAATTCGTCAGTGTGAATTGCCTACACAGTGAGGAACATGATAGTCCTGAGGATTTTGATAGTCAAAATTCCGACCGTTGCTGTGCTATGCGCCAGCTGTTCCAAAATATCTACCCACCTAACGGACATATCAGACAAGGGCATTTATTTCTTATCATGTCGGGTTGCTCCCTAGGCTATAAATAACCGTCCCCCCCTCCCCCCCCCCCCCGAACCACTAGCTGGTTGGCTGCTCCGAGAGAAACTGACACTTGTCATTTGAGAGCATCCCATCCTCCGAGGACTTTGAGCGAAAATCATCAAGTGAGGAAAACCCAAACCCAACACCTACAAACCCAAAGTGATTGAGCATCACTGAAGAGATTGATCCTGCGTGGATTCGACGCTTGTTTTTTCCTTTGAAGACTGTGCTTCTTCCAGACGGTTAGGACTGTGTGTCCGGGACTGGGTGTCCTCGAGTTTAAATACTCAGCCGCTCCAACCAGATGTACAACTGAGACAGCAGTTGGAACTGGTCTACCAAATCATTGTCTTCACCAAGCCTACGGGTTCTATTTCCTCAACTCTTTCATTTCCTCATGTCTGTTGTTGTGTGCCTGTTCATATCTGTTTGAAGACTTTGACTGAAGACTTTCTCAATTTCCTCAGTTCAATTTCTTCAGTCTGTCCGTCTTCTTTCTTGTGTTATCCTGTGTTTACGCTTTCTGTACTCTGTGCTTGTCTTCATTTCATCATGATGACTATGCTTGTGTTCTGTTATGTTTACTTCTAAGTACTTATTCCGCTGCAAGTAGTTCTTTAGTTAGGAATTTCCTCACCAGCAAATTCCTCAGTGAAGAATTCATAAAAATCACCTATTCACCCTGCTCTAGTCGATATAACGCACTTTCAGTCTCGCAACCGTTGCATGCACGCGCCAGCGCCACCACCGATTTTGACCACCATCACCGCCACCGCCACACTCCCCCAAGAGCCATTTTTTTCTGACTAAAATTGCTGGATGGCCAATGGACTCTGACTAGCTCTTATAACTCTGGATTTCAGTAGTTGATACACTTGTTTTTCCAATTCATTTCTCTTCATATGGGGTACTCTATATGGTCTGGTGTTGAGGGGGGCAGTGCCAGATTTCAGAGGGATCTCATGGTCACAGTCTCTAACTGGAGGTGGTCCTTCAGGTTCTTTGGAAACTTTAGGGAATTGTTGCAAATGTTTTCCTATTTCAACTAGTGTGGTATGTGTCACAGGACCACAAACAGTTGTATACTGTAGTAGTTTGCAGTACATAAGCTGGAGCTCCACTAACCAATAACTTGTTACAGATTCTCCCTTGAAAAAAACTCGTTAAAGATTCTATTTTAGTTGCTGGAGAGAGTGTTCCACAAGGGATAGTTACAAGAGTAATGCCATTCTAAAGAAGAGTTAATTTTCTTGGATCATATCTGAAAGACACTGGGTTGTGTTTAGTCATCCAATCACATCCTAGCACAAGATCATGACCAGGAAGGTACTACTAGTGTCAAAAACGCTCTTATATTATAGGACGGAGGGAGTACACCACTCTGAATTTTTGTTGAAACTAAACTTTACCTGCACTAAATGTTGTTGTTGCAATATAAGATCCAGACCAGAGTTTCCCTCCACCAGCAAGAGTTACCACCTTGCTTTTAGCCTTGACAATAGTACATGATGTTTTAGAGCAAATTTTGAACTCATAAAAGTGAAATTTTTGCCTGGGTCTAAAGCAATTTTTGGCTGGATGGGGAGCAGACGAGGGTGACAGTTTTGAGGGATCTACTAGAGATGCTCTAACTCCCAACATGACAGCTTCAAGGGTTTCTTAGGATCTACTAAGAGTTACACGATTCAACGCACACAAAAAAATTCAAGTTTCAGACTGAATGGCAACCATGCAAAGAATCGGGATTGTTTTGTATATATATTAAACACGAAAATCTCGTTTCGTTTAAACGCGACACGTTTGAACCAACAACACATGATCTATCATGGGAGCCTTGCGCCCCATCCCACGGCCAACTGCAACGGGTGGTCAGCAAACCAACATCCACCCAACAAATCCCAGACAACAACATTTTCTAGTAATCCTCATCATCATCATACGGCAGAGCAGCACCAGTCTCAACTCTCAATCCCCAAGGGCGAGAGCTCATCATCATCACCCTCAAGCCAAGCTAGAAGACGTCCGGGTTGTAGCGCCCGGGCATGGAGCTGCTCTGCTGGGCCTGCTTCAGATGCATCTGCAGCGCGTAGTTGTTGATCTGCAACACAAAGTAGATTCTTCAGTTCACGTGTCAAACAGAAAAAGATGGGCGATGTTGTTCGCCGAAAGGAGGGGGCTAGGCGAGAGGAGGAAGGGTCGACCGTCACCTCGAGAGTCCTCAGCTGCTCCTGGTACTGCAGGACGAGCTGCTTCAGGCCCTGCACCTCGTGGCTCCGCTCGTCAAACTCCTTCTGCCGCTCGTGCTGGATCGCCACCGCGCGCTTCAGGACTGCGTTCTGCGACAGGACGGCCGTCATCTGCTCCTTGAGCATCATGTTTTCCTGTTTTGCCAAGAAAGAAAAAAACAGGATCTTGTCAGGCATTGCAATTCCCTCCTTATAATCTGAAGGCTATTTATTTCCTCCTTAGACATTTGGTGGGTACCTGATGCAAGCTCTGCGCTGCTTCAGCTCCTGCACCCTCCAGGATGGACTTCGTCAAGGCTTCTAGAGCTCTTGATGCACGAGCCCGCGCATCGTCCATGTCAGAAGCATTTGACATCTCCCTCACAAAAAGATCAACCCATTCAGGGCCACTATTACTTGGCTGTTGGCCATCTGCAGCAGGTTGGTGTTCAGTAGCTGTGTCCACACCGGCGCTGGTAACAATGCCTGCCAAGTGCCAACAAAAGAAAATTCGTTGCTCTTGTCAATATGATTCAAAGTTTATGAAATTAGCAAGATGTGGTAGAAAATAAGTCAGTCATGTGGTATGTAATGATGCAAGAAATAGTGCTTGGTGCTACTGGATAGTGGATAGACAGATGTGAATTGTTATTCTAATCAAAGCAAAGCATAGAGTGGCCGAGGGTGTGGTGATCTGAATCTACGGGTAGAGAGAATCACATAATGACATGCAAACTCCATAAGTTCATATGACACAAATGGATCCACACATGTTATCTGTTTTGAATTGACAGCACAGACCTTGTAGAAATATATAACAATAAAACAGAAGTAAACGCAACCTGCTTGGTTTCTAGATATATTGTACAGTATGAAGATAATATTACTGAACTGTTTGGTAACTGCAACTGGGACAAAATACCCTTGGAATGGAACAGCTTTTAGAGGAAAATGAACCTTCAACAGATGGCTGAACTGCAGTCGGCCCGTTTTCAAATGCGGAACCAGTGGCCGACAGGTTAGCCTGATTTGACTCCATGAGGTGCAGCTCCTTCAAACTCTTTATTGCATCATCCAAATCATCTCCAGACGCTTCAAGGGCCCTCTCAAGCAGCTGAAATCATTTTGAGCAACCATAGTCAGCTATATGCACAGAAATAATACTAGCAAACATACATCTGCACGTTTAATCAGTGGCGCACAGCGGTCGAGCTCATAAACTACAGAAGCAATTGAGCGCATCAGCATTCTAAGAAGAGGGTCCCTGGGAGCAGGAAACCCTTGCAGGTCATCCTTTGCAGCCGCAAGCAACACTAAGCAAGACATTACCCGTCTATGGTTGGATTCCTAAGCATGTACATGTATCAAACTGAAGTAGAAGCAGCTAGTCTCCCTGTATCTGCACTTGTAAGCTTCCCAGGAATGCCATGATATATACTAAACTCATTAGAATTAACAGTCATATGCGTTCCTAATTGCATTTTTTTGTGCCTAAAAAAGACCAATACTTTCCCTCTTGGTCCAGAATTGGGCCCGAATTCAGAACCAAGTTGTATCTTCTGACGGCATCGGCATCTGGATGCCTTACCCCCTGCGTGACCCAGAAAGACAGAATTCATTCAGATTGGGGTTACTTGCACGCATCCCCATCAGGAAAGGAGATGAGCACGGTAAACCTTTGGGGATCTAGCTTTCGGCATCGAGCCGCCCGTAAATAGCAAATCTCAAATCTAGCAGCAGAGGACAAAGCCGCGCCCCTTGTCATTCATCACAATTAAAAGTAACGGAGGAATCCGCCCAGAATGGCCGGGAAATCTAGCCGACGAATCTACCAGCGAACGCCTATTCGCAATCGGTCCGTGGAAAGGGGCCGTCTTTCGGCGCCGGAGACTCGGAAACTAGGTCAAATCGAGGGGGGAAAGTAAAGTTGGGACGGGGTGAACCCTTACCTGGGGATCCATGGCGGGGAAGGCGGCCCGGAGGTGGTTGAGCAGCGCGTCCCGGCCGTCCCGGCGGTGGTGGTGGAGCGCGTAGCGGGACCTCTTGGCCGCGGGGCTGCTGTGGTGGGAGGAGGGAGGGGAGGAGGAGGCCTGTTGGAGCAGCAGGTCGTCCGCGAAGATGGAGGAGGACCTCTTGCCGCAGACTACCGCAGACATGGTGGTGCCGCCGCCCCGCCCCGCCGCGCCGCCGCCCTCCTCCCGCCGCTCCAGCCGCGTCCCGCCGCCGTCCTACTGCCCGCGCCCGCCGCCGCCCATCCGTCCGTCCGCCCCTCGATCCGCCGCCGCCTCCCCGGTCGCCGCCCGGTCCGGGTGGGTGGATGGGCTCTCGGGCTCGGGTCGGTCGGGCCGGGCGGATCGCGACGGCGGATGGAGGATGGATGGGGGGGGAATGGCGAGGCAAGGAGGGGAGGCTCCCCCCTCGTATTTATCGGAGGGAGGGGGAGGCGCTGGCTGTCCCTTGCTGTCTACGCTTGCCACGGGAATTACTGCCTGCCTTTTCCAGCGGTTGGGACGCGGCTGACAGGTGGGGCCCACCCTGGCCAGGGCACGCGCTTTTTCCCGGCGACGCGGCTGACGGGTGGGGCCCACGTGTGGCTTTCGGTCGGTCTCTGATACCGGTCGCTGTCTCGCCCGTGGAAAGGAGAAAGCCAGGAAACCTGGGCGCGGGACGTTGCGATGACGCGACGCCATTATTTTCTTTTTTTTTTTTCGCTGTCGACACGTGTATTTGGCACTAGCAAGGATTCCTTCAAATGTTTTTTTAGTTTTGAGAAAGAAAATGATTCCTTGGTTTTTCAATCACCGCCCGCGACCAGAGATCACTTCCAACTAAAAAAAAAACAGGAAGCAGCAGGATGTGGGGTGTCTCCTTTTGATTCCAAAGGATTTTCAAAGAGAATATTTAAGACCCTTCACCCCCGTCGGGACCGGAAAAAAAATTGATCTATCCTATATGAAAATTGTACTTCTGTGGGATTGTAGGACCGGTTTTGAAAATAAATTCGTTTAGAAAGCCTTCCTTTCCTTCATCTTAATCGTGACCCTCAAGGTTCCATCGCATTGTAGAACCGCCTCTGAAACCAGGCCGGCTTTTTTAGAAACATGAGCGACCGCTGCGGTCCATCAAGCGGCTCCTACCTTGCCCTCGCCTCCCGCCTAGCAACATCGGTTGTTTACAAACGACAAATTTGACCTATAGACGAAATCAAATCATAGAATGAACTGTCCGTGAAACTATTTCACGGTGACCGTGGCGCGCTTAGCTCCTGCGCTGCACTAGTGCAACGCCTTGGAGTTAGGCGCTACACTAGTGCAACGCCCAGGAGCTAGGTGCTACACTGTATAGTGTGGCGCCTAGCTCTTAGGCGCTGCACAATGACTTAGTAATTTTCTAAACACACGGGTGCGACGCTGGCCGTGTAGCGCCTATCTCGTAGTGGATCTGTCATCATTTTTTTGAAATGGGTCAGAGATGTTCAACGTTGGCTCTATATTTTCAAGGGCATGTGCTTCTTTGAAGATGCTTTAGCTGCATTTCCTTTTTACACATCATTAGGTGGCAAATCACTGATTTGTAGATTCGACCGGATGCTCTTACTTGATCCCTAAATTATGCCCTACTCCTACCAAATTATTAGCAAGTACGTACTTGATCATGGAATCTGTCGAGAAATGTATGCACCTTTTCCTTGTATATCTATACTAGAGGCATCATTTTGAAGTTAGTATTCATTCCGTGATACACTACATTTTGAAGTTAGTATACATTCATTCTGTTCTTGCAAAATATTTATTTATATAGCTTGTTGTCATCTAATTTAAGGTTCAATTTCCTCACTGTAAATCCTCAAATATGTGGGCAGCATGGACCACCATATAGGTAAGCAAGAGAAGGAACAGTTCATAATCATCTTATTTGTTCTACTTGGACTATCGTTGTTACTTGCAGTTGCCTCTGCTACCATGTGGCAACGCGCAACCACGAAGGGCTTGACGTTTTGGCTTTCAAGAAGCACTAGGTTGACGGCAGGCAAGGCATCCAGGAAGCCAGAGCACGAGAGAGCGACGATGCTTAAAGGGCGAGGTTGCCAAATGGTGCGGTGACACTAGCTCGCTAGCCAAGCAGACTACATTCTGGACTATTTTACACATCATGGACTAAAATTGGACTATTTACACATCATGGGCTTAAATTGGACTTCTTTCTGGACTCACATCATTCTTTTATAATACTCAAGCCTGATATGTCTTATATTTATTCTGTAATTAAGTACAATCTTTTACAAGTGCTTCATGATTTTACCCTATCTGCAGAAATCTTTTAAGTTGCTGCTGAAGGAAGAAGACATGGGGTCAGAAAATGTTAAGATTGACTTGATGTGTGGTAAGGAAAATCCAGTTGAAATTTTTTGATGCTTGAACATCCACTACTCAGTTATTCTTTTAGGTATGCATAATCTGCCAAGTTATAAGCAGTTCCTTTTATTTGGGCACGCATAATGACCATTCCGCAGCATCAGGTTCAAGAAAAAAGTTTTTCAAGGTTAGTAATTTTCTCAAAAAAAAAGTTCTTCAAGGTTAGTAATTAATACTCCGTTCCCATATGGATATGCATGATGGTTGTTCATTTTTTGGGATAACTTACCCATCTTATGCCTTGAAAATTGAGCTACCTCCATGATTATGTATCTGATCTCAGTAGAATTTTTTACCGCCAAAATACAGTTGTGAAGAGGAGTTCCTGATGATAGCTGAATATACCAGCCTACTTGCCTACAACCAAGGCAGAATTATCAGCGTGTATGCGAAACAGTCAGAGCTGGTGACTGGAGAATGCCTACAGATAGCGAGAAGACGCAGGTGCATGATACATTGCATACTACAAGGTAGACATGTCTTTATAAACGACATGGCAGGAATATATATACTACGGTGGAAGCAAAGCATCCTATATCCATGAAAATAAATAGTATTGGGATTCAGACATCAAGGAAGAAAATGAGACATTAACATTTGATGAAGATGCAACTTCTTGATAGAAAGCAGGACTGCTTATGAGGGGTGCTGGCGGTAATCAGAAGAAATTTGCATGTGGTGAAATAACTACCTCATAGACGAGTAATTAGTTTTGATGTAGGAAAAATCTGCAGCTGGTTAAGCTTTGATGTATAAATAGTAACACATCGCTCTGTGAAAATGTTCTTGTTAAGGTTATTCAATGGGCTAAGTTTTCTAAACAATGTTGACTTGATATTACACTAAAATCTTGAGAATACTTGATGGACCAAGGCATGAAGGCAAGTAGTGTTTGTAATGACTTGGTTTATGGTAGTGCAAAATAAATTATAAATAGAGTTCATAGATCATTGTTATGAAATCTTTTAAACTTGTAGATATTCTTGTTCATATCATCGCCTCCACAATGACCTAACTATCTTGCTTACTATGCTTCACACAAATATTTTTTGTAAGTTTTCTTATCAGAAACTGAAAAATTACACCACCATGTGTGTGGAGTGTGTTGTAGTGCTCCACAAAATATTTTCCATGACTCCAGAAAACTTTTAACGAATAAGGATAGAGCGAGTCACCCACAACAATTTCCACGAAAGTCCTTCTATTGTGGTGGCAAATCTAATTAGTCCTGAAACATTACACTGAAAAATATTATTGTGTGTATAATTAAACACTTAAATAACTGACTGAGGGAATTACAGAGGATGGAGGTGGAGAGAGAGAGAAAGAAAAATAGGGAAATGGGTGGAGAGAGAAAGAAAGATAAAGAAGAGAGCTCAGGGATGAGAGACAGAGTGAGAAAGAGGGTCTTTACATCCAAAAAGGCTGGCAATGGGCATAAGCATGATTCTAAAAGAACTTGTATTTAGGAACAGAGGGAGTATTATATATAACTGAGGTTGAACCATTGTCATATACAAGGAGCCCGTAGCAATGCACGGGCGTTCTACTAGTAAGGCTAAGGGAGGGCAAGGCGGTGTTGCTAGGGCCCACAACACGTGTCGCACGAGGAATGCGGCAGGTTTCTTTCAGAAATCAGCCGGGTGAAGCGAAACATTTCCGTTATAGAATTATGTATGACTTTGCAAGACATGACTCGCAGTTCCTACATTTTTTCTTGTTCTTGTTTTCTTTACTAGGGTGTGTTTCATCCAGGGAATGAAACGATTATAGTTTTTTATTTTCATTTTTGACATCAAAATTAAAGATTCTACTTCCTCCGTTCTTAAATAATTGTCTTTCTAGCCATCTCAAATGGACTACAACATACGGATGTATGTAGACATGTTTTAGAGTGCAGATTCACTCATTTTGCTCCGTATGTAGTCACTTGTTGAAATCTCCAGAAAGACAATTATTTAGGAACGAAGGGAGTATTAGTTGATACTCCCTCCATCCATTTTTACAGAGCCTAATTTTCGAATCTCTCATACCAAGGCACTCCATGAAACCTAGAGAAATTTTTTGGGACTCACCATCATTTAAACGGCTATTAATTGCGCTAATCTCTTCCTCTCTCTTCATTTTAATTTTCCTCTTATAGTCGTGCTTAAGCATTGGCTTGCATGCCAAAAGAAAACGGCTTGCATGCATGCATGCCATTAAGTGCCTCTGTTGTCAACGCCCAGGCACTCCTTACCAGAGAGTAGTAAAGGCTATATGCATCGGTTACCTAATTTGGCCTTGTATATATGGAAAAATGAAAATTGGTGTTAGGCCTTATAAAGATGGATAGAGGGAGTATGATTTTCTTTGCTGAATAGTGAATAGGTTGTTTGGTTTGCTGTCCCGCCCAACATCGCCGTGACCCGCCAATCACCACCATCCGCAAACCCTGGGACTCCCTTCCATCGGCAGGCAGACGGGATGTCTCAGTGCTCTAAAAGGGATTTTTCTCCCAGCGACCCAAGAATAGCAAACATAAATCATTAGGTTTCACAAAAAAATCATTTCATTTATCGCATTCATTTCTCACATGAAGCAGAAAACATATTCACAACTGGTCACAAGAATTCAAGATGCGGCGGAATGCAGGATGCTCCATGGGTTTCAGTTCTCGCATGACTTTCAAGAATTTCAAGAGCAAACATGAAGTTCATTAGGGTTTCATGTAAAACCATTTTGCTTCTAGCAGGAAACAGAAAACATATTCATAACTGGTCACAGCAATTCAAGGTGCAGCTTATCAACAGCTCGTCCGAATGCGGAATGCTCTATGAGAGAACACAATTCTTTCTCAGTTACAAAGCTAAAACAGCGCAAAACTCAATGAAAGAAGATTTCGTCTGGAGCAAACTGTGCAGTGGAGTTCTCACCTCACCACCTCAAGCATCTACACAGAGATAAAGCAATCATGTATACCACCAGCTCTGCGATTACATATATAGAAGCATGGCACAAAATGGGGAACTTGTTTATTTTCTTTCTATCATCATCACTCAGCGCCGAAAAACCCTCCCCATATCCAGCTAAATATATATATATATATATTATCCTCCCATGGATTTTCCACGTCAACAAGCAATAATACAACACCACAACGGTACCGCCTCCATGACGCCGAGACCAGAGGGGGCAGGACAGTGTGAGACTCCTCCTGCTGTTACTCTGGCAGTATACTCATCATATCAACTCTCATCAGGCCGCATAACTAGGGGAGCTAATTCACAAGGATATATACACCGGCGTTTCTATCTGTCCAGCAGCCAGTTGAGGACCGTCTTTTTCGGGACGACTCCGTCGGCGTCTTCTTTCTCCGGCTTCACGGAGGTATTTACAGCGTTGCGGATGACGGAGTTGAGGTGCATCCTAAGCTGCGCGTTGTCGATGAGCAGGTCAGACAACATCTTTGTTGTCTCTTCGTCGGTGAGGCTTGAGTCTTCGCTGCCCATGGTAATTGAGGATTTACCATCGGAATTTTCGCCGTCATCGGAAGAGCCCCCCTGTTCGTCATCCAGTGCTAGATGCTGAGCCTACAGAGATCAACGTAACGCATGGATTTTCCCCACATTTTAAATCAGCAGGAAAGATAGTAAGCACATACATTAAGATATTGAGATTGATTGCGCATGTTCCAGACTGTACTAATTAGCTGACAGGTAACACATTCATGATCAAAACTTGGAACGAGGGAAGTCTAGCTACAGTACTTTCAAGTTAAAATAAATGCTATTTCAGTGACGGCTGCAGCTCCGAACCAAAAATGATCTGTAAGTATAAGTCTTTCTAATACAAAAGCAGGACTCCATTGGTCCAAGTTCTCAACTGGAACTTGAGCTCCAATTTACGACTTTGGGTTCTATACGAGAAGCTAGAACTGGAGTTTGGCAAAGCAGGGCTTCATGTCAAATGAAAACAGCCTACCAGAAGAAGAAAATTTACCTGAGCAACAAGAAGGCGTATTCTATTGTCTGACGTCGCCAGAAGGTCTAGTGCATCAGGCAAAGATGATGGGTCAACAGTCAAGTTATCTTGTTCTTCTGCAAGAAATTTAGCACTACATTCTTGTAGACGCTCACGGAGCAGTCGGCATTCATGAAGCATTTTTTCACGGGATGACTTCATACGTGCTGACCGCTGCTTCTCTCTATTAATAATCCTCTGAACAAATGGAAAATAACTAAAAATTAGAGAGAGAGAAACACTGATCACATACAACTAGGATACTGTTAAGGAAACATTGATGAGTTGGTATATAAATAATTGGTTTAAAGGTGTAAACAGGCATAACAGGGTTAATCTGGTGGCAGCAAGCCTCTACCGATGTTGAATATTGCTATTGTTGCGATTCTCAAAGGAGGAATGGATTATAATTTTACGAGTACCTCTAGTTCAGTCTTCTCCTCAACATACTGATTCAGCACTTTCTTCATCTCTCTTTGAGAATTCCTAAGGGACTTGACTTCTTTAACAAGAACCTTCATATCTGTTTTAGACTTTGCCTCAACTTCTCCAAGCTGCCGTTGCAAACTCTCAACTTCTTTTCGTTTCGTTTCAAGTTCTTCGGCTAACTCTTCTCTATTACCGCTGGCAGTTGCTTTCTCTGACTCCACACGAGTTTTCTCATCCTGTAAGTAAATAGAGGAAGATAATCAGAATCCTCATAATATGATGAATTAAGAAATGCTAAGGCACAGGAACAGAGAAAAAACTGACTTGTTCCGCCTTCAGGTTTGACTCCATCTCAGAGTACTTCCTGCGAAGCTCATCCATATCCCATTGCATCTGGGTAATCCTCTCTCTTTCAGCTAAGATAGCTTGATGTAATGTGTCTCTGCCTTTTTGCTTTGTAGCTTCCAACTCACCCTCCAAGTCTTTTACCTGCAGCAGAAGTCATCAGTGGAAGGAAATTACCTAGAATCCACATAATAACTATACAAGGCCCAAGAAAGTCCACTGAATGCCAATGAAAAACGCATAAAAGCAACAAAAGACGCTTGGCCTGATCCTGGAATACCAAGAGCCTGATTTACACTAAAGCATAGAAAATAAATATCAGATAAAAAGTGATACCTTTGTGGAAAGATATTCTTTGACCGCTACTTCCTGATTTAGGCGTGCTATGAGATCCTCCATATCGGTTTTTGCTGTCCCTATTCTTCTTTGCATGGTTACCAAAAGTCTACTCAACTTCTGTCTTTGATCAGTTGGTAGGATGACTTGGGCATCCATATCATACAAAAACTGCATATCTACACCAGCAAGATTTTCTGTTTGACTATGTCCATCCACACCACTTGGGAGATCCACAGGACCATCCCATAGGGAACTACTAGCCCCTGGAGTTGACAATTCACTTCCTCTTAAAGAACTCAAATCACTGCCTAAACTTTCAGAAGAATCCTTCCGAACATGACCAGGGTTAGAATCACAATCCTCTTCAGAAACTACTCCCTTGGAAGACTCTACTGAACCATTCCTTCCATCATGTTCCGAAAAGACAAGACCCTGTTTCCTGCCTTTTGACACACTACCAGCATGCTGATCAGACTGACCTGATATAGATTCTCCCAGCACACCGTTACCAGTTACTCCTGTCAGACTGATGCTACGAACAAGTCCCGGGTTTATTTGACTGGACTCAGCGAGAGCACCTGAACCAGGATCATCAGAATGACGAGAAGGGTCTGTACTGCTTTTTATTGAAGTACCTGCTTCGGGGGGACGCTGATTCCAATCTTGGAAATCTGAATTCAGTAAAATGGAAGAATTCAATTGTCGATTATGATATATATAGCACGCACATTTAAGACATGGATCAATGCACACACAGAAAAAAAAAATCTTCATTATGGACCAATGCACATACATGAGCGTGCGGCAGCTTCAAGTTCAAGAAAAGCAGCAACATGAGCACTTCTTGATAAGTCAATATCAGAAAGTAGCTTTTGCATCCACTCCTCCAAAGTATTCCTTCTCTGCAACCAAAACATTTTTAGAACCACAAGTTCAAAAGGCAAAGCACAACAGAATGTAGCAATTAACAATGGGTACAGCTAACCTCTTCTAGAAGCAACCTGCTTGAATTTATTCTTAAGAAGGCATGTTTCGGTGGAGCAGGGGGGATGTCTTTTCTGGAAAAAGCACGCTTAAGCTGAAATATGGGAGAATTTTAGCATGATGAGTGATGAAATAAACAAAATCTTGCATTATATAGCATTACAAAGCACATAGTTATTCTTTCTTCAATCAGGAGCACATCAAATATGGAAATTGTACAAAGCCATACTGTTGTTATATTCAAGAAATATTATGCAATTGAATGCAAATGACACTGCACCAACTATCTGAATGCACATTGTGTGTGTGTGAGAAGCGTGAGCACACTCATAAAATCACAAAATGCACTCCCATGGCTTTAATATGCAAGACATGTACAACAATAACATAGCAACAGTTGTATTAACTTACATCAGAACACAACTTTAGAAAGTCACTAAACCTTCGAAGAACTCCATGGCTAGAGCTAACGCCTTCCGGTGATTGTATACCAACATGTATCCTGTAAAACTGTCCTTTATGGGCATTAAAGAAAGGTCATGGAAAAACAGGAACATTTACATGAAGCAAGACCTCAAACAAATTAGTGTCTTATAAGCCTATGAGGCCAAAAAATAGAACAATGTAACGTGCAAGATATCATCTACAACTTGGAATTCTTAAATTTAAGTCCATGTCTCCATGGTATACTAAATTTTATAATACATCCACATGATATGAACTTAGATACCCCTTAAGTAAAACTTCAATATAGGCTTGATAAATGCCAAACAATTTTTGTATTTTATTGATCTGTCGAAATTTTCTCGCTTGTATTCCCATCTAGCTCAATTTGTTATAGCACGAAGTTTTAATACTAGTGACGTGCCAATTACTATCTGCAGACATGTAACAAAATTGATTGACTAAACTCCTGGACCGACATAAATGAGAAAAACAAGAGAGTAAAAGATAAACGATACTCACAACTATAGATTTCAAGAAGTTGTCAGAGGCTACACCAGCTTCAGGTGTTTGAGCAATCCAAGAAGGTATCGTCACACAGTAACTCCAGCCTGTTTGAGGGTTATGTGGCCATACGGTGTTCCTTCCCTCCTGCGTGCAGGTAATAAATATGAGCTTGTAAGAAGACTCAGATAATGTTGAGAGCGTTCTGTTGGTAACGCCCTCATCTTTGCAACGGAACCTGTTCTAAAAAACAACTCACTCTTCATGCAACTTCCTAATTGCGTATGAGCTACTAAATTTTGCCAATTAAACAAAATATCCACTTGGTTGTGCAAAGCAATTAATTTCTCTCCTTTTTGGGTGGGAACAAATCCAATGCATGGGATCAGTAAAAAAACGCAGCGGACGTACTGCATGGTGTGTTACTGCAGAGGATCCTGGCCCCTAGTAACGAGGGTCAGGGACTCAAGTGTATTAACCAAGGTGTTTTTCAGTACAAAGGCGTTATTTAGTTGGTTGTGTAAGACCATTTCTGGCGAATGCACGGTAAGGATGTCTGTCGTTCAAACAGGGTACAGGCATGATCATCACACAGCATAGGCAGGCCTAAGAGGTAAACTTAATCACGTGCTCGGAATAATATAACAACTACAAAACCTACATCTACCATGAAACGAATCGACCTAGTTATGCACTCAGATACAACTATCAGATATTGGCTCTGTATAAGCGAAGCTACAACCCATTCAGGCTGATAAAATTCATAAGCCCAACTGGGTGGTAAAATTCATAAACCCAACTTGTTGAGATTCAGAAGTCTGAACCCTAGCCTGGGGCAAGCTCCAAATCAGTAATCACTGAATCAGTAACTGCAGGCAACTTGTTGGCGACACTTAATTCGCAAAATCCCAAATGCAGATCCCCAGCCCCCACACATTAAATTCCTCGGCTGACGTGACCAGCTGCTGCCGCGGACCATGCATCCGCAGCGAAACCGAGCTGAAACCCTGCTCGCCGCCCGCCCACTCGACGATCGGGTGGAGAGCAACGAAAGTGGAAGCAATCCAGCAGCGGAATCGAACAAATCTGACGCTCGCGGCGCGGGATCACGAGGCCCCCGGCTCCACCGTGCCGGCCGGCGCGGCGCCGGCCACCGGACGGATCAGGGCGCGGGCGGGATCGAGGCGGGGAATTCAGGGAGGGGGGAAGGGGGATCGCGGGGGCTGCTTACCCATCGCTTGGGGGGCGGGCTCCAGTCCATGCCGAGCGGCAGCGGCGAGGTGCCGTCGTGGCGGTGCTTCGGGGGGCTGCCGCGGGCCGTCCTCCTCGCGGCCGCCGCGGACGACGACGACGACGCCGACGCCATCGCCGGGCCCGCTGCCTCCCCCTCCTCCGGGGCGGGGCGGGGCGGCGGGATCGAGCTGGGGGCGGGGCGGAGGAGACCTCCGCGCCGACGGTCCCGAGAGATTGGAGCTGGGGCGGAGGCGGAGGGCGGAGGCGGAGGCTCCCGCGGCGGTGGCGAATCTAACTGTCAACGCCACCCTCCCAGACCCAGCAGCTTCTTCGCCGTGCCGTGGCGTTGGTGGGAGGGAGTGGGGGGATGGGCCGGCCGGGCGTGGGCGTGGGCGTGCCGTGCGGTGCGGCTCAGCCTGGGTTTCTCAGCCCAGCCACGCGGGTTGGACGACAGGGAAGGTGGGACGTGGTTGTCAGACACGCCACGCTCAAAGAAAAATAAAAGCAACTTTCTTTTTCCTTTTCCCAACAACGGAGCCGAAATCATACACAAAACCCTAGAAGAAGGAAAATACAGTGCAGTCCCTGGAAGTCCTTTCATGCTCCCTACCCCCCGCACGTATCGGTTGTGGGCGATGTTGTCGTCGCCGCCTGAGTTTCGCGCCATGGCCAGAGAAAGAAAGCAACGTCCACGGCTCCGAGAAGAAGATGACGGCCCAAAGACAGGGTTTAACTACAACTCCTGCCGGTATGTGCATCTCGTATGTTTGGCGCCCTTTAGATGCGGAGCTCGACGAGGAGGCGGTTGGTTTTGTTTTTCCTTTGGAGGTTTGGTGATTTGTTTGTATTGGCTATTTGCTTCATGTGTTGGGTTAAGTTGTAATCACTGTCTAGTAGACCGGCGGCCGGCTGATGGTTCGCTAGATAGACAGTTTTTTCAATTTCAACAAATTTTTGCTTATTTTCCACGGTTAGTTGTTGAAATGCTTGAACATGATCTCCTAATTGGTCCTTTAATCAGGTCCAAAATTTTATGTTGGTTATCTTGTCAATAAAGTCCAGAAACATCTTTTTAAGTCCAACTTATGTTTATGTTGTAGAGTCATAATTGTGAATGAGGCAATGCCCATGTCTCTTGACCCTGTCAACATAAGGAAAACACATGCCGGAGAGAGCCTATAGATTGTGCGAAATCCCGAACTATAACTGATATGATTTGTAATGCAATGAATGCGAAGGCGAAAAATGGCACACACCACAATCAGGAGGCGGATGTGCGGGCTAGATACCAGGCCCATGTCACTCGGGGGCCAACATGCATTTTCACACTTCGTGCCCTATTGAGCATCTAGAGGTGATTTAAATAGAATTCACAGAATGGTCAATTGGAGGTAGTTTGCACTTTCCGTTGGAATATGCATTGTCACTTAATAGTGAATCACAGAAATGTGTGCACAACTGCACTTTTGTTTGACCGCAAACTTAAGTATAATGTGCTTCCTCATTCCACCGTGCAAAATATAGTTGTAGAAACTGTTTGTGTCATCTATGATTTGAATAATGTACTAGATGGGCGTTGCTCTATGACACCGCGTTTGCTAGTGGCAAGTTGCCTGAATTCGTAACTCGTGTCAGTTCATTTCTAGATAGTGCAACCCTGAGGCATAGATGGGGCCGCTGCCACGAGCCACGTCAAGGCAAGGAGACGACAACGAGTTGAGCCTGGAACGAGCCAAAGCCGGAGACGACGGGACTAGTCATAACATCTTAGGCGGGGACAATGCGGGGGCTTGATAGGTGCAGGTGGGCTTTTTTGTTTTTTAGCTACTGCTTGGATTAGATAGCGACCTTGTCAAAGGCGGGGATGAGGCGGTGAGCGGCAGCAAAGGCACGCCCATCGCAACCGAAGGAGAAGCATGGAGGCGAAAAATCGTAAGAGAAAGAAGGGGGAGGAATATGAAGAGAAGGTAGAAGGAAGGAGGAAGAGAAGGAGTGGGAGAAAAAATTGACTAACGTCATAGGCAACTTACAGATAGCCACACCCCTATGATACATATGTTATTTTATAGGCCAAGTTTGTTAGTCCACTTAACCGATGAGTTTTATATTAAGAGCTTATACATAAACATGAATGTAAGAAAACACATGGCCATGAGGGGTACGCCGGTAGGGGACAGTGCATTCTTGGAAGAATAGTATTTTCAAAATTCAGAACTATATTTTTTCTTTGACTTTCTTATATCTCCTGGTAGTTTTGTGCACTACAAAACAATCTATCAAGATATATATATAGATATATATATATATATATATATATATATATATATATGTGTGTGTGTGTGTGTGCGCGCGCGCGCACGCGCGCGTGTGTGTGTATATAGAATAACACTATTCTAATCCCAAGATTAGAATAGTTATTTGGATCACATCGCCCTATACAGGGCTGATTGGAGTTCCTTAGATCTCGTAGAATAACAAAAAAGATCCCACCCAACCGTCCCCCACCTCTCACTCTCCCCTCGATCCCAAACGCCCCCGACCCACCAGTCGCCGCCCCAGAACCCTCGACCAACCCACCGTCGCCGCCCTCCTTCCACTGCGGTGGGGCGGCCTCCCTTTCCCTGAATCCACTGCGGCGGCGACGACCTCCCTCCCCCTGAATCCACTGCGGCGGCGGCCTCCCCTCCCCCTGAATCCACCGCGGCCACGGCCTCCCCCTGCTTCCAACGCGGCGACACCGTCCCGCCCGCATGCTTCTGCAGACCACCGACGCCATTCACCTGCGACAGGCTCCTCCGTGGGTCATCTCGGCAGTGGCGGTGCCCTCCTCCCCTCGGGCCCCTCCCTTCCTCTACTTCAATCAGGCCACCGGTGCTGCACCACCTGCCCCAAGCGCCATCGGCCCTCCATCTCCTCCGTTGAATCCACCGAGGACGTCACCCTGCTCCTCAACGTCGGCACCACATCCAACTCTGACCGCGGTGGCCGACGACAATGTTACAGGTATTATCGCTACCTTTATTCCCTGATTTCTCTGTAACTCCATCTCCTCCATCTCCCTGTAGTCCAGAAAAGTTTTGGACAAAAGTTAAGGTGGTTGTTAGTGCTACAATTTAGAGATATTGATGTTGATGATTATGTAAACATTTGAAGTTCGTAGTTTAATTAAAAAGGAAAAAAGGGCTCCATTTTAAGAAGGAAACTTAAAAAAACCATTGTCACAGGGCCGACCATGAAGACCTGATATTGAGAAGGTCAGGTGCATGATGCATCTCCGGTCATCGCCTTCCCACCTTTGCCTTACACCAAAAGCTGACCTTCTCTCCACCGTAGTGGTGACCTTCTGCTGCTTCCTCCTCCATCACGCGCGCATCAATGAAGCATAGATGGCGGCGGACTCCTATCCCACAGCACACTCGACGACCTGCCTGAGGCCTAAGCGTTGACCTGCCCGAGGCCTAAGCTGTGACCTTCATGCATCTTCTCCAAGTTGTTGTCATGGCCGCCCGTGGATGATGCATCAATGCTGTTCATGGGATTATGTGAGATATGTTCCTTGCAGCAAGAAGCACTAAACAAACTGTGACAATGGTCTTCTCAGTAGCTCTACCACAACAAGAATGTCTCTCTCAGTACTGATGGACACCAATAGTGTGAATTGATGTAGAGAACAAGTTTTGATTATGTGCTGTGTACATGCTTGTTAATATGTACACACATGACTTACACAGTATCAAACTTGTTAAACCTTGTTGGAACAAAAAGTCAGAAATAAATGTTATGATGGGATGATTCGTTGTATACATAAGTGATTACAACCACATTGATGCTCGCTGTTGTATGGAATACAGATTATTGAGTTCATAAAGTTTGTGCTATGCTTAGATTTAGTCACGCAAGAGGCTTGTATGGAATGTGTGATAAACTTACTCAATGGTTGTGTGACTGAACATGTTTGGTCTCTTGTTTCCTATGTTAGGCGTCAATCTAGTATTGCTCATGTATATGCAACTACATCTTTAGCGTTCTGTACTATTCATAAGCAGTTCTTAAAATTTAGAAGCAGTGCTTGCCATGCTTTTCTACTGCCCGTATTTCAGATATATGGTTGGTGATTTGTCACTTGTTAGATTATATGGTAAGATGACATGAGGCGTGGAAAGGAGCAAGCAGGACACAATAAAGATGATGTCCTGACTTCATTTTTGGGACGGTTCAAAATGTATTTGGTTCAATTTCTTCTTTGTTTTGTCAATCACTATCTTGTTCATGCTCATTTGGTTAAAATGGTCTTGTGTTCTGTGAAAATGTGAACAAATATGTATTCACAACAAAGAACACAAGATGTTGTGGTGGATGTAAAGTACGCCCAAGCATTTGCAGTTTTCCAGATTGCTATAAAATAATTTTTATATCTTGACTGTGGCTTTGATGCAATTTATTTCTGCGTATGTATAAACCTGTCCGAATGGAGTGTTCCTGAATTGAGCATGTATTTTCTTTTGATTTATGTGGCATTAATATATGAGGTGCTGTGGTATTGAGGTTTGGTAGCAATGAGTGAGGGAGTTAATTTATTTGAGCATTGGACTTGTTGCTGCTTCTTTCCAGTAGCATCATGCTACCAGCCTTTCCTTGTTGTCTACTAGGCGGCGTGCTGTTTTAGGAACAAACTTTGTTGCTAAACATAGGAAAATCTGTAGTTACAATGACACAATTGCAGCTCACCTCTTCTTGCACCTACAATTTTGCTGGGTTTGCACCTGGATGTTGTTATGCTACAATTTTTTAGAAAGTTCAAAGACAACAACTATAGAAGTTTGATGAATGTTTTTTTAACAAACAACAAATCCCAGTTTATTGTGAAACTATGGCTTTTCCCGTTAAATGAATAACACCAAGAAGTCTGAATTAAAGAAACAGAGTAGTTCAAAATGAATAAAAAATGGATAAAAACTTAATTCCTCGTTAATAAAGAATAGGACCAAGAAGTTCAACTTAAAAAGCGGAGTTGTTCGAAATTTATTACAAAACTTGGATTTTGTTTGTACTTAAGAATAAAAATGGATCAATTTAATGTTAAAAAAACCTCATATTTTCCTTCTTCATAAAAATAAAATCAGGAAATACAAAATTAAAATGAAGCAGTTTGAAATATATATAAGTTGGATTTTTTGAGTTTCCAAAAAAATTAGAGGTCCAATTTTAAAAAAGCAAACAAATTTATTTGAAATAATCCCAAGAAGTTCAAATTAAAAAAATGGAACAATTCATTTTTTTACATGAAAATCAGATATTTGCCCTTTACTATAAGAATAAACAAAGAAGTTCAAATTAAAATAACAAAAAAATTCAATGATTAATAAAAATATATTATTTTAATCATTACTAAAAGAAATTAACCAAGAAGCTCAAATTAAAAAGAAGGATCAGTTCGATGATTACACAAAATTCGGAATAAGAAGTTCAACATAAAATAACACGGTATTTCGATGTATAAAAGTTGGAAAATCAAAATCCACTGACAAGAACATCATAGGAAGTTCGAATTTTAAAAATAGAGACTTTCAAAAATCATAAAAACAACTTCCATTGTTACTAACAATAAAAAAACTCTAGAGTTCAAATTTAAATAATGGACGGTCCAAAGATTCATTACAAAACTAGTATATTTCATTACTAAAAAAAACCAAGAAGTCCAAATTACAAAATAGAGAAGTTTGATATTTATAAAAAAAACTCAGATTTTCCTTGTTACTAAAAATAGAAATAACAAAGTTCAGATTAAAATAGAGGAGTAGTTCGATGTATACGGGAAACTCAAATTATAATAACGTTTCTATGAAAAAGAAAACTATGAAGTTCAATTTTTTTTAAAAAAAATTGATGCTTATTTAAAAACACATTTCCTTTCTAGGAATATGACTAAGAAGTTGAAATTAAAATAACAGAGAAGTTCAAAGTATATAAAAAACTCAGATTTGTAGCAAGAAGTTCACGTGCACCTCCGTGCATGATTCAGAATTTATATTGCGGGACGTCTGACTTCCAATTACATGTTTTAAAATGGCAAAAAATGACGTTTGACCTTCAATTACGTGTAATTCGACGTATACACAGAAATGCGACAGAAGTTCATAGTGAAAACAACGAGAAGTTCAAGTACTGCAAGGAATGTATTTCACGGGAGAATAAAAGTATAGAAAAATAAAATCTTAAAAGATTTGTTGAAAGAAGTTCAAGTGTTGTGTCCGGAGAAGTTCAAAAATTCTTGCGAGCGAGGTTCACCTTGTATTTCCATGTTCGGTTTTTTCGTATAAAAATCGAATACAATACTTTACTCAAAAATATGAAAAGGTGAAGTTCAAATTGAAGTAACAGAGAAGTTTGGAGTTTATTTAAACCTAGGATTTACATGTTCAAAAAATAAAAAAACACAAAGCCTTTTTTTTTGCACTTTTAAAACAACTCATAAATGAAAAAAAAAATGGTTGCTAGAAGTTCAAGTGCTCGGCGAGGAAAAGTACAAAAAATCTTGTGAGAGAGGTTCACCGTGTATTTAGATGTCCAAAATACATAAAAGAATGTTGTTTGTTGTGTTTTAAAATAATTCACTCAAACTAGAGAGAAGTTCAAAGGGATGATATCCAGAAGTTCACGTACTGCATGGTGTTTGTTTCGTATAAGAAAATACAAACAGTGGGAAGTTCAAGGTGATGTTCTAACAAAACATTAGTCTAAAACATCATGTTGTACAGTTTCTTATTATGTATTATTTCCTAAAGTTCAACAATATGTATGGATGAAAAAAACTAGTATATGTTGGTTTCAATTCAAAAACTACAAAACAAAGAAGCCCAAGTAAATTCAAATACTAGAACAAAAAGAAGTCCAATGAGGGAGAAAAAGAACACAAAACATACACGCTGGAAAAAATAAGAAGAAAACAAAGCTCGCCCAGATAAATGTTAACTCCGGAAGTTTAAGAAACGAAAGAAGAAGTTCAATATAAAAAAATAACAAAGTTCTATTCAAAATAACGAACAAGTTCGATGTTTCTAAAAAACCTCCAATTTTGCAATTTCTAAGAAAATAGACAATGAAGTTCAAATAAAAAAGGTAGAGTAGTTCAATGTCTATAAAAAACTCAGATATTTTCACGTAACCGAGAGAAGTTCAAAGTTGATAAGCGCCGAAGTTCATGTACTACACGGTGTGCATTTGTATGAAAAAAAAAGAATGAGAAAGCAAAGGCTAAAAGTTTCGTTGCTAGAAGTTCAAGTGCTCAGCCCGAGAAAGTTCAAAAATTCTTGTGAGAGAGCTTGAACAAAAATACGTGACAGAAGTTCAAGGTGAAAACAGCGGGAAGTTCAAGCAAAGGCTAAAATTTCTTGCTAGAAGTTCAAGTGCTCGGCCCGAGAAAGTTCAAAAAAATTTGTGAGAGAGGTTGAACAAAAATACGTGACAGAAGTTCAAGGTGAAAACACCGGGAAGTTCAACTACTACACAAAATGCATTTCAAATAAGAATATAAGCATAGAAAACTAAAAGCTTCAAAGGTTTGTTGTAAGAAGTTCACGTGCTCCTCCCGGTGAAGTTCAAGATCTCTAGTGCGAGACGTCCAACCTTCAACTACATGTTAAAAACAAGTAAAAATGATGTTGTTTTTTCCATTTTTAATACTGCTCTCAAACGGTAACGAATTTGTGACGGTTGTATTGATGAAAAATTCAGTTGCTCGAAGTTCAAGTGACCTGCCCGGAAAAGTTCAAAAAAAGATTTTGCCCATTACTAACAAATAAAAAAAGAGTTCAAATTTAAAAAACGGTGAAGTTCGATGTCTATAAGAAATGCAGATTTTTCTCATAAATTTTCTCGTTACTAAAGAAAAAACCAAGAAATTCAGTTTGAAAATATCGAAGAAGTTGTACGATGTTTATTACAAAATTAGCATTTTTTTCCAGTTACAAATGAATGACACCAAGAAGTCCAAATTGAAAAAACTAAAAAATACAATAGTTCAATGTATATGAAAAAAAGATTAGATTTTCCTTGATAATAAATAATAAACCCAGAAGTTCAATTTCAGAAAATGGAGCAGTTCAATATTTATCACAAAAAACTTAAAATTTTCTCATTGCTAACGAATAAACCAAGAAGTTCAGTTCGAAATAACGAAGAATTTGTATAATGTTTATTACAAAACTAAGATTTTTTTTCGTATAAAAATTGAATGCAATTCTTTACTCAAAATATAAAAAGGTGAAGTTCAAATTGAAATAACAGAGAAGTTCAGAGTTTATTAAAACCTAGGATTTACCTGTTGAAAAAATAAAAAACACAACACCATTTTTTGCACTTTTAAAAACGACTCATAAATGAAAAGAATGGTTGATAGAAGTTCAATTGCTCAGCAAGGAAAAGTTCAAAAAATTCTTATGAGAGAGGTTCACCGTGTATTTACATGTCCAAAATACATAAAAAATATGTTTTTTGTGTGTTTTAAAATAATTCTCTCAAACCAGAGAAAAGTTCAAAAGTGATAACAACCGGAAGTTCACGTACTACATGGTGTGTATTTCATACAAGAAAAATACAAATAAGTGAAACAGACTTAAGTTCAAACAGACATGCCCTAGAAGTTCAACTACTCCACGCAGTGCGAAAAACAGCATGTCAAAAATAGCACATCGAAAACAGAGAGAAGTTCAAACACACATGCCCGAGAAGTTCAACTATTTCACGCAATGCATTTCCATTCGCGATGAAGGCAGAAATCTTGATCTTGTCATTTTCTAATTTGCTTCAAAACGGCAGGAATATCATTTGTGTAAGTTCAAGTCCTCGGTCGGAGAAAGTTAAAATAATTATTGTGAGAAGGGTTTGTACAGGAGGAAAATCATTTGTGTAACACTAACAAATGGATGAGGAAAATTACAAACGAAAATACGTCACAGAAGTTCAACGTGAATACAGCAGGAAGTTCAACTACTACACTGAATGAATTTCACATGAAAAACTTTTAAAATCGTCGCGACTATGAAAAAATGATCAACACGGGAAAGTTATGCGTGTCTCTGACTTTCCATCGGTATATCACTTGCTCAATTTCGGTGAGTGGATGGAGAGCTACAAGAAGTGGATGGAGATCTACAAGCAAAAAAAGCACGTGAAAAACAGAGTGAAGTTCAAGTAGACATGCCGAGAAGTTCAAGTCTTCACGGTGCATTTTCAAGAATCGGTTTAGCGATAAAGGCAGAACGAATGATCCCGGTATTTTCGCAATTACTTGAAAACTGCTAGGAATCAGAGAAAACCATCAACATGAAAAAGTTTCGCATTTTCCGTAGCTTTTCAACAGTATATTATTTGGGCCATGCCGTTAAAGTTTGTAGAAAATACGGTGAAAATACGTTTTTTCCATTTTTGAAACTGACTTAAAAGCATAAAGAATTTGGAGAAATAATAAATAGAAAAAAGTTTCGCATTTCCTCAA
Source organism: Aegilops bicornis (assembly GCA_021605145.1). Classification (NCBI taxonomy): domain Eukaryota; kingdom Viridiplantae; phylum Streptophyta; class Magnoliopsida; order Poales; family Poaceae; genus Aegilops; species Aegilops bicornis. The sequence continues at coordinate 831,965,114 of CM038675.1, read as the reverse complement.
GCTTTCCAACTCCATATCATTTGCTGCATTCGGACATAGGGTTAAAAAATTGGCTCGAAAATACAAATTCGCGAGAACATGTATTGTTTTCTAAATTTCTTTTAATCCATTCAAAATTAGAAAAACTTTCAACATGAAAAAGTAGCGCATTTCCATAAGCTTTCCAACGCCATATCATTTGCCTCAATTGGATTAGTCGTTTAGAAATGCCATCGAAAATACGAACTCGGCTGTTCAGTTTGCGAAATTTTACGATTTTCCAGATTACTATTTAACCATAAGGAATTAGAGAAAACTTTCAACACGTGAAGGAGCAGTTTTGCAGCAGCTTTCCAACACCATATTATTTGCGTTATTCCGATAAAAGGTTTAGAAATGCGATCGAAAATACGATTCACGTTTTTTATATGAAGGAAAAACGGTTTTCAAAACTGCTCTTAAACCGCTTACATTTTACCAAAACTTCAACTTGGGTCATGATACTGGTGTTCATAGCTTTCCAACGGTATATCGCAAGCCCCATTTGGACACTTTTTATCTGAAGTTCAACCTTGTACTCGGGGAAGGTCAGGCGCGTTACTCGGGAAGTTCATGTTGTGATCAGAATATTATTCTGATCCCGTGATCAGAATATTGTATATATATATATATATATATATATATATATATATATATATGATAAAATATGATAAAATAGGAAGGAAAAGTCAAAAAGGGCACGATGCAACTTATAAATATACTATATGTGTTTTTTGTCATCTTTATATGTGGTTTACATTAGATAGAACTCACTTTTTAAAAAAGTCCAAAACTAAAAATATGCCAATTTCGAGGGTAAAAGGTTTATACTTTAGAATTGTTGTATTCATACTAGTTTACATCTTATTTGTAATGTTGAATTGCAACATTACCAACATAATTATATGGTTAATAATGTTAAGTATCACATAGCAATAAATGTGACACCAATGGAAAATATCATTAACATTTTCTTATAGAGGTCAATTCAAAAGTAAAAATATTTAGTATAAATAGGTGACGAGGTTTTGTTTTGAATCGCACTAGGTGTCTCAAATGGTACATATACCGATATTTTCACAATCATATACTATTATGATGGATTTAGGAGATTTGCATATAAAAAGAATACTGCATTCGTCATATTTTGTGAATATGGCTAAAACCGCTACATGTTTCAAACAAGGTGAGGGTCTATTTAGAAGAATATTTTTTGGATAAAAAAAATATTGGCTCGCTTGGGTATGGCCCTGCTGATTTTTGCCAAAATGCAGGCGAAGTGAGGGTGCGGAAATCACCCATCAAAGATTTGTCTGCCAATTTGTGCATTAGCTAGGCCACCAGATGTAGAAGTTGTTCACATTATTTTTCTTATCTTGATACTTTCTTATCCTTTTCTTAGATGCACAACACAAGCCCATGCAGAGAGCTGCTTGTTCTACCGTATGAGAAGTCTAAAAGTGATGTAACCTAGCAATAAGTATTCCATCAATAAATAACCAAGGTTTATCGAACCAGTAGGAATTATTTATTGGTGTCACCCAAAACTAATTGGACCGACACTATCATGCATGCAAGGAGAAGGGGTTTGGATCTGTCGGACCGAGGCTCATAGTGCCAATGTCCTCGATTGTATTCCATGCATATCCACACTTCTAAGTCAGAGAAGGAGACCTTAATGCGGGTGTTGGTGTGTTTCACTTTTTATGTTATGGTCTAAGTATTCTCCTCCTATTTATGTTGACAATTAATAAATCATTTATCCTTTTGACTGACGGAAAATAACGCTCAACTACCTTACTAGACCAACTAGTAGACTGCCAGTGCGTTGCCACGAGTTTTTTGAATTTTGTACTGGTTGTGTGTCAATAATTCAACCCTATACACAGAAATATTATCATATTTGATGCACAAAACAAAGAAGGTGGTACACATACATTGAACTCTTTATTGCACGCTGCAGTATAAGTAATAATAACACTTTAATTCCTTTTTTATGCATAAGATCGATTTTCTCACGAAAGCATGTGCATTTATATTATCCATTAATTAAAAACAATACATGGAGGATTTTGTCCCCTTTATAATGTTCTAAAACAAATGTTTCAAGATGTTACAACCAGAAACTTCATTGCAATAAGAAATTGGCTGGCAAACTATTATGTACAAATTTAGGCGCTTAAAATCATAGTATAATTTACCATTTAGAAACTACTGCCATGTGCCATATAAATACAACGTTGTGGCCGAATTCACGCCAAGACACTATGTCCGTGATATTGATTTCCCTCACTATATCAGGAACATCTATAAGAGGATCAGCCTCAGATAATTGTTTAACTATATCATTCGGCCGCCACTCTGTCCACGTGGGAAGTGCGCTATGATACGTCTCCAACGTATCTATAATTTTTGATTGCTCCATGCTACTTTATCTACTATTTTGGACTATATTGGGCTTTATTTTCCACTTTTATATTATTTTTGGGACTAACCTATTAACCGGAGGCCCATCCCAGAATTGCTGTTTTTTGCCTATTTCAGTGTCTCGAAGAAATGGAATATCAAACGGAGTCCAAACGGAATGAAACCTTCTAAACATGATTTTCTCATGAGCGTGACCTGTGAGACTTGGACCCTACTCCAAGAAGTAACAGAGGCGGTCACGAGGGTGGGGGTGCCCCCTAAGGCGCGCCCGCCTCGTGGCCCCCCTGTTGCTGCACCGACGTACTCCTTCCTCCTATATATACCTACGTACCCCCAAACGATCAGAACAGGAGCCAAAAACCTAATTCCACCGCCGCAACTTCCTGTATCCACGAGGTCCCATCTTGGGGCCAGTTCCGGAGCTCCGCCGGAGGGGGCATCCACCACAGAGGGCTTCTACATCAACACCATAGCCCCTCCGATGAAGTGTGAGTAGTTTACTTCAGACCTTCGGGTCCATAGCTAGTAGCTAGATGGCTTCCTCTCTCTTTTTGGATCTCAATACAATGTTCTCCCCCTCTCTCGTGGAGATCTATTCGATGTAATCTTCTTTTCGCGGTGTGTTTGTTGAGACCGATGAATTGTGGGTTTATGATCCAGCTTATCTATGAATAATATTTGAATCTTCTCTTAATTCTTTTATGTATGATTGAGCTATCTTTGCAAGTATCTTCAAATTATCCGTTTGGTTTGGCCAACTAGATTGGTAGTTCTTGCAATGGGAGAAGTGCTTAGCTTTGGGTTCAATCTTGCGGTGTCCTTTCCCAAAGGATGTAAGGGCAGCAAGGCACGTATTGTATTGTTGCCATCGAGGATAACAAGATGGGGTATTTATCATATTGCATGAATTTATTCCTCTACATCATGTCATCTTGCTTAAGGTGTTACTCTGTTTTAACTTAATACTCTAGATGCATCTTTGGATAGCGGTCGATGAGTGGAGTAATAGTAGTAGATCTTGAGAATCGTTTGGTCTACTTGTCTTGGACGTGATGCCTATATACATGATTATACCTAGATATACTCATAACTATGCTCAATTCATCAATTGCTCAACAAGTAATTTGTTCACCCATCGTAGAATACTTATGCTCTTGAGAGAAGCCACTAGTGAAACCTATGGCCCCCGGGTCTATTCTCATCATATCAATCTCCATTACTTTGATACTTGCTTTGTTTTTACTTTGCCTTTTACTTTTCACTTTGCATCTCTATACCAAAAATACCAAAAATATTATATATCAGATCTCACTCTCGTAAGTGACCGTGAAGGGATTGACAACCCCTAACCGCGTTGGTTGCGAGTAGCTATCGTTTTGTGTAGGTACGAGGGACTTGTGCGTGGCCTCCTACTGGATTGATACCTTGGTTCTCAAAAACTGAGGGAAATACTTACGCTACTTTGCTGCATCATCCTCTCCTCTTCGGGGAAATCCAACGCAGTGCTCAAGAGGTAGCAAGAAGGATTTCTGGCGCCGTTGTCGGGGAGTCTACGCAAAAGTCAACATACCAAGTACCCATCACAATCCCTATCTCTAGCATTACATTATTTTCCATTTGCCTCTCGTTTTCCTCTCCCCCACTTCATCCTTGTCGTTTTATTCGCCCTCTCTTTCCCAATCTCCTCCTCTCTTTTTCCCGTTGCCTTTACCTCGTCCGTTTGTTTGCTCGTGTGTTAGTTTGCTTGCTTGATGTTATGTCGGAAATTGGGGAAATTAATGCCGATATGGGCGATAATAATATCATGGAAAATTTTGAAGCTCCTGCTGAAGAATTCCCTACCTATCATACAAAAAGATTTCGAATCGGTAGTGGTAATATTATTGGAAAAGGAGTTATTCAAGATTTCTTTACTTGTGCTGGTGCTTTACCCTCTATGGGTGGTTCTATTCTTCATAGAACTAGTAGTCTTGCGGACGCTATTGCCATGCTTATCGTTGAACTTGAAAGGCAATTTATGCATATGCACCCTTCTATACAAAGAATTTTCCTAGAATTTTCTAATATTTAACACTCCTCTGTTAAGCGTGCCGCTACTATCTTTTTGGCTCATGAATTCAGATTTATAATAAAAGAAGCCAAAGAAATCTTTGCGCATTATAGGGTGGACGATGGCCGTCCTCCCATAGAATCTATCCTTTTTGATCAAGAAGAAATAATGCGTTTTCAATTTATCGACTATGTTGCTTTCAATGAAAAACTTAGAAAAAAGGTGCTTACTAATATTTTAATTGATAGAATCTCTGATCTTAATGATGATTTGGCCATTCGAAATAGTGAGCTAGGATGCTCTCTTGAGTATAGGCTCACGAAGTTCTGTCAAAAGAACGCTTATAATGATGAATTGGTTGTGCAATCTGAAGGGCGAAGAGGAACCTATACCTCCTAAAATTGATCTTGGGGACTTTTGTCCTATTAAATTTAGCCCTTTTGATTACTTTTGCTTGCCTCAAAGCAAACTTTCTGCTGAACGTAGAGAATATGAAATGAGTTTCACCGATCTATCTTATTACTACGGCATGACTTAGATCTATCCTTGCTTTTATGCCTATCTAGGGGCGTTAAACAATAGCGCTTGTTGGGAGGCAACCCAATTTAATTTTTAATTTTTTTGTTTTTGCATCTGTTTAGGAATAAATAATCCGTCTAGCCTCTGTTTAGATGTGGTTTTATGTTTTAATTAGTGTTTGTGCCAAGCTAGACCTATTGGATCTTCTTGGATGATAGTTATTTGATCTTGCTGTAATTTCCAGAAACTTTGCGCTCAGTGCCCGAATTATTAAAAATCATCAGAACGTGATAAAATACTGATTCTAATTGCTGCTGATCAATAAACAAATTTTCTAGGTCGTATAATTTTGGTAGATTTTTTGGAATTCCAGAAGTTTGCGTTAGTTACAGATTACTACAGACTGTTCTGTTTTTGACAGATTCTGTTTTGCGTGTGTTGTTTGCTTATTTTGATGAATCTATGGCTAGTAAAATAGTTTATAATCCATAGATAAGTTGGAATACATTAGGTTTAACACCGATATAAATAAAAATGAGTTCATTACAGTACCTTAAAGTAGTCTTTTGTTTTCTTTCTCTAACGGAGCTCATGAGATTTCTTTTGAGTTTTGTGTTGTGAAGTTTTCAAGTTTTGGGTAAATTCTTTTGATGGATTTTGGAACAAGGAGTGGCAAGAGCCTAAGCTTGAGGATGCCCATGGCACCCCCAAGATAATCCAAGGACACCAAAAAGTCAAAGCTTGGGGATGCCCTGGAAGGCATCCCCTCTTTCGTCTACTTCCATCGGTAATTCACTTGGAGCTATATTTTTATTCACCACATGATATGTGTTTTGCTTGGAGCGTCTTGTATTATTTGCGTCTTTGCTTGTTAGTTTCACCACAATCATCCTTGCTGTACACACCTTTTGGGAGAAGCCAATTTGATTAGAATTTGCTCTCTATGTGCTTCACTTATATCTTTTGAGCTTGATAGTTTTGCTCATAGTGCTTCACTTATATCTTTTGAGCGTGATAATTTTTGCTCTAGTGCTTCACTTAGATCTTTTAGAGCACGGTGGTGGATTTGTTTTAAAGAAACTATTGATCTCTCATGCTTCACTTGGATTATTTTGAGAGTCGTTAATAGCATGGTAATTTGCTTAATATTAATATACTTGGTATTCAAGATATGTGAAACTTTCTTTTGAGTCGTTGAATACTAAGAAAAGTTTGATGCTTGATAATTGTTTTGAGATATGGAGGTGATAATATCAAAGTCGTGCTAGTTGAGTAGTTGTGAATTTGAGAAATGCTTGTGTTGAAGTTTGCAAGTCCCGTAGCATGCACATATGGTTAAAGTTGTGTAACAAATTTGAAACATGAAGTGTACCAGCTTGTGCATCCTTATGAGTGGCGGTCGGGGAATGGCGATGGTCTTTTCCTACCAATCTATCCCCCTAGGAGCATGCGCGTAGTACTTGATTTTTGATGACTTCTAAATTTTTGCAATAAGTATATGAGTTCTTTTGACTAATGTTGAGTCCATGGATTATACGCACTTTTACCTTTCCGCCTTTGCTAGCCTCTTGATGCAGTGCATTGCCCTTTCTCACCTTGAGAGTTGGTGCAAACTTCGCCGGTGCATCCAAACCCCGTGATATGATACGCTCTTTCACACATAAACCTCCTTATATCTTCCCTTCATATGTCTCAATTCAGATTTTAGATTACACATGTATTACCTACATCTCAATACTCAACATAATGGTGCACTACAAAAAAAAGACACATCCGTGACATTTTGGGCCGAACGAATTTTTTTCTGTCATACATATGACACTTCTATGACGATAATTGTGACAAAACCCGGTATCATCATAGATGTGGTGGGCTCCTACTTCTATGACAAAAAATCATGATAGAAAATGGGCTTTTTGTCCTGGGTGGGCCGGAGACGCAGCTGCATGACATTCTTTGGGCCGTCCATGATGGAAAAAACCGTGGTAGAAGCGAGGGCGAGGAAAATTTCGGGAGTTGCGGTTCACGGTGGGAGAGCGATGCAGCGTTTCTCTCGTCTGGTACGCAGCGTGTGCGAGGCGTTGGTAATCAAGTCGAAGCGAGGCGTTGGGCTCTAATCGAACCCGGCGATTGCACTTCAGTTACGTTCTTGAACCCGGCGATCGATCGATGGCTGTTAATCGAACCCGATGGAGCGATTCGCCGCTCTGCTGCTAATCAAGCCGATCGATCTTGCCTCTGGGATGAATAGTGAGTGTTGCGGGGGGGTTGGATGAGCAGTGGCGGTGGCGTTGCCTCTGGATGAACAGGAACCCGTGGTGTGGAGGGCTGGATGAGCGATAGATGGTGGAGGGGTGGCCGTGGAGGGTGGTTGAACAGGACCCGTGGTGTGGAGGGCTGGATGAGCAGAGACGGTGGAGGGGTGCCCGTGGAGGGTGGTTGAGCAGTGGTCGGTGGAGTAGCGGCGGTGGAGGCCGGAGGAGGTCGGCGGTAGCCCGTGGAGGCTGGAGGAGGTCGATGGTGGAGATGAACGGTATCCCGTGGAGTCCGTTTTGCGGTAAGCCACACCCTCCCCGTTTCGACCGTGGCGCTCCAACACAAGTCCGTTTCATCCGCTTTTGCGATGCGCTACACCTCTCGATGAACAGGACCCCCGTTTCGACCGTGGCGCTCCAACACAAGTCTGCTTTAGATTCGTTTTGCGGTACGCCACACCCTCCCGATCAACGGGACCCCGTTTGACCGTAGGAGGTCCGTTTCCTCCGCTTTAACGATGCGCCAGTCCCTCCCGATCAACGGGACCCGTTTGACGTGGCGGTCGAACACAAGGCCGTTTCCTCCGTTGTGCGGTACGCCAGGCCTCGTTTCCATCGCCTGTTCCGTCCAAGCCCTCCCGATGAACACGACCATGCATTTCGTTCCGACCCAGCCGGTTGGCTCCCCATGAACATGACAGCGATGCCGTTTCTCTGTTCCAACCCAGCCATGTACGTATGCGCGATAGGCGTTAGAGACCCTGCCCGTATGTATGTACGTGGCCGTATTTTCTTTCTTGCACCCTCGCCGGTGTACGTACGTGTACATGCTACGTGCACGCCTCTACATCGACCAGTATGTACGTACACGTTCGCGACCAGAATGACAACGCTACATACGCTTCGACCAGGTGGGTCCCGATCGGCGATTCCTTGCGTGCGAAAATGTAGCTGGTGGGTCCCAACAATGAGGGGTGAATCGTTTTTTGCGGACGCACTTCCTTTGCGTGCGAAGATGTAGCTGGTGGGTCCCAGCAATCGAAGCGAATCGTTTTTGCGGAAGCACTTCCTTGCGTGCGAAGATGTAGCTGGTGGGTCCCGGCAATCGAGGGGCGAATCGTTTTTGCCGGACGCACTTCCTTGCGTCGCGAAGATGTAGCTGGTGGGTCCCAGTCGTGGGAAACTTTTTCATGAAATACGGTGGCCCGTCCGGTGGGTCCCCGCTATCGGTGGAGGAATCATTATTTTCCGCATAATAAGGAGGCACTTCCTTGTCTGCGGCCGTGGACCCGGTATCGGCCTCTCCACGTCTGATCCACGTCCGATGGAAGCCGTTCCTTGACCATGTTGACCACACCGCCGAGAGCACCACGGCGGTGGACGACGGCGAGGCCTAGGAAGGGGACGAATCGGGCCGGGAAGATGCGATGGATGCCCACGCCAAGAGGAGTACGAGGGTTCACCGTTCGGGCTGCGGTGTGAGGCTGTTGTCGCCAGTAGATTAATTGGGGTGTGGGTGAGTAGAGGGATGGCCTGGCCAGCGGTGGGAGTAGTAGGGGCGGTGAGGCCTCCAGCGACATCACAGCCGGCCACGGGAGGCAGGAGCACGCGGCACGACCGACGCTGGTTTGGGCGGCTGGAGCAAGAAGACCAGAGGTTGAAGTAGCACTACAACCGTTGGATGAACATCGTACGGTAACAGGAGCTAGAATAGTTCATATTGACTAAGTTGACAAAGCCCTCCGTCCCCGTCAACTTGGTAGGCCCTAAGTCAGCCTCGATTATCTTTGGGTTCCGGTGGCGAGGGGAGTATTCATTTTTGTGCATAATAAGGAGGCACTTCCTTGCGTGCGAAGATAGGCTGGTGGGTCCGACAAGTCAATGAGGGCATGTTTTTTAAGTGAAATCTGAGAGGCCCTTCCGTGGGTCCCGAATGTCGGTGGAGGAATTATTATTTTGCGGCGTAATAAGGATGCATTTCCTTGTGTGCGGCCGTGGACCAATGTCGACCTCTCCACGCACAGCCTACTTCCGATAGTGTCGTTCGTTGACCATGTTGACCACGCTGCGTCGAAGCGCATCCAAGGTGGTGGACGACGGCGAGGCCCCGGACAGCAACGAGCCGGAGATGGGAAGACGCAGGAGTAGAGTCGCATGACGGAGAGGTGTCTGAGGTTAACTGGTTCTAGTGCGGTGTGGTTCGGCAGTCGGTGGAGAAGAACAGGAGGTATGGAGGGTTGGAGGGATGGCCTGGCCAACGGTGGAGTAGCGCTTCATAGCGAAGCGTGCTAAGCAGAGCTGCTAGCAGCGGGAGGTGGTCCCGGTGGCGCTGGAGGAAAAAGACGAGAGATTGAAGATGGATGCCGGCCGTTGGATGTAAATCCAATGGCTAACATGTCAGAATCATTTGTTGACTAAATTTACAACGACTTGCGTTGGCTTCGACCTATTGGCCCACATTTCAGCCTCCAAAAATGTGGCACGTTCAACCCATTTTTCAGAATTCTGATCTTTTTTTTTGGCGGTAGAATTTACAGTCAATTTGATCTTTTTTTTTGAATTACAGCCATTAGCTGGGCTGGGTGAACAATTAATGTAGATTTCATGCTGCCCATTTATTTTATTTCCTAAAAAATTACAGGCCATTTCCACTTTATCTTGATACACGATTTTGCTGGGCTGATTCTAATTATAATGTTGGGTTGGGCCAGCAATGTTATCAAAAAAATAAAAAAGGGCTGAGCATTTGTTATAAATATATTTAAATAATAAGTGATATTATTACATTCGTCCTTAAATCTTACCAAGCTTTTGTACACAATCACTAGGATTTTCGTGCCAAAACAATCCAGGATTTTATTTGTTAAGAAATTATTTTTATAAGTTAATAAGATGTGGGATATTGTTTTCTTACATATGTAAGTATCATTAAATATATGATGACAATAAAAATAATATATAATAACATATAAAATAATTTAAATATATATAATATAGTTAAAAGGAAACATTAGTTGTACTGGCGTTCCTATTCTTATATAGAAAAATAGAACAGACCGCTGCGTTTTCTTCAAAAAATACATAAATTGGGCTGCCAAAAATAAAACCTCGGATGGGAGGTCCATAGGCGGTCGATACATGACAGCCCTAAGAAAATACAAACAGGCCCTCCCATCCGAGGTCGTGGGCTGCGCATGTTAAAAATGAAAGCCTAGGCAGGGCAGCCCAAAACCACGTCCAACACTTGCCAAAACTCCGTCCCTTGTTTTCTCTGTGTTTCGCACACTCAACATTGTGTGGGCATTTTGACTGTGCATCATACGAAGATGTGCTATGCATGAATGTTGATCAGCATGATGTTAACTGGCTGGTAGTTCTATTTTCGACCACGAATAAAACTTCCAACATGATGTTAACCCTGTTTGAAAAGGCCGTGTTAATATAAATGCTCTGCCTCTGAAAGTTGCAGTTTCTTATCTGAAACTGAACTTGCGATTTCTTATCTGGCTGAAACTTGCAGTTTCTTCTCAAATGCACTTTTATACTCATATGAAACTACATTTTTAAGTGCTAAAAATAGATCTATAGAATTCATAAAATTCTTCATATGCTTAATACTGCAAATCTGAAATTCAAAAGACATTCATATCTGAAAGTACTCTCAAAATACACAACACAAAACACAATTCACAACCTGCAAATACTCACAACCCTAAGATCCTCCTGACAATTCACAACCTGCCCGACTATCGGGCTGGGGGGCAGTCCCCTCCTATTCCTCGGCGGGCAGCCGCCCGTGAGACGATGTGAACGGCGAGGGGGAGGATGGCAGGGAAGCGTCATCAGACCAACTGCTTTTCTCCTCTTGCAGTTGGGTTCGGTCGATGAAGACTCCACCGGCTCGCTCTGGCAGGACACCCTCACAAACGGCACCCTGTAGATGCTCAATCCTTCAATCTCTGGTGGATGCTCCATCTGGGATCGATACTCCCACCACCGCTCCCTCACGATCGGATTCGGTGAATCTGTTTGCTCCATGGCCCAGAGGAGCAGCTCTATGTACTCCGGTGCGACTCCCTCCGGGAGTATCGCCGCCTTTTCGCTCATTGCAGATATTTGGCCATGGATGTCGCCGTCGCCGCTAGTTGGTCCTTGTTGTCAAACCAAGGCTGTATCTCGCACATCCTAGCTAGCTTCACAGGGTCGCCGTCTGTGATCCTCACGTATCAATTGTACTCCTCCAACGATCTACTTCTCCATAGCACCTTCACTGCTTGGCGGTGGTTTTGAATGGAAGAGGAGAGGAGCGGCGCTGGTTTTGGATTAGAACGGGAGAGGAGCGGCGCTGGTTTTGACTGGAACAGGAGAGGAGGGCGGTGGTTTTGAAATGGAAGAGGAGAGGAGCGGCGCTGGATTTAGATTGGAGCAGAGAGGAGCGGCGGTGGATTTAGATTGGAGCAGGAGAAGAGCGGAAGAAGCGGCGCTGGTCTTGGAAGTATTTTTTGTTGTTTTGCGTATTTTGGGTCAAAGTTTGACCACGTCTTGTATGTGACAAGCAAAATGTGAATGCATGTCACCAAAAATTGTATCGTTTGGTTCAGATTCTGAATGTGCTTTCAAATTATATTATTTTTGCAACGTATAACATATATTTTATGTGCGAAAATCATGGTCAATTATGACCCAGAATAAAAGGGAGACTAGTTAATGTGGGGTCACTTTCTTAATTGAAGGGTAAATTGATTTTGATTTTGATCCAGTCACAGCGCGTCGGCCCTCTTGCCCAATCCTAAATCGCTGCCAGACGCTCCTCTCCCTCTTCTCCATTGCAAAACCACCTCCTCTCCTCTCCATCATCTCCATTCCAAAACCACCGTCTCGCCTCTCCCTCTTCCTCGATCTTCTCCATTGCAAAACCACCTCCTCTCCTCTCCATCATCTCCATTCCAAAACCACCGTCTTGCCTCTCCCTCTTGATCTTCTCCATTGCAAAACCACCTCCTCTCCTCTCCATCATCTCCATTCCAAAACCACCTCCTCTCCTCTCCATCATCTCCATTCCAAAACCACCGTCTCGCCTCTCCCTCTTCTGATCTTCTCTCCATTGCAAAACCACCTCCTCTCCTCTCCATCGTCTCCATTCCAAAACGACCTCCTCTCCTCTCCCTCTTCTCTATTGCAAGACCACCGTCTCTCCTCCCATCTTCCAAAGCTAGCACCGGACCACTCAGAACGACATCTATGGAGAGGATGCAGAATGAATCAGCGAGATCGCCGGCGCCACTGTGCAAAGTTAGCCAGGTTGAAGGAGATCCTTAGGTGGTTTGACAATGAGCGGAGATTTCGAGGACGGTGCGGGCCATGTGGCAATGTATGCGAAAGAGCGAGGCAGCGGTGATGAGGGCGGCGATGTACATGTACTCCTCGGCGGCGATCACGCCCGATCCTCCGAGTTCATCGAGTATCTACTATGGGCGATGGAGCGGCAGATTCGCCGAGGCGTGATCGAGCGGAGGTGGTGGGCGTCTGGTCGAAGGTCGAGCACCTAGAGGATAACGAATCGATCGAGTATGGTGTGCCGTTCGTGAGGGTGCAGAGCCAGCCGGAGCCACAGGAGTATTCGTTCTCCCACCGCAAGAGGAGGCCGGATGGCGCGACGTCGCTTCCCTGACGTTCTCCACGGTTCCCTCGGCGCCGCCTCGTTTCAACGGGCGGTAGGGTTTAAGGTAAGCTTCGCACTAACCTAATCTTCCACCTGCTCATGCTTACAATCAGTGTGACAACTAATGAAAATCATGCTTACAATCAGTCTCCGAGTACTACGCCAATCACCCTAAAATAGCTCTGGACCTTTGGGTCAAAGTTGTGACACAGTGTATAAATAAAGAAAAATAGATTGGTGCTTCTTTCAGAAAAGAGTACTCCCTAGAAAACTGCCAATATAAGCTACTAGTATTTGGTTAGAGGATTTCTTTGCCGAGAAAGATCCGTCCACGAGAGCGCCACACATCCCACTTGGTTGTGGTGGATGCCAATCGTGCATGCAGTATGGTTGGTGTCGGTAATTTTACTTGGCACACCTCTTTTCTGCATATATGCGGTTCCCTACATACATTTGTGCAGTTCCACCAAAATGCAGCTGAATAACCCTGTTTGCCTGAGATAATGAAAAAGCGTGATTACATTATAGTGGCACTAGTTGATGAAACACACAAAATAAATAGAAGAAAATATTGCGATAGTATCATAGTATGCCATCTTTGCGAGGGCGAGATGGGCCCTGCGGACGCCTCATCTGATGCGCCTCATCTTGGACATCGTCCCAAGTCTCCCAGATACACCTTACGCGAAGGATGAACATCGGTATACAACAGTAGTACAAGGAGGCGCCTTGAGACATTCAAATCTCTATTTTTGTACATATCAACTAAAATTAAGCACCCGGTTTGCGTAAACGCTTAAACATTAACAATGGGACTAGTTGATGAAACATACTTTAACAAAGAGAAGCACTTTCTTTATCTACATTGGAAATGAAATGATAGAGATGACTCTCTCTCTATTTTAACTGTATTATTACTTCATTTTATCAGTGACACTAGGGTCGAGCAGGTGGCAAACAAGGTGTACCGTGCGTCGCACGGATGGAGGCTGGGGTGCTTAGGCTGGGATGTCAAGCTGGATCTTTCGATCACCAACATGGATGATTCAATTCATGGGACCTTTTGGTGCAGTTCACCTAAAATGAAGCAATGTCCCGTGAGCTAGCAGCTTCTTCTTCAATTTTTTAAGAAAAGGGCTCCAGCCCGGTTCCATTTTCATCGAAAGCAGAAACTCACAGAGCTTCTTCTTCATTAGTTGCAATAAAATTAAGCAACATCAAGGTTGGTTGTGAAGCTCCTGGAATGCTCAACTATAATTTGGATATCATTTGTGAAGTTCAACTAAGATTGAGCGTGAAATGTATATCTCTGTTTGCACAAAAAAGGTGGAAAGGAGGGTGACTAACAAGTAACAAGTGATGAAACATGCATCAAATGAAAAGAAGCATGTTCCTTATCTGAATGGCAATCCTACAAGGACAGTAGCAATTTCTAAAGCAGTGGCATTGCTAGATATTAGTGTGGGCATCCAGATTAACTATGACAACTGTTAAATACGACATTACTTTGGGCACGGGAGAGTAGGCGGACCCGGGGCGGTTGCATTTCTAACAAAAGAACCAACTTATCTTAACGGGAAATTTTAGCGGGACATGTAAAGAAGTGCCATTGATTCATATTTTTGGAGGCATTACATTGAAAACAACATTGGTTTAACGTGTCCTTACTTTTAACAGTGCGACTACTACATTTTACCAGTGGCATTACATAAGAGTGGCTCGGGGCAACAAACATCAGAACAGGATATCTGGGTTGGTCCCATTTTCGTTCGGTATAGCCACCTTATACTGTGTGAGGCTAGCAAATCTAGCGAAAGGACATGCGGTGCCCCCATGTGTGGTTTTGGTAATTGATGACATTCTCTATGGACTAATGGTTGCATTGAGTTATATTTGAAGGATTTTTCCATAGGCATTTCTTGAAGTCCATGTGTTGGTTTCAAGGAGTTTATGGGTTGACCAAGGTGCTATTAAGGAATTATCCAAAGATTGGTCATGTGAGTGTTAAGCTTATTGCAAGCATATCTTGAAGAAGAAGATTGTGTGATCATTCATGTTTACCTTCAAGACATCATCCAAACGAAGAGAGTTGGAAAGATTCAAGGTTGATCAAGACCAAGTCAAGAGTGAATCAAGTTGATCAACTCACAAAGCGTAGAAGATGTACCGAGAGGGATCAAGTGATCCCATGGTATGGTAAGCATTGTCCATTGCACTTTGTGTACTAACCCATGGTCTATGTGAGAGTATATGTGGGGTTAGGTACGTGTCCATGGACTTGCGTCAAGAGGAAGATATCATACAACCCATGGAAAGGATGACATCAAGTGGTGATCGTCATCAAGATTGCCGTGTGCAAGTTCAAGTGGAGAATCACGAAGAGATCAAGTGCTTGAAGCTTGCCATCCATTTTGGTGTCAATGGACTTGTGAAGATGTGCCGAAGAGTGGCTCACCCAAAGTGGAGTATGGGGGAGCAATCATCTAGTCTCCATCGACCCAACACAATCAAGAAAGGTGGTCCATCTTGAGGAGGACAAGATCGTCATAATCTAGCTCAAGTGGATCATGTGCAAGGCAAAGGTTTGCCCTTGATAGGTTTTCTATTTTACCGGTCTCATGGTGGTAGTTTGGAGACCGGGTTATAGGATCGACAGCCGTACTATCAAGGGGGGCTCTCAAATGAGTAGCTTGATCGTATCGTTCGTCGAGAGCTCAAACCATTGCATACTTGCATCATGTTTCTTGGTTCTTATTTGGTTCTCTTTGTGAGTCTTAGAGCTTATGGTCATCTTGATGACAAGCTTGAGTTCATCGAAAACGGAGTTTGCATGCGTCTTCTATGAAGTTTTCGGTGTTGGAGGTTTTACCGGTCTTATCCGAGGAAGGGTTCTCACCATTTTCTTTTGGGCCTTTTCTCATTTGCTTATTATTGGTATTTCTATCAAGATTGTGTTAGCCCTTGTCGCTAGCTTTCCAACAAACTTGGTTTCATCGAATTCGAGTCCGAATGCAGAAGTTGTGGTAGTTTTGGTGTTACGAAAAGGCTGCAGCGGTACTACCACGGGTAGGAGCGGACGTAATTTTTTACTACCGCCCTTGGGAGCGGTACTACCGCTCTTGGGAGCGGTACTACCGCTTGGAGCAGTACTACCGCGGCTACTTCCGTGGCTACTTCCGCTCGGGACCAAAAACTCGTCACAAGTCCAGCGATGGTAGGCACGGATGTAATTTTTTAGTACCGCTCGCAAGCAGTAGTACCACTATGCTTAGCAGTAGTACCGCTACCCCAAGCGGTAGTACCATGATGTCAAGCGGTACTACCGCTCGGTGCGGGCTGTGAGCATAACGGTTGGATTTTTTCCCACCTATAAAAGGGGGTCTTCTTCCCCATTGAACCTTATCCTTTGAGCTCGTGTTCTTCCCCCATTGTTGACCTTCTCCGAGCTTGCTAACTCTCAATCCCTCCATGGATTCTTGCTAGTTTTTTAGGGAACAGAGAGAGGAGATCTAGATCCACATTTCCACCAATCACTTTCTCCTCTATGTGAGGGGAACCCCTTGGATCTAGATCTTGGAGTTCTTGGTGTTCTCCTTCTTGTTCTTCCTCTCATTTTCTTCCCTAGCATTAGTTGCTTGATTGGGATTTGAGAGAGAAGGACTTGGGCACTCGAGTGCCCTTGCCATTGCATTTGGTGCATCGGTTTGAGTTCTCCACAGTGATACATGGAAGTTACAAGTTGATAAGCTTATTACTCTTGGGTGCTTGGTGCCCTTGAGCTTGTTCCTCTTGGGTGCTTGGGCGCCCTAGGCAGTTGGTGGTGTTAGAGCTCAATCATTGTGGTGTAAAGCTCCGGGCAAGCGCCGGGGTCTCCAATTAGGTTGTGGAGATCGCCCCGAGCAATTTGATGGGTACCGGTGACCGCCCTCAAGGGTTGCCAAAGTGTACAGGTTCGGTGACCACCCCCAAGGGTTTCCATTTGTACGGGTTCGGTGACTGCCCTCAAGGGTCCCTTAGTGGAATCACGGCATCTTGCATTGTGCGAGGGCGTGAGGAGATTACGGTGGCCCTAGTGGATTCTTGGGGAGACTTGTGCCTCCACACCGCTCCAAATGGAGATTAGAATCCGCAAGGGTGTGAACTTCGGGATACATCGTCGTCTCCAGCGTGCCTCGGTTATCTCTTACAGAGCCCTTTACTTATGCACTTTACTTTGTGATAGCCATATTGTTTATTGTCATATATCTTGCTATCACCTAAGTAGTTTTTCTTGCTTAGCATAAGTTGTTGGTGCACATAGGTGAGCCTAGTTGTTGTAGGTTTTGTGCTTGACAAATTAACCGCTAGGTTTATTCCGCATTTGTTCAAGCCTAAACCGTAATTATTTTTAAAGCGCCTATTCACCCCCCTCTAGGCGACATTCACGATCTTACTATTGGTATCGTAGCCTCATCTCTCTTTATAGGGCTTAATTGCCTAGAGAGTAAGGATGTCTACTAGGGGTTTAGGATTCTCTGACACTCTTAGTTTCAATGGCACAAATTTTGATGTTTGGGTAATTCGCATGCTTAATCTCTTTAGGGTCATGGACCCAAATTTAGAGCGAATTGTAGATATGGGTTTTTCTCCTCCAAAGGATCCCCAAAGATTATCTTTAGAGGATGAGAAAACTCTTATCTCAATGCTCAAGCTTCTAATGTGCTTTTCGATGCTTTGAGCAATGTAGTTATATTTCAACTCATGCCGTTAGGGATGCTCATGAGTTGTGGACAAAGCTTCAAGATAAATATGGTGTGTCCAAGATTTGTAAGGATGATTGTTCTCTCCTCCACCTCCAAATGTGTTATGCGTTCTCAACTTCTTCTACTTCACCTACATGTGGTTTGCCACAAGGTAATGACATGGTGAGTAGTGGTGTTCATTGCAATGATGATAGTGGGCTTATTATTGATAATCCTTAATCACTTTCTTATTGCAATGCTTCATATTTGGACTTTAGCACTTCGAGCACTCCAAATGTTTCACATGCTTGTGTTGGTAGTCCTTGCATATCATGTAGAAATTTCTTGACTAAATCTCATGATGATATGCCTTCTGTATCTTTTTGCCATGATAAAAATGCATGTATTTCCTCGAGTTGTTGTGCTAACAATGTAGAGGAAACCCAACACTCCATGGAACAAGATGTGGTCTTGGATGGATCCTACATCATCATCTATTGCATTTTGCCTTATGGCCAAGGCTTCAAAGGTATCTTCCACTTTGAATCCCAATATATCTTGTGATGATATTGATGATGGCAAGAGTGATGATGATGTTGATTATGATGAAGAGAATGATGATGTTGCCTCCTTAAAAATTAAGGGAAATGATTTTAAAGCTCTTCTTAAGAATAAAATTGCTCGCTTCAACTTCATGGAAATCATGTCTATTGCTATTGAGGGCAAGAAATATATTGATGAGTTGGAATCTCGTCTTGAGGAGCTTGAGGTCACCATTGATAAAATGGAAGGTCATGGCGTGATTACGCTAATGAAATTGCGGACCTTTCTCAAGCTCTTGAACTTGAACAAACCACCAAGGAAACTCTTGAGGAGACTTTTGCACTAGAATTATCTAGAGTGAAGGAATATCATGATAGAGCTCTTGAGGTGGCCAATGTTTTCAAAACTAAAAATGCTAAGCTTGAGGTTTCTCATGCTAGACTCCTTGAGGATTTTGAGCACCTCGAAAATGGCTCAAGGGTCATCAAGGGTGAGCTCATCAAACTCACCGAGTCTCATGCACAACTTAAAGCTTCATATTCAAAAGAGCTTGTAAAGTTGCCTTCTCCTCTTGCTATTATTGATGATGCTTGTGCTACTAACTCTATTACTTGTGAAGCATCCATTTTGAAGGAGAATGTTGAGCTTCGGGCTCAACTTGAGTTGCTATCTAGCAATTATGAGAAATTGGAAGAAATCCATATGAAAAGCTCTCAAGCTCTCATGATGATCTTCTAGTATACCATAATGTGCTAAAAGATAGCTCATGAGGCCATGATTGCTAAGGTAACATCTAGTGAGCCTCATGTGGATACTAGCACTACTAGTCAAAATGCTATATTGCCATGTGATAGTCCTTGTAATTCATCTACTCACAATGTTGGTATATCTTGTGATGAATTGCTTTCCTTGCCTTGTTGCTCTAACGATGAAGCTTATACTTCCTCTAGTACTTGTGTTGAGACTAACCATGTAGAGGAAATCAAAGAGCTCAAGGCCCAAGTCACTTCTTTGAAGAAAGACTTGGAAAAGTGTCATGAAGGGAAATTTACACTCAACAACATCTTGAGCGTGCAAAAATCCCCCAATGACAAAGGTGGGCTTGGATTCAACTCCAATAAGAAGAAGAAGTCTAAGAGCAACAAGAAGAAGGGCCAAAAACAAGTCAAGAATTCGGCCAAGATCATTTGCTTCAAGTGCAAAATTGAAGGGCATCATGTTAGATCTTGCCCTTTGAAGAAGAAGGCCATTAGTGACAAGCAACAAGGGAAGCGGCCACAAGTTCACTCTCATTCTCAACCTCAAGTTGAAGAAAGGCCTCTTCCCAAGAAGACTCAAGCTAATGCTTCTCAAGTTGAGAAATCAAGTGAGAAGAAAGTGAAGAGTAGGCGTTGCTATCTATGTCGTGAAAAAGGTCACGTCGCTTCTTCATGCACTAATGGTACCTTATCCAACCCTATTCTAATTGATGATATCTATTCTCTTGGGAAGGATAAGGTTGGCAATGTGTTTGCCAAATTCGTTGCTACTCAAAGTGGTGTCAAGAAAAGAACCATTTGGGTAGCCAAGCCTATTGTAACTAACCTCTTAGGACCCAACTTGGTTGGGGACCAACTAGCTCATACTTGATCAATAGGTGTTGTTGGAGGTCATTGGAGACTTGGCTACATTATGAAGAATTGAGGGGACTTCATCATTCTTATTGTCTCAAGCCAAATCATTTGGGTTATCAAGTTTCTATCTTATATCCAATGTGCCTCCTTGCGGTAACTTGTACTTAAATTGTTTACATTGGAAGTTACTTGCCCCTTTGCATGTTTTGGTTTTGTTCCTTGCATGTGTTTGTATGTGTTGTGTCTCCAAATTGCTTATCTTGAGTAATCAAGTTTATGTATGTTGGTTTGCACTTCATGTACATGTGTGTATACATTGACCCTTTATGCATCTTGTTTGTATCTTAGTTGGTTCTTGTGAGAGATTAATGGAATATCCCATTATGGGGGAGTGATGTGATTTGTGCACCTCACTATCCTATAAATGTGTGTACATGAGTAATACCATCTAGTATTGATATTTCAAGATTATCTAGTCGCTATGTGGTATGTTTTCTCATAAGAAATTCAAATTCTAAATAGTCCATTAATTATCTCTTGTTGGATTCTCTTATTGCCTCTTGTTAAGTTTTTATTGGTATCACATTATGGGGGAGTAATATGCTATGTGCATATTACAAGCCCGAAAAATGTACATTTGAGATATTGTCACCTAGAATTGATATTGTAAATTATCTTGTTCTTAGGTGGCATGTTAGCTCTACAAGTTGCACTTTGCTTGTGTTCGATGTGAAGATGATGTTAGATATCCTTGCTATCTACCAACGGGAATCATTTCCAAATACTTCTTGTCTATTGACAATTGGTACTCACTTATGTGTGGTAGAAATTATTGATCATCTCTACATTGGCCTTTGCTTTTATTTGCCTTATCTCTTGCCTAGGATTGTATCAACTCCCTTTGTCTTCCATACCACTTGTGGATCTTGTTAATTTCTTGATCTTGTCTAGTGTTTTCTAGATATAGTGAAAGTGGTGATCCCACCTTGTGCATTTTGTATTCAAATGCAAATTCTCTATAATGCACTAGTCTTGGGGGAGCTATCCTATTTTCTATAAGGCACTCATCTTGCGATCCTTATCAAGTGTGTGTTGGTGGAAGGCAAGCCATTTTATTTTTGGTACTTTGTGCCATCATGAAACTTTGTAGAGAGCTTGGTTTGTTTGGAACTATCCTCTCTTTTGGGAGTTTGATATCTTTTTTTAGTGTGTATCAACCGATATCTCATTCCTCGATGTATCTTTTATGGATATCCTCCAAGTGATGATTTATTCATTTGGTATATTTTCTTCACTTGGTTTTTCTTTGTCATCTGGTATCGGTTCTTGAAAGTCTTGAGCATGCATATTAATTTGATGTAGTATTTTTAGCATGCTTTCTTTCTTGGACCCAATATATAGGGGAAACTCCACCAAGTCTCAAATTGGATGAGATGTGCATGAAATTCATTTTCATATCTATATGCATATATTTATGTGGAGGTTGCCCTATGTATTGTTGGTTCTCTAACTCTTTGGTCCCAATGAGTTTGGGTACCATTTTGTTTGTGTTGTTGTTCTAGGAACAATTGGAGATGCATTGGATGCTCGGCTCACTCACAAGGAAGATGGTGTCATCATGTGCTATTTGGAGTCAAGCTAGGATGATCAATGAACTACTACCTACCTTTAATTGGTATCTACTACATCCTTCCAATGATATGTCGGTAACAAGTATCTCTTCATGCATTCTTTTCTAGCATTCAACCTTGTGTAGGTTGCATCTTAGCATGTTTTTCATTCCATCTTGTGATACTTGTTTCCTTTCTCAAAGCATCTCAATGATGATCTCATGTTGCTAGTTGTGATGTCTTTGATGGGTGTGTGGTAGGAATTCATTTATATACTATAAGACCATATATAGCCATGTGCTATGCTTCCAAGCAAATATCTTATTGGTAAATGTATGACTTCCTTTTGGATATCTTGTTCCTTCGTGTTGTAACTATTTCGGGTGTACATCCTTCTTTGTAGATATATATCATCATGATTTCGTCTACCTAGAATCTTATACACTTGAGAGAAATTGCATATCTAGATGATATCCTTTCTTTCACGTCCACCTTGTCTTTCTTATGTTATTTCTTTGGTGGATCCGTGAAAGCTTTTGCCTTGAGTGCGTGTCTTCTATCGTTTCATCTTCATGCGCTCTTGTGTGGTGAAGATTATTTTCCTCATGCTTATCTTACGAGGTTTTTTCCATCTTAATTGGTATCCCTCGTCTTGATGAGCCTTTCATCTTCTATCTTCATCACGGATTGTCACAAGCATAGGTTCTCTATATGCTTATTAGTAAGCTTGTGAACCCATTTGCTAGTTGTGTGTGGGAATGATAGGCCTTGCACCGTGTGCCTCATTCTTTCAAGACTTTATTGATGCTTAATGCTCTTCTGTACATTAGTCTTCTCAAGTGCATTGCCTTGACTCACACACATCTTTTTGGTTGAGCCCACCCTTAAGTTGCCTCTCTTACTTGTTGCTCAACCATGTGTTGTTGCAAGTACTAGGCTTAGTTTCCTATATGCTCTCTTGCACTTGTTGTAAGTTTCTATTGATTTTGGGGGAGCTATGATCCTATTTTGTGCAATTTGTATCCAAATACAAAAATTCTTGATGTGCACAAATCATGGGGAGCTTCTCTAGTTTCTTTAGAACACTGCTCTGCTCTTATCATAATATCCTTTATTCATGTGGCTCGTAGGATCATTGGCCTAGTTGGTTCAATTGGTATCTTTTGATAGCTTGCTTCAGTAGGTATCTTTTGATTGCTTGATTGCTTGTTTCTCTCTTTTTTATGTCTTTGTGGCATATCTTCCTTTTGCAATCTTTGGGCCTCAATATAGTTTGTCTTCCTCCAAGTTTTTACTGTTGGATATGTGTATTGCATTCCACTCTCTTGTTGAGAAATACACAATTTATGGAGCAACACAGTTTATATTGGTCTTCTATAAGCTTTTAGCCCATTTTGGCAATCGATGCCAATGGGGGAGAAGTTTCAGAGAGTTTTGTGGAGAAGTTTAGAGAGTTGTCTCTTCTAGCTTCGGTTTGTTCCTAAGCATACGCATGCATTATTGCTTGTTGCATTGCATGGTGATGCATAATTCCTTATATAAACTCTCTTGAAAGTGATTGTCATCAATTACCAAAATGGGGGAGATTGAAAGGACATGCGGTGCCCCCATGTGTGGTTTTGGTAATTGATGACATTCTCTATGGACTAATGGTTGCATTGAGTTATATTTGAAGGATTTTTCCATAGACATTTCTTGAAGTCCATGTGTTTGTTTCAAGGAGTTTATGGGTTGACCAAGGTGCTATTAAGGAATTATCCAAAGATTGGTCATGTGAGTGTTAAGCTTATTGCAAGCATGTCTTGAAGAAGAAGATTGTGTGATCATTCATGTTTACCTTTAAGACTTCATCCAAACGAAGAGAGTTGGAAAGATTCAAGGTTGATCAAGACTAAGTCAAGAGTGAATCAAGTTGATCAAATCACAAAGCGTAGAAGATGTACCGAGAGGGATCAAGTGATCCCATGGTATGGTAAGCATTGTCCATTGCACTTTGTGTACTAACCCATGGTCTATGTGAGAGTCTATGTGGGGTTAGGTATGTGTCCATGGGCTTGCGTCAAGAGGAAGATATCATACAACCCATGGAAAGGATGACATCAAGTGGTGATCGTCATCAAGATTGCCGTGTGCAAGTTCAAGTGGAGAATCACGAAGAGATCAAGTGCTTGAAGCTTGCCATCCATTTTGGTGTCAATGGACTTGTGAAGATGTGCCGAAGAATGGCTCACCCATAGTGGAGTATGGGGGAGCAATCATCTAGTCTCCATCGACCCAACGCAATCAAGAAAGGTGGTCCATCTTGAGGAGGACAAGATCGTCATAATCTAGCTCAAGTGGATCATGTGCAAGGCAAAGGTTTGCCCTTGATAGGTTTTCTATTTTACCGGTCTCATGGTGGTAGTTGGGAGAGCGGGTTATAGGATCGATAGTCAGTACTATCAAGGGGGCTCTCAAGTGAGTAGCTTGATCGTATCGTTTGTCGAGAGCTCAAACCATTGCATCCTTGCATCATGTTTCTTGGTTCTTATTTGGTTCTCTTTGTGAGTCTTAGAGCTTATGGTCATCTTGATGACAAGCTTGAGTTCATCAACGGAGTTTGCATGCGTCTTCTATGAAGTTTTCGGTGTTGGAGGTTTTTACGGTCTTATCCGAGGAAGGGTTCTCACCATTTTCTTTTGGGCCTTTTCTCATTTGCTTATTATTGGTATTTCTATCAAGATTGTGTTAGCCCTTGTCGCTAGCTTTCCAACAAACTTGGTTTCATCAATTCGAGTCCGAATGCACGAAGTTGTGGTAGTTTTGGTGTTACGAAAAGGCTACACCGGTACTACCGCGGGTAGGAGCGGAAGTAATTTTTTACTACCGCCCTTGGGAGCGGTACTACCGCTCTTGGGAGTGGTACTACCGCTTGGAGCAGTACTACCACGGCTACTTCCGTGGCTACTTCCGCTCGGGACCAAAAACTCGTCACAAGTCCAGCGATGGTAGGCACGGATGTAATTTTTTAGTACCGCTCGCAAGCAGTAGTACCGCTACGCTTAGCAGTAGTACCGCTACCCCAAGCGGTAGTACCATGATGTCAAGCGGTACTACCGCTCGGTGCGGGCTGTGAGCATAACGGTTGGATTTTTCCCACCTATAAAAGGGGGTCTTCTTCCCCATTGAACCTTATCCTTTGAGCTCGTGTTCTTCCCCCATTGTTGACCTTCTTCGAGCTTTCTAACTCTCAATCCCTCCATGGATTCTTGCTAGTTTTTGAGGGAAAAGAGAGAGGAGATCTAGATCCACATTTCCACCAATCACTTTCTCCTCTATGTGAGGGGAACCCCTTGGATCTAGATCTTGGAGTTCTTGGTGTTCTCCTTCTTGTTCTTCCTCTCATTTTCTTCCCTAGCATTAGTTGCTTGATTGGGATTTGAGAGAGAAGGACTTGGGCACTCCGAGTGCCCTTGCCATTGCATTTGGTGCATCGGTTTGAGTTCTCCACAGTGATACATGGAAGTTACAAGTTGATAAGCTTATTACTCTTGGGTGCTTGGTGCCCTTGAGCTTGTTCCTCTTGGGTGCTTGGGCGCCCTAGACGGTTGGTGGTGTTCGGAGCTCAATCATTGTGGTGTAAAGCTCCGGGCAAGCGCCGGGGTCTCCAATTAGGTTGTGGAGATCGCCCCGAGCAATTTGCTGGGTACCGGTGACCGCCCTCAAGGGTTGCCAAAGTGTACGGGTTCGGTGACCACCCCCAAGGGTTTCCATTTGTACGGGTTCGGTGACTGCCCTCAAGGGTCCCTTAGTGGAATCACGACATCTTGCATTGTGCGAGGGCGTGAGGAGATTACGGTGGCCCTAGTGGATTCTTGGGGAGCATTGTGCCTCCACACCGCTCCAAATGGAGATTAGCATCCGCAAGGGTGTGAACTTCGGGATACATCGTAGTCTCCGCGTGCCTCGGTTATCTCTTACACAGGCCCTTTACTTATGCACTTTACTTTGTGATAGCCATATTGTTTCTTGTCATATATCTTGCTATCACCTAAGTAGTTTTTCTTGCTTAGCATAAGTTGTTGGTGCACATAGGTGAGCCCTAGTTGTTGTAGGTTTTGTGCTTGACAAATTAACCGCTAGGTTTATTCCGCATTTGTTCAAGCCTAAACCGTAATTATTTTTAAAGCGCCTATTCACCCCCCTCTAGGCGACATTCACGATCTTACTATTGGTATCAGAGCCTCATCTCTCTTTATAGGGCTTAATTGCCTAGAGAGTAAGGATGTCTACTAGGGGTTTAGGATTCTCTGACACTCTTAGTTTCAATGGCACAAATTTTGATGTTTGGGTAATTCGCATGCTTAATCTCTTTAGGGTCATGGACCCAAATTTAGAGCGAATTGTAGATATGGGTTTTCTCCTCCAAAGAATCCCCAAAGATTATCTTTAGAGGATGAGAAAAACTCTTATCTCAATGCTCAAGCTTCTAATCTGCTTTTCGATGCTTTGAGCAATGTAGTTCTATTTCAACTCATGCCGTTCCGGATGCTCATGAGTTGTGGACAAAGCTTCAAGATAAATATGGTGTGTCCAAGATTTGTAAGGATGATTGTTCTCCCTCCACCTCCGATCGTGTTGCGTTCTCAACTTCTTCTACTTCACCTACATGTGGTTTGCCACAAGGTAATGACATGGTGAGTAGTGGTGTTCATTGCAATGATGATAGTGGGCTTATTATTGATAATCCTTCATCACTTTCTTATTGCAATGCTTCATCTTTGGACTTTAGCACTTTGATCACTCCAAATGTTTCACATGCTTGTGTTGATAGTCCTTGCATATCATGTAGAAATTGCTTGACTAAATCTCATGATGATATGCCTTCTATATCTTTTTGCCATGATAAAAATGCATGTATTTCCTCGAGTTGTTGTGCTAACAATGTAGAGGAAACCCAACACTCCATGGAACAAGATGTGGTCTTGGATGGATCCTACATCATCATCTATTGCATTTTGCCTTATGGCCAAGGCTTCAAAGGTATCTTCCACTTTGAATCCCAATATATCTTGTGATGATATTGATGATGGCAAGAGTGATGATGATGTTGATTATGATGAAGAGAATGATGATGTTGCCTCCTTAAAAATTAAGGGGGAAATGATTTTTAAAGCTCTTCTTAAGAATAAAATTGCTCGTCCAACTTCATGGAAATCATGTCTATTGCTATTGAGGGCAAGAAATATATTGATGAGTTGGAATCTCGTCTTGAGGAGCTTGAGGTCACCATTGATAAAATGGAAGGTCATGAGCGTGATTACGCTAATGAAATTGCGGACCTTTCTCAAGCTCTTGAACTTGAACAAACCACCAAGGAAACTCTTGAGGAGACTTTTGCACTAGAATTATCTAGAGTGAAGGAATATCATGATAGAGCTCTTGAGGTGGCCAATGTTTTCAAAACTAAAAATGCTAAGCTTGAGGTTTCTCATGCTAGACTCCTTGAGGATTTTGAGCACCTCGAAAATGGCTCAAGGGTCATCAAGGGTGAGCTCATCAAACTCACCGAGTCTCATGCACAACTTAAAGCTTCATATTCAAAAGAGCTTGTAAAGTTGCCTTCTCCTCTTGCTATTATTGATGATGCTTGTGCTACTAACTCTATTACTTGTGAAGCATCCATTTTGAAGGAGAATGTTGAGCTTCGGGCTCAACTTGAGTTGCTATCTAGCAATTATGAGAAATTGGAAGAAATCCATATGAAAAGCTCTCAAGCTCTCATGATGATCTTCTAGTATACCATAATGTGCTAAAGATAGCTCATGAGGCCATGATTGCTAAGGTAACATCTAGTGAGCCTCATGTGGATACTAGCACTACTAGTCAAAATGCTATATTGCCATGTGATAGTCCTTGTAATTCATCTACTCACAATGTTGGTATATCTTGTGATGAATTGCTTTCCTTGCCTTGTTGCTCTAACGATGAAGCTTATACTTCCTCTAGTACTTGTGTTGAGACTAACCATGTAGAGGAAATCAAAGAGCTCAAGGCCCAAGTCACTTCTTTGAAGAAAGACTTGGAAAAGTGTCATGAAGGAAATTTACACTCAACAACATCTTGAGCGTGCAAAATCCCCCAATGACAAAGGTAGGCTTGGATTCAACTCCAATAAGAAGAAGAAGTCTAAGAGCAACAAGAAGAAGGGCCAAAAACAAGTCAAGAATTCGCCAAGATCATTTGCTTCAAGTGCAAAATTGAAGGGCATCATGTTAGATCTTGCCCTTTGAAGAAGAAGGCCATTAGTGACAAGCAACAAGGGAAGCGGCCACAAGTTCACTCTCATTCTCAACCTCAAGTTGAAGAAAGGCCTCTTCCCAAGAAGACTCAAGCTAATGCTTCTCAAGTTGAGAAATCAAGTGAGAAGAAAGTGAAGAGTAGACGTTGCTATCTATGTCGTGAAAAAGGTCACGTCGCTTCTTCATGCACTAATGGTACCTTATCCAACCCTATTCTAATTGATGATATCTATTCTCTTGGGAAGGATAAGGTTGGCAATGTGTTTGCCAAATTCGTTGCTACTCAAAGTGGTGTCAAGAAAAGAACCGTTTGGGTAGCCAAGCCTATTGTAACTAACCTCTTAGGACCCAACTTGGTTGGGGACCAACTAGCTCATACTTGATCAATAGGTGTTGTTGGAGGTCATTGGAGACTTGGCTACATTATGAAGAATTGAGGGGACTTCATCATTCTTATTGTCTCAAGCCAAATCATTTGGGTTATCAAGTTTCTATCTTATATCCAATGTGCCTCCTTGCGGTAACTTGTACTTAAATTGTTTACATTGGAAGTTACTTGCCCCTTTGCATGTTTTGGTTTTGTTCCTTGCATGTGTTTGTATGTGTTGTGTCTCCAAATTGCTTATCTTGAGTAATCAAGTTTATGTATGTTGGTTTGCACTTCACGTACATGTGTGTCGTACATTGACCCTTTATGCATCTTGTTTGTATCTTAGTTGGTTCTTGTGAGAGATTAATGGAATATCCCATTATGGGGGAGTGATGTGATTTGTGCACCTCACTATCCTATAAATGTGTGTACATGAGTAATACCATCTAGTATTGATATTTCAAGATTATCTAGTCGCTATGTGGTATGTTTTCTCATAAGAAATTCAAATTCTAAATAGTCCATTAATTATCTCTTGTTGGATTCTCTTATTGCCTCTTGTTAAGTTTTTATTGGTATCACATTATGGGGAGTACTATGCTATGTGCATATTACAAGCCCAGAAAATGTGTACATTTGAGATATTGTCACCTAGAATTGATATTGTAAATTATCTTGTTCTTAGGTGGCATGTTAGCTCTACAAGTTGCACTTTGCTTGTGTTCGATGTGAAGATGATGTTGGATATCCTTGCTATCTACCAACGGGAATCATTTCCAAATACTTCTTGTCTATTGACAATTGGTACTCACTTATGTGTGGTAGAAATTATTGATCATCTCTACATTGGCCTTTGCTTTTATTTGCCTTATCTCTTGCCTAGGATTGTATCAACTCCTTTGTCTTCCATACCACTTGTGGATCTTGTTAATTTCTTGATCTTGTCTAGTGTTTTCTAGATATAGTGAAAGTGGTGATCCCACCTTGTGCATTTTGTATTCAAATGCAAATTCTCTATAATGCACTAGTCTTGGGGGAGCTATCCTATTTTCTATAAGGCACTCATCTTGCGATCCTTATCAAGTGTGTGTTGGTGGAAGGCAAGCCATTTTATTTTTGGTACTTTGTGCCATCATGAAACTTTGTAGAGAGCTTGGTTTGTTTGGAACTATCCTCTCTTTTGGGAGTTTGATATCTTTTTTTTAGTGTGTATCAACCGATATCTCATTCCTCGATGTATCTCTTATGGATATCCTCCAAGTGATGATTTATTCATTTGGTATATTTTCTTCACTTGGTTTTTCTTTGTCATCTGGTATCGGTTCTTGAAAGTCTTGAGCATGCATATTAATTTGATGTAGTATTTTTAGCATGCTTTCTTTCTTGGACCCAATATATAGGGGAAACTCCACCAAGTCTCAAATTGGATGAGATGTGCATGAAATTCATTTTCATATCTATATGCATATATTTATGTGGAGGTTGCCCTATGTATTGTTGGTTCTCTAACTCTTTGGTCCCAATGAGTTTGGGTACCATTTTGTTTGTGTTGTTGTTCTAGGAACAATTGGAGATGCATTGGATGCTCGGCTCACTCACAAGGAAGATGGTGTCATCATGTGCTAATTGGAGTCAAGCTAGGATGATCAATGAACTACTACCTACCTTTAATTGGTATCTACTACATCCTTCCAATGATATGTCGGTAACAAGTATCTCTTCATGCATTCTTTTCTAGCATTCAACCTTGTGTAGGTTGCATCTTAGCATGTTTTTCATTCCATCTTGTGATACTTGTTTCCTTTCTCAAAGCATCTCAATGATGATCTCATGTTGCTAGTTGTGATGTCTTTGATGGGTGTGTGGTAGGAATTCATTTATATACTATAAGACCATATATAGCCATGTGCTATGCTTCCAAGCAAATATCTTATTGGTATATGTATGACTTCCTTTTGGATGTCTTGTTCCTTCATGTTGTAACTATTTCGGGTGTACATCCTTCTTTGTAGATATATATCATCATGATTTCGTCTACCTAGAATCTTATACACTTGAGAGAAGTTGCATATCTAGATGATATCCTTTCTTTCACGTCCACCTTGTCTTTCTTATGTTATTTCTTTGGTGGATCCGTGAAAGCTTTTGCCTTGAGTGCGTGTCTTCTATCGTTGCATCTTGATGCGCTCTTGTGTGGTGAAGATTATTTTCCTCATGCTTATCTTACGAGGTTTTTTCCATCTTAATTGGTATCCCTCGTCTTGATGAGCCTTTCATCTTCTATCTTCATCATGATTGTCACAAGCATAGGTTCTCTATATGCTTATTAGTAAGCTTGTGAACCCATTTGCTAGTTGTGTGGGAATGATAGGCCTTGCACCGTGTGCCTCATTCTTTCAAGACTTTATTGATGCTTAATGCTCTTCTGTACATTAGTCTTCTCAAGTGCATTGCCTTGACTCACACACATCTTTTTGGTTGAGCCCACCCTTAAGTTGCCTCTCTTACTTGTTGCTCAACTATGTGTTTGTTGCAAGTACTAGGCTTAGTTTCCTATATGCTCTCTTGCACTTGTTGTAAGTTTCTATTGATTTTGGGGGAGCTATGATCCTATTTTCTGCACTTTGTATCCAAATACAAAAATTCTTGATGTGCACAAATCATGGGGAGCTTCTCTAGTTTCTTTAGAATACTGCTCTGCTCTTATCATAATATCCTTTATTCATGTGGCTCGTAGGATCATTGGCCTAGTTGGTTCAATTGGTATCTTTTGATAGCTTGCTTCAGTAGGTATCTTTTGATTGCTTGATTGCTTGTTTCTCTCTTTTTTATGTCTTTGTGGCATATCTTCCTTTTGCAATCTTTGGGCCTCAATATAGTTTGTCTTCCTCCAAGTATTTACCGTTGGATATGTGTATTGCATTCCACTCTCTTGTTGAGAAATACACAATTTATGGAGGAACACATTTTATATTGGTCTTCTAAGCTTTTAGCCCATTTTGGCAATCGATGCCAATGGGGGAGAAGTTTCAGAGAGTTTTGTGGAGAAGTTTAGAGAGTTGTCTCTTCTAGCTTCGGTTTGTTCCTAAGCATACGCATGCATTATTGCTTGTTGCATTGCATGGTGATGCATAATTCCTTATATAAACTCTCTTGAAAGTGATTGTCATCAATTACCAAAATGGGGGAGATTGAAAGGACATGCAGTGCCCCCATGTGTGGTTTTGGTAATTGATGACATTCTCTATGGACTAATGGTTGCATTGAGTTATATTTGAAGGATTTTTCCACAGACATTTCTTGAAGTCCATGTGTTGGTTTCAAGGAGTTTATGGGTTGACCAAGGTGCTATTAAGGAATTGTCCAAAGATTGGTCATGTGAGTGTTAAGCTTATTGCAAGCATGTCTTGAAGAAGAAGATTGTGTGATCATTCATGTTTACCTTCAAGACTTCATCCAAACGAAGAGAGTTGGAAAGATTCAAGGTTGATCAAGACTAAGTCAAGAGTGAATCACGTTGATCAAATCACAAAGCGTAGAAGATGTACCGAGAGGGATCAAGTGATCCCATGGTATGGTAAGCATTGTCCATTGCACTTTGTGTACTAACCCATGGTCTATGTGAGAGTCTATGTGGGGTTAGGTATGTGTCCATGGGCTTGCGTCAAGAGGAAGATATCATACAACCCATGGAAAGGATGACATCAAGTGGTGATCGTCATCAAGATTGCCGTGTGCAAGTTCAAGTGGAGAATCACGAAGAGATCAAGTGCTTGAAGCTTGCCATCCATTCTGGTGTCAATGGACTTGTGAAGATGTGCCGAAGAATGGCTCACCCATAGTGGAGTATGGGGGAGCAATCATCTAGTCTCCATCGACCCAACGCAATCAAGAAAGGTGGTCCATCTTGAGGAGGACAAGATCGTCATAATCTAGCTCAAGTGGATCATGTGCAAGGCAAAGTTTTGCCCTTGATAGGTTTTCTATTTTACCGGTCTCATGGTGGTAGTTGGGAGAACGGGTTATAGGATCGATAGCCGTACTATCAAGGGGGCTCTCAAGTGAGTAGCTTGATCGTATCGTTTGTCGAGAGCTCAAACCATTGCATCCTTGCATCATGTTTCTTGGTTCTTATTTGGTTCTCTTTGTGAGTCTTAGAGCTTATGGTCATCTTGATGACAAGCTTGAGTTCATCAAAAACGGAGTTTGCATGCGTCTTCTATGAAGTTTTCGGTGTTGGAGGTTTTACCAGTCTTATCCGAGGAAGGGTTCTCACCATTTTCTTTTGGGCCTTTTCTCATTTGCTTATTATTGGTATTTCTATCAATATTGTGTTAGCCCTTGTCGCTAGCTTTCCAACAAACTTGGTTTCATCAAATTCGGAGTCCGAATGCAGAAGTTGTGGTAGTTTTGGTGTTCTGAAAAGGCTGCAGCGGTACTACCGCGGGTAGGAGCGGAAGTAATTTTTTACTACCGCCCTTGGGAGCGGTACTACCGCTCTTGGGAGCGGTACTGCTGCTTGGAGCAGTACTATCATGACTACTTCCGTGGCTACTTCCGCTCGGGACCAAAAACTTCGTCACAAGTCCAGCGGTGGTAGGCACGGATGTAATTTTTAGTACCGCCATAAGCAGTAGTACCGCTACCCTTAGCAGTAGTACCGCTACCCCTAGCGGTAGTACTGTGATGTCAAGCGATACTACCGCTCGGTGCGGGCTGTGAGCATAACGGTTGGATTTTTTCCCACCTATAAAAGGGGGTCTTCTTCCCCATTGAACCTTATCCTTTGAGCTCGTGTTCTTCCCCCATTGTTGACCTTCTTCGAGCTTGCTAACTCTCAATCCCTCCATGGATTCTTGCTAGTTCTTGAGGGACATAGAGAGGAGACCTAGATCCACATTTCCACCAATCACTTTCTCCTCTATGTGAGGGGAACCCCTTGGATCTAGATCTTGGAGTTCTTGGTGTTCTCCTTCTTGTTCTTCCTCTCATTTTCTTCCCTAGCATTAGTTGCTTGGTGGGATTTGAGAGAGAAGGACTTGGGCACTCCGTGTGCCCTTGCCATTGCATTTGGTGCATCGGTTTGAGTTCTCCACGGTGATACATGGAAGTTACAAGTTGATAAGCTTATTACTCTTGGGTGCTTGGTGCCCTTGAGCTTGTTCCTCTTGGGTGCTTGGGCGCCCTAGACGGTTGGTGGTGTTCGAGCTCAATCATTGTGGTGTAAAGCTCAAGACAGCGCCGGGTCTCCAATTAGGTTGTGGAGATCGCCTGAGCAATTTGATCTGCACCGTGACCGCCCTCAAGGGTTGCCAAAGTGTACGGGTTCGGTGACCACCCCCAAGGGTTTCCATTTGTACGGGTTCGGTGACTTCCCTCAAGGGTCCCTTAGTGGAATCATGACATCTTGCATTGTGCGAGGGCGTGAGGAGATTACGGTGGCCCTAGTGGCTTCTTGGGGAGCATTGTGCCTCCACACCGCTCCAAATGGAGATTAGCATCCGCAAGGGTGTGAACTTCGGGATACATCGTCGTCTCTGCGTGCCTCGGTTATCTCTTACCTGAGCCCTTTACTTATGCACTTTACTTTGTGATAGCCATATTGTTTCTTGTCATATATCTTGCTATCACCTAAGTAGTTTTTCTTGCTTAGCATAAGTTGTTGGCGCACATAGGTGAGCCTAGTTGTTGTAGGTTTTGTGCTTGACAAATTAACCGCTAGGTTTATTCCGCATTTGTTCAAGCCTAAACCGTAATTATTTTTAAAGCGCCTATTCACCCCCCCCCCTCTAGGCGACATCCACGATCTTACATCTTGTGCTGGACTTACTCTGTTGACTTGTCCCCCAGTCCCCACTTTCTTTCCTTTTTCAACCAATAGATCAGGTTTATATTGAGTTTGTACTGCGTTTCCCTTTATTTCCCTATTAGACCTAGAGACCAGTTGGATAGCCAGTCTCTGCTACTTTTCGCCCCCATTATTTCCTCTTTCGACCAAGTCCTAGATTCAGGTAACAAATCCTCCCTCATCCCCACCCCCTTCCTTCCTTGCTTGAACCAAGTAGTACTAGATTCGAGTGCATGAACTAGTTTTACCTCTTAAACGTAAAAAAATTAGGTGGTTTTCGAACAGCCGATCGATCCTATCTACGAGGGGGCTTGAGAAATAGTAAAAGTTACAAATGCAGCGACGTCAGGAGCTCGGGAAGTAGAGCAAGGCCGGTTTCGAAGGAAGTTATACCTGATGGTCGCCGGGATGTCGCTAGGTGGGCGGCGGGAGGCCGGATCTGCCCACACTATGGCAGCGAGGAAGAAGAGGTCGGAGGCCCTCCCTCGCCAGCGGTGCTTGGGAGAGAACGGCAAGGCAGGCTGATCGGGACGCGCCCAGCAGTGGGTAAGAGCCGTCGCTAAGGACGACCGCGTGAACGTTGCACCTTCTCACCTTCCCCGGCGGAGAGGATCCGGCTGGATCTGTGACCAGTGGTGAGCAGAGAGAGAGAGAGAGAGAGAGAGAGTGTGGCCACCATTGTCGTGTTTAGATCTGGAGAGGCCGAGACAGTGTGAGGAGAGCAACACTAGCAAGCAAGCGCGGAGGCTCCTGCCTATATAGTGGAGTAGTACTTAGTTTTCTTTTTGTCTCGAGCCGTCGACCTCGTCAATGGCTGTCGAGAAGTCTTCATGCACGTGGCCAGGAGGCGCAGTTGTCGTCATTTTGATCTGAAGCGCCGGATTATAACATATAACACGAAAAAATGGCACATGACAAGAAATCATAACCTCACTGCCCAAAGGAGACAACATGAATCCCGACGGACAAACTAGACGAGGAACAAAGCTCAAATTAAAGATAAACTCGTAGAAAAGGGGTACATTGATAGATGTCCTAATTAACATAGCCGGCTTGACCTAGATGGCAGCCGAGTAGTCACTGTTCGTGCATGTGCCACCAATGACTAGCCCAACTCAGTTGTCGCTGTTTAACCCTCACAGTGATCCGAAGCACATGACACATAATTTTGCGAGATGACAAGAAACCTTTTTTTTAGATTTCTCACCACAACTACAGCCATGTACAACACAGCCTGCACGATATGTAGACGATAGCCAATCCAGGCGTGTCTGCTGGAGTCTGGTCACATGCATGAACGAACTGATCTTTCGTGTCTTGCAGGGATCGTCCAGGCACCAACGTAATACAACACTTCTCTAGTACTATCGCTCGTTTCCCTCTTCTATTAAGTCACCCGACTTGCGGGGCCGGGGAGTGTGCCTATGGTCGGTTCTCAATTGTCGTCCCACATGTGTGTGCGAACGCAATATGACGCGCGTTCCATTCGGAGAGCAGCGTGCCAGACCGACCGACCGTCTGGGGTGCGACGCGAACGCGACGTGCGTGCTGTATACTCCGTACATGTGTACCGCCGTTTTCTAGACGCTTTGCTCCATGGCGCGGGCGCAATCCATGGATACAAAATTAGTATACTGTATACTATTTAAAAGTCGAGGGCGGGGCTTTTCCTGCCCGATAGGCGGCGGGACAGTTCCGCCTAGTCGGTTCGACAGAGACGCGAGAAGACGAGGGAGTAGGCTGCTGCAAACGTAGGGCTGTGTAATTTGACATCGAGTTACTGCTGGACAGGTGGGGCCTCGTGATTTGACTTGCCATTATAATTTTAACTGCGGCGCTACGACCGGCGTGAGTCTCCGGATTCCTGACCACCTCCATACAGGTGCCTCTCCCAATGCTCCACCATGTAGTAGTAGAGGCTGGCTCTTGCATGAGAGCCCACTTCTCCACTTTTCCTTGCCTCTCTTTCCTCCACATATGCAAAATGCCATGTAAAGCGGCAAAGCGCACTATTGTACTTACTTGCTCCTAGGTGCTTAAGCTTGCCACATAGGCATAAAGTCTGATGTGGCAAGTTAATCAAGAAGAGAGAGACTAGTTTGGTGACCCAAGGAAGAAAGCGGTGCTAAGCGCATGTACCTAGGTGAAAAGACAATTTTGAGTCTATAGCTAATTAAATGAAGCAAACTTAGCAACACCATTTCATTGGAAGAGGTCACTCCTTGGCAAATGCAATAAATAGTAGTACTCCCTGTGTCCCATTATATAAGAACGTTTTTGACACTACACTAGCTAGTGTCAAAAACGTTCTTATATTATGGGACGAAGGGAGTACGAAGAAAGAGATAGAGAGGAGTAAAAAAATACACTTATAGCCAACCTTATAGCCAACCTTGTTGTAGTATGAGTGACTAAGTGATGACTATGTATGACATGCCAACATCAGATAGCCTAACGCACCGTGTTAAATCTCCAAGAGCGCGACCACGCGAGCGACGCGACGGTCGTGGTAGGCGCGACCATGATACGGGCTGCTGGCAGCCCTTGGATCTAAGATCAAACGGTCGCATACTAAGTTGCTAATTTTTTTAAGAATAACCCTCCAAGATAGGATATTCACCCATAGGTCTAGAATCACGCCATGCAACCGTTCGATCTCAGATCCAAGTGCTCTCGGAAGCCCGTATCATGGGAGAATGGAAAGCCCCTACCCTGCCGTTTGCATGCTGGCAGTTTGCTCCTACTCTTTCACGCACGCCCTTTAATACTACGGCGGTTTGCTCCTAGTCGTCCCGTCCATTCACATTACAGCAGTTCCACTAATCCTAACCCTCCTCCCAAATCCATGGCGTACTGTTCATCACATATATATAGCCAGTTAAATTCTCAACCTAGAACGATGTGCATGCCATGTAGTAAACTGATCCGGAGGAAGTATAGTAAAAATGAGGTGATTTTACCCAGCGATCGGCGGAGGAGCATGGCCTGTCATGCGGTCCCACGTGTCATGATGTACCAAGGCGATGGGCGTGCCCCTCTTGAGGCAGAAGCAATACTAGTACGTGGTTTGAGATGATGTCGAACCGAAGTGTGAAATAATGGTTGCTTCGTCCGTCTGGGAAGGTGCGACATTGTGATTTGACGTCTCATTGCTCATTACTAACACTGGGCCGGTACGAGTGGGGTGCGTCCCTCCTGCTGTTCTGCACTGTTATTTGGTGCTTGACACGTCGACCCGGTTGCACGTGAGATGACCCCCACATCCTTTGTCAAAATAAACAACACCCCGATCAATGCATTTCACTCTTCTCTACGGACGGGCACCTTACTTGCTCCTACAGGTGCTTAAGCTTGCCACATAGGCATAAAGTCTGATGTGGCAAGTTAATCAAGAAGAGAGAGACTAGTTTGGTGACCCAGAAGAAATGGTGCTAAGCGCGTGTACCTAGGTGAAAAGACAATTTTGAGTCTATAGCTAATTAAATGAAGCAAACTTAGCAACACCATTTCATTGGGAGAGGTCACTCCTTGGCAAATGCAATAAATACTAGTACTCCCTGTGTCCCATAATATAAGAACGTTTTTGGCACTACACAAGTGTCAAAACGTTCTTATATTATGGGACGGAGGGAGTAATCTGAAAAGAGATAGAGAGGAGTAAAAAATACACTTATAGCCAACCTTGTTGTAGTATGAGTGACTAAGTGATGACTATGTATGACATGCCAACATCGGATAGCCCTAACGCACCGTGTTAAATCTCCAAGGGCGCCGACCATGATACGGACTCTTTGGCAGCCCTTGGATCTGAGATCAAATGGCCGCATGCTAAGTTGCTGAAAATTTGCAGAATAACCCTCCAGGATAGGATATTCACCCATTGGTCTAGAATCATGCCATGCAACCGTTCGATCTCCGATCCAAGGGCTCTCAGAAGCCCGTATCATGGGATAATGGAAAGCCACTACCCTGCCGTTCGCACGCTGGCAGTTCGCTCCTACTCGTCCCCGCACGACCTGATCGAGGAGGAGCAAAGAACCGTGCGGTATACTCAAGTTTTCCACTGGAGTAGTACTGCGACGGAGGAGCACGAAACACGGCAGCCCAATGCCATATGGCGATAAAAAATGATCTAATTTGCTAGTCATCTCATTGTTAGCATTGTTCTATTCATTCCCTCAAAAAACAAAAACCATTGTTCTATTCATGTCTCGCAGAGAATGTGACACGTGCGGCGAAACACCCGAAGCAAAAGATGAAACACAGCAGCAAAAGAAGACGGAAGATTATCACCCCAAATGATCTAATTCGCCGCGGAGTCGTAATTGCTTCTTCATCGCCTCCACGACCTCCATCTCCTTGCGCGTCTCCTCCGCCATCTTCTTCATTATGTCCATGACGCGGGATTTCTTGACGCAAGCCTTCATCATGTGTTCCACGGCCACATTACGTACCTTGACAGCAGCCGGGTGCTCGATGCGGAGCTTCGCCAACTCCTCCTTCTGTTCCATGACGAGGGCCTGCAGCATCTTCATCGAGGAACTACTATTCTCATGCAGCTTCTTCCAGCCGGCGTTCTTCTCCTTCAACAGATCGATCTCGTGGCGAGCTTCGCCTTGTCCTCCCGAAGTCGCAGGATTTCGCGGTCGCCTTCTTCTCCGAGGCAATGCTCTTCTTCAAGCAGCATCACCAAGCCGGGCAATCAACTCCCCTGGCCGATTGAGCTCGGCGGGCATGTCGTCGAGGCTCTCCTTCAGCAACTCCGTCAAGCCTTGGATGAACTCCTTCTGCTTATTGAGGTGCTTATTGAGCTGATCGGGCATGGCGTCGAGGGATAACGACTCCAGCTCCGCCGGCTCGGCATGTTCGCCTCCGCAGCAAGGGCGCTCCTGGGAGCCATCGCCTGCCCGTGAGAGATATTTCGAGGTCTCTGCGTGGCGGCGAGCCCTCTTTTTTTTCCGCAGCCTTGGTTGCCGCTCCCTTGTTACGAGTAGTTCTCGACCTAGAGCTCTGCTCACCGGCCATGGCAAGGATGGACGAAGAAGAAGCACTTATGAGGAGGAAAGGTTGAGTAATTTTCGGTTAGGTAGTTCCCCTTTTTATAACCTAAGTACTAGCACTAGTAGTACTAATACCTGCATAGTGGGAACACGTTCAGGTTTGGTACGTAGTACTAGTAGGTGTGAGCAGGCTTTGAATGTGATGGGAACAAGGTAAAGATTAATTGATGGTTTTGGTTTCGAGGCCCAAACGGCTCCGATGAGTTTAGTGGAAGATAAATTTCAAGTAGACTACACTGCTCAAATGCGTAAATATTATGTTACTGTCAAAAATTGGCACAAAATACTGAAGGAGACAAATGGAAGTACTACTAGCAACCCACGATTTAACTACTTTCGTGACATGCCGCAGTGGAGTAATAATGTCTTTCTTCCGCCCTCACGTCCACTTAATTTGCATGCGCTGTATTAATTGACCATCAATGAAGTGAACGACTTTACACGCGTCAAATTATCACATGGGGTGGATCTTGGTACAAAATTGCGTCCGTCCGTGTACCCGCGTGTGCGTGCTAGGGAATGAGTGCGTGTGTGGCGTGCGTGCACATCTTCGCTTCGTGCATGTACCGCCAGTATGGCTCGGGGAGGACGAGTACATTCTTCTGAACTAGCAGCATGTCACTGTGATCAATCCACGCAAGGAGGTCACGGCAACGCCTCCACATGTGCCAGGTGGCTTCATGAACTGTAAGAGAGACATTGTGTAGCGTGCCATTGGTATTCTAATTTACGTGTTCTGCACATACTCGAAGTACTAGTAATTTACACATGCATTGCACGCATCAGATTTTGCAACCAAATTATGAATAAATACCACACTATAGCATGTAAGCTCTTAGTCATATATGCGTGATGTAGCCCTTCGTTTAGTTCTTATAGTTCATCTCATTCAAAATCAAATTAGTTTTTATAAAAAAGCTAAGAACGCGTGAATAGGAAAAACATGGGATTATAGTGGAATGTCGTATTAAATCCTACAGGATTGTACGAGTGTTTGATTGTGCATAGAAAAACCGCAGAATTCTTTCAAAGAGGTTTGAGTGGATGGGATGTTTCCTATGAAATCTAGTGCAAATGAATCATATGGAAAAATTCTTATGGTTTACAATCCTACGAATCAAACAACCAAGATAGGAAAAATTCCTAATGATTAGAATCCTCCAAAATTCCTTTGAGAATCCTTTGAATCAAAGAAGCCCTTAATCTATTTTATGATTCATGGAATTGTGCGTTGTAAAGCATAAAGTAAAAACAAATAATGGCAATTCAACTAGAAAAAAAGATTGGGCAGTTATGATACGGAAGATTCTAGAACAAAAGAGAACCACTGTTGTTTTGAGGTTTGTGCATTATGCTTAAGTTCAACCATGGAGTCTGCTAGATTGTACATGTGGCAAGATCCAGTGGGGGGCTAGAAGATGGTGGCCGAGTGGAGGGAGAGTATGAAGGAATGCACAAGTGCAAGATCGATATTTAGAGAGAGGGGGCGAACACGTGTGCTGTTGCACGCGGTGGCGGAGCCATGAAAATTAAATGAGCTAGGGGGCCAAGCATTGCTAATCCTTTACGAGGAGGGTCAATTCATGAAATTAAACCTTTTTTAGCAGCAATTGTCTAATGATCACATTCATATTAGCCTCGATATATAGTGATGTTAGGGGGGGGGCAGGCCGCCCTTACTGCCCCCTGTCTTCGCCATTGTGCACGCATCTGAGAGATGAAGCGGAAGGCATGGATGATGAGAGGGGGACGTTGGATATATAATTAATGTGGGTGTATTAGCTATTTATGTTAATCCTATATAGAGAGGTACAAATTGATCGATGTGGACGTGGGAGAGGTATAGATTGATCGATGTGGACGTGGGAAAGAGGTGAGACCTCACCGATATATCGATTGATCGGTTTGTGTGGAAAACTATGAAAGACCTAGCTATATACACACATACATAGAGGAACATCGATTGTTGCGCATGCACGCGTGAGAGATAAAGAATGCCCGGTATGAGGGAGAGGGGGTGTGTGTGGGTGTGTGCCTTCATGGGAGACCGACCTGAAGAAAAAGATTGCATGCGTGCGATAGATAATGCCGACTGGTAGTGTGTGTGCATGCATGCACGAGACTACTGTGTGGGTGTAAAAGAATAGGTGAGGTCATAATCAATGTAAAGTTGAATTCAAATATTTGAATAAGAGATCCTGATGTTTGAAACCCATGCATGCATAAATATAACGGAGATCTGCGCGGTGTGCTTTGGAAACGAGCATGTTGTAATGTATACACATTGAACAAGGTTAGACTGATTTGAATTTGAGATACCGATGGCAGACATCATTTGCCCATGTCGCATCCGTGCATGTAATTGGAGATGATGGGCGGCTTTCGCATCACATATCTATATCTATACCCCTATATGTATTATATTATATATTTTTTTATATTGTGAGCGGGTAACTTTAATTTGAAAGATGGTCGTTGGATGAGGCGAATCCGAAGGTCCAAAGATGGCAAATTTGAGCACTATTGGCCGTTGGATATCATCTAGATTCCACCAGATTTCGCCACATGTATAATCTAGAAGACTCCATGGTTGAACTTAAGCATAATGCACAAACATCAAAACACAAGCACTTCTTATTTGTTCTAGAATCTTCCGTATCATAATTGCCCAAATGTTTTTTTACATGATTTGCCATTATTTGTTTTTACTTTATGTCTTACAACGCACAATTCCATGAATCTTAAAATAGATTAACTTTCTTATAAAAACTAGATGATTTTGAATGAAATGAACTATAAGAATTAAACGAACATCTACATCATGCATATATGACTCAAAGCTTGCATGCTATAATGTGGTATTTATCCATAATTTGGTTGCCAAATCTCATGCGTGCAATGCACGTGTACCTTACTCTAGTCTAAATGGTGTTTGTGTGTGTTGTGCGTGTTGAGGTGCAAATTGTCTTTTTGGGTACACGTTAAGCTTGTTCTTCCGAAATTTTAAGCTGCCTTGTTATGCCGAAAATTGAAGCTAGCGTCTCTGTCTATCGTCTGCGAAACTCCCGCCTCTTCAACCCGCGCCTTGTTAGCCCGAAATATTTAAGATATATCTTTGTCTCGTTGTGCTCCGACAACTCCCTCCATCTCAACCTGTGCCTTGCTATTCTGAAATTACAACACGCGCGAAAACTCCCACCTCCTGTGAAATCCCGACTCGCGAAATGCCCGTGGTACCCCTGAACCGAAAGAACCGCCTCAAATCGGTGGGGGGTACTTTCGTAACTTTCCCCACATTTCAGAAAAGCACGTCTCTAAGCCATGGTTCCCCACTGCCATCCCATCTGCCCACCCATTCGTACACCGAGGCCCCGAAAACCCGCGACGAAACCCCACACCCTGCTCTGTCCGCCACCCAGCCGGAGCTTCTTCCCCGACGACGTCGTCCACAACAACACCTCGACGTCCCTCATCCACCGTACCGGATGAGGATCCGTCGTCGATCTCATCGTCCCGCCGGTTCAGCCACGCCGTCCTCCACCTCCAAGGAGCTGCCCGACGTTCCCCTCGTCTTTCGCGCCACCTCCATTCCCACACCGTCGTCTTCACCTGCACCACCGGAAGAGCATCATCATCACCGTTTCCTCGGATGAAGCTGCGGCCTAATCGGCGCCACCAAAGAGGTTGTACACCAATCGCCGCATTTTCTTCTTGATTCGATCTCACGGTGCTGCCGGCGCTCGGTCCCGGCAGACACGGCGCTGACTCCATCGATGGCGGCGCCGCCACTTCCTCCATGGTGTC
Source organism: Aegilops bicornis (assembly GCA_021605145.1). NCBI lineage: Eukaryota > Viridiplantae > Streptophyta > Magnoliopsida > Poales > Poaceae > Aegilops > Aegilops bicornis. The sequence goes on along the minus strand of CM038675.1, from coordinate 831,922,333 downwards.
GCTTCCCTCGGGACGACGTCCACATCGATGAGGAGCTGCTGCTTTAGCTCTCGCTTCATGCTTGCTCTGCTCTTGCTCTCGGTCCCCTGCCTGGTCTGCTCTTGCTATTGCTCTTGCTCATGGCTGCTCTGCTCTTGCTCTTGCTTGCGATGCTGCTCCAATTTGGCTACACTTGATCATTGAATCGACTTTTGGGTCACCGATTTCCAAGGGTTGGGCTCGCCAGGTGAAGGAAGAACCAACAGAACGGGGAGGAGGGCTCACGGAGAGGTACCCACTATCTATCTTAGGGTTCGTGGATGGGGCGGTGGTCGCCGGTGGTGGCGGGCGGTGGCGTGGGGATCGCCAGAGAAAAGCTTCGGCACGGGGGCTAGAGGGATGGCCGGGCGGCGGCGGACCGGGTGGGGAGTGTTTGGCGGGCGGGCGGCGCCACCGCCGCCAAGCGCGGGGGGGCTGCTGTTTGGCCGGTGGTGGCTGGCGGCTCACGGGGGGTGGAGGTTGAAGATGAACCGCATGCCCTTGATTTCGTGTCCAACGGCTGCAAAATCGACTAACCAGAGATGAAAAAGTCAGTCAACCGACGTGTAGCCTCACCTTGCTAGTGCGTTCGGTTTAAAAAGAAAATTCAGTTTCGACAACAAAATTCAGTTTGACAGTTAAGTTTAGTTTTGATGATTAAGTTCAGAGATGAGCGGCTGATGTATTTTACATCTAGCACTTTGTGGTTATGTATTTTACGTCATGTATTGGAGATGCTATTAGAATTCCACTCAGGTTAACGTTGTTCGTTGTCTCTCTTGTCCTGCTTCAGCCTCAGCGTCGTACAACTCACCGGAGCTGCTCCAACGATGAAACCCTCCATCACAACGGAGCAGTACCTCGGGCTCCATCTCCAAACGCCTAAGATCTTCTTCCCCTCCTCCGACAGCAAAGTCAGCCGGAGCATCCTCACCGGCCAACCCAATCACGCTGAGATCGACATGGCTTCGCCAAAGAGGTTGTACACTTGTTGCATCTCTTTTTTACTCTACATGTTATATATATTGTCCACTAAGCACTCGTAGTAACGGGGAATACGATTATTTTATCGTACTATATGACAAGCAGTGAGGTACCAGGCAACTTAGCTATCCATGATGGACTCTCTTGAACGCCATCACTATTTATCTCTGCGCGTTTGAGTTGTGCATTTGTCGATGGGCCTGGGAGTTGAGCTAGTATGGCAGTGGCACAGGTCCAAAGTAATAGAAGTAGCACAAAAACATTTTTTAGTGTAGGATTTTCCTTGCTCAAGCCTGCCTACTAGAATCGCCAAGCTTGAAAGGAAAAGTGAATGAAAACATAGGAATTGGAAAATTTCCTATGGTACTACTTTTCATGAATTTGGTGCAAAGGAATGGAGCAAAGGAAAACTGTAGGATTTGTTCCTTTAGTGTCTCCTTGAAAGAAAAACCGTAGGAATTCTAATTTCCACTTCTCCTCCTTTTCATATTCCTATTCATCAAGCACAAGACTAAGAGATAGTAGCATAATAGCATTATAACCATACATTTTCTTGTGGTTTGACTTAATCTCACCATGCTTTTTGCATCATGTGATCTTCCAATTGTTGTGAATCAAACACCCAGTTGGCGTAAATCCTGTGTTTTTAAATTCTCTGTTTTGCACGTGCATTCCTATCCTATTCCTGTCTATTTCCTATCCCTACATTGTTAGAATCCTCAAATTCAAATAAGCCCTTACTCAATTACTTCTGTTACAGATATGTGTCAAAGAAAACCTTGTGTGGTTTGTCCTTCTCCTGCGGCACTGTGTTCCACCCCAGCTCAGCTGCACCAACGATGGAAGGGTTCACCACAGCAGGGATCCGCTCTCCAGACTGTCTTTCGCCGCCTCAGATCTTCTTCCCCGCCGCCGGCAGCCACGACAACTGCATCACCATCATCAACTGAGCAGATGACCTTGAGGATTACACGGGTCCACAAGAGAGGTCGCACTCTTCCGTGTCTGCTTACGTTATGCGTCGCTTAATATGATGACATGCTACATTATCGTCGTGTTCACCTATTAGACTCCGAGTCAGGTCTAAACTAATGCTGAAACTTGAGTTTTTAAATGGTTGTGGGGTACATATTGGGGCAGCAATCAAGACTATCTGCCTACTATCTGGTTAATCTCCGGTGTCTACTATGAGTTTCATGTTGGGTGCAAACAAACATTAAAGGAGCCATTATCTGTATTTTTTAACTAAAGCAATTATCTGCATGTTATCATTGGTTTTGGGTCTATCCATAGTTTGCTACCATCACTCTGGATTTGTGCATGCACTCCTTACATAATCTCACTATGTTTTATTCCTATGCATGCCAGTTATTGTACACAATGGAACTGATCATGTAGAGCAAAAGAGACGAGCCTTGCGTGGCAATAAAATTTCATGCAGACGTCGTTCCATGGTGGGCGGAAAGGCAGCTCCCCTCCACCCATTTCGGATCGTAATCAAGAGGAAGATAACTGCCCGAGGGGGATTCGTATGAGAAGACCACTCCTATTTACCCCATGAGGTCTTCGCTCTAACTTGGCATGCCGATGTTGGTAATATCATGCATATGGTGCCTTGCATTGCTTATCGTATACATTAAAGATGTCATCTCTTAGTTTAGACATACTTTGTGTCAATGCCATCTGCTTTTGTTTCTTTATCGTATATGTGAATCATGCAATGCCATCTTGTCTAGCCAGGCATCATATATGTGAATTTTGCAATGCCACCACAGTTAGCCACCATCTTATATGTGAATTATATCATGCCATCATTTTTTTATGTGTTAAACTTGTCAACAATTTTAGTACATTCAATTACTCTTCCTGTGCATCAGCCATTCGGCACGGTCATGGAAAAATCTAGAGTGGAAACAAGGTCTTCAGAGCAGACAATGCTATCTGACGAAGCGCATGTCTTGCTGGTTACCGATAGCTCCTCAGAGGAGGATTGAGAGAGACAGATGACGATCATATTTCCCCACGAGGTGCATGCCCTAACTTGGCGAGGTTATGTTACTCATATTGTGCGTATGGTATCTTGCATTGCTATGTCATTTGCTTAGTTTAGACATGCTTTGTGTGAATGCCACCTGTTTAGTGTCTAATTACCATATATGTGAATTATGCAATGCCATCTTGTTGCAAGACATTATATATGTGAATTATGCAATGTTATCTTGTTGCAAGGCATTATGTATGTGAATTATGCAATGCCATGCTGTTTAGGCAAGCGTCATATATGTGAATTATATCATGCCATCATTTTTCTATTTCTCATTGCTTTTGTCGACAATGTTTGTATATTCAACTGCTCTTCCTGTGCATCAGCCATTTGAATTGGTGATGGAGAAATCTGGAGTGAAAACAAGGTCTTGAGCGGAGACAATGCTACCTCTTTGAAGCGTATATCTTGCTGGTTACGGATAGCACTTTAGAGGAGGATTCAGAGGCGTATGACCAGTCCTATTATCCCCCTGAGGTGTATGCTCAAACTTGGCAGGGTTATATTACTCATATAATGCATATGTTGTATTGCAATGCTTATTTTTTACATCATATACACAATATTAAATGCCATCTCCTTAGTTGACACATCATATATGCAATTGCCCTCTGCTCACTTAGTATATAAATCATATATTTGAATTATGTCATGCCATGATGTTTACATAGACAACATGTATCTGAATTATGGCATGCCGACATAATATAGTTATATCATCTCATCCTGTTTACATAGTCATCATATTTTAAATTATGTCATTCTATCCGTGAATTATATCATGCCATCATGTTTCCATCGACGGCATGTTTGTGATTTATGGCATGCCAACCACTTTAAAAGACACTTCGTATAGTTATATCATGTCATCCTGTTTACATAGTCATCATATTTTGAAGTATGTCATTCTATCCTGTTTAGTTAGCCATCATACATGTGAAATTGTGTCATGCTATCCTGTTTAATTAGCCATCATATATGTGAAATTACGCCCTGCTATTCTGTTTGCTTAGACAACATAAATGTGAATTATTCCATGCCCTGTTTTCTTCCCTACTATCCATTGCACCTATCTATCTTACAATGTCTGTACATTTAATTACTTTTCTTGTTTATCAGCCATTTCAATTGGAGGGAGTGATGGCAGTATCTGTGGGAGTAAAAACACGGTCTTCAGAAAAGATCGTGCTACCTGTCGATGCCGATAGAACCACGGTTGTACTTGCCCAAGAATCAGCCCAAGCACACATAACCCACACTCATGCAGATTGTACCCCTACCCAGTTGGACAGAGAACCAGCTACACTCCTTCTAACCCCAACCCCAGTAGATAGACACCCAGTTCCCGTTGACACAACACCGTCTCCACCACAGAGCACCCAAACACGAGCAGTTATTAAGGCAACTGTAGTGCCCAAATCACGAGGACCACCACTCCAAACCCGAAGTCAACGCTTAAAGCAGAAGAAGAATTGTTCTCAGGTCAGGTTCCGTAGCTATTGTTCATACTACTTTGCTCTTGCATCACTGTATTTACTGATACCAACCAATTTCAAATTTGAAGGATGCAATTGAAACTCCAATGGCCAACAGGTATGTTTTAAACCCGTTTCTTCAACGTGTTTGGTTGTTTGCTGTTGTAACTTGCTCTATGTTGATTTCAGTTTCAATTGAATAAACAGTTATGTTCTCATGCCATGCACATTACAAGTTTTGTTATTGCTGTGTAGTTTCCCACACTTATATTCTGTCTATGCTGCTTTGTCTTAAATAGATATGATTCGAACTGTATCTATCTTGATTTGGCAACATAAACTAGAATGATATAGACCATACTGTAGCGACCAGACCTCAGATGCTCAAGTCTCTGTGTTTCAGTGTCATCCCTGGATCAGTAATGCAGACACACACAGTACTCGAAGGATTTATAACAGAGTAGCAATCACACACTTATTACATCGAAAGTCTCAAAAGAGAACTTATTACAATAAGCTTAAGGCCATCTAATGCGATAACACCGGAAGGCTTGGAAGATAAAGTGAGTCCATCAACTCCAACGACATAGCTGAGCTGCACGGCAACGACCTAACGATCCTTACTCCTTGTCTGAAAAGTCTGCAACATAATACGTTGCAGCCCGAGAACGGGTCAACACATGGAATATGCCGCAATATAACACAAGAGGGCAGGAACAGAATAATGCTATCACTACATGCATATTTGGTTGGTGGAAAAGCTCTATGGTTATAGTTTTGCGAAAAGCTAATTTTTCCCTACAACAAAGGAATAAATTTTATTTAACTATCATGGTGGTTGAAACATCATTGAGAAGGTATAACCCCAACTCAATCCCAATTAAAGTAGTTAATATCCCCACAATATTAATTTAAGAGTGATGAGATACATGTGAATACTCAGGTACTAGATATTCAAAATTGTCCATAACCGAGGACACGGCTAACCTTGATTAGATTGTACACTCTGCAGAGGGTTGCGCACTTTTCCCCCAAGACTCGATGCCTCCGTTGATTTCTCGCACTACATGGTGTTTGAGAAACGGATGAACGAGACATAGTCTTTCAGAAACATTAACTCTCTACTCCGGGTAGACCATACCAAACCTACAAAACCCACTACCCGCTGATCTACCTCTTCAAGAGCTTCACGTAACTTACTCAACTATGCTAGAGCCCATAGTAGCTTGTGGCTGCACACGGAAGTTTCTAGCATGAATAATCTCAGTTCCCTTTGAGCCTGGGTGGCGGTCCATAGGAAGATTACACGGGTACCCCGGGATTTCCAAAAATAAAACCGACAACACTAGGTTCCCCAGGTGCTTCAATCCACCCAGATGTGTATTGAAGTTGCCACCTTAAAATAAACCATTAATTATTAATCCCACATCTGTCATGGATACACTCAAACCCAATCCACGTCTACGAGCATATCATAGCAATCATAGCAACACGTAGAAGTAACTCCCAAGGGTTTGATAGTAACAGGGCAATAGGTTCTACCTCAATAACTACTTCCCAGCCCACAATATTAATGACATCCTAATCATGCAATGTTTGAGGATTGAACTAATGCATAAAAACTGGGTATGAAAAGAGTATGATCAATGTGTTACTTGCCTTGCTGACGACCCGTGAATCCTAGAGACTCGTAGTAACACGCTTCACACTCCGGGAATTCTATCGCAAGCAAACAATAACATACATAAGCAACAAGCAAAGATGCACAGGTAAAACTCAACTAAAAGAGGTTGACCAGTGAATTCAACTTAAGAACTCCGGTTCACAAAAAAAATCAAACCAAACGAAGCAACAAAACTCAAACGGCGAAAGAAATAAGATCCCTTTACTAATCTGAACTAAGGTCAAATTTTACAGAGGCAAAAACTTGTTTGAGTTGGTTATTCGGAAAGAGGGTTTCGAGATGAAACTCTAGGCGCTTGAATCGCCTGATTCCGATAAACGAGCGAAAAGTTATACTAGAACGAAAATCGGATCAGAAATCGCGATCAGAAAATTCGCGGGATAAATCCGAGAAAAGAAAAGCGGGATAAATCGCGATCGGAAACGAGCGAAAAGTTATACTAGAACATCTTAACGAACGAGCGTTCGTTATCTGAACCTAAACGAAGAGCGCGTTCGTTAAAACGAACGAATGAGCGAACGCTCGCTAAATAAATAAACCGGAGAAAAACCGATCTATTTAAAAAAAACGAGAACTAGGGTTTCGGACAATAAACCGAATGGTTTTAAAAAAACCGGTGGTTTCGGATCCCGCGGATACCTCCCGAGAGGTCCGGGCGCGGGGCTCAAAGTGGGCGGGGTGGCGGGGCAGCGGCTCGGCGGCGACGGGAGGCGGCGGCGGCGATCGGGCGGCGACGGCGTCGGCTCGCGGCTCTGGGCAGGCGGTGGTGGTGGTGGGTGGTGGTGGCGGCGGGAGGGGGGCGGTATTTAAAAGGGGGGTCTCGGCTTGGAGGAGGGGGCAAGGCAGCGGCGGAGGCGGAGTCCAAATCGGACTCCGGTCCGAGTGGCGACGGCGGCGGCGCGCGTGCGCACGCAGGAGGCGGCGGCGGCGGCTCGGCTGGGCCCTAGGCCCGGTCGGGCGCGCGGAGTTTTTTTTTCAATTGTTCCGCTGACAGAAAAACTCCTATAAAATAAAATAAAAATCTAAAAATGCCAAAACAAATTTTCACCGTCTAAATGAAATATTTAGAATGAGATGAACAATTTCTTGGCCCTAAAATGCAATTTTTAAAACGTGCAATTTTTTTCTAACGCAAATAAAATCCAAATAAAATCCAAATAATGATTTTAACATTTTTCCTCCATTATTTCAACTGTTTTGGAGAAGTCATATTATATCCTCTCATTTATTTTTAATATGAAATATTTTTCCGGAGAGAAAAATAATTAAAAGAAAAAATCCTCGTTCTCAGTATTTGATAGAAATCAAATATGAAAACCGGAAAATCCCCAACTCTCTCCGAGGGTCCTTGAGTTGCTTAGGATTTTGAGGATTGCGGAACGAAGATGCAATAAAATATGATATGCATGGATGACCTATGTATAACATTCCAAATTGAAAATTTGGGATGTTACAAACCTACCCCTTTTAAGATGAAACTCGTCCTCGATATTCGGGTTGGCTAGAAAATAGGTGCGGGTGGTCCTTGCCAATATCCTCTTCTCGTTCCCAGGTGGCTTCCTCCTCGGTATGGTGGCTCCACTGAACCTTGAAAAACTTGATAACCTTGCTGCGCGTGACTCATTTGTCAAAGTCAAGAATCTTTCTTGGCTTCTCTTCATAGGTCAAATTATCGTCCAACCGAATCGCCTCCAGGGCAATTGTATCTCTTAACGGTATATCGCCATCTCAAAGATGACACTTCTTCAAGCTGTGATACGTGGAACACATCGTGAACTCCGACAATCCCTCGGGTAACTCCAGCTTGTAGGAAACTTCTCCCATCCGCTCCAAAACACGATACGGTCCTACAAATCTCGGAGCTAATTTTCCTTTAACTCCAAAGCGTTTCACTCCCTGCAAGGGTGATACTCGCAGATAGGCTCTGTCTCCAATTTCATAGGTTACTTCCTTGCGTTTGAGTCTGCATAACTCTTCTACCGGACTGAGCAATCTTCAATCATCACGGATTAGTTTAACCTTCTCCTCCGACTCTTTGATCAAATCTGGTCCAAACAACTGACGGTCTCCTACCTCATCCCACATCAGAGGTGTTCTACGTCTGCGTCCATACAGAGCTTCGAACGGTGCCATCTTCAAACTAGCCTAGTAGCTATTGTTGTATGAGAACTCTGTATAAGGCAAATTGTCATCCCAACTAGACCCATAGTCTAGTGCACAGGCTCTCAACATGTCCTCCAAAATCTGGTTGACTCTCTTTGTCTGTCCATCTGTCTGCGGGTGGAATGTTGTACTGAACTCCAATCTTGTTCCCAAAGTCTGGTGTAGCTGATGCCAAAACGTTGAAGTAAACTGTGCTCCTCTATCTGATACGATGGTCCTCGGAACTCCATGCAAACATACGATCCTGGACATATATATCTTGGCTAACTTCGCACTTGTATACGTGGTTTTCACTGGGATGAAGTGAGCCACTTTGGTCAAGCGATCCACTACTACCCATATTGAGTCATATCCTGCTTTGGTTACGGGCAATCCGGTGATAAAATCCATGCCAAGTTTATCCCACTTCCATTCGGTATCGGCATAGGCTGTAACAGTCCTGCCGCTTCGATGCTCGCCTTCACTCTCGACATACATCACATACGGCTACATACTCGGCAATATCCTTCTTCATACCATCCACCAGAAACGTTCCTTCAAATCCAAATACATCTTGGTGTTTCCGGGGTGTATTGAGTATGGTGACTCATGGGCCTCCTGAAGTATTAACTTTCTGATCTCTGGGTTATTGGGCACATAAACTCGGTCCTCCAACCATAAGGTATCGTGCTCATCCTTGCGAAATCCTTTGGCCTTTTCTTTACTCATCTTCTCTTTTGTCTCAGCAATCTCTTTGTCTTCCTTCTGAGCTTCTCGAATCTTGTCCAACAATGTAGACCGAACCTCCATTGTTGCAATGAAACCTCTTGGAACAATCTCCAACCGAACTTCCATGATATCCTCAGCTAACTCCTTTGGCAATCCCTTACTTTCAAGGATATTAGCGTAACTCTTCCGGCTCAAAGCGTCTGCTACGACATTGGTCTTTCCTGGATGATAGTGCAGCTTCATATCGTAATCCTTTATAAGCTCCAGCCATCTCCTTTTACTAAGGTTCAACTCCTTCTGTGTGAAAATGTACTTCAAACTCTTATGATCCGTGTACACATCACAACGATTTCCAATAAGATAATGCCTCCAGGTTTTCAATGCATGCACTACGACTCCTAGCTCCAAATCATGTGTGGCATAGTTCAACTCATGGGGCTTCAGTTGTCGTGAGGCATACGAAACAACCTTTCCGTCCTGCATAAGCACACATCCAAGTCCCAAGCATGAGGTATCGCAATAAACTTGGAACTCCTTATGTATATCTAGCAATGTTAGCACTGGAGCTGTAGTCAATCGTTTCTTCAACTCCTGAAAACTTGCCTCGCAATCTTCTGTCCATTTAAACTTAGTATCCTTCTTCAAGAATTCAGTCACCGGGGTTTGGCAATCTTGGAAAAATTCTCAATGAATCTCCGATAGTATCCTGCGAGTCCAAGGAAATCATGGATCTCGCTAATTGAAGTGGGTGCCAACCATTCAAAGGATCGATCGAACCTTGCTGGGGTCCACTGCTATACCCTCTCCTGATATAACATGCCCAAGAAATCCAACTTCCTTCAACCAAAACTCGCACTTGCTAAATTTGGCGTATAACTGGTGTTCCCTGAGTTTCTCGAGAACTAAACGCAAATGTTCCTTGTGCTCCTCTTCGTTCTCCGAGTAGACCATAATATCATCAGTAAACACCACGACAAACTTGTCCAAATACTCCATGAACACCTTGTTCATCATACTCATAAAATAGGCAGGGGCGTTAGTCAGTCCAAACGACATGACCGTATACTCGTATAATCCATACCGCGTGGTGAACGCTGTCTTTGGTATATCCTTCTCTCGGATCTTCAACTGATGGTATCCTGACCGTAGATCAATCTTCAAAAACACCTTAGCTCCTTGCAGCTGATCAAAAAAATCATTGATCATCGGTAATGGATACTTGTTCTTTATCGTTACTTCATTCAAGGCTCGGTAGTCAACGACCATCCTCAGGGATTTATCCTTTTTATCGACCAAAAGTACTGGTGCTCCCCAAGGTGATGAACTCCTGCGAATATAACCTTTCTCCAATAACTCCTTGATCTGTTTCTTAATTTCCTCCAGATCATTTACGGGCATCCGATAGGGTCTCTTGGATATTGGTCCTGTACCTGGCAATAGCTCTATCAAAAACTCGATGTCCCGATCCGGTGGCATGCCTGGTAACTCCTCTGGGAAAACATCCGGAAAATCTTTTACTACCGGCACTTCCTCCTGTACAACTCCCGTGAGGGCATTTACTTGGCTCCTCATAGGCACATGCCTAGATACATACTTAATCCTTTTTCCCTCTGGGGTGGTGAGATAAATCGACTTACTAGCACAGTCAATGCTTCCTCCATACTTCGACATCCAGTCCATACCTAATATCACATCCAATCCTTGCGACTCCAAGATAATTAGGTCAGACGGAAAAACATGTGTGCCAATGGTTAGGGGTATCTGGGTGCACCATCGGCTAGCCATGTACTGCTCAAAGTAGCTCACTAAAAGAGGGGTCCTAAGGGTTTGGGTTGGTAGCTTAAATTTATCCACAAATCCTTGATATGTATGAATGCGATGCACCAAGAATGTGAAAAGAACAAAAGCGATAAATGACTTAACCAAAAACTTACCTATTACCGCGTCTGCCGTTTCTTCAACTTCCTCCACGTTAACGTGGTTCACTTGTCCTTTGTTGAATGGATTGGGCTTCTTTCCAGCGCTCCCATTTCCGTTTCCATTCCTTCCTTCAGGGCAGTCATTGGCATTGTGCCCATTCTTCCCGCACTTAAAGCAAGTAACCTGACTTAGGTCCTTTTTGGCGGGTGTAGATGGGTTGGAGCGGTTCTGATTGTTGTTAACTCCATTCCCATTGCCATTCTTAGCACCATTGTGGTTATGCGATCCTCCTCCAGTGTGGTTGTGACCTCCATGATTATGAACAAGTCCCCCCGAGTTCGGGGTTAAGCGAGGCTTCTGTTGAGCTCCTCAATTATACTTCCCTTGTCCATACTTCCTCTTACGGCTCTCAATCTGCTGCTGCTTTCCTTCAATCACAAGGGCCTTATCTACCAACTCCTGGTAGTTGTTGAAAGTTGCCACCATCAGCTGCATGCTCATCTCATCGTTTAGCCCTTCCATGAACTTCTCCTGCTTTGCGGCATCTGTGGCCACATCATCAGGGGCATAGCGTGATAACTTGCTAAAATCATCCACGTACTGAGCTACAGTATTGTTCCCCTGGTGTAAGTTGCAAAACTCGCGCTTCTTCATCTGCATGGATCCAGTTGAGACATGTCCTGTGAGAAAAGCTTGCTGAAACTGGTCCCAAGTGACATTGGCTATAGGAAAAGTAGCCGTGTAATTCGCCCACCATGCGGCTGCTGGTCCATCCAATTGATGTGCGGCAAAGTGCACCCTCTCAGCATCCGTGCATCCTGCGGTGGTTAACTCCCTTCCAAAACGGCGTAGCCAATCATCAGCAACTATTGGCTCGGTGCTCTTTGGAAAACACCGCGGTTGTAACCTCGTAAAATCGGCTAAATTGTCCATCGGCGGTGGGTTGTTGTTGTTGCCCTGGTTCTGAACTAGCAATTGCATCAAAGCATTCTGCTGCTGGATCAACTGGGTGAGCTCCGGTGGGAAAGCAAAACCGGTGTCACGTCTTAGAGGCATCTGATGGGTTCAGATGGAAGAGATTAGAATAGAAAGAGGTCTAATGAGAAAACACTACCCATATGCATATGAGGCAACACAAACATTTCACTCAATCAATCAATCAAGGGCATACAAACGGTCTAGAACTATCGCAAAAGTGCTCAACTACTATTAGATACATGGGGGAATACTATTAATATATGGTGGTCATCTAGAAATTTTGATCGGTGGAAGACTCCATGATGTCTGCTCCAGCTTCGTCTTCGTAGTCATCATCACTTGGATCGGAATCGGTGTCGTCGATGATGATGTAGTTGTCCGGGCAAATGGGGTCGTCGTCTTCTTCCTCCGGCGCTGGTCCTCCCATGAATACTCCGATCTTCTTAACCAGGTCGTCGTTCTTCTCCAGTAGTGTCTTGATTTCCTCCTTGTATCCGTCGCGTGTAAACTTGAGTTATTCCTCCAGTTCGATGATCCTGCTCTTCGCCTTCTTCAACTCCATCATGTCCGCGCACACCTGGTTTTCCTGACGTCGAATGTGCTGGTTTAACTCCTGGATAAAAGCTGCAATGGATCTATCCTTCTCGGTGCTGATTACTTCCCATTGCTCGTCTCGGCGCCCACATATTTGATATATGGTGTCTTTAAGATCCCTGTTGTAGACTTCTCCAATGCGTCCCATGGTAATGTGGGCTGCCATGCTCTTGCCTAGACTCCAGGTGGGTGCTTCGAAAGAAAACTCTATGGGCTTAGAAGTTGGCGAGAACGTCCTTCGTGGAACTTGTACTTGAATCATCCAGCGCTCCTCTTCAGGTAAGGTGGCGTTGTACGTTCCGGTGAAGCTTGGTATACCAATGTTCAAGTACCTAGTGACTTCCTTCAAGTGGCGTCCAAAAGGTGTGTCTTCATCAGGTTGTGCAAACTTGTTCTTCATCTCCGTCATCCTAAAGAGTGGTAAAATGGAGAGGAGTCAGAAATGAGTAGAGAAGAGTGACCTATGGTTTATCTTAATGGTCGTGTCCTACACTCAGCGTGTGCTCTGATACCATCTTGTAGCGGCCCGACCTCAGATGGTCAAGTCTCTGTGTTTCAGTGTCATCCCTGGATCGATGTCTTTGACACACACGATTACTCGAAGGATTTATAACAGAGTAGCAATCACACACTTATTACATCGAAAGTCTCAAAAGAGAACTTATTACAATAATATGGCTTAAGGCCATCTAATGCGATAACATCGGAAGGCTTGGAAGATAAAGTGAGTCCATCAACTACAACGACATAGCTGAGCTGCATGGCAACGACCTAACGATCCTTACTCCTCGTCTGAAAAGTCTGCAACATAATACGTTGCAGCCCGAGAACGGGTCAGCACATGGAATATGCTGGCAATATAACACAGTAGGGCAGGAACAGAATAATGCTATCACTACATGCATATTTGGTTGGTGGAAAAGCTCTATGGTTATAGTTTTGCGAAAAGCTAATTTTTCCCTACAACAAAGGAATAAATTTTATTTAACTATCATGGTGGTTGAAACATCATTGAGAAGGTATAACCCCAACTCAATCCCAATTAAAGTAGTTAACATCCCCACAATATTAATTTAAGAGTGATGAGATACATGTGAATACTCAGGTACTAGATACTCAAAATTGTCCATAACCGAGGACACGGCTAACCATGATTAGATTGTACACTCTGCAGAGGTTTGCACACTTTTCTCCGCAAGACTCGATCGCCTCCGTTGATTTCTCGCACTACATGGTGTTTGAGAAACGGATGACCGAGACATAGTCTTTCAGAAACATTAACTCTCTACTCCAGGTAGACCATACCAAACCTACAAAACCCACTACCTGCTGATCTACCTCTTTAAGAGCTTAACGTAACTTACTCAACTATGCTAGAGCCCATAGTAGCTTGTGGCTGCACACGGAAGTTTCTAGCATGAATAATCTCAGTTCCCTCTGAGCCTGGGTGGCGGTCCATAGGAAGATCACACGGTACCCGGGGTTTCAAAAATAAAAACAACCTTTGGGTTCCCCAGGTGCCTCAATCCACCCAGATGTGTATTAAAGTTGCCACCTTAAAATAAACCATTAATTATTAATCTCACATCTGTCATGGATACACTCAAACCTAATCCACGTCTACGAGCATAGCATAGCAATAATAGCAACACGTAGAAGTAACTCCCAAGGGTTTGATAGTAACAGGGCAATAGGTTCTACCTGAATAACTAGTTCCCAACCCACAATATTAATGACATCCTAATCATGTAATGTTTGAGGATTGAACTAATGCATAAAAACTGGGTATGAAAAGAGTATGATCAATGTGTTACTTGCCTTGCTGACGACCCGTGAATCCTAGAGACTCGTAGTAACACGCTTCGCACTCCGGGAATTCTATCGCAAGCAAACAATAACATACATAAGGAACAAGCAAAGATGCACAGGTAAAACTCAACTAAAAGAGGTTGACCAGAGAATTCAACTTAAGAACTCCGGTTCGCAAAAAAATCAAACCAAACGAAGCAACAAAACTCAAACGGCGAAAGAAATAAGATCCGTTTACTAATCTGAACTAAGGTCAAATTTTACAGAGGCAAAAACTTGTTTGAGTTGGTTATTCGAAAAGAGGGTTTCGAGACGAAACTCTAGGCGCTTGAATCGCCTGATTCCGATAAACGAGCGAAAAGTTATACTAGAACGAAAATCGGATCAGAAATCGCGATCTGAAAAATCGCGGGATAAATATGAGAAAAGAAAAGCAACGAACAGCTTAACGAACGAACGTTCGTTATCTGAACCTAAACGAAGAACGCGTTCGTTAAAATGAACGAACGAGCGGACACTCGCTAAATAAATTAACCGGAGAAAAACCAATCTATTTTAAAAAAACGAGAACTAGGGTTTCGGAAAATAAACCGAATGGTTTTAAAAAAACCGGCGGTCTCGGATCCGGCGGATACCTCCGGCGAGAGGTCCGGCGAGGCGGGGTGGCGTGGGGCGGCGGGCTCCGGCAGCGACGGGAGGCGGCGGCTCGGCTCGGGCGGCTCAGGCGGGCGGTGGTGGTGGTGGGTGGTGGTGGCGGCGGGGAGGAGCGGTATTTAAGAGGGGGCTCGGCTTGGAGGAGGGGGCAAGGCGGCAATGAGGTGGAGTCCAACTCGGACTTGGTCCGAGTGGCGGCGGGCGCGCCACAAGATGCAGGAGGCGGCGGCGGCGTTCATGGCCGGCTCGGCTGGGCCCTAGGCCCGGTCGGGCGCGAGGAGTTTTTTTTAATTGTTCCGCTGACAGAAAAACTCCTATAAAATAAAATAAAAGTTTAAAAATGCCAAAACAAATTTTCACCATCGAAATGAAATATTTAGAACGAGATGAACAATTTCTTGGCCCTAAAATGCAATTTTTAAAACGTGCAATTTTTTTCTAACGCAAATAAAATCCAGATAAAATCAAATAAAATCCAAATAATGATTTTAACATTTTTCCTCCAGTATTTCAACTGTTTTGGAGAAGTCATATTATCTCCCCTAATTTATTTTTAATATGAAATATTTTTCCGGAGAGAAAAATAATTAAAATCAAAAATCCTCGTTCTCAGTATTTGATAGAAATCAAATATGAAAACCGGAAAATCCCCAACTCTCTCCGAGGGTCCTTGAGTTGCTTAGGATTTCGAGGATTGCGGAACGAAGATGCAATAAAATATGATATGCATGGATGACCTATGTATAACATTCCAAATTAAAAATTTGGGATGTTACACATACAGTGACCATACTACATAGATATATGTTTGTTTCATGCTGTTATCCTATCCACCTTACTACTGAACTGGTTTACCAAAATGAGTTTTATATACTACATTGTAAACCTGAGATGTGTTTGTTTGTTTCCCTTTTAGAACGCGGATAAAATATTGGAGAAAAGTACCCTGTTATGCAATGGTAAAGGAAGTAATGCAGATGAGGTTCAAGACAGTGAGACATCCCTGTTGGTCTCCAAGAAAGCTGATAAAAACTATATTGAGGACACTGAGACAACCCCAAAGTCCTGTCTTGATGTAGTGTTCGAGTTACTAGCTACCACTGCTGGCACCAGCTCTTCGAACTCGTTACCTGAATCAGTTCGGCTTCTTGAGTCTCAACTTCAATTTGAAAGACATCGATCAGATGTTATGCGACAGGAAGCCGAAGGACTGAGGAAGTCCCTGCAGAATTCAGATGCATACTTTCTGGTGCAACAACAGTATTTGGAGGACTTAAGCGCCAAACAAGAGAAAGTTAATAAGCTTGCTAAGCATCTTGCCAGCATTATGGGTACCCAGGTATTGTTTCTTGAGCTCTTCTGAAGTGGTTTCAGTTCTGGACTTGTTTTCCTGCGGTGTTTATATGCTGTTGTGTTCCCTATATTTGCACTGGTGGCGAACTATGATGCCCAGTGGATGTAATATGTGTAATAGCCGTAATAGCCTAGTGTAAGTTGCTTGCTTATTTATTTCCTTGTTGTCTATTTGTTTGCTTGTAGTCAGTGCAGTTCTTTTTCTGCGGTTTGCTAGTGGCTGCAACAACCTATTTTTTAGAACTAGGCCACAATAACCATGGGCTAATATTTACTATGCCTTATACAATTTTTCTGTTCATGTAAGCTACAGTATTCCCTGGTCAAAAAATAGTTACCGATTAGTGCAAATGGATAACATAGAGAGGACAGAAAAATGACCGGTACAAGTCCTAGCCACATCTCTCCCGAATTCATCTCCATCACTAACCGAATAGCAAAATCACCTGCTCCCTAGCCTCTCAACCACTCCAGGTGTAAAGAGAGCAGCCGCCAGTCGTCACTTCCGCTTCCCCTATCCACCACACAACATGAAGTGCACTTAGAAATACCACATGATCCAGAGAACAACATGTACAAGACTGAGAGAACTACTAAATGATTAAGAGAAAACCCATCTCGTTCCTCGCACATGTCAGCACGCAGCAAGCATGATTTAAAATGAAGAATGAACCAACTTTGGGGAAACAGTACCATGACCAAACGAACTGAGTAATATCTTACATCATCGAACTTGTAGTTTGTCCGGGTCCACTTTCGGAGCAAGAATCAAGGGCATGGCTCCTGCACTTCCAACCCAATGAGACGGAATTAAACACCAAGACCGAAAATAATAGCCAGGTTAAAAGAGACAGGATAAAGCCAGTTAAGAGGTCCTGATAACAAATTATACTTGGGGCGCAAGTTGTGCATTATTTCCAGTTTTAGAAGCATGATAAGATAATAGATATAAATCATTTTATAAACAAACACTTTGGAAACAGAGGCACTCCTGAATCATGTTTATCTCCGGGTGCATGACTTTCAAGTAGTGCACCTACGTGTGGGGTAATGAAAGAACCACCTTTATTGTATAGGCCAAGTTTGTTAGTCCACTTAACCGATGAGTTTTATCTTAAGAGCTTATACGTAAACATGAATGTAAGAAAACACATGGCCATGAGGGGTACGCCGGTAGGGGAGCTTGCATGCAAAGCATCAGCCTTACAGTGCATTCTTGGAAGAATAGTATTTTCAAAATTCAGAACTATATTTTTTTTCTTTGACTTTCTTATATCTCCTGGTAGTTTTGTGCACTACAAAACAATCTATCAAGATATTTACAGGAAGGAAAAGGCAAAAAAAGGGCACAATACAACTTATAAATATAGTATATGTGTTTTTTGTCATCTTTATATGTGGTTTACATTAGATAGAACTCACTTTTTAAAAAAGTCCAAAACTGAAAATATGGCAATTTCGAGGGTAAAAGGTTTATACTTTAGAATTGTTGTATTCATACTAGTATACATCTGATTTGTAACGTTGAATTGCAACATTACCAACATAATTATATGGTTAATAATGTTAAGTATCACAGAGCAATAAATGTGACACCAATGGAAAATATCATTAACATTTTCTTACAGAGGTCAATACAAAAGTAAAAATATTTAGTATAAATAGGTGACAAGGTTTTGTTTTGAATCGCACTAGGTGTCCCAAATGGTAATATTTTGTGAATATGGCTAAAATCGTTACATGTTTCAAACAAGGTGAGGGTCTATTTAGAAGAAGATTGTTTGGATAAACACAATCTTGGCTCTCTCGGGTACGACCCTGCTGATTTTTGCCAAAATGCAGGCGAAGTGAGGGTGAGGAAATCACCCATCAAAGATTTGTCTGCCAATTTGTGCATTAGCTAGGCTACCAGATGTAGAAGTTGTGCACATTCGGTTTCTTATCCTGATACTTTCTTATCCTTTTCTTAGATGCACAACACAAGCCCATGCGGAGATCTGCTTGTTCTACCGTATGAGAAGTCTAAAAGTGATGTAACCTAGCAATAAGTATTCCATATATAAATAACCAAGGTTTATCGAACCAGTAGGAATTATTTATTGGTGTCACCCAAAACTAATTGGACCGTCACTATCATGCATGCAAGGAGAAGGGGTTTGGATCCGCCGGACCAAGGCTCATAGTGCCAATGTCCTTGATTGTATTCCATGCAAATCCACACTTCTAAGTCAGAGAAGGAGACCTTAATGTGGGTGTTGTTGTGTTTCCCTTTTTATGTTATGATCTAAGTATTCTCCTCCTATTTATGTTGACAATTAATAAATCATTTATCCTTTTGACTGATAGAAAATAACGCTCAACTACCTTACTAGACCAATTAGGTCCTACAATCTCTCACAAGAACTATTCTCAGACCTGTTGCAAGTGGATGGTTCACTTGCAGCTGACCAAACCACTTCAAATGTTGTTGTTGTTGATGATGGTGATATTGATGATAGTGCAAACATAAAGGAACTTGACAACTGATACGTCTCAAAAGTATCTCTATTTTTTGCTTGCACCATGTCATTTTAAATTAAGTTAGCATACTTTTGATACCAATTTAAATTATTTTATATTATTTTTATGGACTAACCTATTAATCCAGTGCTTCAGTTGTTGTTTTTGGACTTTTCAGGAAAAGCAATTTTATCGGGCTTGAAAAAAATCAGCAAACATCCAAGGTCCAAAAGCTTCAGGGGAGCACCTGCCGTGTGGGCCCATTGAACATCCAAGGTCCAGAAGCAATTTTATGATTAGATCTATCATGAATTCTTTTGAGATCTACTTGGTTTCTTTTTAGCGTAATTCCCATTCATATATGCTCTCATATTTATTCTTCTTTTTCTTACCAAGTTAGGGGTTTGATCTTCAAGAGGGAGTTGTGTATGATAATTGGTTCAATCTTGCAAATCTACCACACTGACAGAAAGTGAAATGGCTTGCATTGTATTGTTAATGCTAGGGATAAATAGATGATTACATAGTTGTCCTCTGAACACAGGGGGAAGACAATATTTTCATCGACTGCATGCCACTATTTAATGCAAATACTTTCTTTTACTTAATACATTGAGGTGCATGTTGGATAATGGTCTTAGGTTGGCGTATTAACTATAGATGTAGTCACACGGTGTACAATAAATATTTGGGACTTGATGCTCATATGCTAATTATGCCATGGATAACCCTACTCACAAATACTGCAATTTAACCGCTGCCCAACTGTACTTTGTTCACCACACCGGTGCAACCTTTTTGGAGAGAACCAATAGCGAACCTACGGATGCCGGTCCATATTCTTCCTATAATCTTTTATTCGCAATTTATGTCTTTTTTTACTTTCTTACTGCATTCAAATCTTCCATACACTTATGCTTTTAATTCCTTTGAACTAGCAACTCTAGTGAGATTGACAACCTCAGTAGTTTAGTTGGGGACACAAGGATGTTTTATTTGTGTGCGCAGGTATCCAACACTGTTTGGAATCTAGTAGCCCTCATGGATTTGATAAACCTTGACGTAGAGAAACTGCTGCTTGCTGTAAACCCTTCCAGTTGGGGGCCCAACACCTTCCTAGTCGAGAGGAAGCAACAACTATGCAATTCCAGTGGATAGTGATGAATCTGACTCTGATACAATTGGTCGACGTAGTCCTAAAGTTGATATGGATGGCAATCCATCAAACAAGAAGCGCAAGTGTGTCACGTCGTCACCTTGCAAGAACCCAAGCAAACGCAAAGAAAAGCAAATGTTGGATATGTGACGATGACATGGCATCAAGTATTAAGAGACTAGTGAAATCCGTTGCAACACCTGTTGGAGAACGTAGTAATTTCAAAAAATTTCCTACGCACACGCAAGATCATGGTGATGCATAGCAACGAGAAGGGAGAGTGTGCCCACGTACCCTCGTAGACCGAAAGAGGAAGCGTTAGAACAATGCGGTTGATGTAGTCGTACGTCTTCACGGCCCGTTCGATCAAGCACCGAAAGCACGGCACCTCCGAGTTCTAGCACACGTTTAGCTCGATGACGTCCCTCGAACTCCGATCCAGCCGAGTGTCGAGGGAGAGTTCTGTCAGCACGACGGCGTGGTGACGATGATGATGTTCTACCGACGCAGGGCTTCGCCTAAGCACTGCTATGATATTATCGAGGTGGAATATAGTGGAGGGGGGCACCGCACACGGCTAATAGATCTCAAGGATCAATTGTTGTTGTGTCTAGAGGTGCCCCCCTGCCCCCGTATATAAAGGAGCAAGGGGGGAGGGGGCGGCCGGCCAGGAGGGGCGCGCCAGGAGGAGTCCTACTCCCACCGGGAGTAGGACTCCCTCCTTTCCTTGTCCAACTTGGAGAGGGGGGAGGAAGGGAGAGAGGGGAGGAAGGAAAGGGGGCGCCGCCTCCTTGTCCTATTCGGACTAGAGGGGAGGCGCGGCCTCCCCGGCCGCCTCCTCTTCTCCACTTTGGGCCCATGAGGCCCATTAACCCCCGAGGGGTTCCGTAACCCCAGATTCTCGGTATATATCCAATAACCCCCGGAACCATTCCGGTGTCCGCATATAGTCGTCCAATATATCAATCTTCATGTCTCGACCATTTAGAGACTCCTCGTCATGTCCGTGATCACAACCGGGACTCCGAACTATCTTCGGTACATCATAATATATAAACTCATAATATAACGGTCATCTAACTTTAAGCGTGCGGACCCTACGGGTTCGAGAACAATGTAGACATGATCGAGACACGTCTCCGGTCAATAACCAATAGCGGAACCTGGATGCTCATATTGGCTCCTACATATTCTACGAAGATCTTTATCGGTCAAACCGCATAACAACATACGTTGTTCCCTTTGTCATCGGTATATTATTTGCCCGAGATTCGTTCGTCGATATCTCAATACCTAGTTCAATCTCGTTACCGGCAAGTCCCTTTACTCGTTACGTAATGCATCATTCCGTAACTAACTCATTAGCTACATTGCTTGCAAGGCTTATAGTGATGTGCATTATCGAGAGGGCCCAGAGATACCTCTCTGACAATCGGAGTGACAAAACCTAATCTCGAAGTACGCCAACTCAACATGTACCTTTGGAGACACCTGTAGAGCTCCTTTATAATCACTCAGTTACGTTGTGATGTTTGGTAGCACACAAAGTGTTCCTCCGATAAACTGGAGTTGCATAATCTCATAGTTGTAGGAACATGTATAAGTCATGAAGAAAGCAATAGCAACATACTAAACGATCAAGTGCTAAGCTAACAGAATGGGTCAAGTCAATCACATCATTCTCCTAATGATGTGATCCCGTTAATCAAATGACAACTTATGTCTATGGTTAGGAAACATAACCATCTTTGATTAATGAGTTAGTCAAGTAGAGGCATACTAGTGACATTATGTTTGTCTATGTATTCACACATGTAGTATGTTTCCGGTTAATACAATTCTAGCATGAATAATAAACATTTATCATGATATAAGGAAATAAATAATAACTTTATTATTGCCTCTAGGGCATATTTCCTTCAACACCTCCCGTCCCCGTGCAACCAGTGCCACCTCCAGATCCTTATGCAGATTTGTGGAGGCGTATAAATGCCCTCCCCTTGTCAATGAAGGACAGGCTTGTGGTCGCGACCCATTTGTCCAAGCCAGATCAAGATGTTTTTCATTTTTACCTCAAACATGCCATCAATGCAATGCTTGAAGAGTGGGTTCTTGCTGTTTCGAGCTTCGGTCTGAGGATACCCATTCCAGAGCTGCTCCATAAACTGCCTCTTCATATGTCAATTCTGTTTTCATCTATTTGTTTGATTATCAACTATTGTTTATATTGTGGTATAGTAATTTTTGATGATGTTGTTGTTACTATGATGTTGTGGAATCTACTTTTTCATGGCCCTGTTTGTTTGGGCTTGGGCTTTAGCTTTTGCTGCTTCTAACCCTCTAAAAGCTGAAGCCTAGCCAAACACCTATTTCGTGCGATGGTGCTTCCGAGAAGCACGTCTCGAAATTGCACTACGAACGTAAATCACCTCCAGACTAGCTTCTTGCAGCTCCACCGGCTTCTCATCCCTTCCGCAAAATCCCGCCCTTCCACTTTGTTGAAATTACAAAAAGTTGCCACCGCCACGCCTTCAGGTTTTTCCTCTCTCCCACCCCGTCACCCCATTCGCCCCCACCCCATCGAGCTTAGCGAGAGAGAGCAGAGGAGGCGCTAGGGTTCGGTCCGCCGCCGCCATCTCCGGCCACCCCGGCAGCCGGAGCTCGCGCCCTCCTCAGCCGGATCTCTCCCCATCCTCCTCCTGATCTGGGAGATTGATCTCCTGCCTCCTCCACGTCCCAACGCCGCCGCCATCTGCAGCAGCCAAACCGACGGGATCCGGCCTTCTCCAGCCACAACGCGTACTGGATCCGACCACCCCATCCATGACCTCGGCTGCCTAGAGCACGCAGCCCTATGGTTGCTGCCTCAACCATGCCTCCTCGGTCTCCCTCCCCTGCTACCTCGCACAGGCTCAAGGTGAGCAATTTCTTGATGATTCCTATGAAGAAATTGTTACTTGCTGCGAAAAAATTATCATGCTGCTTGGTGTATGATTGGTTTGAAAAAAATGTCATGGTAGTAGACATGATATGCTTGGTAGTGCTGTCATGGTTTAATCTGATTTGTTTGGTACAAATTCTTGATAAATGGTGACATTAATTTGCTTGTGTATTTGTATGATAGTGCCGAACATTAATTTGCTTGTTTACGAACATTAGGATCAATTTTTTATGCTAAGAGATAGACTTGTTCTGTGATTTCTGAGGCATATATGTTTTCTGCCTATGAGATTTGTGAGGCATATGTGACCAAAAATTGTCACTTGCTTTCAATCTGAACAAAATATGCTTGCTGGTCATGGTTGCTTGATGTCATGGGCTGTGCATGTATGTTTATATAGATCTGGACAATTAGGTGATTGTTTGATGATTGCTTGATGTTTGACTATGTAGATGTCAGTTCAGATGCGGGATCAAGAGCCCATCGAAGTTTTTTCTAAGTGTGTAGCTGATCAAGCACAACATGGGCATAGGCTGAACAACTACTTGACATGGATGGTTGCTTTCAAGGTTGCTTGCTTTCAAATGCAGAAATCCGATTTACTAATGTAATGTTCTATTATATCTATGTAGTACTAAAGTTTTATCTTATTGTGTAGGTTAACATGGCAAGTCATGCTTTTCGCAAAGGACCCCCCGCAGACGTAAAGGATCGTATGATCATGGTTGGGGAAACAAATGATGATGTACTCTTGAACAATGTACCGTTGTTTCTTTTATGCAATGAAGTCAAATAAAGCGAGACTCAATTGCCTCGAGAGGCAATTTGATGAAAGTTGTAACCGAACAAGTAGTGTATCATATTGTTTAACTATGTATTTCCTTGCTTAATTGTTGAACTATTTGAACTATGTATTTGCTTGTTTAATTGTTGAACTATGTATTTGTGGCGACATAGTAGGATTTTATTTTGCTATAACCATGTATTTTGCAACCGAAACGATGGTTTGATGTAATATATAATTAGTACTATATTGTTATGATGTGTTCAAAGGTATTGTCATATGTCAAATATACCAAATTCATTAAAACACACTGTCTATACCATTAGAGCAATTTCAGCTTAAATCCATGAAAACTTCCTCGCTTGATGATCGGTAAACCATTTATGTGGCCATGGAAGAAATCTTAAAAAGACCTAAATCTACCAAAAATTATTATCGACAATTACTTCACACAAAACAATTATTTTTGGGCTAAATTAGACGCCAAACATATTATTTGAGATAATATACAAAACAATCAGATAAATAATGTCAAATCAGTGTTTAAATAACATCTTCAGCATCCAAGGGCATTACAGACTTTCAGCACCAGCTACAGCCTCACCAGTCGTCCTAAAAAAGTTACCAAACAGGCTTTTTGGACTTTTCAGCTTCTACCAACTCCAGCCAGCTTCTCAGCTTCTACCAGATCCAGCTGCTTCTCGTTCAGCCGCAGCCCAAACAAACAGGGCCGACACGTGTACACCTTTGACACATCGAGCTGTAAAAAATGATCATGCAGTTTGTTCTTGCCATCATGAGTATGCAGTCCATATGAACAATAGTGCAAGGCCACATTCTTGACCATGCTATTATCAGTTGTAAGCATGAGGATGGCTTAAATCTTTCGGCAGACAAGAACAGAAGATTACCTTTAATATCGTGACATGAACATCACCGGATCCGTGGCGCAATGGTAGCGCGTCTGACTCCAGATCAGAAGGTTGCGTGTTCGATTCACGTCGGGTTCAAACCCCCGAACATAAATCCGGCTCCTTTTTTTTTATCTTCCCTTCCACCGATTTTTTCCTCTGAGATTCGCACCGCGTCACTGCCATCACTCTCCTCCCTCCCCCCACCAGCGCGGCAGCCGCCATGGATCCACCGACCGGCGCGGCCCACCGGAGCCCCGACGACGAGGCGGCGGCCTTCTTCCGCGCCGCGCCGCCCCTCCGCGACCGCGACGCCGTCGCCGCCAGCCTCGCCGCCTTCGTCGCGCGTCACCGTTCACGCTCCGCCGCCGGCAAGTCGCCCCCTACGAACCAATCCCCAATTTTAGGCTCGCCTCGACGGAACTGAAAGAAAGCTCCTCTTTTGTGCGCGCTGCAGGCGCCGGAGGAGGAGGAGGAGGAGGGCCCCGGGCGGCGGTGGCGGGGGTGGTCTGCGTCACCTCCGGCGGCACCACGGTGCCCCTGGAGCAGCGCTGCGTGCGCTACATCGACAACTTCAGCTCCGGTCAGCGCGGGGCCGCGTCCACCGAGTATGTAGCACCGGCGGCCGCTTCCCCTGACAGCCGCGTTTCTGCCTGTTCAGACTGACTGACGACCGTTCGTGCGAATGCAAATGCAGGTATTTCCTCAAGGCCGGCTACGCCGTCGTCTTCGTCCATCGCCGGTGAGTCTTTCCGGCTCAGAGATTTCTCAACGAGGCTACCTCAACTAGTCAACCAATTTTTTATCCGGATGCTTCTAGACTTGTTAGTTTCTAGGAGTGGCAATTTTTTATTCAGTTATGAATGTCAACAGCGAGTCGAGAGGTGACACTCCCTCTGCTCCTCTTTGCAGCGGGAGCAAGCAGCCATACTGCAGGTTTCTTCCGGAGGACTCGTTTCTCGACCTTTTCGAGCTCGGCGAAGGATCAGAGATCCAAGGTCTGCTCTGTGATTGCAGTCCTGAGTTATCTATTTCTTGCAAACCGTAGCAGATCCATCTGTGCCTCTTTCTCACGCTTGTCATAAATCCATGCTGTTTATGTTCTTTGCTTCCTTGTGTCTGTATCCTGCTTTGCAGTAGTTTAAGTAAATGACTCTGCATCCTGCTTTGGAACTTATGTGCTCATTTGAGCTACTTGTCTCAGTCCCAGAGTCTCACACCACGGTGGTCAAGACCGCGATCAGCAGTTATCGCAAGGTATATTGATAATTTACAAACACCTCTATTATTTATGCCGAATTCACTTGTGATGCATCAGCTGGCAGTCGGTTTGATATGTTACCATGACCACTGGCTTGTATTCTTTGATTGCAGGCAATCGATGAAGGTCTACTTCTGAAACTTCCTTTCACCACAATTTTTGAGTACCTTCAGGTATTGCACGCCTATTTCCTACCAGCACATGCTGCTGCATATTATACTGCCCATAAAGCATTTTTGTAGTATGTTGGATCAGAGATGGTATATTATTGTCTTTTGTGGGTTCTCACGAATTCATCACAGCTTTGGTTCAGTGCCTTGCCGGGTTATACTGAGGATACTGTTGGAAGAAAACTACTACCTCTGGTCACAAATATAAGATGTTCTAACTTGTTTCTGAATCGGATGTATATAGACACGTTTTAGTCTGTCTGTTCACTCATTTCAGTCCGTATGTGGCCCATATTGAAATATCCAAAGCATCTTATATTTGTGAACAGAGGTAGTAGGATATAATATGTTACTCCCTCTGTCCCATAATATAAGAACGTTTTTGACACTACACTAGTGTCAAAAACGTTCTTATATTATGGGACGGAGGGAGTATTTTGCATCCAGTCTTAGAAATGGAATGTAATACTTGTGGCAACTAGTCATTTATTTATTCAGTAAAAGCTTAGCTACAGGTTCATGATGTGTTCACCCTGTGAATGAGATACTGATGCAATACCTGTTTCTGTTTGTATTGCGAACAGTTACTGCAGCTTGTATCCACTGCTATGAATTGCTTGGAGCGCCATGGAATGTTTTATTGTGCGGCTGCAGTGTCTGACTTCTATGTTCCATGGGAGAGTATGGTAGGATCTATCTTCATTTATTTTTTGTATGCTCACTATTTATATTTAAACAAACCGATATGTTAGTGCATAGCGGATGATCACAACGATAGGTTTCTATATTGCCATCGTCGGTGTACTTGATTTATAAATTTGCTTTGTCGTTGTGTAGAGGGCATAGCAAGGTTTAACAAGTCACTTGGTCCAATGAAAATCAGTTTGTTGAAAGGTTTAAACTTGAAAGTTTGAACATTTTTGAATATTTGTTGATAGCACTCAAAGCACTGGTCTGTGAAATGTCTGCTAAGATACATAATGGTTTGGCACCATTACAAGGTCCCTTATCTTATTCCTCCTGACACAATCGTTATCACAGGCTAAACATAAAATTGAATCACTTGGTCCACGAAAATCAGTTTGTTGATAGAAAAACATATGTGAGAAAAATGTTCAAACTGCCTCGATGCCTAGTGTTCATTGTCCTCTTATGCTGCCATGTTGCCTGATACTTCTTTAATAGATAACCGTCCATCGTTCAGCATCATGTTAGGCTTACATGACAACACACAAATCTTGAAATGCTCCCTCCCTCCCTCCCGAGATTCGCATTTGCAGGAGGGGAGTTACAAGTGACACGCACAAGTAGTTGCAGCCTTGCAAGCATTATGGTACACATACTTGTGGTGGCGTTGCACTAGTATCTGGAGGTTAATATTTGTTGATAGCTGTCAGAGAACTGGCCCGTGGAACTTCTGCTAAGATACATAATAGTTTGGCACCATTACAAGGTCTCTGCTGTTATTCATCCCTGACACAATCGTTATCGCAGGCTAAACATAAAATCCAGTCAGCAGGTGGCCCTTTGAACATGCAGCTCAGTCAAGTTCCTAAGATGCTTTTCATCCTCAGAAACCAGTGGGCTCCTTCTGCGTTTTGTGTATCCTTCAAGGTTGGGTTATTCGTTCTGTCTTTTCCCCACACTTCTAAATTCTGATGGAAGCTAGTAGTGATGGTCACTCCTTTTTTCTGCTCTGAAGAAAAGTAACCAAATTCCGTACTTCCTGTAAGTGTTGCCATCATATGATCTAGATCCAGCATACTGATTCTCATTGTCCGCAATACATACCTGCAAAACTGCAGCTCGAGACGGATCCAGACATCCTTATACAGAAGGCAGAGGCGGCTTTGAGAAAGTATGGTATGAATGTGGTGGTGGCGAACGAGCTAGCGAACTACAAAGACGTGGTTGTCATGGTCACAAGCACCGGGAAGACAACCGTGAGCAGGCGGAGCAAGGAAGATGACCTGGAAGAGCAGCTCATTGGTCTCCTGGTTAAGATGCATTCAGATCACACTAAGCAGTCCAATCCGGACCAAGAGAAATGAGCTGTTGTCTTGATGAATAAGGAGTTGCTACAAGTTATTGCGCTCATTGGTCTCCTGGTTTAATTCACGTACCAGTAAGTGGAGTAGCATTTTCTCTTGAGAATCGCACGCGCGATCATCTCCCTTATCCCTTATGTTGTGCTACACCGTCTGTGATGCCTGTCTTTATTGACGTCGGCGGTGGTTTGGATTGGACAAGTCTCACCAATTCAAACCCCAAATCTGAAATGTGTATATTTTGAGCGATTCAAATTTGATTAATGGGAATCTAGGCTCCTTCGCCTGGACTGCATAATCTACCATAGGTAGGTTACAGCAGCTCAAATGTACGTATGCAGGGACCGGCACCATTGATGGTTCAACCAATTCTACAGTGAATGTTACAGGGTAAGTTTGGAATGTGATGAAGCTCCATTTTTTGTTACATATACTACTCCCTCCGTTCGGAATTACTTGTCTCGGAAATGGATGTATCTAGAACTAAAATACGTCTCGATACATCCATTTCTGCGACAAGTAATTCCGAACAGAGGGAGTACTACAGAACTAGGCTCACAAAATACAACCATGCAGAGGTGTGTGAATGTGCACAGGAAGGGCATAGCAGCAGAGATCATGAATGTTCAGGGTTATGAAGCATGTTGAGTTCTATCCGAATGAATGTTCCTCTTGCTTACTCAAAGTCTAAAAAGGATACCCAAGGAAACTGAAGTATTCTGCTGGGGATTTAATATCCTACGGTGCCAGCTGGAGAAAAACAACGATCGTTTCGACACATGTTGGCCCTTGTTGAACATGTTATTTACAGTTCGGACCTCAGAGAGGGTAGTTTGTCAGGTGAGGTCGCCACTTCACCTAGGTCATCAATGGTTTTGTCCAACATACGTAAAGCTCGATCATGTGCTTATGGATACCGAATAGGAACTAAAGTTCCCCCTCATAACAGTGCACGCTCTTGAATGAACTAAAGTTCCCCTTGATAACAGTGCATGCTATCATCAAAATAAATTGAAAAAAAGACAGTGCACGCTCTTGAACGTATCAAGACAATTCCGGGCCTTCCATCAAAAAAGAAGAGAGTCAATTTTGGGCCATGCCCTCATAATTCTTGTTTCAAATTCTATGACGATGGTCACAGTGACGTAAAACATCTTATATTTATTTATAGAGGGGGTACATGATACTATTGTATGATACTAGCTCCACAATGCATACTATCATAGCTTGGCATCATAGTGAATTTATTTATTGCCATGCATGTCACATAATAGTAGATCATTTAATATGATACGATATATCATATCATGATACTTAATCCTATTTCCCCTCATTTAATCATATGCCACCTCAGCAAAAATGCCTAATTGGCATGCATGATACTACATGTGCTACTCTTATTGTGACCAGCCTGAAACTCAACGGCATGCCACCCATTCAAATTTGAGCTGGGATGGTTGCAACGGGATCCGCAAAATGCCAAGAATCTTTGTCATAGGCCTATTGTTGATGGAACGCCAATCCAGAGATAGAATTTCAAAATCTGTGCCACACGGCAATTCCTAAGTGGCCGATTGAAACATATCAACGAGATATAAAAAAGAGGAAAGACAACACCTCTCTGCAGTAATTTATGAACTCGATAAAATTGCTGAGACTCACACACTGACACTGTTTGCACAAGAGAATTATAATTAAAAACAACACATAGCAGGAGTAGGTGTTTTCAATGCACAAAATCATGATATTGCACGAGTAACTTCCGCTCCCAAACATTGACTGACGTATGAAAAGAGTTGTAGGCTTACAAAGTTTCCTTGTTTTCAGACGTTGCTGTATAGTTTGGTCATCATTACTTTGTTAGCGATAGTAGTTTTAAGGTTTAGAGCATACATTTTACACATGTTTTCCACAATAAGGGATACAAAAAGAAATTTGTAACTACAAATAATATAAATCATTAGTAACTTCTAAACAATATTCTACAAGGTGTGCTATAACAAATACAAAAAAGTCTTTCCAAAGCTATATGAAACTATACTTTTTATTGACTTTTTTATATGTCCAGTACATTTGTGCATTATGGAATAATCTAACAAGATATTTACAGATACTAAAGTAGGCATAAAAACATATAAATACACAATAAGTGGTTTTGTCATCCTATATCTGTGGTTTAGGTTAGATACAATTCAGCTCAACAAAATATCTAAAACTAGAAATAACCCAAATTCCATGATAAAATGTTTATAATTTAGCATTGGTGTTTTCTAACTAATATGCATCTAATTGTAACATTTAATTATAATATTACCAACGCAATTGTGTGATTAAATATTGTTAAAATAGAATATTATATAACAGTTAATGATTTCTGATAGATGTGGCATCAACAAAAAATATCGTTAATATTTAGTACATTAACAATATAAAAGTAAATTTGTTTAGTATAAATAAGTGATAATGTTTGTATTTAATCACCCTAGGTCAACTTGATAAATATGATCCAATCATCAAGAAAAGCATGCGTTGGCTAGCGCTGGAGAGAATTCACACGGAGAAATCATCCAGCCACGCCACGTTCTTCACTAGATGAGTGTATCATAGAATCCCACACAAGAAGTATGCAAGAAACAATCAACCGTGTAAAGGGGGATAACGAGGGATTTAGCACGAACGACCGGGATGAAAGGAGAGCAGGGCATGATAATGAAAGGAGACCTGGGGGGATAACGAGGGATTTAGCACGAACGACCGGGATGAAAGGAGAGCAGGGCATGATAATGAAAGGAGACCTGGGGGACAGGGTTGTCGTCTTCGTTCTGCTGGCACTCCATGGTCCTTGGCGTTGGCGCAGAAGCGAGTCGAAAGAATCTCTCTAAAGGAAAAGGATCTCACTGAAAGACTTCTCTAGCAACTGGACTGACCCATTAGCACAGACTAGTGGAGAAAAACGGAGCAAACGCGGGAATCGAACACACGTCTCCTCAATAGTTGCTAGGGATGCTAGCCACAGGGTCTGTGTCGAGTTTGTGGTGAAACTGTAGGGCGCGACATACTTGAGGTAAAATGACCGATTTTCTGCATCGTTTTTTGATTTATTTTTATACCGGTTTTCATTGTTTTTCTCTATTTTTATTATTTTTTATTTTCTCTATTTTTTTGTTTCTTTCTCAATTTTGATTGCCTTTTTTCTTTTTTTCTTTTTTTCTCGTTTTTCATCAGGTTTTCTCTCTCTCGGTTTTCACTGTTTTCTACACACATTCTTGGTATATATCTAATACACTTTTAGTACACATTTAACATTTCTCAAATACAAGATCAATTTTTTTAATACCAAATCAACATTTTTCTATACGCATTCAACCTTTTTCAAATGCTTGATTAATAAGTTTCAAATACAAGATCAACATTTTTTGAATACATGGTCAATATTTTTTCCATAAACATTTACCATTTTTCAATGCCTGATTAACATTTTTTCAAATCCTTGATTACCATTCTTATATACATGACCAATTTTTTCATTTTTTTAATACATGGTCACCATATTTTCTATACACATTTAACATTTTCGAAATGCTTGATTAACATTTTTATTGACATGATAAAAAAATTTCATCAGTTTTTAATACTTGGTCAATATTTTTCTATAGACATTGAACATTTTTCAAATGCTTGATTAACATTTTTCAAATAATTGTTCAAAAAAATTTCAAATGCCTGATTAACATTTTTTAAATACATGATCAATTTTTCATAAACATTGTTTTTTTGTATACATTTTTCATTGACGTCAAAAACATTTTTTTCTATACACATTTATTTTTTTCAAATGCTTGGTCAACGCTTAGAAATGTTTTCTATAAAGTGCTTTTATAATATAGAGTATCTAGAAATATAACTAAAGTAAAATAAAATAAAAAATAAAAACAAAATAATAAAATAGAAAAACACGAGAATATGGCCTGTGGCTTGTGGTCAACGGCGCGATGGGCAGGCCCAATATGGATCTCACCTTCATCGACACTTCCTCTTGTCTCGTTGTAGGCGAGACATATATCAGCACGATGGTGGGAGATGGATATCAGGTAAAACAGATCGGGCCAAGCTTGATGGGTGGGTGCATGGGCCATGACCCATTCGAGGTTGTTAATTTTGGTGGGCACTTGTGGATCTGGGCACAAAGACAAGACAAGAGAAAAACACGAACAAAATTTTCAGAGCCCCTTATCTACTATGCATTTCATAAACAAATACATGGATGATCTCGAGCTTATACCACAGAAGATACAGCATAATGGTAAACCAAAGGCCAGAACTGAGAAGAAGTGGCTGAAAGCCCCAAATGGTGTACCAAAGATTAATGTAGATGCTGCTGTGTCGAGGCATAATGGTGGGGGAGCGAGTGCAGCGATCTGCAGAGATGGCGATGGCAAATTTCTGGGGGCCTCGGCAACAGTTTATGTAGGCTTGACTAACCGGAGATTCTCGAGGCACATGCTTGTTGCGAAGCTTTCTCTTTAGCAGCTGATCTTAATCTTCAGAATATGCTCATAGCTACTGATTGTGCCACTACGGTCAGCCACCTGAAGGAGAGGTACTTGGGTCCTTCTTCTATGATAATCAGGGAGATTCAAACAAGACGGCAAGCTTTTTCAAGTGCTCAAATAGTGCATGAAGTGCGGGAGGCGAATTTTGAAGCACACAATTTGGCAAGGGCGGCTTCTACACTAGCTAGGGGCCGGCATATTTGGCTTGGTACCACTCCAGAAATTATTTGTATTGGTGACATTATTAATTCATAATTAAAGTGGTACTTTTCTCAAAAAAAAGAGAGAAAATTTTGAGTGAGTATTGCTTGTATGACCAAAAGTAAGTTCCAAATTATAATAAAAAATCATAACCAAAAGTAAGTTTTATATATAACTTTAACCATTAATTATGTATAAAAACCAACAAAACAATAGAATCAGGCGCGTGCTATGAATCATCCGACTGATGTGTGAGTAATATCAACCGCCTGGACCACCGTTGGATTGATCCGCTCGATCCGTGCATGGGAGTTTGCATGCACTCTCTAGACGGTTCGCCGCTGTTCCTTGCACCACCGTCCACGGACAACAGCGTCACCATCCGCAAGGGCTCCATCAAATTTCGGCCACGTGCTTACACACGTCCCCATATATAAGAGCAACTCTAGTGGGGTGACCCATTTGGGTCGGCGCGGACAAAAGAGAAGGCCCAACGCGCTGACCCAAACCCAAATCAAGTCCATTTCACGTCGGCGCCAATGCATTTGCGGTTCAAATTTGCACACCAAATACGTTGGTGCGGACGTGGAACGGACGCAACAGGCGCCTTCTCGGTGTCTGCCACGTCCCCACCTGGCGGTCGTCCAACTACCCGCTGCCTACCTGGTCAGCTTAATTTATGACCTCGGACCCACGCGTCAGCGACGTCGGTCGTCCTTTTTTAAGCCGACCATGCGGCGGGGCCGTCCTCATCCGCTTCCAGCCAGCCCCCGTCCCCATCTAGTCACACTCGCTCCCCCGTCGCCCGGCAAACCCTAGCCACCCCAGCCATGCCAGATGGGGCTCTTCTCCGGCGCCGGCAGCAGCAAGGCCAAGGGCAAGTCCCCCGCCATTCCTTTTTCGTCGCAGTTCCCGTCGGCTCCGCCGGCGCCAGCTCGCCGGCCGAGGTAGCACGTCAACGTGCCAGTGCACCAGGCAAAGTGGCACTAACAGAACCGCGTGCCTCTCCCGTACCCCGACGCCACCCTGCCGCAAGATTGGCACTTGGATCCGAAGAGGATCCCAATGCCGGCGGCGGCGGTCGGCTAGGGCGCACACGGAGGAGGTGCGGCGCCGGCCGGCGCTCCTGACGCCGGAGCAGCGCCGCAACCCCGCCTACGCCTCCGGCTCGCCCAACTGGGCGCACTGGTTCGCCTTCGAGCACGAGGAGGCGAGGCGACGCGGCGTCCACGAAGTCAACCGCACTGTACCACCGTCCCCGCTCGTCGTCCGCGAGGAGGACCAGGCGGCGAAGGCCACCTACCAGGCTGCCCTTGCGGCGGTCTACCAGGAGAGCGAGGAGGACGAGCGGCGCAGGGCGTTGGCGGCCGAGGAAGAGGAGGCGGCATACGAGGCGGTCATGGCGCAGGTCATGGCCCTCTGCGCGGCGGGCAACTGCGTCCTGCCGTTGGTGACCCCACCGTCCCTTGTGAAAGCCGAGCCGGAGCCGGAGCCGTCCCCCATCGAGGGCTGCTCCTGGACGGGAGTTGTGCGCGAGTGGGTCAGCGCGCCACCGGGCTGGTTTGGGGCGACGCCGGTGCAGGAGGCGGCGTACCTCGAACATTGGCGCCAGCGACGGCTGGCCGAGGAGCGTCGAGATGCTCAAGCGTGACGCCGAAGACGAGCAGCACGAGGCCGAGGAGGAGGCGCGCCAGGCCGCGGCGGCACAGACGGCGGCATAGCCCGCGCCTGACATGAACGCCCTCTGGAACACAGTGTTCCCCTGGGTCGGCCCTGCGCCGACGCTCATCGACCTCACGGACCCCAAGGACGACGACGACACTTAGGGCAGCGTGCTGCCTCATAGTTTAGTCTGTTTTTAATTTTCTTAAATGCTAATGTGGACGCGTGGACTCTCGCCGGCCTTCGTGGCCGGCTTTAATGTTTAACTAATGTGTTTTTATTTTAAATTTGCATGCATTCTTTTTTTTCTCGCGTCGTTAAAATGGGCCGGGCCAGTGTTGGGCGCATGCGCCGACCCAAACGCGGAAGCGGATGTTCATGTCCGCCTGGCCGACCCAAACGGATAAAAAGCAGACAAAATCGCCATCCATTTGGGTCGGCCAGTTGGAGTTGCTCTAAAAGGTTTGCCTATATCACATCTAACTAGCAGGGTGACCCGCGCATTTGCGCGGCTAGATTTGTTACCATTTCCTTATCATATTAGGTTTTAAATATATTCTGATAATTCTGCTTTTGAACACCTTTATGTCATTTGGTGTCAGACTAAAACCTTTGGCCCAAATATAACATGCAACATCTCATCTGATTTCAGATACTACAACATTAGCATTTATGTATCCGTGAAAAAGATAACACATAAAATGATAACAAAAATCTTTGGAAGTTTTGCTAATGTGCCCTTAACAAAATCTTTTATTTCTTTTCAATGACACATAAAATGCTAAATAAAACATGTTTTCTTCATATATGCATTTTATGTGTTTTGTTGTTCGATTTTGAATGTAAGGCCTTGTAAGAGTTGGACAATTTTAATATTTTGTTTTCTTCTTCTCACAAAAGAATATATTCTAGTAGCAAAATTAGAATTGTGATGGATTATGATAATAATATTTCCTTTTTCTGTGGCTAACCATTTTTTACTTTATTTGCTATTTTTGCATAACATACACTTTGTACAAAGCATTGTTTACTATTGTGTCCGCTTTACTCGACGTATAAAATTTGGTTGAAGTCAAACTAAACAAAGATTGACCAAAATTATATAAAAGAAGATGAACCATCACAATACTAAAACTTTATAGTATGAAAATACATTTCATGGTGCATCTGATAATATTAATTTCATATTGTGATTGCTGATTTAAAAAAAATAAAGTTAGTCAAACTTTACAAAGCTTGAATTTGACAAAATTTTATATACAGACAAAAAAGAAACGGAGGGAGTACTATTATTCTTAGATATCTTACTTGTGATCATTGGTTCATGTATATGCCCCCAGTCGTATCCTATGTCACTCATATCAACCCTACACATGCTTATGAATCTATTTTCCTACTATTAGACACACACACACACACACACACACACACACACATGATTATACATCTAAGCATCCATGCACGTTGCTACTTCCGAGATATTTAACATTATGGCTGCATTTGGCATTTTAGTGGATTATCATAATCTCGTTTGCTCAATCCGCCTTTCCTTGCAACATACAAATCTACTTGCCAATTTATACACACTTAATTTCAAGGGATATAATTTTCTTTCAATTTGTTGTGTTATACACCTCGTCACGACATTCCTTTAACCCTTGTTACGACTTCTCTGTAGGTGTAAACATGTTTTCCTGTGTACTGTGATGGCATGGTTAGTTACATACCCATATTTTATGGTCTGTTGAAAGCCTTTCTACTCTTTTTCTTCAATCGATCCCGAGCTCCATGATGAAATTACCTTAAATGTGCATGTCTTTGTGATATAAATATTTTTTCCAATCTTTTGGAATCCACAGAGACTTAATTATTCACTTCCAAAAATTAATGAAATTCTATAATTATGAATTTTAGATGGATGATTTTTTAAATAGGTCATTGTTTATTTGCTTTGCCGACTCATCAAGGTGCTACTCGCTGCTTTTTCTCCATGTATCGGGGTTGCATGGCCTACAGTACAATTTATAGGCACGTAACGTGCTTGTGTATCCTAGAAGGTTATCATTTTATACATGATTTGTGTGGACGTTACCATATGTCCGCGTGACAGACTTCTAGGTATGTATTTATTTATAATTAATTGATTTTCATGTGTAAATCAAACAACTACTTTTCACTACATAAGACGTACTTGCTAACATAAGGTTATTTCAATTTGTCACATCGAATTAGAATGAAGCAATGAAAACAATATTTATTGTTCTACTGTTGATGTCACCACTCACTGCTGAGGTCATCACGTGAATGGACTCGTACGCCGCACCTTGCCAGATTAGATTTCCACGCCTTGTACTCCTTCACCAACGTCTGGTTAAGTCTACATGCATGTGCTGCCCTAATACGTATTTGAGTCCTTTTTTTAAGTGGATAAAATTTCTTTTCACGGAACCAACGTGCATCTGTTGGTTTGGTGCCCGTTTGTGTCCTTCCCGGACTCATCTTAACTTCCGACATGCAAGTGACCGACTTGTATACAGATTTATTTAGGCAGCTTTGGTTCTAGTACTTGATAAAAAAAATCTATTACGTGGGTTGTGACATATATGGTATTAAATCTAGGCCGTTCAAATGTCATAGCTCTAGACTAATTAATCTCCTCCGTTCGTCGTTTTAATAATGTAATACTTGATAAAAAAAATCTATTACGTGGGTTGTGACATATATGGTATTAAATCTAGGCCGTTCAAATGTCATAGCTCTAGACTAATTAATCTCCTCCGTTCGTTTTCCATCGTTTTCTATTTGTTTTTTCACGCTGTTTTTTTTCTTTGTTTTTTTATTGGGTTAGCCGACTGGAGCAACAAAAAAATAAATAAACAACAAAGTGCGCTGCGCTAGG
The DNA here is from genome assembly GCA_021605145.1 of Aegilops bicornis. Classification (NCBI taxonomy): domain Eukaryota; kingdom Viridiplantae; phylum Streptophyta; class Magnoliopsida; order Poales; family Poaceae; genus Aegilops; species Aegilops bicornis. The sequence goes on along the minus strand of CM038675.1, from coordinate 831,884,864 downwards.
AATCGAACTCAGGTCTTATTTGTTTCTTTTGGCGCCCTTTTCTTTCTTTGTTTTTTTTCCATTGGGCCGGCCGACTGGAGCGACAAAAAATATTAAATGACAAAATGCGCAACCTAGGAATTTAACTCAGGACAACATGGTGATCACCACGGGCTCGAACCACTCGAATACTACATAGCAGCTATTGATTTTTACAAAGAGGAGAGTATGTAAGAATATAGTAAACCTTCGAGATTAGAAGACAATCTTGCAATTTTTTAACCTTTTTTCACAAATTGTGAAAAAATTGAAATGACGAATATTTTCAGAAACACAAACGACTTTAAAATTTCAAACATTCTTTTTCAAATGTGAATAAACTTTGTAGTTCTGAAGATTTTTTAACAAATAAGAACAAAATTTGGTATTCCGAACAATTTCTTCATGAACAAAATTTCAAAAGCGTGAGAAAATCCCTCAACAGTTTTTAAAGTGTGGACACTTTTGAAAATTCCAATCAATTTTTGAAAAATACGTATACATTGAGTTTATTTTTATTTTAGTCATAAATTTTGTATTAAAAAAAATCTGTTTGCACCATTTAAAAAATGTTGACATTTGAAAATGTTCATGCATTTGAAAATAATGTTTGTGATGTTTAAAGAAATGTATTATACAATAAAAAAAGTTTCATAACATTCAAAGAAATGTCCTTGACAATTTTTTAAAGAAACTTCACGTATTTAAAACATCACGACATTTTCTAGAAGTTCGTGAAGGATTGTTCTTGTCTTTTGTCGGAAAGAATGTTGGACATGCAATTACCCCCCACAAAGCCAATTCAACAACCCGATCCAGCCACTCCTAGTTGCAGTAGCATTGAAGGCGTGCAATAAAGTCGGGGGACAACACTAGTAGTTGTGAATCGAGGGTGGGATGAAACAAGCTATGATCCCAGTTGCGAGTTAGGTGGACTTGCAACTTGGATGAAAAACAATGCACATGCCTAGTTGCAAGTAGGGTGTGCTTGCAACTGAGAGAACTACGAGATGAGTTGTGACTCAAGGATGGACTTAAAACTGGGACAACTACAAACTACGAGCCTAGTTGCGAGTCAAGGGTCAACTTGCAACTGGGATAAAACAAACTACGATCCTAGTTGTGAGTCAAAGATGTACCTGCATCTGGGATGAAAGACCAAACATGGGCTTAGTTGTGAGTCATGGTGGCTTAGAACTGGGATAAAACAAAACATTGGCCTAGTTGCGAGTCGAGAGTGGACTTGTACTAGGACAACAAAAACTACGAGGTCAGTTGCGACTCAGAGTTGCAACTGACATGAAAAACAAAACACATGCCGAGTTGCGAGTCAAGGGTAGACTTGCAACTGGGACATCAACAAACTATGGGCCAAGTTGCAAGTCAAGGGTGGACTAGCAACTTGGACAACAAAACTATCCAATTGCGAGTCGAGGATGGACTTGAAATTAGGACAACTATGAAACAATGAGCCCAGTTACGAGGCAAGGGTCGACTTGCAACTGGAATGAAAAGAGCATTGTCCCAGTTTCGAGTCAAGGGTGGACTTGCAACTGGGATGAAAAACAAAAACATGCCTAGTTGCAAGTGGAGGGTAGGCTTGCAACTGGGAGAACTATGAGCCCGGTTGCGAGTGGAAGATTTACTTGCAACTAGGACAACTACGAAACTAAAAGCCCAGTTGCAAGTCTATGGTCGACTTGCAACTAGGATGAAAGAAAAAGCACATGCCCAGTTAGTAGGATGGACTTGCATGTTGGGGCTGGATTTGCAACTGAGACAAATGTGGTCGGGCCCCCAGTTGCGTGTCGTGCATTGACTTGCAACTGGGACAAAAATGGGCGAGGCCAAGTTGCGTATGGTGCACTCGCAAAGTAGGACAAGTAAAGAGGCATGCCTAGTTGCATGTTGAGGATGAACTTAGAACTGAGACAAAAAAATGGTCCAAAGCCCAGTTGCATGTCGGGGGTGGACTTGCAGCTGGGACAAAAAGTGGTGGGGTCCTAGTTGCGTGTCAGGGGTGGACTTGCAACTAGAACAAATAATGTGTTAGGCCAAGTTGCGCATGAATAGTGGACTCGCAAGTAGGACAACAAAAAGTCAGGACAAATTGCAAAAATGGATTGACCGACAATTGAGACAAATAGTCACCACAGAGGCGAGGGATCGAGCACTTGAATGAAAATTACAGACACTAAAATGAATGATGGCAAACTTAGACGAGGCATCATTTCGCAAGAAAAATATTTATGAATTTAGAAGGTGTTTTTTTTAAATATTCACAAAAAACTTATTAAAAAATTAGGAAAAGGGAAAAAATAAGACACAAAAAAACTGACAAAAAAGAAAAACCAAAAAAGAAAAATGAATATAAATAACAATGAAAAGAAAGAAATCTAAAAAGAACAAAAAAAGTTGGTAATGAAGGAAAGAGAATAGAAGATGGAAGAGAGTGACAATAGACGATGCTTGGCAAACAAATAGTCACCAGGGAGGCGAGGGATCGAGCGCTTGAATGAAAATTATAGACACTAAATTGAATGTTGGCAAACTCAGATGAGACGTCATTTCATATGAAAAAATATTTATGAATTTAGAAGGTGTTTTTATAAAATTATTCACAAAAAACTTATTCACAAATTTGGAAAAGGAAAAAAAACAAGACACAAAAAAATGACAAAAAAAGAAAAACTGATAGAAATAATAGTGAAAAAAAGAAATATAAAAGGAATAAAAAAGTTGGTAATGAAGGAAACAGAGCGAAAGATGAAAGAGAGTGACAATAAAGAGTTAGAGGAAATCGACCAGTGCTCTTGGTTTACATGGATTACCCGGTAGACTTTCAAATCTCGCAAGCCAATAAACAAATGAACAAAAACTAGAAAACAAGTTGAGCCCATCCTCACATCGGCTAGATAACGAGTTGGCAGAGAAAAGAAACAAGAATGGTTCAAAACAATGACCACGACGAAGCACACTATAGAACGATGTGAATTTTGTTGCACGAGATTTACATCATCAACACATCAAACGGCCAACAACTTAGATGTGAGGTAACTATTCCACATCTAACACAAAGTTTCATTTTGTTTTTATTTATTTGATGAAAACAAAGATTGATGCAAGTCCACATGAGATGGAGAGAGTGGAGAATGCAAAAATGGCAAAAACGTTCCGTATTCCCTTCTATTCCCTACACAGCCTAGTGGAAAAGCCCAGTAGAAAAAGCAAAAGACAAAACATGCCCAAGCCCGGACACGAGGATAACAGGCCGCATAGCACACAACAAAAGGAACAAAAGCTACCTTTTTCTCAAAAAAAAAAAAGCTACCTACACGGGACGCTGAAGGAACGGAAGGAACGATCCTGCAACGCGGCCAGCGACCTGATCAAAGCGCACGAAAAAACAAATGACAAAAAGATCCAATGATGATGGACTTAGATGTGAAATAGCTATTTCACATCTAGATGTGAGCTAGCTATTTCACATCTAGATGTGAAATAGCAAACCTGTTATATAAGGGCATCTACACCCGCACTGAATAAATTTGGCCCCTCCAACGCCCGCGGACGCGCTTGGTCAGCGTCCGTGCGTGTCCACTTTGACTCCCTATTTTTTCGTTCACGCAACCATGTTCTTTACTTTTTCACTATATGTCCGGTCACATGCATGTTTTTTTATCCCATACACAACAACCCCCTTACTCGGGCGTAAGCTTCTGTCACTCTAGCCACCCGCTATAAGAGAATCATGAACGTATTGCAACACCATACAGCGAGGATCCCTCATGTTTGCGCGACACGGAGGGCACCATAGGATAACACTAAAATAAAATATACAACTCAAATCAATCATGATCATCAATCAACCCGTAGGACAAAACAAATCAACTCAAACATCACAGGATAACCACATATCATTGGATAATAATATATAGTGTTGAGCACCATGTTTAAATAGAGAATTGCAGCGGGAATAGAGAGGTTACACTAATGCATAGAGGGGGAGAAAGTTGGTGTTGACGGTAGCAAGGTTGTTGATGTAGATCGCCATCACGATCCTTGCCCTGGCGGCACTCCGGAGACACCGGGAGAGAGGGGGAGAGAGCCCGTTCATTCTTCTTCTTCTTCCTTGGCCTCCCCCATAGATGGGAGGAGGGTTTTCCCTTTGGTCCATGGCCTCCATGGCGGCGGAGGGGCGAGAGCCCCTCCTAGATTGGATCTATCTCTCAGTTCTCTTCTGTTTTGCTTTCCTGTTTTCTGACCGAAAACCGTTTCTTAAATATCTGGCGATCCGGAACTCCGATTGCGCTGATATTTTAACACGATCTTTTTGAATGTTATCTTCCTTGCGGCGAAAGAAGGGAAGCAACCGCCTTACGAGGTGGCCACTACCCACCATCATGCGCTTGGGGCTGGTGCCTAGCGGAGGTTGTGGGCCTCCGTTTGCATTGATTCCACCTCCCAAAAATCACATATATTCCAAAATAATTTTTCGTAAAATTTTATTGCATTTGGACTTCGTTTGATATGGGTATTCTGCGAAACAAAAAGCATGTAACAAACAGGAACTGGCACTGGATCAATATGTTAGTCCCACAAAATAATATAAAATGTTACCAAAAGTATATAAAAATTGTATAGTATTGATATGAAATAATAAAAAATTATAGATACGACGGTGACGTATCACTCGACACGTGGTGGGCCTTCCGGGACAGGTAGGCATGCTATCGGGCTCCTTGTGGATGATCCAACCCCGATGTAGCCCACCGGCACCCCTCCACCCTTTTTCACTTCTTCTTTCGCTCTCACTTCTTCCTCTCACTTCATCTTCCTCTATCTATTCTCTCACTCACTCCACACCCAGTGTCTCTCCCACCCTCTCCATGCAATAAATTAAGTACATCTCTCTCTCTCCTCCTTCATATTAGTGCATGATTACCTACCCGCCCCGAAAGTCCTCTTGAGGCTGGTCATAGTGGGAAGTAACTTAGACTAGTGTCATGCATATGACACTAGTCTAAGTTACTACCTTCATAATGCAAAGTAACATAATAGTAGTATCATAGATGGCTTCATTTATTAGCTCGTAGACTCATCTTGTCTTGGAAAGCGCTATGTTACAGTAACATATTATGTTACCACCTCTCATTAATTATTTGCCACGTAAGCAGAATTTTCTCGAAATGCGCTATGTTACTTGCTAAGTTACTCCCACTATGGCTAGCCTGAGGATGTCCCTCTTCATTAAATAGTAGCAATGTCACACTGTATGCATGCATGGGACCGGGCATCGGCCCCACTCTCGATAGACTTATACACGTCTAGCTCGGACGATCTCTTTTTTATGAGTTCCTTCGCTCTTGAATGTAATCATACGTATGGTAATTCTTGCAGAAATGTTGTCATCGATTCAAGCCACAATGTAATATACATAGAGTGTGGTGCAGTGCTTTTTTCATGTATAAATGCATGAGTGGCCAATGTTTTAACAAAATTTTGACTCATCATTTTGCCAAATTTCCGGCAAACTCAATTGTTTCATTTATTCGCAAAGGTCATGACAAAATTTTCGATGATTAATATGCATTAATGTACGTTGGTTTCAACTTTCTTCCTTACATAATGCATGTTAGGGATCGAGGGATATAATGAATCAAAGTATTGAAGGGTTCTTAGCATTTGCCTTGGAACATATGAAGCAAAAGGGGCAGAAAGAGTTATGTTGTCCATGTCGTAAATACGAAAACATGTATCTATATACGGCTAGTTCTATCGAAGTGCAGGATCATCTACTAATGTATGTTTCATGAAGAATTACACACGGTGGACACATCACGGAGAGGAGGATGTTGGCAGCGTAAATTATGAAGAAGCGGGAAATGAGCAAGAAGGGATGGATTACGATCATGCCAGACATGATGAAGAGGCCGGACACGATGAAGAGGCCGAACACGACAAGGAGGCCGAAGTGGAGGACACATAGGGGACGATGGCCACAATTTTGCAGAACCCACAGTTTGTCGAGCTGCTTTGTAGGAACACGACTAACGAAGGAGTGACTTATCGAGAGGAAGAAAAGTTGGAAAAATTGGAGGAAGGCTCCAAAACTCCATTGTATCACAGTTGCAAAGCGAAGCACACAAAATTGAATGTCACGCTCAAACTTCTAGAAATGAAGGCAAAACACAAAAATTCAGACACAAGCCTCGATGACACATTGGAGTATCTGCACAAACTTCTACCCAAGGGGAAGACATGGCCTAGTAGTATCGATGAGGCCAGTAAGCTCGTGCGCCCTTTTGATTTGCCGCACGTAAGATACCATACATGCGTCAATGACTGCATCATTTATAGGAACGAGTCTATGAATAACCTTAAGTTGCTTGATAGTATCGGAAGAAAAACTTCGGGGGTTCCTAAACATAAGAAATTCATACAAAGATTGGCTAGGAAGTAGATAATGCATAACTTTGGCTTAGGATATGTTCTTGGAGCTCATACCAAAGTATTTTCTTGTGTCCCTCTTCATCAGTATGATTGTCCTATACTTAATGTGATTATTGGATTCACTAAAAGCTTGATGAAGACAAGAACTATAAAAGTTGTTTGAGGGGGCCCACCAATGATCTTCCACTTATAGCCAAACCTGATACACAATAAGACCAAATGCTATACCTGAAATACACTTAGTGAAACAGTAGTCCTCTCAGTGGATTTTCCATGAATCATCAAAACCAACTAGGGTATAATGGAGATGCACTTTTACTTCCTCTGTAATTTTTTTAATGTGGATCTTATGAGCGATAGTTTGAAATGTACAGTTGAAATATGCATACTTTCTAACACTAATAGTTGGTGCCTAACATGCTGGCACAATTGCGCTTTTGTTTGACAAATGGCTTAAGTATATAATCATTTCACTATTCAAATATAGTTTAGAAAATTCAACATACTCTACATTCAGAATATTGTGGTTCAATTAACTTAACAGATTATCCAATCACTGAGATCTTAATCCATAATTTCAGGTGATTCACGAACAATTTACTCGATGGAAGGTGTAGTATGGAACATCTAGTTATCTAATGCATTGGTCAAGTTTGTTGTCACCATTGGAATCTAAGGCCTTGGAGGTTTAGCTCCTATATTTTCCTGAAAAACTCTTTAGTAAACACAAATGCAAGGAAGCATAGAGTTGGGGAGGTGGGGAGCATGCACACAAAACACCAACCAAACAACGCACTTTGATGTGTCTGTAGTACAAAGCAGGGGGAGTTCATGATGCATGTCACCTTGATATCAGATGAGTCAACCGTCCACTTGGCATATGAACAATAATTGAGGCTTGCCAAGTTTGGTTTATTATGATTTCTGTGATATATGTTGGTCACCATTACATGGGTAAGGACATAGTAGTTCAACTAAAGCTCATAGCATACATCACACTACTCCCTCCATTCCATAATGTAGCGCCTATAGATTTTTGTGGAAGTCAAACTTTGCCAACTTTGATCAAGTATATAGAGAAAACTATCTACATCTACAATATCAAACATGTACATTCTGAAAATATAACTCATGATGTATCCAACGATGTGCATTTGGTATTCTAGATATACCTACTTTTCTCTATAAACATGGTCAAAGTTTGTAATGTTTGACTTCTGTAAAAATCTATAGGCACTACATTATGGAACGGAGGGAGTATTAATTAGCATAGTAGTGCAACGCCTAGAAGCTAGGCGCTACACTGTATAGTGTGCCGCCTAGCTCTCAGGCGCTGCACACTGACTTAGTAATTTTCGAATCACACGGGTGCGAGGCTGGCCAGGTGTGTAGCACCTATCTGTGAGGCGTTGCACAGTGTAGTGTGGCGCCTTCGTGTCGGGCGTCACACAAAAAGATCAGCCGCGTGAAATAGTTTCACGGGCAGTTCATTCTATGATTTGATTTCGTTCATAGGTCAAATTTGTCAATTTTGCCATCAAAGAGCACCCAGAACTGGATCCAGAAGGTAGGTAGATGAGCTAGGCGTGGCAACAACCTTCAGATCAGACACGAAAGGAGGTAGAGGCGCTCCACACGATGTCACCAGACCCGCCGTCCACTCGCCGCCCGCGTGGCCAATAGGAGCAGCCAGCATTAGCGCCCGCCTCCCGCCAAAGCCGAGGCCGCCGCCTCGGATCCGAGACATCAACCTCACATGTTTCCTGCCGGCAGCCGACCTTCCCAACTAGCGCAAGCTCTACCACACTCTGCAACCCAAATCCCATCGTCAATTGGCGCCCACAGCCGAGACAAGCACACAACACAGGTCCCCCGTGGCCAGATCAGAGTGGAACTCCGACAGGGGCAGGTCAAAGGCGCCAGGTCTGATGGCCACCGGCACCGCCGTGAAGGCGCTGGACAAGGTTGGGCTTCAGGTGTAAATTGGAGTCAAAATATGAGAAAGGTTTGCTTCATTGCCTATATGAGGATGGAATTTTTTTTTCTCTCTCCTGTATTTTGCACTGATATGAATATTGCAAATTACCTCATAATTTCAGTTTGAAATCTGGAAATTACTTCTTGATTGCAACTTGTGGCTTAATTAGTGCTATCCTCAAATAATTATCTCTTAGTTGCATTTTTGTGGCTACCTGGCTCCTGTGGTTTGCAGAAGAAATAAATTTAATAATGGGTAATCCTATATTTTACTGTTAGCATATTTCATTTCACTACAATCTCCTCTAACCTGTAAGCAGGCTCAACAGCCATGCCTTTCCTTGCTAATTGAAGTAATTAACAGCAAAGTATAGAATCAAAAAAACTATGGTGACACTTATTGTTAAGCTAAATGTTATAAACTGTTGGACATTTATAAACTTGACACCCCGAATACGTTGGCACGATGCACATGAGCAGAGTTTTTTTTTTTTTTTTTTTTTTTTTTCAGGAGCACATGAACAGAGTTTAAGGTCATGACTATCGAAAGTTCAGATTATTATTGCGAAGGAGCTCCACGGAAAGTACCATATGGTAGCAATCAAAGATTGTTCTTCCAGATAACATCCATTAAATCTACTAGCAGCTAAAACCAAAAGCACCATGACCGGTTCCATGTAGCATTTGATAAAGTTCCAGTCACTAATAACGGACGATGGGCAAACCACGGGACGACTCAGCAGAAGAACATGGACGATGCCACATTGGGATGCAGACGAGGCAGCTCCGGCACCGGCGCAGCCTCAGCCTGGGAGGACGTCTCCGACATGCCGTCATCGAGCCTGGTGAACTTGGCCACCTGCGCCGCGGCAAGGTGTGCATAGTAGATGGGAGCAACTGAGAGAGAGAGCGAAAATCAGATGATCAGCCATGCCCCATGCATGCCGTTTTGACTGATAAGTTGTTGCGAGATCAATCAAGTAATGGCAAGTCATGCTTAATTACCTACTGAGATGGCTGTGGTGCTCCTCTGATACCTGAAACGAGTACACAAGCATCAAAATGTCACAAAGAGTGCAACTATGGTCATGGACCAGAGGCAAATTAAGGTAACAATTGAATCTTTTGTAACTGTTTCAGTGCACATACGTGTAGGACAGGGAGTGCACGAGCTCCTGCAGATCGTCAGTAGAGAAGCCTATCTCATCATGGAGCACATGGTAGTGTGTTGGCCTTGTAGTCCCCTGGAATTAACACACGAACATACAGGACTGACTTAATTAGATTCAAATAAGCACTTGCAAAGCAGTGAATTACAATCACAACTCACACAAGGTATAGAGAGAACATACGATAATGCCAGCATGAGCACACATGTAGAAATCATAGTTCCTGGGATGGCAGATTACTCCATCAACCACAGTACCTAAACAACGGGAAAGTAGGACTATGAAAAGAATGTATGTGTACGAAAAGCATAGAAATTGAGCTTGTTTGATCCATACAAAATTGCAAATAGTAGTTTTCTGGTAGCTAGGTGTGTAGAGATTCTTATTAAGTGTTTTTGATTTCGTGTGAATGTGTATATACAAACGGAACAACCTAACGATCCCGATGATTGCCGTCCTCCACTAAAATTGAAAGATTGAAAATTCAGAAAAAAAATTGAAAGAATGTAAAGCTAGTTGGTTAAAAGATATAGGTTACCAGGGGGAACATTATTCACTCCATTCCGCAAGAAAAATCTTGTGTGATGATTCTTCTGTGCAACTATCACTGTGAACTTGGGGAACCAGTTGCCACCAAAATGCTCGTCGCCAAAAAACTTGCATGCCTGTAGTATCAATTAGAATTACATCATTACATCAAGAACCGGCGCATGAGGAAGAATTGGATGTCATTTATGTTACTTCCATGATCTGGCCTAGCTCATCATTCAACACCTGATCGAACTGGCTCTCACTAACTCCATCCCTAATATCAAGACAATAGAACTCCTCAGCATCAGGGTGCCAAAGTAAACTTACTGAAGACGTCAAGTATTAGAGTCAGTTTGTACTCTTAGCACTATGGATAAAATGTGGGGAGTGTCCTGAGGGACAACACACAATTAATAAACCAATTTCTACACGACAGTTATGATTATTTTCAAAAAAGAAAAGTTATGATGCTGAAGTACAAAGTACACTATCAGTTAGCGTTTGCACACATTATCCCATGAGGACAACTGACCTGAAAATGATAATTTGTTCCGGCTTCAGTTCATTGTCTTTTCCGAGGAAGGCAACTAGTGAATCCCTGAAATGTTATAGCCCAGTGAGCAAAAAGAAGAAAAAGAAAAGCATACGGTTAGGAAGCACTGTTATTAACATTGTTTAAATTACACTTATCTAAAACCTATGCAGCAGAAACTCACTTAATGAGGCCATGATCAGTATCTCCATCTTGCTTAAACAAGGTTTTGATCATTTCCTGCCTGGGTGGCAGAGTGCACACAGAAGCTCTGTATTTTGAGATGATTGGCCACTCCAATGAACTAACAACCTAGGTAAAAGCCAAAAATACCGGGGTGAGTCAGAAAATTATCGGTTGGAAAATCTCTCAAGGACTATCAGCTGACACCTAAGTTTCTTACTGCAGGAAACTGAAAACAGAAGCATAATATGTTACTTACTGCAGCAACCGATGGCACGTCACGCCCTGGTGAACCATGGGAAACGTCCATACCAAAGATGATGGTTGGAATCCTCGACACATGAGGAATAGCATGGGTCATTTCCTTTTTCAGCAATGAATTTAACCCGCCAAGCTGTTTGGCAAGACAAAATTAATAAAAGCAAAGCATTCGGTTTTTCAGCTAACAAATCCAAAGTATATATGTGGTAAACCTTGGCATTTATCTTTAGCAGTACATTTGTGAGGTACTGATCTTTGGCATTGGGAGGAGGAACCAAGCATTGTGTAACAATGCCACGTTGTGCAAGGCATTCACGCTTCCATGGTCCTGATAAGAACAAGAAGAAAGGCTTGGATGGCTGGTAGAGGCATATTGAAGCTTATTAGCAAGGCTGAGTTAGCAGAGGCAGAGCAAACCATATATGTCACAGTTCTTCTCAGGAAGAACACACAGGAGAAACTCTGGATTATTTTCTCCGAATACTCTGTTTATCTGATGAAACATATCCTCCACCCTTTTTGCCGGAGATTCATGTTTCATTTGATGCCTCTCCTGAATTACAGCTGTATAATTGTCCATTTTCTGCAAATCAAACTGGTTGAGCGCTACCAGGACACTTGAAAAGGCCCAACATAAGGTGAAGCGGCGAACTTACAATTCCCTTCTTGTCACCACATTGGAAAAGGCGAAAAACAAGATCTTCAACATCACGCCGTGTAGAAAAATTAACGACTCCCCAGATCTTCGTAAACTTAATCGGCTGAATAAACCCCTGAAGAACAGAACTGGGAATGTTACCACGTCGACGCGAAAATAAATAGTATATGGTGGATATATGTGGAGTCCAATCAACAGGTATGGTCAGTTGCTCACGTCTTTATTGAAGTTCCATCTCCCATTAGGTGTGTATAGTTGTCTACCATCTGCAGCGCTTAACTGCACATTACGATACTTAATTAGATGCAAAGCAGAAAAGGGCGTGCGCACAGTACGCATTCAAAAACAGCCAGTCAAAAGAACAGGTAGGGCTCTGCCAACCTGTGGTGCCTCAAGAACTCTACCCTGAACCTGGGTAAAGTCTGGAACTATCAAAATGCCGCATTCCCGCATCATTGGCTCGGAATCATAATCATTGGCACGCAACTCCTAGCATGCATGATTGGTAAACAAAATTGAGACATTTTTTTTGTCTTCGATGTTTCTTTAGGAGACCTTGCAATTTGCAAACATATCCACTACAGTTTAGCTGAATTCAGGGTATCATTGTAACTTACACCATGCAACTTCGACATCCTCTGATCCGGCCTCTGCCTGGAGGCCTCCACCAGCTTTGACCTTTGCGACGTGGACAGAGACCTTTTATACCTTTGCAATGGCACTAGACAGCAAACCTGTTGCAAACATGGAAATGAGCACACAAAAAAAAAAGACATGTATACCAAAAGACTGATTCAAGACAAGAATAACAAGCTGAGGGACGGACCTCCAACGGAAGGTATGTTGGGCGGTTCGGCTTCCCCACATTTAGACATGGCATACGAGCAGACTCTTCAAGCTTCATCGACCAACGGGCCATGAAGTAATCATAGACAGTTACATCCACAGTACCGTTGCCATCTTTTTGCTTTAGTGGGAACCTAGATAAAGAATTTATGAATTATATTGAAATGAGAGCAGATGATGCTCGCATATCATGATTCAAATCAAGAGTAACATCTTACGTCTGGTCACAGCATCTGTTTTCGGACAGTCCGACAATCCTAAATTCCGCCTTCGTGTGAGTGGTTTCGATCCTTAATTTATTCAGTGCCCGTTTAGCCTAAAGTTATGTCATGGATGACCAAGATTAGAGCAGGGAAACATTGTAGTGTAGTAATGATGAATGTTTGAAGGGCTATGAATATGTTAACAAGAAATCACTAAGTTTCAGCCTACTTTGCCCCAGTCAATGCTAGAAGTGTCCCTGACACCCTGGTTGGAGAGCAGAAAAGCAATCACCGGCCCAGGTTCCACTACCATGGTGGTGGATAAATCTGGTATCATGCGTGCAAATATGCACCGTCAATCTTGTAAAAAAACGTTTTACCAGGAAGCTCGTGCAAATTAGGCCACTAGGTAGGTTACAAACATACCAACATTGAGTAAAAGCCCACTTTGAGTGGGTCGAACACTAGAATGAAAACCCTGACAACCGAGAACACGGCCACCCAACTTGACGTAATCAGAATCTCTACGAAAAAATGACTGTCGGACTAAGAGGCAATTCCTGCAGCCAACAAGAAAGTGATTAAGAAAGAGACTAAGAATGAGTAATCATAGAGTTCGCAACATTTTAGATAAAAGATAGAAGAAGTTGTTCTTAAATAAACACAACAACGTACTGTCTTGCAGCGTTCTGCCTCAGAATGATGTCAAGAACCCGAAGAACTTCCTGCGAGTTCTCAGTGTCCTGACCACCACCAAGGACATGGCCAATGGCACTGATCGGAACCTTTGCTGTGAAGGTAATATCCACCTTGATCCTTTTGTCAAGTCCTGCCCGTTTCATTCTTTTCTTGTCACTTGGCCCTGGGCTGCCATCTCCTCCTGGGCTCTGGCTCGTTGCAATCCTGCAGAGGTAAATGGCAAGATAATTCCCCCGACAAAAAAGAGATCGGTGAGCTTAAGAACAGATCAGCTTTCCCTGGTGAGAAATGGGTGATGGATTGAAGTTGATGAATGCCTTACTTTCTGGACGAAGCATCGCCGTCTACGACAACATCAAAAACATTGGAGGCAAATGGGAGAGGCCCGGAGGTGAAGAGGCTTTTGTCGCCATCGTAGGCGAACTGCTTGCCTTCAAGCAAAGAGGCATAGGTCTCGTGCAGCTGCTTCATCACCTTTCTGCATACTCCTTGTCCGGTTACCGGATGATCGTCTTCATACTTGAGATCCACCTGCGCTCGATACGATCCATAAAAATAGAAAACCAAGTGTCAAAATGTAGCCATGCATGGAAATTAATTTCAAGAACTGGAACGGTGATGGACTAGCTAGCTATGTAATGTACTTCCTCCGTTCCAAAATATTTGTCTTTTTAGAAATTTTAAATGGACTACCACATATATACGGATGTATATAGACATATTTTAGAGTGTAGATTCACTTATTTTGCTCCGTACGTAGTCACTTGTTGAAATCTCTGGAAAGACAAATATTTAGGAACGGAGGGAGTAGGTAGGACGAGGCATGTTGTCCTACATTGTAGTGGTAAAAGAAATCATGTGTTGGATTCCCAGAGACTTTGAAGTGGTTCGTGAGTAGCTGTATGGTCTCCCCTCTCTTGCCAAGCTCAGGTGGCCTCGTGATGGGTAGCCTCCGAGGGGTGGCCGTGTTGCTGAGATGGCCCTTTTCAGTGTGTGGCATTGGTGACTTGCTGGGTTCGCCATGGGACTTGCTTGGATTCGGATCACCCTTGCTACTCATCTGCAAAGAAAAGCACATCAAGGAAATCTGACCAAACAAGGCTATATATTTTAATTTGGGCAGGGAATTAACTAAGTGTTCCATTCTTTTTTTCAAGTACAACCACTACCTGTGTGCAGCGCTCCACGATTAATTAGTTAATTAGTTCCATGTGTTTTTTCATATATTTTCTCCACGAATTCAATTAATTATATGAAGCACACTGATAACGGGAATAACACAATTTGTATGGCATGAAAATGACTTTTGCTCTGATGTATGCATGGTATGTTTCCCACAAAGAAATTAAGGAGAAATCAAGTTAGGGGTTCTGCTCGTATATATCCGATCCAGGTGAGATTTAGATGGAGCAAAGAAAAAGTTTGGACATAATTATAATAATACTAATAATCAGGAATCCGGAAACCATTACCAAACAAGGAAACGATCGATCAGTACAACATCACCATACTTTGCAGCAAGAAGAAGAAAAGAAATGAAGAAGAAACACATCATCAAACCAGCCTGAAAACCCTCGTGCGCAAAAGAAACCGGCAAGCAAGCAAGCAAGCACTAGCGACTGTTTCATCATCACTCACAAGTCACAAAGTTAAAAGCCCGAATCCTAGCTAACTTTGTACGACGGACGGACCATGCATGAAGAAGATGAACCAACGCAGCGGCGGAAGCGACACGATCCATCGATTCCGCCGCCGGAAAAAATACCGAGAGCCGCCGATCGATCCAGGGAGTGTCGTATACCTATTACCTACCACTACCAGCGACTGCCGACTAGCTTGGCTGGATCTACGAACCATCAATCGGCCGGCAAGGAAACAGAAAGAAATGAAACAACACAGCACCTTCCGAAACAAGGAGGACCAGAAGATCGGCAAGATGGGAAAGAGAAACTCAAGAAGAAAATGCAGGGATATGCCATGGATGGAGCTCGATCGTCACCTTGGCCGGCGCCCGGCCTCAGCGCGAGCAGCGACGAGGACTGGATCTTCCCTCTCCACCAGCAGCGGGAGATGAAAACCCTCTTCTCTTCTCTTCTCTTCTCTTGGGCTTGCTGGCTTCTCACACACTCCCTTTGTCTCCCTCGTATTTATGGGCGGCAGCGTCCATCCAATTCCAATCCAATCCAAGCAGAAAAAGAACGGAAAACCAGCCCCTCCCTTTGGCCTTCCTCACCGTGGACCGACTGGCTGACCAAGCGAGCGAGCGACCTCATTCCGTCTCGCTGCCACGTGGGCCCCCAGGGAACGGGTCCCGTGTGTCAGCCTCTGATGTAGTGCTCCCTCCACTTATTATATATCTGCTCTGTCAAATCCACGATCATAGTTAATACTACTAGTAACGCCAGGTTACAGCATATGTAGGGCAATTCCGGCACGTCAAACGCTTGGATGGGCGCGTCTGCGGGTACTGACCCATCATGTCCCATATCTCATATGTTAGCTTTCATATCCGCGTCCCTAATATCGGAAACTTCAAACCCATGCAACGCTACGTATAAACACGATCAACACGCCGGATCACCGTTGCATCGCCGGACAAAAAGACCATAATTCTACAAATACATAGAACATAGATAACACAAAAATAAAATAGGGAAGGGCGAAGAAAATAACTATTTCCTCGCCGGCCCCTTCCCCTTCGGGTCGTTGGCACGGCTATGCCCCTCCTCCATGTAGGCGTCGGCATGTGGAGGTGTGTGGTTGTCGAAGTTGGAGGTGGACACGTCCGTCAGGTCAGGTTCGGAGCTGCACCTTTGGCCCGACAGCCTGCAGAAAAGGCGGTCCCGCTCCTTTGCATAGGGGGCCGCCTTCGCCTTTACCACCACCTCCTTGTATGCCTCGCGCTCCAACAACTCGATGGCCAGTCGGAGCGCCTTGACATTCTTGCGACGGAGGCGTCGTGCATCCGTCTCCGCCCTCATGAGAAAGTGGCAGAGAACCGACGCAAGGAGTGCAACCTCGGGATCAACCTGCGTGCTCGCGTGTAACCAGCGCGGTCAGCGCCTCCCCGCCGCTGCCCTCTCCCTCACCCGCTGCCGCTCGCGCCAGGCTACTCTTGGGGCGTCCTCGTTCGCGCTGGCGTCGGGCTGGCACGAGGACCCTGTGGTTAGCACTTTCGGAGCAGAAGGTGGTGGTGGGCGACGTACCTAAAGGAGCGGAGTGGAGCGGCCGGAGCTGCGCGCCAGGCGGGACGGGCGTCGAGCGGGACGGGCCAGCGGAGTCGCCGATGCTGTGTCGATAGGTGCCGGGGGCTGATGAATTCGATTTTCCATTGTTGGATCTGCCTTGGTCGAGCCGCGGCCGCCTCAACATGATGCGGAGGGCGAGCTCCTACACATCGTCAGGCTCCGCTTTGCACAGCAGGCTTGCCCAGTCATGTCTGAGCCGTCGGATTCTCCACCGGCGCCAATGCTGCTCCGGTCGCGGGCCATCTAATGGGATCGTAGGGGTTTGAAAGTGGAGTGGACGGAGAGGGGAGTGAAGTGAAGTTCGGATTGACTATGTTATAGATTTTTCCGGGTGGAGATAATTATAGGGCAAGGGTGGGCCAGGCTGGGCCAAGTGGACGTGGCAGCCGCGTCTGGGCCATCCATATCCGCTCTACATTTGGGCTTGATATGATGTGCGCCAGACAGTCTGGGGGTTTGAGGACGGTTTAACGCGCTATAATCAGTTTTTCACGACCGATCAGTGACCAGAAAACGAAAGCCCCGGTGTTTGGTGACGGTTTGGGTGCCCTAGTTGTAGATGTTCTTAGCTGCATGAGCTTGTAAAACTCACCTGGGCAGCAGCTACCCTAGTTTGGGAAGCATCACCTGCCCTTACGATCGATGTGAGTTTGGGTTTGTTTTCGACTATTTGTTTGATGATTAACTCGTTCACTTCTTCTTTTTTGAAGGGAATATGTCAATATTAGTAAAATATCAATTACACTAACAAGACGTCACAAAAGACATCCATGATATACACAGTCTGAAAAGAAAATAAAAAGAAAGTAAAAACAAAGAACTCGCCACGTGATTGACTTCTCTCAGCAGCAGCACACAAACAACCATAAAAAACAACACCGGGAAAACATAGAAGGTCTCCAAAAGCGATGCCTTCAAGAAGAAAACAGTGCACAAGCACCGTCGTCGCCAGATCCAAGATCTTAAGTTTTCACCTGGAAGAAAGTCCGAGCTCTTAAAACAATACCTTCAACAGGACAATTGACAGGAACAACCAATGAAGGCCAGACCTTAGGTTTTCACCCTGAAATTCACGACTCGGCACCCGAGGAGCACCACCAAAAATGAAATCCTATAGTGCTACCACCCCCACTTGTCACTGCTGCTTCTGAAAGTTATCAAACATCTGGTTGACTCCGTCGCCTCCAAGGCTCCCTCCGCCTTACTGATCTTCCGATCTCAGCCGCTATGACATTCTCCACCGTTGTCTACGCCATGGAAATCGAGATACCAACATGTCTCATGGTTCCAAGAAACAACAGAGCTTCGCGTCGTGCCCTCATGGAGCCGCGTGGGTTGATATGGACGCGCACGACCAGAATCTATCCAAACCAGATATCCTTGGGCAAGATCTCCGGCAGCAGTTCCGGAACACGTCGACGACCAGATTGAGGAGGACCGGTCATGCAGATCGTTCCCGTGATGCGATAAGAGCACTAGGACCATCACCACACCGCTGCTTCCACCACGTCGACACCATCGCCACCATGGCAGAGGAGGAGGACACCATCCTGCACTGCCCACAGCACGTGCCTTTAGCGGAATACGACCGCCAAATTGGGGCGGATCCCGATCCACCGCCACCCCTCGCCCGCATGATCCGCTAGTCCCGAGTGCTCTCAGCCAACTCCCGGGAGGAACGAGCGCGCCCTGCACCATCCCTCGAGCCGCCAGTCCCAAGTGCTCGCGGCCATCTCCCGGGAGGCGAGCATGCCCTGCACCGTCCCCGAGCGCCATCCCCGAGCGAATATCCACGTAGGGGCCACCAACCTGGAGGACGCCCGATGTGTGCTAGCCCTCCTCGACGCCCAGATGTAGGACGGAGGAGAGTCTTGATGACCCACAAGTATAGGGGATCTATCGCAGTCCTTTCGATAAGTAAGAGTATCGAACCCAATGAGGAGCAGAAGGAAATGACAAGCGGTTTTCGGTAAGGTTTTCTATGCAAGCACTGAAATTGTAGGTAACAGATAGTTTTGTGATAAGATAAATTGTAACAGGTAACAAGCAACGAAAGTAAATAAAGTGCAACAAGATGGCCCAATCCTTTTTGTAGCAAAGGACAAGCCTGGACAATTTCTTATAACGAGAAAAGAGCTCCCGAGGACACATGGGAATTATCGTCAAGCTAGTTTTCATCATGCTCATATGATTTGCGTTCGGTACTTTGATAATTTGATATGTGGGTGGACCGGTGCTTGGGTACTGCCCTTACTTGGACAAGCATGCCACTTATGATTAACCCCTATTGCAAGCATCCACAACTACAAAAGAAGTATTAAGGTAAACCTAGCCACAACATTAGACATATGGATCCAAATCAGCCCCTTACGAAGCAACCCATAAACTAGGGTTTAAGCTTCTGTCACTCTAGCAACCCATCATCTACTTATTACTTTCCAATGCCTTCCTTTAGGCCCAAATAATGGTGAAGTGTCATGTAGTCGATGTTCACATAACACCACTAGAGTAAAGACAACATACGTCTCATCAAAATATCGAACGAATACCAAATTCACATGACTACTAATAGCAAGACTTCACCCATGTCCTCAGGAACAAATGTAACTACTCACAAAGCATATTCATGTTCATAATCAGAGGAGTAATAATATGCATTAAGGATCTGAACATATGATCTTCCACCAAGTAAATCAATTAGCATCAATTACAAGGAGTAATCAACACTACTAGCAACCCACAGGTACCAATTTGTGGTTTTGATACAAGATTGGGTACAAGAGATGAACTAGGGTTTTGAGAGGAGATGGTGCTGGTGAAGATGTTGATGGAGATTGACCCCCTCCCAATGAGAGGATCGTTGGTGATGACGATGGTGATGATTTCCCCCTCCCGGAGGGAAGTTTCCCCGGCAGAACAGTGATGTCTACTACACAACCTTCTTCTTGTAGACGTTGTTGGGCCTGCAAGTGCACAGGTTTGTAAGACAGTAGCAAATTTCCCTCAAGTGGATGACCTAAGGTTTATCAATCCGTGGGAGGCGTAGGATGAAGATGGTCTCTCTCAAGCAACCTCGCAACCAAATAACAAAGAGTCTCTTGTGTCTCCACACACCCAATACAATGGTAAATTGTATAGGTGCACTAGTTCGCAAAGAGATGGTGATACAAGTGCAATATGGATGGTAGATATAGGTTTTTGTAATATGAAAATATAAAAACAGCAAGGTAACTAATGATAAAAGTGAGCGTAAACGGTATTGCAATGGTAGGAAACAAGGCATAGGGTTCATACTTTCACTAGTGCAAGTCCTCTCAACAATAATAACATAACTGGATCATATAACTATCCCTCAACATGCAACAAAGAGTCACTCCAAAGCCACTAATAGCGGAGAACAAACGAAGAGATTATGGTAGAGGTACTGAAAACCACCTCAAAGTTATCCTTTCTGTTCTATCTATTCAAGAATCCGTAGTAAAATAACATGAAGCTATTCTTTCCGTTCAATCTATCATAGAGTTCGTACTAGAATAACACCTTAAGACACAAATCAACCAAAACCCTAATGTCACCTAGATACTCCATTGTCACCTCAAGTATCCATGGGCATGATTATACGATATGCATCACACAATCACAGATTCATCTATTCAACCAACACAAAGTACTTCAAAGAGTGCCCCAAAGTTTCTCTTTGGAGAGTCAAGACGAAAACGTGTGCCAACCCCTATGCATAGGTTCATGGGCGGAACCCGCAAGTTGATCACCAAAACATACATCAAGTGGCACGTGATATCACATTGTCACCACAGATAAGCACGGCAAGACATACATCAAATGTTCTCAAATCCTTAAAGACTCAATCCGACAAGATAACTTCAAAGGGAAAACTCAATCCATTACAAGAGAGTAGAGGGGGAGAAACATCATAAGATCCAACTATAATAGCAAAGCTCGCGATACATCAAGATCGTGCCATAGAGAGAACACGAGAGAGAGAGAGAGAGAGAGAGAGAGAGAGAGAGAGAGAGAGAGAGAGAGAGAGAGAGAGATCAAACACATAGCTCTTTGGTACATACCCTCAGCCCCGAGGGTGAACTACTCCCTCCTCGTCATGGAGAGCGCCGGATGATGAAGATGGCCACGGTGATGGGTTCCCCCTCCGTGCCGGAACGGGCTCCCGAGAGGTTTTTGGTGGCTACAGAGGCTTGCGGCGGCGGAACTCCCGATCTATCTTCGTATTCGATGGTTTTAGGGTATAAGGGAATATATAGGCGAAAGAAGTCGGTCGGGGGAGGCTCGAGGGGCCCACGAGATAGGGGCGCGCCCAGGGGGGTGGGCGCGCCCTCCTATCTCCTGGCCACATCGAAGCTTCCTTTACTTCAACTCCAAGTCTCCTGGAACATATCCGTTCCAAAAATAACGCTCCCGAAGGTTTCATTCCATTTGGACTCCGTTTGATATTCCTTTTCTTCGAAATACTGAAATAGGCAATAAAACAGCAATATGGGCTGGGCCTCCGGTTAATAGGTTATTCCCGAAAGTAATATAAAAGTGTATAATAAAGCCCGTAATCATTCAAAACAGATAATAAAATAGCATGAATGCTTCATAAATTATAGATACGTTGGAGACGTATCAGCATCCCCAAGCTTAATTCCTGCTCGTCCTCGAGTAGGTAAATGATAAAAGGAAGAATTTATGAAGTGTGGATGCCAGCAGGTGCACAAGTTTGATCAATGATAATTTCAATCACCTTTTCTAGCATGATTATATGTCATAACAGTAGTTCATCTCATAAAACTTCTCATGATCAAGTAACAAGCTATTCACACGTTAAAGCATAGACCATAAACTTTCTTGAAAACTAGCAAACTTCATTCTTAGTCATCAAACAACTACAATTCATCTTATTTTCAGAAAGGGTCTATGTCAGAGCTATGATTTATCAAATGCCACATACTCAACTATCATATAGTCTTCCATGATTGCTAACACTCACGCAATACTAATGGTTATGGAGTTTTAATCGGACACTGAGAAAGATAGGAGCTTATAGTGTTGCCTCCCAACGTATTCACCTTTGGGTGATGTCAACAATAATAGTTCATACTAACTTACATCGAATTGGATATATATATCAGGATCATTCCAACACGAGGTGCTTGCCAAAGGATAAAATGAAAAAGGGAAAGGTGAAGATCACCTTGACTCTTGCATAAAGTAAAAGACATAAAGTAAAAGATAGGCCCTTCGCAGAGGGAAGCAGAGGTTGTCATGCGCTTTTATGGTTGGATGCACAAAATCTTAATGCAGAAGAACGTCACTTTATATTGCCACTTGTATATGGACCTTTATTATGCAGTCCGTCGCTTTTATTGCTTCCATAACAAGATAGTATAAAGCTTATTTTCTTCACACTAATAGATCATACATATTTAGAGAGCAATTTTTATTGCTTGCACCGATGACAACTTACTTGAAGAATGTTACTCAATCCATAGGTAGGTATGGTGGACTCTCATGGCAAAACTGGGTTTAAGGATATTTGGAAGCACAAGTAGTATCTCTACTTGGTGCAAGGAATTTGGCTAGCATGAGGGGGAAAGGCAAGCTCAACATGTTTGAATGATCCATGACAATATACTTTAACTGATATGTGAGAAAACATAACCCATTACGTTGTCTTCCTTGTCCAACATCGACTTTTTAGCATGTCATACTTAATGAGTGCTCACAATTATAAAAGATGTCTAAGATAGTATATTTATATGTGAAATCTCTCTTCCTTCAATATTCTTTCATGAATTGTTCAAATGACCAATATAATGCTTTCTAACCTTCAATAAATTTACAACCTCTACTTCTTAGATGTGAAGTCATTACTCCCCATGGGATAAGCAAATGAAACATATAAATTTCAGATTTATGACAATCAACTCATTCAACCATTTACTCATAGGATATAAGTGAAGCCCATGAGTAAATGACAAACTACTCCGAAAGGATATAAGTGAAGATCAATGAGTAGCTAAATAATTATGTGACTATGTGAAGACTCTATCTCATTTAAGAATTTCAGATCTTGGTATTTTATTCAAACAGCAAGCAAAGCAAAATAAAAGGACATTGCAAGGATAGCACAACTCATGTGAAGAAGCAAAAACTTAGGCTCAACCGATACACTACAAAAAAAGAAACATCCGTGACATTTTGGGCTGAACGAATTTTTTTTCTGTCATACATATGACACTTCTATGACGATAATTGTGACAAAACCCGGTATCATCATAGATGTGGTGGGCTCCTACGTCTATGACAAAAAATCACGACAGAAAATCAGCTTTTCGTCCTGGGCGGGCCGGAGACGCAGCTGCATGACATTCTTTGGTCCGTCCATGACGGAAAAAACTGTGGTAGAAGCAAGGGGGAGGAAAACTTCGGGGAGTTGCCGGTTACGGTGGGAGGTCGGGGGCCGAGCGATGCGCATTTCTCTCATACGTACGCGCGTGCGTGCGTGGCGTTGGCTCTAAGTGAACCCGAGCGAGGCGTTGGGCTCTAACCCGGCGATTGCCTTTGCATGCTACGTGTTATCGAACCCGGCGATCGATCGATGGCTGTTAATGGCGAACCCGATGGAGCGATTCCTTGGCTGCTGCTAATCGAAGCCAATCGATTGGATGAACAGCAATGCGTTGCGGGGGGGGGGGTTGGATGAACAGTGAGCGGTGGCGTTCCCTACACCACGACACTACATTCCCTACCGACGTGTGTTGGCAAAAGTCACTTTCGCTGACTGACTGCAGGTCGAGAAAACTTCTATCAAACTGTCGATCGGTAATACTCACGTGTACCATCCAACAGTCGGTCGGGAATGCTGAAGTGTGTAGCATCAAACCGTTGGTCGGTAAAAAATGCACTACTATCGAACTGTTGGTCGGCAAATAATGCCGACCGATCGTGGGTCGCCAGTTGGGCCTCCCAAAATATCCACGCGCGTGCCTGGGAAACTTAGGGCGCGAAGCCCATCCAAAATTTACTGCCCCTCATCCCGCAGCCCAGAGCCCACCCTAATCTTCCCCTATCTCTCCGCCCTCTCTCCCTTATCTCTTTCTCTCCCGATCTGAGCGGAGGCGGAGGCGGCGGCGGCTCCCATCCTCTTTCTCCACTCCTCTCCCTCAGATTGAGCTCCGCCCCGAAGGAAAGGGTACGCGGCCGTCGATCTGTGCGCGTCTAGCCATGGAGGGCTCGCCCCTCTCGCGCGCCTCGTCCGCACGGAGCGCTAGCAGCCCACACGGCGTAGATCCACTATCCCTGCGTCCGCCCCACACCGGCCGCCGGTGACTGCCGCACTATTCCATTCCTCCCCAAGCCTGCCGCACGCGACGACCCATGCTGCCATGCCGTTTTTCTGCAGCCAGACCGCCACCCCTACGCTCGCGCTCCGGGCAGAGGCTCGTTCTTCTTGGTGGTGACTACGCGTTCCTCCCGGTGGTGGCGCTCTACCCGCTGTGTTGCCTTTCTCCAAGCGGTTGTGCCCTTCGACCCCTACCTGTAATCAGTGAGTCCTTCCTGTTTTCTTCGAATTTTGATGTGCAACTGTAGTTTCTCCATTTATCTTGAATTCCCTCTGATCCCTGTCGGTCAGTTACTCAGTTTGTAGTAGAACTACACATCTTTCCTAGACCTCCATTAAATTATTTTTTTACTAGGTCATAGTTGTTTGATTATTGGCAAACGATCATTCTTTACCTATCCTTTTTTGCATCCACAGATTGATCCGGCAACAGAGAGTTGAAGCTGCAAAGAAGCGTGATGAGGAAAAAGCCGGTACACCACTACTCTTTGTAATATTTTGGAGAGGATGACTAATCTAATATTGCCAAGATATACGTTTGTTGTCCCTGACCTGATTTTGATGGCACTCAATTTATTTCATCTTGGAGTTGGTTTGTATTGTTTCTGCAAAACAATTGTCTGAACTTGTAAATAATAGTTGGTCACAAGTCACAAGACCTGATTTTGATAGCTATGCGCACGCCGCATACGCCGCCGCGCCGCATACGCCGCATACGCGCCGCGCATACGCCGCGCGCACATACGCATACGCCGCATACGCCGCATACGCCGCGCCGCATACGCCGCATACGCCGCCGCCGCCGCATACGCCGCGCCGCGCCGCGCCGCCGCATACGCGCCGCGCGCACGCACGCACGCACGCATACGCCGCGCCGCATACGCCGCACGCATGCACGCCGCACGCCGCGCCGCACGCACGCCGCATACGCCGCACGCCGCCGCGCACGCCGCGCCGCCGCCGCGCCGCGCCGCCGCATACGCCGCATACGCCGCGCCATACGCCGCCGCATACGCCACGCGCGCCGCACGCGCGCATACGCCACGCCATACGCCACGCCGCACGCCGCCACGCATACGCCGCATACGCCGCGCGCGCG
The DNA here is from genome assembly GCA_021605145.1 of Aegilops bicornis. Classification (NCBI taxonomy): domain Eukaryota; kingdom Viridiplantae; phylum Streptophyta; class Magnoliopsida; order Poales; family Poaceae; genus Aegilops; species Aegilops bicornis. The sequence goes on along the minus strand of CM038675.1, from coordinate 831,859,627 downwards.
CATACGCCGCGCCTTGCATACGCCGCATACGCCGCACGCCGCCGCGCCGCGCACATACGCGCCGCGCACGCCATGCCGCACGCACGCACGCCGCGCCGCGCACGCATACGCCGCGACGCCTTGCGCCGCCGCATACGCATACGCCACGCACGCGCGCGCATACGCACGCACGCCACGCGCATACGCATACGCCGCACGCACGCCGCATACGCATACATACGATAAAAGTTGGACAGATGCACATAGGTAAGTCTTATCCATATAATGCTTTTACAATCTGCCAGTGGAACTTTAAATGATACGATTTACCAATTTCAACGATGTATAATAGCAGATTAAGTAAAAGCAGTGTTAGATATGAAATGAACTTAATTCAACCATTCTCTAGAAGAAGTACCTATTTATCATATGGCGATGTTTTCTTGTAGAACAACAATAGGGATTTGTTAACATTCGACCTTTATGTTGTACTTTTTCCATTTTGATTCGCCCACTGTTAATATCCTCTTCTTCAACTGACACATTCTTGCAAGCTATCACAATTGATGAAATATAATTACGAGCACTTAGCTTTTTTGAATTTTATATGCATACCAGAAGATTTACTCGTTACAAACATTAAACAGACGGACCTCTTTTTCAACAAGTTGTTTCAAATCCCACTGAGACAAAATAAAAGTGTGCTACTGCTAATTACTATACTAGGAACAGAATGTATGGTTCTATATTGGAATATTTTAGCTGTTGTGGTGTTCCTAATAACTTAAAACTGATGTGAAGATGAACTGAACAATAGTACTCTCGAATTAGAGAGCAAGAACTTTCGAGTTAGTCTACTGTAGGGTAATAAAGTTCTTATATATGCTGCAAATCAGTTGCCTTGTGGTGTAATCATTGATGTCATGTTTCCATAAGTGGGCTGCTGTAATGACCTTAATAGTGCAAAGCTATGTTTTATATAAATTTGCCTATTCTTTCCAGAGTGCAGGGAAATGTATGAGGTGAATCAATTTTCCTATTCTGTTGTTGCTGCTATATTCAGGTGTATGTGGGTTTAAGATTGGCCACTAATTGTTGAACCAGGAGCTTTCCCTCGTTAGGAATATAAGCTGAAACTTTCCCATTGCCTTGATTCTTTGTAGGAAAGACATACAAGATGACCAGGAACCATGAAGCTTGCAGTTTGCTTTAACTGTGTAATGGAGCGGACTATGAATCGCTGGACATGTGTCTATTAGCTATCATATATGGTGTCTCGGTCAAGTGGATATTCTGTGTAATGGAAGACGCATGATTTGTAGGACATATATCTATTGGCTATCATTTTGTAAACCTAATCGGTCTCTCGGTCACTGAACCATAAATGTTTCCTCTTAATTGGCTACCTCCTCCGTTTCTGAGAAGTAATTAATGTGCTATTTTTGTTTGGTTTTGGTTTAATATTTTTGGAGTACATGCATGTTACATTAATTTGATTGATATTATACTGTAATGAGATATATTACTAGACGGACACTGTTTTGGTGAGGCAAATGCCAAATAATTGTTGGGTATTAAATGTCGGTTGCCTAAACAAAATGCTGTCAAGCTGTTGGTCGGTAAAACAAACCCCCATCTGACCGTTGGTTGGGAAAGGTTCACGGCAACCCCAATGGATTGTTGGTCGGGAAACAATACGCTGTCCCATAGTCAGTTGGGAAAGGCCCATGGCAGTCCAAACAGACAGTTGGTTGGGAAAGGCCCATGGCAGGCCCAACAGAATGTTGGTCGGGAAAGGTATACCATAGCCGACAAGTAGTCGGTCGGGAAAGACATGTCGGTCGGGACAGGGTTTTCCCGTCTGGACTTTCCCAATGCATGCTGTCGATCGGCAATAGTCTTTCCCGACCGACTGTCTGTTGGCAAAACTTGTATTGCCGACCGACCTGGCTGTTGGGGATGTAGTGCTGTGGTGTAGTGGTTGCCTCTGGATGAACAGGACCCCGTGGTGTGGAGGGCTGGATGAACAGTAGACGGTGGAGGGGTGGTTGAACAGGACCCCGTGGTGTGGAGGGCTGGATGAACAATAGACGGTGGAGGGGTGCCCGTGGAGGGTGGTTGAGCGAGCTGGCGATGGAGTAGCGCGGTGGAGGCTGGATGAGCAGGAGCCCGTGGAGGCCGGAGGAGGTCGACGGTAGCCCGTGGAGGCTGGAGGAGGTCGATGGCGGAGATGAACAGTATCCCGTGGAGTCCGTTTTTGCACGCCACACCTCCCGATGAACAGGACCCCTGTTCGATCGTGGGAGGTCCGTTTAAATCCGTTTTCGATGCGCCACACCCTCCCGATCAACGGGACCCCGTTTCGACCGTAGGAGGTCCGTTTCCTCCGCTTTTGCGGCACGCCACACCCTCCCGATCAACAGGACCCCGTTTTGACCGTAGGAGGTCCGTTTCCTCCGCTTTTGCGATACGCCACACCTCCCGATCAACAGGACCCGTTCAACGTAGGAGGTCCGCTTTCTCCGTTCTCTGATGCGCCAGCCTCGTTTCCATCGCTGTTCCGTCCAAGCCCTCCCGATGAACACGACCACGCATTCCGTTCCGACCCAGCCGGTTGGCTCCCCATGAACACGACGACAACGCTGTTTCTCCGTTCCGACCCAGCCATGTACGTATGCGCGAGTAGGCGTTCGATACCCTGCCCGTATGGACGTACGTGGTCGTATTTTCTTTCTTGCACCCTCGCCGCTGTACGTACGTGTACATGCTACGTGCGCGCCTCTACTATGACACGTGCGCGCCTCTATTACGACATGTTCGCGACCAGAATGACAACGCTACGTACGCTTTGACCAGGTGGGTCCTGACTGTCAGGCACTTCCTTGCCTGCGAAGATGTAGCTGGTGGGTCCCAGCGGTCGAGAACCGTTTTTTGCGGACGCACTTCCTTGCGTGCGAAGATGTAGCTGGTGGGTCCCAGCAGCCAGGGGGCGAACCGTTCTTTTTTTTGCCCGGACGCACTTCCTTGCGTGCGAAGGTGTCGCTGGTGGGTCCTAGCGGTCAGGGGGGCGAATCGTTTTGTTTCTCTGCCTGGACGCACTTCCTTGCGTGCGAAGATGTAGCTGGTGGGTCCCAGCAGTCAGGGGGAAATGTTTTTTCGCGAAATACAGTGGCCCGTCCGGTGGGTCCCAGCTGTCAGGTGGAGGAATCATTATTTTCCGCGTAATAAGGAGGCACTTCCTTGCTGCGGCCGTGGACCCAGCTGTCAGCCTCTCCACGTACAGTCCACGTCCGATGGAAGTCGTTCCTTGACCACGTTGACCACGCCGCTCCGAGAAAGCACCAGAGGCGGTGGGCGGCAGCGAGCCTAGGAAGGGGACGGCAGGGAGCCAGGGAAAAGCAGTGGAAGCCCAGCGGAGAGGAATCTGAGGGTTCACCGGTTCGGCTGCGGTGTGAAAGGCTGCCGCCGCGCGAGCACCGCCGGTGGGAATAGTAGAAGCGGTGAGGCCTCCACGGCCTGACAGCCGGCCACGGAGGCGAGGAGCATGCGACACGACCGGCGCCGCTTTTGGGCGGTCAGTAGTAAGAAGACCAGAGGTTGAAGAAGCACTACGTCCGTTGGATGGACATCGTCACGGTCCATCGGAGCTAGAATCGTTCATATTGACTAAAGTTGACAAAGGCCCCCGTCCCAGTCAACTTAGTAGGCCCACAAGTCAGCCTCCCATCATGGTTGGTCCCAGCTAGCAAGAGGAGTATTCATTCTTTTGTGCGTAATAAGGAGGCACTTCCGGTGGGTTCGAGCTGACAGCGCGGGGAACGTTTTTTCACGAAATACGCTGGCCCGTCCGGTGGGTCCCAGCAGTCGGGGAAGCGTTTTTTTCGCGAAATAAGGTGGCCCGTCCGTGGTCCTTCTTTGTCGAGTGGAGGAAAAATTATTTTGCGCGTAATAAGGAGGCACTTCCTTGCAGCCGCTGGACCCGGTATCGACCTCTCCACGTCTGAAGACTCTTCCGATGGAAGTCGGTCGTTGACCACGTTGACCACGCCGCGCCGAGAGCACCGTGGCGGTGGTCTGGACGACGGCGAGGCCTAGGAAGGGGGCCTTGAGCAGGGAAAACGCAGCGATGGTAGCCAGCGGAGAGAATCTGAGGGTTCATCTGGTTCGGCTGCGGCGTGAGGCTGCCGTCGCCGCCAGAATAACGGGGGTGTGGGTGAGTAGAGGGATACCTGGCCAGCGATGGGAGTAGTAGGGGCGGTGAGGCCTCCAGCGGCATCACAACCCGACCCACGAGAGGCAGGAGCACGCACACGACCGGCGCTAGTTTGGGCGGCTGGAGCAAGAAGACCAAAGGTTGAAGAAGCACTACGGCCGTTGGATGGACATCATACGGTCACTGGAGCTAGAATCGTTCATATTAACTAAGTTGACAAAGCCCTCCGTCCCCGTCAACTTAGTAGGCCCTAAGTCATCCTCCCACTATGGTGGGTCCCATCTAGCGGTGGTGGGTATTCATTTTTTGTGCGTAATAAAGAGGCTCTTCCTTGCGTGCGAAGATATAGCTGGTGGGTCGGACCTGTCTGCGGGGTAATGTTTTTTCGCGAAATACGTGAGGCCCTTCCGGTGGGCCCCAGCTGTCAGGTGGAGGAATCATTATTTTGTGCGTACAGTCCACGACCGATGGATGTCGTTCGTTGACCACGTTGACTAGGCCGCGCCGAGAGCACCATGGCGGTGGACGACGACGAGGCCTAGGAAGGGAACGGCACGAAGCCGGGGAAGACTCGGCAATGGTTGCCCACGCGGTGGGAGTACGAGGTTTTACTGGTCCGGCTGCCGTCGCCGGAAAATAACATGAGGTGTGGGTGAGTAGAGGAATGTCCTGGCCAGCAATGAAGTAGGGTGGGGCGGTGCGGCTGTCTTGGCGGCACAGCCATACCACGGAGGCGGGAGCAGGCAGTCCCACCGGAGCTGGTTTGGGCGGCTGGAGCAAGAAGATTAGATATTGAAGAAGCAGCACGGCCGTTGGATTAACGTCCAACGGTCACTTCTGATAGAATCATTTGTGGACTAAATATGAATCGTTTATGGACTAAGTTGACAAAGCCAAAGTACACGTCAACCTAGTAGACCCACAAGTCAGCCTCCAAATCTGTCCCAAACAGCATACAACCCGAAATTTCTAGCCAGATTCAAATTAATTTTAAATATAAATATACCTTATTTTAAATTCAATGAAATTTTACCCGCACAAAAACAATGAAATTTAAAATATCAAAATCCGAATGAAAACAATATTTGGGAACTAATTGCCTGTTTGCTGTATCTTTTCATTTTACAGCCCATTTATTATTACTTATAGCCCATTTCTTATTACTTATAGCCCATTTATTATTACTTATAGCCCATTTCTTATTACTTATAGCCCATTTCTTATTACTTATAGCCCATTTTCTGGGCAAAATGCATCCCTCCTCGTCTTGAAAGATTTCCGGCCCAAAGTAGCGTGAAAAGCAAGTAGGCTTATGTTGGTTATTCTGCAAAAAACAAAATAGCTGGCTAGCCATTTTGAGAAAGGAAAAAACAAACTGGGCTGGTCATGTGCTAAACATATAAAATAAAAGCCTGGGCTAGACGGGCCACGGGTCCCGCACAACCCAGTTGATACCCTTCTCCGACCGAAAAAACAAAATTACTGCGCGCGCTGGTCCCTACTGTCATCCTCAGCATGTACAATCATCTCCTTATTCCTCTCGGTTGTTGACCATGTTGACAACACCGGTGGGCGGCCCGTAACAAGCGAACCAAGGCGGAGGACGATGGTGAGGCCTCGACTGGAAACGAGCAGAGCCGGGAAGATCACAGCCAACCGTGGGAGGCGGGAGCAGGCGGTCCCGCCGGCGCTGGTTTGGCTTTGTCAGCTCGAGGAAGAAGAGACTGAAGAAACGCGATAGACGTTGAATGTTAATCGAACGGTCAAGGTTGGCACAATCGTTTTTGACTAAGCGGACACCAAGTAGCATACTTTTTTATATATAGGAAGAAAACTGCGAGGAAAATGCGTTCGTCTGCCGTCCTCCTCACAGGGAATGTTCGCCACATAAGTGAATAGCACCCTTGGTTTTCAACGGAGAGGTCTTGGGTTCGAGTCCGAGGAACTCTCAATTTTGTCCTCCTTCCTTCCTCGCAAAAAAGGGAAAGAAAATCAAAGACTTGGGAAGGCGTTCAGAACAAGCTAGTGTACCTGTAAAGAGACGTTGCCGAGTTTTAGAAAAAAGAAAGACGTGCTCCTGTAGCCGGTTCGAATCCAAACCTAGACTATGACTATATATGGTGCTATGCTACTCTGCAAGTAATGAAACTGACATATCCAACGTTCGCTTCTCCTCTTCTCTACTTACTCTGCCTAGCATCAGAAGCTCTGGCTGCAGCAACCATGTCCGCTGGCTGCTCATCCACCTGCTCTTCAGCAGGAAACAACCAGATATGCACCAAGTCGCCACCCGTACCATCGCCTGTGGGTCTCATCACATTCCCGCCACGCGCACCGTAGATGATTGCTCATTGCAACCCGCTGCCGTTGGTGTGGTGCCACTGCTGCAAATCACGCAGAGTCATCCGTCGCGTCTCAACCACAATCGCAACCCTTTCCGAGTCTTCTACAAATGCCCGAATCATGGGGTAATAATATGTTTAAGTGTTGTTCTGCTGCTTTCAGTTGCTGATTTTTTTAATAGTTTGGTTGATGATCTTGCAATTTGATTCGATGCGTAAAAGGGAAGATTCGTGTGATTTGTATTTACGGGAAGTTCTTGATGTGGGGAATGCAACCACGCTTGATTATTTGGTTAGCCGAGGAATCCCAATACCAGCAGGTTGGGGTGTTGGACAAGTAATCAAGGAACGGCGGAAGAGGAAGATGCAGCGAAGGTTAAAGATGCAGTTCCTCTGATCATGGCCAAACAGCAAATTGAACGACCTTGACAAAGAATGAGGAGATGAAAGAGCTTGTGAAGATAATGGGCAAAATCGATGTGCTCTGTAGGATGATTGTCTCTTTATTTGCAGTGTATGTAGCACTCGTGATGTATTCAGTGGCTACGATATGAGCACTTTGCTGAAACTAGTAATGAATGAAACCTGTGTAGCAGGCTGGGCGTAGTGTTGTGAACATCTAATGATTTCTATTAACGGAAATTAGGGGGTATCCCCTTTTGCTCATATAAATAAATAAATAGCAGAGGCCCTGTCGGGTCAGCTTTGTTCTCATTCGAAAACATCGAGCAAATTGCAGTCCAACAGCAAACTATGTCATCAAATTCAAGTTTCACAGCCAAATATGAGTACAACTAAACAACAATGTCATCATGTTTTAGTTGTCATACAATCACCAAACACAAATCAGCATACATAACAAGTGATGTTCTCACAGCAAAATACTAAACAACATGTTCATCAGGTTTCAGCTTTCATAGCAAACACAATTTCACATAGTAGAAAAAAGCGTCTTTCCGACAGCAAATACGACAAAAGCAATGTAATCATCATCCGCAGCAGAAAGCGTCAACATCTTCGCCATGTGTATCGATCTGAATCATAATTCCCCATGGTGGCATCTTCTTCTTCGTCCTCAACGTCCTCGAACATTGGCTTCTTCTTGATCAACTCTTGTATGTCCACAAGACGACAGTGCAATCTTTTGCGCCGGCGTCATTGACGTGATGGTTCTCAAAGATATTAGGAACAACTGTGTTATCTTGTACATCAGGAGCAGTGTAAGCATCATCTTGTTGTGCAACTTCATTAAACGAATTCCTCTGCTCAAACCTTTGCAATACTCTCTAGTCATCGCTACGTGCAAATGTGTCTTCCAAGAAAAATATATGTGTTGCTTGATTTGCCAAAATAAAAGGCTCGTTGGTCTGGTACGCCGCCTTGACATTGATGGATTTGAAATAATCATCAGCTCTGGGTTTGCGATCCTGGAAAACAGGTTATACCAACGACAGCACAACAGAACCACACACCGATGTCCTCGAAACTGGAGATATACTACAACTGAACAATGTCTGTTATGTTAGCATACATATCAGTTGTCTCTTTGTCATACGTATCCATGCTCATGATGGCACTGTTTTGTGTCTTCCTGCCTTCGTCTCGTGCAAGGGTGTTGTAACGCACATCTCCAACAACGCAAGATTCATAATGTCTTACCCGAGTATCAGGACCCATTGTTAGTGAGTAAAGGGCATCATCAACTGCCTGCCCATCCTCCGGCATCTTCTTAACCTATGGTTATCAAATAGACAAGCTGATCATCTTATGTACTCAATATATTAAAAAAACTGACAGTGCACTTCAAAAGCTTACATGGTTCTTGAACCATTTCGCAAATCCTGCCATAACCAGTTTGTCAATGTTTCTTGGATTGTGCGGCAAGAACTCCTCTTTGTAGATGCTGCACAACATAGTGATCGCGTCAAACATCTAAATATATAAGAATGTGCTGCAAGTTTAGTAGATTACGATGTATAAGCTGCGATTACTACACTTACTTGATATAAGGTAGTATCTCAGGACAGTTATTCAACACATACCAAACCATTTTGTCCAAATCTTTAGGTTTGTCCTCTTGTCGACTCTTCCCTGTAACTCGAACAAAATAATCGAAAACATTGAGCCCGGGATTGTCTTCACCCACCTCTTTGCTAAGCTGATCAGCTGTTTCAATGTATTTTGAGCAGAATGTCAACGCTTCTGTAGCAATGTAGGCCTCTGCAATGGAACTCTCGGGTCTAGCTCTGTTCCTAACATAGCCCTTGAAAGTGCCTAGCCGCCTTTCAATAGGGTACATCCAACCATACTGTACTGGACCTCTAAGTAGTGCCTCATCAGGTAGATGAATAGCCAAATGCACCATCACATCAAAGAAGGCTGGAGGATATATCTTCTCAAGGTCGCATAGGATAGTTGGTATCTTGTCTCTAAGACGCTCCAAAGCATCTATCCCGATATTTCTCTGCAGAGTTCCTCAAGAATTGTCCCAACTCTGCAATCGCTCTTTCATATAAGTCATGGCGGCCCAATCCTCTAAGGATAACAGATAAAACCCTTTGAAGTAGGACGTGGCAGTCATGAGTTTTCAACCCTTGTACCTTGTTTCCATCTGCACTGACTCTCCTTTCAGGGTTGGAAGCAAATCCATGTGGGAATCTCACACGTGACAGGACCTCGCAGAATTCTTTTCTTTTTACCTTGTCCAAGACGTACACAGCTGGTGCCATATCCCGTGGTTTACCTTCATCTTGCACATGCAAATCCTTTCTGATACCCAGGTGTGTCAAATCAATCCTAGATTTTAAGGTATCTTTCGTCTTGCCTTCAATGTTAAGAAGTGTGCCGATAATGCTATCACATATATTTTCTCGATGTGCATCACATCAAGATTATGCCGCAGATCCAAATCTTTCCAATACTCCAAGTCCCACAAAGTGGACCTCATGAGTAAACAATAATCTCTCTTCTACCGTACACGCTTCCTTTTCCTGCTACCATTACCGGGATGGTTTCACAGTGTAATATGCCTGACCTTCTCTAATTCCACTTGCAACTCATCAGCGGTGAGCCTCTTTGGCGCATCACGGTTTTCATGCTTTGCATTGAACACATGTCTTCGGTATTTTCTAGGATGCGGCTTGTCCTAGGCAAGGAAATGGCGATGTCCAATGTAACAGATCTTGCTAAGTATTGCGTATGACAGCGATTCCTGTCACAGCGAACACATGCATTATAACCATGTGTCGCTCATACGACATAGTGCCCAAAGCCGGATAATCATGGATGCACCAAATTACAACAAAGACGCAGAAAGAAATCAGCTGGTGGGCTGCTATATAGGTCTCGAGTGAGAACACCCTTCCATAGCTGTTGAAGTTCCAACAAGAGGCTCCATGAATAAATCAAAATCCTTTCCAGACTTTTTGGACCTGGGATGAGCAAGGCCATCATGTAGTTTGATTCTTTGGTGCGTACATTTGGAGGCATGTTGTAAGGATAACAAGCACCGCCACATGCTATATGTGGCGCTCTGGTGGCCAAATGGGTTAAATCCATCCGAAGCTAAGCCAAGTCTAATGTTTCTCGGGTCAACAAAGAAACTCTTTGTGTTTATCATTGAAGCTTTTCCACCGACTACCATGAGATGGATGGCTCATTACATTACGATCTCTGTACTCTGGTTCCTAGAATGCCACAAGACATCCTCTCTTGTTTCAAAGCATCATGAAACAACCTCCGCAATCTTGGTGTAATTGGAAAATGTCTCGTAACATTATGAGGAACCCTCTTCACAAGACGCCATCTTTCCATCTTGATGATTTGCATTTCGGGCATTCACTTAAGTTGGCATAATCCTTCTAGAACAGAACACAATTATTCTTACAAACATGGATCATATTATATCCAATTCCAACTGCACGAAGGAAATTCTTCATTTTACTGTAGGTGTGTGGCAGCTCAGACGCATCTGGGAAAGATTTGCAGAAAGCAGCCAACATCGCATCGAATGATTTGTTGGTCATCCGCTCAGATGTCTTCACCGAAGAAAGGTGACCATAGCTGAGAATCTTGACAGCTTATTTCCCGGGGTGACAAAGCGTTGCATTGTTCCAACATGCAGGCCCACTGTTTTTCTTCTGCAGGTGAAAGTTCACGGAATGCACGAGCATTTCGTAGCATTGTTTCAATGTTGGTCAAACTCACTGGCTCCGCCACCACGTCCTCCTCCTCCTCTTCCACCTGAGCATCAGGCAGATCAAGATGGTGATCTGCTGCTTCCACGTAGTCAATAACATTGACGTTCACAGCTTCACCATGATGAACTCACCTAGTATATGTGACCGACATCCCATACAAGTGTAGATGATTTTGCACAGTTGGCTGGGGTCTTGTAACTGAATTCATACAACTGCTACACGGGCAGAGCACATCTGATTTTGGACCACCGTACTCAGCTCTGATAAAGTCCATGAAGTTTTCAACCCCTCGACATATGCAGCGGAGAATCTTGAGCGAAGTTATCCAAGTCCTGTCCATCATAGACATACAAATTAGTTCTTCTACTAGATATTACAGGAAAAACATATATGCTTTTTTATGAAGTCCAGAAAAAAATACCTAGGTCGATGTCTAAAGCTATGGCAAGATATTTGGACGAGCAGATCTAAGTAACGAAATATATGTAAAGCTAATTCAGTTAACAGATTTGAGTGCTAAATTAGGGCAGGCTGTTTCAGCAGTCAATGAGGCCGAGCACACAGCCATCGAACTATCGAAGGCCATCGCAGCAAGAAACATCGAGTATAAAATGGTGTAGAACTATTTCACCTAACAGATTGGCTACTAGACCATGGCAATCTACTTCACAATAAATATATGGCAGGATATTTTAGCAACTAATCGGCCTTGGCATGCCATCTCAGCTAAGCAGATTGAGTGCAGAACAGGGCAAGGAAGCTTCTTAAGCAGAGCATATTGACAAGAAACTACTTGACAAGCAGTGAGATTAACAGCGTCTATCAGCTAACATTCAACACTACACCGACATGAACGGGGCCTCAGTCTAGAATGCGCGTACCATGGGAGAAGCTGACCGCCGTGCGTCTCCACACAAACATCGCCAGCGGTGGCGGTGCTGACCGCCGTGCGCCTCCACAAGAACGTAGCTGCAGGTGGCGGCGCGGCTAGAGGACGGCAGTCTCGAGAAGCGTCTTGTGGGAGCGAGAGGATCGCCGTCGTCCCCTCGACAAACATGGCGCCGGCGTATGGGCGGCAGGAGGGCGGCTTTGGTGGAAGCGAATGGAGTGGAGGGGGATGGGGGAGGGGTTTGGGGAATATTTGGTCGAAGGGCGGTTCAATCAATTTGGGGAATTTTTGTGTGTGTGGGGGCGTGCGGGGGAGGATTTTCGCGCGGTGGGCGGGGGGAGTTTGGCGCATAGTCGGTTTCTCCAAGTGCAGTCCCACGTGTCAGTGAAGAGGCAAACCGAAGCGTGTTCCGTTTGCGTGAGCCGTGTGCAGGACCGAACATGTGTGGGGTGCAATGCGACCGCGACAGGATTGCTGTGAGTGTACCGCCTTTTTCATTTTAAACTAGGTGCTTCGCGCGATCCATCGATACTACTACTAGTAATCCGGTAATCCCGACTAAAACAGCGCGGCTGGGTCTTTTCCCGCGCGATATGCTGGGAGGTTGGCTTAGTTGGGTTTTTTAGATTTGTCTCGGTTCAATAAAAAGCAGAGTTGGTGATGATGGTGTGCCTGTCATCCTGCAATATAGGTCGTCCGATCTATATCTAACGGATAGGAAGGAAACTATGACAATTTACCCGCACTCCTCTCCACATTTGCAGATAAGGCTTTCCCTCGTTCATCCTTTTCTCCCACAAGATCTTGATCTTCCGTGCAACGCACGGGCATCTTGCTAGTACTCCTACAACATGTATATTATTGTGAAAGTTCATATACACTGGCTGAGATTAATGCAAACACGGCAGATTTTCATTACATTTCGAACTTTTATAGGACAGAAAAATAAAAGAAACCCGACCCTAAACCTATTCTACGGCGGCGACCGACGTCCATGTACGGCGGCTGGGTTCAAGACCCGTGAAGTGAAGGTGCGGTCTCCGGCGAGGAAGAGTAGAACACGGGATATGGACCGGCCAGTTGGCACACCATGCCCTGCCGCCTCCCATGCCCTACTCATCCTCGGAGGAGTCCCCGACCTCGGCGGTGCCGGACGTTGGACGGCGGCAAGTAGGACGCGTGGCTGACGGTGCTCCTGTCGTCGGCCGCCAGCGTGGCCACCGCTTGTGCGGCCGCGGCCGCGTCCGGCCTACGCCGCTATTGCGTCGCGAGAGGCGACTTGAGTGAGGGCGGCGACCTCGAGCTTCATCCCGAAGACAAGCTCTCCGCAGAAGCGTTCGCACTTGCAGTCATGGCGGTTGTGGTGCAGTAGGAGGACGATGCGCTATAGTGTGCAGGTTAGCTGGGCGTTGCCGCTTTAAGTAGCGCATTCCGGTGAGGCCAAGCGTCCGGGTGTGTCATTAAGTCGCCGGAGTTGGTTCCTCGGGCACCGAGCCTCTTAACGACGACATACGAAGGGACGACATGAATGCTGGCAGTGGCGCCGGTTGTGAACGCATTGCCGACGGCCGCGAGGGACGAGGGCTTTGGTGTGCCAGGTAGTCAGCTGCGGTTGTGGCAACGTTGGAGATGCCCTTTGCTCAAATGCGATTCCCGCATGTCATTGAAAAAGCAAGACGACCCGACATGGTCTCAGGTCCAGAGGATGCAGTTGGCCACGCTACACCACTCCGCGGACGCATCGCGGTGATACGTCTCCAACGTATCTATAATTTTTGATTGCTCCATGCTACTTTATTTATTGTTTTGGACTATAATGGGCTTTATTTTCCACTTTTATATTACTTTTGGGACTAACCTATTAACCGGAGGCCCAGCCTGTAATTGCTGTTTTTGCCTTTTTCAAGATTTCAAGAAAGCAGAATATCAAACGGAGTCCAAACGGAATGAAACCTTCGAAGCGTGATTTTCTCACCGAGCGTGATCCAGGAGACTTGGACCCTCGCCAAGGAACCAGAGAGGCGGTCACGAGGTGGGGCGCCACCCTAGGGCGCCCTGCCTCGTGGGCCCTCAAGCTCCACCGACGTACTCCTTCCTCCTATATATACCTCGCATTACCCCCAATCGATCGTAACATGAGCCAAAAACCTAATTCCATCGCCGCAACTTCCTGTATCCACGAGATCCCATCTTGGGGCCTGTTAGGAGCTCACGGAGGGGCATCCACCACGGAGGGCTTCTACATCAACACCATAGCCTCTCCAATGAAGTGTGAGTAGTTTACTTCAGACCTTCGGTCCATATCTAGTAGCTAGATGGCCTCTTCTCTCTTTTGGATCTCAATACAATGTTCTCCCCTCTCTCGTGGAGATCTATTCGATGTAATCTTCTTTTTGCGGTGTGTTTGTTGAGACCGATGAATTGTGGGTTTATGATCCAGCTTATCTATGAATAATATTTGAATCTTCTCTGAATTCTTTTATGTATGATTGAGTTATCTTTGCGAGTCTCTTCGAATTATCCGTTTGGTTTGGCCAACTAGATTGGTAGTTCTTGCAATGGGTAAAGTGCATGGCTTTGGGTTCAATCTTATGTGTCCTTACCCAGGATGTAAGGGGTTGCAAGGCACGTATTGTATTGTTGCCATCGAGGATAACAAGATGGGGTATTTATCATATTGCATGAATTTATTCCTCTACATCATGTCATCTTGCTTAAGGCGTTACTCTGTTTTAACTTAATACTCTAGATGCATGCTAGATAGCGGTCGATGAGTGGAGTAATAGTAGTAGATGCAGAATCGTTTCGATCTACTTGTCTCGGACGTGATGCCTATATACATGATCATACCTAGATATACTCATAACTATGCTCAATTCTGCCAATTGCTCAACAGTAATTTGTTCACCCACCGTAGAATACTTATGCTCTTGAGAGAAGCCACTAGTGAAACCTATGGCCCCCGGATCTATTCTCATCATATCAATCTCCATCACTTTTATACTTGCTTTGTTTTTACTTTGCCTTTTACTTTTTACTTTGCATCTATATACCAAAAATATTATCTCTATCAGATCTCACTCTCGTAAGTGATCGTGAAGGGATTGACAACCCCTAATCGCGTTGGTTGCGAGTTGCTATCGTTTTGTGCAGGTACGAGGGACTTGTGCGTGGCCTCCTACTGGATTGATACCTTGGTTCTCAAAAACTGAGGGAAATACTTACGCCATCTTGTGCTGCATCATCCTCTCCTCTTCGGGGAAAACCAACGCAAGCTCAAGACGTAGCAAGAAGGATTTCTGGCGCCCGTTCTTGGGAGTCTACGCAAAGTCAACATACCAAGTACCCATCACAATCCCTATCTCTCACATTACATTATTTGCCATTTTCCTCTCGTTTTCCTCTCCCCCACTTCACCCTTGCCGTTTTATTCGCCCTCTCTTTCCCAATCTCCTCCTCTTTTTCCCGTTGCCTTTTCCTCATCCGTTTGTTTTCTCGTGTGTTGGATTGCTTGTTTGTCGCGATGGCTCAAGATGCTACCAGATTGTGTGAATTCACCAATACCAATAATAATGATTTCCTTAGCACTCCGATTGCTCCTCTTGCCAATACTGAATCTTGTGAAATCAATACTGCTTTGTTGAATCTTGTTATGAAAGATCAATTCGTCGGCCTTCCTAGTGAAGATGCCGCTACTCATCTGAATAGCTTCTTTGATTTATGTGATATGCAAAAGAAAAAAGATGTCGATAATGATGTCGTTAAATTGAATCTATTTCCTTTTTCGCTTAGAGATCCTGCTAAAGCGTGGTTTTCATCTTTGCCTAAAACTAGTATTGATTCTTGGAACAAGTGCAAAGATGCTTTTATCACTAATATTTTCCTCCCGCTAAGATTATCTCTCTTAGAAACGATATTATGAATTTTAAGCAAGTTGATCATGAACATGTTGCACAAGCTTGGGAGAGAATGAAATTAATGATACGTAATTGTCCTACTCATGGTTTGAACTTGTGGATGATTATACAAAAAAATTATGCCGGATTGAATTTTGCTTCTAGAAATCTTTTAGATTCGGCTGCGGGAGGCACTTTTATGGAAATCACTTTAGGAGATGCTACTAAACTCTTAGATAATATTATGGTTAATTATTCTCAATGGCATACTGAAAGATCTACTAATAAAAAAGTGCATGCTATAGAAGAAATCAATGTTTTGAGTGGAAAGATGGATGACTTATGAAATTATTTGCTACTAAGAGTGTTTCTTCTGATCCTAATGATATGCCTTTGTCTACCTTGATTGAGAATAATAATGAATCTATGGATGTGAATTTTGTTGGTAGGAATAGTTTCGGCAACAACGCGTATAGAGGGAATTTTAATCCTAGGCCTTATCCTAGTAATCCTTCTAATAATTATGGAAATTCCTACAACAACTCTTATGGAAATTTTAATAAGATGCCCTCTGAATTTGAGAATATTGTTAAAGAGTTTATGAATTCACAAAAGAATTTTAATGCTTTGCTTGAAGAGAAATTGCTTAAAGTTGATGATTTGGCTAGGAACCTTGATAGAATTTCACTTGAGGTTGATTATTTAAAGCTTAGATCTATTCCTCCTAAGCATGATATCAATGAGTCTCTGAAAGCTATGAGAATTTCCATTGATGAGTGCAAAGAAAGAACCGCTAGGATGCGTGCTTCCAAAGATGCCTTTATTAAGCGTGTTCTTCTAATTCCTATGAAAATCAAGATGAAGATCTAAAAGTTATTGATGCGTCCCCTATTAAATCTTTGTTTTGCAATATGAATCTTGATGAAACTGAATATGATCTTCCTTTACCTAGAAGGCGTTCTAAGAATTCGGAGTTTTTAGATCTTGATGATGAAATTGATAAAAGTGGGATTGAAAGAAAGAAAAATCTAGATATTACTGAACCCACTATACTGGATCTCAAGGAATTTAATTATGAAAATTGCTCTTTAATTGATTGTATTTCCTTGTTGCAAACCGTGCTAAATTCTCCTCATGCCTATAGTCAAAATAAGGCCTTTACCGAACACACTGTTGATGCCTTGATGCAATCTTATGAAGAAAAACTTGAGTTTAAAGTTTCTATCCCTAGGAAACTCTATGATGAGCGGGAACCTACTATAAAAATTAAAATCAAAGATCATGAGTTTAATGCTCTGTGTGATTTGGGTGCTAGTGTCTCTACTATTCCAAAACTTTGTGTGATTTGCTCGATTTCCGTGATTTTGATGATTGATCTCTAAACTTGCATCTTGCGGATTCCACTATTAAAAAGCCTATGGGAAGAATTAATGATGTTCTCATTGTTGCAAATAGGAATTATGTGCCCGTAGATTTTATCGTTCTTGATATAGATTGCAATCCTTCATGTCCTACTATTTTTGGTAGACCTTTCCTTGGAACGATTGGAGCAATTATTGATATGAAGGAAGGGAATATTAGATTCCAATTTCCTTTAAGAAAGGCATGGAACACTTCCCTAGAAAGAAAATAAAATTACCATATGAATCTATTATGAGAGCCACTTATGGAGTGCCTACCAAAGATGGCAATACCTAGATCTATCCTTGCTTTTATGCCAAGCTAGGGACGTTAAACGATAGCGCTTGTTGGGAGGCAACCCAATTTTATTTTTAGTTTTTAGTTTTTGTTTCTGTTTAGGAATAAATAATCCATCTAGCCTCTTTTTAGATGTGGTTTTATCTTTTAATTAGTGTTTGTGCCAAGTTAAACCTATTGGATCTTCTTGGATGATAGTTATTTGATCTTGCTGTAATTTCCAGAAACTTTGCGCTCAGTGCCCGAATTGTTAAAAATCACCAGAACATGATAAAATACTGATTCCAATTGCTGATGATCAATAAACATAATTTCCAGGCCGTCTAAGTTTGGTAGGATTTTTTGAGTTCCAGAAGTTTGCGTTAGTTACAGATTACTACAGACTGTTCTGTTTTTGACAGATTCTGTTTTGCGTGTGTTGTTTGCTTATTTTGATGAATCTATGGCTAGTAAAATAGTCTATGATCCATAGAGAAGTTGTAATACAGTAGGTTTAACACCAATATAAATAAAGAATGAGTTCATTATAGTACCTTAAAGTAGTCTTTTGTTATCTGTGCAAGTCCCTTCGAATTATCCATTTGGTTTGGCCAACTAGATTGGTAGTTCTTGCAATGGGAGAAGTGCATTGCTTTGGGTTCAATCTTGCGGTGTCCTTACCCAGTGACAGAAGGGGTTGCAAGGTACGTATTGTATTGTTGCCATCGAGGATAACAAGATGGGGTATTTATCATATTGCATGAATTTATTCCTCTACATCATGTCATCTTGCTTAAGGTGTTACTCTATTTTAACTTAATACTCTAGATGCATGCTGGATAGCGGTCGATGAGTGGAGTAATAGTAGTAGATGCAGAATTGTTTCGATCTACTTGTCTCGGACGTGATTCCTATATACATGATCATACCTAGATATACTCATAACTATGCTCAATTCTGTCTATTGCTCAACAGTAATTTGTTCACCCACCGTAGAATACTTATGCTCTTGAGAGAAGCCACTAGTGAAACCTATGGCCCCCGGGTCTATTCTCATCATATCAATATCCATCACTTTTATACTTGCTTTGTTTTTACTTTGCCTTTACTTTTTACTTTGCATCTATATACCAAAAATATTATCTCTATCAGATCTCACTCTCGTAAGTAACTGTGAAGGAATTGACAACCCCTAATCGCGTTGGTTGCGAGTAGCTATCATTTTGTGCAGGTACAAGGGACTTGTGCGTGGCCTCCTACTGGATTGATACCTTGGTTCTCAAAAACTGAGGGAAATACTTACGCTACTGTGCTGCATCATCCTCCTCTTAGGGTAAAACCAACGCAAGCTCAAGACGTAGCACGCGGCGCCCCGTGCATCCTCGACGAGCCGGGTGTTGGGGTGTGTTTGGATTGTGGCCAAAGTGCACCTATCCAAAATTTTGGTCATGACCCAAAGATTGGTATTTGTTTGGATGGTTGCCATTTCTTTGGCATGCCAATGAACTCTAGCCAACTCTAGTTCATTTTTCTTGCCAATGTCGACCAAATCATGGGCAACCAATACCTCAACCAAAATTTTGGCTACCCAATGCTTTGATGGGGAAACCTTGGGCACAAACCAAACATACCGTTGGTCGTGCCACAACACTAACGCCACCCTCGGCACACTGAAACCGACCGTGTCTATCGACGATATGAGCGTGTCGCTCACATGATCGCCCGTGTCCAGAGGCGGTGCTGGAGCTGCGCCCTGTTGTTGGCCCCAACGACCCACATGAACGGTTGTCGGTGGCGAGAGGAGGTCGTGGGCCAGCTCCTCCATTGGACTAGTCTGCGCTATGTCGGTTTACCTTTTTTCCCGGCCATATTCGAGCGTCAGTGCTCCGTGTTGCGCATTAGGCCTTTCACTATGTAGGCCAAGCGAGACAACTTATTGTTTATTTGAGCCATTCAAGTGTAATCATGTGGCGTTTGCTTATTTCTCATTCCTCTCCAACCCTATTCTCCATCGATCATGTCGCCCTCCAGTCGAGTCCATCCTCCCGCATGCCTCATTTGAACATTCTGCCGAGTATCATTCGCATGTACCCACCCTAGTCCTCTTCCAATAGATCTCTGGACCCTGAGATGAAATCGAGAGGGAACGAGTGGGGGCACGTGATACCTAAGGCGGATTCAAAAGTTTGAACCGGTGATCATAGCATCCGCAAATCATATATAAAGGGTATTCAATGTTCGTTTCGTTTTCGAACGTACAATATACTCCCTCCTATCATTTCTACTTTACATACTATGATAGGAGTATAAGTTTTATGTGTAGTCAAAGTATCTCTACTATGATGAAAAAGGTATCACCTTCAACAACGCCCAATCAATATTGTTAGATTCGTACGTACTCCTAGACTTGTACTTGAGATGGTTTCCAATTTGACTATTGACAAGATTAATAGTACTCCTTTCACATAGGTGAGTAAGTCATCTTAGGCTGTGCACCGTGACCAAGGAGGAGGGAAAAGCGAGAGACATTAATGTTTATTTGCTAATTAATAGTATTGCATGCAATGAACTAACCACTGCATGTCATGTTTGATAGTCTCAGGTCATTAAAAGCATGCACACCCTCATCTCTTATTGGTTCATATGTCAAGAAACAAGAAACGAGGTAGAAGTTAATGCACCGCGCCTACGTGTTTTGAGATTATTTGGTTTTCGTAAGATGACTTACACACCTAGACGGAGGGAGTACATGAGATGTATAATGTGAAAATTATATCATTGGAAACTCCTTTCACATACGAAATTGACCATATGCTTTGTGTAAGTTGCATGCCATATATTATTAACCTAACATTTGGTCAAAGTTAGCCTCGAAAAACGCATTAGACCCTGTATGCTTTGTGTAAGTTGCATGTCATATATTATTACTCTAACACTTGTGTAAGTTGCATGTCATATACTCCCTCCGTTCCGAAATGTAAGTCTTTGTAGAGATTCTACTATGAACCACATACGGATGTATATAGATGCATTTTAAGTATAGATTCATTCATTTTGCTCCGTATGTAGTCCACCTAGTGGAATCTCTACAAAGACTTATATTTAGGAACGGAGGGAGTATTATTACTCTAACATTAGGTCAAAGTAGTATAGTGCAAGTGGATCCTCTGACGTAGGTATCCCTGCCTTACCCCTCCCTTTCGGTCACTTACTGGCGGACCCCATGCTTGCTAGGCCCCGCATGTCAGTTACTCAATGGGTTCGACCACGTCAGGGGATCCTCATCCGTAGTATACTCTCTGTTTTTATTTACTCCGCATAAAAGCGGAGGGAGTGGTGGTATAATAAATGACGCCAGCGGGGGAATGCTACCTAAATAATGTTACGTGTTTTACGTAAAGTGCAACGTGGATAATTAGTATTGGAGAAGGGGGAGGAAGGGGCCCCACCCACCTGGGACGTCAGTTTGCTCTCAACTGCGGTCCCACAATCGAGCGAAAACGCAAGACGAAGCGCGTTCCATTCGGTGAGCGATGTGGAGGGTCCGGCGTGCTGGGCTGCAACGCAAACGCGACAAGAGCGATGTACAGTCAAAACCGATTGACTGGTCGTCACCGGAACTACTATTCACACCAGAACCTTCGCTGCTCGGCCTACGCCAGCCACTGCCCTAAAACCACACCAAATCTCCAGCCCATTCCCCCACCTTTCGATCCCCTAGCCCGCATCAAGCGTCCCCTAGTTCGCCGGAAAGCCATGGTGCACCGCAAGATCACTTACTACAAGATGCTGACGCTGAAGCGCCACGCAGAAATCGCGGCGGCGGTCGGTGCCACAGACCTCCGTTCCCAAGCTCGCTTTGCGGTGGACCAATCCCTGAGTTCTCTGGAGCCAAGCTACGAGGAGGAGGAAGCCGATCCAATGTTCACTGCGGAGGTCGCGGCGCAAAAGGCCCCAGATGGGTATGAGACGATGGACGTCGACTTCGTGCCGGCGTCCGAGTCTCCCATGGTGCAGGCGGACCAACGGTTCAACATGGCGATACTAAAGGAGGACCGGGAGGCAGAGGCTCAACTCGACGCGGAGCGCGCGCATGCCGCTGCCATCGAGGCTCTCCTGCAGGCGGAACCGGATGTTATGGATGTGAACCGGGCGGCGGAGGCTCAACTTGAGGCGGAGCGTGCGGATGCCGCTGCCATCAAGGCCCTCCTGCAGGCGGAACCAGACGTCCTGGACATGAACCGGGCGGCAGAGGCTCAACTCGACGCAGAGCACGCAGATGCCGCTCTCATCGACGCCCTCCTGCAGGTGGAACCGGAAGTCCTGGACTTGAACCGGGCGGCGGAGGCTCGACTAGACGCGGAGCGCGCGGATGCCGCTGCCATCGAGGCCCTCCTGCAGGCGGAACCGGGCGTCCTTGACTTGAACCGGGCTGTGCTCTCGTCCGTGCAAAGCGCCCGCACGCTCCGCTTGAACGAGTAGCTGGAGGCCGAGGACAACCACGGTGCGGAGACACATGTCGGCAGCGACGGCTGGTTCGCGCCGGCAGCCAAAGACGACGAGACCGTCTCTTTCCGCGAGCAGTGATAGTTTTTCTTTATGTTGTTGTTTTTATGGATATTTTGCTATGTAAAAACATACTATTTGTTATGCAAGTCGCCTGACTTGGGTCAGTCTACCATTTCAGGCGGTTGGATGAATATCCTACGTCTCCTAACCTTTCTTTCCTTCTTCCTCACCTCTTCTTTTTCCCCAACAGACCACCGCACGGGCCGTACGGATAGTCCCCAACATGCGGTTGGATAAACATACTCTATGAACGAAAACTATGTGTCAGCGATAGGATGGCTGAGTTTGGTTTGTTCACATGCGACAGCACGTGTCAGTGAGGGTGCGTTCCCTTGGTTGGGTTTGCGGCGTGCAGGAGCGATCGAGGGTGCGGTGCGACGCATGGCGTGTAGGAGCGACCGTGTGAGGGTGCGGTGCGACCGCGACAACCGTGCGCAAGTGTACCTCCTTCTGATTTTGAAAACTTTAGGCAAGCTTGGCAATAACGTGTGGCGAAGTTTGGCAATGCAAGGCCTATACCCAAACAGGATAAGTACGTACGTACTCGGAGTACTAGTGTTAAAAAAGAAAGGCGGGTTTTTTCCTTCGCGGGATTTAATCAATACAAATCCTCGTTTCACGTGTCAATTAATGCGTATTTTTTTCTCAAAAGACCAAAGAGCTAACCATCTCACTCCTCATCGCTTGATTAATGCAGCGCCATGCAAACGAACCTTCTCACTTCCGCATGCATGCAGGGGATATTAATGTCCTTGGCTGCTAACCCCATCAATTTTGCCTCGATTAGTGTTAGTGGCCATTTGCAAATTGTAATTTTGATATACTTGCCTTGTGTACAAAAAAATGGAGGTAGTAACTATATTTGAATTCCTTGCCCATTGCGATGACGTCAACTTTTTTTGTGGTTTGGCGAAGTGCGTTCGACGGAGAACGCCATTGAGGGAGACCACGGTAAGTCGTTCGCAAGTGCCGCCTGCAAGCCGAGACAACCGCCTTATTTGCATCCAGGAAGTCCTTTACTAGTACTACTACTAGGAGTACTAGTGCGGTGAGATGGCTTCTCGAAGAAGACGATGGAGAAGCGGAGTCAGCGAAGAGTGAAATGATAGTTGCTTCGTCCGTGATTTGTGATTTGACGCCTCACTGCTTTGTGATTTGTGATAGAAGGGACAAGGGAGTAGACTCTGTGCTCTATACTGTACTACATGCGTCCAAGCATGGGAGAAAGAGGAGAGACGTTGCATTTTTCTATTCCTTCAATCAATCAATCAAGGAGCTTCGGTTCCATCTTTTTGGCTTTGGCAACACCGTCCACAATGGTTCCCACGATGCCAAAAGCTATTTTCACATTTGGCTACACATTGTGGATGCCCTTAACCGTACCACTTGGTTTTGCTCCTGTGTGATATCTATACAAATCTCAATTATATTGATCTAAAAAATTATAGAATCAAAGATTAGTAAAAAGGAGGTGATTTTGCCGCGCGGATGGCGGGGGAGGTTTATTATTTTCGGACGACGTTGTCCTGGCGGTTTGCTAACATGCGGTCCCACGTGTCAGTGCTTTACCAAGCTGATCTGCGTCCCACATGAGGCAGAACAACGGTAGAAGCAACACGTGGTTAAGTTGAAGAAGATGAGGGAGAAGCGGATTCAGCAACGAGTGAAATGATGGTTGCTTCGTCCCTCCAACTTCTTCTTTTTTAGCATTAGTACTTCTTCCCTCCAACTTAACTGCGGGAAATGTGCAGCTTTGTGATTTGACGCCTCATTGCTCATTACTACGCCGGCGCCATGACTGGGGTGCTTCACCCCGGCTGCTCTGCACTGTATTCCGGTATGGCACGTGGACCTGGTAGCTTGATGTCCCATATGTCAGCGAACGGGACTAGAAGATTTATGAAAGCGAGATCTCCACTCCTACGACGGAGGAGTAGACGACACGACGGCCCAGTGATCTGTCACTTGTACTTTATAGTACTATAGTTTTGCTGTTTCGCACGATCCATCGATACAAACCCGATTAAACAGGAAAGGGCGGGATTTTTCCCTCGCGGTAGATGATACTGGCCATACATTTCAAAGGCAATTTTAATGTATGCAAACTGAATAATTATAAGTAACAATATGATATCTAGTAAAACTAAAAACACATATGATTTATTGTGTTAGAGTGTAGTAGTAGTGTTGTATTGCATAGTTGTTAGTGTAACATGCGAGCGTGTAGAGATGTAGTTTTGGAGGGCCTCTGAGAGAGAAAAGCGTATCTGGTCACCGAACTTCAGAATAAGCTGATTACGGTCACTATATACGTTTTGCGGTGATTATCCGGTCACTTGCTCACAGTTCAGCATCAGATTGCACTCTGTTGACCGGCCAAATAGTCTGCGTGGCGCCATGTTGACTAGTTAAATTGACCATGTTCCTTGTGGGTCCCACCTGTCATTTCGCATAGGAAAAAGGTCAGATAAACACAAATTTACGCAGGCGCGACAAGGCTCCAACCCGTCTGCTGAATCACCTGGTTGTGTATGTGTCTGTCAGGGCCTGATGTGTGCGCATGCACGTGTAGGTTGAGCACTTGAGCGTGAGAGTGTGTGTTGGTCATGTGGTGTACTGGTGTGTGCATGCATGCGTGCGTGTGTGCGTGTGAGTGTTGCGTGCGTGCGTGGCTGCGTGCGTGCGTGTGAGTGTTGCGTGCGTGCGTGGGTGCATGTGTTTGTGCGAGTGTTGCGTGGATGGAGTTCGTGTGCATGTGTGTATAATCACCACACCAGCTCCTGTGTGTTAAAACACATGGCTCAGCATACCAATACAAGGCCACCTTGTCCGCTGTGCCCGCGGTCATGACTTCGAACCACCGTCAAAATATTTTTTTGTCGTTTGTTTTCATTCTTACAAGCAAGATGCATGTGCGTTGCACGTAACATCAAGATGCATTTGTATGACTTGTTTATCTTGTGAGAGAAAAGGATGAACGAGGGAAGGCCTTATTTGCAAATGTGGAGAGGTGTGTGGGTACCTTTTTGCAAAATTGCCATAGTTTCTTTCCTATCCGTCAGATATAAATCAGACGGCCTATATTGCAGGATGGCAGGCACACCATCATCACCAACTCTATTTTTTATAAGAGTGTATTTTATGTATTTTATAATAGTGTAGATGTAGAGTAGATACAAGTCGACAGGTGAGCACGATGTTTGTAAGATAATGCGATGCAACACTAGAGGTGCCACGTGGAGCGTTTAACTGGTCAACTAGTCATGTCATGAGCTCATACAAAGTTGTACGGTGAGCCCGTGACTGTATAATAACCACTAAACGTAAACGGTGACCGTAATGAGTGGATTATGAAGTCCAATGTATGTATCGTGCTTTCGCTTCAAATACAATGATCGTCATTGCATGTATCGCGAGAGAAAGATGAAACATGCGTGATTTTTATGGGGGCTTACTTTTAGAGGACCTGGAGATAGTTTTGTGTGCATACGTGAAAGGGCCGTACAGGGGGGGGGGGGTATGCGATGGAGAGACAGATGCTCTTCGTTTCTCTTTATTATGACTAACTTTGTATATAGTATAAAAATATACAAATTCACAGTGCGGAATAAATATCATTGTGGGCACCATGCAATGCAAATTAGCGTTCGTACTCCTCCATATAACTTTGTAATGTTGTATATATGTAGAACCTCTAAAATAATTTTTTGGCCACACTTTATTCAAAAGGAATGTTGTATGCGAAATAAACATGAAGAGAGGGCTTTTTAGATCAATGGGGTACGTGATGTAACATGTGTGAATGTGTAGTTGATGCATTTGGCGGGGCCTAGAGAGGTATGTGTGTATTACGTATTCGAGAGAGGCATGGATAGAGGAGCCGACGGGGGGGCGTGGGAGAGATAGCATGAGAAATGAGAGTGGGCTAGAGAGAGGCAGTATGACATCACGACAAGAGATTCCATTCCCTTGAGTGTGTATATGCAAGGGGGGAGGGAATAGAGGCACCAGGAGAAATTTTGTGTGTGGTGTTTGTGTTGGTATGTGTGGGTGTGAGAAGATAATGAGACGTGGGGGCAAAGGGTGTGTCACCGCGTGAGGTCCGGTGGGTCGAGGTGAGGCCCTTCGTTCGGTTCTGTCCTGCGCCACATTGGTCAACCCATGACACATTTAGGAAGACCCATGGATGAGTAGTCGTACAAGACAAAGATAGCAGAATTGTGAAGGACTCTGTGTCCACTGACAAAGTCGGCTAGGATTTGTAACCCTAGGTTCTTGGACTAAGGTAACCCCTTTATCTCTGATATTACTATTCATCCAACCTAACTTTAAGGGGCATCCTACAAAATGCTCTGTTAGAATCATACTCGTCGATTAGGAAGAGAGGTGTGAGATAATGCGTGAGAGACAGGCGTAAAGATAATGTGTGTACATGAGACACGTAGGCAGGTCCATGTATATAGAAAGGGTCGATGAGGATTGTCCGTGTGTATGCTTGCGAGAGGAAGAGTGTTTGTGATAAAGGTTAGTGAAAACAGTTGTAAATGGTTACGAGAGGGAGGGAGGGTTATATATAGAGCATGTGTGCGAGAAAGACACCTTGGGAGAGAGTGTGTGAGCATGTGTGAGAGACCACTGATCGAGAGTGAAACTACACGTAAAAGACTGCTCTACACATTGATTAAAGATATAAATTGTATCCAAATATTAGGATGGGATCATGATATTTGCAATTCGCGTAAGGAGCGGTCATTGATCCATCAGACATCTAGATTCTATCAAATTTAAGCATGTCTATGTTATTATTAAACACAATTGATCCACATAGTTAGTATTTTGAACTCCGGACAATGCATCGCTTTAGCAATCAAATATAAACGTGAGTATAGTTCATGTTGTGTGTGTAAAGCACATTATACATCTGAAAGTTACACAATGGACATTTATAAATAGCTACCTATCAACTAGCATACATTTGAATTCAACCTAAGGTGGTTTAAAAAATCGAATTCAACATGAAGTCCATTCAATTATTTGAATTTGATATCATGGCATTTGTAAACCATACCTAAACTATGGGGGTACCAATCTTTGCTCTGATTTTGTACATAATAGCATATGTAGTCGTGTACAAAATAGATTCAAATTTAGCTCCTCCATTCCAAAATAATCGTAGTTATAGGATTTTCAAGTGTCAAAATTTCAAAAGGAAGCAGATAATTTAATGAGGTTTTCAAACGTACAAGGTCAAATATAACATTGTCTATTTAGGTCAATCCTCATAGTTCAAGAGTACTCTAAACGTGAATGCTTGTGTTTCAAAATTTCGAACGAAGCGCCAAAAGAGCCTCTACTACTTGAAACCGCGAGAGACCAATGTTTGGTAGTACAAGGAAATTACTTTTCTAATAACTCCGACCTGTGAAACCTACCGGCCCGACGTCCAAAGGTCTAAACCGGGGTAGGTTTGTAGATTCATCTAGACGCCACGCAACCGCCTCCGAAAAACATTCATACACAATGGCCGCCTAAGCACACACTCGGGATTACCATCCTACCCTCGACCCGCAGTAGGTCCGAAATTTAAGAGGGGGGCAAAGTTTGTACTTTCCCCAAATTTCAAACAAGCGCGTCCCAACTTATGTTAAAAAAAGCCAAAAACAAGCACGTCCCAGACCGAAACATGGTTCCCCCCCACCCGTCCGATTCCCCATTCGTACTCCGTGGGCGCCAAAACAACCTCTCCACCAGCCGCGAAACCCCGGCGTCCTCCGTCCGCCACCCCATCCCACCCATCAACCGCCGCCCTCCTCCATCACGCCGGAGCCGATACCCGACGTCGTAATCCCACATAACCTCAACCACAATGCCCTCCACGACTAGTAGTTGAAGCTGAGGCCGAGCCGTCCGTACCCGAGCCAGTTCAACAACGCCGTCCTGCGTCTCACCGCTGCCGCTCCAACATCGCCATCCTCCACCGCACCGGAGCTGTTCACCTTTCGCCGTCGCCGCCGCCTCGGATCTGCTTCCCCTCCGCCGACATACGGCCACGGCAACACAGTCAACAATTTGGCCATGGGTTCGTCCAAGCCTGCACCCTCCAGAACATCGGTTTCCCCGGTAAAAATAAGAAGATCGCCGCGACATGTGGAGGTGACCACACCGGCAACCGAAGAAGGTACTCCTCTTCCCTTATTCGTTCAAATCTTACGTCTCTGCTTGCACGGTATTCATCCCACAGAAGACACTAGTTGACCGCTTCTTCTTGATACTAGATGTTCCTAGTAACTCGCGATGCACAAGGTTTCTCCTCATATACTATTTCACCTTAGCTAGAGGTCTGTCGCCCCCCTGAATTTCAATTTCTGGCCAGTTGATTCCCAATTAACGGAAGCATTCCCCGGCGTAACAGGCGCTAGTACGACTATTACGCCGGGGAAGCAGCGCCTTGGTGTTTATCTTAGGGGCGTCTGCGGCCTAGAGCTACTGGCGCCCGATCTGGAGGTCGGCCGGGATTAAAGGGATGGCTTGGGGGCGCTGCCAAGCACGGCGGTGGTGTGAGGTCGATGGGAGGGCAGGGCGGCGGAGGCATGGGTCTGGGCCGGTGGTCGCTGGCGGTTCGAGAAAGATCGTCAACGATGACTGGCGGGAGGTAGATGAAAGCCATCTGCCCGTTCCTTATAGATCGGACGGTTCATTAAAAAAATCGACTAACCTATTTATTTTCAGTCGACTGTTATCTTAGATATGACCACATGTGGTGGTGTGCTGGAGGAGTACCTGCATTTCCTCTGCTCATATATTACAAAATCATACGGAGTAGAATCTAATTTTGTTTGCCATGCAATGTTGTAGAGCTATCATATGTCTCCTATCATTTATTTTTCAGCCACCTGCTATCTGCTACTTTTACAGTGCACTAGTTCTGCACACACTTCATCCATACTCTCACTATTGTGTTTTTATGCAAGGGTATTTTAGAGTCTGCTGAAAGGGAAGCAAAAAAGAAAAGAGACAAGTCGTGCCAGCTTTCTACGCGGCTAGGCGCGACACATTACAACGCTTTAAAGGGTGCAGTGTCTGCAGATGGAGACGGTAAACGTTGCTCTGGAGTTGATGACCTCGCTCGCAATGAACCACCATCCTAGGTGCTTGCGTTAACTTCGCGGTGTCATATGTGGTTGGATGTTCCATATGGTGTCTAGCTTGTATTCGAAAGGCTGAAGTCGGTCTTTATTAAGATAAGGAAAGATATTTTTTACATGAACCACCATCCCATGAGCACCAGAAGACAAATAGCTAGTCAGGGCACTGGCTGAGCCAGTGACAAGCCCAGCAAAGACATGCATCACCTGGAAGCCAACTAAAAAGCCGTGATGGTGGCGAAGCAGCCCGCCTCCCACCAGGCTCTTAGGTCCTAGATGATCATGTTCACCACTCCAGCCGGATGTCTAGCTTGTATTGCTTCCAATTTGGTTAAATTGCATCTGCTTAGCTTACACATTATACCTTTGAATATGACATGCCTTTCTGTTTTTGGTACATACTAGTACATCTATGTATTAACCATGTTCTTACATCAAACTAATGTTCTTTTGTATCCCTCATCAATCACTTATGACGAGGCAGGCAGGCAAGGGGACTACTCCTCATTTAAAGAATGCAGCGTCAGCCTCCCGACATGATTCTCAAGAAATGTAAATGCTAGATGAAGATAGTGAGCGTAGCTCTGTAGTTGATTACAACATTTCCCTACACTAGCATCGCAGTGCTTGCTCTAACTTGGCAGCGTGATATGTGGTTGCATGTTGCATATGGTGTCTAGATTGTAATTCTTCCAATCTGGTTAAACTGCATGTGCTAGTCTGCTTAGCTTATACTCCTGTAAATGTGACATTGTACCTGTTAATGTGACATGTCTTCCTATATTTAGTACATAGTACATCTGTCTATTAAGCATGTCCTTACATAAAACTATTGTTTTTTTATCCCGCATCAACCAATATGACGAGACACCTTTAGTATATGCAGTGCGATATTAGTTGCATCTTTCATATGATTTATAGCATGCGCTGCTTCTAATTTGTTGAAATTCCATTTATGATGGGACGCTTTTAACTTGGTAGAGTCATATTGGTTGCATCTTTCATGTGGTGTCTAGCTTGCATTGCTTCTTATTTGCTAGAATGGTTTCTGCTTAGTTTACACAAACAGTTGTGAATATGCCATGTCGTCCTGTTTTTCATACATATTCCATCCTGGTATCATGTGTTTGCCTTACATCAAAGTAGTGATTGTCAGTATCATGCATGAATGAGTTACGAAGAGAATTTTATTGCTTTTTCTTGTCGGTTTTACTTGACAATTCAAAATCAATAAAGCGGAAGGAAGTTAGCAAGGCAGCGGATAAAAGGTGCTCCTTCCAAACGGAGGGCCTCTACAGTTTCTACTCCTCCACACCCCCAAGATGATTTCCAAGACAACTCATGCATAGACACTCAACAAAGCTGTGTTTATGATGAGCACGTCTCCACTAGTTCAGAATCACTGGTGCTCCCTCTAACTTGGCACGCTTATATGTGGTTGCATGTTATGTGTGATGTCTAGCTTGTATTGCTTCTAATTTTGTTGAATTCTCTGCCTTACTTTACACATTATACTTGAATAAGACACGTGTTCCTGTTTCTAGAACATACAATATCATCTATCACACAATGTTCTTACATCAAATTACTATTGTTGTGTAACCTGCAACAATCACTTATCATAAGACACGTTTGACTTGAGTGTGATATAGGTTACATCTCACATTCTTTTCTAGCTTGTACTACTAATTTGTTGAAATGGCACTTATGACGAGACAGTTTTAACTTGGTAGAGTGATATTCGTTGCATCTTTCATATGGTGTCTAGCTTTCATTGCTTCTAATTTGTTGAAATGCCTTCTCCTTAGTTTACACATCATAAGCTGTGAATATGCAATGCTGTGAATATGCAATGGCACTAATGACGAGAGACCTCTAACATGGTAGTGTGATGTTGTTTGCATCTTGCATATGATTTATTTCTTGTCTTGCTTCACATTTGTTTAAACGCCATTTATGCTTTGAGACACTGTTAACTTGGCAGAGCGATATTTGTAGCATCTTTCATATGGTGTCTACCTTCCATTGCATTGCTTCTAATTTGGTGAAATGTCTTCTTCTTAGTTTACACATCATAGTTCTGGTTATCTCTTCCGTTCTGTTTTTCATACATATTACATCCTCCTATCATGTGGTTGTCTAACATCAAAGTTCGGTTAAATGCATCACGCATCAATTTGTTACGAAGAACTAAATTGTTATTCGCTTTTCTTGTCGGCTTGACTTAACATGGCGCAGAGAAAGAGGAAGAAACACAGAATGGCGGTGGAATGAGAAGCGGATGAATCCTGCAGATTCTGCTTTGATGCGATGGTGCAATAGAAGGTGAAAGTCCAGCGGAAAATTCTACAAACACGGCATCCCATGCTACACGAGCTGCAAAAAAGCCAAACAGAAACAAATAGCTGCCACCAAACAAGCAGAGACATCCCTAGTTCTTGCAACACCTACCACAGTACTACCAGTTGCACGACATACTCGTAAGGCCAACCGAGCTAGCAAAGACGTTCCCAAGCTCCCTTGCCACCGACACTACTTCCCAAGCACTCGACACAAGACGAGTTGGCAATATCGGATGAACCTTGTGAGCTTCAACAGCAAGAAGGTACTTGCTGGAGTCAAATTCTGATTGCATGCTTCTTTATATGTAGTCTCACAGTTTGATGTACACTAACACTTCCTATGTTCATTGTTGGACTAGCACCTAGGCGCAAGAGGAAACAAACATCAGGGATAATGATTGATAGGTTAACTAAATCTAGAGGAGGAAGAATGGAGATCCATTTTGAGGCAGGTTTAAAAAGGCCACGTGATGCTACAGAGTCAGCCAAGTTAATATCAGAGGCAGCGGTTGCCATTAGGTGTCATGTACGTATCCTCCCAACATGGATTCAATACAGGAATGACAAAGACGAAACCCAGTTCAACACCTTCCTCGACCATTTATCTGTAAGTATGGTTATGTATGGAAACTAGTAATATCGTCTTGCTCATCCCATACTTTCTAGGTTGTCGATAATGAGACTCCATAATTTTCAATGTATGAGGTTCAAGTTGGATAGCCAAGATCTTGCAACCGGACAAGCTTGCACCCATGTTTTCAAGTCTCGCTTTCATGACAAGATGTCGGTATAACTTGAGGAAAACTCACTTTGAATGCAAGGCTAACGGTGAACTTTCCCAAACATCTCCAAAGGAAAATATATTGGATGAAGACCGGAGGGCCTTGTTAAACACCGGTCCGATCCGAATTATCGTGTACATTATATATATGTGATCAGATCACATGTTGAAGTCCTATTGACGCATGTGCCACACAAATCTATCTTCTTGTAGGTGAACTGTTCAAAGAACAAGGCCAACCGTCTGAAAGTGAAATTCAACAGCATTTACGTGATCTCGTAGCTATATTGCACAATCGCAAGGCTCTTGTGATTAGCTGCTGTTTCACTCTTTTCATTGTACCATATTATCAGATCTATATTGACTTGTTCGAAATGCGCAGGAAATCCGCAAGGACCAAAAAGTACCAACCAAATGTTGTGGAAATCTTCAAGGACTGTCACACCAGCAAGAAGAAGGGCATGACTACATCACCAAAGCATTGTTGTAAGTCCTTAATCCTCATGCCTTTTAACTACTACTTACTCGACTTGTGCCTTGAATCGCATGGTTTGCAGCCAATGTCTATTACTCTTTTCAATTTTATACACAATTGTCTTAGCGTATCATTGCACCTTACAAGGTTTAAAAGGGAGGAGTGATGTTCCTTTGATCTTGACCCGTAATCTAGTTCCGTCTTTGGACTTGCCCACACAACGTTACAATTGCCTGTTTGTCCGTTCTCAGTTGTTTTGTGATATGAATGATGTCATACTATGCTTACCGTATTATAAACTTCGTCTCTTTATCCTTAGCCCTCAATACAATGTGAAGAAATAGACAATACATTAGCGATGGTACATGGCCATATGTTTGGAACCTGGTTTTATTATGTACTTTGCAATAAAATACAACTAATATTTTACACGGGTTCACCGGAATAAGTTCTGTATATAGACCAAAGCTATTTTGTTTGGTATTGCTGCCTCCTTAATATCTTCTGCTCTAGTACTACTAATGTAAAACCTCAACTTTTCAGTGAGCTATGGAAAAAATGGTGGAACCGCCACCTTCTAAAGGTGGCGAGGCAACTATAACCGCAATGTCAGCTCTTGCTGCGATGGGTCAAGACATGTCCACTAACAAAGGCCAAAAGCACGTTCTGCGTAATCTTGGGTTGGTTGTTAAGGCAATATCGTCCAAACTGCCTCATGATCAAGATATGCAAGCTCAAAGCAATTATGTATCTGCGCTCCAGACACAAGTTCATTCCCTAACAGAGGCCCTTTGTGAAACAAGGAGAAACATTGCTCAATGTCGTCAAGATATGCATGGTTTTGAAACCGGACTATCGGACATTTGCTATGTTGTTCGAAGCCTAGGGAAATGAAGGCGAGGTTATGGTGCTCCATCGGACAATACAACATGAAAGCATGTGATCAAGTCAAATGAACCGAGCTTCTGAACTACTGGTGGTGCATTTATCTGCTAGACTGTTAAGTTTTATGCCAACCTTCCTTTTGTTATATAGTTGTAATTTGTTTTGGTGCGATACAAAATTTATTCTTAACTTGTAGCCACCAGCTGAAGAAAACAGCAAGCCATTTTTGTATAGTGTAGGGTGTTCCCTATATTTGCATTGGTGGCGATCTTTGATGCCGAGTGGATGTAATCTGTGCAATCGCCTTAATAGCCTAGCGTTAGTTTCGGCCTTATTTATTTCATATTCTTCTTTTTCCCTAGTTTGCTAGTGGCCGCAACTACCAATGGGCCATATACGGGCCGTAGGATCCATGGGTCTCCTACGGGCCGTTGATAAATGGGCCTGTAATCCGTGGGCCTCGGGCCGTCGATAAATGGGCCTGTAATCGGTGGGCCTCGGGCCGTCGGATAAATGGGTCTACATGGGCTGTAATCGGGCATAATTGGTATCGGCCCAGCACGGTAACGGGCCGTTAACAGGCCGTAGGACTGCAAAAGCTTAATTCATCACAGCATAATGGGTCGTTAATGGGCCAGAATATAGGACGGGCTGGCCAGAAACGGGCCGACTCTTGCCATGGGCCGAATTTGGCCCATTAGGGTAACATGCCAGTAACGGGCCGACTCTTGCCATGGGCCGAATTTGGCCCATTTGGGGAACATGCCAGTAACGGGCCATGGGCCGAATTTGGCCCATTAGGAGAACATGCCAGTAACGGGCCGGGAGTAATTGAGGGACGAAAAGGAGCCCAAGAACGTGTGGGCCGTCAATAGGCCGAAAGCTAACACAGGCTGGAAACGGCCCATGTAAATCACGGGCCGTTAACGGGTACAACGAAAATTACTGTTCATTATGGGCTAGAGTCACCGTGGGCTGTAAAGGGCGAAAGATCTGAAAGGCCTCATATGGGGCCAAAGACGTCGTGGGCCATACATGGGCGAAAGTGAAAGCGGGCTGGTGTTATATTCGACGGCCCACATGACGTTGTTGGGCCGATTTCCTTTAGTGCCTAACCGCCGTGAGTTAACGGGCCGTAAAATGGGCTATTTGCGAAGAGACCGTTAACAGGGTTTTCATGGGCCAGCCCGTTAACTTTTGACCAAGTCAAACGGGCTGGCTTTGTAAGCTAAATGGGCCAGTGGTGTGCCGTGGCACGTGTCGACATATCATAGGCGCCTATCTGACCCATCGACGAGTCGACACGTGTTTCGTTCGGCCAATAAGAATTTTACACGTGGAAATTTCCCATTGGTTCGGGCTGTTAACGGGTTATCGCATCCAAAACCCGACCCGATAGCTTAACGGTGTTCCGTAACGGTGGATGCCACGTCTCGGTCACCCTTGACGAAAGCACTTCTGTGACGCGTGATTTATCGTCATGGAAGTGGACACTTCCGTGATGATAATTTTGGTAATGTCATGGAACACTTCTCTGACGCACGGTATGACTATCTTGATTCGCATAAATTTGTCATGGATGCACATGCATGACAAAAAACGCGACCTACTGTGACAAACACGTATCATCACGGAAGTGTATTTATTTTGTAGTGATAGTTGTTGAAGAAGAAAGGTGTGATGCCTAACGGGGCATCCCCAAGCTTAGATGCTTGAGACTTCTTGAAATATTATCTTGGGGTGCCTTGGGCATCCCCAAGCTTGAACTTTTGTGTCTCCTTAATTCCTCTCATATCATGGTTTCTCTTTTTATCAAAAGCTTCATTCACACCAAACTCAACAAGAACTCGTGAGATAGGTTAGTATAAACCAATGCAAAAACCTTATCATTTTCTACTGTAACAAATCACAAAATTTATTATTCAACATTGCATACTAAATGTCTCTGCATATTTAATACTCCTATCCTAAAATAGAATCATTAAACAAGCAAACATATGCATACAATGCAACCATAACAGCAATCTACCAAAACAGTACAGTCTGTAAAGAATGCAAGAGTATCAATACTTCCCTAACTCCAAGAATTATGATAAAAATACTAAGATGTAGAAGATTTATCAGAGCTCAATATGCAAAAAAGTTTCAACATTATACCATTCTCTGACTTTTCTAGGGAATTTCTGCAACAGCGGTGAACTTTCTGTTTTCAAACAACAACATGTATACTAGCAAAATAAGCACGGTAAAGGCTATCCTTGACATTTTTATTGAAAATATAGTTGCAAAACATTCTTCTAAATAACAGCAAGCAAAACTAACAAAA
Source organism: Aegilops bicornis (assembly GCA_021605145.1). NCBI lineage: Eukaryota > Viridiplantae > Streptophyta > Magnoliopsida > Poales > Poaceae > Aegilops > Aegilops bicornis. The sequence continues at coordinate 831,823,909 of CM038675.1, read as the reverse complement.
GAAAATGACGCTCCAAGCAAAACACATATCATGTGGTGAATAAAAATATAGCTCCAAGTAAAGTTACCGATGAACGAAGACGAAAGAGGGGATGCCATCTGGGGCATCCCCAAGCTTAGGCTCTTGGTTGTCCTTGAATATTACCTTGGGGTGCCTTGGGCATCCCCAAGCTTAAGCTCTTGCCACTCTTTATTCCATAGTCCATCGAATCTTTACTCAAAACTTGAAAACTTCACACTACTAGGGAAAACCCTATACACAGAATCTTAGGAGCAGCGCGGCTCAAAAAGGAGCGCTGCTGCTAATTAGCAGTAGCGCGGGTGTGGAAAACCCGCTACTGACAAGTGCTTAGCAGTAGCGCCCTCGGTGTAACTCAAGGCTGCTACAAATATCGACCGACAGTGCCCCCAACTCCATTTAGCAAAGCGGTGTCATGAAAGCCACGCCATCGCTAAAGCTGTAGTAGTAGCAAGGTTTTTCCGAGGTCGCTGCTGCTAATTTTCAAATTGGACACACTTTTGTCCCGGTTAGCAGATGCGCTTCTGCGAAGCGTTGCTGCTACTTTCTTATCGCCAGCTGCTTTACGTCCAGCCATCGCTAATCCGCACCAACCCATCACCTTTTCCCCCCCCGTCCCCCCCCCCCCCCTCATCTCTTCCCCTTCCCCTACCTCCCACATCCTCCCACTCTCACTCTTGTTCTTCCTCAACACTTCTCCCCCATTACTCTCCCTCTTCTACCTACCTTTCTCTCTCTTCATTACTCCTACCTAACTACACCACCTCCATTAATGCACTCCTTTCTCTTTTTCCTTCCCCCTCCACTAGTTGAAGTTGTCTCCTCCCAAATTAGGTAGCTAGGTAGATGCAGTATTTAGTTAAGTGACCTATTTGCCCCCTAACTAGATCTATCTTTGTCAAGAAGAGCTTTATGCAATTTTGATCTCCCTACATCATCATATCCACCATGTGCTCGATCTCGAGATAGAGGTGATTAAAATTTCATGCTTTTGCAAAATAGAAATATGTTTATGTGTGTGTGATATGTTTATGGAAATTGTGTGTGTGGCATGAGTTGACGCCAAATTGTGCTTTTGAGTTGCCTATGTTTTGCCGAAATGTCGATTTATTTCCGTTTCGGCGAATTCCGGGCAAACTCTAGATCTATATATTTCCTACTTTTAAGGAAGGTCATGCCGAATTTTTGTATGACTTTGATGCATATATGCACGCATTTTTATAATCAATTTGTTTATTATTACCATGCAGAGTTGACGATGGTCAGTGGAACGATGGTGGACAGGTGGTTGCGGCCGGCGGTGCAGGACATGAAAGAAAATAACCGGACAGAGTTTTTATGTCCGTGTCAAAAATGCAAAGGAATAGTTTGGCTCGACCCCCATGATGATGGTCGTGTCGAAGCGCACCTGCTCATGACTGGTTTCATGGATGGCTATACTCGGTGGATAATTGAAGATGAGGATGACGATGTTGAGGATGCCGACGGGGCAGGCTATGATGGCACGGGGCATGATGAAGAGATGATCGATAATAGCGGCGGGGAAGAGGCCGGACATGGCGGCGGAGAAGGGGCCGGACATGGCGGAGCAGAAGGGGCCGGACATGGCGGCGGAGAGAATGACATGGACTCCACGCAGCAGAGTTCGTCGGTACTAAGTTCAATCGTGCGGGACTCTCATGTTCAAGCATTGCTTCGCAAGGAGACGAGTACTGAGACAGCTGCTTCTAGAGAGGAGGCTAAGCTAGAGCAACTGGTGGTAGACTCGAACACTCCATTGTATGATGGTTGCAATCCTGAGGTGACCCGCTTGAGTTTCACGCTCCAACTCCTGAAGACGAAGGCTAAAAACAAATGGACGGACACTAGCCTCAATGACCATCTCAAGTACCTAAAGGATGTTCTTCCCGCGGGTAATCTATGTCCTAGTAGTGTTGATGAGGCCAAGAAGATCGTGTGCCCTCTTGATCTACCACAAGTTAGATACCATGCATGCATCAACGATTGCATAATTTATCGGAAGGAGCACACGGAAAAAACAAGCTGTCCGGTGTGCAATGCTTCTCGATACAAGAAGGCCGGGAAGAAATGTCCCCAAAAAGTTGTATGGTACTTACCAATCACTCCCCGTCTCGGTATTTTGTAGATCCCAAGGAAGCAAAGCTAATGTCTTTGGCACACGGAGAGGAAGAAGCCCGGACGATGGAGATGATCCGTCGAGACACGTCAAGGATGGAAGCCAGTGGAGAGCGTTGAACAGCTTCTATCGATATTTTGAATGTGATGCAAGGAACATCGTGCTCGGCGCGTGTACCGATGGCATGAATCCTTTTGGCAACCAGAACACCAACCATAGCACTGCACAAAGAAATTATCGCAAAGAAGTATCGTGACCGGGGGGTATGCAGGACGGACGCCGAAGTTACTAAAGAGCACAACTCCACTTTCCTGCATTGGTTCAAAGAGCATATTATTGCTAATCCCCCGGAGGAGGTCTCTAAGGACGGATTGCTCATATACTCCTTAGCACATGGCCCCTCTCCCAACCTCATAACCTATCTGGCATATGATATCAACGGATACACGTTCTACACGGAGGCCAAAGATATGGACAGTGATGATCAGAACTCAGGGGTAACGATGGAAGGCATGACCGGCAGCGACAACGGCGCAACTGAACGATTTTATGGAAGGGTCGAGGAGATCTCGGAGCTTGACTACTCTGGACTGCACAACACGACGATGTTCCGTGTCAGATGGGCTAAGAATGTTGAAAGAGAAAACCGGATTTTCACTACCATTACTATACCCGATGCCAAGAGCGCTACCGTGAACGCTATCGCAAAAAACGAGCCATGGGTACATGCTAAGCACGTGACACAATGCTTCTTCATAACCGACCCACGCAATCCCAGTTGTGTTGTCGTGAGGAGAGGCAAAAGGAACATCATTGGAATGGATGGAGTCGCCAACGAGGAAGACTATGATCAAGACGGCAACCCAATGAGGGAAGATGACGATGATGATGAAGTATACGTCAAAAGAAGAATCAATACTACATTACCTAAGAAAAATCGTACTCCATGGAAAAGGCAAAGTCACAATGAGGGGCTCAATTATTCTTCGACGAACAAGAAGGGAAAGAAGCTGACTCAAAAACGAAAACGTCAGCGCTGAGGAACCGTATGTTATCGGTCAAATGATGTAATATATATATATATATATATATATATATATATATATATATGTTCATATTTTGTATACATATTTAACCGTCAAATGATGCAATATATATCTCCTTCCCTTTGTTCACTGCTCTCGGGAAATAAAAGTGGGAGAAAATAAGTGGGAGAAAATAAAGGAAAAGAAAAAGGAAAACTGGTTATAGTAGTAGCAGTTTACTAAAAAGAGCTACAATCAAGCTAGCAGTAGCGATTTCCTTAGAAAACCGCTACAGCTAGTTAAGGTAGTAGCAGCGCGTTTGGTCCAAACCGCTACAGCTAGTGAAGGTAGTAGCAGCGCGTTTTGTCTAAATGTGCTACTGCTACGTCCACTTAACCCAAAATTCTTGCTCTCCCTGCTTCATCCCGCCTCTTTTCCCCCAAATCCCCACTCTCTCTTCCCACATCGCACCGCCGCGCCCCGGCGCTCGCCCCTGACCCGGCCCTCGCCCCCGACCCGTCGGCCCTCGCCTCCCTCCTCTGCTTCCTCCCCTCCTCGCCCCTGCACCCTCTGTAAAACCCCCCCTCCCCTCTCTCTGCTAGCTAGGGTTCTTCGGTTAATTTACTTAGGTTTTAGTTAGGGCAGTAGGTTAATTAGGTTATCTATTTAGTTATGAATTTAGCTAGGTTTTAAAATAGGACAGAAATTTAGGGTTAAGAAATTGTAGTTAAAAGAAAAGGCGGCATTTAAGCAATTGTCCAAATCAACATCCCTTGTTAAAGCAAATTTAGGTAGGCTGAATTTATATGCAAATTTGAAATGGACATGTGATATGTGGATATGTCATGTTTTGGACATGTCATGTTTGGAATTTGAACATGTCATTTGGACATGTGATGTTTTGGTTCAATTTTGGTAAATGATCCGAGTGGCCTATGTTACGCCGGAATGTTGATTCATTTCTGTTCTGGTGAATTTCAAGCGCTCGATGTGTCCATTTTTTAGCAAAGTTCATGCGGAAATTTGCCGTGAATTTTGGCATGATTTGTGCTAGATAGTTCGTATATCGAGTGCTGGCACATAGATTTCTTTTTTGTGTGATTTCTCATTTTTTTCATACTTTTAGAAATAAACGAGGACACTTAATCATAGGAAACATGTCGAACAATGAAGAAACTGGGCCTTCTGACCAAGATGCGTATTTAGATGGATTATGAGGGTGAACAAGAGTACCTCGACTATTTGACTGCTAAGCAAGGTTTGCAGGTCGTCCTCGATGATGGTACTGACGCCGACATCGACACCAACGGCGCCGGCACCGATGGCGGCGTCGAGACCGGCGGGGAAGGTACCGGCGGGGAAGATACCGGTGGGGAAGGTACCGGCGCCGATGCCGCTACCGAAAAGAGGAAGCATAAGAAGCAGAGGATACAAAAACCTAACAAACTAGGGATTGGACGACTTGTGATCACAAAGATGGCACCTGGCAAGTTTGAGCCATTAGAGCCGGAAGAACCTCGCAAGTGCTATGGGAACCAAGTAGGATGCATCCTACGGGAATGCGCGAGCATCAACGACGATGACTTAAGGAGTAAAGAACATTTGACGCAGTTGCTCCTAACGAAGTTGCACAAGAGATTCAAGTTCCCGACCGGGATGAGAACATAGAACAAGCATGGGATGATCCGAAGATGAAAAAGATTAACAATCACGCCATGGGCATGTTCAGCAATGATTTGGCCTCCTGGAAAGGGAGGGTGAAACGAGCTATTGAGGCTGAGGAACCCCTGTCCAAGATTCTCGAGGAAAATCTGACACTTCCAGAAGAGGAGTTCGAAAATTTCAAGGACACCTGCGCTACCGAGGCAGCCAAGGCTAAGGCTGCGAAATTCAAGAGCCTTCAGCAAAGGAACACAGGGAAGCATCGCCTCGGAAGCCGTGGCTACCTCGGTAAAAGGCCCATATGGGATAAGGAGGACGCGGAACGTGAAGCCGCGGGTCTCCTGCACCCCTTCGCTGTTCACCAACCCCTTGGAGCGTGACTTCATCAGGGCCCGCTACAAGTGGGACAAGGAGAAAAAGGTTTTTTACACGGACCAGATCACGAGGAAATTGATTGGACTGCTGGAGAAGCATCACCAGCTTGCAGCTGAAAGCCCTACTTCTCCGATGAGGCCCAAGTGGGACACCCCTCTCAACCGGGCCTTGAACGAACTTAAGGGACTCCCTTTGGGCCAGCGGCCGCAATATGGTCGTGTGCACGGCGCTGGAGACGGCGCCACGTGGAAGGTGTTTTACAACGAGGGCCCAGAGGCCAAGAAGCAGAAAAAGAAGTTTAGTCAGGCGGACATCGACGCGAAGGTGAAGCTTGCGGTCGAGAAAAAAGCAGCTGAGGACGCGGAAAAAACAGCCGAGGAGAAAAATGAGTTGCTGCAGCAGGCGGTCAATGCAGTCAGAATCGCCGCAGAAATTATTTTGCTACTAACTTGGTTCCAGCTATCATCAATCGGACGAAGGAAAATCCAGACAAGACGGTACATGATTTCCCGATGCCCGGGCCAGGGAGCAACTCCATGAACAACAATAACACTGCACCATCACTTGCTCATGCAACCAGGCGTCCTCTCGCGGTCGCTCCCGCTCATAGCAGCCCGTCCTCAGTCTCTGGCGCGCTAGGTGGGCCTGCGTCTTTGGCTGAGCTCGACGCCGTCACGGTAATTACATGTCGCACCAACATATATATATATATATATATATATATATATATATATATATAATATATATATATATAATATTCCATTTTCGTTGCCTTTCGGATGTTTTACGCCACGTACATATGTGTTTGCAGGGCGAAGAAACCCGTGCACCATACTTTACTTGATAAAAGGCGGAAAGGTCGGCGTGGGAAAGGGGATGATATTGAACCCCTTGAAACCCACGTTCCACAACCAGCCGATCACTGGGCACTTCTGGTTAGCTTGTCCAGTGTGAAATCGGGGCACGAGGCGCTGCCTCCTCCAAGACAAAGATGTGGGAGAGGACGACGAGACCCCGCCGCGGATTGGAAGCTGCAAGGGTTGGGTGCTGCTATGGCCGAAGAATCTTATTTGTCTGGAGCGGGCCGAGAGCACACCAATAACCACACATCAACAAGCATGTGCGGAGACCACCACCCCGCCTACGCAATTACCAGCTCAGAGTGCCGAGTGAGAGCGGCGGACGACGTGATGAAGGGGGTGCAATAGTACTAGCTGATGTAATCGGTCCTGTAGAACAGAGAATGGACGATGAGACGGAGGTCGACCTTATGGGTTTCCTCAATACAAACGCTGCATTTAATCGCGTGACATAGATATGATGAGTCAACCATATGACGAATCGGACTATCAGCATGCTAATGAGGATATGGATGATATGCCTGGGCAGGAAGGTCGTTGGATGGATTGCAAAAAGTCTCTCTTCATGAATTCCTCATAGGACACGCCTGAAGATGTCTCCTCAACACAGGCTCAACTAGCCGGGGGTCGTACAGTGCTTAGCCCGGGAACCCTGGGGCAGTGGTTAAGGAAGGGTCTGGAAGGTGTGCCCAAGAAAAAGGAGAGGAAGAGATCGGGGAAGATAACTGCCTCCAAACAAGCCAGAGCACATAATAGCCAGACGATGCATTCTGAAGAACGTGTACCCGTGAAAGGTGCGGCCATGTTCCATCTCACGGCGAGCCGATACTACCACGAAACCGCTGGAGGCACTATCAGGGGATCTCAGGAGACTGCACGACCATGTGTTGTCGACTAAGAAAAGCCTACTAGCCTCAAAGGATCCAGGATATCCAACATACGCGGCTCGTGTGCCTGAGGGAAAGTGCTACGTCGAGACAAGGCCCGCGGAGGTGTTCTTCCTATGGTTTGACCATATCTTTGAGATGTTTCTGACAAGGCGGCTCGATTTTACAATCGTCCGCCTTTTTGCGCTACATATGAGCTCCGTCATGAAGAGTGAAGAAGTCTCACAAATCTATGTGGCGGATCCGTACTACATGCACGAGTCTTTCTTGAGTCTCGGCGACTTTGAGCGTGAAACTGCTAGGGAGTACCTCCAAAACTTCATGGTACAGAATAAGGACCGGGAAATTGTCCTCGTGTCTTATCATCCAAAGTAAGTCAGTTCCGGACAACCCTTTCGTACATTTCAATCATTCCTTCTCTCTCATATGGGGAATAATTTGATGTGTCTTTTCCCCGCAGCAACGGGCGCTCCGTCCTTATCGTTCTTTACCCGCAAGTCTCCCACGCCGTGTATTTTGACCCTTCCAGAGACTACGAGAAAAAAGAATACACCCACATAATGAATATTCTAGATGATGCTCGGCTTCAGCATTAGAGGTGGCCACATGCAGATCAGGAAACAAAGGAACAAGAAGATGGGTTTCGCGCATAAAACTAACTTCTCCTGCATCCATGTCCCAAAACAAAGCAAGAAGGATGGATTCTACATCGTCCATCTCATGACTCAGTTCAACACGGATCACCAAAAGCTTTGCATGAGAAGCAGAAATGATGATCATATCCACAAGTGGCTAGCATCTCATGGAGAAGCGGATTATAAACTTAGAGATGACTTCTTTCGCATCCAAAGGGCCATTGCGACGATCATCATGAAAGAAGTCGTCGATGAGAAGGCGATGTTCCACCACGGCCCTATATCGCGAGCTGACGTCCGAACTCGCATAGGCATGCAACGTCTAGACCTCACGCCGTTCAAGAAGCTAGGGTCCATCCTCGATGATATGGAAGGATGGAACTTCTAGTGATTTATGATGCCGATGATGATGATATGTGTCGGTTGAACTTGTATACTTTTTGTAGCGATGAAACTTTGTGATGTCCACGATCCCTGCCGAACTTGCGTAACGCTACTTTGTTAGTTTGCGTACGATGACCTGCGTACCTCTAGTTAATTAGGTTGCGTACTGTATGTTGCATCTAGTTGCTAACCCTTTCTTTTTCGGTGTTGCTCTAGTATATTTTGTTGCATATATATGATTGTACATCCTCTTCATGAACATGCATCTCTAACAGGTACCTAGTTTCTTGATGGCGAGATGGAAGTGCTATGTCGTGTACAAAGGGAAGGTTCCGTGGGTGTACAACGAGTGGCCTGAGTGTCAGGCGCAAGTGTATGGGTTCTCAGGCGCCAGCCATAAAGGCTTCAAAAGGAGACAAGAAGGAGAAGCTAGTTACTTGAGGTTCACGCTAGCGCGAGAGAGGACTCGTAACCGCCGCCTCATGTACTGCATAGTTCCGCTCTCACTCATAGTGATAGCTCTTCTCGCGTATACCTTTGTTTAGATGGATGATGTAGTAGTTGCAAGTATTCGAGACTTGCATGTATCGCTATTTTCGAGATGATGACAAGATACCACTTTGTGTTGGATGATGATTATGATGAGACTATTTGTATGTATATGCTATGATTACATTTGTGGTCTCATGAGGCATTTGTATGTGTATCATGATGACATTTGTATGTGTATCATGATGACATTTGTATGTGCTAAAGATTCTTCTATAAAGCCTGTTCAAATACAAAAAAAATATGCAGAAAAAATATATTAAAATTAGCAGTAGTGAGTGGAGAAAAGTTAGCAGCAGCGCGATAGTATCAGTAGCGCGCACAACGGAAGCGCGCTATAGCTATTAGCAGTAGCGAGCTCCACAGAAGAACGCTACTGCTACACTTGTATATCAGTAGCGCGGGCGCGCACGCGCTGCTGCTATGGTTTATCTGTAGCGCCTTATTAGTAGCGCCACCTACCCGCGGTGCTGCTAGGCTTTTCCCTTGTAGTGACAGAACACAAAACTCAACAGAAAACTCGTAAGCTCCGTTAGTATAAGAAAATAAAACCACCACTTAGGTACTATAATGAACTCATTCTAAATTCATAATGGTGTAATATCTACTGTACTCCAATTTATCTATGGTTCATACCCTCCGACACTACTCATAGATTCATCAAAATAAGCAAACAACACATAGAAAACAGAATCTGTCAAAAACAGAACAGTTTGTAGTAATATGTATCAAACGTATACTTATGGAACTCCAAAAATCCTACAAAATTAGGAAGTCCTAAGCTATTTGTGTACCAATCTAGAGCAAAAAGAATCAGATCATAAGCACGTTCATGTGAATTATCAAAACTAATTTACTGGGTGCAAAAGTTTCTGATTTTCAGTAGGATCAACACAACTATCACCGTAAGCTATCCTAAAGGTCTTACTTGGCACTTTATTTAAACAAAAGCTATAAAACATGATTACTACAGTAGCATAATCATGTGAACACACAAAAACAGTAAGGATAAGTATTGGGTTGTCTCCCAACAAGCGCTTTTCTTTAATGCCTTTCTAGCTAGGCATGATGATGACAATGATGCTCACATAAAAGATAAGAATTGAACCATAACGGGAGCATCATGAAGCGTATGACTAGGACATTTAAGCCTAACCCACTTCCTATGCATAGGGATTTTGTGAGCAAACAACTTATGGGAACAATAATCAACTAGCATAGGAAGGCAAAATAAGCATAGCTTCAAGATTTTAAGCACATAGACAGGAAACTTGATATTATTGCAATTCCTACAAGCATATGTTCCTCCCTCATAATAATTTTCAGTAGCATCATGAATGAATTCAACAATATAACTAGCACATAAAGCATTCTTTTCATGATCTACAAGCATAGAAAATTTACTACTCTCCACATAAGAAAAATTCTTCTCATTCGGAATAGTGGTGGGAGCAAACTCAACAAAAAAACTATCATGTGAGGCATAATCCAATTGAAAACTAAAATCATGATGACAAGTTTCATGGTTATCACTATTCTTAATAGCATACAAGTCATCACAATAATCATCATAGATAGCAACTTTGTTCTCATCATCAATTGGAACCTCTTCCGAAATAGTGGATTCATCACTAAATAAAGTCATGGCCTCTCCAAATCCACTTTCATCAATATAATCATAATAAATAGGAGGCATGCTTTCATCATAATAAATATTCTCATCAAAACTTAGGGGACTAAACATATCATCTTGATCAAACATAGCATCCCCAAGCTTGTGGCTTTGCATATCATTAGCGTCATGGATATTCAAGGAATTCATACTAACAACATTGCAATCAGGCTCATCATACAAAGATTTAGTGCCCAACATTCTATAGATTTCTTCTTCTAGCACTTGATCACAATTTTCCTTTCCATCATACTCCCGAAAGATATTAAAAAGATGAAGCATATGAGACAAACTCAATTCCATTTTTTTGTAGTTTTCTTTTATAAACTAAAGTAGTGATAAAACAAGAAACAAAAGATTCGATTGCAAGATCTGAAGATATACCTTCAAGCACTCACCTCCCCGGCAACGACGCCAGAAAAGAGCTTCGTTGACGGGGTGTGAGTGCCGCTTACCTAGCCTCCCGGCAACGGCGCCAGAAAAGAGCTTGATGTCTACTACACAACCTTCTTCTTGTAGACGTTGTTGGGCCTGCAAGTGCACAGGTTTGTAAGACAATAGCAAATTTCCCTCAAGTGGATGACCTAAGGTTTATCAATCCGTGGGAGGCGTAGGATGAAGATGGTCTCTCTCAAGCAACCCTGCAACCAAATAACAAAGAGTCTCTTGTGTCCCCAACACACCCAATACAACGGTAAATTGTATAGGTGCACTAGTTCGGCGAAGAGATGGTGATACAAGTGCAATATGGATGGTAGATATAGGTTTTTGTAATCTGAAAATATAAAAACAGCAAGGTAACTAATGATTAAAGTGAGCGTAAACGGTATTGCGATGGTAGGAAACAAGGCATAGGGTTCATACTTTCACTAGTTCAAGTTCTCTCAACAATAATAACATAATTGGATCATATAACTATCCCTCAACATGCAACAAAGAGTCACTCCAAAGCCACTAATAGCAAAGAACAAATGAAGAGATTATGGTAGGGTACGAAACCACCTCAAAGTTATCCTTTCTGTTCTATCTATTCAAGAGTCCATAGTAAAATAACATGAAGCTATTCTTTCCGTTCAATCTATCATAGAGTTCGTACTAGAATAACACCTTAAGACACAAATCAACCAAAACCCTAATGTCACCTAGATACTCCATTGTCACCTCAAGTATCCATGGGCATGATTATACGATATGCATCACACAATCTCAGATTCATCTATTCAACCAACACAAAGTACTTCAAAGAGTGCCCCAAAGTTTCTACCGGAGAGTCAAGACGAAAACGTGTGCCAACCCCTATGCATAGGTTCATGGGCAGAACCCGCAAGTTGATCACCAAAACATACATACAGTGCCACGTGATATCCCATTGTCACCACAGATAAGCACGGCAAGACACACATCAAGTGTTCTCAAATCCTTAAAGACTCAATCCGACAAGATAACTTCAAAGGGAAAACTCAATCCATTACAAGATAGTAGAGGGGGAGAAACATCATAAGATCCAACTATAATAGCAAAGCTCGCGATACATCAAGATCGTGCCATAGAGAACACGAGAGAGAGAGAGAGAGATCAAACACATAGCTACTGGTACATACCATCAGCCCCGAGGGTGAACTACTCCCTCATCGTCATGGAGAGCGCCGGGATGATGAAGATGGCCACTGGTGATAGGTTCCCCCTCCGGCAGGGCGCCGTAGCGGGCTCCCGAGAGGTTTTTGGTGGCTACAGAGGCTTGCGGCAGCGGAACACCCGATCTATCTTCGTATTCGATGGTTTTAGGGTATAAGGGAATATATAGGCGAAAGAAGTCGGTCGGGGGAGGCTTGAGGGGCCCATGAGACAGGGGGGCGCCCAGGGGGGTGGGCGCGCCCTCCTATCTCCTGGCCACCTCGAAGCTTCCTTTACTTCAACTCCAAGTCTCCTGGATCATATCCATTCCAAAAATAACGCTCCCGAAGGTTTCATTCCGTTTGGACTCCGTTTGATATTCCTTTTCTTCGAAATACTGAAACAGGAAATAAAACAACAATATGGGTTGGGCCTCCGGTTAATAGGTTAGTCCCAAAAGTACTATAAAAGTGTATAATAAAGCTCGTAATCATTCAAAATAGATAATAAAATAGCATGAATGCTTCATAAATTATAGATACGTTGGAGACGTATCAAACAGCTCTATCGGAGCTCTAGATTGGTTCCGCCAAGGTTCCGCCTCGTGGCGGCGGAGTTTCGTCCCGTAAGCTTGCACTACAAAAAAATACACTTCCGTGATGAGACGTGTTTGTCACAGTAGGTCGCGTTTTTTGTCATGCATGTACATCCATGACGATTTTATGACAGAATCAAGATAGTCATACTTGTGTCGTCATAGAAGTGTTCCATGACATTACCAAAAATATCATCACGGAAGTGTCCACTTCCATGACAATAAATCGCGCGTCATAGAAGTGCTTTCGTCAAGGGTGACTGACACGTGGCATCCATCGTAACGGAACGCCATTAAGCTATCGGGTCCGGTTTTGGATCCGATAACCCGTTAACAGCCCGGACCAATGGGGATTTTCCATGTGTAAAATTATCATTGGCGCGAGGAAACACGTGTTGCCTCACCGTTGGGGATGATGTCATCCACTCATTGGACAGGAGGCTCCTATGATAGGTCGACACGTGTACGCCCAACAAAGGGCCCATTCCGGTGAGAAAGGCCGGCCCGATAAAAATTAGCGAGGCGGCCCATATAAGGCCTTCTTGTGTCAGGTACATTTAAGCCCATGACCCATACGAGATGTGCCAATTCGACCTGTCAACGACCCGTTAAAGATTTGACACCATTGCAGCCCATCGTCAGTTCGAGCCCGTTAACAACCCGCTATATATTTGGGCTCAATATCGGCCCGATGAGATTTTGGCCTGTTAACGACCCATTTAATGGATGGGCCAATTTTCAGGATGTACATCTTTCGGCCTTTTAGCGACCCATTTAAATGTTGGGCTAATTTCCGGCCCGGTGTGTCTTCGACTGTTGGCCCATAAATCTGATGGGCCATTTGTTGCCGGACCTGAGTTTCGGCCTTTTAGCGGCCATTTAAGTGTTGGGCCAATTTCTGGCCCGGTGTCACTTTCAGCCTATTGACAGCCCATAAATCAGTTGGGCCACTTGTAGTCGGACCTGAGTTTTGGCCTTTTAGCGACCCATTTAAGTGTTGGGCCAATTCCCGGCCCTGTGTGCCTTTCGGCATGTTAACGGACCATAAATGAGTTGGGCCATTTGTAGTCGGACCTTAGTTTTGGCCTTTTAACGGCCCATGCCCTTCATGGTCCAATACCAGCCCGGTTTCTCTTTCGGCCTGCTAAAGGCCCACAACACAGTTGGGCCATTTACAATACGACCTGACTTTTGGCCTCTTAGCGGCCCATGCTCTTCATGGTCCAGTACAAGCCCGCTTTCTCTTTCGGCCTGCTAAAGGCCTACAGTATAGTTGGGCCATATGTAGCCCAAACTTAGTAACGTCCTGTTAACGGCCCGTGAAATAAATTGGGGCCACCTGTTGCCCGCTTCGATGTCGGCTTGTTAACGACCTAGGAGGTAAGAGGGCCGACCATTAACTTTCGTCCTAGTAACGGCCCATTAACTTAATGGGCCCACTAAATTTCGTACATGTCTTTAGGCCAAATTAGATAATTTGAGCCCATTACAACGAGCAATTATGCACAGGACCAAAACCGATCAAGCAAAGGTGCGGCATACGTGGAATAACGTTGCACATCCAAAGATATATTATAGGAAATTACATCCATGGGCAATCAAAGATTGATGCGGTGCAAATAAATAATGAGAACCTAACCATCTACAACGTCACAATCTGCAACCTCGGCCACAGATGACGCCCATAAGCATGTGGGCAAGTTCTTGCTGCTTTGCTACTTGTCTCTGAAAACCATTGATCGGTTGTTGTGTCGCATCGACTCTTGCACCTCTGATTCATCCACCATTTCCATCATTGCTTCAGCCATTAATTGGTTCACAAACATACATTTATTCTGTTGCATTCGAGATGCAGACGATCTTGAACAAATTCAGATGGCGATTTTGGCGACTTGTATTATTGATAGTGGAGAGTGTCTCGACCATCGCATCATAACATAAATTAGGACGGAACCAAACAGATTAATCATGAGTTATTGCCATATTACCTGGCCTAGATTTACCGGAAAGAAACAATGGGGTTGCCTTGCTGTTTTCGTAGTTTGTCTTCTTATCTTCGAGCCTTTGCACAAAATTAACACACTAGCATTGCTATCATTGGCCAAGTCGGATAATAGGAAAGCAACATTGACACAACGAACGTTTGGGCAACTAGCCTACACCAAATTAACACAATATGGCACAGCTATCATCAGCCAGGTAAGGTAGTACGAAAGCAACATTGACACAATGAATGAATGGGCAACCAGAGAAGCACTACAATTCAGTAATGTGCGTGATACAAGATGGTACATTCATGCAGCTCAGTATACAAAACTACCTGGCAGTTTTCCTTACAAAAATCAACATTGGAGCCTTTAACATTTTGCTACAACTAATTTTAGATCAGATAAAGGTTATATTCACACCGATTAACAAAATACATGTTGATGTAAAAATATAGTGATATACAACAGGTACTTACATCAGCATTGGAGCACAGAGAATTCCCGCAAGATATTTTCCTCGAATATGATCCCAATGGAGGAAGTCTTCTATTGTTTAACCTTATTTTCTAAAAGAGAGATGGGTAAGAAACATGTAGAAAATATGATCAGAATGCTATCAAATTTCATGATGCGAGGATATGCACGCTTCTTAGAATGGAGTTGACATTCTTTTCTTTGGATCGGAGCGGACTAGTTCTTTGGCCACCGGAATCTGCTTATTATCAATGGGAGTTGGGTTTCTTTGTCTTTGGAGCAGTATCTATGAAAAATGGAGTTGGTTTATTATCTCCTGGCGTTTGGATCTTTTGCAAAGACCTGGTTTGTAACCCTTGACTTCTAACATAGCCGTCTTCCCTCGCATGCCTTATATAGAAGAATGGTGATTCGGTTATAAAACATGCTACAGCAGAGATGGAATAGAGTCTTGAAGAATAGAAAGGCATGACATATTGACATGTATTCCCTCCATCCGGAAATAAATGGATGGGTCTAGGCGTATTTCAGTTCTAGATACTTCCGGTTTTATCCATTTCTGCGACATTTAATCAGGACGGAGGGAGTATGATGTAAGAGCTAGGGATACGACAGACAACACGATAAAAAACACTGAAAAACCCACTGCAGAACCAAAGTATTCAAACCCACTGATATGAGATAGTACACTCATGCAGCTCAGGATGCAAAACTACCAGGCAGTTTTCCTTACAAAAATCAACATTGTGGCCTTTAATCATACATTTTGCTACAACTAAATTTGGATCAGATAAAGTTTGGATTCATGCCGATTAACAAAATACATGCTGATGTAAAAATATAGTGATATACAACAGGTACTTACATCTACATTGGAGCACAGAGAATTCCTGCAAGAATCTTTCCTCATAAACGATACCATTGCAGAAATTCTTCTATCTATTAAGCTTATTTTCTAAAAGAGAGATGGGTAAGAAACATGTAGAAAATATGATCAGCATGCTATAAAATTTCATGATGCAAGGATACGCACACGCATCTTAGAATTGAGTTGACATATCTTTGCTGGACTGGAGCAGACTAGTTCTTTGGCCACTGGAATCTGCTTATTATCAGTAGGAGTTGGGTTTCTCTATGCTGGAGCAGTATCTATAAAAACTAGAGTTGGTTTATTATCTCCTGACGTTTGTATCTTTTGCAAAGGCCTTGTTTGTAACCCTTCAGATTCTAACATATTCGTCTTCCCCTTGCATGCCTTGTATAGAAGAATGGTGCTTTAATTATAAAACATGCGACAGCAGAGAGATGGAATAGGTACTGAAGAATAGAAAGACATGACATATTGACATGTATTCCCTCCATCCGGAAAAAAATGGATGGGTCTAGGCGTATTTCAGTTCTAGATACATCCTTTTTTATCCATTTCGGCAACATGTAATCCGGACGGAGGGAGTATGGTGTAAGAGCTAGGGATACGACAGGACAACACAACAAAACAAACACTAGTTGAATGTAAAACTATATGCTAGCGGAATACGTACAGAAATAACTAAGGCAACATACACGTGTATGATTGGGAAAATAAGATGGCATTGCAACAGAGCACTAGACCAGCACTTCAATGTAAAAAAACATGGTATGACAGACAGATGAAGAACATACTGATGAATAACAATGCATAAGATATTCAGAAGCATGATGTCCAAATTAAGCAGATGGCATTGTGATAGAGTGCAATGATAGTACTTGAATTTGAAAACATGTTATCATGAATGGAATAGGTACTGAAAACAGGAAGGCATAACATATTTACATGCATGGTCAGCATGCTAAGCACATGGCATTGCAACAGAGTAGATACACTCCAGGACATTATATGCATGTTGTACCCATATCACATGCCAAGTTAGAGCAAGGACCTTGTGGGGTGAAGAGGATTCATCATCTTTCTACAAGTCTTCTGAAGAACTGCCTTTACATGTTCCATCATATTAGGTATCATTGACATGAAGTTTATTGGCCTTTACATTGCTCCGTGAGGTTCTTGTGGATATATCAGTGTGTGCAATTATATCTGACATGCATGGAAGACAACTAGTAGTTAGATTTATGTAATAAGTTCCTGTAGGAGACGACATAAATAGTAGGACTGGGGTTAACTAGCAGCAACAGGTCTCATAAACTAAAGGGAGAACACAGATGAAAGCTACAGAATATGTATCGTTTGTACTCGAGATTAACTAGATGGCACACAAAAGTATTAAAGAACAACATAGGTAATACTAGAAGTGGTATAATACTATAACTCACCAGCCTGTGGGATAGCATTGGTTGATGGATGATAACTATGGAACAGCGTTACCTAAAGAACAAGTATCTTAGCTGAACTATGGAACAACGTGAACTCCTGAACAAGACCCGTAAGAGATCAACATGAATATACAGTGAAATGTGATGATCTATTTTCCATGCTTAGATGAATAACAAAGCCATAAATGTTGCACACAAGTAAGATGAGGGTACAACCTATGTGGCTGCCATCCATAGGAGTGAGCATCATGTGCTGACTTGTCGATGGACCTGCAGTTGTTGTGGCTGTCCATGTCGGGCACGCGCATTCGATGCAGGGAACTATTGAGTGGGGACTATAGCTCCATTTTGGTGTATGCTTTGCTTGTTGGAGCAGCTACGGTGAGTCGGAAGACGGTGTGTCTGAAGATGCAGATAACGCATAATGTTAAGAACGAAATATCTCTTTGATCTGAAGAAATACACTAAGAGTTCAACAGCAAGGTACGAGAGTGGTCACACGTCTGTTTACTGAAGACTAAATTGGGGTCGCATGATTTTATTTTATTTTGGTACTGTCTGATCTACGCCGGATGTCTTGATGGCTGTCTTGTGCTTCCTGGCTGACACTGTTCGGAATCTTCCCCGAAGAGCCAGGGACCAACGGTAGAGCAGCCTGCCTCCGCCGTCCGTGGCCCCAGCCAAAACCCTGCTCCCTGCCCCACCGCACTGCCGTGGTTGCGCCGCCCCCGGGCCAATCCACAAAGACTCTCACATCCAGATCCGCGGCGGCAACCTTCAACCCACGCAACTCTAAAAGATAGCCATCTAAGCGTTGCTTCCGTGGCGAACTTGCGGCCCCGCACCCTTACGTTAGACACCAGCCAACCGGCAGCCTAGGAGCTCCGCCGCCTCGAGGGGTGCTGCTTCCCATTGGGAATCGATTGGCCCAGAATAAAAATTCAGACAACTAACGCCTAAATAAAGTGATTTGAGATGAGGGTGCGACCTATCTGGCGGCATGGTGAAGTAGGCATTTCCAGGCGACCGGCGGCAGGGAAAGAGCGATGTCGCGACGGTCGACGGCTACGCGGAAGCAGCGCCAGGACTCTGGACGGATCCGAAGTTGGAGCCGCTCCGGTGCCGTGAACAACGGCGGGGGTGAATCGGCTCCGGTACGGTTCACGCGGCCGTCGTCGAGGCAGCACCAGCAGCACGGAGTAAGAGGCACACGGCCCAGTGCACGACGGCAATTGGACAGCGTCTCCGACATTAGGGAGGAGGGCGGCTATGAAATTGGTGCGGTGGGGGCGCCATGGAGGTGGGGCTGAGGTTTCGCGGCTCGGGAGAAGGGAGCTTCCCGGGGAGAAGGTGATTTGGCGCCCACGAGGTATGAATGGGGGCCGGGGGGAATTGGGAGGGGAGTGGAACCATGTCTTACGGACGCATTTTTCTGAAATGTGAGGGGGAGTTACAGTTCTACCCTTGCCTATAGGCTTCTTGGCTTGGGTCTGTTTATTGAGGGTCGGGGATAGTAGAGTAACTTTGCTTCTCCCCAAATAGTGGGCGGGAGCGATTTCGGGCGAGGAGGGCGTGTTTTGAACTATAGTGGGCGCGAGCGATTTCGGGCGTGGAGAGCGTGTTTTGAAATAGTGGGCGCGAGCTATTTCGGGTGAGGAGAGTGTGTTTTGCCGACCATAGTTTATGAATTATTCGGCACATGTCATTTCGGCCGAGGAGAAGGCGCGCTTGGATGAAGTTACGAACCTACCCTTGATGTACAACGGGCCAATTGATGCGTGTCCCATAGGACAGTAATTTCGCGTCTCCCATTTATTTGCTCGGGCGAATTCCACTGAGCAGAGAGGATGTTTAACGGTTCGTTCAAATTTTGGGAGAACGAGCATCCACGTCTACCTTACCAAGTCGATTCGAATTAAATTTTGAAATATTAGCTTGTCACTTCTTTTTTAGATGGAGAGACGATGCTCGGGAGTAATGTGTTTTTACATGCTCGTTGCTAGCGATTTACTATATGACAAATAGTTGACCCACTAAAAAACGCGAATCAAACCCAAAATGAAATATCTCGATTCAATGAAATAGCTCGCTCAAGAGGTCAAAATAGTGAACTAGATCCAAAATTGAACACCTCAATCGAGTAGCATGTTGTACAGTATTATAGTACTCCATGAACATGTTGAAAGTCAAATTAATGAACTTGTTTGATATACGCATATATCCGTTCATTTGTGGATTGCAAACAACATGTTCTCCAATTTAAATATTTGAATGCAAGTTTATATCGAAACATGGTTTATATCAGTCTTTGATGCATAAAACGCGACCTCCCCCTCTCCCGGACTCCTGTTCTCTCTCTCTCTCTCTCTCTCTCTCTCTCTCTCTCTCTCTCTCTCTCTCTCTCTCTCTCCCCGACAATCTTCAATTCTGTCGCATGCATCCAACACAAAAACCTTGTTGGTCCCTCTCCCTTTCTCTCCATCTCTCTCTCTCTCTCTCTCTCTCTCACTCTCTCTCTTTGTGTGTGTGTGGGGGGGGGGGGGGCGGGTCTTTGTAGTTCGCATGCATATATACACCATCTATAGGTCTATCTCGCACACTATGTATGATACTCTAGCTAGTCCAAGCTAGATATCTTGGGTGCACTCATCGTACGCACACAAATTCCTTGGCTCTTTGCCCGTAACTCTCGCACGCACCACTATGTCGTCTCGGAGCTATTCCCCGCTCTCTCAAACTCTCCATCCACCTGGGTCACACATACACATGCATATCTCACTCGCACTCAATAGGCCCATCTAAAACTCTATCTCTCTCCCTCGTTCTCTCTCCATCTCACACGCACACACACACACACACAATCTCATGCCCAGCTAGCCAAGTATGATGGTCTCTCACTCAAATGTAGGCACGCCGCAGTCCCCCTATATGTATATGACTAGCTAATCTTAGTCTCCATCACAAACATGTGCATGGTCTATCTCGATTTCTCTCGGGGCATCTTTCTATCGCGCCACGCACTCCTCGATCTCCCACCCATATAGTCCCCTCATGATCTCGAGGGGATCTCTCTATCACAAACACACCCTCTCTCCCTCCCCATGCGTCCATGCCATCCATGTGTCCCTCTCGACCTTTTTTCCTTGTTGGCCAGACCTCTATTGGACATGTGCTACAGGGTTGTCTCTCTCCGTTGCAAACAATCACGCACTAGCTATCTTCGTGTATCTCCTCGCCTCGCTTTTCCATCTCGGAGATGCATGCGTGATATGTTCGCATAAGAAACGAAAAAACACTCTCTCTCTCTAATTTATCGTTTGTTGTCACTTTCTCTTTCACACACATACTCTTTTTGCACACTTACTCATTCTCCTTCACACGCACTTGATCTGTCTCGACTGAGGCACTCTCCTCCGTCCATAGCATATAGATTTATTGAAAAGTCAAACATCACAAAGTTTGACCATGTACGTGGAGAAAAAGAATTACATCTAGTACGACAAACATATACCATTAGATTCACCATGAGATGTAGTTTTGTATGATGTATCTTTGGTATTGTAGATATAAATAACATTTGCGTAAACTTGATCAAAGTTTCCAAAGTTTGACTTCTATAAAATTTACATACCTTTGCATTATCGGCAGATGGAATATCTCTTTCCCCCTCTCAGCTATCTGACGCACCACTCAGCCTTATCGGGGCTCCTCAATCTCTCTCAAACTTTATTGGTCAGTTTGGTTCGTGACCTAACCCTCATGCCTTGATGGTCGGTACTGCCTGGTGTGGACCTGGGATGTAAAATATTTCTTCCTGGCCAAGCTTGTGCGGTGCTGAAGCGTTTGGTTCATGCCTGGGCCAGGCAAAGCATCAACGTCCCATCAATCAACCCATGCATCAATTATTGAATGCTAATGTCCATCCATGTTGTTGTTAGCCTCGTGGCCGCACGACCAGGCACGGCCAGGCGTTCGAAATCGGTCGCTCGGGCCAGGCTACTTGCAGTGTCCGGAGTTCAGCCACGCTAATTAAAGTGCAAGGGAACCCAGCCCAGGCGGGCTATTTTTTTTCACAGGGTAGCAACCAAACAAGCGTGCATGAAATCCAGCCACAACCCCAGGCCACGAAAAATATGCTCAGGACGCAAGCCAAACTGGCCTTATATCTCCCTGGTTCACACATACACATGTCTCGCTCGTGCTATACATATAGACCCATCCAACACTCTCCGCTCTTGTTCTCTCTCCATGTGACACGCACCCCCCTAAGTACCATAATCCCTCACTCCATCATAGGCTCTGTTTGGATCCATGGGTTAGAGTTAGTTTGGGTTAGTTTGGAGTCAACTAACCCAAAAAGATCCAAACAGGAGGGTTAGTTTGGGTTAGATGCATCTAACCCATCCAAAAAAATAACCCATACAAGAGGTGCTTATTTGGGTTAGTTCTTCTTGGGACCACTAATAAACATTTTTTTCTCTCGCTCTCCCCGCAGCAGATCCCTCCCCACTTCCTCGAAGCTTCTCGTCCTCTCCTCCCTCCCTCTCGCATCGCCCCGTGAAGGTGCCTCGCCGTATCCCGCTCCATCTAACCCTGCCATCCAAACACCTCTTTACTTAGAGTTAGTTCAGGGTTAGTTCAGGGTTAGAATCTAACTCTAACCTCTAACTGAGTTAGAGTATCCAAACAAGGCCATAGGCACAAGCACTCCCCCCCCCCCTCCTACGTATGATTATCTCTTACTAGCCATCAGGAACACATGTATTGTCTCCTTCCATCCATACGTCTATTTCGATATCTCTCGGGGCATGTTCTATCGTGCACACACCTTGTCACTCGATCTCCCACCCATGTAGTCCCATCACGATCTCCAGGGGATCTCTCTATGACAAACATACACTCTCTCCTCCCCATGCCTACATTTTCTCCGTACGTATCTCTCGACCTCTCTCCCTTGTTTGTCAGACCCCTCTTGGCCACGTGCTAGGGTCTTGCTCTCGGTTCCAAACAACCACACACTATCTCCTCACCTTGCCTCCGTTGTCGAAGATGCATGTATGATATGTTTGCATAAGACACACACGCTTTTTCTCTACTTTTATCGTGTGTTATCCATGTCTCTTTCACACACGCACACACACTTTTTTCACTCTCTCTCTCTCTCTCTATCTCTCTCTCTCTCTCTCTCTCTCTCTCTCTCTCGTTAGGGACTCTGTCACGTCCATAAGCATATTCAGTACCAACTGCAAGGTCCAACCCAAATTCGACGAGTGGTTCTTATCCCCCGCCCTAGATCAGCTCGAGGATCTCAGCTTTGAAGCTGGACGATGTCGCTCTCTGCCGCCGTCCGCGCTCTGCCTCACGCCAGCAGCTGCGCCCGCATGACTTCAGCTCCTGCTATCTTCCCCAGATTAATGTCGTGCCCGCCCTTCTTCTCCCTCAACTCAAGCAGCTCGACCTCTTCGATGTTGTCATCTCGAAGAAGGCTATGGAGCACCTGCTCCGCAGCTGTATTGCGCTCGAGTACCTTCGTCTTGAGAAGATCCACAGGTTCATTAGCATCCATATCGCCTCGACGAATCTCCAATGGATTTATGTGTCTTGCTGGCCCCGCAACAAGACATCAATTGGGAAGAGATCACTCCATCTGTTCCACATTATGGTCATTGAGAATGCGCCTTTCCTTGAGAGATTGCTTGTATCGGATCTAGAAGGTCCAACAAAAATCAGGGTCATTGTGGCGCTTGAAATTGACAGCATTGGTGTACTCGTCTGCCAAATTCTCCGAACTCTTTATTGGATCCATAATAGTTCAGGTAAAACACTCATCTTCTTCTCCGTCTTCTTGAAATTCACATTATTAAATTTCTTCTTGATGTATTTACGACCGTCTTCCAGAAAATGATTCCCACAAGCTTGACCCAGTCCATGCGCACAGTGAAGATCTTAGCACTAAAATCTATCGGCCGCAATCTGGATCAAATTGTTGGATTCCTTACATGCTTTCCGTGCACGGAGAAGCTACTCATCGAGATGAAACTTATTTCCTATAAGTAAACGGTAATCACGACGTAGCTCAATTTTTTCGTAATTTTCCCAAATTACGATGACAAGTGTAGTGTTCAAAACTGCATCTACGCACTGCACCGAAAGAAATGTTTTTAGTATTTTTTTCTCACGTGATCACCTGCATCGTTTTTATGTTGTACTACTATAGTAGCCTAGGCTAGTCATAGTGGAAAGTAACTTAGACTACTCCAGTAACTCTATGGTTACCCTAAGAGCAAGTACTACCTCCGTCCTGGTTTACTCTTCCAATTTTGTAGTATCAAAATTTGACCATAGATTTAACTGACAAAATGTTAATGCATGTCACTAAGAACTATATCGTTGGATTCGTATATGAGCATAATTTCAATTGGTGTAATTTTTAGTGACATGCATTGGCATTTTCTTAGGTAAATCTATGGTCAAAATTTTATACTAAATACAAGGTAGTATTCCCTCCGTCCCAAAATTCTTGTCTTGCATTTGTTTAGATACGAATGTATCTAACACTAAAATGTAACTAGATACATCCGTATTTAGACAAATTTAAGACAAGAATTTTGGGACGGAGGGAGTACAAAAGCGGGCTATGTAGGCCAAAACATGTGCCAAATTCACCTGTGATGCATTTGGCATCGATGCCCCTCCATTGCTCACCTGGTGCCCCAATCTGATCACCTACTTTGCTCCGGTGCCAAATTAACTCACGCAATGAAAAAACACTGTGTGGGAGAGAGAGAGGACTGAGGCAAATAAAAAACACTTGTTTGGGAGAGTGAGAGGCTGGTGTAGTTGGTTTGATTGATTTGTTTATACATGTGGGTCTGTGTGCACATCGGTGCCAACTCTCTCACATCGCGAGAGCGGTGCCAAATCTTTTGATTTGACATTGATGCGTATTATGTGGCATACTTTTGCGAAATATGGCATCGGCCACATAGTGGAAGGCAACAAATGCCCAAGCTCTTCACGTGCTCCTAGTTAAATGAGAGGAGAGAGAGAGAGTGAGTGAGTGAAAAAATATCACTAGCCAGCCAACCCTATCGTATGAGCGAATGATATTGGTACCTCTTGATGACACGGCAATCTTATGCAGCCAGCTGCTCAAATATGTTCTCTTTTTTGTAGATAAAAAAAGACCCGAAAGTGAAAAATGTGCTGCACTATAACAATCTCATCGAATGCCTTGATCTCCATCTTACAGAAATTGATTTGATCGACTACCGAGGCAGCACATCTGAGATTAAATTGGCCAGGTTCTTTGTTCTGGAGGCAAGTGTGCTCAAGGTAATGAGGTTTGGCATTCTCTGGCGCAACAATGAATGGCATGCTGATCACCGCAAGCGTCTAAGCCTAAATGACAAAGTCTCCGCAGAAGCTGAATTTGTTTTTGAAACAACAAGTGGCTAGACACTCGAAAACTTATTTGCCCATTAGTGACTTGTTAGGGCGGTGGATTTTAGTTTGTACGATAATGCTGCATCCACCTAAAGTAACAAAAGTTCTTACGTAAAACTTCCTAGTAATTCCCTCTTCGTAGGTGCAGCATTACTCCTAACATTTGTAATATCAGTTTGAAACTTGTAATATTGTCGTGTCCTATGCCTGCGTTTTCAAAATCCTCCGAATCTAATAGGTCCTGAGTTGGTGATGATGTTGTGCCTCCCATCTTTCACCAATAACCGTCGGATCTAGATCTGACGCATACAAACCAAGCTTCTCCATTTTTGCAAAAAGATGCCCGCACTTGTTCCCTATTTACAAACAACTCCTTGTCTCTCACAATCAGCCTTATCTCCTCCCCAACACATCTATAAGGCCGTGGAAAAATCTGGCGCGATGGCCGCTGCCGGAGCCGTCCACCCCCAATCTTGGTGTTCCGTGCAATGCACGGGCATCTACGCACGGGAAATTATGTCGAACAGGGCTAGTTGTAAGCAGGATACCTCTACAGCCATGATGATAGTGACTGCAGACGGTGAGGCTGACTATGGTATGCCGAACACGATGCCTATACTCAGGTGTCATCTCCGGCGCAGGGTCTTGTCACTTCACTGTGAGGAGCAGCACGTAATAATTTGACCAGCGGGTAGTACAGTGCTAGTACTCCTACTACTACATTGGTAGTACTACTACTAGTACTAGTAGCACCACCGTCTGGATTTAGGAGTACTACCACGTCCATCTGTATTTTAGTATTTGACTAGCAATATCTAGTAATGCATGTCATAAAAAATGTACTACTCCCTCTATAAATAAATACATGGTGTTTTATTCCTATCGGCGAGAGAACTTAATATTTTTTTGCTAACTAGAGTACTAATAGGATTACATGCAATGAACTAAACCTTTGCATGTCATGTTTGGTAGTCTCAAGTCATTGAATGCATGCACGGCCCACATCTCTCATTGGTTGATATGTCACGAAATAAGAAACAAGGAGGGAGTTAATGCACCGTGCCTAAGTGTTTTGGGATTATTTGGTTTTCGTAAGGTGACTTACACAACATTTTTGTTTACATGCATTAACATTTTATTAGTTAAATCAAAGGTCAAAACTTGGCGCAAAATGCAAAGGGGCCCAATAAACAAGTAAACATCAAACTTCTCTCATTTGGCCCCAACTAGAGGTCCGGTGAGATGACTATATCTTGCACCGCACGCGAGGGGATGCAGCTTCATTGACTTGCGGCAGCTGCCTTTGGGTGAATGACACGTGGGACCAGGGGTGGCTGGCCCACCTATCATACAGCCAAAGGCAGGTGCAGTAGAGAGCCGAGGAGTAGTAAGAAATCCTACGCACCTAAGCATGCTAACCAAGGGCAAGAGTGATCACTCGAACCGCAAGATCAGTTGACTAGAAGCTAAGCTAGACCCATGGAGGCGATGAGCACGAGCATCAGCCGGCTGTGCCAGATAGTCCACGACGCCGGCCTGCGGCCCGGCACCGAGGAACGTCTCCAGGTAGTATTGCTTGAGTCCGCCAGGGCGAGGGGCTGCTTGGACGACAGCTTCGTCTCCTTGATCAACGAGGTCCTCGTCGGTTTCCCCGACAAGTTCACCATCGTCAAGAAGCTCGCGGACGACTTTGACGTAAGCCTCCAGCCGATGCGCCCAGGCTCTATGATACCCGCCACCCTCAACGGCCACTATGGTGACAACCTCTTCGACACACTGGTGGCCCCTGCGCCCGCCGTCAGCGGAGAATGTCCACCTCGAGGTCGCGCCGCCCGCGCGCGCGCAGCAAGACACCATCGACATAATCACCCACGTCTCGCCGCCAAATCGTCCACAAGGACTACTACATGCAAGAGGAGGACGATAGGACGCTGGCCTTCTTGGACCGCAGGGCAACCTTGGACGGCACTGTTATGAAGCACGTTGAGCTCGCCGCCAACGCCGCTGCTCCTCACACGTCGGTTGGTGACCCGGCGCACTAGGGCGTGAGGATGTCGCGTTGATGGATCCGTATGTATTTTTATCTTTCTGTCAAATCCATGTAGTAGTATATGATACTACAGTAATTATCTTACCTTTCGCATCAACTTCATAATTTTTATGCATTACTCCATGCATGAACGGCGCCAGAACCAAACTTCTCATTACTCTAGGCAAAATCGTTATTTTCTATCTATCGGTCGCGCCATGGAGCAGAACCAAAATTTACAAGTTACGAGTTCAAAAGGAAAAGCCTGCCGTGTTCGCGTCGCACCCCCACACGGTTGGTCCGGCACGCCGCTCAAGCGGGAATGCGTGTGGTGTTGCATTTTCACTTACAAGGGGGACCGCAGTTGAGCAAACCGACTATCGGCAAACCCCCACCCCGCCCACCGTGCGATGGCTGAGAAAACAGGAGGGAGAAGAGATGGCTGTAGCACGGACTCCAAGAAAATTGGTGTGTCGGATGGGACTCGTGTGGGTGGCGTGTGTCGTACTGCTAGACGTGAATGCTAGTTATGGCCCATGCCACCCCACTCTATCGAGCCTATATCGAGGAACGTAGAACAAATTTCCTGCAGTCTGTGCTCAGCCCTCCTCTATCTCTCTTCTCGACCAGCCGGTGAACGTCTTGAGCCCATCGTCTGTTTGCTCAATGCGGTCCCACATGTCGTTGAAAACGCATAAGTGACCCAATCGAACCTGCACATCTTTCACCTCGGCGTGCTGGTGATGAAAAACAAATCAAGAAAGATCTTGGTGGCCGCTTTTAGAGTTACTCAAGAGTAATAAGATTCTATTCTACGATTTAACCCAAGATGCACATCTCGTGGCTTCAACTACCACTCTATTTTCTTTCATGACACGACACGGATGCTTTGGATGTCCCACGTGTCGGCAAAAGGAGGAAGAACCCGACCAAATCTTCGGTTGTGCTCTTGGATTAGACTAGTTGTGCTAACTTAAAAAATTTATTGTGTACTCCCTCCGTTCCAAAATACTTGACTTCCATTTGTCCAAAAATGGATGTACCTATATACTAAAACATGTCTAGATACATATATATTTTGACAAATAGAAGGCATGTATTGTGCAAAGGAGGGAGTAGAATGGATGCAAGTTTTTGTATTGGGAAGAAGAGTACATCCATATATTGATAGAGTGCAATTTAGTAGATGTTCTATCACTTTTAGCTAGCACAGAGGCTAGAGATGAGATTAGTGCACTTGTTGATACTCCTACTAGAATAGAGGCTAGACATGAGACTAGATGCGAGGAAGCAACGTCTACTTCTTTACACTCGAAGAAGAAAGAAGCACGCAAGATCGAGCCTCCTTGAGTCAACAATGAATGCATCGAGAAGGCACTAATCCAACTTACAGGAGTAGTAAAATGTATTCTTGTGGTTCTTCTTTTCTTTGGTCTTGCTTTTCTAGTCAAAATTATCGTTGGAGTTCGTGCAAAACAGAGGTCCGTTTGGGGTCGTGCATTGGAGTTGGCCTTACAAGTGGGACCGCAGTTAAGGAAACTGACTATCGGCAACCCCCACCTCGCCTGTCGCGCGATGGCTGAGTTAGAGAAACGATGAGGTTGAAGAGATTGCTCTAGCACGGACTCCAAGAAATATGGTGTCAGATGGAAGTCGTGCTGGTGGCGTGTGTCATACTCCAGGACGTGAATGCTTGTTCTAGCCCATGCCACCCTACTACTCCTACTACTTACTATATAGTACTAGTATCGAGGATTCGAGGTGCTGGTTACATAGTACAATATGGCTAAAGTAAAAACACCCGCACGACGCGCGAAGCATGTGAAGCTAGTACAAATAGTGTACTACTATTGTTGATTGGCCTCATCCAATAACCTGTTGCAATGCACGTACTATTATATATTTGGAAAATATTTTTTTGCCTCGTCGCACCACTCACTCAGAGA
The DNA here is from genome assembly GCA_021605145.1 of Aegilops bicornis. Classification (NCBI taxonomy): domain Eukaryota; kingdom Viridiplantae; phylum Streptophyta; class Magnoliopsida; order Poales; family Poaceae; genus Aegilops; species Aegilops bicornis. The sequence continues at coordinate 831,795,303 of CM038675.1, read as the reverse complement.
AGCGACTCGAAAGCCATTCATAAATTTAGTAAGTTTATCACAGGCATATCATTTTATTACATACAACAGGTCATCAACCCACATCGACAACGAGGATACATTATAAATACTAAAGTTTTCACCACACAACAAATAACAAGCAATGAAATGAACTTCAACTCAACCATTCCTCGGCGTTGGAAAGCAGCTTGCTTTGAACCACAAGTGATTCTCAGTGCGGGCCATCCATTGTCGATCCCGGAGACCAACGAGGACTGATCATCCGAGCTGAAGCGGCCTACTATATCGATGCCAGGCAGGAACCACCCAAATGTCTGAGGTATAGACACGATTGCTTCTCATAAATGGTAGTAACGTTGTGTCAACAGCAGTTGGATCGCCTTTCACCATAATTAGATAGTTTTGTCCAAGGAAGAGCGAGTTTTCTCCAAGACTATCAATTCTGTACCAGGGAGAAGGAGTTGGTGCTAGCACACTAGTATCCATCCCGAATACCATGCAACGGGTGTTGGAATAGGTCCAGAGAGTTCGACCATGGTAGACTACACCTGCTTCCTTAGAAGTAACATCATCAGTGGGTTGTATACACACAAGAAGAGGTGATCCATCGGAATTAGTTGCCAGGCGCCAAAGAGTATATGGGCGCTGCTCATCCTCATGATCGTGATCATCACCATCGTCATCTCCCCTTGGTTATAAAAATTTTCAAGTATAGGTGGTGGAATGTTCACAGGACCTTGGAAACACAAGAAGAAGGTTAATTAGTAAAGGGAAACTTGCTAACCCGCATGCATGTGGATGAAACAATTATAATTACGGTGGAAGACAAACGTACAGAAACTACGAGGATGCCATGCAAAAACAGTGCCACGAGTGGTGGCAGCAAACACAAGGCCCTCGTATTGAATTGCATCACAGTACTCATCCGTGTACAGAAACTGATTTTGAGCAATATCCATCGAGTCAAACCACCAAGGACGGCAACAAGCTTGTCGAAGATAGCAACAACTTCATAGTTGTTGTAATTCCAAGAGCGGTTGGGAACTCGAAAAATTCCTATCTTCCGTAGAAGACAGTCACCATGATTGTATTTTAACGTGCGTACAATACCAGTGTGCTCAACCTCTGGGCAGTCTGCTGAGATTTTTGGAAGTGGAACCCGGTCACGAGTGTACACATTCACAAGTTCCCGCTCGCAGTTGGACCCAATGTAAACAACCCAATCTCCATTTGCGCCTGCCCAAGCCTTGCCCTCAAGCGATGGCATCTTAACATCATACGTATCATTATCAAGCGGCATCAACTTGCACAGGGCGAGGCCTCCGTCGTGTGGCGCCCGATCGTTAAGGTCACGGCAAAGAAGATAGGGGAGATTAAACCGCTCCTTGACTCTTGGGTTCCTTGTAATGATGTTATTAGTTGAGTCGAGAATGGGCTTGAACGAACCTGCCATGCTAGCCTAGGTGATGACCTCGCACCGATCAATGAGTTCCTCCACCACGTCATCTTTCAGATCGGGGCAAGAATAATGGGGTCGTTTCCGTCCTGTTCCCTCCATGGAGAAGACGATCGAACAATGGCAGAAGAAAGGGTGAAGGGCTGAAGGAAAATGGAGGAGGGAGAGGAAGAGCGTCGACAATGATACCAAATCGAGAGGAAAGGCGAAGAGTCGATGGGCGGTTGCGGTTGCCACGGTTCCGCGAAGGGGCGCCCGGGCCTACACGTCAGTTCGGAAATACTCCTACTACTCACCGTCGTCTCACTGATATGTTGGAACGGGACCACATGTCAATGAAACATGGTGTGTAATTTCTCGTGCAAAATGCGATCTGGCCGAGTTGGCCCGAGGTGCCGCATTAGTTATCGACCTTTATTTTTTAATGGCGTGCCGTTCAGTTTTGAAGCACGACTAAGCGATGCTGTCTGTAGAGAAAATATAAACTACTCTACCACTACTCCACCTCCGGTACTAGTAGTATAAAAAAAGATATATAGGCTGGAGCTTGAGCTTTCTTGCCAAGGGCTGCCCACTTGCTTCTCACACTACCACCCTCTCTCCAGATCTAAAAAAGCGGGCCCTCTCTCCCTCCTCACCGGTGGTCACAGATCCGCCCGGGGAAGAAAAGGACGTGCAGCGTTGGCCTTTTCGTCGTCGTGGCGAGTCACGCACTAACGACAAAGGCCGTCCTCTCAGATCTAAGCGCCCCCGCGGGATGGTCTCCGTCCCCAAGCTTGCTGCCGTAGTGTGTGCGGAGGACGACGACCACGAGCGAAGCCACTTCCCGCCGACCCTCAGGTATGCTACCTCTTTTCGAACCATACCCTTGTTCTATCGCCCCATCTGCCACGTCGTTGCATGTGGATCTTTTTCCACTCCACCATCTTCCCAATTTTCTATCCTCTGCTCTGTTGGCCACGCAGACGAAAACCATAATTTGCACTATTAAAGGAAACCCTACTTCATGCAGACTAATCCATGTCTGGGTTGAATAAGGAAAGGAAGGGAGACTGTACTATCCAAGAGAGTAGGCATCGAACCCGCATCTAGGTTGAAAAGGGGACGAGTCTCGTGTCTCTTGGTTGAAGAAGGGTAGAAAGGCATGACAACGCAATAGAGAATGACCAGGTCGATCGGTTTGTTGTCCTCACATAGGAAAAAGGTGGCTAAAGAGAACAAAATGGGGACGTAATCCACATGTGCTGCCTGGATATTTGTTGCTGCAGGCAACCATACCTCCCTCACCACTCTGCGTCTGTGGAGGTACATCGTACTGGCGCGCCCACTGTCCGAATGGGCCTCCCATGCTCTTATTGCCACTTTTTTGCTGTTAGTATAACGCCAGCAGTCAAGTCAAGCAATGCTACTTCTAAAGTGATGCCACATTTAACTAATGCCGCTCTCAGTCTAATGCCACCGATAAATTTAAGCAATGCCATCTAATGTCCTTTGGATTATTTCAGGGTTAGTTGTTGATTGTGGATGTATTAAACATTTTTCAGCTAAGGCATTCTAATGCTGTTGCACAGCCAGTATACCAACGATGAAACTTGTTACTACCTTCAGATTTTTGCACTATTAATGCTTATAGATTAGGGTTAATTATCCTTTTGCCCTCAGTGGTGTCTCTGTGCTCAGTTTTGCCCTCGGATGCAAATTGTGCTCAGTTTTGCCCCTAGTCCATGCACAGCTACTATGACGAGGCCAAACGGCCATATTTGAGTCCATTCCGTCCGCCCGGCGTTAGTGGTTGTGGGTCCGGAGCTTACACGTGGGACCGCGTGGGCGTGGGTCCGGAGGCGACATGTAGGCCGTGCAACTAAATCCCCAAATCATTCGTAGCTCACTCTGCCCATCCGCTTCCCGCCGGGCCGGGCCGACTGCTTGTACCGGTACTTGCGCCACGGCTAGCACCTGCCCCGCCACCACCTGCACGCCTACTCCACCGCTACCTTTCTGCGCCTACGCTCCACGGCTACCTGCGACGCCCGCCACCTTCCTGCAACGCCACGGGTGGGGCGCCCGCCACCTGCCGACCCGTGGCGGCACTGCTTCCGTCGCCCGGCGGGCGCTCAAGGTGGGGGCTCTTTGGAGCTATTTGAACTAGGAGGAAGAACCCTAGGGCGAAATGGAGAGCGATGGCGACCCGGAGTATTTGGCGAGGCAGGCATCGGGCGGAGATCTGCGGCGTCCTGTTGGGTTCCCGAGGGGTAAGTCTCGCCTCCTGTTTAGATTGAGCTTATTTGTGCATTTGAACACTCGATTCGAGTAGGTTTGCCCAATTAGTGTGCTGATTGTGTCTCTGTTTTTTGCCGGTTAGGATGGAGTTGCGGTTTGCTTTCTTTATGCACATTAGAAGGGACCGGTACATGTTCGATGCAAAGGATCAGAAGAAATAAAAAGGAGGTTTTGATTATCGGTTGCCAATGGCTAGTAATTGGAGTTTCAGACAATTTGGGGAGGAAATTTGTAGCCAATATCCTTGGGGTTTGCTTGATGAAGTGGTATACAAATACTATGATGGGGAAAAGAAATGGGTGACAGTTAGTAATGATGAAGAGCTAGCTACCATGTTTGTTAGGCATAAAGAGAAATATAATTTCCATGTGAGGCTGCAAGTTGATGTGCTTGAGCAGGCATTTGGACCTAGGATGACTGGTGCAACATCTCGGGGAGAACCAAGTCGTCGTAATGGCATCTCTAACCAGAACAGTTCAGTTGGTGCACGGCGACGTGGTGGCTCGACAAGTGTGGGCAACAGCAGTAGGGTCTCCCTTGAAGTGGAGCCTGATGACTACAATTTTGGGGTTGATGAAGAGAAGTTATATTCTGATGTTATTCGGAATTTACGACGGGCACCTCGGGCTGATAACCAAGATGAGGCTCACAATATAGTCCGTGTGGATGATGACGCGGTGGGTGAGGACGAAGACCTTGCAGCTATTGAATGGGACCCTTTGAACCCTCAGTTGGAAGATGGTACAGTTTTTGCATCCATGAATGAGTGTAGAAATGCACTTGTGACATACTGCATCAAGGTAGAACGTACTTTCAAAGTTGACAAGAGCGATCAAGTACGTTACAGAGTGCACTGTCCGACTGAGGGTTGTCCATGGAGGCTGCTCGCATCTAAAATGCGAGATAGCACTAATGTTCAGGTCAAAGTGAACCCTTTTAAGCACACATGCCAAGAATCAACCCTTAGGAAGGATACAATCAGTAGAGCCAAGTCAAGATGGGTGGCAGAAGAAGTAAAGAAGTGGGTGAAAGAAAACCAGTAAGTGGGTCCAAAGGAATTGCAGAAGAACATCAAAGATAAATTCAAGATAGATTTACCATACATGAGGTTGTTCAATGGTAAACAACATGCTATGGATTCTATTTATGGTAACTGGCAGGAAAGTTTTCAATTGTTGTATTCATTCAAAGGTGAAGTGGAGAGGACAAGCCTAGGTAGTATTGTAGATATTGATCACCACACCGTGGAGTACACATTCAGGGGAGTGACAAAGACCAAGGAATGCTTTAGGAGGGTTTTTTGTCTGCTTTGAGGCTTGTCACCGGGGTTTTTTGGTAGGTTGCAGGCCTTATTTGGCTATTGGTGCCACTTTTCTCACAGGGAGGTTTAAAGGATAGTTAGTAGCAGCTTGTGCAGTTGATGCACATAGTTTTGTATTTCTAGTTGCCTACGGTGTGCTGGAGACAGAGTCTGAGGAGAGCTGGACTTGGTTTTTGCATAATCTGCATGCTATTGCACATCCCAATGGGTTGGTCATTCATACATATGCCTGCAAAGGTTTAGAAGTGGCCGTGGACAATGTGTTCCACTGAGTAGAGCATAGGGAATGCATGCGTCACCTTGCTGCAAATTTCATGAAGAAAATCAAAGGAAAGGTGTATACCGACAATTTATGGCCAGCATCTTTGACTTGCAGTGTGAATAAGCACAACTACCACTTGAGGCAGTTATACATGAGTCCCAAAGTGCAAGAATACTTGGAAACACACCACTCCAAGTTATGGGCCAGAAGCCAATTCAGTGAACTGAGCAAAGTTGACTATGTGCACAATAATCTAGCAGAGTCTTTCAACTCAACGATCCGGAAACTAAAGGGTCATTATGTGGTGGATTTGCTGGACAGGATAAGGATAGAATACATGCAGAAATTTCATTATCGTGCAGGAATAGCCGAGGAAAAATTCATGGGCCACATTATCATCCCTAGTGATGAATGAACTGATGCGTAAAACAACAGCTAGGAAATGAACATGACTCTTTGCTCGTGTACCACAGCGGAGATATCATATTTGGATAAAGAGAAGAGGGAATGGAGATATCCGATTGGATTTAGAAGCTAGAACTTGCGGTTGTAGGCAATGGCGGATAAGCTGGGTTGCCATGCATTCATGCCTTGTTTTTCATCACTTCTCTCCCAGTCCAGCAGGGAACATTCAACAATGCGTGCATGATTACTACTCTGTTGCAAGGTTCAAAGCCACATATGCTTATGCCTTGCCTGCTATGGAGGGAAAACAACAATGGGACATGGTGGACCCTGGATTCAAGCTTTGCGCTCCAGTTCTGAAGAGAGCAACAGGTAGACCAAGGAAGAGTCGAATCAGACCTCGCAGCGAAGGAGCTGGACTTGGAGCGAGGAAGCGTAAGTGCACAAGATGTGGTGGGTCTGGTCATTTCGGTAAGTATTGTGATAACACAGTAGATCCAGCGTTCGGAGAGAGTTTCGATGAAGGCTTCGATGAAAATGTTGGTCAGCAGCCGGTTGCCTCAACAGATGATAAAAATGATGGACAGCAGCCGGTTGCATCAGATGAGGATTTTGACGAGGTTCGAAATGATGATGGTCAACAGCCACATGATTTTGATGATGATCCTATTGAGGCTCCAAATAGTGATCATGGTGATCCAAGTGAGGCTCCAAATAGTGATCATGGTGATCCAAGTGAGGCTCCAAATGATGATCATGGTGATCCAAGTGAGGCTCCAAATGATGATCATGGTGGTCCAAGTGAGGCTCCAGATGATGATCCAAGTGAGGCTCCAAATGGTGACCAACCTTCTGTTGTTGTGAGTTCTGCTAGGTATGTAAATCTTGCAAGGGTCAAATACTGCTGTACATTTATGGGTCACTTGACATGATCTCATTACCCTTTATGTTTTGCACAGCTCTATGATAGGTTTGAAGAAGACGCACAAGGTACCAACAACCAAGAGGAGAAGAGAAGAAGCAATGAGCACAAGGTGCACGAGGAGCAAAGTGATGGCAAGAAGCTCAAGGAATGCATGTAAGCCCTAACGCTTATATGTGAATAATTATGAAACATTATGAATAATGTTGTATTTCTGTTGGATGATGTTGGACTATGTTAGAACTATGTATGACATGATGTTTAAATCTGTTGGATGATGTTTGAATGAGCACATGGTTTTTCCTTTTTTTTGATTTTTTTGAATTTTGTTTTGCTCATTTGAATTCTGGTCCAACCTAACTTTGACCATGATTTAAACAAGTCTAAAACATCAAAATGAAGAAGTAAGCCTGGATCCTTATTAGTCAATCCAAAATGAAGCTGTGGTGAGGTTTTTGAAATTTTCATGAAAAATGTGCTAAAATGAGGGGTCCAAAGGCAGGGTAAACGGCCTCATTTCTAAGCAAGGTTTTTTTCGACCTTGTATAAATCAGCCAAATAACTTTCCTAAACATATATTCTATATATTCTATATATACGGACTATGTGCGCTGGTTTTTCCATTTTTTGATTTTTTAAAATTTGTTTTGCTCATTTGAATTCTGGTCAAACTTAACTTTGACCAAGATTTAAACAAGTGTAAAATATCAAAATGAAAAACTAAGCCTAGATCCTTCTTAGTCACTCTAAAATGAAGCTGTGGTGAGTTTTTTGAAATTTTCATGTTTATTTCCCCAAAACACTTCTCTTCACTTCATACAAAAGAGTTTGAGATACTCGAGATATCATACAATACACATGAACTTATCGTTTAAATGTATGTAAACCTTGTTTATCAACTTAAATCGTTAGTATATGACATAAGAAGACTATGTGCGCTGGTTTTTTCATTTTTTGATTTTTTTTAAATTTGTTTTGCTCATTTGAATTCTGGTCAAACTTAACTTTGACAAAGATTTAAACAAGTGTAAAACATTAAAATGAAAAACTAAGCCTAGATCCTTCTTAGTCACTCTAAAATGAAGTTGTGGTGAGTTTTTTGAAATTTTCATGTTTATTTCCCCGAAACACTTCTCTTCACTTCATACAAAAGAGTTTGAGATACTCGAGATATCATACAATACACATGAACTTATCGTTTAAATGTATGTAAACCTTGTTTATCAACTTAAATTGTTAGTATATGACATAAGAAGACTCGTTGCGCAGGTTTTTTATTTTTCTGATTTTTATTTAATTTATTATGCTCATTTGAAATCTGGTCAAACATAGCTTTGACTGCTCCAAACCCCTCCCAAACCCCGCTAACCCTAGCGCTGAACCAGGACCGTTCATCTAACCCTAGTGCTGAACAAGGGCCGTCGATCTAACCCTTCTAGAAGGAATCTGTGGGGAGGAGGGGGGCGATCCGCGAGATGCAATCTGATTGGCTAGAAGATTCTTTTTTAAAACAAATATCGGGCGCGCTGGATGGACCGTTGGGCCATCTCGTTGTCTGGGCCTGAGACCGCAGTAAATAGCCCGTCTCAGCCTTTCCAGGCCTTGCATGCATGCATGAGAGGCGGCAGCGTGCATAGGCTGCGACGTGGGTTTGCATGCGCGGGAGGCTGCGATGTGCATGCATGCGAGCGAGGCGAGCGAGGCGCGCTAGGCTAGCGAGGCCAGCTAGGTGGTTCAACGAGTCAGATGCACCGTCCGGTCAAAGAGCTATGCAGTGATTCAAATGCACGCACGCGCCCCATGCATGCATCGTTTTTGTGCAAAAATTTAAGAGTGCAAAGCGTAACGGATACACACACGCGTTCGGATTCACACACGCACCGTTCTCATCCTTTCTCTCTTCCTCTCCCACCCACATGCCTATAAATGGGGTGCCTATCTTCCTCTCCCACCCATAAGCCAGATCCGATCCATTCTCTCCAACTTCAAACACCCAATCGACCGAGCCCTCCCCAAGCGAGACCATGCAATTCAACGGGCCGACCTTCATCCGTCCGCCTATCGTGCCGGAGCTGCGCTACCCACCGGGCGTGCTCGTGGAGAGGGAGCTCCGCGTGTGGGCTTTTTCAAGGTGGAGGGGTTCCGTCGAACTCACCCGCGCCTTCCTCAGAGCCGGCTATGCCCACCTCCCACGGGGCTCGCCGAGGATGTTCACCCTCAGCGAGGTTCGTGACCGCGGCGGCATCCTCCTACTGCTCACGGTCACCTTCACCAACCCGTTTGACGCGCGCGAGCTCCTCGGCCAAGTCTTTTGGTGCGGCTGCGAGGCCATCTTCTTCACCGTCTACAACATCTACACCAACTACAAGAACATCTTCCCCACTCCAGCCGGGATGCACTCCCTTCCCTACGACGACGAGGAGGAGGTGTGAAGATGAAGACGGTGTTGAAGGGAGAGCCAAGGCCAAAAGTGGAAGGAGGAGATCAAGATGAAGACTGTTTCATTTTTTATTTGTTGCTTTTCTATGTCGTGTCGTGTCGTGTCATGTTTCGTCATGTGTCCGTGAACTGTCCGTGAACTTTGGCCGCATATCTAAGTTATTGTAATTGACCTTTGAACCCTTATTGTAATGGTACTTGTGTTGCATCTTATCTAAGTTATTTATTAGGGTTTATTATATGTGTTAAAAAATGTTCGTGCCCAAGCATATAATTTCTTCCCTAAACCGAGTCATGAAGCTCGAGAACTTGTGGTTTTCATTAATGAAAATCGGAGGGGGTGAGAAGCCCTCCGTTTTATTCAAAAAATAATAAGTCATGAACTAACATGCAAATTTATTCCGTTTAAATCCTAAACCAAGTGCCACTCTAACACTAAACCAAGTGCCACTCTAACCAAAATCACGGGGCAGTGCAAACATACGTTTCCAACCTTCCAACCCTCCAAAATTTCAGTGCAAAACAAAGGAAAACCACTCTCACGCGTGTTCAAACATTCACGGTCTCACTATTTTTTTTTTTTTGACAAATTTGACAGTCTCACTATGTATACATTCCTTCCCTATCCATGTCAAACTCTTGCCATCTGTCCTAGCGGTTACCAGCACAGCCCTAAACACCACAAACCCACGCGATCTTGGGTTCGAGTCCCCAGCCGCACCAATTTTTTGTGCATTTTCCACCCTTCATTTTTTAGACGAATTAGTTTTTACTCAATGTAATGCCCTTAAAAAATGTTCATTTATTTTGGCACTAGGTGTAAACATCTACCAGAGCTGAGGCACATTTTCCATGACATTTTGGTCTTTGATTTAAATCACGGTGTAATTTGAATTGGATTACTTAAATTGCTATTAAATATTTAACAGCTCCAAAAAATTTCTAACCTTAATTGTTTGGCTCTGGAATACTTCATTAGCTGCATTTCATTGATCAAAAGTTTCTGAATTCCTCATTTCTTCTCCTTTTTTTCAACATATTTAAATGTTGGTCACTTCTTCTCTTTTTTTTCAACATTTAAACAAATTTGACCAACATTTAAACTAGGTGAATTTCTCATACAATTTCAAGATTACAAATTCCTCCATAATTCATGCCTTTCCATACATTTTAAACATTACAACCAGTGCGATTACCATACCTACAAATGCCCAAAAGTATTTGCAAATGGGTATTGGTAGTGCTTGATCTTCAAGCTTCCTATCCTTCTTCTTCAACATCCTAAGCTCAACAGCTAACTCTCTGTCAGTGCGTGCTTCGCCCTCCATCTCTTCTTCCGGAGCTCGTGCTGCGGCCACTGCGGTTTGGGGCAGCATGTGCAACCATCTTCTTGCAGTACATTTATCAGAGTCTTGGCCGGAGCATCGACCCAAAGAAAGAAGCATGTCACCTGCATGAACACGGAATAGATCAACCAATTGGTCAAAGATCCCGACCACGAAAATGGTGCAATTGCCCCGATTCATACCCCATTCTCGCTGCACACGTAGAACGGACGATTCTGGTTCCTCGATGTGTGAGAAACCCTCCGATCAACGCTCGCCCAGCATCGCGGAAAGACGAGGACATGCATCTCCACACGCGCCCGGCTCTGCATCCGCGAGGTGGCGCGGGAGCTTGCGGAAGACATGGAGCTCGGAGCCGAACGGGATCTCAATGCCGCCGCGCCCTCCATAGCTAGCTTCCCACCGCTGCGCCCTCCACAGCTAGCTTCCCACCGCCGTCGTGCTCTCTGTCGCCGTGGTCACCGCCGCTGTCGCCAGCTTATATAGCACACCCGCAATGGCTCTATGCTCAACGGCTCTCTGCTGGGTCCCGCAAGCCACGCGTGCAACGGTCTGAATAAAATTGGCCGCCTCTGCGCTGGTCCCACCTGTAAGGGCCGAGTCAAAACGTTGACCTGACGGAGACGCCAAAGTTCACAGAAGAAGTCGGTGCGCACGGACTAGGGGCAAAACTGAGCACAATTTGCATCTGAGGGCAAAACTGAGCAGATGGACACCACTAAGGGCAAAAGGATAATTAACCCTATAGATTACAAACCTCACTTTCATGAGATAAGTTAATTTTTTTGTACAGTGTCACCAAAATGCCAAGGCGTTGATGTCATGTTATTTTGGTTAAACTGCACAGACAATTATGAAGACAAGAGGAAAGGTCAAGAGTGGGCACCTCCTCCTCCGGCTGTTCTCTTAATTCGTTCGATCAAGTTTTTATGTTTGATCAATTATCAAGATTGGGATAGCAATTTTTAAGGTTCCCCCGAGTTCGAAATGATATTTACCTTGGAGGTACATGGTTTGCAAATTTTTTATACTTTAAGTAGTTAATAATGCTAGTTACCTTCAGACTTCTGTATTTGGTTTAATGCTCATGCGCAGCTAGTATACCAATGCTGAAACTTGTTACCTTTACATTTTGTATTGTTAATTCTTATAGAAACCTTCCAGTGCTAGAGTTTATTGAAATCTATTCAGTAAAACAATGTACTGTACCCTGTAATAATCTAACTACTCTACTGTTGCACTAGCCACTGGATTATTGTATATTTGTAGTATTCGAATGGTGTTGCATTAGCGTATGGGCATAAATAAAGTGTGGCAAGCTTTCCCAGATATGTGCTCAAGAAAACTACTACCTATTTTTCTAAATACTAAACGTTTGGGTACTTTAAATTGAACCGCAAAAATGTCTTATATTAAGGAACAGAGGGTGTAGAGTTCACTCAAATTATCTCGGTACAGCTAGTCACACCTTTGTTAAAATTAATGTTCATTATGTTATCGGAGGAGGTCTGTAAGTTTGTCTCTAATGCCTGTCGACTACATACCCGACATCATGATGTAATGTTAAGTCATTTCCTTTTGTACAGTGTCACTGAATTGTCAAGGCGGTGATGGCATTTTATTTTAGTAGAACTGCACAAAATTTGCTTAAAAGAAGAGGAAAGGTCAGAAATGGCTCAGTTTTTCAGAAAAAACTATGTATGCCTTCCTGACATCAGCCGTTGTTGCTTTATTTATTCCTTCAAACAGGTGGTTAGAAATAGTCTTGCTACCTTTTCCCATTAGGAAATTGGAATGCTTATATTTGTGAGTCTATGCTTCAACTAGTGTCACTTTTATAGTAATCACACTTTCAATATCTATGCAAACAGGGATGCTTGATTTTAGTGGAACTGCACAAAAAGTCCAACTGGTTCAACATTAGGAGCATGTTTTTTTCCAAACTTTTATATCCAATTGGTGGCACTATGAGCTGTTCATTACGAAGGTACATGGTTTGCTACTATCTTGCTACTCTTTTTGTACTGTCATTAGATAGTAATACTAGTGGTTTGCATGTGAATTTATTGGCAGGGTGGACCTACATTGGAGGTGCAGGACAGGATTCAATGATTGGATGCTCAATTTTGGTTGTATCGATTTCACCTCTTCCATCACTGTGAACATGGTGTGGTATATGTTTACTAGCTGCTTGATATTTGAGCAGACAGAGATGTCTGCCCGTTGCTATTTGGCAAACAAACAAAGTGTCCGCAATTTTGGTTGAACTGCACAAGAGAATAGTATAGTCACTGCATGAAGTGCCATTTGAAAATAGACACAAAGATTGGATAGTCACTTCATGGACTGCAGAAAAGTAGTACTGTACTATTTACTAGCCAACACTAGGTGCTTCATTGCTTTTGTCTGATTATACAATGGGCATCATTTTCCCTAAGTTAAAGTTTGTATTCCGAAAATAGTCTCGCGGTGTGATCGAGAGAAGACCAAATCATATTGCAGTGGATGTTCCTCCATCATGTGTGGTTCATTCTCATGGTTCCAGCTATTGGTGAAACCACTTACGTTTGCAAGAGGAATTGTAGACTTCACAAAAAAATTGTCTTTCAATGCCATCTTGAATGTTGGCCTAGAGAAGCATCCATGTTAGTAGGAAGAACAGTTGTTTTTCTAGATCTTTGCTTTTGGAGCTACATATTTGTATATGATCTGTGAATCATTGAGATGCATTAACATATTGATCTTATGTATGGGAATCGTACTAGTTAGTTTTAGTTGCGACGCAAGATCCGAAGTGGCTGATCTTTGCTTTTGGAGCTACATATTTGTATATGATCTGTGAATCATTGAGATGCATTAACAGTTACTTATTTGTGTTCTCTCAGTGTTTACAAGTTACTGATCGATCACTAGCTAGCCTACAAATGCGCTCCTGGCAGTTTTATTTATGACGCAAGATGCGGGCGGCAGTTTTTTGAATAAAAATGCCTACCTCTGAAGAAACGGACAAGCTACAATATCGATCCTACACGGATAAAAATGCCTACCTCTGAAGAAACTGACAAGCTACACTATCGATCCTACACGGATAAATAGTGGATCACCCTCGTACTACCTCCTTTCCGGTTTGCAGGGCTCAATTCAAGAAACGACCTACTCGATCCTACACGAATAAAAAGCGGATCACGCACGTACTAGTACCTCCTTTCCGGTTTGCAGGGCTTAATTCAAACCTCTCACCAACCAAGGTACTCCCTCCGTCCGGGTTTATTAGTCCCGTGAGCAAAGCAGCAAGACCAAGGCATGGCAATAATTAACGGCATGCAGAAGTTTAAGCCTAATTAATTCCAGCGATTTAAGTGGTTGCATGCGTGCCCTCGACTGCGACTCGTTGCATGCTGCTTTGTGTACTGCCTGTGAGCGATTCTGAGTGCCTGCATGCAGCCGGCCGTAATTAAGGCAGCTAACTGATGCGAAAAAAGTTACGCTTTAATTGTTGCGGGCTTTTTAAATCTGTGGAATCATTATTGACAAGGAGGGAGATGATTCGAGTGCACTCATTTGACCGCCATGCCGGCGTGCGACCCAGACGGGATGGGACGGCACAGTCATAATTTTAGTTTCCCTAGTTTTCCACGGCAAGCTGGCGTGCTAAGCCATTATGCATTGAATTCCGATGACCGTCGCGCTACTTTCCCCTATAAGTACGGTTTTCCGGCCTTCTCCGGTGCCACCGTGACCCAACTCGCCATATCCTCATAAGCCCCCACCGGCCCGACGTCGCTCGCCACGTCCGCCATGCCCCCGCCCGTCCGCGGTAGGCGACGCCGGAGGCGGTCACCGTCGGAACTAGTGTTCGGTTTTTCACTGGAAGGCATACGGAGGAAGGAGGCATTCTATCTGTCTTTAGATGGCAATGCGCAGATCGAGGAGTTGTTGGAGCGCGACCGCATGGCGGAGGAGCAGGAGTTGTTGGAGTGCGACCGCCTGGCAGAGGAGTAGCGTATCACCGATATGCGCCGCCAACGAGACATGGAGCAGCAGCGCACGCTCTAAGTCGCGAGCAGAGCGCCCGCAACTGGGCCGACTACGTGGAGGCCGGCGCCCGGCAAATAGCCCTGGAGGCTGTTGGGCACGCACGCGTTCGCGACGCTGATTTTTACTACCAGCTCGTCAAGTGGGTTTCCCGCTTGGAAGCCGAAGCTTCGGTGGACCACGCCGGCATGGAAAGGGCCAACGCGCGCGAGCAACGCGCCCTATCGCACCTCTAGCAAGTCCGAGGCGAGGCGCAGGACGCCGGTGCCGGCGTTTAGCGTGTACCACAGATGGCGGCCGACATTGTCTAGTTAGCTAAGATTAAGTTAGTACTTGTACGCTACTAGAGTATTAGTGGGAGTAGATAGTTAACTTGGCTATGATGGTTGTCAACGTGGAAGTTCAGTACTCTATATGTGGATCAGACATGATACTTTGCTCCGAATGTTGAACTTTTGAACGTATGGAATGGGCTGTTACTTTTTTAAATGGGTTGTATTTGTCCTCCACGGGTTTAGAGGCTGACTTGTGGGCCTGGCAAGTTGACGCGTACACAATAAGGAGATGATTGTACATGGAGAGGATGACAGCAGGGACTCGCCAAGGTCATGGCAGTACGCAAGCAAGTGCCTCCTTATTTCAAGCCAATAAAAAAAGGCTCCTCCTAGTGGATTTCTGACATCTGGGTCCCATGCCATTGTCAACGTAGTCAATAAACGAGAGAATTGCACAACGAGCGGCTGACACCAGGGACCCAGCAGCTTGCCCAGTTATTTTTGTTTTGGGTTAATTTGATAAATGTCACTCCAAATCTGGTGTATCCGAGAAATGCCACTGCAATTTCCAAACTTTGAAAAATGCCATTTCATGCCATTTCTAGTGGCATTTTTCGAAGTCTGGAGTGGCGTTTTTCAAAGTTTGCAAACTGCAGTGGCATTTTTTAAAGTTTGCAAAAATTGCAGTGGCATTTCTATGAATTGTCATAATTGGAGTGGCATTTATCTAATTTGTTTTTGAGACGGAAGCAGGGTGTCAACTGGGCTGTGCGGGACACTCTGGCCTGTCTAGACAGCCTTTTCTTTTATGTTTACCACAGACCAGCCCAATAGTTTTTTTTCTTTCTGAAAATGGCTAGCCCAGTTTTTTGTGATTTTTCAAGTAAGTCGCTTTATCGGGCCTGTTGGGCTACAAATCTTTCAAGACAAGGAGAGCTTCATTCGGCTGGCCGAGAAAATGGCCTATCAGTAATGAGAAATGGGTTGTAAATTTTTAAAACACATCAAACCGGCAATTAGTTTCAAATATCTTTTTTTCATTTCGAGATTTTAAATAGCATTGATTTTTATGCGTGGACAATTTATTGGATTTCATATTGATATACATTTATTTTTAAAATCAGTCTGAATGTGACTCGAAATTTCGGGATTAAAAACAGTTCAAACCGAACCGACATATGCAAAATTTCGTATATTTTTTTAACCGTGGCCACAATATGGGCTGTAATGCTAACAAAAAAATATAGGCTCAAAAAAACCCGTAAGAATTAGCAAATGGGCTGTAAATTATTTGAAATAATAGCAGATGGGTTGTATGCTGTTTTCCACAGATTTGAGGCTTTCCACAGATGGTCTGTATACTGTTGGATGTCCATCCAACGGCCGTCGTGCTTCTTCAATCTCTGCTCTTCCTGCTCCAGCCGCTCAAACAAGCGCCGGCGGGACTGCCTGCTCCCTCCTCCCCGCGGCCGGCTGTGCTGCCGCGCAGGCCTCACCGCCCCACCGTACTCCCATCGCTGGCCTAGCCATCCCTCTACTCACCCACAGTCCCACACCTACTGTTATTCTCCGGCGACGGCAGACGAACCAGTAAACCCTCGTACAGTCGTACTCCCCTCAGCGTGGGAAACAACTGCCGAGTCTTCCCTGCCTCCATGTCGTTCCCTTCCTAGGCCTCGCCGTCGTCCACCGCCGTGGTGCTCTCGGCGCGGCCTGGTCAACGTGGTCAACGACCGACATGCATCTGAAGTGGACTATACGCGGAGAGGCTGACAGCTGGGTCCACGGCCGCACGCAAGGAAATGCCTCCTTATTACGCGCAAAATAATGATTCCTCCACCTGACATCTGGGACCCACCGAAAGGGCCTCTGTATTTCGCAAAAAAAACGTTACCGCCGCTGACAGCTCGGACCCACCAGCTATATCTTCACACGCAAGGAAGTGCCTCCTTATTACGCACAGAAAAATGAATACTCCCCCTGCTAGCTGGAACCCAGTATAATGGGCCTACTAAGTTGACGGGGACGAAGGGCTTTGTCAACTTAGTCAATATGCACGATTCTAGCTCGACTGACCGTACGATGTTCATCCAACGGCCGTAGTGCTTCTTCAACCTCTGGTCTTCTTGCTCCAGCCGCCCAAAGCAGCGCCGGTCGTGCCCGCTTCCTGCCTCCCGTGGCTGGATGTCGCCGCAGAGGCCTCACCTCCCCATACTACTCCCACCGCTGGCCAGGCCATCCCTCCACTCCACTCACCCACACCCCCGTTATTTTTGCGGTGGACGGCCGCCAGAACCATGAACCGTCGTACTCCTCTCCGCGTGGGCATCCACTGTCGCGTCTTCCCCGGCTCCGCGTCGTCCCCTTCCTAGGCCTCGCCATCGTCCACGGCCGTGGTGCTCTCGACGCGGCGTGGTCAATGTGGTCAACGACCGAATTCCATCGGAAGAATATTGTACATGGAGAGGCTGACGGCTAGGTCCACGGCAGCCGCAAGGAAGTGCCTCCTTATTATGCGGAAAATAATTATTCCTCCACCTGACAGCAGGGACCCACCGGACGGGCCACCAGTATTTCACGAAAAAAATGTTTGCCCCTGACTGCTGGGACCCACCCGACGGGCCACCGTATTTCGCGAAAAAAACGTTCCCCCTGCTGTCAGCTCGGACCCACCGGAAGTGCCTCCTTATTACACACAAAAAAATGAATAACCCCCTG
The DNA here is from genome assembly GCA_021605145.1 of Aegilops bicornis. Taxonomy (NCBI): domain Eukaryota; kingdom Viridiplantae; phylum Streptophyta; class Magnoliopsida; order Poales; family Poaceae; genus Aegilops; species Aegilops bicornis. The sequence goes on along the minus strand of CM038675.1, from coordinate 831,777,844 downwards.
CTAGCTGGGACCCACCTTGGTGGGAGGCTGACTTGTGGGCCTACTAAGTTGACGGGGACGGAGGGCTTTGTCAACTTAGTCAATATAAACGATTCCAGCTCTAGTGACCATACGATGGCCATCCAATGGCCGTAGTGCTTCTTCAACCTCTGGTCTTCTTGCTCCAGCCGTCCAAAGCAGCCGGTCGTGCCGCATGCTCCTGCCTCCCGTGGACAGATGTGCTGCCGCGGAGGCCTCACCGCCCCCTACTATTCCCACCGCTGGCCAGGCCCTGCGGCGATGGCAGCCTCACACCGCGGCCCAACCAGTGAACCCTCGTACTCCTCTCCGCGCGGGCTTCCACTACCGCGTCTTCCCCGGCTCCCCGTCATCCCCTTCCTAGGCCTCGCCGTCGTTCACCGCCCTGGTGCTCTCGGCGCGGCGTGGTCAACGTGGTCAAGGAACGACTTCCATCACACGTGGACTGTACGTGGAGAGGCTGACAGCTGGGTCCACGACCGCAGCAAGGAAGTGCCTCCTTATTACGCGTAAAATAATTATTCCTCCACCTGACAGCGGGGACCCACCAGACGGGCCACCGTATTTCGTGAAAAAAACGTTTCCCCCTGACTGTTGGGACCCATCAGCTACATCTTCGCACGCAAGGAAGTGCGTCCAGGCAAAAAGAATGATTCGCCCCCCTGACTGCTGGGACCCACCAGCTACACCTTCGCACGCAAGGAAGTGCGTCCGGGCAAAAAAAACGATTCGCCCCCCTGACTGCTGGGACCCACCAGCTACATCTTCGCACGCAAAGAAGTGCGTCCGGGCAAAAAAAAACGATTCGCCCCCCTGACTGCTGGGACCCACCAGCTACATCTTCGCACGCAAGGAAGTGCACGATACCGGACCCACCTGGTCAAAGTGTACGTAGCGTTGTCATTCTGGTCGCGAACGTGATGCGTACATATATCTTGGTGGATGTAGAGGCGCCGCATGTCGTAGTAGAGGCGCGCACGTAGCATGTACACGTACGTACAGTGGCCAGGGTGCAAGAAAGAAAATACGGCCACGTATATGTACATACGGGCGGGGTCTCGAACACCTACTCGCGCATACATACGGCAAGGGCTCGTGTACATGGCTGGGCCGGAATGGAGAAACAGCGTCGTCGTCATGTTCATGGGGAGGCAACGGAATGCGTCGTGTTCATGGGGAGGCAACGAAATGCGTCGTGTTCATGGGGAGGCAACGGAATGCGTCGTGTTCATCGGGAGGCAACAGAACGCGTGGGAGCCAACCGGCTGGGTCGGAACGGAATGCGTGGTCGTGTTCATCGAGAGGGCTTGGACGGAACAGGCGATGGAAACGAGGTCTGGCGTACCGCACAACAGAGGAAACGGACCTCCTACGTTCGGAACGGGGTCCTGTTGATCGGGAGGGGTGAGGCGTACCGCAAAACGGAGGAAACGGACCTCCTACGGTCGAAACGGGGTCCTGTTGATCGGGAGGGGTGTGGCGTACCGCAAAACGGAGGAAACGGACCTCCTACGATCGAAACGGGGGTCCTGTTGATCGGGAGGGGTGTGGCGTACCGCAAAACGGACGAAACGGTCTTGTGTTGGAGCGCTACGGTCGAAACGGGGGTCCTGTTCATCGGGAGGGGTGTGGCGTACCGCAAAACGGGACTCCACGGGATACTATTCATCTCCACCGTCGACCTCCTCCAGCCTCCACGGGCTCCTGTTCATCCAGCCTCCACCGCGCGCTACTCCACCGGCAACTGTTCAACCACCCCTTCACCGTCTACTGTTCATCCAGCCCTCCACACTACGGGGTCCTATTCAACCACCCCTCCACGGGCACCCCTCCATCATCTACTGTTCATCCAGCCATCCACACCACGGGGTCCTGTTCATCCATAGGCAACGCCACCGCTCACTGTTCATCCAACCCCCCCCCCCCCCGCAACGCTCACTGTTCATCCAATCGATAGGCTTCAGTTAGCAGCGGTAGAGAAGGAATCGCTTGATCGGGTTCAGTTAACAGCCATCGACCAATCGCTCGGGTTCGATGCGTAGCCTCTTGATTACTGTCGCCGGGTTCGATTAGAGCCCAACGCCGCTTCGGGTTCGATTAGAGCCAACGCCTACGCACAGCAGCGTCGTGTCTGAGAAAGCGCACGCCGGCCCCTGACCTCACATCGTAACCGGCAACTCCCAGAAATTTTCCTCCCCATCTCTTCTACCACGGTTTTTTCCGTCATGGACGGCCCAAAGAATGTCATGCAGCTTCGTCTCCGGCCCGCCCAGGACGAAAAGCCCATTTTCTGGCATGATTTTTTGTCATAGAAGTAGGAGCTCACCATATCTATGATGATACTGTGTTTTGTCATAATTATCATCATAGAACTGTCATATGTATGACAGAAAAAAATTCGTTCGGCCAAAAATGTCACGGATGTGTCTTTTTTTTGTGTTGCCTCTGATTTTTCAGGGTAAAAGCCTTCATATAGCAAAAGATGGGCACCGGAGGGCCACCAGGGGGCCCAGGAGACAGGGGCGCGCCCAGTAGGAGTGGGCGCGCCCCCCGCCCTCCTGGCCTAGGTATGGGCCCCCTTTGGTAGTTTCTTCGCTCAATAATTCTTATTAATTCCAAAAATAACTTCCGTGGAGTTTCAGGATTTTTGGAGCAGTTCAGAATAGGTTTCCAATGTTTGCTCCTTTTCCAGCCAGAATTCCAGCTGCCGGCATTCTTCCTCTTCATGGTAAACCTTGTAAAATAAGAGAGAATAGCCATAAGTATTGAGATATGATGTGTAATAACAACCCATAATGCAATAAATATTGATATAAAAGCATGATGCAAAATGGACGTATCAAGGCTCCCGACACCCAACATGATGGCCTCCCTCCTAACCATTGCGCCAGGAGCCGAGAGGCACTAGATCCCCGCCGCCCCCTGATAACCCACAAGTGTAGGGGATCGCAACAGCTTTCGAGGGTAAAGTATTCAACCAAATTTATTGATTCTACACAAGGGGAGCCAAAGAATATTCTTGAGTATTAGCAGTTGAGTTGTCAATTCAACCACACCTGGATAACTTAGTATCTGCAGCAAAGTATTTAGTAGCAAAGTGGTATGATAATAAAGGTAACGGTAGCAAAATTAATATTTTTGGATTTTGTAGTGATTGTAACAATAGAAACAGAAAAGTAAATAAGCAAAACACAAGATGTGAAAAGCTCGTAGGCATTGGATCAATGATGGATAATTATGTCGGATGTGATTCCTCATGTAATAGTTATAACATAGGGTGACACAGAACTAGCTACAATTCATCAATGTAATGTAGGCATGTATTCCGTAAATAGTCATACGTGCTTATGGAAAAGAACTTGCATGACATCTTTTGTCCTACCCTCCCGTGGCAGCGGGGTCCTAGCGGAAACTAAGGGATATTAAGGCCTCCTTTAATAGAGAACCGGAACAAAGCATTAGCACAAAGTGAATACATGAACTCCTCAAACTATGGTCATCACCGAGAAGTATCCCAATTATTGTCACTTCAGGGTTGTCGGATCATAACACATAATAGGTGACTATAGACTTGCAAGATAGGATCAAGAACACACATATATTCATGAAAACATAATAGGTTCAGATCTGAAATCATGGCACTCGGGCCCTAGTGACAAGCATTAAGCATTGCAAAGTCATAGTAACATCAATTTCAGAACATAGTGGATACTAGGGATCAAACCCTAACAAAACTAACTTGATTACATGGTAAATCTCATCCAACCCATCACCGTCCAGCAAGCCTATGATGGAATTACTCACGCACGACGGTGAGCATCATGAAATTGGTGATGGAGGATGGTTGATGATGACGACGGCGACGAATCCCCCTCTCCGAAGCCCCGAACGGACTCCAGATCAGCCCTCCCGAGAGAGATTAGGGCTTGGTGGCGGCTCTGTATCGTAGAACGCGATGAAACTTTATCTCTGATTTTTTTCTCCGCGAGACGGAATATATGGAGTTAGAGTTGAGGTCGGCGGAGCCTCAGGGGGCCCACGAGACAGGGGGGCGCGCCCAGGGGGTGGGCGCGCCCCCCACCCTCGTGGACAGGGTGTGGGCCCCCTGGTCTTGATTCTTTTGCCAGTATTTTTTATATTTTCCAAAAAGTGCCTCCGTGGATTTTCAGGACATTCTGAGAACTTTTGTTTTCTATACATAAAACAACATCATGGCATTTCTGCTGAAAACAGCGTCAATCCAGGTTAGTTTCATTCAAATCATGCAAGTTAGAGTCCAAAACAAGGGCAAAAGTGTTTGGAAAAGTAGATACGTTGGAGACGTATCACCCCCTTTACCGGCGACGCGCAGCTTTGTCCGACAGCGGCCTGAAGGGGAGGGGGCTACAAGGGGCGGGAGCGCGGGGGGGGGGGGGGGGGGGGGGAGGGGCGGTTAGGGTTTCACCCCCTGATCGCCTCCTCTAGACGACGAACGGAGGTGCACTTACCCTAGGTCTAAATACCTGCAACTCGTTCACTTCTGCCTACAATCAAACACTCATTTAGATGGAACTGGCAAAGAAGTTAATGCCTATACAACTCAACTTTTTTTTAAAATAAACATAACACTTCATTAATTAGATGTATTAGTTACATCGTCAATAAGATACAATGCCATCTATAGGCTCCTCACACCTATCCCTAGTCTCGGAAAATTTCACTAGCCTAGCGAGTTCATGAGCGGTCTTATTTGCTTTTCCTACTACAATTCTCAAACCTAGTAACAGGAAAAACACATGTCATAAAATAGCAGTCGTCGAACACTGCCACCGCCGCTCCCGCCGATTGTTCTTCATTTTTCATTGTGTCAATCACTTCCATATTATCAGAGTTGACAATAAGGCGATTGCAAGCCGCCTTCTGTACAAGGATTAAGCCAAACCTTAGAGCCAGTGCTTCTGCTGTTAATACATCGGCACACCAATCGATCCTCCAATTTCCGCCAGCAATGAACCTTCCTTTGTCATCTCTGACGACAGCTCCCGCCGTGCCCCTAAGCAGATCATGATCAAAAGAAGCATCAACATTCAGTTTCACAAAACCCATAGGAGGTCTGCTCCATCTCTTTTTTTACTGGTTGTCTTAGGGGAGTGTGCATTAACATATTTCGCCGTTATAGCACGAGCCCCCATCGAAGTTTGATATGCATCTTGAGACTTTCCTTCATGAACCAGTTTACGTCTATCCCACCATAGATACCAAGTTGTTATAGCGATAAATTCATGTACGTTCTGGAGGCCCAATACAGATAATTCTTGGTCTGACATAAGTAATAACATTCAAGACCTATCTCTCCCACCCGATCGACAGCACAAGCTCTATTGATCACCTCATACAATCCTAACTTGTCCCAAACCTCTTACGCCTTCTGACACCAAGACGTGTTCTGTGTCTTCTGGCCCATTTGAGCATGATGGGCAGATGGATGAATCTTTCATGTGTTTATTAGTGAGCGTCACATGACACGGGGAGTACCATGCAATGTACGCCAGACAATAATTCTTGGTCTGGCCTATACAACTCGACTTCATTCTTGTAACATAACTCAACTGGGTATTTCCGGCTCATCCAATGCCTATACAACTCAACCCAAATCCCAGCAATCTCTTCTAGTGCCTATAGAACTCAACTCGGATCTTAGCTATCTCTTCTTCCTTTGTTGTACCATTACCACAAGATTGGAGGCGAATTTCTTGCTCGAGTTAGACCCCTAAAAAAAGTAGATACACTTTTGACGTGTTTGCCGGTCGGCAGTTGGCTCGGTAGCACTCCATGGCAGCCTTTCCTTTTTAATATATTTTTGTCCTAATCAAATAGATTAGGAAATATGTTGTCCTCCTAATAAGAAAAAGACAAAGATCATACTACATGTTTAAACAAAATTGGAAAAGCACACATGCGAACAACTGTGAACACATTTAATTTGGATTTAATTTTTTTATATAAAAGTCATAACTTTTGAACGAACATCAAAATTAAGATCCGCTTTCACAGTTAAAATCCTCGCGATGTGCTCTTCGAAACTAGATCTCACATGAATATGTCTCGTCAATCTTTTTTTTTTTGCAATTTTGTCTTCATTTTGTGCAACTGCCCAATTGTTGATGTACAACTATCTAATAGTCCATGTGCAATTTACTCTCTATCCATGGATGTGCAGTTTTCATTGATGGCACCTCATCCCAAACTACCCACTATCAAGTGAGATGTGCAATTTTGTCTGTTGTCTCAGTCAACTTCTTAGTAGTCAATGTGCAGCTTTTTCCCTATAGTTGGAAGTGCAGTTTTTACTGTTTGCCACCTTGGTCAACTGCCAAGCAGTGGACGTGCAACTTCGAAAACTGTCCCAACCAACTACCTAATGGTCGATGTGCAACTTTTCCCCGTTCCCGTGGGTATGTAGTTTTCATTGCTAGCACCCCTTCCCACCCACCCCTCCTAGTGAGATGTGCATCTTTAGGGTTTCACTATAGACAAGTTTTCTCCACCCTCATGGTCTTATGGATGTGCAGTTTTTCACCATCCAAAAATCCATGTCGGTGTGATGTGCAACTTTACCTGCTGCCCTAGCCAACTGCCTAACAAATTATGTGCAACTTCGTTTATTGCCCCCGTCAACTAAAACTAAATATCCACAAGTATGGAGGGGAAAGAGTTGCCCATTGACTATTATAAAGTTAGCTAAAATAACAGAGTAAGTTGCACATATAGCTGGAAGGTAGGTGGGGCATAATATGACAGCAGTGAAAACCTATATCATCCATGAACAGAGAACGGGAGGGTTGCACATCGACTATTAGGTAGTTCACCGGATAATAGACTAGTTGCACATCACAAAAAAATTGGTTGTCATGGTTGCTAGGTTGCAAATCTCATATGAATTTTGATCATGTAGCTTTACAAAATGGTTTTGAAAGAAAGTTACACCATGCTGTACTAAAATTGCACGGATCTAAATTCCAGCACATGGTTTGAAAAATGACTTTTTGAAAATTTGTAATATGCACATCCAACAGATATGGAATTAAATGCGCTGACCTTCTCATGTGACCATTATTAATACATGTCACGTCGTGAATAGAAATAAAATTTAGACAAATTTAGACCACAAAACTGCATGCATCTCGTGTGAAAGCCGGCCGCTCGGTTTCACCAAATAGTGCGTACGCACTTATCAGATTTCAAGGATACACTTCTGCCGTGCAATCCCATGTTGTAATATATTTCTAGCACGTTCAATAGTGTAAGGTGTATCCATTAGTCCAGTGGTCAATTGCACAATGCACTCGCGCGTGCATATGAGCGTGGTATCCTAACCTTAGAGAAAATGACAATCCCATATGTTTCACCATCAAGGGGCGACGGAGCACGTGACAGAGATGTCTCACCATTGATAGAAAGCAGAAATAAGAAGACAACAAATGTTCTTTCTACGGACAAATATAACATCATCAGTTTGACAGTACAAGGTTACTCCGGACCAGGGCACAACAGGGATGTCGAAACAGCAAGCATAGAAGCATCGGAAAGCGGCTGACGAATTCTAGGCCAAGCATAATCTAGTCCATCCTGCCCTTGAGAATTCGCTCTTGAACTTCGGTCGGTGTCCTGCAAACCCAAAGGACAAGATGCCAAGGAACTAGATCAACAGTCGGTTAACAGTAGTGGTCAAATGGCTTAAGCGTGGATGCAATACAGCTTCAAGTTTTCTATCCATGCATTCTTTATTGTTTTCTACGTACTGATTTATTTCAAGACAAGGTGGGTGCCCCATCAACAATACAAGGTCAAATTATGAGCCGGTAACAGAGGTGAGTAGTTAACTTACACAATTAGAACATAGCCTCCCCACCCACTGAGGCAATCGCGATCAACTGACGACAACAGGGCTTGTGATATGGTCTCGAAGAGTTCCTCGGGTTCCTTTTGCCATGGAAAAAAAGATGGTGTCAGGCAACTTGTATCACAAAATGACAAAATAATGGCAGTAGAAGAGTTTGCAGCCTAAAGTACAAATCAATGATCGCCAATGAGGCTGTATAAAATATGGTAGGCCCACAAGAGAAATGTGAATTTGATGTGTCTCATGATTTCATCTCACAAGAACTAAGTAAATAAAGCATGTTGCACTGGCTAAAATTGGCAATACAAATGCGTACCATGTTGGGTTTGTACATGGATTCACAAGCACCATATAGGGACTCTGATGCTGTCCCTGAGACAACAAAATCCTTAGCAAGTTCCCTGGACATGAATAAATAGGTGCAGTTAGCTCACAAGATGACTAGATGAGAGCGGGAGGCATAATGAGATCTACAAACCACATATATTATATAGATAACCAACGAAAAACATAATTAGGTGTTGTACTTCTATATGAAACCATGTAAGTGCTAAGGTCTTGTTTCAGAATGGAGTGAGAAATGAAAATGATTGCCAGTTTCAGAAAAGAAACAGTTGAAGGGAGTTAACCAATGCCCAGCATACCAATTATGTGGGACAAAGAGATTGTGTCAATTGTGTGCAAGTGCATTTATTGGTTGGTGAGTCAAATGAGCAACATTCTGGGTAGTGATATGCTCTCCCAAAAAAATCCCAAATATTTATAGCCATATTGCTATTAATGTGGGGTATACAAATCAAATCCTCAATGTGCTTTAAAATTCAGGTTTTTCACTTCGGCCATGGAAGCAAAACCAACTCCTGTCATGAGCAGTCATATATGAGGCAACTCGATGATTTACTGGTTTTCCAAAGTCAGGTCAATTTTGGCTTAGTTGGCGGACCTATATATAATTTTAAAAATCGTGAAGGAAACTTACCCTTACCCCCTGAACCAAAGCAGGCATAGTACTCAACAGAATAAACAGTAGCAATGCCAATGAGAAGCAGATAATCAACCAGAATACCATGTGTATGAAATACATGAAAAAAATGTGCAGAAGGCAAAAACGGACACACACAAAAAACTGATACCTACTTTGCACCAATGCAGTCCATGGTACAAATAAATGGCTCGTCGTCCTGTCCAAGTCCAGCAATAATTGGCTGGCAGAAGTACGGCCCAAATCTGGTTTTTCATTAGCACACAAAAGTTAGATTAACCTCTCTCTGTTATCAAATCACATATAATGAAGACACAGTTTAGCATAGATAGGATATAGGTCAATATTACTCCCTCCGTCCAAAAATAAATGTCTCAACTTTAGTACAATTTTGTATTGAAAGTTAGTACAAAGTTGAGACACTTATTTTGGGACGGAGGGAGTAGTATACAAAGGCTAAAAGACTGAGTACCTTACTGCGTAGGTAGAAACATTAAAGAATCAAGCTTATCAATCAGAAATTGTGGTTCATATCTAACACAATTGGCCAGCTAATTACCAGGACTTCACTGTTGACCTATGATTCTAGTTCCAGAAGTGTTCAGTTTTACTTTATAAGCTATCTATGAATTTTATTGATGCTCAGCTAACTTCCTGCTCATGGATGTAACTCTTTTGAAGTACTACACTGTACAATAGGTCACAACACTGCAAAATACTGGATAGTACTTTTGAGCAAATCAACAAGCAATAAAACTGTGAAAATTAATATATTTCTGGCACTAAATGGAGCACTCGATAATCAAGGTAATGGCACCTGCTTTGCAGCTTTGTTCTCGCTTCTTAGTATACGCCTATATGTTTATCCAAGTCGTAAATATTAGGCAAACCATAATGTTATGGTGATGGTACTTATTGCAAATGTCTATACTGAATCATAAAAGTAGCTGCCTCCAATCACTATTCAGTTTGTATAACAAAGGTCTTAAGCCACCTAAGAATAAATGAAGCCTGGAACAGATTGTTACACCTATATACGTATAACATTAGACAGTTAACATGGCCTAATCTGCACGTTTCTGCACAATACTAAACCCCAATTGGCCTTCAAATATATGTGCACACCATCCAGCTAACTACACTAGTTTCTCCGCACGTCGAACAATTCAATTCGGGCTGCAGTTGCACCAGTGTTACAACCCTCACCTCTTCTCGTAGAGCATGGAGGAGACGAGGCTGGCGAAGGTCTCGGGCTTCATGTCGCGCTCCTCCCGCAGCTGGTACAGCTTGTGCTTGAACACGAGCCGCTGGTACCTGCGCGCCGACGCCAACAAACAAACAAACAAACAAACCAACCCTAAGTTAAGCACGGCCGCGGCCGCGAAAAAGCGACATGAACAGGGTGGATCTGGCGGGAGGGGGGTGGCTCACAGCGTCTGGGCGTCGGAGGCGAGGCCGGAGAGGCCGATGTAGAGCTTGCCGTGGATCTTGAAGACCCGCTGGAAGTCGGTGGCGACGGTCTGCAGCTGCACGCCGAGGCGGCGGTCGCTGGCGATGGCGAAGCAGTTCTTCCCCACCATCGCCACCACCGCGGAGCCGTTGTACTCGAAGATCTGCGCGGTGGGCGGGCCGTCAGACGGGGGCCGAATCGAGATCTGAGCGGAGGGCGGGAGGGAGGTCCGGAGATGGGGGCACTCACCGACATGGCCGGCCGGAGTCGCGAGGTCGCCGGGACGGAGGGCGCCGGGTTCGATTGAGGGGGAGGAGGAGGGGAGGGGGTCGCCGCCGCTGCTGGTCGGGGAAGTGGGCTTATGCGGCCGGGGTGGGCTTCTTGCGGAGCAAGATGAAGAAGAGCCGTTCGGTTCGGTGCCGCCGGACCGGAGTCCCCTGCTGTTCGACCCGGGTGCGGCTTGCGACCGATGGACCGACCGAGTCTAACATGACACGAGACGCCGGGTCAAATGGCCCTCAAACATCCGAACTGATATATATCCAGCTTAAATCTGGAACAGAGCAGTCCGTTTGGGTCTGCTACATTAGACTGACAACCGGGTCCAATACATAATCGCTTGGAAACCTAATGGTCTGACGGGAATCTCTTTCGATGGGGGTGTGAACGTCGCGTGCCGCCACTCCGGCTCGCCACCCCAGGGCCAAGGTTCGGCTATTTTAAGCCAGATTGCGTCCTTCATCATTAGCCACATCTGCTTCCTCCCTCTCCGCGCCACTAGCTAGCCCGAGCCCATCCACTTATCTCCCTCTCCGCCTCGTTCTACCCTTGTCGTCTACCGCGCAATGACCCGGCAGAAAAAGACCACCTATGCTAGGCTAACGCTGGAGCGGCGTTTCCAGATGCTCGAGGAGATTTGGGCTACGGGAGCCGCCCGGATCACAGCAGGCCTGCCTTCGGACTCGCCGGAGCCGGAGGAGGAGGAGGTAGAGGGGGGAGGAGCGGCCGATGGTGGAGCAGCACCCGAAGCCCATGGAGAGGTGGCTCCAATAGAGGAGGACGCGATAGAGCTGGAGGAGGAGCGACAGCCGGTTGCGGGCTTCGCCATGGAGGGTGCCATGGCGGAGTTCGAGCACACCCAAGCAGCGAAGATGGTGGAGCAGGCCGCCATCCTGGAGTCCATCTAGGATGAGACTTACGTGAAGGCCAGCTGACACTTCATCCGGCAAGAACGGGTAGAGACCGGCGCGCTTTTCGCCAAACTGGAGGCGGAAGCCAACACAATGCGAAGGAGCCGCATGAGCTGGAGTTGCGGCTGTCGTCCATGTAACCGAAGCCGGGTCACGGATACCATGGACATCTCCAACGAGGAGTAGGGTAGGTCATTTTTAGTTAATCTACGTAGTACATAGGTTTTCCTCTTTTGCATGCTTTGTATGGATTTAAGGTTTCAAGTATGAGATATTCGGATGCAGAGAGGAAAATTTGAGGGTTGCCCGGTCACTGCTCGTGGACGCGTTTTCTCCGCGGGCGTTTGAGGACCCAGGTTTGGTATCCGTGGATGTAGATGCTCCAACCTCAGCTTACTTGGCTTGAAGGGTTTAAAGAGGATCAAATTACATGTGAGTCAAAATACCCCCAATTCTCTCCAATCCCTTAGGGGGGAAATAATCGAACAAGCACTTAAATTTTTTCCCTCCTCTAAAATTCTCTACCGAGCAATCGGATCATAAGGTAGCTCGTCTACACCAATTCCCCTCTAAATAGAATGCCCTCGCAGCATGTTTGGTTCGTGGGAATTAGAGATGGGGAATAGGAGTTGAGGGGCGAGGAGATTAAAAATCCACTAATTGATTAGAGGGAAGGGAAGTTTAAGTGGGAACGGGAATGAGAGTTGAGGAAGCCAATTCCCACTGTTTTCTTTCCACGATGTACCCTGTTAATTTGTGGGCAGAGTTTTATCCACACTAATTCCCATCATATACTAAAATGGAATGGGAGTAAATATCTGGGATAGCACCTTCAGCACACATGTGCTTCTGCACTCTTGTCCTCCCTTTCCGACCATTGGCCTCTGCTTTCTCGCCGATGACAAAGGGCCACAACGGCCTAAAACCTTCAAATTTGAGAACTTTTGGGCCACTATGCCAGGTCCTCCCTTTCCGACCATTGGCCTCTGCTTTCTCGCCGATGACAAAGGGCCACAACGGCCTAAAACCTTCAAATTTGAGAACTTTTGGGCCACTATGCCAGGATTTAGTGAGGTGGTGAACAAGGTGTGGAATGAGCATCATGTGCACTCTGAGCCATATCACGTGTTGTTCCATAATCTAAGGAAGGTGGCTCTTAGGCTTTCCAAGTAGGGGCCTTTTTTCTAAGGCTAAAGTCCACCTTCAGGTTTCTTGAACACATAAGTTGTTTATGCTCTGTAATCTATTTAAGACCCGCCTCTACATTATGTGCATATTAGTTTTTTTTACTTGGGAATACAAAATGAATGTTTCATGGACTTGTAATGTTCTGTTATCAATGATGATACACAGCAGGAATATGGAAGCACACCTAGGCGACTCAAGGTGTTAGAGAGCGGCAGAATCTCGGGCTCACGCATCCCAGTTGTGACCTACTACTGAAACTACCACGACGTAGGAGCATGCAGGATCCCGAGTCACTTTGCCATGGATGTTAGGATGATGTGTAGCATACTATACTGGGTTTTATTGAGGGGTAAAGACAGTGTTTGTTGAAATCATGCCATACAACACAGAAAAGATACTCTTTTTCTTCACTGATTTCTTTGCTAGAACAGTTTGTCAAAGTTGATTGTTCTTGTTTTGCGAATAAAATTTGATTGATTTGTTAGAATAGCTAGCAAATTTGTCGAATGGTGCCTTTTTCACGGCTCCTGTTTGCAGCCTTTTAAACATGGAGAAGCAGGTTTCTAGAATTTGTGCACATATTGATAGAAAATCTGATGCCCTCAAATCTCAACTCAAATTTCAGAACATCCATATAAAACCTGGTAGTCTAAAATTTGATGAGAAATTCATGTTTGCGTGCAAGTTGCTACAGGCTGTAGGATATCATCTCCGTGCATCATGAAGAGCCACCCCTCCAAAACACTTCTGGTTCAATACACTTCCCTTAAACACATCAACGAAGGAGACCTCTCCATACCCCTTCATAATAAAGGGTAGGATGGTCTCTATTAGAAGTACATCGTCCGCACCGGGCGCGATACGAGGCATGTGTACGTACCACCCTGTGCCGGCCCATTTTACACTTTCCCCCTCTTTTGTGAAAGCTATTTGAATCGTCTGAGTGCCCGGCGTGATATGAAACCACAGTAACCAAGTGGACTACTCTCTTATTCTGCCTAATTACCTTCTTTTCTTCTTCTTAACCAACGTGAGGCTGTTCAGCTTTCTTTTTTTGGTTTTTGTTTGTCTTCTTTTTCTTCTACTTTTTCTTTTTTAAAAATTCACAAACTATTTATAAATCATGAACTTCTTCCTCAATCTATGAATTTTTCAAATTCGTGAACATCTTTTTTAAATTTATGAACTTTTTTTTCAGATCCGTAAATTTTTTTCAAATCCATGAACTTTTTTTTTCAAATCCACCAACTCTTTCCAAGTTTTAGGAACTTTTTGAAAGGCCTCTGTTTTTTCCAAATTCATGAACATTTTTTTTACAAAATTTATGGACATTTTTTGAATACACGAACACTTGTGCCGGCCCAACAGGCGCCCAACAGGAACAATGCGGTCGCCTAGTTGGGCCAATGCCTAAGATTTTTTCTTTTCTATTTTTTGGTTAATTCATTTATCTCATTTTTGAACTTTATTATTCTTTTTGAAAACTGTTCAAAAATTAAAAATATTGTTTGGAATACAAAAAATGTTCTCGTTTTCAAATATTGTTTACAATTTTTAAAAATGTTCTGGAATTTCAAATAATGTGCCTATTTTTTATTTCTTTTGTTCACAAATTTAAGAAATTTTTGTGTTTCAAAAAAAGTTGATAATTTTTTTAAAGAAAAAGTACGTGGTTTGCAATTTGTGTTCAACATCAGTTGTTTGGAACTTGTTAAGAAAAGGTGTTCAAGTTTCTAAAGTTTGCATACACAATTTGAAATTACAAAATTATTGACAAATTTTGAGAAATGGTTAGGATATACGAATTTTTTGTGTTGATTGATAACGAAGGAAATTGCTAATGACAGAAGCATTCATATTAGGAAAAACCACATGGCAGGTTTGAAAGAATTTCGACGCCATATGCATGTTGCGTCACGGCAGGCCATTTATCGACCATTTTTCACCGAGAATACTCCAAAAAATGTAAGAATTGTTGAAAACTCAAACAACTTGGAATGATGCCTTGAATTGGTCATAGAAGCTAGTGGAAAAAATTGGGGCCATTTGGCGGATGTCAAAAACTACATGTTGTCGACGGAACCTTCTGACCTACCAGAACACCCTCTCTTGAACATGATCTAGTTTCAACTTTCTTGAAATGACCCAGAATTTTGCAAGCAGGTGGGAATGCCCATGGTAGGCATCCATGTCAGATTTGAACAATTTCTGACACCTTATGCAATTTACGACATGTCTGGCCATTTATCGAGTCTTATTTGACCGAGAAAACTCTAGAAATGGATCTTAAAAAAAACCAAAACAATTTGGCATGCTGCCTTTAATTGGTCATAAAAGATCATGAAAAATAGGGGCCATTTTAAGGATGGCGAGAAAGAAGGTGCTCTTAGACGGAGCCTTCTGGTCTACCCGGACACCCTCCGTTAAACATGATCTAGTTTTGGACATTCTTAAAATGACGCTAACTTTTGCAAGCAGGTGGGCATGCCATGGTAGGCATCCATGCCAAGTTTGAACGATTTCCATCATATGCAGGTTGCGAGATGTCTGGCCATTTATCGATCATTTTTTATCGAGAAAACTCCAAAAAAATTAAAAAAATTGTCAAAAACCAAGCAACTTGGCATGGCGCCTTCAATTGGTCATATAAACCCATGGAGAAAATTTGGGGTCATTTGACGGATGTCAAAAAATGTGCTCTCGGACGAACCTTTCTGGCCTACCCACAAAACAACACATGGTCTACTTTTAAACATGCATGAAATAACCCAAAAATTTCCAATAGGTTTGCATGCCAATGTTATGGATCTATGCCAGGTTTGAACGAATTCCAACACTATATGCAGGTTGCTTCATGTCCGGCCACTTTTCACCAGGAAAACTCCAGAAAATGAAACAATTGTCGAAAACTCAAACAACTTGACATTGTGCCTTGAATTAGTCACAGAAGCTGGTGTTAAAAAATTGGGTCCATTTGAAGGATGTCGAGAAAGAAAGTGCTCTCAAAGGTAGTCTTCTGGCCAACTAAAACACCCTCCGTTGAACATAGTCTATGTTTGGACATCCTGCAAATGGCCCCAACTTTATTAAGGACAAGTGGGCATGCTCATGGTAGGCAGCCATGTCAGGTTTGAACTTCCACCCTATGCATGTCGCTACACATCCAATCATTTATCGGGTTTTTTGACCGAGAAAAGTCCTGAAAAATGCAAAAATTGTCAAAAAAATTTGGCATGGTGTTGGGGATATGACTATTTGTGTAAGCCGCCCAGGAGGGGCCGGGTTACGCAAAGAGAGACTCATCAGAAGAAGCCCAAGGCCAAGCATGAAGATGGCGGTTCAATAAAGGGTCTAAGGCCCATAGGCGACTTAAGGCCCATAGTGATAAACCGCCATGATGGCATGACGTGTATTATAAGGTAGAATTAACTAGTCACCGAGCCGGACACTGTCTATAAGCCGTCTGGGACTCTATAGGCCGCAGGGCGTCAACCTGTGTATATAAGTGGACGACCCGTTGGCGGCTTAGGGCAAGAAACAACTCCTCGAGAGCCGGGCATAGCGTATCTCGCTCCCTGGTTATCGAAACATCAAGCAATACCAACCCGACTAGACGTAGGCCTTACCTTCATCGTAAGGGGCCGAACTAGTATAACTCTCTCGTGTCCTTTGTCCCGATTAACCACTTTGAGCTTCCTAGTTGCGATGGCTCCACGACTAAGTCCTTGCAAGAGGACATCTTCCGTGACAATTCCACGACAGTTGGAGCCCACCGTGGGGCTAGCGCACGGTGGATTTGAGTTCTTGAAGGGCAGTTTTGAAGGGCTCAAGGGATACGTGGTTGGCCGGATGACCAAGAGTCGCCGCGACAAGATCTACATCGACGACGAAGGCTGGGGCCCCGACGCCGGCTCAATTGAGTACGGGTACCGGGTCCCCTTCGGTAGAATCCACGTCTTCATCGGCCGGATTGGTGAGCCGGGCCCTGAGCTGGACAACTGCACCGACCTCGTCGAGACGGCTCAGCGTCTTGAGACCCGCCTAAGCTCAACCTGTCATGAGCGTGCCTTCGTGGGCTGCGTCCTGAAGAAGAACTTCTGAAGGATCTAAAGATGGTGGTGAGGCGGCCGTCCCCTCGGATGATGATTCGTCCACGGTTCAATGTATTCGTTATGTCAAGTACAATATGGCGTGCTTGGGGCTGTTCGATGGCTCCAGATTCCGGACCCTATGAGCCACCAAGCTGGGCAGGAGTCTTCATGGTCGGACTCAACCCGCCAAAACTCTCTGGTTGCTGCGGCAATAACATCCGGGTCGAGCGGCGGGCGAGGAGGCCACTGCGCGCCCGGCTCGAGATCTTGATGGATCTCATGGATAAGATTACGGCCCTGTTAACCGCCACGGTGATTCCTGCAAATCAAGATGAGCATAACACGGAGGTGGCACATGTGCGTGAAGCGATAGCTCGAGCCAAGGAGGCCTTGGAAGCTGAGGACACCAGGTTAGCTACAGAACGAGCGCCTTTAGATGCACGGGCGCAGCGGCTCCAGTCAGAGGCTTTCTAGCTTAATATGAGCCTGAACGCATCTAATGAGGTAATGAGAAGGAGGCACCAAAAAACTCAATCCTGTTTGCCTCCGGTTTACGACCCTCGGAACCTTTTCGCGACACCCGGTGCCGGCCCTAGCAACCCGCCTGGAGGAAATCAGTTCACAACAGCCGAAGCGGCGGGGGGGGGGGGGGGCTCAGCGTCAAGAGATGGCACCGCCCCATGGGCGTATGGCCCCGCCCGCTATGTACCAATACCACCGGGTCACTTTTCCAACCCCATGGAGAACTTAATCGCAGCATCGGCGCGCGTTTGGCGGCTCTCGGTGGGACGGTGATGATCCGACAATGGTGGAGACCGGAGGGTCGAGAGAACTTATTCAGACGGCCTGGCGCGCAAAGAAGAGACATATTCTTACAGCCAGGACAGGATTCATTCAACTCCTCCGCCTTGGCTAGCCCCACCTCGTCAAAAACGGAGTCCGAGTTACAGCAGGCACAAGGAGTCAGAAGCTTTGTCAAGCAATGCCTAGCGTCGTAACCAGCCCGGTGGCTATAACCCGGTGCAAGATCGAATACGTTAGGAGGACGAGCGGGCGGCTCAGCTAGCGGCTCAGCAGGCGGCTCATCAAGATCTCCCAGAGTATCCGACGGCTTCTGTTGGAGCGGGAGTGGCTACTAGAACCGGCGGTGTTCCTTGTTTGGTGCCGGCTCTGCGGGATGTACGTCGACCCAAGGACTTCAAGGGACCTCGAAAGGTGCCGAATTACACAGCCGACTTACAGCCCGGAGCATGGATCGAAAGTTACGAGATGGCCATGGAGCTACTGGAGGTCAGTGACGCAACAATGGCTAAGTACTTCACCATGATGTTAGACAAACGGCCCGGTCTTGGTTAAAGGGTTTGCCGCCCAATTCCATTAGCTCATGGCGGTGAAGGCCGGTTTATCCAGAACTTCAAGGACACTTGCAAGCAATCTATGTCAATTGTGGACTTGACCAATTGTAAGCAGGAGGAGGGTGAATCCACAACTCATTGGGTGCTCCAGGTCAAGGAAATAATACATTCGTCCGATAAGATGGATGCCGGCTCTGCAGTCCTCATGTTGGAGAAGAATTGCCGCTTTGAGCTGTTGAGGCAGAAACTGGGGCGCCTTAAGCGTGATTGCAATGATATGGGTACGCTGATGGCGTCTTTAGTCAAATATGTCAATTCTGATAGTACTAAGGATCCCACGTCTGATGAGGAAAAGACAGGGAAGGGAAAGAAGAACAACAATGGAAAGGGTCAGCAGCATAACCCGGCAAATCAAGGAGGCAACAAGCGTAAGGCGGAGGGTAACCAGGAGTTTGTGGCCAATGCCAATGCACAGGGTAACAATCAGAGACGTAAGGGAAAACCGCCCCCTCGATCTGGCGGGTCAGGCCCATCTCTTGAGCAGCTTCTCAATGAGCCTTGCCCGAGACACGGTACTCGGGAACGACCCGCCACACACTTATGGAAAGATTGCGCGATCATGAAGGCTTTCAAGAACTCCAACTTGTTTGATGGCAATCATGGATCGGGCGGCGGTTCAGGGGCCGGCGGCTTTCATGGCCCGAGCGGCGGTTCAAGTTCCGGCTTTCAGGGAAATCAAGGCGGCTATAATCAACAAAGCCTGGTCAAGGGGGACAACAGCAGCAGCAGTCGGGTTATCAAAGCCATCCGAAGCAGCTGAATAGTGGGCAGTATCATGTGTTCACCACTAGTCTATGCAAGCGAGACCAGAAGGTTCGGAAAAGGGCCGTGAACTCTGTGGAGCCGGCAGTTCCTCGTTACTTGAGGTGGTCGAGCAGCCTATTGTATGGAGCGGGGAAGATCACCCGCCCGGGTTGATAATCCGGTCGATTAGCCTTGGTGGTGGCGCCTCGGTCGGTGGATATAAGTTTACCAAGGTACTCATGGACGGAGGTAGCGATATCAACATCCTCTATTACGAGACCTTTCGACGCATGGGTTTGACCGACAAGGATTTAAGGGCGCCCAACACCGTTTTCATGGCGTGGTGCACGGTAAGTCGGCATACCCGGTCGGTAAGATTGAATTGGAGGTGGCCTTTGGAGATGAATATGATTCCGAGGTGAAATTGACGTTTGAGGTAGTCAAAATCAAGAGCCCGTATCATGCTCTGTTTGGACGGCCGGCTTATGCCAAGTTCATGGCACGACCGTGTTATGTTTATCTGCAGCTCAAGATGCCGGGTCACAGGGGCACCGTCACTATGCATGGGAGTCGAAAGGTAGCCTTAGAGTGTGAAGAAGGCGACGCGGCTTATGCTGAGTCTGTTTGTGCAGCGGAAGAGCTAAAGTTTTATCAAAATAATGTTGACCCGGCGGATATGACCTCTTTAAAGAAGCCAACTACAGAGCATGACCCGGCGTTGAAGTTTAAATCGGCCGCTGAAACAAAGCTTCTTGACTTTACTCCAGCGACTCTTCCAAGCGATTCAAGATCGGTGCCAACTTGGATCCTAAATAGGAAAGCGCTCATCGAAGTTCATCTGTGAGAACCGGGACATCTTTGCATGGAAACCTTCCGACATGCCGGGTGTCCCGAGAGAACTCACCGAGCACACTCTTAATATTGATCCAAAGTATAAGCCGGTCGAGCAATTTCTTGACGGTTCAATGAGGAAAGACGGAAAGCTATTGGGGAAGAGGTCGCTCGGCTCTTAGCGGCTGGGTTCATCGTGGAAGTTTTTCACCCGGAGTGGTTGGCTAACCCGGTGCTGGTACTCAAGAAGAACGACACTTGGCGGATGTGTGTGGATTACACGGACTTAAATAAGGCTTGTCCGACTGATCCCTTTGCCCTCCCCCGTATTGATCAAATCATCGATGCTACGGAGGGTTGCGAGCGATTGAGCTTTTTGGATGCTTACTCTGGCGATCATCATATCAAAATGGCCGTTAAGGACCAGGAGAAGACGGCTTTCATCACTCCGTTTGGAGCCTTCTGCTATGTATCTATGCCATTTGGGCTCAAGAGTGCCCAGGCGACTTATCAGAGATGTGTACAAAACTGTCTCCACAGTCAAATTGGGCGCAATGTTCACGCTTATGTGGATGACATCGTGGTGAAATACAGGGAGAAGGAAACCTTCATATCTGATTTAAAGGAGACCTTTGATAATCTCCGGGTTTATAAGATGATGCTTAACCCGGACAAGTGTGTGTTTGGTGTACCTGCAGGCAAGCTTCTGGGTTTCCTGGTCTCAAACAGAGGCATTGAAGCTAACCCGGAGAAGATCAGGGCGATCACCTCCTTGGCCAAACCGGCGTGCATCAATGATGTTCAACGACTGGCGGGTCGTGTTGCCGCTTTATGCCGGTTAGGTGAGAAGGCCCTGCCGCTATATCAGATGATGAAGAAAACGGATGCTTTTGTCTGGAGTGATGCTGCTGACACTGCCTTTGAGGATTTAAAGAGGCAGTTGCTAAGCCGCTGGTCCTTGCTGCTCCCATTGATAGAGAGCCATTGCTGTTATATGTGGCTGCTAATGCCCGAGCCGTCAGTGTGGCCATCGTGGTGGAGCGCAAGGAGGCCGGCAAGGAGCATCCGGTTCAACGGCCGGTTTACTACATCAGTGAGGTGCTCATTGAGTCCAAGCAAAGGTATCCACATTGGCAGAAACTTGTTTACGGAGTGTTTATGGCAAGCCGGAAGTTGAAGCAGTACTTTCCAAGGTCATCCTATCAACTTTGTGGTAAGCTCTGCCCCTTAGGAGATATCATACGTAATAGAAGGCCACAGACGAGTCGCCAAGTGGGCCATTGAGCTTGGACCCCATGGTTTGAAATACATGCCTCGAACTGCTATCAAGTCTCAAGCCACGGTAGATTTTATCAATGATTGGACAGAGTTGCGAGCACACGAGGAGAAGCCAGATAACACATATTGGACTATTTACTTTGATGGGTCCAGGTAGTTGGAAGGCTCGGGGGCTGGAGTTGTTTTAACTTCCCCTCGAGGTGACAAATTTTGTTATGTGCTCCGGCTTATGTTTCCCTGTACTAACAATGCAGCTGAGTACAAGGCCTTACTCCATGGTCTCCGGAAGGCCAAAGAGATGAATTTAAGCCGGATAAGGTGCTTGGGCGATTCAGACCTTGTAGCTCAATAGGTGTCAGGCACGTGGGACTCCAAGGATCCCCTTATGGCGGCTTATCATCGTGAAGCTGATGCTGTGGCTGGACACTTCAAAGGTTATCAAGTGTAGCACATTGATCGGAGGAAGAATGAGGCGGCTGATGCTTTAAGCCGGCTGGGATCTCAGCGTAAGCCGGTGCTGCCTAACACCTTTCTTGATGTTTTGCATAACCCTTCTGTCAAAGTGCCTACAGAGGAAGAACTAGCAGTGCCAGACCCGGAGGCACAGCTGGTGGCAGCTCTCCATGCTATCTCAGATTGGACAATCCCATACTTGGCCTATATGACCCGAGGAGAGTTGCCTGAGGATGAGACCTTGGCAAGACAAATCATCAGGCGGTCCAAATCTATGACAATTTTTCATGGCGAATTGCATCACCGCGGTGTTACTGGGACGTTTCAACGTTGTGTGTCGCCTGCGGAGGGTCAGGAGATACTTCATGAGATCCATGAAGGATATTGTGGTCATCATGCCGGCTCAAAATCTCTGGTGGCCAAGGCTTTCCGTCATGGTTTCTATTGGCTGACGGCTCATGCTGATGCGGAGGATCTGGTCAGCAAATGTGACGGATGTCAAAAATTCTCACGACGAGCTCATGTGCCGGCTCAAGAGTTGAGGATGATTCCAATTACTTGGCCGCTTGCGATGCTGGGGCTTGACATGGTTGGACCTTTCAAGAGGTCTAAAGATAAAAAGACACACCTCTTGGTGGCGGTGGATAAATTCACAAAGTGGGTGGAGGCGAGCCGGTCAAGAAGTGTGATGCGCCACGGCGGTTCAGTTCATGAAAAAGGTGATCTTTCGTTTTGGTTTTCCACACAGCATCATAATCGATAATGGTACTAATCTCTCCAAGGGTGCCATGGAAGAGTTCTCATCAACGAGAACATATCCGGCTTGATGTTTGGCCGTTGCTCACCTTCAATCTAATGGTCAAGCAGAGAGCTAATCAAGAGATCTTGAAAGGCATCAAACCCGCTCTTGGTCCCCTTACAAATAACTCCGGGTTGTTGGGTGGAGGAGCTACCCTCTGTACTATGGAGCATCAACACAACGCCTAACAGACCTACAGGTTATACACCTTTCTTCATAGTGTACGGAGCAGAGGCAGTTCTGCCAAGTGACATTCGACACGACTCACCCCACGTGGCGGCTTACGTTGAGGCTGATAACGAAAAAGCTCGTCAGGATGCACTTGACTTGTTGGATGAGGAGCGAGACTTGGCAATAGCCCGCTCGGCGATTTACCAGCAAGACCTGCACCGCTATCACAGCCGCCGGGTTAGAAGCAGAGCCTTTCAGGAAGGCGACTTAGTGCTCCGGCTCATCCAGGATCAGTCTGATATGCACAAGCTATCCCCTCCTTGTGGGAAGGACCCTTTGTGGTCAGTAAAAATCTGAACAACGGCACATACTACCTCATCGATGTTCGAGAGCACAAAAACTCACGTAAGTCGGAGGAAGAGACCCGCCGGCCGTGGAACATAGCTCATCTTCAGCCTTACTATACTTGAGCCACCGGCTCTCAAGATATATATATATATATATATATATATACTTTTTCTTTTTTGGCAATGTATATATTATATAAAGCAATAAAGCAGGACCTCTTTTCTTTTCACCCTCAAAGGTTTATATATCTTCTTTACCAGGTGGTGGAAACAACCAATAGGGAGCGGATCATATCTGAATCCGGCTTTCCCTTTGGTCCGGCTTATGATCATATCTGAATCTAGCCATGGTCACTTGGGGGCTTCCTATTCAAACATAGGTCGTATTTGAACCAAAGAGAACATAGCTGTCGATACCCAATTGATCGGCATACTGCCAAACCCACTTGGGGGCTTCTTGATCATATTTGAATCATAGCTTAACCCCTTTGGGTCTGACGTGGATCGTATTCGAATCAGCGTCATTAAACAACTCTCATGGTCACTTGGGGCTTCCTGTTCAAACATAGGTCGATTCAACCAAAGAGAACATAGCTGTCGATACCCACTTGATCGGCATCGCCAAAGCCATCGGGGCTATATGATCGTATCCGAATCTTAGCTTAACCCCTTTGGAACGGTTCACTGATCGTATTCGAATCAGAGGCCTTTTTAAATTCAGTTTATTATTCATTATACTTTGTAAAATGTAAATGTTATTAAGGGCCAGGTGAACATCATATGTGCCAATTTTCAGGAGTTAAACTCACTATCATGATTTGGGTCACATAAGCCGACGAGAATACCAAAAAGATCGGAGGTATGCTATTGTGATTATAATCATAAGCCGGCCTTTATATGATGTTTTGATTCGTACTCCGGGTTATCAATACTTTATGTGACCCCGGATGCGACAAGTCGCCAAGGGAATTCTGTTTTGTTTTATACGCAGGATAAAGCAAGAAAGTTTTTAACATCAAGGAAAGATCAACATAAGCTGGAAGTATATAGCGATGGTGGCTTACAAAAGTATTAAGCGCCACAAACATGCGCGAAGGCATGACAAAGTTGAGAGGTTTTTCTACCCTATTACAAGACTCCCCGAGTCTGAATAATGAAGCATTGTTTTTGCAAAGTCATAACGCCTGGCGGTTCACTCCTTTGGTGGGCTTGAAGATTCTGGGTTATCCTTCTCCGCCTCTCCGTCTGCTGCCCTGTCCTGGAAGGTTGACTAGGTCCAGTCAATGCCGCTTAAGGCTTCAAACTCAGCTTCATCATCTATTAAACCGGATGGGTCAACTTCAGGGGCAAAGGTGTGCTTACGAGTTGGAGGGATCGGTGGCGTAATCATAGTGAGGTGTTGGAATTCTCCGGTTCTTGCTATCATAGCCCGGCTGATACTTGGTAAGATCAATATCATTCCCAATGATGGTAGCCATAAGACGAACGACTCTTACACAGGCGGTAAAGTCTGTTTCGTCGAATACAGAGCCGTCTTCCTTCAAGCTGGGATATCCAAGAGCAACGTCTGCCAGGTCTAACTCTGGAAGCAACGCCTTGGCCCGGCTTAAGGCAGTTATGGCCCCCGTTCTGGCAGATGCCCGCCTTAGCTCTTGAATCCGCTGGGGTAGCACGGCAAGCCGCTTTAGCACATCTTGCAGGAGATGGGGAACGTCATTTGATAAAGCCACAACGGCCAAAGCACGTTGTGACCCGGCGTACAGCTGCTCCACCAGAGTGTAAACCGCCTTTAGCTTGATCAGCATGTTCTGCTTGAGGTTTGTGCTCCTGGGGCCTGCGTTTATACACATAAGGTGAGCTGGAGATGACAATTAAAATAGTCATCAAAGGAAGGATTGCGATATTCAAGGTTATATATAGTAACTTACCAAGATTGCCGAGACCATTTGAGATATCTGGCGCTTTAAGCCGGACATTTCGGCTGTTATACGCAAGTGACGTTTCTACTGTCTCGGCCCGGGTCACCAGTGACGCCTTTTCATTAGCCCAGATTTTCTTCTCCGCATCAAAATTCTTCTTCAACTTCTCTTGTTCAGAGACGCTGAATGCAAATTTGGAGTTGGCCTTTTCAATTTCAAGTCTTGAGCTGCCAAAGGTTCTTGGTCAGCAATCTCCGACTCAAATTGACTTGTGGTGGCCTGCGTTGATGCCGGGTTATAATCAAAATTATGGTAAGATATCATTAAGTCCCAAGCACTTTGCAAGCAAAGATACTTGAGACTTGGGGGCTAATGTGTATTGCAAATTCAAGGTATCATGTTACAACCGGGTTAAATATTTTCATATAAACTGGACAAGGCAGTGCTAAGCAGGTTTCTAAGTCTACAACATATTAATTCATAAGCAATAGACTTGGGGGCTGATACAGTAAGTATGATTAAGGAAAGTAGCATAAGTTGTACCTCAGATTTTTGCTGTATTTGTTTCACCATATTAATTTCCAGGTCACGGCTGCTATGTACTTGATTGATATAGCCAGAGACTATATCTCCAATGCTCAAATTAGTATAATCTGCAATGTCTAATTTGGCCTTTCGGCGCTCCAAAAGCTCTTCTTTGGCAGAACACTTGGCAAGGACGGTGGGCTGACTTGGCTCGACAAACTGAGTCTTGGTAATTTCAACCTCCGGATCAATTGTCTTGACCGGGCTAGGAGTTTCCGGTTTATTAGAGCCGCCAAAAGTTTCTTCAGCGGGCGGATCAGAGGATGGTGCTGGAATTTAATAAGCCGGTTCAGGTGGCGGTTGATGAGTGGAAGTGTCAGGGGCGGCTGTTCCGAGTTCCGGTTCAGTTACTACCAGGTCTTGGGATGGCTTATTCTTTTTTGCCCTCTTCTTTGGGCTTCACTTGCTGCTTGTGGACAAGGTAGAAAGGATGAGTACAAAAGCATGAGTAAGGTACATCATAAGGTAAAAAAAGTTACATTACCCAGGGGCGGTTTTGAAAGACGGCATGTTAGATTGCATAGACTCGCCGGAGGAAGGAGAGGTATCCTGATAATTGGAGTCAGATGAATTGAGAGGTTGATGAATTAAACCCGCCAAAGGGTAAACAGAATGTAAATCGGAGATAACCTCAGCCCGACGCTTCCTGATTACGTCAGGTAAGCCGGAGGAGAGCTCTATGTCCTTGCTGGTCCGGGTCTGCCTCCGGCTTTCAAATTGCTGTTGCTTCTAAAGAAATTGAGGATCTTGGTAAGCCAAAGGATGTGAAAATCTTACTTTCCGGGTCACTCTTCGAATTTTCTGACGCGGCAGGGGCTCGGAGTCGGAGGAGATTATAGTTACCTCTTCCTCGACGGCTTGGCTGTTCCCCGTATCCTCCTGGAAAGATTAAAGGTCAGCAAGGTGATGATAACGAGTCAAGGGAGTTAAAAGTTACCTCTTCTTCGTCGTCAGAAGTATCATCCAATTTAAGTAAATCGGAAGCGCCACTAGTGCAGAACCGGGCAATAGCACCGGTTCGTAAGGCCCTTTAGTGCCGGTTCCACAACCGGCACTAAAGTGTGGTCACTAAAGCCCCCCCCCCTTTAGTACTGGTTCAGCACGAACCGGTGCTAAAGGCCAACCACGTGGCACGAGGCAGCTCCGGGGTTGATAACACCAATCGGTACTAAATGTTTGTGGGTTTTTGTTTTATTTTTTATTTTTCAATTAAATTTGTGTTATCAATTTAATTTAGGATTGTTTTACGTTATAGTGAGTTGTAGTGGTCATCATCATCATCATCATCATCATCATCGCATATTAATAAATAAATAAACTTTAGCTAGCTAAAATCATCATAGTCGCCATTAGTTACCACTATTTAATCATCATAGTCATTACCGCTAGCTATCTAATCACCAACATAATCATCGAGTTCACTTTGTAATGTAAGCAAAGATATCATCGAGTTCAACATAATCATCACCAACATCAAGTTCAGGACAATACGGACATGCATGAGAGAGGACAAGTACTAATTAATTAAGAGCATGAACTAGCTACTCCTGCTGCTCCCTCTCGTAGAATAGCATAGAACATGTATAGCTCTCCTGATTCATCATCTTTGGAGCATGCAGATGAATCTGTCTCCTAATCTTGGGTTGCGCTTCTCCTTGCTGCCCCTAGTACTTCTCTGCGATCGTTTACAATTTTGCTCCAATCTTTCACTATTAAGCAATCTTCGCTTTCAGAAATCCTGAATGCACTCATGTGTAATGTAGGAAATCTTGGTCGTAAGCTAACCATTGACATGCGACCTTTTGTCTCGATCCACTGAGGCACAACTATCATTGGAAGTCCCTGTTGATGAAAGAACATCGTATAGTAATTAATATACTAAGCAATGAAAGTTTAGCTTAAAAAATAATGTATGCAAAAGATGCACTAATTAAGGACAAATAGTTAAAATCTTACCATCTTTCGATTATAGATGTGACCGTAGTTCAATACGATCACCATTGGTCGCACGTTTTGAGTACTAACATTTCTAAGTTTAGGAAAAAAATTTGTCTTGACAGTATTAAGATCCTCAAGCCATGAAACATAATGACTTATTTCCTCGCAGTTTAGTTGAGCCCCGGGGCAGTAGTAGGTCCTGTCTACCAAGCGCCGGACATGTTTGCTTGAACCGAAATAAGCTGACAATATAAATTAGTTGTCAACTATTTTTGTATAGTTTGTATCAAAGACATAAACATATGCATCCATAGTTGAGAAAAACTCACATAATGGTAGAACTGGAGGCGTTTGCACATCGACCCAGATGTCTATATTACCTTCAATATCATCTTCCGGACGAATATCAAAGGTGATAACCATATTAGGCTCAAATGCATAAGCCTTGCATAGTGCTTGCCAAGTTTTGCATTCAAAATGGGTGTATGTGTCTCCATTATATAATTTGACGTTGAAAGTATACCCATGCTCCGTCTTCAAGTAAACTCTCTTTACCTCCATATCATCTATAGCACTAAAACCTATCTTATCCAAGACAAACATTCTTGCATGGCAGGGGATGCGCTAGTAGAATAGTGAAAATTTAAAATTATAAGTTGAAGCAAATGAAGCATAAGTCATGCTTTAAAATTATAAGTTGAAGCAAATGAAGCATAAGTTTTGCATTCAAATAATAATTGCCGTTGTGACTTCACCGTATCCACTTCGAATGTCTCATTCAGCTTGATGCTGAAGCGCCTACCATCAACAAGGAAATTTCTGTCGCACAGGCCGCGCTGGTCTTCACAGTGTTCGCACATAATGAAATCTTTTTCATCATCAGATGACATTTCCTATATGTCCATATAGGTGAAACATTAAACACTTATTACTATCTAACATTAATTAATATCTAGCCAATTCAAATATATATCTAACTATATATATTTATCTCTAACAATTGACATTACTATATATTTAACTTTTCTATCTAATTCATCTAACATTGGACATTAATCTAACATTTATATAAACTCAAAATATATAAAAACATTAAATAAACAGAAAAACTCATTAACAAATAATATTTTAATTAGATCATCAAATCTCAGATACGACAATTTTCTTACTAAAAATAAACTAGTTATATTAATTATTCAACTAGTTCAAATCTCAAATACCTAAAAATAAACTACTTCGACAATTTTCTTACTAAAAATAAACTAGTTATATTAATTATTCAACTAGTTCAAGTCTCACATACCTAGCTAATTAATATCTAATTAAATTTTCTAAAAAACAGAAAACAGAAATAAGTAAAAAAATATGTGTGTGTATGTGTGTGTATGTGTGTGTGTGTATGTGTGTATGTGTGTGTGTATGTGTGTATGTGTATGTGTGTATGTGTGTGTATGTGTGTACGTGTATATGTGTATACGTACAATGCGCGGGCGACGACGGGCGGCGGCGGGGCGACGGGCGACGATGACGAAGCGACAAAGCGGCGGGCGACGGGCGACGACGGGCGGCGGGCGACGGGTGGCGTGGCGGGCGACGGCGACAAGCGAGAGCGGGCGACGCGAGAGGTTGGAGAGACACGAAGAAGTAGGAGATGTAACTGAAATTTTCGTAAGTGTTGTATATATAGGAGAGGCCTTTAGTACCGGTTGGAGCCACCAGCCGCACTGGTTTATAAACCCAGCCGCGGCTACCCCTTTAAACTCCTCTATATAGCAGGCTTGTGGGCCTAAACTCTGCGCGCTGCCCTGTGAGTCTGCTGGGCCTTTAAGGCCTGTAATTACACACCTGTGGCCTATCAGGCCCACAGGGCAGCGCCCCAATTTTTTTTATAGTTTTTTTCTTTTCTGCTTTATTTTCTTCTATTTATTTCTGCGTAGTTTTTTGTATAGTTTTTTCTTTTCTGTTATATTTATTTTCTTCTATTTATTTGTGAGTAGTTTTTCATCTAGTTTGCCAAAATTCAACATTTTCAGAGTTCATTTTGTAGTGATTTTCAATTTCACGGTCATTTTGTAAACGATTGAAAAATATCAAATATAATTTTTTTTCTTTTCTGCTTTATTTTTTCTTCTATTTTTTCTGAGTAGTTTTTTCTTTTCTGCTATATTTATTTTCTTCTATTTATTTCTGAGTAGTTTTTTTATATAGTTTTTTTTATTTTCAGCTATAGTTTTTCTTCTTTTCTGCTATTTTTTCTTTTCTGCTATTTTTTCTTTTCCGCAAAACTTGATGGTCAAAGTCTGGAGTTATAACTTAAAAAAAAGAAATGTCGACGTACAATTAGTTTTTGCCATAACAGAAGAAGTCCGGAGTTGTAATAAGTTATTAAAAATAAAAAAAAGGTGCAATGCTCGTTAATTTGCTTCAAGCCTTTCGGAATAGTGTAAACCGCACTTTTCATAGCTCCGTGCAGTCTACCATATTCCTGAAGGCTTGAAGCTAAGCAACGTGAGCATTGAGCCTCTTCTTCATCGTCTCTGCACTCAGGGCTTATAAACCGCTCCTAGTCCCTCTCACTTCCCGAGATGGGACTAAAAAACAACTTACGTCTGGTTCATCCATGAACCGGTACTAAAGGTGCTCGTGGGGCCCCAGCCTTACCTGACACAACCTCATTAGTACCAGTTCGTGGCACGAACCGGTGCTAAAGGTTCGCCACGAACCGGTACTAAAGAGCTCCTCCCGCCTAGCAGTTGGAACCGATACTAAAGAGCTCCTCCCGCCTAGCAGTTGGAACCGATACTTAAGATCCTCCAGCCTAGCAGTTGAATGGTGCATACTGAATGCACAAAAAGTCCGGACTTGTAATAAGTTTAAAAAAATGAAATGCCTTTGTAACAGATGAGTTTAATTTCGTCATAAACCCGAATACTTCGAAAGAGATTGTCCAGTTTGTAAACGAAGTGCATCAAGTTTTTGCCGTAACCCTCTCTACCTTTTTGAACATGATATGTGGGTAAAATGATGATACCATGCCAAGTTTCAACTTTTTCAGAGTTCATTTGTAGTGCTTTTCAATTTCCAGGTCATTTAGTTCTCAAAACAAATCATTAAATGCATGAAAAATAGCAAATGAAGGCATAAACGGTTGAAAATTGATGGCGTCGCTTTGAATGGTGCATACTTAACGCAAAAAATATAAGAGCATTTAGACCATGATCTTATATTTCTTTACAGTCTAAATTGTCAATATGATCTTATAACATCAAAAATACTTTGATCATCAATGATCTTTGTGTGTACAATCTGAATTGTCAATATGAGTCATCAACGATTTATAAACCGATGAAGACTCATATTACGGCCACAAATTCTACACATAGAGTTCAATGAAGACCAAGTGCTTGTGATAGTTTGAGAAATAACATATTTAAGGTGGTAAAAGGCTTGTTAGGGGAGCGAGGTGGGACTAAAAACAGCTTGCCAGAACCTCATTAGTACCGGTTCGTGGTACGAACCGGCACTAAATGGTGATGGTGGGGCCATAGCCCGACCGCAGGCTGACACAGCCTCTTTAGTACCGGTTCGTGGCATGAACCGGTACTAAAGGTTCGCCACGAACCGGTGCTATTGATCGCCGCCACGAACCGGCACTAGTGTACACATTAGTGCCGGCTGAAATTCCAACCGGCACTATTGTGCTTCACATTTGACCCTTTTTCTACAAGTGTGCTTGGCTTCCTTTTCCTTAAAGTTCCCGTCTTGGTGGCTTTCCTCTCAGTTCTTTTTGTCGCTCTGGCTTGTTTTGCCGCCTCATGGTCGTATTTGACCTTCCAGAAGTCGTAATCGGCATGTGAAAAATGATAAAGGATTATGAGTAAAATCAAGGTGTCAAATAATAAAGAGTATTCATTGAAGTTGATGACTCACTGCGGGGGCTAGGTTCTTCTTGCAGAAGGGAAGTAAGCCAAAGGCGTTACTAGTTACTGTGCCCTCTTTCAACAATGTCTGGGTTGCAGCCTCCACCACATCATCTGGTAAGTCGTCGGAACTATGACGCAGTGGGTCATTCTTCTCGCCTGAGTAGGTGCACATTAAGCCGGGGCGGCGGCTTAACGGAATCACCCGCCAAGCGACCCAAACCCGGACCAGGTTGGCACCATCTAAGCCGTTTCCCAAAAGAGCTTTGATTTTGCTAATGGTGGGAGTAAGTGGCAGACGCTCAACAATAGTCAGTTTATCCGGCAGCGGGTGGTTGGATTCAAGGCGCAAGGCGCGAAAGTCGGGTAGAGGATTTTGTCAGCCGGGGAAGTATCCTCGCAGTAGAACCATGTCTGATTCCAATCCTTTGGATGACTCGACAGTTCAGCATAAGGAAAAAGGCAATCTCTCCGCCGCTGAATCGAGATGCCACCAAGTTCCAGATTCGGCCCGTTGGCGCGTTCGTTCTGCCGGTTTAAGTAAAATAATTCCATGAATAAAAGTATGCTAGGTTCTTCTCCAAGGTACACCTCGCAGAAAACTTGGAAGTTGCAAATATTTGACATGGAATTGGGCCCGATGTCCTGAGGTCTGAGATCGAAGAAATGCAAAACATCCCTGAAGAATTTTGAACCGGGTGGAGCGAAGCCCCGGTTCATGTGATCAGTAAAAACGATCACCTCTCCCTCTTTGGGTTGAGGCCTCTCCTTTGACGGATTAGGAGCACGATAAGACATGACTTCTCTCTTGGGCAGGTGGCCGGATTTCACAAAGTCAGACAAGGTGCTTTCTGTGACAGTGGATTTTACCCAGTTGCAAGTCACAGGAGCTTTGGGGGCCTTGGGTGCCATTGTATAAATTGAAGCCTATGACAAAATAAGAAGTTCCGGTTCAAATTTAACCCGGAGGAAAGCATTTTAAAGTTTATTCAAATGGAGGCTTAAGAAGGGGCCTAATGACATATGGGTAACTATGTAGTAATATTTAAACTGTTACAGGTATCAAAGGCACTTAAATTTTCTTAAGTCGCCGGAACAAGCGAGGTTGACAACCGGTGTTGTCTTAAACCGGCCATATGGGCTACCATGGCTAAACAGATTCAACAGATGCAGTTTTTGGCTAAGTGTGGAACAAACATGTTTCACAATTTTCCGAAATTATTTTGGATCAAACAGTTGCTCTGAAAAGAAAAATTTCTAGACCTAAAACAGTGCAGAGAAGCTCATACACTCGAAGAGGGCTTCCAAACAAGGGAAATGAGATCTGTTTCTATGCAAGTTAAGCACAAACAATCACCGCAGCAGTTCTACGTTATTTTACGATCTAACAAGGCATTGGAGGTAAAAACTATCGAGGGTTTGCAGCAGGCGGCGATGAACACCGACGAACTCAAAAAAGTTCCAATGCAGATCTAAGAAAGGGAAGGAGAGGAACTCACGGATGTGGACGAGCTGCGGAGATTCGCCGTCGATTTCTGGTCAGAGTCAGGTTGATGTAGCGGCCTGAGTCGGTGAAGACGGGGAGTTCGACGGCAGCGGCGGCGGAGCTTGAGAGACAGAGAGGCAGCAAGAGGAAGAAGACGACTGGAAGAGGGGAGAATGGAAGACCTAGGTCCTGCCTATTTATAAGGAAAGGCCGACTGAGACGAGCGAAAAAGGAGGAGACCAAACATCATTATCCAGCGGCCCCGACGCCTCGGTTTTCGGAAGGGTCAGTAAAGGCAAAGATCCGTTGGAGGATACGACGGAGTAAAATATGAATTTAATTGAAGATGACGTCACGGCGGGTTAACACGGATCCAGAAGATGACGTCACGACGGGTTATGACCTTATCGCAGGGCTGAAGATAGAAGGACTGATTGTCAAGGTATTTTAAGATTGACAGGAACTGGTTCAAATCAATCTGGGGCCTAATGTTGGGGATATGACTATTTGTGTAAGCCGCCCAGGAGGGGCCGGGTTACGCAAAGAGAGACTCATCAGAAGAAGCCCAAGGCCAAGCATGAAGATGGCGGTTCAATAAAGGGTCTAAGGCCCATAGGCGACTTAAGGCCCATAGTGATAAACCACCATGATGGCATGACTTGTATTATAAGGTAGAATTAACTAGTCACCGAGCCGGACACTGTCTATAAGCCGGCCGGGACTCTGTAGGCCGCAGGGCGTCAACCCGTGTATATAAGGGGACGACCCGCTGGCGGCTTAGGGCAAGAAACAACTCCTCGAGAGTCGGGCATAGCGTATCTCGCTCCCTGGTTATCGAAACATCAAGCAATACCAACCCGAATAGACGTAGGCCTTACCTTCATCGTAAGGGGCCGAACTAGTATAACTCTCTCGTGTCCTTTGTCCCGATTAACCCCTTTAAACTTCCTAGTTGCGATGGCTCCACGACTAAGTCCTTGCAAGAGGACATCTGCCGTGACAATTTCACGACACATGGTGCCTTTAATTGGTCATATAAACTCATGGAAACTTTGGGGTCATTTGATAGATGCTAAAAAAGTGCTATCAAACGGAGCCTTCTGGCACCCGAACACCCTTCGTTAAATATGGTATATTTTTGGACATGCATGAGATAACCCCAACTTCTCCAGTAGGTGGACATGCCCTTCGTAGGCATCCATGTGGGGTTTAAAGAAATTCCGATATCGTATGCAAGTTGTGTAACATCTGATCATTTATCGGGCTTTTTTACCGAGAAAACTCCAAAAAATGAAATAGTGTGCTCTCAGACAGGTCTTTCCTGCGTACCCAAACACCCATCGTTGAACATGGTATTATTTTGGACATTCATAAAAGGACCTAAAATTTTGCCAGCAAGTGGGCATACCTATGGTAGGCCTCTGTGCAAGGTTTGAGGCTTATTTCCCGCATGATAATGGAGTGGCCTAGTCGGCCGCTTTCCTGTGAAAAAATTATTTAATTCGTTCCTTTTTTCAAATCAATGATCTTTTTTCAATTTGTGAACTTTTTTCCTCCTTGGAGCTGGAGGTGGGCATAAAAACCGACAAACCAAAGACCGAACTGATACCAAACTTGAAAAAAACCAAATTTTGGTTTTTTGTGTTGGTGTTGGAGTTATCTGCCACATGTAGCGAATAGCGCGCATGCGGCAGGAACGTCAAGTCCATGAGCAAGGTTTCTTTGAGACAACCTCGTGAAGCTTTATTAATTCGTCACGATGTTTATAGGGACGGATGGTAAATTCCCGGGGTGCCCTAACCACACATGGCAGCCACCACCGAGAGAAAAAGCATGCTTCGCTAAGTTGTGAGCTTCATGATTGGAGCTCCTAAATTCATGACTAAATCTGCAAAAATCAAAAAGTGCAGAGTGGGCTATTATTTCATGTACAATTGCGCCGTAGCTAGCCGAGTTATCCAGTTGTAAATCCTGCACCATCACTTTGCAGTCTGATGCAACTTCAATCCTCCTCTCGTACAGATCATCCGCCAAAGCTAGGGCTTCTCTGATAGCCAACGCTTCCAAAGTAGTCGGATCAATGATGTGATCAAAACAAAGAGTCGAAGCCCCCAGGAATAGGCCGCTGTCATCTCTGCATATTGCACCCACCGTCCCAAATCCAGCGCTGGAGACCGCAGCATCCACATTTATTTTCACATTACCCGTACTAGGTGGCACCCATGACGAGGAGCATACCACCGCCGGCGCCTGGTTCCTTGGTGATCTGTTATTGACAAGCTGCTGCTCAGCCAGATATTTGGTGATGAAGATGTTAACTGAGTCTGGTGCTTTGAAGATATTTTCGTGGACAGCCTTCCGTCGGGCTCCCCAGATTGCCCATAAAGTAACTACCAGGTGATCAAAAAGTTCCCTTGGGAGGATTTCGTTCAGAGCAAATAGCCATTCCTTCGGATTATCTTCCACCTGATCGATCATATGTGATACTAACTCCTCAGGCGCCAGAGCCCATACACTTGCCGCCATCAGACAATTGATAAGCGCGTGTTTCCATGTATCGACTGCACTGCAGATTGGGCAAGTGTCTTCCGTAGCCATATGTCGGTGTTTCAACAGAGTGCCTGTGGGCATCGAGTGTCGGGCAAGACGCCATACAAACACTTTCAGCTTTGAGGGAACCCGCAGGTGCCATAGGAGAGACCATTTGCTGTTCTTATTGGGATCATGCGAGGTACTCCCTTCCACGTCGATCAGGGCATCATGGGCGTGTTTTAGTTTCAGTATCATCCTGTACGCCGAGCGTACACTAAATCCTCCACGGGGCTCTTCATGCCACGCCCAGAAATCATCGACCTGGCGTGTGCATAGTTGGATCCGCAGAATTGCCTCCGCATCTCCCTGAGTGAAAACAGACCTGACCAAAGTCTCATTCCAGCTCGCAGTTGTGTTATCAATAAGCTCTGCAACTCGAACCGGAGCGTCTGGTTCAAGCGATGGGGCAGGATACTTGAAGTTGTCCCGAGGAATCCAGTTGTCGCGCCAAATGTTAGTCGTCTCCCCATCCCCTATCCTGCGAACAAGACCATGTGCCAGAACATCTCGGCCATCCAGCACTGCCCGCCAAATTTGGGAGGGGTGCGATCCCAGTTCCGCTTGAAGCAAGGAGCAGTCCGGGAAATAGACCGCCTTAAGAATTCTGGCGCTGAGAGAGGTGTCATCACTGAACGTTCGCCAGGCTTGTCTCGCCAGGAGTGCAAGGTTGAAAATCTCCATATCACGAAACCCCAGACCTCCCAGATGTTTTGGCATAGTTATAGTGTCCCAAGCAACCCAGCAAGGCTTTCTCTTACCCGGTTTCGAACCCCACCAAAATTGTCGAATGATGGAGTTAATATTCTCACAAAGACCTCGTGGTAATCGGAAACATGCCATGGAATAGACTGGAATCGCTTGTGCTACTGACTTGATTAGAACCTCTTTACCAACAGATGAAAGCAACTTGGCCATCCATCCCTTAATCTTTTCCCAAACACGGTCTCTGAGGTATCTGAAAGTACCATTCTTCAAATGACCCACGTCCGTCGGCATGCCCAGATAACGTTCACTCAAAGATTCATTTAGGACATGCAGAGTGTGTTTTATATTTTGTCTCAACTGTGTTGGGCACCCGTTGCTGGAAAAAATTGATGACTTCTCATTATTGATCCTCTGCCCCGAAGCATGACAATATGTATCAAGTAGGTTTGACACCACATTTGATCCCTCCACACTCGCCTTAAAAAGCAGCAAGCTATCATCTGCAAACAGAAGGTGCTTTACGGTTGGGGCCGTAGGAGCCACCTTGATACCTGATATTGATGATTCAGAACTTGATTTAAGGAGGCACGAAAGGCCCTCTGCTGCAATCAAGAATAAGTAGGGGGAAATAGGGTCTCCCTGCCGGATACCTCTTGTTGGTTTGAACGATTCAAGATTTTCACCATTGAAACACACAGAGAAAGAGACTGAAGAGATCATACCCATAACAACACTTATCCAATGATGATCAAATCCGAGTTTTGTCATGATCCCTCTCAGGTAATCCCACTCCACTCTGTCATAAGCCTTCATCATATCCAGTTTCAAAGCACAAAAGTTGTTTGTTTTTGCCCTAGACCGCTTCATAAAATGTAAGCACTCATAAGCACATATAATGTTGTCTGTAATCAGCCTTCCGGGTACAAACGCAGACTGTTCTTCAGAGATTATATTAGGCAGAATCATTTTTAATCTGTTTGCGATGACCTTCGAGGCTATCTTGTACAAGACATTGCACAAACTAATAGGACGGAATTGAGCAAGTACTGTAGGATTTGTTACCTTTGGGATCAAGACTAGTACTGTGTCATTGATAGATTCTGGGCTCTCCTCGCCCTTCACAATCTTGAACACTATCTCTGTTACTTCATTGCCACAAACATCCCAGTGTCTCTGATAAAAGTGGGCAGCAAAACCGTCAGGTCCCGGGGCTTTGGTCGGAAACATTTGGAATAGTGCTGTCTTAACCTCATCTTTAGTATATGGGGCACAGAGCTTTGAATTCATTTCGGATGTCACCTTCCTGGGCACGTGTGAAAGCACCGCCTCCATATCCTACACCCCCTCAGAGAGGTACAAGCTCTCGTAGAAGCTCTTAGCTAGCGCCTTTAGCTCATCCGGATCCGAAATCTCAACTCCCAAGGAATTCTGAAGTGCCTTGATCATGTTTTTTTCTGCCGCATACTGGCCCGTAAGTGAAAGAATTTTGTATTCTTGTCACCCGCCGCAAGCCACCCAATACGAGCTCTTTGACGCCACATAATCTCCTCGCGGTGGTACAGCTCTATCAACCGTTCGTTTATCTTCAGCTCTGTGGGACGGGCCTAATCTCGTCGGATCATTTTTTAGACCGACCAACATGTCCTTTAGTTTTTTTATCTCCTTCTTGACACTCCCGAAGGTGTCCCGACTCCACCTTCTTAAGCCCCGCGCGAGACCCTGCAGTTTGCGCCGCAGTTCCTCCACTGACGTGCACGGGGGTCCGGTCCCCCAGCCCGTGTGTATACAATCCTTAAACTCATCATGCGTTTCCCACATCAATTCATACTTGAAAGAGCGCTGAGTCCGATCCGCAACCTCCTCCTCTACTCGAAGCAACAGCGGAGAGTGATCCGACGTGACGCCCGTCAGGTGTGTGACAGAGGCCAAAGGGAAATTAGCTAGCCATGCGGTATTGGCCAGAGCTCTATCTAGCCTGCACTTTGTGTAGGTGCCTCCTACTACTTTCTTCTCAAAAGTCCATTGGTTACCTCTATAGCCCAGATCCAGCAACATGCACACATCTAGTACTTCACGGAAGGCCTGTATCTGAGCATTACTCCTCTGATCAATCCCTTGGTGTTCCTCTGGACATAAAACCTCGTTAAAATCACCCATGCACAGCCAAGGGAGGTCACTCAAAGTGCTAATATTCTTTAAAGTCATCCATGTTTGATGCCTCAAATGAGTTTGCGCCTCCCATACACACATGTCATTCTCCACTTGGCCGAACCCTGTTCCTCAACAGAGACATCGAGATGATAGACGGAGTAACCAGGAATTTCAACATTTATTGAATCATTTCAAAACAAGCCAATGCCACCACTTCTACCTTCACTACTAACAACGTAAGAACTGTCATAACCAAGCGTACCAGCCAAAGCTTCTACCCTCGCGCTATCCATCTGAGTTTCAACAATGCATAAGAGGGTAGGGGTAATTTGTCTCGCGAAATCGCGGAGCTCTCGAACCGTCACAGCTTTACCCGAACCACGACAGTTCCAACAAAAAATATTCATTGGGCCCGGCGGCGCTCCTCGAAAGAGCCCGCCAAAGAAGTGACAGTCCTGCCAAGACCGCCAATGCTATTATCTTCCTCGTCCTCTGTTGCTGATCTTATTTTATGTCTCTTTTGATCCTGCTTGCTACTAGGGCTGTGGGGAACAAGCGGAGGTGCAGGTAGCTGTAACATTCCCTCCCCTCCCGATGTGGTTGCTGTACCGACCATTGACTGTACCTCAGCCGGCGCACGTTTTCTGCTGTTGTCAGCTTCAGGCATATCCATGACAGTTTCTTGGACAGCTTCATCCTTTCCAGAGCTGCCGCCATCAGGACCAGTTCGAGCATTATTTCCTCGTCCGCCACGTCCTCCCCGACGTCCTTCACGGCGACCCCGACCTCCACCAGGGCCGTGTCCAGTACGCATTACCCAAGACGCCCTAAGGTCCTTGAAAACCAGAGCTGAAGGAGGGTGAACGCCGCTGTCGTGCTCCTTAAACAGGTGGCCCAGCATACCACATACCGCACACCAGTCAGGTAGTTTTTCATATTTAACTCTGTAGATCTGACGCCTCCCATCCCGTATCATTGATACTGCATTCTTCAGCGGCTTGTTGACATTAATCCGTACCCACACCCGGTGGAAATTTCCAGCAAAATCCTGCGATTGGGGTTCGGCACAAAGAACATCTCCAATTTTTGCTGCTAACTGTGGCACAAGGTGGGCATATAGGGGTGGAACATCGTGTATTTGCACCCATATCTCAATTGTATCCAACTGAACCGTGGATGGTTTTGCAAGCCCATCATATGGTTTTAAGATCACTGCATCTCCCCTAAAGTGCCACGGTCCATCCCTTGTTACTCGTTCCCAATCGCCCAAGTAGGAGAACTGAACTGTATACAAATTTTCCTCCAGCGGCTTGAACTGAACCTCCTGGGCTAGATCCCATGCAGCTCGCATATTCTTGAAGAACCAAAACTGGCTATAGGTCTTGGCCGAGTGAACCCTTGCGAGCGCTATCCAGCGAGCTGCTTCCGGCGGGGCCTCCTTCTCATAAAAAACAACATCATCCAGGTCCTCTTCCCGAAGACCAAGCTCTTCCATCAACGCTGCAACTTCATCCGTCTCCGTTGGTCGTGCTGAAGCAGACCCCGAAGCTCCGTCTGAAGCCATAATCGCCAAACCCTAACCCGATCGAAAACAAAACGAACCGGGCCTCTTCTGCAAGACCCCAAGCTTCTCCGCCTCCCACAACCCCACCTGATCAGCGCGCCCGGAGACGCACCCGATCGCCGGATGGAAACCGGGGATTCGTGGCGTAGATAGGGGAAACCAGGTCTCAGACGGCGGCGATGGAGATCGCCCCGAGAGTATACAAAACCCTAGCTAGAGGGAAAATGATAAACTTGTTTTGGGCCTTTTGTTGCAGTATGCCTGTAAGTACCTGTAGGTAGCACATTGTGCCGTTCTTGGGCCCAGTTCTTTTGCCAGAATCTGGGAGGGTAAAAGAACTGGGCCTTGGTTTTAGTCCCACTTCGTCTGGTTACATGGAAGGAGCAGAAAGCTAGCCTATGTAATATTACAGTCTGGTTACACGGTTGCCGGTTTTTAAAATAGAAAAAGTTCATAGATTAAAGAAAAGTTCACAAGTTTTAAAAAGTTCATTAATTTGAAAAAAAGTACACAAACGTGACAAAACAGTTCATGAAGCTGGAAAAATTCATTCATTTAATTTTTTTATGAATTTGATAAAAAATCATGAATTCAAAAAAGTTCATGAAATGAAAAAAGTTCATCGATTAGAAAAAGTTCACGAATTTGATAAAAGTTTACGAAATTGAAAAATATTTATTTATTTGAAAAAAATCACGGATTCAAAAAATAAGTTTACGGATTTGAAAAAAAGTTCACGAATTTAAGAAAAAGAAAAAAGAAGAAGCAATAAATAAAAATAAAAAGGGAATATAATGAAGAGAAAAAAGCCAAACAAAAGCAAATTAAGAAAAAAAAACAGACTAAGAAGATGCACAACAAGAAGGATACAAGAAGTAATTAGGCACCGAAAGTGAGCTGTTCCAATTGGTTACAACAGGTGGAAGTAAACCAAGAGGTCCACGCACCTATTTTTTGAAAGCTAAAAAAATGAAGAAAAATTTAAATGGGCCAGGCCCAGGACCGACGGGGGTGTGGGCTGGTTTGTGTGACAATACTCCCCGTACTAGGTATGCGATGGACGACCTATCATACATACGAAAGTGGATATGATTTGTCAAATGACCGTACTATCTTTGTACGATTTGTGGAGGGGGGGGGGGGGTATCGAAGCAAGGCTCCCAACAAAAACATCATATTGTATGCATCGGACTTCATGTAGAAAATATCCATCAGTTTGCAAAGTGCCAACAAACATCCATGTTCATTGCTTAAGAAACTGAACTACAGCAGCTCATCCAGAATTCGGCAGACATTACAGGTGAACTCATCACAAGCATTTTAATACAAGAAATTAACCAACGCATCCACTCATACAGAGAAAATTTAGTTCTCGCAGTTACCACAAACCATCTAGACTAACATAACCAAAGTCAGCACAATTGGCCAATCTTCCAACACAAACATCGTACTTAATACAGACATATCAAACTACATCTCCGCCATCCTGAACATCCGCCATCTAACTCCAGATGTATGGCCCAAAGCAAGACCAATGAGCAAGTAGCGAGTGAGCTCAGATCTGCATATACATCTAAAATACCAAATACATATCATTATATACATCACAATACGTACTTTCATATTGTATATATTAGGTATGGTAAATATAAATAGTTTTATTTATAAACTTGAGCAAAGTTTGTAAAGTTTGACTTGTAGAAGAACTTTATGCACTATATTATGAAACGGAAGGAGTATGTAATTTTCTTTATTTTCACTAACCATCTTCATCACATATACAATTATTAAACAAGCATGCAGAGACAAACAGTGAATTAGCGACATCTCCAAACTAGTTTGACAAGGCAATCAAACCAGATAGAACGAATTATTAGCTTTCTACACAACCATGCGAGATGCAAGTAGAATGAGTAAACCGTGGACCCAATGGCAACATAAAATAAAATAATTAGTCTTACCAGTTGATCAAACAGTTGGTTCCGATAACACCGGTGGGAAGCTAAAGTAGGGGAGAGCTCGTGCACTGTCAAAGAAATCCTTTGTACAGACCTTTGTAATCTCATATGTTTTGACCCCCATTGAATAACAATCAAAATTCTCAAGCTCATGGCCAGCAGGAACGCCTTGGAAGAACAAGAATCCCTCGGCCGCACCCACTGTGGAAATGGAATAGCCATGACCCTGCCCAGCTAGCTGTACGATCTTCTCCAGCTTCCATTCAAGAGTATTATCCTGCAGAGAAGTATGATGGAGAGCAAAGGACCCATGCTGAGCGACAAGAGAAAACATCTCAACGGCTCCTTCCCTACCCACGACAACTGCATTCGGACACCGATCATGACCAATGCTCGGGTCAGCATCTCTGAGCTCCAAATGGTAGCTAGTGAGAAAATTGACGGTTGAAAACCTCAAAGTATGTGTGTCTAGCGCCATCGAATGGTCAGTCCAGTCATAACGGTCTGTCCAGTAGAAGCAGCTGCCCACACAGTCAAAACAGGACATGACGTGCCAAGAAGGGACGACAGGGGACTCAACCGTACACCATTGCATAGTTGTGGACGGGAAGACAAAGATGACGAGCTTTGTCCGGTATCTTGTAATGCATATCACCTTGAAGGGCTCCTCCTCGATGGAGGGAGCGAGCACGGGCTCGAATGCCCGAAGACGGTCTTGCGGCTAGCCGGCGAGGACCTCGGGTATTGTTGGAAGGAGCACAAATCTGCGGGAGAGGGGATCACAGACAGCGAGGTGGAAGTCGGCGGCGTTGCACAACTCTCGTTTGGTCCACGCGTGGTGGGGACCCTTCCCAAGGACGTCGCTGAAGTCCACCAGGATGCTTTTGTCAGAGCCGTCGTGATAGCTCTAGCTCTTGACGAAGCGGGGGTGGAGGGAGATCCAGTCTAGGAGGACGCGGCCACCATGGACGTCGCGGGGGCCTTTCCCGTCGTCTTTCTCATAGTAGGACGAAGAAACGATGGACGGGACGAATGAGAAATCGGCGCCGCAGGGGGCGAGGGCACCGGCGAGCGGGGCGGAGGGGTGCGGCGCCTCGCGGGGTGGAATCCGGCCACGTCCATGAAGCCGAGGAGGGGA
Organism: Aegilops bicornis; assembly: GCA_021605145.1. NCBI lineage: Eukaryota > Viridiplantae > Streptophyta > Magnoliopsida > Poales > Poaceae > Aegilops > Aegilops bicornis. Next base: position 831,735,049 of record CM038675.1, on the reverse strand, counting down.
GACCGGTGTAGCACGCGGAAGTGGCGGCGGAAGGCACGACCTTTGGTGACACGGCGGAAGGTGGTGCAGGTGGCAGAGGCGCGGGCGAGCGTGTCCAGGGTGGGCAGGCGGAGGAAGATCTCCTCCAGGAGGTCATCTCGGAGGGGGATGGAGTCCATGGCGGCCGAGGTGGAGCAAGGGGATCGAGAGCTACGGCCGTACGGTTGGGGATGCCGGAGACTTCTTGTTTTTGATGAGGAGGAGGGGATGCTGGAGACTTGTAGCGGTCAGAGAGGGAAAAGTAAATTTGAAAATTGTAGTTTAAAAAAACAAGGGACTGAACCGAGTCAATTGCAGAAAACTACCATATTTGCGGCTAGGTTTGCGGAAAACCACCAAGTCGTTAATCCGTTGCAAAAACACCGCGATTTCACTAAACTCTTTGCAGAAAGCACTGATCGGGTGATTTGGCCCGTTTCATCACTTTCTGTCAAGTGGGGCCAGATTGTAAGGAGGTGTCTTAGCAAAAATATTACATACACCTTCCTAGATCTAAAAATAAAAAGCAATCAACTCCTGCTCCCGATCCCCTGCGCTCCTCTGCTCCGACCTCAAGCCCTTCCTCGCCGCGCTCACCATGCTCACCGTGCTATGCTCCTCGCCGCCGCCGGCTCCCGCTGCCGCCGCCCTCGCAGCTGGAACAGCCGCAATGCCGCCGCCGCCGCCGGCCACCTCGCTCCGCATTCTCCAATCGGGAGGAGGCAGCCATCGCGCGCCCTCGCAGCCGACCGCGCCGCCGCCGCCGACTCCCGCTGCCGCCGCCGGAAGCCCACCGCCGCCCTCTCTCCATGGCGCGGACGCCCTGAGCCGCTGTGCACTGCTCCTACCTGAGCTTCTAACATGGACGACGCCGGAGGGGCCTCTGGTTCGAGCTCGTCCTCCTTCGTGAAGGAGCGCGACGGGAACAACTTGTCCAACAGGTGGACTCAGCTCGTCGCCTACTCCCCCTCCACCCCCACCCTTGACCACGTCGGAGGAGGGTGCTGCTCCTCCGCCTCGGCTCCCGGCACGTGCTCCACGACACCGACCCGACCGCCACCGTCGCTGCAGCACCGGCAGGCCAACGCCTCAGAAACGCGCGCACCCCAGCTGCCTCCTCGTCATTCGCCGCGGCCGTACCCATCTCCGAAGCCGACGAGGGCGTCGCCTGCGTACCAGACGGCAGGGCTAGTGCTTTGCGGTTGTCAAGGGCGGGGTTCTGATTGCGTTTTTTGCAAATGTCTAGGGGTGTGTGTGCTAATTTTTGTCCAGTTAAGCTCCTTACAATCCGGCCCACTTGTCAGAAAGTGATGAAACGGGCCAAATCACCCGATCAGTGCTTTTTGCAAAGAGTTTAGCGAAATCGCGGTGTTTTTTGCAACGGATTAACGTCTTGGTGGTTTTCCGCAAACCTAGTCGTAAATGTGGTAGTTTTCTGCAATTGACTCGACTGAACCGGCAACGCCACCAAGCCATTGACATTCTCTGCCGTGAAAGCGCGTCTTCCGGTTGGCTCGTTATTCCGGCCGGTATATATATATAGAGGAATCTGGCGTTGGCATATAAAAAGTAGGACGTGTGTGCTGCGTTATATAGAGACGAATGATTCATATAAAAAGTAGGATGAAGCAAAGGTATAAGAGGGAGCTGTAGAAAGGGTTAAAGCAGAATGATGCTTGTCCAGCTGCACTGTGATCGACGTCGTCCGTCCACGTTTCCATGATGACACGATGAAGTTATGCGCGAAGTGTATGTTGCAATAAGTTAGTTTGTTAGGGCATCTCCAACGCGGCATCCTAAGGCCCCGTCGGTGCAGCCGAGGCCAAGAGACGCCGTATAGGACGGCGAGGGGCGAGGGCGTCAGAGATGAGCCGCGCCGCATCGGCCGTGATGAGCATGCGGCGGAGCAGGCGCAGTTCGGGGTTATTGAATTCCTGTTCCAGCCAACTCATTCAAAAGTCTGAACAACAGGGGTCACCGGTGAGCAGGTCTAAAAAGGATCTAAATATGAACACAAATTAAACATATACAGTGAATGAAACTATGACCCGACCGTCTGAATGGAATCAGAACATCGAGTTGCATCCTTTTCCTGTACAACTTACCTCGAATCGAAGCATGGTTGTGTAGAAAAGAAGAGGCTATGTGAAAAAGATTAAGGAGATGATTGCAAACACGTACAATCAGAGCAAGCCACGTCCACTCCAGAGCATCGCTCGGGCCTGCCTCGCTTGAAACTGCTGATTTGAGAGTTTCCAGCAATGCATGCTAAAAAATGCTTTAAGAAACGTGCCATGCAGGCCCAACAATTTTGCATGGTTGAGTTTTAGTGGGCAACCAAATACGACCATGTTGTATACATCGGTCTGTATGTAGAAAATATCCATCAGTTTGCAAAGTGCCAACAAAAACATCCATGTTTAGTGCTCAAGAAGCTGAACTACAACAGCTCATCCAGACTTTGGCAGGCATTACAGATGCATCACAAGCATCTTAATACAAGAAAATCACCAACACATCCACTCATACAGTGAATATCTAGTACTCCCAGTTACCGACAAACCATCTAGACTAACATAGGCAAAGTCATCACAATTGGCCAATCTTCCAACACAAACATCTTGCTTAGTACAGACATATCAAACTACATCAGCTCCATCTTGAATATTCGCCATCCAACTCCAGATGCGAGTGAGCTCAGATCTGCATGCATGTACTTGGTACGAAATTTGAATCATCTGTGTAGATCCAGCAGGACTCTTTACTATCCCATTTTCCTTTGCAAGGAGGCATGTGCTAAATTACGACGTACGTTATACCTGAAGAATAGAGGTGCAGAAGCTGCTTATTCACAAATGGTACTCATAACTGCATACACCAAGTTACTGATTATGCAACATTGTTGTTTTGAACATCAGCGTCCAATTGAATGAATGATATGCAAGTTCTAAGTATGACTAAAGATGTACCATACGATGATGCAAGCGTGAAAGCCATTTTCTCTCCTAAGATATGTGGCAAACTGGCAATAAGAATTAGATTTCCAAAATACTTCCTCCGTTTCAAAACAGATGATCCAATTTTGTACTAACTTTGTACTAGAGTTAATACTTAGTTGAGTCATCTATTTTGGAACAGAGGGAGTAGTACTGTATGTATTTTTGTTCTGTTTTCATTAACCTTCTCAATCACATAAAATGGTTAAACAAGCATGCAGAGACAAACCGTGAATTAGCCACATCTCCAAGCTAGTTTGACAAGGTAATCAAGCATAATAGAAGGTCCCCGCAAAAAAAAGCCTAATAGAACGAACAATTAGATTTCTACATAACCATGTGAGTTGAAAAAGCAAACCGTGGACCCAATGGCAGCACAACATAAAATGATTAGGCTTACCATTTGATCAAAGAGTTGGTTCCGATAACACCGATGGGAAGCTAAAGTAGGGGAGAGCTCGTTCAGTATCAAAGAATTCCTTTGTACAGACCTTGGTAATCTCATAGGTCTTGACCTCCATTGAGTAACAATCAAAATTCTCAAGCTTACCGCCAGCCGGAACGCCTTGGAAGAACAAGAATCCCTCGGCTGCACCCACTGTGGAAATGGAATAGCCATGACCCTGCTGCGCAGGCAGCTGTACGATCTTCTCCAGCTTCCATTCTTGAGTATTATCCTGGAGAGAGGTATGATGGAGAGAAAAGGAGCCATGCTGAGAGACAAGAGAAAACACCTCGATGGCTCCTTCACTACCCACAACAATTGCATTCGGACGCCGACCATGACCAATCCTCGGGTCAGCATCTCGGAGCTGCATATGGTAGCCGGTAAGAAAATTGATGGTTGAAAACCTCAAAGTGCGTGTGTCCAGCACCATCAAATGGTCAGTCCAGTGATAACGGTCTGTCCAGTAGAAGCAGCTGCCCACACAGTCAAAACAGGACATGACGTGCCAAGAAGGGACGACACGGGACTCAACCATACACCATTGCATAGTTGTGGACGGGAACACAAAGATGACGAGCTTTGTCTCGTATCTTGCCACACATATCACCTTGAAGGGCTCGTCGCCGCTTGCCGGAGCGAGCACGGGCTCGAATGCCCGAAGGCGGTCTTGCGGCAGGGCGGCGAGGTCCTCGGGTATTGTTGGAAGGAGCACGAACCCGCTGGACAGCGGATCGCAGACAGCGAGGTGGAAGTCGGCGGCGTTGCACATCTCCCGTTTGGTCCACGCGTGGTAGGGACCCCTCCCAAGGAATTCCCTGGAGTCCATGAGGATGCTTATGTCGGAGCCGTCGCGATAGCTCCAGCTTTTAGTGAAGCGGGGGTGGAGGGATATCCAATCTAGGAGGACGCGGCCGCTGCGGACGTCCCGGGGGCGCCAGCGGGGGTCTTTCCCGTCGTCTTTCTCGTAGTAGGAAAAATGAGAAACGGCGGCCGGGACGAAGGAGAAATCGGTGGCGCAGGGAGCGAGGGCGCCGGCGAGCGGGGCGGAGGGGTGCGGAGCCTCGGCGGGGTGGAATCCAGCCGCGTCCATGAAGCCGAGAAGGGGAGGCCGGTGCAGCGCGCGGAAGCGGCGGCAGAAGGCGCGGCCTTTGGCGACGCGACGGAAGGTGGTGCAGGTGGCAGAGGCGCGAGCGAGCGTGTCTGGGTCGGGCAGGCGGAGGAAGATCTCCTCCAGGAGGACGTCGGGGATGGGGATGGAGGCCATGGCAGCCGAGGTGGAGGAAAGGGATTGAGGACTACGGTTGTACCGCTGGGGATGTTGGAGACTATTTGTTTTTGATGATGATGAGGGGATGCTGGAGATCCGTAGCGATCATAGAGGGAAAAGTAAAATTAAAAATTATAGTTTAAAAAACCATGGGCTGAACCGGCAACGCCACCAAACCATCGACATTCTCCTTCGTGAAAGCGCGTCGTCCGGCCGGATCGTGTTTCTCCAGCTGCAGTGTGATCGACGTGGTCCGTCCACGATTAAGTTAAGCGCCTAGTGTATGTTGCATTAACCCGGTTCGATAGAGCTCTTGGAGTCCGTGGCTAAGTTTGCATGTGTAGGCCAGAAGACGTGCTGGTTCACGTTGCGACCAGGTCAAGTTTCTTCTGTTGGGCGACTGAATTCAAGGAAAGAGTGACATACATGTTCCCTCTGTTCCTCCAGTTTCTTGCAATGCTAGCGCCCGTTACAGATACCATCTGAATTCTGCGTGTTCATACTTCTTTTGTATAGAGTAGGTAAATTAAAGTAAAAACTGACATCCTATATACATATACCTGAGAAATTCAACCCCACTACATGATTTATCTAAACACGCAGCCTATCCACCACAACACACCTGTCACGTCAACATTCTTCTATTGACATACATATGGGACCAACCACTACAACGCCTAGTAACAGGGGCGTAGTCGGAAAATTTAGCCATTGGGTTCACTCATTGACTAGTTGTGAAAACTTGGTATGAACTAAGTCCAATTTTACGCCATATCACAACAACATTATAACAATCAGAGAAACCATGATGAAAAGGAATATGATATCCCTTATCATCACAAATACTTGTTACATTAAAATTGAAGAGTGTGAGACACACCAGTTTGATGAAATTATAAAATCACATGGGTAATACTGAAATAATTTCTTGGCTTCAAATGCAACTTCTCTTCTACCTAAGAACATTAAACAAAATAACAAGTTAGTTCCTCGAAAAAGTGTTTCGCTCCGCTTTATATAAAAAGCAACAGATAATGCTAGTTTGACAAGTTTAAAATAAAAGTATCATCATGCGAAAGAATCATGTAAAGTCACTCACATTTTACTTTGGAGATACCTCTCATTTGCTCGCACATTATCAATGTAAGTATCTACAACGTCCCTATGTGGATAAACAAATTTAGATGGTGGCCTGTAAAATCCTCTTGTTAAAATATCAACTTGCTTCTTATGATTTTGTGTGTACTCTCAAATTCTCTTCTGACCAGTCGCATCATAAGGCAATTCATCTAAATTAATTTCTCTCTGAATGGAAGACTTCAGGAGATTACTTTGATGCGAGAATTGGTATATTTTACGTCTAATGAGTGACCTCGGTGAGCCCACATCAAAATACCGTTCCATAGCCTAGATCAATCAAGGTCCATAGAAAAAACAATTAGAAAACTAGGGCAAAATATTTACCATACTGGACTAGATAGAACATGCACAAGAGGATGTGCCGATGTGATCTTACAACCTCGAAATTGAACAACAGTTATGTGCTTGCCGCTTTCAATCTGCAATTAAACGCTTGCGGCCGGCGTTCGGGCGAACATAAGGCAGGATGAGATAAACAGAGGGAGACGAGTTGGGGAAGCAAAAAGGCCAGCGGCTGCCATCATCATACAGGCTATAGATCGACAATAAACCAAATTATTGATTAAGTGACGAACAAGCGTGGTAGTAGGCACCAGAGACGATTTCTACCTAGGCTTTTGGGTCTTTTACTGGTCCGTTCACGTGGGCTTGGCAGCTTGATGTGGTCACACTTCATTTTCTGGTGGGTTGATGCCAAGTCAGTCGTACAATACACACACATGCACGTAGCTGGCAAGTTTTTTGTTGGGCTCAACTGAACCCAACGACAGTGCTAGACGCAAGGCAGGGCCTACCCCCATGAAAATCGGGGGTGGGGAGAGCGGAGATTAGTTAGCCTTGAGATGCCCGTATGGCTCTGTGCGTCTAGGATTATTGCTACAATGCCCCTGCCATAGTCACACGCTCAGGGTAGGCGAGGCAGGGGCGAGCCGGTGAGGGCCGACGTCTGTTTTCGGTTTCGTTTGGACGTGCTATGCCTACCGGTGACGGTGATGGATGTTTCATTGGTTGGTCGTGCCAGTTGAGGTTTGGATTATGGCATCACCAGACAAGACACTCTCTTTTCATTGCGGCATGGTTTCTTTTCGACTTCTCCATGTTCGTGTTTTGTTTGCTGTCAGTGGCAGTCGGCGACGCATTAGCTCCTTGTGTTAAACGAGGTTCAGACTTGTTTCCCTCCCAGCTATGTCTTCTCCTTTCTCAGAGATGCAACTGGGCTGCACGTGAGACGCGACCGGCAAAGGCTGAAACCGGTCGACCAAACATAATCATCAGCCATTCTCAAATCGCTCGCCTGTTCTCCTCTATTCTTTACATCCATTATTTTGGGAATCAATTACAATATATTTCAATGAGATTTGATTGTATGAAAGATTAATATTCTGGATTAATATATGCGAATAAAAGTGAAATATATATTATTTATTGCATTTGATTATTGTATAAATTTTTAATTGAATATAAATAGCATAAAACATTGGGAAGCTTTTTTCCATGCATGCTAAGGCGCGCCTTTGATGAGATGAGATGACATATGTGGCAGCAGCAGTGAGGTGGACTGTGTGCATGTTGAGAGAAATGAAAGTAGTGGAGACCATTATTTAGTTATTTATGATTAACTAGAAGAGTTTTGTAAAAAATATGTACAATAATTATTTCTCAATCAACTCCAAACCATCTGATCCACGTAGTGATTAGTGCAGATTTTTTTTTTCAATTTTGAGATTTTAAAAGAAAGGTCCTACGAAAATGTGTTGAGAAACATAGGTATTTCTTAATCGATTGTGATGTAGCCACACACAAGATAGAATAGATAGAATAGAAGATACTAGATAGATATAGATAGATAGAAATAGAAGATAGATTAATGGTGGTGATGAAATATATGGCTTCTTCTACACGTTACATAGGAACAGGATAGGATACCGCGCAGTTCGCCGCGGCGAATGTGACGGTGCGCTTGTCGAGGTCGTACCCGACGTGCATGTTCTGCTGCGCGATGTTCCCGAGGATCGAGGCCGGTAGCCGCTCCGGCACCTCCGACACCGCCAAACACATGGTCCCCTCCTCCACAACCACGAAGGTGTTCTCCGCCTTGAGCGTGACCGCCGCGCCGCCGCCCAGCCCCAGCGTCACGTCAGGGACCATCGCCTTCGCTCGCCTCCGCACAGCGTCAGGAGCTTGTCGGGCGATGGAACCTGCGGGAGCTTGATCCGGCGGCTCAGCTCCTTCACCATTGGGTCCAGCAGCGCCTTGGCGAGGAATGTCAGCGTGGTGCCGGAGTCGACGATGACGTGGTGGTGCCCGTGCGGTGCCGCGAAGGTCATGTTCCCGATCTTGACGGACTGGAGGTCGACGGTGTAGTACGTGTCCACTAGGGATGGGATCAGCGGCGTCGTCACCGCGCCTGTGTCCTTCACTATGGCGCGGGCGCCGAAGCTGAGCACGGAGGAGGCGTTCACGGAGTAGGGCACGAGGCAGTAGGAGAACCTCCGGCCGCCGAGCGATTTGTGGGCGCCGAGCTGCGTGACGAGGGAGAGGGCGCCGCCTCCGAGGCCCACCACGCCGTCCGCTTCAAACGTGCCGGCCGTGGCCGTGGAGCAACCAAAGTTGACGGTGGCCACGCGCTTCCTCCGGCCCCGATGGCCGCGGGCGGTGCCGGGGACGTGGGCGAAGGTGAAGGTGTCGGTGGAGATGAGGCCGCTGGTCCTGGAGCCGTCGCCGTAGGAGTAGATGTACTTGCAGTTGGAGGCGAGGGTGCAGGTGGCGCCGTCGGGGATCGCGCGGCATGCGCTGGACTTATAGCCCACGAGGCCGAACGTCGTCGAGTTGTCTGGGTCGAACACGACGACGCTCGGAGGACGGACAGTGGCGGCGCCGGTGCCGTTCCGGCAGTTGAACCAGACGAGGTCGCTGCCGGTGTCGGCGATGGCGAGCATCCGTGTGGGTGGAGTGCCGATGCCCACGGCCATCAGGTACTCGAACGACCTTTGGTCGACCTCCGACATGGTGCCGTCGTCGATGACGCGGGCGCGCGCCGTGGACCGCCGCGCCGCCGCAAGCACCCGGCCGTGTGCGGTGAGCGATGGGTCGTAGAACGGCGACCGACGGAGTCCCGGTGGATGAACTCCACGCTAAACCCATCGTCGCTGCGGCTGCCATTATTGTGTAGCTCCGTGCACACACAGAGCTGCACGGCCAGGACGACGCAGGCGAGCAGGAGAACGCCGGAGTTTGTCGTCCCCGGCATTGTGTCCTACTCCAAACTCAATTCCCGAGGATTTTGCTCATCTACTGGGTGCTGCAGCCATTGAGATCACGGGGTATTAATTAATTTCCATCTATAAGATCGATGATGATAATTAAATTAATTACTTGCCAATCTAAAAGATATCCAGAGTGATTGATTGCTTGGTATTGTGGGGTACGTATTAATTAACTACCAAGAAACGCTTAGGTCATGCTTGGATCCAAGGGACTATTTTTAATCTGACTAAAACTAGTCTCTTTTAGAGGCTAAAGTTCCAATCACCCCTGACTAAAGAAAGGCTAGAACTAGTCTTGAGATTAAAACTTTTTAGTCAGGAGAACCCTACTAAAATATGGATTGGTCCTCTCTCTCCTCATTTAACTCCTCTCCTTTAACACATGCGAGTTCGGGATTGGAGGGTTTGGAGGATAATAAATGCTCATTGACTCATTTTAGTCTATTTAGTATTTGTATCCAAGCATGGGTGAGGCTAGCAAGTTTTAGTCCCACTACTTTTAGTCATGGGACTAAAACGTATCCAAGCACCCTCTTACTAAAACAATAGATATATGTTCTCATGAATTGCCTTGTGCCTTGTATTCCAGATTGCCCACATTGTCACCCCAATCCTCGTCGCCTCTTCATGAGTGAGCTTCTCGATCACGCTAAATAAACCGAAGCTTCGCGCTCGCCTTCAGTGAATGCATGGCTAAACACACCGTGCCACAGTGAACTCCGGTACGGAGTGCTGCCATGACGGTGATTACCATTTTTCATATTTGAGGGATATGAGCAAGCAACTGTGGGCGATTGATCTGAACCAGATTTGGGCTGAAAGCCCTATTTTGTTTCTTTGGAAGAGGTTGAAACTTGGTTAGGGCAAAGGGGCAGAAGAACGATTGGACATATTTGATGTCGTGTTGCATTAGAACCTTACCATAAATTTGCATACAATAATACTTCCTCCGGTCTATTTTAGTTCGCATATAAGATTTGTCTGAAGTCAAACCTCGTAAACTTTGACCAAGTTTATAGAAAAAAATACCAACATTCAGAATATGAAATCAACAACATTAGATGCATCATGACTTTATTTTTCATATTATATAAATTTAGCATTGTAGATGTTAATATTTTTCATATAAATATCGTCAAACTTTTCGAAGTTTGACTTCAAACAATTCTTATATGCTTCAAACAATTCTTATATGCAGAGTAAAAATGACCGGAGGGAGTACTGCACGTACAGGATGATTCATACAAAGCTTTACAAGGGAACACTAATGAATGTTTGTGTGTTCAAAATGAGTACATGCCTTTAAAGAAATTTTCAGATATTTTTTATAAAAATGTAGGTAATATTTCCTTTACTGTTCCTATAATTTCTAAAAATTATTTTTGAATTGAAAAAAATGATTGTGTATTTGCTATATATAAAATGGACAAATGGGAAGAACAAGAATACACCTAAATGTTGTATAACTGTATTAAAAAGGATTATATTTTGTCAAATAATAAGAAGAGTGGCATAAGAAAAATAAAAGAAAGACAAGAGAAAATAATAATAATAAAGAAACGTAAAAAGTGGCATACGATTGGCCCTCATGGCATACAACATGCCCCTCAAATTGAAGTACGTTGAGCTGCGAGTTTCCATGTAGCTGATGAAAGGTAGAGAGCGGATCTTGCAGAAGAGCCAGAGGAAGCAGCAACCAGTGACGATCCGGTGCAAGAAGACTCAGAGGGTGGAGACACGGACGAGGTTGGACGGGGTGTGGAGGAGGAGGAAGATCGGCCAGGTGGTCTTTGATGATGGAAGTGCACAGATGAACCATATCCCACTGACCAATCGACTCGGCGGTGGTTTGGAGGGGTTGGGAGTGGAGATCGAGAGGCCGACGAGAAGATGGACAAGTTTTAGGCTTAGGGGGATGTCTGAGTGCCGCCACCGGAGCTGGGTTGCAACGGGTTTGTGCTGGAGTTGGAAAGGAACGAATGTGCCGCGGAGCTATAGTTAGCAAGATAGTGGGCCCGCACTCGCCTCCCAAATGGGCCTGGGCTACTAAGTGTAAACAACAACCGGCTCCCGTGCTAGTTCTAGTGGCGTGCCAGGATTACCCGGGAGTAACTAGTCAACGGGTACCCCTTTGGGGGGCATCCCATCGAACGCATGTGGGAAAGCCCTAGCGCGTCAGGTGGTGTTCCCAACGGTCATCCCGTGTCTCGCGTTGGGTGCATAGTTATTTTTACAATATTATAGTCTAGAAGGTCTCCATTGTCCAAGTTTCGCTAACTCAAATTTCTTCCCCATCTTTTATGTCATCCTTCCTGATTTTTTTTCAATTTCTAGTTCAAAACTGAATGATGTAAATATTTGTTCTTCTTACGCCCATAACTAATTCGGTGCCTCCTTATGCCCGCGGCTCCATGACGACTTCCTCCCTTCCTCGACACCGGCTACACCGGCTCGTCATTGATCACGACATTCTTCGTACGGCTACCTCGACCATGGCTACACCACCCTACGCCCTCGGCTATCTCGACATTGGCACAAATGCCTACCGCCTTGCTTGAGCAGCCTCGTCGGTTTTCACTCCAGCCACAACTTCCGGATGCATCGAAATTATTCTAGCTTGTCCTGTACTTCAAGTTGACCATATACTCCTGTATATATGTCCACGAGGTTTAAGCAATATCCATCGATTCCATAGATCTCTCTATATCCCTTCTAACGTCCCCGACGGTTGGTACTCGGCAAAATTACCTTTTGTCTAAAGAGTTCAACCCGAATACGCTTGCCAAGTGTTAATAATTGAACCAGGGTTGCGATGCATCACACATTGTATTCATCAACAGTGGGGTAAAATAAATAGAGAGAGTACAGGGAAGTCTCACACACGCACACACTAACAGAACTAGCCTCCGGTCCAAAATCAATACGGACGGCAACAGGTCAACTTCAGTCTCTTCTCTCTAAAAAAAAAGAAACCTGAATTCGTGCGCGTGCTGCTATGTTGTATTGTATGGCGTAGGTTCGTTGTTCGGCCAAGGAACAGCAAGTGCACGCGTCCAATCTCGCCAAGTTGTGATTTCTTTTCTTGTAATTATAGGTTGTTTCTCAATCCGTCAAACGCTGCCACCTAGTAGTAATTAACTTGCGTCGTAGATGATGTCGTCTATTTTGAGGCCGTCCGGGATCAATTTGGACGTATAGTATCTTCATATTTGACAAGGCATACTAAATGCCTCTGCATATTTAATACTCATATTTTTAAATAAAATCATTAAACAAGTAAACATATGTAAACAATGCAAACATAACAGCAATCTAGCAAAACAGTACAGTCTATAAAGAATGCAAGAGTATCAATACTTCTTAAACTCCAAAGATTATGAAAATCTACCAAACTGTAGAGAATTTACCAAAGCTAATTGTGCAAATTTCAACATTTTATCACATTCTGACTTTTCTAGGGAATTTTTGTAACAGCGGTAAACTTTCTGTTTTGAAACAGCAACATATATACTTGCAAAATAAGCATGGTAAAGGCTATCATTGTCACTTTTATTGAAATAAAAGATACAAAACATTATTCAAAATAACAGCAAGAAAATCCTAATGAAATAAATTAACGCTTCAAGTAAAACACATATCATTTGACGAATGAAAACATAGCTCCAAGTGAGGTTACCGATAATGTTGGAGACGAAAGAGGGGATGCCTTCCAGGGCATCCCCAAGCTTAGTTGCTTGGATCTTCCTTGGGTATTAACTTGGGGTGCTTTGTTCATCCCCAAGTTTAGGGTTTTTCACTCCTTATTCTCCTCATATCGACATCTCACCCAAAACTTGAAAACTTCAATCACACAAAACTTAACGGAACTTTGTGAGATAGGTTAGTATGATAAAGAGCAAATCATTTCACTTTTGGTACTGTCAAAGACAAGATTCATAATTGTTTCCACACAATGCCTACTATAGCATATCATTTCCAAAATTTATATTGTGCAATATAAGCCATAGAAACTATAAAACAAGCAAACTATGCATTGAAAACATAATCTATCAAAAACAGAACAATCTGTAGTAATCTATACTCAAACCATACTTCTGCTACTCCAAAAATAATGAAACAATTATGACCACGTGAGAAATTCTGTATATTAATTTTCTGAAAAAAGAATCAACTCAAAAGCACTCTTTTGTTAAAAATGAGAGTTATTTTCGTGAGCGCAAAAGTTTCTGTTTTTCAGCAAGATCAAATCAACTATCACCCAACATGATCTCAAAGGCTTTACTTGGCACTTTATTGAAACAAAAGCAATAAAACATGATTACCCCAGTAGCCTAATCGTGTGAACACACAAAAACAGTAGGGGTAACTGTTGGGTTGTCTCCCAACAAATGCTTTTCTTTAATGCCTTTTAGCTAGGCATGATGAGTTCAATGATACTCGTATAAAAGATAAGGATTGAAACAACAAGAGCATCATGAATCATAAGTTCCTCTCTCATAATAATTTTCAGTAGCACCATGAATAGATTCATCCATATAACCATCACATAAAGCATTCTTTTCATGATCTAAATGCATAGAAAATTTATTAATCTTTATGGCATATATGGCATCATAATAATCATGATAAGTAGCAACTTTGTTCTCATCATAGTCAATTGAAACCTCTTCCAAAATAGTGGATTCATCACTAAATAAAGTCATGACCTCTCCAAATCCACTTTCATCATTATAATTATCATAAATAGGAGGCATACAATCATCATAATAAATTTGCACAACAAATTCTGGGGGACTAAAAACATCATCTTCATCAAACAAAGCATCCCCAAGCTTATGGCTTTGCATATCACTAGCATCGTGGATATTCAAAGAGTTCATACCAACAACATTGCAATCATGTTCATCATTCAAATATTTTATGCCGAACATCCTATAGAATTTTTCTTCTCTTAATTGAGCATAATTTTCCTTTCCATCATTTTCACGAAAGATATTATAAAGACGAATAATATGATGTAACCTCAATTCCATTTTTTGTAGTTTTGTTTTATGAACCAAACTAGTGATAAACAAGAAACTAAAAGATTCGATTGCAAGATCCAAAGGTATACCTTCATGCACTCACCTCCCCGGTAACGTCGCCAGAAAAGAGCTTGATGTCTACTACGCAACTTTATTTTTGTAGACACGTGTTGGGCCTCCAAGCGCAGAGTTTTGTAGGACAGTAGCAATTTTCCCTCAAGTGGATGACTTAAGGTTTATCAATCCGTGAGAGGTGTAGGATGAAGATGGTCTCTCTCAAACGACCCGTCAACCAAATACAAGAAATCTCTTGTGTCGCCAACACACCCAATACAATGGAAAATTGTATAGGTGCACTAGTTCGGCGAAGAGATGGTGATAAAAGTGTAATATTGATGCTAAAAATATATTTTTATAATCTGAATAAATAAAAACAGCAAGGTAGCATATAGTAAACGGGCACAAAAACGGTATTGCAATGATGGAAAATGAGGCCTAGGGTCCGTACTTTCGCTAGTGCAATCTCTCTATAGTGCTAATATAATTGGATCATATAACCATCTCTCAAAGTGCGATGAAGAATCACTCCAAAGTTCCTATCTAGCGGAGAACATAAGAATAAATTTTTTGTAGGGTACAAAACCACCTCAAAGCTATTCTTTCCGTTCGATCTATTCAAAAGTTCGTACTAAAATAACACAAGCTATTCTTTCCGTTCGATCTATCCTAGAGTTCATACTAAAATAAACCAAAGCAAAGTCATATTCATAATGCTCAATCCAACACAAACAACTTCAAAGAGTGCCCCAAGATTTCTACCGGGTAAACAAAGATGAGAATGTGCATCAACCCCTATGCATAGATTACCCAAATGCCACCTCGGGAATCCGTGAGTTGAGTGCCAAAACATATATCAAGTGAATCAATACGATACCCCATTGTCACCACGAGTATTCAATTGCCAGACATATATCAAGTGTTCTCAAATCGACAAAAGTATTCAATCCGATAACAACGAAATCTCAAAGGGAAAAACTCAATTCATCACAACAAGATATAGAGGGGAAAACTCCATATGATCCGACTACATTAACAAAGCCCGCGATACATCAAGATCGTGACATCTCAAGAACACGAGAGAGAGAGATTGAACACATAGCTACTGGTACAAACCCTCGGCCCCGCGGGTGGACTACTCCCTCCTCATCGTGGTGGCCGCCGGGATGATGAAGATGGCCACCGGTGATGATTCCCCCCTCTAGCAGGGTGCCGAAATAGGGTCTAGATTGGATCTCGTGGATACAGAGGCCTTGCAGTGGTGAAACTTCTAATCTAGGGTTATTTCTGATGGTTTCTCTATTTATAGGAATTTTTGGCATCGGTCTCATGTCCAGATGGGCCTCGAGGTGAGCACGATACACCAGGGCACGGGCAAGGGCCCAGGCGCACCTCGGTGGGTTGTGCCCTCATCGTGGCTCTTCTGGCCCTCCACGAAGCTTCGAGGGTCTCTTTTGTTTCAAAAAAAATTGTCAAAAAGTTTCAGCTCATTTGGAGAAATTTTATTTCTACATAAAAAAAATAACACCACGGTAGTTCTGCTGAAAACAGCGTCGGTCCGGCTTAGTTCCGTGCAAATCATACCAAAACAATATAAAATTGTTGTAAACATGGCATGAATACTTCATAAATTATAGATACGTTGGAGACATATCACATAGTTGGTTCGTGCAACGTTCATATTTGTGATTTTAGATGGAATTGAGCCCTCACTAGAGGTTTTTGTTCGAGGATTCGTCCGATTCGGATGACTCGGATGTTGAGGCGCTGCTTGAGAACCATCGGCAACAGATGTTGGTGATGGCCCTCGCCGTGAAGGAGCACGACGATGAGAACCCAAAGAGACAACGAGGATCGACCGTCGGTCGTCTTTGCATTCTCGCAATCGCCATCTCGGGAACGAGATGTTGATGCAAGACTACTTCGCGGACAATCCAACATATCCGCTGCACCTCTTTCGGAGAAGGTGCCGAATGCGCCGATCCCTCTTTGTAAAAATAGTGCAAGCTTGCGACACCAATTTTCGGTACTTTACTCAAAGAAGAAATGCCACGGGATTGAAGGGATTTAGTGCATATAAAAAAATCTCGGCAGCTATGCGGGTAATTGCATAAGGCATCCCAGCTGACTATGCCTATGAGTACACTACTAGGAAAATGCTTATAGATAGAAGTTTACCAGTAGCGCCTGTTTATGACCACACGCTACTGGTATTTACCAGTAGCGCTGTTTAGAAAACATGCTACTACTACTAAATAACACCAGCATGTGTTAGCTTGGGCCGCGCTGCTGTTACATGGGCCGCAGGGCAAAAACGGTAGCCCACTTACCTGTAGCGTTTGTTTCGAACGGGCGCTACAGCTAGTGGGCTTAGAAGTAGCGCAGGCCTCTACCCAGCGGTACTACTAGAGGAAAAGAAAACCGGCCCGAGCGCCCCCCACCCCCTCACTCTCACATTATCGATCCCCTCCGCGGTTAGGGTTCCTCCCCGGCTGCCTCACCCCCGTTGACGGCGCCGTGCGCCGCCATCACGCACGGTCGCCTCTCGCCTCCTCCGATGCTCCAGCCCCGTAAGCCCCTTGATCTCCTCCTCCCTGCGCGCGCCACCACTAGCTAGCTAGGCTTCGATCGATTCGCCGCGGCGGCTCGAGCGATTCGATGACCTCGCGCATGGTGGGGCTGTTCTTGGGCACGCTGCGCAGGCAGTTGTACACCACCGTGGCGGCCTTGGCCAGCCCGAAGTCCGACAGCTTCGCCGTAAAGTGGGTGCACGGTTGTTTTAGGTGGAAGCAGTGTACCGAATTGTTGTGTATTTGTTGACATTTATACTACGTGGTTTTCTTATTAGGGGTGTCAAGTAAGGTGGTTGGGTTAGGTGATCATACTAGATGTATACAAGGTGTGGTTGATGGCAGTGGCGGAGCTTCATGGGGGCCAACCTGGGCGGTGGCCCCCCAAGCTCAAAGAAAAAATTGCATATATACCTATGTATTTGACCAAATTTTCCACTAGAAATCAGCATATTGTGATTTTGATTGCCCCCCCCTAGCCAATGGCCCCTCCACGATTTGAGCCCAAGCTCCGCCACTGGTTGATGGTGCGACTATGTTGGCCGGCTCCTGGAGCTTGTGCGTACTAGCTGGTGCTAAATATGGCCTAGCCTAGGAGAACTAAGAACACAACAACTGGTCAATTTTGTATCCTCGAGTGCATGTTTCACTTGCACACAAGAGACAGGAAAGTGCTTGCACAGAAGAGACAGAAAAGTAGAGAGACTAGAGAGAGGGGTTAGGTGAGAGTAGAGAGAAGGGTTAGGTGGGGAACTAATCCAGATGCACAAGTTTGGTCAGCCAAACTTGGTCGAATTCAGGAGACAGAAAAGGAAGCGGGTAGAGGCGGGAGGGGGGAGATTGAGGGCAGCAGAAGGGAGAGAGTGAACTGACCTGAGCGAGGGGGGGGGGGGTTAAGGGAAGCAGAAGGGAGGAGGCTTGGTTTCTTCTTCCTTGGCTACTGTCCCTGGAGCAGTGGCGGCAGCGGTGGTGCCTAGTG
Source organism: Aegilops bicornis (assembly GCA_021605145.1). NCBI lineage: Eukaryota > Viridiplantae > Streptophyta > Magnoliopsida > Poales > Poaceae > Aegilops > Aegilops bicornis. Next base: position 831,717,284 of record CM038675.1, on the reverse strand, counting down.
TTCTAGGGTTTAGAGAGGGGTTCTCTCTCTCGTCCTGCCTTGGCTTTTGTTTAGTGGCGGCGGCGGCGGCGCCTAGTGTTATAGGGTTTAGAGAGGGGTTCTCTCTCTCGATTGAACTACTTTTGCTTGTCTGCTTGCGCAATAATGGCAATTTGCCATTTATCTTATTATTAGGCGATGTTTGGGTTACATGATCTCTATTAAGTTATTGTCTAAACTGAACTACAATTTAGTTGTTATTTTGCTTGCCATGTGTGAACCTGATGTGTATTCTCTATGATGTGAACGTGACGTGTATATTATTCAAAACCTGATGTGTATTGAAAACTTTATGTTTACTTTTTGGATCGTTAATCCTTTAATCATATTGCTCTAGGGAAATGGCGTCACCACCACCACCACCATGTCGACGGTGCAACTCAAGTTGCGCCAGCAGCCTTGCAACTGGCACACTGTTCGGCATCTACTTCAAGTCTAGTTTTCTTCGTGCGGTGGTAATAAATTATATGAAACTAGTAACCACTATTTTGTTTTTAGTGTTATTGGCATTAATGCATCGTGTATATATCATTTTGCTTTTTGTACACAGATCGTCCCATGCAATGTGAGGTTAGAATTCAACAAGCTGACCGGAGACTCTGTGACCTTTGAGGCTCCTGGGGGCCCTGATGACCCACAAGTATAGGGGATCTATCGTAGTCCTTTCGATAAGTAAGAGTGTCGAACCCAACGAGGAGCAGAAGGAAATGACAAGTGGTTATCAACAAGGTATTCTCTGCAAGCACTGAAATTATATGTAACAGATAGTTTTGTGATAAGATAATTTGTAACGGGTAACAAGCAATGAAAGTAAATAAAGTGCAGCAAGGTGGCCCAATCCTTTTTGTAGCAAAGGACAAGCCTGGACAATTTTTTATAATGAGAAAAGCGCTCCCGAGGACACATGGGCATTATCGTCAAGCTAGTTTTCATCACGCTCATATGATTCGCGTTCGGTACTTTGATAATTTGATATGTGGGTGGACCGGTGCTTGGCTACTGCCCTTTCTTGGACAAGCATCCCACTTATGATTAACCCCTATTGCAAGCATCCGCAACTACAAAAGAAGTATTAAGGTAAACCTAACCATAGCATGAAACTAGTGGATCCAAATCAGCCCCTTACGAAGCAACACATAAGCTAGGGTTTAAGCTTCTGTCACTCTAGCAACCCATTATCTACTTATTACTTCCCAATGCCTTCCTCTAGGCCCAAATAATGGTGAAGTGTCATGTAGTCGACGTACACATAACACCACTAGAGGAGAGACAACATACATCTCATCAAAATATCGAACGAATACCAAATTCACATGACTACTAATAGCAAGACTTCACCCATGTTCTCAGGAACAAACGTAACTACTCACAAAGCATATTCATGTCCATGATCAGAGGAGTATTAATATGCATTAAGGATCTGAACATATGATCTTCCACCAAGTAAACCAATTAGCATCAACTACAAGGAGTAATCCACACTACTAGCAACCCACAAGTACCAATTTGTGGGTTTGATACAAGATTGGATACAAGAGATGAACTAGGGTTTTGAGAGGAGACGGTGCTGGTGAAGATGTTGATGGATATTGACCCCCTCCCGATGAGAGTATCGTTGGTGATGACGATGGTGATGATTTCCCCCTCCCGGAGGGAAGTTTCCCCAGTAGAACAGCTCCGCCGGAGCCCTAGATTAGTTCCGCCAAGGTTCCGCCTCGTGGCGGCGGAGTTTCGTCCCGTAAGCTTGCTTATGACTTTTTCCAGGGTAAGAGGCTTCATATAGCAGAAGATGGGCACCGGAGGGCCAACAGGGGGCCCAGGAGACAGGGGGCGCGCCCAGTAGGAGGGGGGGGGCAACCCTCCTGGCCAGGGTGTGGGCCCCCTCTGGTATTTACTTTGCTCAATAATTCTTATTAATTCCAAAAGTGACTTCCGTGGAGTTGCAGGATTTTTGGAGCTATGCATAATAGGTTTCGAATATTTGCTCCTTTTCCAGCCAGAATCCGAGCTGCCGGCATTCTCCCTCTTCATGATAAACCTTGTAAAATAAGAGAGAATAGCCATAAGTATTGTGACATAATGTGTAATAACATCCCATAATGCAATGAATATTGATATAAAATCATGATGCAAAATGGACGTATCAACTCCCCCAAGCTTAGACCTCGCTTGTCCTCAAGCGAAAGCCGAAATCGAAAAATATGTCCACATGTTTAAAGATAGAGGTGTCGATAAAAATAAAATACGGACATGAGGGCATCATGATTATTCTTATAACAGCAACATAAATGAACTTTTTATGATTTTTTATACTCAAGTAACAATCTATTCACAATGTCAAGTATGCAACATAAACTTCATTGAGAACTAACAAACTATAATCTCAATCATTGAAGCACTTGCAATTTATCATAACATCAGAAAGAGTCAAGAATAGAGCTTTTTAGCAAGTCCACATACGAAACAATCATATAGTCTTCTACAATTGCTAACACTCATGCAATACTTATGGTTATGGAGTTTCAACCAGACACTAAGAAAGATAGGGGCTTATAGTTTTGCCTCCCAACGTATTCACCTTTGGGTGATGTCAACAATAGTAGTTCATTCTAACTTACATCCAATTGGATATATATATCATGATCTTTCCAACACGAGGTGCTTGCCAAAGGATAAAATGAAAAAAAGGAAAGGTGAAGATCACCTTGACTCTTGCATAAAGTAAAAGACATGCCCTTCGCAGAGGGAAGCAGAGGTTGTCATATGCTTTTAGGGTTGGATGCACAAAATATTAATGCAAAAGAATGTCACTTTATATTGCCACTTGTGATATGAACCTTTATTATGCAGTCCGTCGCTTTTATTACTTCCATATCACACGATTGTATAAAGCTTATTTTCTCCGCACTAATAAGTTATACATATTTAGAGAGCAATTTTTATTGCTTGCAACATGACAAATTACTTGAAGGATCTTACTCAATCCATAGGTAGGTATGGTGGACTCTCATGGCAAGACTGGGTTTAAGGATATTTGGAAGCACAAGTAGTATCTCTACTTGATGCAAGGAATTTGGCTAGCATGAGGGGGAAAAGCAAGCTCAACATGTTCGGAAGATCCATGACAATATACTTTAACTGAGATGTGAGAAAACATAAACCATTACGTTGTCTTCCTTGTCCAACATCAACTCTTTAGCATGTCATACTTAATGAGTGCTCACAATCATAAAAGATGTCCAAGATAGTATATTTATATGTGAAAACCTCTCTTTCTTTCATTACTTCCTATTAATTGCAACGATGACCAAAACTACGTTTGTCAACTCTCAACAACTTTTATGCCTCATACTCTTTATATGTGAAGTCATTACTATCCATAAGATCAATATGAACTCTTTTATTTCTTTTTATTGTTTCTACTTTCTCAAGATCATAGCAAGATAGCAAAGCCCTTGACTCAACACTAATCTTTATTATAGATAGCTCACGGACTCGATTACATAAAGAGATCACAAAGAAAAACTCAAAACTAATCCATACCAAAACTTTATTATACTAGATCAAGATACTACTAAAAGGATCGAACTAAGAAAAACGGTAAAGATAGGAGTGTGATGGTGATACGATACCGGGGCACCCCCCCAAGCTTGGCAGTGGCCAAGGGGAGTGCCCATACCCATGTGATTATGTCCTCGGAGGCGATGAAGGTGGTGATGATGATGGTGGATAATCGCACATCGAGCGTAAAAGCTCATCCAACTTGCGGATAATGCCCTTGAGTGCGACGATATGATCCTTCAACAAAATATTTTCCTGTGTGAGATACTTGTTTTGTATACGAGCTAACTCAATCATCTTGAAAGCTTCAATCTCAGTTGGGTTAAAGAGGTTAGGTAGAGGTTGAGGGATGTCTTCTTCTTCCACCACCGGAGCTTGGTCCTCCATGGCCTTCTTGATCCCTTCATCCTTGTTGATCTCCTCCGGTTCTTCTCTTTTCAGCTCTATCTTCAATAGCCAAGCATCCTTGTCTTCATTGTTGAAAGAGGGTGACGTCATGATGCTCTAAATCTGTCAGAAAAACAGCTCGAAACGAAAACAGAGGATATTTGCGTGATACGGTGATCAAAACCTTCGGGAGATTATATAATGAATTTTTACCGACCAAAAGAAGTAACGTGCAAGAAAACGGAGTCTGGCAGGCACACGAGGTGCCCACGAGACAGGGGACGCGCCCAGTAGGGATGGGCGCGCCCTCCACTCTCGTGGAGGTTGCGTGTCCTTCCCGGATTACTTCTTGCTTCCCAAAATTCTTAAATATTCCAAAACGGAGGAAAATTGACATTAGAATTGTTTTGGAGTCGGTTTACTTACCGTACCACATACCTATTCCTTTTCGGAGTCTGAAACATTCTGGAAAGTGTCCCTTATGTATTCCTCCGGGGTTATGGTCTCAATAATATTCGTTTCAACATTGATAGGGTTACCTGAGATATAATGTTTGATTCTTTGACCGTTCACCACCCTCGGGCTTGTGCCTTCGAAATTGTTGATTTTTATGGCACTGGAACGATAGACATCCTCGATAACGTAAGGACCTTCCCATTTAGAGAGAAGTTTCCCTGCAAAAAATCTTAAACGAGAGTTGAATAGCAATACATAATCACCTACGTTAAACTCACGCTTTTGTATCCTTTTGTCATGCCATCTTTTAACTTTTTCTTTGAACAACTTGGCATTCTCACAGGCTTGGGTTCTCCATTCATCAAGCGAGCTAATGTCAAATAACCTCTTCTCACCGGCAAGTTTGAAGTCATAGTTGAGCTCTTTAATAGCCCAAATATGCTTTATGTTCAAGTTTGAGAGTTAAGTGACATGCTTTTCCATAAACCATCTTATACGGAGACATACCCATAGGATTTTTATATGCAGTTCTATAGGCCCATAATGCATCATCAAGTTTCTTGGACCAATTCTTTCTAGATCTATTAACAGTCTTTTGCAAAATTAATTTGAGCTCTCTATTACTCAACTATACTTGACCGCTAGACTGTGGGTGATAAGGAGATGCAATTCTATGATTAACACCATACTTAGCAAGCATCTTACGAAAAGCACCATGAATAAAATGTGAACCACCATCAGTCATGAGATATCTAGGGACTCCAAACCTCGGGAAAATAACTTCTTTAAGCATCTTAATAGAGGTGTTATGATCAACACTACTAGTTGGAATAGCTTCTACCCACTTAGTAACATAATCAGCAACAACTAAAATATGTGTGTATCCATTAGAGGCAGGAAAAGGTCCCATATAATCAAAGCCCCAAACATCAAATGGTTCAATAACAAGAGAATAATTCATAGGCATTTCTTGACGTCTACTAATATTACCAATTCTTTGACATTCATCACAAGACAAGACAAACTTACGGGCATCTTTGAAGAGAGTAGGCCAATAAAAACCGGATTGCAATACCTTATGTGCAGTTCTATCTGCAGCGTGGTGTCCTCCATATGGTTCGGAGTGACACCTGCGTAGGATCTGTTCCTGTTCATGCTCAGGTACACAACGTCTAATAACACCATCTACTCCTTCTTTTTAAAGGTGTGGGTCATCCCAGAAGTAATGTCTTAAATCATAAAAAGAACTTTTTCTTTTGCTGGTATGTGAAACTAGGTGGTATAAATTTAGCAACAATGTAATTAGCATAATCAGCATACCATGGAGCAGTACGAGAAGCATTAATGACCGCTGATTGTTCATCAGGAAAGCTATCATCAATAGGTAGTGGGTCATCAAGAACATTCTCTAAGCTAGATAAGTTATGCATAGCAGGGGTTCTCAGCTCCCTTTCTATCAATAATATGCAAATCAAATTCTTGGTGTAAGAGAACCCATCTAATAAGTCTAGGCTTAGCATCTTTCTTTTCCATAATATATTTAATAGCAGCATGATTAGTGTGAATAGTAACTTTAGAATCAACAATGTAAGGTCTGAACTTATCACATGCAAATATGACTGCTAAGAACTCTTTTTCAGTAGTAGCATAATTTCTCTGGGCAGTATCAAGAGTTTTACTAGCATACTGGATAACATTTAATTTTTTTATCAACTCTTTACCCTAGAACAACACCTACAACATAATCACTAGCATCACACATAATTCAAAGGGTAAATTCCAATCAGGTGGCTGAACAATAGGTGCAGTGATCAAAGCTTTCTTAAGTATTTCAAATGCTTCTACACAATCATCATCAAAGACAAAAGGAATATCTTTTTGCAACAAGTTAGTCAGAGGCCTAGAGATTTTATAAAAGTCCTTAATGAACCTCCTATAAAAACCGGCATGACCAAGGAAACTTCTTATACCTTTAATGTCCTTGGGACATGACATCTTTTCAATAGCATCAACTTTAGCTTTATCAACTTCAATACCTTTTTCAGAAATCTTATGCCCCAAGACAATGCCTTCATTAACCATAAAGTGGCACTTTTCCCAATTCAAGACGAGACTAGTGTCTTCACATCTCTGCAAAACTCGATCAAAGTTGCTCAAGCAATTATCAAAAGATGATCCATAAACGGAGAAATCATCCATGAATACCTCACAAATCTTTTCACAAAAGTCAGAGAATATAGCCATCATACATCTTTGAAAGGTAGCAGGTGCATTACATAAACCAAAAGGCATACGTCTATAAGCAAAAGTACCGAAAGGGCAAGTAAAAGTAGTTTTTGATTGATCCTCCGCTGACACAGGTATTTGAGAGAAACCAGAATAACCATCTAGAAAGCAGAAATGTGTATGTTTGGATAGTCTTTCTAGCATTTGATCAATAAAAGGTAAAGGGTAATGATCTTTCTTACTAGCTTTATTTAATTTATGAAAATCAATTACCATCCTATAACCTGTAATAATTCTTTGCGGGATCAATTCATCTTTATCATTAGGAACGACAGTAATACCTCCCTTCTTAGGAACGCAATGGACAGGACTTACCCAATCACTATCAGCAATGGGATAAATTATACCTGCCTCAAGGAGCTTTAGTATCTCCTTCCTTACCACTTCTTTCATCTTAGAATTTAACCGTCGTTGAGGATCTCTAACTGGTTTGGCATCTTTCTCCAATTTTATTTTGTGTTGGCATAGAGTGGGACTAATGCCCTTAAGATCAACTAGAGTATATCCAATAGCAGCACGGTGCTTCTTCAGAGTTTCCAATAATCTCTCTTCTTCTTGCTCTGAAAGGTTAGCACTAATAATAATAGGATATATCTTCTTTTCATCAAGATAAGCATATTTAAAATTATTAGGTAAAGGTTTGAGCTCAAACACGGGATCACCCTTGGGTGGAGGAGGATCCCCTAGGATTTCAACAGGCAAGTTATGTTTCAGAATAGGACCCCGTTGAAGGAATACTTCATCTATGTTGCGACCGGTTTTCCGGATATTAAATTCCAGAAAATGCTCGTCGTGCTCATCAGCCCCAGGACTACTGTTTCTAGTGGTTGATGGCGGAAGCGGTTTGTGGATCATCAGTGGAACTCCATTTCCCACGGGAACAGCTGACCAGGTTAACTCCTATCTTCGCGAGGCTGCTATCACTGTTTCTTAGGTTTCGGGGCGGTCGTCACAACGCTCCTCTCCATGCAAGAAAATCTGGCCAAGACAATAGCCAGGGACAAGCCAGTGAGTACTTGGAATGTACTCGCAAACATTATGAACACAGGTATAATATAACAATAAAAAATCATGCCTTGAAGAAAATTTATGATCACGACGCCAGTCATAAAGAAATGAAATCCTTGGTGCATACATGTGGATTATTAATAAGTGACCACAAATATGTAATGATAGAGCAGCAATAAATGCCACAGTCGGGCGTCTTAGCGGCACCACATAAAGGGCTTATAAATAAACAGAAGCAATGCCACAGTCAGGCGTCTGAGCGACACCACATACAGGGCTTATAAATAAACCGAAGCAACGCCCACGATCGAGGCGTCTGGCGACACCACATAAAGGGCTTATAAATAAACAGAAGCAATGCCACAGTCGGGCGTCTGAGCGACACCACATAAAGGGCTTATAAATAAACAGAAGCAATGCCACAGTCGGGCGTCTGAGTGACACCACATAAAGGGCTTATAAATAAACAGAAGCAATGCCACAGTCGGGCGTCTGAGCGACACCACATAAAGGGCTTATAAATAAACAAAAGCAATGCCACGATCGGCGTCTGAGCGACACCAAATAAAGGGCTTATAAATAAACAGAAGCAATGCCACAGTTGGGCGTCTGAGCGACACCACATAAAGGGCTTATAAAATGAATACAGTGAATACCCAGGAGGTAGAACCGTCCCAGGGATACTCAATGATTCAAATAATATAAAGGGGTTAGTCCATAATAATAATCATCATCATTATCACAAGTCACAAATCATAAACCAAGTTCTGGTTTAATAGTTCTCCTCCGGAGACTGACACTAAGACCGACACTTGACCCATCCCAGAATGTAGTCCTGAACTATGGACACTGCCATTCGAATAGGTTAAATCTCTGCAGAGAGTGTACTCTTTACCCACGAGCAACGGATTCCTTTAGTCCATCGGGACTAATTCCGCCTATGGTCTTTTAATTGAAAACACACCTGACTTGCACACACCAGCTTAACTTACCGGTGCCTGGAAATCACCCATGACACTTGTTAAGCAAAACTCTAAGTGGGGAGGCTACAACCTCGCGTAGCATGGGATCAAATTTATATCGCGCGCTCTAAGGGGTGGCCTCCCCTCTCGGTCTCAACCGGATACACCCATGCCCCCGGACCAGGTGGCATGACTATCGGCTTCAACCGATATCTTCCACCATGGCCTCTCTGTACGGTGTGTGCTTGAAAGGGGTTGACAACTGACTGAACCGTACCCCACGTATGGCAGGGACAAGTGGTAGTACGGGCAAGTATGGGGTTACTGGAATAAGACTCGATCTGGGGTCGACTCAGGAGGTTTATAAACGTCCCTGCATGACATATATAACAAAGTATTTCAACCAACACATCAATACTCATTATACCTTACTATGCCATACCGGACATAACCGTCCCGGCGAAGGCCGGTGACAAGCTCACGCCTACCCAAGGCAGAGGCTTTTCCAGACACCTTTCCGGTATGCATGCAAGGCACATGGGGATGATTACCAACACAAGTGTGTTTATTTCCAACAGCATGGAAATCACTAATATGCATCCGTGCGAATGATCACATCACATGAAATAACGAGCTCTTCCAAATGGGGTGGTGTTATAAACGTGTCGAATAACACACCAAAATTCTTATGCCGGGGTTCAGAATGCTTGCCTTCAAGTTGTGGAGGGGTGAGGTGTTCTCCAAAACTTTTGAAAGTTTTCTCCCCTCTCTTCAAAACCCTAATTGAAATAAATTTGAATTAACACACATTTTTCAAAACAACACAAAAAAGTTGTCTGACATTTTTGAAATAAATCTTAAAATAAACTAGACAATATTTTTGAGTGATAGGAAAAAGAATCAACTCATTCAGAGTTTTATTTAAAAAATTACAGCCAGTCAAAGTTTAGTCAAATCTGTTATTTAAAAAGGAACAGAAAAGAAAACGTTTCAATAAAACATGTACACGTCGAAAGCGTATTTTAGGTTTACGCTTCCACTTACTCCAGCGTGGACGATACACAAGTCACCGACAGTGGGCCTGCCTGGCCCATTGGTCAGGTTTGACTGGTCCACCTCCCCTCTTCTCCCTCTGTCCCGAGTGGAGGCGGGACTCCGGCGACCGTCGCCGGCGAACGGCGGGTCCTTGTGGGGTGCTGAGGGCGAGGATGGATCCGCGGATCTAGGGCGATCCTTCCGGTGGTTGCAGGGTTGTCGGAGGTGGAGGGATTCACCGTCGAAGAGCTTCTCGGTGGCCGGTGGTTTCGGGAGCGAAGTGAGTTTGTGGTTATGGTGGCTCTCCGTCGCAGCTGGGGGTCTGGGTGGCACCGCAAGAAGGAGTGGAGTCGTCTGGTGGTGTTGGGTGGGCCGGGGAGGCTCTGGTTGTGCCGAACGGAGCTGGGAGGCAGCGGTGGCCGAACTGGCCGGAGTTGGTGAAGACGGCCTCTCCCCCCCCCCCAATTGAAGGCAACGGGGGCACTAGGAGGATGGTGTGATGCTTCCCGAGTGCTCGTATGGGCTCGGAGCTTCTTAAATAGGCACGCCAAGGCGGTTCCGCGGCGGTGGGGATAAGATCGCCGGCGACCGACGTTCTGTAGTGGCAGGGGGACGTGGCGGGGCTGAGGATGGCGGCAGGAGCTGGCGGACGAAAGGCAGCATCGCCTGTGGCGAAGCTGGCGAAGGGAGTGGCTGCGCCGACACGGTCGCGGCCTGCATGCGTCGTTACTAGCCGCCACAGCCATCCGGACGGTGGCGCTGTGGAGTGCCAGGGGTGGTCGGGGTGGCGTGGTGGTGCAGGGGATATGTGGCGTGCTAGCAGCTGTTGGCCAAGGGCCGGAACGGGTGCGGGGCGAGACGCGGCGGCTCGGGCGCACGTGCGTGCCAAACGCATGCTCGGCGAAATGCCACTACCTGCTAGAGGTCGCGGGTGAGGCTGGCAAGAGACAAGGCTAGGGTAGGGTTAGTCAGGAGGTAAATGGGCATGGTGGTTTGGTCAGGAGATCAAGTCCACAGTGCAAACAAAAAACTCATGTCAAATCTGTCCATGCTCTCAAGGTGTTTGACAAAATGTCAAAGGCTCCTAGGCAGTTCTTGGAGTGGCCAAAACCTCCAGAGTGGGGTCTCTTTAGATAAAAGAGAGGGTGGTAAGGTTAGTTTGCCCAAAGCACAAACTTGCTAGTGCAAGTTTTGCAGAACTTCAGATCTGGACAGAAAGTAAATGGCATTACCACATGAACCAAAAATGATCCAATGGGTGCCTGTTCCTGGACTTAGAGGTTTGGCAAGGAGGACCACAAGTAGGAAAAGGAATCATAGATCAAGGAGCAACTAAAAGGGTGGTTGCAGTACAAAACCTCAAGTTGGACCAGAATGGAAAAGAGGATGGTTCACTCAAATTTTCCAAAGAACAACATTAGGTTAATGCATAAAGTTGAATAATATGCTCCTACTGATATCCCAAAATTTTGGTATAAGTTTTAAAGAAATATTTGAATAGGTTGTAGTGTAAAATGCTCTCTGGACCAGATTTGAAAATATGGTGTAGAGCTCAAAATATTCAATGGGCAGAAGATATTTTTGCACAAAAGTGGTTCAAATACTCCATATGACATCTCCAAGTTTTGGTGGGATTTTTGAATGAATTTATAAAAGGGTTGTAGTACAAATGGGGCCATAAAACTATGGGAAAACATTTTTCAAGAAAATAAAGATCATGGAGAATATTATATAATTAATTCTTCTAATAACAGAAAAGATTTTCTTGAGAGGGCAACAAGCCTAATATCATGAGTGAAAGGTTTTCAATTTAGGGAATAACTCCAAGATAACCAAGAAAAGGATGGTTTTGAAATCAAGAAAAATTAAGAAAAAGGAAGGTTAAATTTCCTGGCAAGTTTTTAATTAACAAAACAAGGTTAAAATTTGGGGTGTCACAACACTACCCACCTTAAGAAAAATCTCGTTGTCGAGATTTGCCAAGAGTTATCTCTATAGCAAAATTGCATCAAAACAAAAACGGCTACAGTGAGAGGGCAATAAGTGGTGCAAAAATACAGTGTGGAACACTGGCGCTGCATGGAAAAATCTACGGTTAGGAGTAATAACGAGAGATTTCTATGCTGGATATAAATTTAGAATAAATTCTAAATCTCAAAATACGCTGGTCGCACCCGAGAGCACAGTGCTCTCTCTGGCTGACAGGTGGACCCGGGCCCACTGTCAGCCTCTTCTTCTTCCTCCGACTCTTTCTTCTTCCTCCGGCTCTTTCTTCTTCCTCTCTCCCGCACGCTTTCCCGTGCTTTCTCCACCGGCGACGCCTAGCGCGTAGGGCATCTAGGCCGTACTGCGGTAGTGCGCGGTGTGCTAGCTGTCGGTGCAGCGTGCACGCACTTCGCAGGCCAGTGCACTGTCGGCACTGCTCGAGGATTCTCCTCCGAACACGGGCGATCGGGCGACGAGCGGCGCTGGTGGACCTCGCCCACCGTACACCGAGCTCGAGCTATAAAACAGCCAAGGTGTTCTCCTCCTTTTCCTCGCACCTGGCCTCGCTCCTCCTCCTCCCTCCTTCTCCTCTGTTTCCGTTGGCCGGAGCTCGAGACGGGGCTCTAATGGCGGAGGTGGTGCCGGACTGGTACGTGATCGTGCTGTGCGGAGGGCTGGCAGCGGTGCTGGGGTTCTCCGTGCTCCTGTGTGCGATGATCCTTGATGATCGTCGCGATGCCGCCGCCCGGTTGCTGGCTCTCCGCGGTGGTGGTGACCACGAGGAGTAGGTGGGGTGTGTCGGGTGCTAACTGTTGTCGGGAGGTGCTCAGTTAGATGTAACACCGTTGCAAAAATTTTGCAAGCAGTGTGAGTGTGTGCTCGAGTAGTTGTGGTTGTGAGTCTGCTGCCGTGGTGCTGCGGGAAATAAAATAATCCAAGTCGTGAGGGGATGTATGATGCAGCAATCAGGGAAAAGAAATCGCACTCCAGGATTTCTCGCGAGAGAACACATTAATACAATAGAGTCAAATTGCAACAATAACTGAAACTAAACGGTTTATTTGCCGCACAAACTCGGGGTACCACGCATAAGTTACAACACATGAATAAATGTCACAGTAATAAATATAGCGGCGACGTCTAAAGTGAAAACGGTAACTGGACGGGGTCCCGAGAAAACATCTCTGGTACTGGGATACACTCTTCTTCTATCGGAGAAAGTGGGTTGACCAGACGATGAATGTGCCTCTCCTGGTCTGGCCTCAAGGATCTGCCGATGGCGATCTGAGGATTTAAATCCGCGAGGCTCTGTAGATTACCCATCACACGTTGGGTTAAACGTTCTTGAGCGATGACGTATTGGACGAGGTTGGCCAAGACTGGGTCTCTCTCAATACGTCCACCTGGAAAAGATGTTACTCCTCCGGGTGCTGCACGGCTCGGAAAATAATAATACCCTCGTTCGCTGGCATAGGGTACCGCGAATCAAAGGCGACAAAGCGCTTCATACGCAACAGCTTCTCTACGGCCATATGCGGGTTGGCATGGATTTCCCTCTGAAGGAGACCTCCGTTGGATCTTGGTTTGGGTTTACGGGAGGGATGTGCACGGCTGCCCAATATCTCGAGGTGGAAGGGGTGATTCTCGATTTGAACAGCTCGTCTTTGGGGTGGCTGGGTAGCGCCTATGGTACTGCAGGTAAAATCCCACAATATCTTGACAAAACTACCCGGGGTTGCATCGGGAGTTCTCAGATAGATACTGGGGCTCGGCATGGCAAGAAATGGTTGTGAAGATGGTGCACAAGGTGAGGGGTGCTTGGCAGGGTCACGTAGTTGCCCTTTTATAGCACCAGAGATGGGTCATTTTACCGTGGTGAAAGGTAAAGAATTTGCCGGCTCAGCTTGGGGTCAAGCCATAGATACACACATCTCACTAAAGTGACGTATTACTGTGGGGGTTGTCGGGGCGGTTTTTGGTAGCTGCGCCAAGGATAGAGGAATCACACTGCATGCTAATATATCCATCCAAGACTACTATATAAAACAGAGGCACGATGACAGGCTGCGTTACAAAGCGAGGATACACTGGGACTCGACACTACTCGAGTGACTTAGTCTACTTCGTTTACATCCAAGCGGGCGTTCCTTGTGTGTCGTGGAATTGTCACGGCAGATGTCCTTAGTGTCAGGACTTAGTCGCAAGGCCAACGCATCTATGTGGTAGCTTGAGAGGGGTTGAGCGGAATCGAGAGACGCAACACAAGACAGGAATTTAGACAGCTTCGGGCCCCGGGACACATCATCCGGTAAAAACCCTACATGCTGTATGAGGCTAGGACTCATTATCATCACGAGGAGTCGCCAGAACCGGCTCTCCTCTAGTTGTGTCTAGCCCTAGAGATTGTTTCTTCTTGCTTGTAGCTTGTCCCTCTTTGGGAGCCCTGCCCCTCCTTATATATGTTGAAGGGCGGGTTACATGTGGAGTCCTATTAGGATTAGGACTAGTCTATCTCTAATACAAACCGGATACAAGTCCAGGTCTTAACTCCTTGTAAGACAAATATTCCTTATGCCTTTTCTCTTAAACCGGCCCACCATAGTATGAACTGGCCTTCATGAACCGCCTGCTGGGCCACCAGTCTTGTCGCTCCTCACACACCCGCTGCGGATTACCAATGAGTCGTAAACCGCCAGGTCCAAACGGGTCGCCGGTGAACCGCCAAGTGTCAGCGGGGTCTCAAATAAACCGCCAAGTTCGGCCGGGTTAACTTCCGGCCGGTTTACATCGCGGGGTATATCCCCGACATTGTGGATGTCGAGGCTTCTCCACGGTTCTCACCGTCGGAATTAGTGGAGAGGGTTGTTCATCCCAGTCACTTAGTAAAGACTGAATACTCCATATTATGTAGCCCCCAAGTGCCGGGTTGCCATGCTTGCAGCAACCTGGGACTTGTAATTGTCTTATACTCATAAAAACTTCAACCAGTGTAGCCCCCAAGGGCCGGGTCATTATGCAATAATGAGCAGGGACTTTGTAGGTATAATCATGTAGATTTGAGCAATGATGTGTAGCCCCCCAAGGGCCGGCTCAGTAAGATAATATTGAGCTTGAATTGTTGACAGGAGCAATTGGTAGCCCCCAAGGGCCGGCTCATTATAATGTGATGAGTCGGGTCTTCAGTAAGATGAGCAAAAAATGACTTTGCATTAGCCCCCAAGTTTCATGGTGCATGCTTGCAGCGACATGAGACTTGCAAATTTGATGTAATCTTAACTGAAATAATGTAGCCCCCCAGTGCTGGGTTTTAAGCTTGCAGCAACTCGGGACTATTCCTTCAATTGTACAATAAATCATATCCATTGATAATATGATAGCCCTTGCACTAAAGCGACTTTGAAAACCTCAATCATAATATTGGTTATTGATAACCATAATATAAATCCAGCCATGTAGGCTATTAAAGATAACATAATCTGGTATGAAAAACCTTATTCATTCAATATCATAATGAAAATTCAGCCAAGGTTGGCTATTTGAATAATATAACCCAATGATTTATAAGCGCATGATTCCAATGGCGCAATCCAAATATGTACCGGCGACTTATAGTCCAAAGCCAGGCCGGGTTAACAAACACCGGATAATTTCTCATCATATACTAGCGACTTATCATCTTATAGCCAGGCCGGTTTAATAAACACCGGACAATTTATCATCATGATTTATTCAACCTGTCTCTGCATACAACAAGTTTAAAGTGTCTTGGCGGTTTACCGCCGGACGGGTCATAATGCCCAACATATAACCCAGGTTTATAACCAAGGCTGCACTTAAGAATAATCAATGAAATATATCATACCTGTGACATTGAATCACATCATTGGTTTACCAATTTTTTGTAGTAAGGGTGATAACCCCAATCTTGAGTAATGATAACTCCTTTCATACTGTGTCGGTTTATGATAAAACCGTGCGGGTTGTGATAAACACCGGTTTAACCATATATAATCTTGGCGACTCGTAGTCAAACCAGACCGGGCGGATAGTCTCCGGATTATGATCTGATCATGTACTGACAATTTGTAATTGAAAGTCAAGCTGGGTTAATGAACACCGGTTTACTCCATAATAAAATGGTAACATAAAATCAAACCGGGCAGATAGTCTCCGGATTAGGATTTGACCGTGTTCCGCCAATTTGTAATTGACAGTTTGAACCGGATTAACAATGTCGGTTTAAAACGCATAGAAGTAAAAGTTCTTTAGCAAAAGAACAGAATTCAAGCAAAGGCAAAATAAAACCATTGCAAATGAGGCTTTACTGAGCCGATCAGATGGTGTTACCATGGTCGGACACGACCAAGCTCCCAATAAGGTGTAGCCATGGTTCAAGTCAGCCAGGTCCCCAACTGAAACCGTGGCATTATGACGATCAAATGGCGTGGCAATGGTTCGGGTTCGACCAAGCCCCCAAGTGACTCTATGGCCTTAGGCCGATCAAGAGGCGTGACTGGTTCAGACTTGACCATGTCCCCAAGTGATCTGGTGGCTTTCGCCTATCAAAAGGTGTTGCATTGGTTCGGACACGACCAAACCCCCAAGTGATATCATATAGAGCTTTTGAAAAGCTAACTCAAGGGGTAAACCGGAGGCCGCTTTAAGACAGAAACTCCGTGTAACCACACATGATAGGCCAATAAGGCGGGATACCGATGTTTGAACTGCGCATCATGGCAACAGGTCCTCTCTGGCTCCCTTTAACATTTTGCAAGAGACAAATTCTTCTTGAACCGGGCTATTGAACCGAACATTTGAGAGCTTCAATGTTTTGTGGGAGACATTTTTCCCTTGAACCGGATTTTAAACCGGAAACCTTCTTTCTAAGCCGGAAATTTTCTGACGGCCTTTAAATTTGCACCAATATGGCGGTTTAGGGTCCTGCATTAGATAACTTTTGCAAGCCGGAGTAATTGTTTTTTCAAAGAAAGCAATAGATAACATAAAAATATATTGGATGGATTTCACCTGATATGTCAGGCTAGTTGATATCCACTGCGGGGTTGATGATCACCATGGTGAAGCTGAAATCGATCATGGCCGAGTCAGCCGCGGCAGCAAGGTAGATGAACCGGCCGCAACAATGTAAACCGGTGCGGATGAGTAAGTAGTCTCCGCGTTTATAAACCGGCTCTGACGAGAGTTATTCGCGTGTGTTGATGTAGCAGGGGCAACGACTTGCGCATGTATCCGTCAAGCAGCACGGCACGAACGCGGTAATACAAAAATATCAGCGCATGCCCCTTTGTCACACCTTTGAAATGAATAATGGCCCTGCGAAAAAATACCATATACCAGAGTAATTGTTCTCAAACAAAGTATGTGCTGATAAAATATATAGGGGATAACACCTGATTCGCCCGGACAACAAACGAGTCGACCGTGGCATTGTAAGCCGGTGCGGACGGGCGAGTCAGCCATGGGGTCGGACGGATAAATCGCCCATAGTGTTGTAAACCGTCACGGATGAGCGAGTTGTCTTCCATGTTGTAAGCTGGCGCAGACACGTGAACCGGCCGCGAGGGCGGACAGGCGAGTCATCCGTGACCTTGTAAGGTGGCGCGACGGGCGAGTCAGCTGGCGCGTTTGATGTAAACTGGACCGCGACATGCGTGCCCGTGAAGCCACGCGGCACAGCCGAACGTGCATCCGCGGCATAACACCATGTTTGTAATGAATAATTTACCTGTATATAACAACACTATAGGGCAGAGTAGTTGTTTTCACAAAAAATTAACAAGTACTGATAAAAAGTAAGCTGGATGGATATCACCTAATTTTCTTCAGGCGTCTTGTCGCATCTGCCGAGAAGCAGACAGAAGCAGAGACCAGCATACGCGTGTTGGTTGCAACTGGGGCGGGTCAACTAGGTCCAGCGGTGTACGCGGAAAAGATATCTCGCAGGCGATGTTGATCCGCCAATCCGATCTGGCGTGGTAGTCCTTTGCCCAGACATGCATACTCACGTGAAGCAAGCAGTTCCCACAAGCATTATTTCTTCCTTGTACAGATTGCCTTCTCAAAGTTTGAGTTCAGATTTGACTCGATCCTGACACCAGAAAAAGTAGCAGCAGCAGAGGCGTATCCCGGCGACTCCAGAAGGGCGTCGGCAAGACGGGTCGCGGCCAGGTAGCAGCGGCTCCCGGGGCGACGACAGTGGAGATCCAACCAGACACTACTAGAAAAACCACTACTAATGGCGCACCTAATTTGGCTATTAATGGCGCATCTGTGGTGCGCCATTAATAGCACGCCATTAGTAATTTTTACTATTGGCGCACAACCTGGTGCGCCTTTTGTATTTGCATGGGTGCGCCATTAGTAGGCCTCCCCGGGGGATTGTATACCCTGGTGTTTTGGCATACTATGGGCGCACCACCTCCGGATGCGCCATTAGTAAAATCGGCATACTAATGGCGCACCACCAGGTGATGCGCCATTAGTAACCATGGCATACTAATGGCGCACTGACAAGTGATGCGCCATTAGTATGCTTTGTCATACTAATGGCGCACTATCATGTGATGCGCCATTAGTATGAATATTAGGTTTTTTTTTTTTTATTTTCTGTTTTTTGCACAGCTTACAAAATGTATAATTTGACAAAATATAGACAGCACACATCAACAATAGATTCATCAGATACAATAGAAGATTAGTCTTTGAATACAATTCATCATATTAGTCTCCGAATACAATTCATCATATTAGTCTCCGAATTGAAAAGACCGAACAAAGATAGAACATTATATTACAAGTCTCGAGACCGTGAGTAGCGAGTTTGTCTTCACATTACAAGTCGATATCGATCATCTAAACTACCATCACATAGAAGAGAGCTGCGGTCATCACGATGAGCATCATCACGATGAAACTCGTCTTCATCCGGTTCCTCCAACACTCCTCCCTCTCCCGCTAGATAGCGGGCGTATCTAGATTCGCCTCGGCCCTAGTGGTGTACCCTTTGTAACTGTTACCGCTGAATCGGTGAACCTGTCTCCGACACTCCTCCCGATCATCGTAGACTCCGAACCTTACCCTTGTACACGACATATGTCGGCATCGCTATGCACTAGCCAAGCAAACGTTAGTACCAATTCCCAGACAATACATAAGCAATATATAAGTATGCAACAGACCGATCGGAAGAGAAAAGCAAGACATTAATAGCATCGATTACATCTAAGTTGAACGACTCTCGAAACCAAAGAGACATACTACAAGTTCATTAAAGTTTAATTACAACATGAGCCAATCGATGTTTCAGAACTAGACAACTCGACTCAAGGGACGGAGCATGGATGAAGCCGCCGTCTATCGTGGGAGTCATGAAAGAGCAGGCGTTGTCATCCTGCATTTGTAGCATTGTGTCGATGTCACCGTTGGACGGTTGATTTACGAGGTAGAACTGCCCGAGGTACGAAGGACATCTTGATGGATGATTTCCGCAAACTCCATTTGGATGCGAAAGAATTCTTGTCGGAGGTCCGCGTCTGGATTGCCGACACGCTCATGGCCCAATCTTGGAGTTTACTCGGTAGCAAAAGTTGATGATGGTCCCGTCGATCGCCTCGCATGTGATGGATGGCATAGTAGGCACCCTTCGACCGCCAGCGGCTGCTTGACGCAGCGTAACGTCAGTATTGTGGGAGAACACGTGCTTGCCGTGCTACGAATAGGCCTGGTGAAGGTGCCTCCAGATTTGGCGTGGCAGGAGAACATCATCAAGAACCTTCTTGACATTTGTGTAGTCTACGTTCGGTGACGGTCCGGGTCGAAATCGTGGCCATGGAATATTTGGGGCTTAGGAGGATGAGCGTGCAACGTGTGTCACCGCAGAAAACACGGAATGTTAAAAGAAAAATGATTGAAATGTAAGAATTCATATGTTACGGGCGGTTGAGGGAGGACTTACTCGGGAAAGTAAGGCACGAGGAAGTTATCCTTGTCTTGGTTTGCGAATGGCGCCTTCGAGGTAAGAACTTCGCGACTTGCGGTCCCAGCGCTGCCCAAGAACTTGGCACGCATGTAGAAGGGTCGACTATCGCGATGTCCGGGTCTTGTCGCGAATGATCCGCATCTCCATACTTGGCCGAAAATAGCCGAGCGAAGGTGTAGTGCAGCGGATGAAGGTTCAACATAGCGTGGATGTCATCAAAATGCAGGGCGATCGTACGCCCGATGGAGTTATCCACAAAGCCCTTGCCCTCTCGGCACCTTGGCCGCCGAAACCGGTATGCCACATCCTTCTCCCTGAGACGCAGCTTCTCCAAAGAAAGAACACTGTCATGCAGACTCCGCATAGCACCGGTTGCAGCATTGAGCATATTTGTCGGTAGCATCGCCCTACCCGCCAAATGCACCCTCCTCGAGATATCCTGCGGTGAAGGTGGCCCGTCCTGAGCACGGATCGTACTCGGTGCCGGCTGGCTCGCACCCTTCTTAGTCTTTCTTTTGCGTGCCTTCTTCTTCTCCTCTAATGGGACCGAGTTTTGCTCACGGACCGCCTTCGTGAGTGTGTTGGGGCTGATAATATTTCGCACCTCGCCTATCGAGGCTCGGTGAAGTCGGCAGCTAGAGGCGTCTCACGAGAGCTGAACGCCAGACGGCGCTGTTGCAACTTGGCTTCTCTGCGGTGCGAGCTAGATCGCATAACGTCTTTTGTTGGGTTTGGTTCTTGAGAAGGAGGCCCCATGAAGTCGCCATCGCATTACCCATGCTCGGCAAAATCTTGATCGTCGTTGCCAAATGTATCATAGTCGTCGTCGTCGTCATTCTGATCCTGTGCCATATGCATGTTTGGATCCAGTGGCATAGGGATGTCCGGCACCGTTACGGCGGTCTTGCCATGGGGCCGACTTGGCGCCGGCACGACTGGCGGTGTTGTCTTTGGGGTGGTGTCCCCCGCCCCCAAACGAATCTGGCTCTTGACCAAAGCGAGGCCAACTCAGGCAAAGCGCCGAGGGTCATCACGTCATCATCGTCGGCCCCGACGGGTCGATTCGGAGGTAACAAGTCGTCGCCTTTGGCAGCACCCGAACCAGTTGAACCCTAAACAAGTTGGGTGGAATCTAGGTACCGTGGAACAAGGGTTGCCCGGTTGAACGATTTTGCCCTTGGCGACATCGACCAACTTCGTTGTTCACGAAGTGGAGGAGAGTGCACGGAACGTCGGCGTGGCGCCTGCGAAAACATGTAGGGCGTCGGGGATGCCCATCAAAAGGCAAGGAGATGAAGTCCTCGGCCGAGAGAGGCTTAATTAGTTACCGTGATGATGGCGTCGAGCTCGGCTAATGTAGAGGCACCGCCAACGGCGGGCGGCAGCTGACGGAGGGGCCGCTTGCTGCAGAGGTGCTGCCGGCGTACACCCGGGTGCATTAAGCTCCCGTGCGGCGTCGGAGACACCAATGCCGCCTCGCCGGAGGCACCAATGGCCCCGCCATCGCATTATGCGAAGTTGCTGGCCGTGAAGCTAGGAATCGGGGCGGCCCATTGGCCGCCCGCAATCCACGCCCTCAACCCCGAGATCAAGGTAGGCACAAGGGCGGTGATCGTCGCTCCGAGTCGTTGTTCCACTTGCTCTTGGACAATCTCCGGAATCCGCGCCACCTGTGCCTTGAGTTCTTGAACCTCTCGCGCCTGGCTTTCCGAGCTGGTCTTTTTCTCCTTCCGCACACCAGTGGCATAGAGTATGACCCCATTTTGTCGACAAGCCTTTGCCGCCACCACGACCAGCTGACGTCGGCTTACTGAGCTTATCCTTGTTCTTCATTACATTCAACCCCCTATTTAGAGTGGTGTCCCAAGGGTTGCTCTGAGTCGACCCCGCGCTACTGCTTTCAGTCGCCTGCGGAAGGAATGTGAACCATTTAGAAATTTGGCTTCATTAATTAGAATGCAACCATATGGAGCTAATTACGCGGGGGTGTATTCCTTACCAGAACAAGCTGAAGCTGCCTGGTCTTCGGATCCGTGGTAAGCTCCTTTGTTTTCGGGTCCTTCTTGTACCGGGCCCTGACAAAGTTCCTGGTCCGCTTGTCACCGTATGTATCGAAGAGGCGGTAGGCCTTGCTCGGCACGCTCCGCCTGCTCCTTGTCCCATATAGGCTCCGCCACTCTGTAACCGCGGGACCGAGTGTGTGTTCCCCTATGTTCAGCTCCGCATTTGTTTCCCCACTCACTTGATTGGGAGCTTGCGGTGCTCGAGCAATTGATCTTGAAGTCGTTGTAGTCATCTTCGGTGATCGAAGGATTTTTCTCCTTGATCTTCGATAACTCTCACCTTTCTCGATCATTCTCTTCACATTGCTTTTCCAAGTAGACAGGGCCTTGCTCATCTTCGTGAGGGCAGCATTGTTCACTTTATTCCCTTTGAGGCTTGTGTTTTCAAATTCAGCGGGGAACTTGTATCGTTCGTGCAGCTTCGTGAAGAGGAGGTTGCAAATTCCCTCGGTCAGATGCCTCGGGTTCTCGGTGTTGATCGAGACGGTGCTCGGAGAATGCACCCGAGCTGAAGCGAAGTACCCCTTGACTAGTCGTTGGGCGCCGTTGGATTCCGTTGGAGTCCACTTGATAACTTCCTCCTTGAGGGTGCGGAGCACGGTCGGGCGCCGGTCCTTCCGTTGCCTCTTCGGTTGGCTGCCATCTGTGCGTGTGCCGCCATCATCAGTGGTGGCATCCTCGGCGGCACCATCAGTGGTGGCATCAGTGGGGTCATCCTCGGCGGTACCATCAGTGGTCTCAGGATCGGTGGGGAAGGCGGCGGCCTCATACAAGTGAGGTTGTTCCTCCATCTCCTGGGACAGCTCGAGAATGCCTTGCCTTGAACCCCGGCCTCATCGTTGTGGGCCATGTTTCTCTCTAAATAGAAACAAAGTTTGGTAAAAAGTTGGTTATTGTCAAGGAACAAGATCATGGTCTCATCATTTAGGGTTTGTAGACACCGAGGCATCCTAAAATCTAAGCTTTTATCATTGAGGGTTTTTCGGCCGAGGCACCCAAAAAGCCTAAGCTTTCATCATTTCGGTTTTATCGACACCGAGGCACCCTAAAAGCCATGCATTAGTCACAAATGCGCCGGGCAGTTGATCCTACTTAATTAACTACTAAGATACCCGGCCCATGCATTAGTCACAAGTACCCCATATGTCCTATTTTTAGCAAAGTCATGCTAAAATTCACGGAAAATTTCAGCATGACCTTTGCTGAAAATAGGACATATGGAGTACCAATTTGCCGGAGCGGAAGTTAATCGACATTCCGGCAAACTCAAGGGCCTCTCGGGTACCTGCAAATTCATTATCCCAGCGTAATGAAGTCGCCAATGGGTCATTTCAGAAGATCACAATGAGACTACCCCTTGACAATTGTCTTGAACCCAACTCAAGACTTTTGTCATGGGATTCCACAAGCCCACATTGGTAACAATTGTACTTCAAACATGCTGTTATCAAGCCAACAACAACTCGAGCGGAGTTAGCGAGAGAAGAAAAAGCACTATAGACATTCATCTAAAAACTCTTAAACGGCACGAGGCATAATCGTAAGCAAGATAGCAGGTGAAGCAACTACATCATACATTAGCAGCAGTTCATAGCAAAACTAGATGAATGTTTGGCCTCTTGATAAAAACCATACATCAGCAAAGATCACATACATCATACAGGATACAAAGCAATTGATCAGCAGCATGTTGATGACTTCTAATTTAACAAAGTATCCTATTATTTTACCCTAATAAGACTAACCAACTGTTGAGGAGTTTGGCATATCTTCATTTTTCACCACAAATATAGCACCACAAATATACTTTTGCTTGCAAGGCTACATGTCTGAATTTTGACTGCATTCCAACACCAATCTAAATTTTTGTTACTGCATTCTATGGTCTGTCTGAATTTGACAGAGTTATAAATGGCGTTGAGCAACAATTTAATGTACATTTACATGTTTTGTCATACTACACAACACAATCTGCACAAACTGCCGCTGATCATCCTCTATTACGAGCAAGCTACAGCATAAAAATTTCAATTATACACAAAAATTCCTCCAAACACACGAAATTCTTGCCTCACCAGAGGAACACGGGTGAACAAAAAGATTAGGGCCTAACACCAGTGTTTAACAAGTATTGTTGATGATGTGCTTGATAGACACCAAGCAACACATCTCCCAAAAGAACCAAGACTGAACATGAAATTTTGAATGTAAAGTGGCCTGCTCATTAGTATTAGAGCTATGCAACCACCTCGGCACATAATTAAAATGGTAGTAGGTCACTCTACCCAAAGTGAGATTAATACACTATCTATCTAAGACGGGAAATGAGGAATGAACTACAGGGTTTTGCCCTACAATAATCTTGCAACACAAACAAATGAAAGGTATTTTATCCTAAGCGAACCCACAAATTATCAAGGTTGAATGGAACTCATATTTGTACTCACTTGGATGAAACTTTTGTCAAACTTAATGTGCCAATTACTATTATATCCAAAGCAATACAGCAGTAAACCCTGGTGTTGCCCATCCTCTTCCTTAACGCCCATCAAAGTAATTGCATATCTAGCGATGATTATCTCGATTAAGTCTAGTAGAATTGTGCTGTCCTTGTACATAAACATCCAGCAAAAGGGATTGTCATCTGAAGGTAATAAACTATGGGAAATGCAAATATGTTTGGGAAATGCAAATAGAAGTAGTGCTATGAGAGTAATTTTTTCAATTTTCATTGATGTTTCAAATTAGATCGGTGCACATGTGGCTGCAATTTCTATTGGTCATCCAAGATGGGTGTTCATAGTAAAGTACTATATGGTGGCACTAACATAACCAAGGATTGCTTTAAAAAACATAACCAAGAATCACCTTCCACGTGGCTTCTTCTCTTTAGCCCGGCTTCCTTCGCAAAGTGGGCAAATACTTACATGCTGCTGCAGTAGGTACTTCAATCGCCCTTTCACTTCTTTTTCTGTGATCAAAACCACGATGAGAATGCAATACACACCAAAGAATATCATATACAAGAATTGCAGAAATTAAACAAGGTCAGACCCACACTATCTATTCTTTCTTCATGGCAGAATATCATATACAAGCACGGATTTTGTTCACATTTATATAGCAACAAATATTTATACACTCATATAGCAGCACTAAGTATATTGCACTTAGAAGAAGATTTGCTTTACATCCCACCCAACTTAACAATCTAGTAGAGTTGTGATTTATTAATATTGTCTTTCCTTTGCAGGTTCATGTCAAGTCGATCGAGGATTTCGCGCAGCTGGGTTGTTTCGATGAGAAATTTCATGAACTCTCATTCCCCTCTTGTCAACCTATGCGCAAAACTGATATATAATCTACAAATCCAGTATAGTGGAACTGATACGGCCCAGGATTTATGCTTTTTCATCTCTTGATTGATTTACCGACATGCCATCTTGAATCGAGATAAACTTGTGTGGACACGTGGTGCTGCCTACAAGCTTGTTCTTGCATAGAAACAACAGAACAATTTACAGCTCGACCGGAAGAAAAAGAGAACAACATAACCCACTCCAAAGAGAGTGGAACTGCTATGATCTATCAAGAGTAGTATGATTTATGCTTTCTCATCTGCTGATTTACCGACATGACATCTTGAATCGGATAATCTTTTCTAGACCTGTGGTGTTTTAAGCTTGTTGTTTTGTGTAGAAACAACAGAGCAGTTTACAGCCTGGCTGGAGGAAACTAAGTGTCAATGCAATGTATAATGCAGAGATTTGAAACCACAACAATAACATGCCGGAACAAGTTCTTATTAAATAGGAAAACCATAAACGAAGAAGGCATCCAGTTCCTCTGTTTCACAAGAGCTTTGAATTGAAAGTGATTTGCTTTGCAATGCAAGGGAAGCTGAGCGGAGGATCAGAATAGTGTTCTTTTTATCTGCTCTATAAAAAGAATTTTTATCCATGGTTCAGATTAAGAGCTCATGTTAAAAAAACTATCTGAAATTTTTAGGCATCCAAGGTACATTAGAATTATTGGATCCTATGTACTTCTACACCGGCAACTCACAAAGAAAAGTGATATTTACAGCTTTGACGTTATGCTCATAGAACTGATGACTAAAAAGAAGTCGTTTTCCTATATGGATTCTCAAGGCGATGGCCTTGTGGCACATTTTGCCACCATGTTTGCTGAAGCGAGCAATTTGTTACAGAAATAAATAAATGTAATTTTGTGATGAGATACTTAAATATGCAAGCACTGAATAGCAGAAATGATACGACTAATTCATGTCATCTCCAGTGATTTAGTTTTGAGGGGGAGGAGGAGGAGGAGGAGGGGGAGCTCACGGGGTGGTGGTGCTCAGCGACGGTGGTGGACGGGCGGGTCGAGGTGGGGCAGCGGCGCTGGGCGGGGTCGAGGCGGCGCTGGGCGGCGGGCAGCGCCGAGGCGGAGTCGGGCGGCGTCTGGGCGGCGGGGTCGCCGAGGCGGTGTCGGGCGGCGGGTCGCGTCGAGGCGGCATCGGGCGGCGTCTGGCGGCGGGTCGCTACGAGGCGGCGCTGGGCGGCGGGTCGCGACGAGGCGCGCTGGGCGGCGCCCAGCGCTGGGTCGCGCCGAGGCGGCGGGGCAGCGCCGAGGTGGCGGGGACGGTGGTGTCGAGGGGAGGCGGGCGAGGGAGAGGGAAGGCGAGGAGAGGGCGAGGAGGAGAGGGTGAGGCGAGGGCGAGGGTCGTGGCAGCGCGGCGCGGCGGTGGATCGAGAGGAGAGGGAACCGCGAGGGAGAGGGAAGGGGGATCGGGCGAAGGGGAGAGGGAAGGGGATCGGGCACAATACTAATGGCGCACCTCACCGTGGTGCGCCATTAGCATGTTCACACTAATGGCGCACCTCACCGTGGTGCGCCATTAGCATGTTCACACTAATGGCGCACCTCACCGTGGTGCGCCATTAGTATTTTTTTATTTCAACTCGAGCCAAAAGGTTATGTACTACTGTAACCTATCCACGTCAAGCCCACTCTACTAGCTCGACTGGTCAGCCGCCAGTTCTCACACCAGGAGGTCCTGGGTTCGACTCCCAGGCTCCACAATTTTTTTTAGCATTTAAAAAGCTGTTTGATACTTATTTATGTTTAAATATGTTCAAACTTGTTTAAATAATAACAGTAATATTTTTTTATAAGACAGTAGCATTTAAAAAGCTGTTTGATACTTATTTTTTTATTAGACGGTGCTGGGTGCGGGGTCATGACGGCGGTTGAGTAGGGGAATCGAGGTGCGGGGGTCGTGGCGTGGCCGTGGACTGGGGGTGCTCGGCGAGGGGACCGGATCTGGCGAGGTGGGATAGCGATCGAGATGGAGGGGATCGAGGTGGGCTCCACAAATTTTTTAGCATTTAAAAGCTGTTTGATACTTATTTGTGTTTAAATATGTTCAAACTTGTTTAAATAATAAATGTAATATTTTTTTTATAAGACATTAGCATTTAAAAAGCTGTTTTATACTAATTTTTTTATAAGACGGTGCGCGGGGTGGGGGGGGTCGGCGGCGGCGGTTGAGTAGGGGAATCGAGGGTGCGGGGGGTCGGCGGCGGCGGCCGGTGGATCGGGGTGCTCGGCCGAGGGACCGGATCTGGCGAGGTGGGATAGCGATCGAGATGGAGGATCGAGATCGAGTGTCCATGAAATTTAAAAATATTCATGATAGTTCAAAAGTACCCATGAAATACAATCGAGAAATGAAGGCTACGATTTAAATACAATCGATCTTAGCAAGCTATCTGTTCACAATCTTCTTGCCCTTCTTTTTACGCAAATGGAGTTCTTCCGTGGAACGGACGTCCTTTAGGTAGGGTGGTCCTGCTTCTTCTTGTGGTGTATGCTGCTACTTCATCATAAATCGTCATGTTCGATCCTCGGTCGCCCGTATTTGTCGAAGTCTTGCTCATTGGCTACTCCATCCATTCCGATGATCTTCCTTTTGCCTCTCCTCACGACAACACGACCGGGCTTTGGCGGGTCAAGAATGAAGAAGCATTGGTCCACTTGGGAAGCCAGTACCCATGGCTCATTTTTAGCGGTGACGTTTGCGCCCGCGGTCTTGGATTTGGCTTCGGGTATAACCATGGTGGTGAAATACCGGTCTTCTTTTATGACGCTCTTGGCCCATCGACACGGAACATCGGACCTTCTCTCCAGCGTAAGCTTAGCTCCCAGATCTCCTCGATCCTTCCGTAGTATCTGTCCTTGTCGTTACGGTGTAGGATTCCATCGTTACCCGGAGTTCTGATAACCATCGCTCTTCATGTCCTTGGCCTCGGTGTAGAATGTGTAGTCATTGATATCGTGCGCCTCATAGGTCATCGTTGTGCTCGGCATACATGACAAAGGCGAATATGAGTTGTTCTTCCGGAAGAATCCTCATGTAAAGGGTACGACGAAGCTTCGCTTGAACCAACGCGTGAAACATGAGTTGTGCTCTTTGAGTGTATCTCCGTCCGTCCTCTGTTGGCCTCGGTCATTGTACGTCTTTTTAATAAAGGTTTTGTGCTCTACCACCCAAGGATCGACCACGTCTATGTGTTGTAGCGCCGACTAGGTTTGCTCTTTCAAAGTCGGCGAAGTCGACCCTCTAAGTCGACATGCATTTCGCGGCGACCCTCACGGTGACCCCATCCAGCGAGCCTGCCGAGGTGCCTGTTGACGGGCAGACCAACGGGTTCCTCGATGCCTAGATAATTCGTGCAGTAGGAGATGCACTCTTGATTGAAAAGCCCCTGGCTATGCTTCCTTCGGGCGTGACATGTTGCGAACGTATCCTTTGATGACACCATTCATCCTTTCGAGCGGCATCATGCTTTGTGCAGAACGTCGGCCCGAGTTGGATGATATCCTCCACTATATGGACCAGCAGATGCACCATAACATCGAAGAATGCGGGCGGGAAGTACATCTCAAGCTCGCATAGTATCACCACGATCTCTTCCTGTAGCCTTCTGAGTTGCCTCACGCTAATCGACTTTCGAGAGATGACGTCGAAGAAGTTGCATAGGCCAAATAGCGTTTCACGGACGTGCGCGTCCATGATCCCACGGATTGCAACTAGAAGTATCTGCGTCATCAGCACGTGACAGTCGTGAGACTTCATCCCGCTGAACTTCGCTTCATTTGGGTCTAGGTATCTGCTTATCTTCCCAGCGTAATCGTAAGGAAGTTTTACTCCTAGGAGGCAGGTGAAAAACTGCTCGATCTCCTCGACTTAGAGTGAAGCACGCGGGAGGGTAGTCATTTCCGGTCTTCTTGGCCTTTTGCCTTTTGCGACGACTTTACGTGTCTGCTTCGCCTCATCATCATCATCATGATCATCATCATCATCATCATCATCATCATATATAGCGTGAAGCTCTGCACGATGCCCATTGATTTCAAGTCCGCCTTGCTTTCGCCCATCTTTGGTCCTCTCCGCATGTTGAGCAGGGTACCAAGCAGACTCTCGCACGTTCTTCGTGATATGCATGACATCAAGGCTGTGAGGCACGGTGGATCTTCCAAAGACGGCAAGTCCCGGAAGACAGACCTCGTTTTCCATACCTTCAGCGGCTGCTCTGGCGCCTTCGCTTCTTTCCGGCTCTGGCGCCTTTTGCTTCTTTCGGCGGTGGGCAGTCTATCCAATTTTCAACAGCTTGTCTATTTCCTCGCCGCTCCTCGTGACAGGCGTTTTGGGTTCGGTTTCACCATCGAACAGATCCTTGCGTTTCCTCCACGGGTCATCGTCGCGAAGCCACCTTCGATGTCCCATGAACACGGTTTTCAAGACCCGGATCTCTATCTAGCTGGCGATACGTTGTGTCATCCATGCACCTTACGCATCCGTAAAATCCGTGGACTACCTGCCCATGAGATATCCGTAATCGAGATAGTCATGCACCGTCGTGAGCGGTCACGGCTCTCATAGGGAAATATTCTTTCTCCTGCGGCGTCCCACGTATTGGCTGGCGTTTTCCACAGCGTGTCAAGCTCCTCTTTCAGCAGCCCCGGATACTGATTGATGTCGTTCCTGGTTGTTTCGGCCCTTCAATTAGCATACTCATGTGAATGTACTTCCTCTTCATGCACAACCAGGGGGAAGGTTGTACATCCACACAAACACAGGCCAGGTGCTATGTGTGCTTCTCACGGCTGCCAAACGGATTGACTCCATCGGTGCTCGCGCCCGGACGATGTTCCTTGGATCGTTCCCAAATTCCGAGTCTTGAAGTTCAACGCTTGCCCTTGGCTCGCATCCTTAGGGTGACTCAAAGCATCTTGTCTTTTTTATCTATCTCCGGATCATTTGCGTCATCTTCCCGCTTCTTCTCCTCCCTATCCGCGTGCCAACGCAGGAGCTTTGCTACCTTAGGGTCCGTGAAATAGCGCTGCAGACGAGGAGTGATCGGAAAGTACCACACCACTTTTCGAGGAGCTTTCTTCCTCTTCTTGTATCGAGTGGCGCCAAGACACCGTACATATATGGTAGACTCCAGCGTGCTCGTCCCGATAAATGATGCAATTGTTCATGCACACATGGTATTTCACGTCGCGGTAAATCGAGAGGACACACGATTTTTTCGCCTCCTCAAACTGGTGGGGCACTTGTTCCCCTTGGGAAGACGTTCGTGCGTAATGACATGTTCTCGTCGAAGCATGCGTCGGTCATTTTGTGTTTTACCTTCATCTCCGAGCCATGAGCGTTACTTTCGGCGGGTATCCTCGGGCCTGCATCCTTCATACAATGGAGTAACCGTCGAACTCAAGTTGATCCATCTTGGCTTTCTCTCGGGCGGCAGCTCTTGCGTTATCCGTGCAGCTTGAGAAGCAGCTCTTGAATATGAGGGTCCTGCACCCAGCCCATCGATGGTCCAGCGTCGTCGCTCCGCCGGCATCATCATCTTCATGATCATGCCCGTCGCTGCTCGGCATCTTCCTCATCATCATGTCCTGCATCTTCTACATGATGACTGTGTACAAGATCACGGTCGTGATCATCTCCGGGATTCTTCGTCTTCTCGCCCGCCCGAGCATGGTGGTTGTCTTGCTGCCCTTCCTCATTTCTTGCCCGGCCCGCATGGACGACTTCGTAGTCATCTTCATCACCTTGCCACCGATAGCCATCCATGAAACCACGCAACAGCAGGTGGTCCCGCACCTGCCCGGAATCCGGGTCCGCAATAAGGCTCTTCAGCTTGCATCTTCGACACGTACATCTTATCTCCGTCTCGTTCTTTTGAAGCATCTCGGCCTTCGCGGACCTCAAAAACCTATTCACGATGCCTTCGGTCATCGTGCGGACCATGGTCGTCTGCGGGGTAGAGCAAAACGATATTTTAGAACCAAACAAAAATTTGGCTTGACTTTCCCTAAAAATAGGACCAAAAAGAATGCTTAATGCCAAAATTCTACTTGAAACGGAAATGAATCAACATTCCGGCAAAATATTGGCAACTATCGCATTTCAAATACCGGTACACCTCCAAACACAAACACATATGCAACACCACAAACATATGCAACACCACGAACATACATAGATCTAGCTAGGCCGTAAAAGTGCATGTGCACATTGTTGTAGGGAGAACAACCTAAATATAGCTTCCCCGTTAGTTACCTATTAAAACAAGGTAATTTAACCACTTAATTTGAATGAATCTATGGTGGAAATGAGGTGAAAAAGAGGAGGCACCCGAGACAAGGAGGAGGTGGAGAGAATGAAGTGGGGTGAAAGTGAGTGTGTGGGTAGGAGAGGCTGTCCCAAATATCTTGTTGCTGCCCACTTACTAATGGCGCACCTCTTGCATGGTGCGCCATTAGTAGTTACAACTACTAATGGTGCACCCAAGCAGGATGCGCCATTAGTATGTTTGGATAGGCGCCCTAGTTCACAAAAAAAAAATTCTATACTAATGGCGTACCCACAGCCTGGTGCGCCATTAGTATTTACAACTACTAATGGCGCACCTGGGCAGGATGCGCCATTAGTAAGTTTGGATAGGCGCGCTAGTTCAAAAAAAAAATTTCTATACTAATGGCGCACCCACTGCAGTGCGCCATTAGTAGTTTAAACTACTAATGGCGCACTCTGGCAGGATGCGCCATTAGTATGTTTGGATATGCGCACTAGTTCAAAAAAAATTCTATACTAATGGCGCACCCACTGCCTGGTGCGCCATTAGTAGTTATAACTACTAATGGCGCACTTGGGCAGGATGCGCCATTAGTATGTTTGGACAGACGCACTAGTTAAATTTTTTTTTTGATACTAATGGTGCACCCTTTGTCAGGTGCGCCATTAGTAGTTTAAACTCTAATGGCGCATCAGATTGTGGTGCGCCATTAGTATATACTAATGGCGCACCAGAAAACTAATGACGCACCAGCTTTCTGGTGCGCCATTAGTGTCAATCCCATCTATAGCCCTTTTTCTAGTAGTGAGAGTGGCTCGTACTGTCTCGAGTGTGTTGACAAGTCCACATGGTAGCCTGCAATTTACTATTCCAGGATGCTTCCTTTGGATGGCTTTGATTTTGACTCGGACTGCTAATAGTAGTACTATTCAGTAGCGGTTTGATAGAGATGGGCAGCTCGCAGCAGTTTGAAGCACAGGGCGGCTCGCGGCCACTCAGAACGGCGATTTGGCGAAGGCCATTGACCCGCCCGCCGAGACACACAGACAGGCCGTAATAGCGGTGAGGCAAAGGTGACTCGGACAGTAGCTTGAAAACAGAGAAGACGGAGCTCACGTCCGGTTTGTGGTCGCTGTTACCTTGACCTCCATCTTTAATCTCTCCGACATCCTTTTTCATAAATAATCTCCGATTCATGATATGATTTGATGTCTCAATCGAAACTTGTACTGCGCTTTGGCAATTTTTGCACAACTGGTATTATCATCTGACTCGGCGAACCTGCACTTTTGATTAAACAAAGAACTCCAGCCATGTTGATTTTGTTGATCTACAAATCAGGACATTTTGGACGAACGGCGGATTGACTTCTGTTGAACTCAGATCACACACTGCTAGCTTCAAAGCCGACCAGCAAAATTAACCCGGCTCTCGGTCTGCCCAAGATTGTCCAACTTCGTGGTATCCTCGGCTTTAATTCAATCAGCATGACACGACGAGACAGCGGCGGCCGCGGAGGCAATGACCGCAGACGGCGGCGGTTCAAGCAGAGGCCGCGGCAAGGGGAGCCATGGCGGCTCAGGACGCGCGAGGGGCGCCGGCGGTTTAAGATACTGCTGTGAGTCTAGTAGGTCTCGAACCAAGATTCGGCTGTAAGTAGTTTTTAAATCGGTCCAACTCCGAACGATGTGTGCGTTGGGCCACCTGCTGCAGCACCTACAATCACTAGTACCCAGAGTGACTGGACTTTGTTTTCCGTGAATAGTACAGACCCTGATGGTTTTTTGTAGTAGTAGCCAGTACGGTTGATGGAGACGACTCGGAAGTCGCACTAGTAGTAGCGATAAAAACACCTCGGGATCCGGCGCGCTGGTGAAAACGTGCTGCAATAGGAAACCATGGTTTCGGCGATTTGATCATTGCTTTGATAGATTGCGGACACGTCCTCAACTTGTAGCGGCGACAGTGCAATCGGCAGAACCATACTTTCCTTGATCTTTTAAACTTCCAAACCATGAACTCAGACCGATAAACTACGGCTCGGCGTCGGTGAATCCGTATCTGGTCGTTAATTTTCCAATTATAACTGTCTTCGTTTCTGGTCTTGGCCCTTCTTGAGCATCGCATACCAAAAAACTCCGTCGGTAAATCTGGACTGATGAATTTGAAGTTGATGCAGATCTTTCAAACGGCTCTTGCTTCAACCGGACATTTATGAATTTCTCGATCCCTGAAAGAGATCCCTCCAAGAACTCAACACCACCGTCCGCGGGCCCCACGGTGGGCGCCAACTGTCGTGGAATTGTCACGGCAGATGTCCTTAGTGTCAGGACTTAGTCGCGAGGCCAACGCATCTATGTGATAGCTTGAGAGGGGCTGAGCGGAATCGAAAGACGCAACACAAGACAGGAATTTAGACAGCTTCGGGCCCCGGGAAACATCATCCGGTAAAAACCCTACATGCTGTTTGAGGCTAGGTCTCATTATCATCACGAGGGAGTCGCCGTAAACCGGCTCTCCTCTAGTTGTGTCTAGCCCTAGAGATTGTTTCTTCTTGCTTGTAGCTTGTCCCTATTTGGGGAGCCCTGCCCCTCCTTATATATGTTGAAGGGGCGGTTACATGTGGAGTCCTATTAGGATTAGGACTAGTCTATCTCTAATACAAACCGGATACAAGTCCAGGTCTTAACTCCTTGTAAGACAAATATTCCTTATGCCTTTTCTCTTAAACCGGCCCACCATAGTATGAACTGGCCTTCATGAACCGCCCGTTGGGCCACCAGGTCTTGTCGCTCCTCACACCCGCCTGCCGGATTACCAATGAGTCGTAAACCGCCAGGTCCAAACGGGTCGCCGGTGAACCGCCAAGTGTCAGCGGGGTCTCAAATAAACCGCCAAGTTCGGCCGGGTTAACTTCCGGCCGGTTTACACCGCGGGGTATATCCCCGACATTGTGGATGTCGAGGCTTCTCCACGGTTCTCACCGTCGGAATTAGCTGGAGAGGGTTGAGGGGCTGCAGGCTCGGGGTAGTGATGATGACCATCGCGGGGATTGTTGACCACAACCCCGTTGGAGTGTGCTCCCTGTGAGGCGGCAAGCACTTCGGGGTCATCAAAGCACCTTGGCTGACGGCCGGGCTGACCTCAGGGTCTCGATCGGGTGTCCGAACAGCACGACTGGGTTGTCGGCGTTGGGCTCGATCTCTTCTCTCGCCGGGGCCCGACGAACCAGCTCTGCACGAGCTGCGATCAGATCAATGGTGATTTGATCGAACAGTTCCTCTAGTGCACCTACATAGCGCACTAGGTGCAACAATGCAGGATCTGTCTCGTGATCTCCGTTGGCGACTTGGCGTGGTCTACCGTACCCTTCACGTCTGGGGTAGTAGTGGAACGAGCATTTGTTAACTCAGGCGACAAGTGCACGAGATGAACTATAGCCTCTCGAGCAGCTAGTTGGATGGCTTGTGGCTCAAAGGAAGTTGTTCTTCCGGTGAACCTGTAGAGGCGCTCGGTAGCTAGACCCCTACCGTAGATGTGTACCGTGGCCCCATTGTGGCTCTCACCGCTCAGGGGTCCTTGGTACACAACATACTCAGGTGGCTCTTCTAACGCATAGGCACGGCGGGTGAGGTTTGCGAGTATGGTCACAAGGCCTCCAAGGTTGGTTGTTGTGGTCTCATTGTGCACGACGGGTCCGGGCATTGTGGCTTGGTTTGGGGAAAATGATGTGCCGTGCTGGGTTAGGGCTAGCGTGCCCTTTTTATAGAAAAAGGGGACGGAGTCTTCCTTCGCACGCTTGCGAATGAGACACCTTGGGTGCTGGTCACTGGTGCGTGATAGACGTGCTAGGTTGATAGGTTGGGCACCGACTGCCAAAAAGCGTCGGGTCACTGTGTGGCTATCTTGCACGAGAAGCTTGGCTGGGGTTTGCTTATTGCTTGGTGGGTTGTCTGCCTAAGTTTTATCGACCTGGCTAAGATAGGATTATCTAATGGTCAGCCTGGCTCTGATACCAAGTCTGTCGCGACCGGTTTTCCAGATATTAAATTCCAGAAAATGGCCGTCGTGCTCATCAGCCCCAGGACTACTGTTAGCTGGTGAGGCATCAACTCGGTACAGAAAATCCAAGAAAAATTACAGGATATGTAGCATAAGACCATTCTGGCCTGCAAGTACAACAAGTGGTTTCTAGTGGTTGATGGCGGAAGCGGTTTGTGGATCATCAGTGGAACTCCATTTCCCACGGGAACAGCTGACCAGGTTAACTCCTATCTTCGCGAGGCTGCTATCACTGTTGCTTAGGTTCCGGGGCGGTCGTCACAACGCTCCTCTCCACGCAAGAAAATCTGGCCAAGACAATAGCCAGGGACAAGCCAGTAAGTACTTTGAATGTACTCGCAAATATTATGAACATATGTATAATATAACAATCAAAAATCATGCCTTGAAGAAAATTTATGATCACGACGTCAGTCATAAAGAAATGAAATCCTTGGTGCATACATGTGGATTATTAATAAGTGACCACAAATATGTAATGACAGAGCAGCAATAAATGCCACAGTCGGGCGTCTTAGCGGC
Source organism: Aegilops bicornis (assembly GCA_021605145.1). Taxonomy (NCBI): domain Eukaryota; kingdom Viridiplantae; phylum Streptophyta; class Magnoliopsida; order Poales; family Poaceae; genus Aegilops; species Aegilops bicornis. The sequence goes on along the minus strand of CM038675.1, from coordinate 831,681,265 downwards.
ACCACATAAAGGGCTTATAAATAAACAGAAGCAATGCCACGATCGATGTCTGAGCGACACCACATAAAGGGCTTATAAATAAAATGTATAACGCATACGCCCGATGCGTCGAGCGACACCACATAAAGGGCTTATAAATAAGCGGATAACAGCGCCACGGTCGAGGCCCTGGCGACACCACATAAAGGGCTTATAAATAAATGTATAACGCCACGATCAGGCGTCTGGCGACACCACATAAAGGGCTTATAAATAAATGAAGCAATGCCACGATCGGGCGTCGAGCGACACCACATAAAGGGCTTATAAATAAACAGAAGCAATGCCACGCGATCGAGGCGTCGAGCGACACCACATAAAGGGCTTATAAATAAGCGAAGCAATGCCACGATCGGGCGTCTGAGCGACACCACATAAAGGGCTTATAAAATGAATACAGTGAATACCCAGGAGGTAGAACCGTCCCAGGGATACTCAATGATTCAAATAATATAAAGGGGTTAGTCCATAATAATAATCATCATCATTATCACAAGTCACAAATCATAAACCAGGTTCTGGTTTAATAGTTCTCCTCCGGAGACTGACACTAAGACCGACACTTGACCCATCCTGCATCGTAGTCCTGAACTATGGACACTGCCATTCGAATAGGTTAAATCTCTGCAGAGAGTGTACTATTTACCCACGAGCAACGGATTCCTTTAGTCCATCGGGACTAATTCCGCCTATGGTCTTTTAATTGAAAAAACACCTGACTTGCACACACCAGCTTAACTTACCGGTGCCTGGAAATCACCCATGACACTTGTTAAGCAAAACTGTAAGTGGGGAGGCTACAACCTCGCGTAGCATGGGATCAAATTTATATCGCGCGCTCTAAGGGGTGGCCTCCCCTCTCGGTCTCAACTGGATACACCCATGCCCCCGCACCAGGTGGCATGAGTATCGGCTTCAACCGATATCTTCCACCATGGCCTCTCTGTACGGTGTGTGCTTGAAAGGGGTTGAAAACTGACTGAACCGTACCCCACGTATGGCAGGGACAAGTGGTAGTACGGGCAAGTATGGGGTTACTGGAATAAGACTCGAACTGGGGTCGACTCAGGAGGTTTATAAACGTCCCTACATGGCATATATAACAAAGTATTTCAACCAACACATCAATACTCATTATACCTTATTATGCCATACCGAACATAACCGTCCCGGCGAAGGCCGGTGACAAGCTCACGCCTACCCAAGGCAGAGGCTTTTCCAGACACCTCTCCGGTATGCATGCAAGGCGCATGGGGATGATTTCCAACACAAGTGTGTTTATTTCCAACAGCATGGAAATCACTAATATGCATCCGTGCGAATGATCACATCACATGAAATAACGAGCTCTTCCAAATGGGGTGGTGTTATAAACGTGTCGAATAACACACCAAAATTCTTATGCCGGGGTTCAGAATGCTTGCCTTCAAGTTGTGGAGGGGTGAGGTGTTCTCCAAAACTTTTGAAAGTTTTCTCCCCTCTCTTCAAAACCCTAATTGAAATAAATTTGAATTAACACACATTTTTCAAAACAGCACAAAAAAAGTTGTCTGAAATTTTTGAAATAAATCTTAAAATAAACTAGACAATATTTTTGAGTGGTAGGAAAAAGAATCAACTCATTCAGAATTTTATTTAAAAAATTACAGCCAGTCAAAGTTTAGTCAAATCTGTTATTTAAAAAGGAACAGAAAAGAAAACGTTTCAATAAAACACGTACACGTCGAAAGCGTATTTTAGGTTTACGGTTCCACTTACTCCAGCGTGGACGGCACGCGAGTCACTGATAGTGGGCCCGCCTGGCCCACTGGTCAGGTTTGACTGGTCCACCTCCCCTCTTCTCCCTCTCTGTCCGAGTGGAGGCGGGACTCCGCGACCGATCGCCGTGACAGCGGGTCCTTGTGGGGTCTTGAGGCGAGGATGGATCCAGCGGATCTAGGGCGATCCTTCCGGTGGTTGCAGGGTTGTCGGAGGTGGAGGGATTCACCGTCGAAGAGCTTCTCGGTGGCCGGTGGTTTCGGGAGCGAAGTGAGTTTGTGGTTATGGTGGCTCTCCGTCGCAGCTGGGGGTCTGGGTGGCACCCCAAGAAGGAGTGGAGTCGTCTGGTGGCGTTGGTTGGGCCGGGGAGGCTCTGTTTGTGCCGAACGGAGCTGGGAGTTGGTGAAGACGGCCTCTCTCCCCCCCCAATTGACGGTAACGGGGGCACTAGGAGGATGGTGTGATGCTGCCCGAGTGCTCGTATGGGCTCGGAGCTTCTTAAATAGGCACGCCAAGGCGGTTCTGCGGCGGTGGGGATAAGATTGCCGGCGACCGACGTTCTGTAGCGGCAGGGGGACGTGGCGGGGCTGAGGATGGTGGCAGGAGCTAGCGAACGAGCGGAGCACTGCTCCAGGGCGAGCTGGCGAGCGGGAGTGGCTCGGGCGGCGCCGACACGGTCGGGGCCTGCATGCGGCCGTCAGCTAGCCGCCACGGCCGTCCGGACGGTGGCGCTGTGGGGTGCCAGGGGTGGTCGGGGTGGCGTGGCGGTGCAGGGATACGTGGCGTGCTAGCAGCTGTTGGCCAAGGGCCGGAACGGGTGCGGGGCGAGACGCGGCGGCTCGGGCGCACGTGCGTGCCAAACGCACGCTCGGCGAAATGCCACTGCCTGCTAGAGGTCGCGGGTGAGGCTGGCAAGAGACAAGGCTAGGGTAGGGTTAGTCAGGAGGTAAATGGGCATGGTGGTTTGGTCAGGAGATCAAGTCCACAGTGCAAACAAAAAACTCATGTCAAATATGTCTACGCTCTCAAGGTGTTTGACAAAATGCCAAAGGCTCCTAGGCAGTTCTTGGAGTGGCCAAAACCTTCTGAGTGGGGTCTCTTTAGATAAAAGAGAGGGTGGTAAGGTTATTTTGCCCAAAGCACAAACTTGCTAGTGCAAGTTTTGCAAAACTTCAGATCTGGACAGAAAGTAAATGGCATTACCACATGAACCAAAAATGATCCAATGGGTGCATGTTCCTGGACTTAGAGGTTTGGCAAGGAGGACCACAAGTAGGAAAAGGAATCATAGATCAAGGAGCAACTAAAAGGGTGGTTGAAGTACAAAACCTCAAGTTGGATCAGAATGGAAAAGAGGATGGTTCACTCAAATTTTCCAAAGAACAACATTAGGTTAATGCATAAAGTTGAATAATATGCTCCTACTGATATCCCAAAATTTTGGTATAAGTTTTAAAGAAATATTTGAATAGGTTGTAGTGTAAAAATGCTCTGTGGACCAGATTTGAAAATATGGTGTAGAGCTCAAAATATTCAATGGGCAGAAGATATTTTTGCACAAAAGTGGTTCAAATACTCCATATGACATCTCCAAAATTTGGTGGGATTTTTGAATGAATTTATAAAATGGTTGTAGTACAAATGGGGCCATAAAACTATGGGAAAACATTTTTCAAGAAAATAAATATCAGGGAGAATATTATATAATTAATTCTTCTGATAACAGAAAAGATTTTCTTGAGAGGGCAACAAGCCCAATATCATGAGTGAAAGGTTTTCAATTTAGGGAATAACTCCAAGATAACCAAGAAAAGGATGGTTTTGAAATAAAGAAAAACCAAGAAAAAGGAAAGTTAAATTTCCTGGCAAGTTTTTAATTAACAAAACAAGGTTAAAAGTTGGGGTGTCACAATCTATTTCCCTTCTTTCATTCATAAACATATCATTTTCATGTTCTAGCAAATATTGTTCTAATGGATCAGTAGGAGGCACAACAATAGAAGCAAGACCAATAATTTCATCCTTACTAGGCAATTCTTTATCACGGGGTTGTCTACGAAATTTAGAAAAATTAAACTCATGTTTCATATCCCCCAAGCCAATTGTAACAACATCCTTTTCACAATCAATCCAAGCATTAACGGTATTCAAGAAGGGTCTACCAAATATAATGGGACAAAAGTCATCTTGTGGGGAACCAAGAACAAGAAAATCAGCAGGATATTTAGTTTTCCCACACAAGACTTCAACATCTCTAACAATCCCAACTGGTGAAATAGTATCTCTATTGGCAAGCTTAATAGTAACATCTGTTGGGGAACGTAGTAATTTCAAAAAAATTCCTACGCACATGCAAGATTATGGTGATGCATAGCAACGAGAGGGGAGAGTATTGTCCACGTACCCTCGTAGACCGTAAGCGGAAGCGTTATGACAACGCAGTTGATGTAGTCGTACGTCTTCACGATCCGACCGATCCAAGTACCGAACGTACGGCACCTCCGAGTTCAGCACACGTTCAGCTCGATGACGATCCCCGGACTCCGATCCAGCAAAGTGTCGGGGATGAGTTCCGCCAGCACGACGGCGTGGTGACGATGATGATGTTCTACCAGCGCAGGGCTTCGCCTAAACTCCGCGACGATATGACCGAGGTGGAATGTGGTGGAGGGGGGCACCGCACACGGCTAAGGAACGATCACGAAGATCAACTTGTGTGTCATGGGGTGCCCCCCTGCCCCGTGATATAAAGGAGCAAGGGGAGGAGGCCGGCCCTAGGAGGGGGCGCGCCAAGTGTGGAGTCCTACTAGGACTCCCTAGTCCTAATAGGATTCCACCTCCCTTGTTGGAGTAGGAGAAGGGGAAAGAGGGGAAGAGGAATAAGGAAAAGGGGGCTGCGCCCCTTGTCCAATTCGGACCAGGGGGGGAGCGCAGGCCTCCTTCCTTTTGGACTAGGGGTCACTCGGAATTCCCGTAACTCTCCGGTACTCCGAAAAATACCTGTATCACTCGGAACCTTTCCGAACTCCGAATATAGTCATCCAATATATCGATCTTTACGTCTCGACTATTTTGAGACTCCTCGTCATGTCCCCGATCTCATCCGGGACTCCGAACTCCTTCGGTACATCAAAACTCATAAACTCATAATATAACTGTCATCGAAACCTTAAGCGTGCGGATCCTACGGGTTCGAGAACTATGTAGACATGACCTAGAACTATTCTTGGTCAATAACAAATAGCGGAACCTGGATGCTCATATTGGCTCCTACATATTCTACGAAGATATTTATCGGTCAAACCGCATAACAACATACGTTGTTCCCTTTGTCATCGGTATGTTACTTGCCCGAGATTTGATCGTCGGTATCCAATACCTAGTTCAATCTCGTTACTGGCAAGTCTCTTTACTCGTTAAGTAATGCATCATTCCGTAACTAACTCATTAGCTACATTGCTTGCAAGGCTTATAGTGATGTGTATTACCGAGAGGGCCCAGAGATACCTCTCCGACAATCGGAGTGACAAAACCTAATCTTGAAATACGCCAACCCAACATGTACCTTTGGAGACACCTGTAGTACTCCTTTATAATCACCCAGTTACGTTGTGACGTTTGGTAGCACCAAAGTGTTCCTCCGTAAACGGAGTTGCATAATCTCATAGTTACAGGAACATGTATAAGTCATGAAGAAAGCAATAGCAACATACTAAACGATCAAGTGCTAGGCTAACGGAATGGGTCAAGTCAATCACATCATTCTCCTAATGATGTGATCCCGTTAATCAAAATGACAACTCATGTCTATGGCTAGGAAACTTAACCATCTTTGATTGAACGAGCTAGTCAAGTAGAGGCATACTAGTGACACTATGTTTGTCTATGTATTCACACATGTATTATGTTTCCGGTTAATACAATTCTAGCATGAATAATAAACATCTATCATGATATAAGGAAATAAATAATAACTTTATTATTGCCTCTAGGGCATATTTCCTCCAGTCTCCCACTTGCACTAGAGTCAGTAATCTAGTTCATATCATCATGTGATTCAACATCAATATTCACATCTGTATGTGATTAACACCCATAGTTCACATCGTCATGTGACCAACACCCAAAGGGTTTACTAGAGTCAATAATCTAGTTCACATCGCTATGTGATTAACACGCAAATAGTACTAAGGTATGATCATGTTTTGCTCGTGAGAGAAGCTTAGTCAACGGGTCTGTCACATTCAGAGCCGTATGTATTTTGCAAATATTCTATGTCTACAATGCTCTGCACGGAGTTACTCTAGCTAATTGCTCCCACTTTCAATATGTATCCAGATCGAGACTTAGAGTCATCTGGATCAGTGTAAAAGTTTGCACCGATGTAACTTCTACAACGAACTCTTTTATCAACTCCATAATCGAGAAACATCTCCTTAGTCCTCACTAATGATTTTCTTGACCAATGTCCAGTGATCTACTCCTAGATCACTATTGTACTCCCTTGCCAAATTCAGAGCAAGGTATACAATAGGTCTGGTACATAGCATAGCATACTTTATAGAACCTATAACTGAGGCATAGGGAATGACTTTCATTCTCTTTTTTATTTTCTGCCGTGGTCGGGATTTGAGTCTTACTCAATTTCACACCTTTGCAACACAGGCAAGAACTTTTCTTTGACTGTTCCATTTTGAACTACTTCAAAATCTTGACAAGTTATGTACTTATTGAAAAACTTATCAAGCGTCTTGATCTATCTCAATAGATCTTGATGCTCAATATGTAAGTAGCTTTACTGAGATCTTTCTTTTAAAGAACTCCTTTCAAATACTCATTTATGCTTTCCAGAAAAATTCTACATCATTTCTGATCAACAATATGTTACTCACATATATTTATCGGAAAAGGCGGTAGTGCTCCCACTCACTTTATTGTAAATACAGGCTTCACCGTAAGTCTGTATAAAACTATATGCTTTGATCAACTTATCAAAGCGTATATTCCAACTCTGAGATGCTTGCACCAGTCCATAGATGGATCGCTGGAGCTTACACATTTTGTTAGCACCTTTAGGATTGACAAAACCTTCTGGTTGCATCATATACAACTCTTCTTTAAGAAAACCATTAGGGAATGCAATTTTGACATTCAATTGCCAGATTTCATAAAATGTGGCAATTGCTAACATGATTCGGACAGACTTAAGCATCGCTACAGTTGAGAAAATCTCATTGTAGTCAACACCTTGAACTTGTCGAAAACCTTTTTTGCGACAAGTCGAGCTTTGTAGATAGTAACACTACTATCGATGTCCGTCTTCCTCTTGAAGATCCATTTATTTAACATGGCTTGCTGATCATCGAGCAAGTTAATCAAAGTCCATACTTTGTTCTCATACATGGATCCTATCTCAGATTTCATGGCCTCAAGCCATTTCACGGAATCTGGGCTCATCATCGCTTCCTCATAGTTCCTAGGTTCATCATGGTCTAGTAACATGACTTCTAGAATAGGATTACCGTACCACATTGGTGCGGATCTTATTTTGGAAGACCTACGAGGTTCGGTAGTAACTTGATCTGAAGCTTCATGATCATCATCATTAGCTTCCTCACTGATTGGTGTAGGAATCACATGAACTGATTTCTGTGATGAACTACTTTCCAATTCGGGAGAAGGTACAATTACCTTATCAAGCTCTACTTTCCTCCCACTCACTTCTTTCGAGAGAAACTTCTTCTCTAGAAAGGATCCATCTTAGCAACGAATGTTTTGCCTTTAGATCTGTGATAGAAGGTGTACCCAACAGTTTCCTTTGGGTATTCTATGAAGACGCACTTCTCCGATTTGGGTTCGAGCTTATCAGGTTGAAAACCTTTTTCATATAAGCATCGCAACTCCAAACTTTAAGAAACGACAGCTTAGGTTTTCTTGCTAAACCATAGTTCATACGGTGTCGTCTCAACGGATTTAGATGGTGCCCTATTTAAACGTGAATGCAGCTGTCTCTAATGCATAACCCCAAAACGATAGTGGTAAACCGATAAGAGACATCATAGAGTACATTGTGGTGTTCCAGGTGGCGTGAGTTGCGAAACTATTTCACATTGTTTCAAATGAAGACCAAACTCGTAACTCAAAAATTCATCTCCACAATCAGATCGTAGAAACTTTATTTTCTTGTTACGATGATTTTCCACTTCACTCTGAAATTCTTTGAACTTTTCAAATGTTTCAGACTTATGTTTCATCAAGTAGATATACCCATATCTGCTCAAATCATCTGTGAAGGTCAGAAAATAACGATACATGCCATGAGCCTTAACACTCATCGGATGGCATACATCGGTATGTATTATTTCCAATAAGTCAGTAGCTAGTTACATTGTTCCGGGGAACGGAGTTTTAGTCATCTTGCCCAAAAGGCACGGTTCGCAAGCATCAATTGATTCATAATCAAGTGATTCCCAAAATCCATCTTTTATGGAGTTTCTTCATGCGCTTTACACCGATATGACCCAAACGGCAGTGCCACAAATAAGTTGCACTATCATTATTAACTTTGCATCTTTCAGCATCAATATTATGAATATTTGTATCACTACGATCGAGATCCAACAAACTATTTTCATTGGGTGTATGACCATTGAAGGTTTTATTCATGTAAACAGAACAACAATTATTCTCTGACTTTAAATGAATAACCGTATTGCAATAAACATGATCAAATCATATTCATGCTCAACGCAAAAGCCAAATAACATTTATTTAGATTTAACACTAATCCCGAAAGTATAGGGAGTGTGTGATGATGATCATATCAATCTTGGAACTACTTCCAACACTCATCGTCACTTCCTTCAACTAGTCTCTGTTTATTCTCAGAACTCCTACTTTGAGTTACTAATCTTAGCAACCGAACGAGTATCAAATACTCAGGGGCTACTATAAACACTAGTAAGGCACACATCAATAACCTGTATATCAAATATACTCTTGTTCACTTTGCCATCCTTCTTATCCACCAAATATTCAGGGCATTTTCGCTTCCAGTGACCATTTCCTTTGCAGTAGAAGCACTTAGTTTCAGGCTTTGGTCCAGCTTTGGGCTTCTTCATGGAGTGACAACTTGTTTGCCATTCTACTTGAAGTTTCCCTTTCTTTCCCTTTGCCCTTTTCTTGAAACTAGTGGTCTTGTCAATCATCAACACTTGATGCTCTTTCTTGATTTCTACCTTCGTCGATTTCAACATCACGAAGAGCTCGGGAATCTTTTTCGTCATCCCTTGCATACTATAGTTCATCACGAAGTTCTAGTAACTTAGTGATGGTGACTAGAGAATTCTGTCAATCACTATCTTATCTGGAAGATTAACTCCCACTTGATTCAAGCGATTGAAGTACCTGCATAATCTGAGCACATGCTCACTAGTTGAGCGATTCTCCTCAATCTTTTAGCTATAGAATTTGTTGGAGACTTCATATCTCTCAACTCGGGTATTTGCTTGAAATATTAACTTCAATTCCTGGAACATCTCATATGGTCCATGACGTTCAAAACGTCTTTGAAGTCCCGATTCTAAGTCGTTAAGTATGGTGCACTAAACTATCAAGTAGTCGTCATATTGAGCTAGCCAAACGTTCATAACGCCTGCATCTGCTCCTGCAATAGGTCTATCACCTAGCGGTGCATTAAGGACATAATTCTTCTGTGCAGCAATGAGGATAAACCTCAAATCACGGATCCAATCCGCATCATTGCTACTAACATCTTTCAACACAATTTTCTCTAGGAACATATCAAAATAAACATATGAAAGCAACAACGCAAGCTATTGATCTACAACATAATTTGCAAAATACTACCAGGACTAAGTTCATGATAAATTAAAGTTCAATTAATCATATTACTTAAGAACTCCCACTTAGACAGACATCTCTCTAGTCATCTAAGTGATTACGTGATCCAAATCAACTAAACCATGTCCGATCATCACGTGAGATGGAGTAGTTTCAATGGTGGACATCACTATGTTGACCATATCTACTATATGATTCACGCTCGACCTTTCGGTCTCCGTGTTCCGAGGCCATATCTGTATATGCTAGGCTCGTCAAGTTTAACCTGAGTATTCCGCGTGTGCAACTGTTTTGCACCCGTTGTATTTGAACGTAGAGCCTATCACACCCGATCATCACGTGGTGTCTCGGCATGAAGAACTTTCGCAACGGTGCATACTCAGGGAGAACACTTCTTGATAATTAGTGAGAGATCATCTTAAAATGCTACCGTCAATCAAAGCAAGATAAGATGCATAAAGGATAAACATCACATGCAATCAATATAAGTGATATGATATGGCCATCATCATCTTGTTCTTGTGATCTCCATCTCCGAAGCACCGTCATGATCACCATCGTCACCGGCGCGGCACCTTGATCTCCATCGTAGCATCGTTGTGTTACGCCATCTATTGCTTCAACGACTATCGCTACCGCTTAGTGATAAAGTAAAGCAATTATGTATGCGTTGCATTTCATACAATAAAGCGACAACCATATGGCTCCTGCCAGTTGCCGATAACTTCGGTTACAAAACATGATCATCTCATACAATAAAATATAGCATCACGTCTTGACCATATAACATCACAACATGCCCTGCAAAAACAAGTTAGACGTCATCTACATTGTTGTTGCAAATTTTACGTGGCTGCTACGGGCTGAGCAAGAACCGTTCTTACCTACGCATCAAAACCACAACGATAGTTTGTCAAGTTGGTGTTGTTTTAACCTTCGCAAGGACCGGGCGTAGCCATACTCGGTTCAACTAAAGTGAGAGAGACAGACACCCGCCAGTCACCTTTAAGCACGAGTGCTCGCAACGGTGAAACCAGTCTCGCGTAAGCGTACGCGTAATGTCGGTCCGGGCCGCTTCATCTCACAATACCGCTGAACCAAAGTATGACATGCTGGTAAGCAGTATGACTTGTATCGCCCACAACTCACTTGTGTTCTACTCGTGCAAATAACATCAACGCATAAAACCAGGCTCGGATGCCACTGTTGGGGAACGTAGTAATTTCAAAAAAATTCCTACGCACACGCAAGATCATGGTGATGCATAGCAACGAGAGGGGAGAGTATTGTCCACGTACCCTTGTAAACCCTAAGCGGAAGCGTTATGACAACGCGGTTGATGTAGTCGTACGTCTTCACGATCCGACCGATCCAAGTACCGAACGTACGGCACCTCCGAGTTCAGCACACGTTCAACTCGATGACGATCCCCGGACTCCGATCCAGCAAAGTGTCGGGGATGAGTTCCGTCAGCACGACGGCATGGTGACGATGATGATGTTCTACCGGCGCAGGGCTTCGCCTAAACTCAGCGACGGTATGACCGAGGTGGAATATAGTGGAGGGGCCACCGCACACGGCTAAGGAACGATCACGAAGATCAACTTGTGTGTCATGGGGTGCCCCCCTGCCCCCGTATATAAAGGAGCAAGGGGGGAGGAGGCCGGCCCTAGGAGGGGGCGCGCCAAGTGTGGAGTCCTACTAGGACTCCCTAGTCCTAGTAGGATTCCACCTCCCTTGTTGGAGTAGGAGAAGGGGAAAGAGGGGGAGAGGAATAAGGAAAAGGGGGCTGCGCCCCTTGTCTAATTCGGACCAGAGGGGGGGCGCAGGCCTCCTTCCTTTTGGCCTCTCTCCTCTATTCCCGTATGGCCCAATAATGCCCATATACTCCCCGGCGAATTCCCCTAACTCTCCGGTACTCCGAAAAATACCCGAATCACTCGGAACCTTTCCGAACTCCGAATATAGTCGTCCAATATATCGATCTTTACGTCTCGACCATTTTGAGACTCCTCGTCATGTCACCGATCTCATCCGGGACTCCGAACTCCTTCGGTACATCAAAACTCATAAACTCATAATATAACTGTCATCGAAACCTTAAGCGTGCGGACCCTACGGGTTCGAGAACTATGTAGACATGACCTAGAACTATTCTTGGTCAATAACCAATAGCGGAACCTGGATGCTCGTATTGGCTCCTACATATTCTATGAAGATCTTTATCGGTCAAACCGCATAACAACATACGTTGTTCCCTTTGTCATCGGTATGTTGCTTGCCCGAGATTTGGTCGTCGGTATCCAATGCCTAGTTCAATCTCATTACTGGAAAGTCTCTTTACTCGTTACGTAATGCATCATTCCATAAGTAACTCATTAGCTACATTGCTTGCAAGGCTTATAGTGATGTGTATTACCGAGAGGCCCAGAGATACCTCTCCGACAATCGGAGTGATAAAACCTAATCTCGAAATACGCCAACCCAACATGTACCTTTGGAGACACCTGTAGTACTCCTTTATAATTACCATGTTACGTTGTGACGTTTGGTAGCACCCAAAGTGTTCCTCCCAGAACGGGAGTTGCATAATCTCATAGTTACAGGAACAAGTATAAGTCATGAAGAAAGCAATAGCAACATACTAAACGATCAAGTGCTAGGCTAACGGAATGGGTCAAGTCAATCACATCATTCTCCTAATGATGTGATCCCATTAATCAAAATGACAACTCATGTCTATGGCTAGGAAACTTAACCATCTTTGATTGAACGAGCTAGTCAAGTAGAGGCATACTAGTGACACTATGTTTGTCTATGTATTCACACATGTATTATGTTTCCGGTTAATACAATTCTAGCATGAATAACAAACATCTATCATGATATAAGGAAATAAATAATAACTTTATTATTGCCTCTAGGGCATATTTCCTTCAACATCAATACCTATTAACTCAGCGGGTGCAATGTCATGCATAATTCTTTATATAAGGAAATAGGTATTGCACTAGCACTAGCACCCATATCACATAAGCCATAATAACAATGATCTCCTATTTTAACAGAAATAACAGGCATGCCTACAATGGGTCTATGTATCTTAGCGTCTGGTCTAGCAATATTAGCAGTTTCACCACAGAAGTAAATAACATGCCCATCTATATTATCATCCAAGAGATCTTTAACCATAGCAATACTAGGTTCAAGTTTGATTTGCTCAGGAGGTGTATATGTTCTAGTATTGCTCTTACGAACAATAGTTGAAGCTTTAGCATGATCCTTTATCCTAACAGGAAAAGGTGGTTTCTTAACATAAGTAGTAGGAACAATAGGATCATTATAAGTGATAATCTTTTCTTCAACTGTAATAGGTGCAACTACCTTTACTTCAGTGGGAGGATTATATTTAAACCACTTCTCCTTAGGGAGATCAACGTGAGTAGCAAAAGATTCACAAAATGCAGCTACTATCTCAGAGTCAAGTCCATATTTAGCGCTAAATCCACGAAAAGCATCAATATCCATAAAAGATTTAACACAATCAAAATTAGGTGTCATACCTAACTCCTTACCATCGTCGGAACCCCAATCTTCAGAGTTGCGTTTAATTCTTTCCAGTAAATCCCACTTGAATTCAGTAGTCTTCAGCATATAAGAACCAACACAGGAAGTATCAAGCATGTTGCGATGAGAGAAAGCCGAGCATAAATATTTTGAATAATCATATCTCTTGAGAGCTCATGATTGGGGCATGAATATAACATTGACTTAAGCCTCCCCCAAGCTTGAGCGATGCTTTCTCCTTCGCGAGGCCAGAAATTATATATGTAATTACAATCACGATGAACAAGATGCATAGGATAGAACTTCTGGTGAAATTCCAACTTCAATCGTTTATAGTTCCAAGATCCTGTATCATCACATAGCCTATACCAATGCGTCTCCCTTCAAAGATAAAGGGAAGACCTTCCTCTTAACAACATCATCGGGAATACCTGCAAGCTTAAATAATCCAGAAACTTCATCCACAAAGATAAGGTGTAAATCGGGATGCAATGTTCCATCCCATGCAAAGGGATTAGCTAGCAGTTTCTCTATCATACCCGAAGGAATCTCAAAGTAAACATTTTCAGTAGGTTCAGTAGGTTGAGGAGAAACTCTTTGATCTACTGGTCGGGGCAAAGATACCCCGAACAAGCCCCCTCAAAGGATTAGTTTCCATAGTAACAAGTGACAGAAAATTTCAGCACGCTATATAAATGTTTCCTTACCAAGCTCCACTCACCAAAGGCGCTTCACTCCCGGCAACGGCGCCAGAAAAGAGTCTTGATGACCCACAAGTATAGGGGATCTATCGTAGTCCTTTCGATAAGTAAGAGTGCCGAACCCAACGAGGAGTAGAAGGAAATGACAAGCGGTTTTCAATAAGGTATTCTCTGCAAGCACTGAAATTGTAGGTAACAGATAGTTTTGTGATAAGATAATTTGTAACGGGTAACAAGCAATGAAAGTAAATAAAGTGCAGCAAGGTGGCCCAATCCTTTTTGTAGCAAAGGGCAAGCCTGGACAATTTCTTATAATGAGAAAAGCGCTCCCAAGGACACATGGGAATTATCGTCAAGCTAGTTTTCATCACGCTCATATGATTCACGTTTGGTACTTTGATAATTTGATATGTGGGTGGACCGGTGCTCTGGTACTGCCCTTTCTTGGACAAGCATCCCACTTATGATTAACCCCTATTGCAAGCATCCGCAACTACAAAAGAAGTATTAAAGTAAACCTAACCATAGCATGCAACAAGTGGATCCAAATCAGCCCCTTTACGAGCAACGCGCATAAACTAGGGTTTAAGCTTACATCACTCTAGCAACCCATCATCTACTTATTATTTCCCAATGCCTTCCTCTAGGCCCAAATAATGGTGAAGTGTCATGTCGTCGACGTTCACATAACACCACTAGAGGAGAGACAACATACATCTCATCAAAATATCGAACGAATACCAAATTCACATGACCACTAATAGCAAGACTTCACCCATGTCCTCAGGAACAAACGTAACTACTCACAAAGCATATTCATGTTGATGATCAGAGGAGTATTAATATGCATTAAGGATCTGAACATATGATCTTCCACCAAGTAACCAATTAGCATCAACTACAAGGAGTAATCAACACTACTAGCAACCCACAAGTACCAATTTGTGGTTTTGATACAAGATTGGATACAAGAGATGAACTAGGGTTTTGAGAGGAGATGGTGCTGGTGAAGATGTTGATGGAGATTGACCCCCTCCCGATGAGAGGATCGTTGGTGATGATGATGGTGATGATTTCCCCCTCCCGGAGGGAAGTTTCAGTGTAACAGCTCACGAGCACTAGATTGGTTCCACCAAGGTTCCGCCTCGTGGCGCGGAGTTTCGGCCCCGTAAGCTTGCTTATGATTTTTTCCAGTGTAAGTGGCTTCATTTCGCAGAAGATGGGCACCGGTGGGCCCACAAGGGGCCCAGTAGACAGGCGCGCCCGGTGGGGCGCCCCCACCCTCTGGCAGGTGTGGTCCCCTCTGGTATTTTCTTCGCTCAATAATTCTTATTAATTCCAAAAGTGACTTCCGTGGAGTTTCAGGATTTTTGGAGCTGTGCAGAATAGGTTTCCAATATTTGCTCCTTTTCCAGCCAGAATCCCAGCTGCCGGCATTCTCCTGATACGTCTCCGTCGTATCTAATTTTCCAAACACTTTTGCCCTTGTTTTGGACTCTAACTTGTATGATTTGAATGGAACTAACCCGGAGTGACGCTGTTTTCAGCAGAATTGCCATGATGTTGTTTTATGTGCAGAAAACAAAAGTTCTCGGAATGAACTGAAACTCCACGGAACATCTTAGAAAAAATAATAAAAAATCCTCGCCAAAGATGAAGACCAGGGGGCCCACACCTTCTCCACGAGGGTGGGGGCGCCCCCCCTCCTGGGGGCGCCCCCCTACCTCGTGGCCCCCCTGGAGACCTTCCGACGCCAACTCCGACTCTATATATTGGCTTTCGGAGAGAAAAAAAATCAAGGAGAGGAAATCATCGCGTTTTACAATACAGAGCCGCCGCCAAGCCCTAAAACCTCTCGGGAGGGCTGATCTGGAGTCCGTTCGGGGCTCCGAAGAGGGGGATTCGTCGCCGTCATCATCATCAACCATCCTCCATCACCAATTTCATGATGCTCACCTCCGTGCGTGAGTAATTCCATCGTAGGCTTGCTGGACGGTGATGGGTTGGATGAGATCTATCATGTAATCGAGTTAATTTTGTTAGGGTTTGATCCCTAGTATCCATTATGTTCTGAGATTGATGTTTCTATGACTTTGCTATGCTTAATGCTTGTCACTAGGGCCCGAGTGCCATGATTTCAGATATGAACCTATTATGTTTTCATGAATATATGTGAGTTCTTGATCCTATCTTGCAAGTCTATAGTTACCTATTATGTGTTATGATCCGACGACCCCGAAGTGACAATAATCGGGATACTTCCCGGTGATGACCATAGTTTGAGGAGTTCATGTATTCACTATGTGCTAATGCTTTGTTCCGGTTCTCTATTAAAAGGAGGCCTTAATATCCCTTAGTTTCCATTAGGACACCGCTGCCACGGAGGGTAGGACAAAAGATGTCATGCAAGTTCTTTTCCATAAGCACGTATGACTATATTCGGAATACATGCCTACATTACATTGATGAATTGGAGCTAGTTCTGTGTCACCCTATGTTATGACTGTTACATGATGAACCGCATCCGGCATAATTATCCATCACCGATCCAATGCCTACGAGCTTTCCATATACTGGTTTACGCTTATTTACTTTCCCATTGCTATTGTTACAATCACTACAAAACACCAAAAATATTACTTTTGCTTCCGTTACTTTGTTACCGTTACCACCACTATCATACTACTTTGCTACGAAACACTTTGCTGCAGATATTAAGTTATCCAGGTGTGGCTGAATTGACAACTCAGTTGCTAATACTTGAGAATATTCTTTGGCTCCCCTTGTGTCGAATCAATAAATTTGGGTTGAATACTTTACGATCCCCTACACTTGTGGGTTATCAAGACCAATTTCTGGAGCCGTTGCCGGGGAGCATAGCTCTATTCTTTGAGTTACTTGGGATTTATATCTGCTGGACACTATGAAGAACTTGAAAGACGCTAAGACAAAAAATTATCCCTCAACTACGAGGGGAGGTAAGGAACTGCCATCTAGCTCCGCACTTGATTCACCTTCTGTTATGAGTAAGCTTGCGACACCTAAACCTACTTCTGCTATTCGTTCTGATATGTCGCATGTAATTATTGATGCCACTTCTGCTATGCATGATACTTATGATGAAACTACTTCTATGCTTGATACTACTGTGCCCCTTGGTGAATTTCTTGATGAACAAATTTCTCGGGCTAGAGAGAAAGACATTATTGAAACTTATTATGTTGATCAAAGTGATGATGAAGATATGTCTGCTATTCCTGAGGGTTATCTTTTTGATATAGAATCTTCTGCAGCTTTTTTGCCTGCCAAGATAGATATGAACTTAAGAGGCTGTTAGTTAAATGGAGTAAAGAATCTCTTAGAGACAGAATGAAACCTGACCCTGCTTTTGCTACTTCACCTATTTGTGTTCCCGATAAGGATTATGAATTCTCCGTTGATCCGGATATAATTACTTTGGTTGAATCTGATCCTTTTCATGGTTATGAATCTGAAACTGTTGTGGCACATCTTACTAAATTAAATGATATAGCCACCCTGTTCACGAATGATGAGAGATCTCGCTACTTTTACATCCTTAAAATATTTCCGTTCTCATTAAAGGGTGATGCTAAGATACGGTTTAATACTCTTGATCCTGGTTGTGTGCGTAGTCCCCAGGATATGATTTATTACTTCTCTGCTAAATATTTCCCTGCTCATAAGAAACAAGCTGCTTTAAAGGAAATATACAACTTTGTGCAAATTAAAGAAGAGAGTCTCCCACAAGCTTGGGGGAGGCTTCTCAAGTTACTTAATGCTTTGCCTGATCATCCTCTTAAGAAAATGAAATACTTCATATCTTTTATAATGGACTAACCAATGCTTCCAGAGATTACCTAGATAGTTCTGCTGGCTCTCTTTTCAGGGAAAGAACACCGGATGAAGCTGAAATTCTATTGAATAATATGTTGACAAATGAAAATAATTGGTCACCTCCTGTTCCAGTTCCAGAGCCAATTACTGAGCCTATTCCTAAACCAACTCCGAAGAAGAGAGGTGTTCTATTTCTCAGTCCTGAAGATATGCAAGAGGCAAAGAAATCTACGAAAGAAAAAGGTATTAAAGCTGAAGATGTTAAGAATTTACCTCCTATTGAAGAAATACATGGTATTAATTTACACTTTGTTGAAGAATCATTTGATCTTGATCCATTACCTATTGAAGAACCTCCTGATCCCGATAACCCGACACAGGTAGTAAAGGTAAATTCTCTCTATAGTTTTGATGAAGGTGATATTCCTCACTATAAGTCTGCTAGACAATGCTTGGATGAGTTTGATAATTTTATTGTCAAACAAGAAAATTTTAATGCTTATTTTGGTAGACAATTAAAACAAAACACCTATATGATTAAACACTTGGGTGATTATATGGCTAATGTTAGATGTGAACTTAAACTCATTAGCAAACATGCTTATATGATTACCACTCAAGTAGAACAAGTACTTAAGGCTCAATATGATTTGATCAATGAAATGAATAGTAAGAAAAATGATTATGCTGTTAGAGTGGCTACTAGAACTGGTAGAATGACTCAGGAACCTTTGTATTCTGAAGGCCACCCTAAGAGAATTGAGCAAGATTCTCAAAGAAATAATACTGATGTGCCTAGTTCTTCTAAAAGGAAGAAAAAGTAAAATGATAGGACTTTGCAAACTTCTAGTGAACCTATTGCTGAACCACCTGATAATCCAAATGATATATCTATGTCTGATGATGAAACACAATCTGGTAATGAACATGAACCTAGTGAAAATGTTAATGATGATGTTCATGATGATGCTCAACCGAGTAATAATAATGATGTAGAAGTTGAACCTGTTGTTGATCTTGATAACCCACAATCAAAGAATCAACGTTATGATAAGAGAGACTTTGTTGCTAGGAAACATGGTAAAGAAAGAGAACCATGGGTTCAGAAACCCATGCCTTTTCCTCCCAAACCATCCAAGAAAAAGGATGATGAGGATTTTGAGCGCTTTGTTGGAAATGATTAGACCTATCTTTTATGTATGCGATTAACTGATGTGCTCAAAACAAATCCTTATGCTAAGTATATGAAGGATATCATTACCAATAAGAGAAAGATACCGAAGCTGAAATTCCCACCATGCTTGCTAATTATACTTTTAAGGGTGGAGTACCAAAGAAACTTGGAGATCCAGGAGTACCCACTATACCATGCTCCATTAAAAGAAATTATGTTAAAACTGCTTTATGTGATCTTGGAGCCGGTGTTAGTGTTATGCCACTCTCTTTATGTCGTAGACTTGATTTGAATAAGTTGACACCTACTGAAATATCTTTGCAAATGGCTGATAAATCAACTGCTATACCTGTCGGTATTTGTGAGGATGTGCCTGTTGTGGTTTCAAACGTTACTATTTTAACGGACTTTGTTATTCTTGATATTCCCGAGGACGATAGTATGTCTATTATTCTTGGAAGACCTTTTCTGAATACTGCAAGGGCTGTTATTGATTGCAACAAAGGCAATGTCACTTTTCATGTTAATGGTAATGAGCATATGGTACACTTTCCGAGGAAACAACCTCAAGTTTATAGCATCAACTCTATTGGAAAAGTTCCATCGATTATATTTGGAGGTTTTGAATTCCTCTTCCCATCACAAGAAGAAATATGATATTCTTATTATAGGGGATGTGCATATCCCCGTTGAGGTAACATAGTGTTATTCAAAATTTCTCCGGTTCCATGTTAATCGGAATGAGTTTGTTAACAAGACTTGATCAACCTTGTTAGTGGATTCCTTTTGATGATCATGAGACGGATGAAACTAGAAGGCACAACCTTCTGTACCCTCTTTATACCTTCTGTTATTTAGTTGAAATAAAGTAAAAATAGCATTTTTCTGTCTGTTTCCTGATTTATCTGTGCAATATAAAAATATCCCGAAAATAAAAGTCCTCACAATGCCATGCCAATTTAATATGATCTTTTCGGGAATATTTGAGGATTTTTAGTGCAAAAATTTACCATGGGAGTGACATCGGCCACGAGGGTGGAGGCGCGCCTACCCATGAGGCGCGCCCCTGCCTCGTGGGCCCATGGTGGCCCTCCTCCACTTATTCCTGCACCCATCCTCTTCTTCTTCCTCCCACAAACACGAATAACCAGCTCAAACACGAGTTCCAGCCCCCGTTGCTGTGATTTTCGATCTCTTTGCTCAAAGCACCTCTCACAAAACTGCTTGGGGAGATTGTTCCTTGGTATGTGACTCCTCCATTGGTCCAATTAGTTTTTGTTCTAGTGCTTTATTCATTGCAAATTTGTGCTGCATAGGTGACCATGTTCTTGAGCTTGCATGTCAAATTTATATGGTTCCAAGTAGTTCTAATGCTTGATATAGGCTCTAGGCACTTGTAGGAGTTGTTGCTATCAATTTTATTGAAGTTGGTTCACTTTTGTTTGAAGCTATTAAAAATTTCAGATTATTTCAGAAAATAATGAAGAGACTTTTGAGGGGCTCGTCGAGCCGAAGCTCGAAGGAAAAACAAAAGGAAGAAGCACAGAAGCCCAAATATAATTTGCCTCACTCATGAGAGGTCCGGCCATGTGAATGGCCTTCCGATGACTTCTTGAGGAGAGCCGGAATTTATGAGGATTTCATTTATTGATTGAAAATGCTAGCCTCACCAACTTCCTCCGCGACCAACGTCATCAGTATCTCTTACTCACAAATACTTTTGTGCAAAACTTTTATTATTTTCCCAAGGAATCACCTCCATCAGTAGAGTTTCATTTATATGACGTTGTTAAGAAGATGCCATTAGCTGAATTTTGCGAGGTTTGCAAAATACCCTTTGAGGGCACCTTAGATGAACCACACCGTAATGAAGTGGAAGCATTTATTAACAATATCACTGTGGGAGAAACCAGGAAGGTTTCTGATGCAAGAATTACTAGCATACATTTTCCTGTTTTACACTACTTTGCCTTATTTGCTAGTCGTTGCTTGATTGGTCGCGGAAACTGTGGAAACCTTAGTGTTCCTGATATTATCATTATGTTCCTTGGTTTATACCGCAATAACTCTGTTAGCATGGGTGGAATTGTTGCTAGACGGTTAAGTCTGAACTGTACTAAGGGCCCCATCTTTGGAGGCATTTATGCTTCGCGCCTTGCTGAATATTTTGGCATACATATTAGGCATTTTGAGAACGAAGAAAAATTGCTGCCTAGTGCTTATCTAGATTATAAGAGTATGCTAGCACATGATTTTATTGTTAAGAGTCGTGATGGGGAGCTCAAATATAAATTGTACTTTGATAAACATCACCCTGAGACTATTACTTTTCCTGCTCCTTCTTTGTTTAACTTGTCTGCAGGTCCTTACCTCGTTCCGTGGGCGGCCGTTCAAGCCTATCGGAATCCTGCACCAGCCCCGGAGCCGGAACCACAATATGAGCCTCCACGCCAGTCTGTTTATTCTTGGGACCCGGAGGTGGCTGCCGATCGATGGCGATCGAGTGCTCTTCATCGCAGTATGACCCCAGCTACACCTACGGGTATCCGCCAGGCTATCCCTGGCAATGAACCAACTTAGGCCAAAAGCCTAAGCTTGGGGGAGTACGTATTTCCCATCGACATTACATTTATGTTCACACACACTCATTGCTAGATGTCGGTTCTCATACTCTTTCACTGTAGTATCCATGCTAGTTTATTTTCTTTTTCCTGCTTTCTTCTTGTGTGTTTAATAAACTTTAAGAAAACAACAAAAAAAATTAGTGTAGCTTCTAGTTAGTTTACTTTTCCTGTTGTAGTAGTAATAATTAAAAAGAAAACCCAAAAATATTTCCCGTTCTTCTTTTGCTTGTTGGGAGCTTTCCCGTGTAAGTAGTTTTATTTCTTTTCTTTTCTTCGGGGGTCGATAGGAGAAGACCATGATTAAATTGTTGAAGTGGCTCTTATATGCATTATTGTTGATTTAACCAAAGAGTCCATATTGCCTTGTCTTCTCCTACTTATTGAATGCTCGCAGACTCCAGCTTAGTCCAATGCACGTGCACTCTTATTATTATCCACATCGTTTGGTCGTGCAAGTGAAAGACAATTATGATGATATATGATGGACTGGCTGAGATGGAAAAGCTGGTATGAACTCGACCTCTCTTGTTTTTGTAAATATGATGAGTTCATCGTTCTTGATTCAGCTTATTATGAATAAACATGTTTGCAATGACAATTAGAGATCATAGTTGCTTATGACATGCTTGATTAGCTATGAGTTATAATGGTTTACCTTACGTGCCAACATGCTATTAAAATGGTTGTGATGTGGTATAATGGGGTGGTATCCTCCTTTGAATGATTCAAGTGACTTGACTTGGCACATGTTCACACATGTAGTTGAAACAAATCAACATAGCCTTCACGATATTTATGTTCATGGTGGATTATATCCTACTCATGCTTGCATCCAATGTTTATTAATTTTAATGCATGTTCATGATTGTTGTCGCTCTCTAGTTGGTCGCTTCCCAGTCTTTTGCTAGTCTTCACTTGTACTAAGCAGGAATACTGCTTGTGCATCCAATCCCTTAAACCCCAAAGTTATTCCAGATGAGTCCACTATATCTTCCTATATGCGGTATGTACCTGCCGTTCCAAGTAAATTTGTATGTGCCAAACTCTAAACCTTCAAATAAATATTCTGTTTTGTATGCTTGAATAGCTCATGTATCAACTATGGCTGTCCTTATCTTCCATGTTAGGCGGGTTATTCTCAAGAGGAGTGGACTCCGCTCCTCACTCACGAGAACATGGCTGGTCACCGGGATGCCAGTCCCATGCTTTATGCAAACTAAATCAAAATAGTTGCAAACAAAACTCCCCCTGGGACCTGATGTATGTTGGAGGCACTCGTTGTTTCGAGCAAGCCGTGGATTGATGCTTGTTGGTGGAGGGGGAGTATAAACTTTACCATTCTGTTTGGGAACCGCCTATAATGTGTGTAGCATGGAAGATATCGCCATCTCTTAGTTGTTATGTTGACAATGAAAGTATTCCGCTCAAAATTTTATTTATCTTTATTTCAAAATCAAGCTCTGGCACCTCTACAAATCCCTACTTCCCTCTGCGAAGGGCCTATCTATTTACTTTTATGTTGAGTCATCACCCTCTTATTAAAAAGCACTAGCTGGAGAGCGCAGCTATCATTTGCATTCATTACTATTAATTTATACTGGGTATGACTATGACTGGATATTTTTTACCATGAATTAAAATGTCTAGTCAGTCCTTGATCTTTAAAGGTGCTCTGCATTTATGTTTTGCGGTCTCAGAAAGGGCTAGCGAGATACCATCTTGTTATATCATATTATGATTGTTTTGAGAAAGTGTTGTCATCCGAGATTTATTATTATGACTCGCTAGTTGATTATGCCATTGATATGAGTAAACATGAGACCTGAGAATTATTGCAAATGTGGTTAATTATAATCTTTGCTGAAAACTTGAATGCTTACTTGACATATTTACAACAACAAGAGCAAACAGAGTTTGTAAAAGTTTTTCTTTTTCTCTTTTAGTTTGTCAACTGAATTGCTTGAGGACAAGCAAGGGTTTAAGCTTGGGGGAGTTGATACGTCTCCGTCAGATCTACTTTTCCAAACACTTTTGCCCTTGTTTTGGACTCTAACTTGTATGATTTGAATGGAACTAACCCGGACTGACGCTATTTTCAGCAGAATTGCCATGATGTTGTTTTATGTGCAGAAAACAAAAGTTCTCGGAATGACCTGAAACTCCATGGAACATCTTATAAAAAATAATAAAAAATCCTCGCCAAAGATGAAGACCGGGGGCCCCACACCCTGTCCACGAGGGTGGGGCGCGCCTCACCTCGTGGGCCCCTCGAGACCTTCCGACGCCAACTCCAACTCTATATATTGGCTTTGGAGAGAAAAAATCAAGGAGAAGAAATCATCGCGTTTTACGACACGGAGCCGCCGCCAAGCCCTAAAACCTCTCGGGAGGGCTGATCTCGAGTCCGTTCGGGGCTTGTAGAGGGATTCGCCGTCGTCATCATCAACCATCCTCCATCACCAATTTCATGATGCTCACCATCGTGCGTGAGTAATTCCATCATAGGCTTGCTGGACGGTGATGGGTTGGATGAGATCTATCATGTAATCGAGTTAATTTTGTTAGGGTTTGAGCCCTAGTATCCATTATGTTCTGAGATTGATGTTGCTATGACTTTGCTATGCTTAATGCTTGTCACTAGGGTCCGAGTGCCATGATTTCAGATCTGAAACTATTATGTTTTCATGAATATATGTGAGTTCTTGATCCTATCTTGCAAGTCTATAGTCACCTATTATGTGTTATGATCCGACAACCCGAAGTGACAATAATCGGGATACTTCTCGGTGATGACCATAGTTTGAGGAGTTCATGTATTCACTATGTGCTAATGCTTTGTTCCGGTTCTCTATTAAAAGGAGGCCTTAATATCCCTTAGTTTCCATTAGGACTCCGCTGCCACGGGAGGGTAGGACAAAAGATGTCATGCAAGTTCTTTTCCATAAGCACGTATGACTATATTCTAATACATGCCTACATTAGATTGATGAATTGGAGCTAGTTCTGTGTCACCCTATGTTATGACTGTTACATGATGAACCGCATCCGACATAATTATCCATCACCGATCCAATGCCTACGAGCTTTCCATATAATGGTTTACGCTTATTTACTTTCCCGTTGCTATTGTTACAATCACTACAAAACACCAAAAATATTACTTTTGCTTCCATTACTTTTGTTACCGTTACCACCACTATCATACTACTTTGCTACTAAACACTTTGCTGCAGATATTAAGTTATCCAGGTGTGGCTGAATTGACAACTCAGTTGCTAATACTTGAGAATATTCTTTGGCTCCCCTTGTGTCGAATCAATAAATTTGGGTTGAATACTTTACCCTCAAAAGCTGTTGCGATCCCCTACACTTGTGGGTTATCATCTCCCTCTTCATGATAAACCTTGTAAAATAAGAGAGAATAGCCATAAGTATTGTGACATAATGTGTAATAACAACCCATAATGCAATAAATATTGATATAAAAGCATGATGCAAAATGGACGTATCAGGCCCCTACACTATGGAGGTCGAGAAAGGACGAAATATGACGCGGGTGGGAGGAGATGGATGGGTTCGTTTCATCGCCCACATGTGTATCACCGGTGGTGAGTTGATCAGCTTCTCCTTCAGAGCAGAAAGACCCAAGCTGGCCGTGATTTATGTCAACAAAGCAGAAGATGATGAGGATGATGACGACCCACTTGGGGAAGCCATCGTAGCTCAATGAATGAGGTTGAGCGAGGAGGAGGTGTGCAACCTATGGGACATCATTCCGCCACGTGCTGACTTCGTCGGGGTGCCATTCGTGACCCGTCTGACAAGTACCATGGTTGATCGGCATATCATGGTATGTTGCATTTACTGTAGTTTGATGATATGCTTTATTGTTATACTTAGTGTAGAGTCCGATGATATGTATGCTTAGTGAATCTTATATGCTTAGTAAATCCGATGATCTATATGCTTAGTGAATCCGATGATATATATGCTTTATTGTTATACTTAGTGTAGAGTCCGATGATATATATGCTTAGTGAATCTTATATGCTTAGTGAATCCGATGATCTATATGCTTAGTGAATCCGATGATATATATGCTTCATGTAGAATCCAAAGAACTGTTAATAGTGTAGAATCCATATATACTTATTAGTAGAATTCATGCTTAGCAGGAATGTAGTACTGTCTTTTGATAGTGTAGAATGTGTGAGGCTACTTATTAGTTGATATGTTTTTCTTATTCAGAGATTGCCAAAGAGCCTATCTGAGAGTTGTGGTATCAAGCCTGATGAAGAAGGCTCTGCTGGAATACGCCTTACCGCGAGGGGCTCCGTCACCACTTGTGCGTACGGCGTGGACACGGACGGTCGCACACACTTCAACTCGGTTGGGTGGAAGAGCTTCCTCGTCGGCAAGAATCTTCATGTTGGACAAGCAATCCTAATTACTATCAGGAACACCCACCGCCCAGGCTTGAGGATGATGGTCGTCATCGATATCATCTAGAACTACATATGCTTGCGTGTGGCTGCTGAACCATATATATGCTAGTATGACTACCTAGTACACTTATCAACTATGATTTATCCATGCATTGTTGACTACTATATATGGGTTTGTGAGATTGTGTGGTTATATTAAATGTGGTATTGTCGTTAATGTTTGTGAGATGGTTCTGTGAACTTAGTCATTAATGTTTGTGAGATGGTTCTGTGAACTAAGCTTATTTGCACTGGACTTGTCTTGATTTCCATGAATATTGCATCTGACATTATTATTATTATTTCTATTTGCCTAGTTGTAGCGTGGGAAGAAAATAGGGCGCTACTACTATGTGATGATAGTAGTACATTGGTAGAGAAACAGGCACTACTACTAAGTATCTTAGCTGCAGCGCTTGTTTAGAAATGCGCTACTGTTAATTAATAGCTGTAGCGCCCTAGCAGTAGCGTGGGTGCCCGCGCTACTGGTATGTAAAAAACCAGCGCCACTAGTAAGGTTTTTTCTAGTAGTGGTACCTTCGCATTGGTGAAGATACTACAATTGAGGCAGTACGTAGGTTTGCCAAAGTGATCTTTGGTCCTGAATATCTTCGGCACCCAACGAGCAAGACACAAAAAAGTTGATGGCATCAAGTGAGAGAAGAGGTTGGCCGGAATCGGACGAATCTTAATTTGGATGATTGCTGTATTGTAATATTGACATTTTATCTTATATTGAATTAATAATTCTGAATATGTGGCATATGTCTCAAATTCATATAAAAACCCATCTGATTTGCGGGTTGGCGCGGGCGGCGGCCGAGCAGACGCCGCATAGCCGAACTGTAGAATGGAATACCATTTTACAGTTTCGCTATGCGGCGTCTGCTCGGCCGCCGCCCGCGTCGGCCCGCAAAACTGCTTTTCCGCGAACTGTAAACGAGTTTTGTGGGTTGGGGATATACGGGGTTTGCTAGAGATGTTCTAAGAGAATGGATGAAGGAATGGTGACGGTGTCGGTGTTTGAGATGTATACCGTATAAATTTCATGGGAGTGACCGTAAAATACCTTGCTGTTACTACCTATGAGTGTGCTTAATTATGAAGTAAATCAATTGCTTAGTTTGTGAGTGTTGCTACATGGCATTGTTCTTTTTGGGGTCTACATGGCATTGTTATTTTGAGGTCAGATTTCTCCTTCTCGGTAGAAAGTAACCACAAATTTCTCCTTCTTTGCACGAAGTAACCTCAACTTGCTTGACTGCCATAATTGGCAGTTGTTTAAACCTTGTGTGGACAAGACACAAATCACATAATTGCGTGATTAAGTTAAAAATATTTTTGTAGATTTTTTTTGCTTTTCCTCGACAAGTAAAATACAACTATTTGGTAATACCAATTTCTTGGTTAACAGAGGTAGACCGTTCGCAACACGCCATATGTGTGGATTGCTTTCATGCGAACCGATCTACGTACTAGATGATTTTATTCCCTTTTTGCCTACATTTTTCAGCAATTCATCTCATCCAGTAGTTTGATAGTTTTTTTTAGACTAGAAACAATCTTATGATATTTATTTACCATTCCAAAAAAAAAATTGTGTACCAGACTGAAAACAATTGGATGTTGATGTAATGTTGAAATGCATCATCCAATCCAAGCATCTTAAAAGATAAGTATTACTATTCAAAGGAATAAAAACTATTATAACTTTTAGAGGAATTAAACTGTTTATTAAAAAAGAATTAACCGGTTAGAATCTGGCCGAATATAATTGAGCTAGCTATTATTTTAAAAATGGAGTGGTGCTGCAATAAAGAGGTGCACATTCATGAGGTCTTAAGACATGCTTGTCAGGGATGTGTGATATTATTTTTCTCCCGTTGCAAACGCATGAGCATGTTTTGCTAGTACTATATATATATATATATATATATATATATATATATATATATATATATATATATATATAAAGAGGTATTCCCATACACTTTTCCTAAAACAACAACAACAACAACAACAAGTTTTTTTTGAGACAATACAATAACAAGAAGTGTCCAAGGCTCCAAGCAAATACGAAAAGCCCTTTGGGCCGATTTAACTTTACTAGGGAGAGTGCCGGCCTTTACCACTCGTGCTGGGCCGGCTCAGTTGTCGCGTCGTTAATTACTGGGCGATGATTCCCATCCAATGCGTCTCTCTCTCGTCTGCTTGCTCTCTATCTCACCCGGAGAAAAAAACTCTCGTCTCCTCCGCGCGCGCGCCGCCGCGGCGACACCGTCCTCCTCCTCCCCATTCCCCATGGCACTCGTCGGAGCAGGGGAGAAATCCTGGGGACCTCCGGCGTTTCACGCAGCAACCTCGCCCATCTGCAGCTCCGATACATTACACACGAGCCAGCAGGTTAGCCATCCCAAACATGATAGGGAGGACAAAGTTGCAATTTCGCGCTGATGCTTTCTCCCCTGTGGATCTGCTGCTTCCATTTCCATGTTTATCTGCCGCCAACTCGACATCCGAGAGCGAAATCCACCCGCCAAAGTTGGAGTATTTTGGAATCTAGCTTTCTAGTGGCGATGGCAAAGACGCCAACACACTACCGAATAATTGGCTACCCCGACGGCCTAATCTATGCCGACGGCCTTTTTGACGGGCTGTCGGCATAGACGGAGCTATGCCGACGGCCTAGGGAAAGCCAGAGGCGAGAAAGGCCGTCGACATACCTCGAACTATGCCGACAAGCAGCCGTGAGGCATTGAAAGGCCGTCGGCATATCTCCGACCACGCCGACAAAGCAGCCGTCGGTAAAGTGTGGCCGTCGGCATATAGGTGGCCCGGTGGCCCGGCCTCGACGGCAGCCTAACGCCGTTCAAATCTATGCCGACGGCCCTCACGGTGACCGTCGGCATATGTTTTATCCGGTTTTTTCAGAACTGCCACATGGCAACACTATGCCGACGGCCTTGCCGTAGGCATATATATTATCTGTTTTTTATTTTTTAAATTGTTTTTATTTTAAAAATGATTAATTTAAATCTGCTTTTTTATTTACGTATTATAAGTGCCAAAAATGTTTCTGTGTTACGAAAAATATGTGATTCTGAAAAAAATAAACATTGTAAAACACATTTTGTGTAATTAAAAAAACATATGTTGAATTTTAAAAATATTCAGGCATTTCGAAATACTGTTAATGACATTTTTTTAATGTTTACGCAATGTACAAAAAATTTCATGTAGTTTAAAAATGTTCCGTACCATCCGAAAATTTCATTATTCCGTAGGCATACCCTGTTGCCAGGAGTCACCGCAGGCCACCACGTGGCAGAGATATCTTAAGCAAAGCCGTCGGCATAAATTTCACCTATGCCGACGGCTTTGCCGTAGGCATACCTCTCGCCACGCCGGGCGCCCGTGATTCGTTAGCGCTTTTGACGGCGCCGTCCTGCTGTCATCATGTGAAAATCATCGCCGACGGCTAAACTATGCCGACGGCAGATGGAAGCCGTCGACATAGGCCCCTATGCCGACGGTCCGACAAGACTACTACCGACGTGATCTACGCCGACGGGGCTATGCCGACGGCAGCCGTAGGCATAGATGTATGCCGACGGGAAATGGCCTATGCCGACGGCCCTGGGCCGTCGGCATAGGTGGCGAGTCCGGTAGTGACACCTACCGCGTTTCTTATCTTATCTTAATAAATTAGGCCTTGTTCCGTTAAGCCACTCCCCCAAGTGGATTGGAGTGGAATGGAGGGGATTTGGGGGGTAATTTGAACTAGATGAACTGGATTAAATCCCTGCCAATACCGCCAATCCCTCTCATTTGCCATGGAACCGAACAAGGCCTTAGGGATTTGAGATAATGCCCAATTTAACTTCTCCAAATGCCTTGCGAAGTACTCAATTTTTCTTGTTATATCTCGACTTGGAGCAATTGGGAACAGAGTCACCAATTTTTAAGCTTATAATTCTTACAGAATTTGCTTCTACGTCACTTCAAGATTGCAATCTTTTAGCCTTTAATCAAGCAAAAGGTGTCATGGTGTGGTCTTTCCTCGACCGTCAATATTCCTATCCTTGGAGCTCTATTAATTCCTCTTCCAATTGTTGCCATCTTTTCACGCAGGTTAATCGCTATCCGCCTCTGTCCGGATGCTCGCAACATGATTTTATAAATAGCACTTTTCCGAAAACATTGACCACTAGCAAAGGCATATTCAAAATCTAGAATTACATCATGGTAGCCGTAACCATAATACATTTATTGCTGCCTCATTGTAGTATGTTATTCGTAGCTCGTGATTTGACAAAGTAAATGGTGAAACAACAAGTGTGAAAGAAAAGGGAAAGGAAAGTTCACACAAACACTTAAAAGATAAGAATACAATTGTTCCGTGATATTACCAAATCATAATATTTCCTTCTATAGGTTCTTGACCTCGGAGATTATTTTGGCGGACCACGCTTTAGTCCATAATTCTTGGCCTATTTTTATGTCGCTTCACCGCCGCTTCCCATGATATCCTTGTGCCCGCATCAACCGAAGGAGCAAGGGTTATTTCCTTGAGACCCTCGAGACGTTTGATCGCATCTTCATTGACACCGCCGAGGTCTGCAGGCAAATAAATCAAGAGAGTAGAGATGTCGCATTGCTCCTTCAGCGATACTCATTTGTGGAAGCTTTTGGGCCTGAATGCGAGTCGTTGAAGGTCATGGCGACACCGTCCTCCTCCTCCCCATTCCCCATGGCACTTTCGTCGAGCAGGGAGAAATCACTGGGACCTCCCGGCGTTTCACGCAGCAACCTCGCCCATCCGCAGCTCCGATACATTACACACGAGCCAGCAGGTTAGCCATCCCAAACATGATAGGGAGGACAAAGTTGCAATTTCGCGCTGATGCTTTCTCCCCTGTGGATCTGCTGCTTCCATTTCCATGCTTATCTGCTGCCAACTCGACATCCGAGAGCGAAATCCACCCGCCGCCAAAGTTGGAGTATTTTGGAATCTAGCTTTCTAGTGGCGATGGCAAAGACGCCAACACACTACCGAATAATTGGCTACCCCGACGGCCTAATCTATGCCGACGGGCCTTTTGACGGGCCGTCGGCATAGACGGAGCTATGCCGACGGCCTAGGGAAAGCCAGAGCGTGAAAGGCCGTCGACATACCTCGAACTATGCCGACAAGAGCCATAGGCATTGAAAGGCCGTCGGCATATCTTCGACTACGCCGACAAAATGCCGATAAAGTGTGGCCGTCGGCATATAGGTGGCCCGGTGGCCCGGCCTCGACGGCAGCCTAACGCCGAATCTATGCCGACGGCCCTCACGGCGGCCGTCGGCATATGTTTTATCTGGTTTTTTCAGAACTGCCACATGGCAACACTATGCCGACGGCCTTGCCGTAGGCATATATATTATCTGTTTTTATTTTTAAATTGTTTTTATTTTAAAATGATTAATTTAAATCTGTTTTTTATTTACGTATTATAAGTGCCAAAAATGTTTCGTATTACGAAAAATATGTGATTCTCAAAAAAATAAACATTGTAAAACACATTTGTGTAATTAAAAACATATGTTGCATTTTAAAAATGTTCGTGCATTTCAAAATCGTTAATGACATTTTTTAATGTTTACGCAATGTAACAAAAATTTCATGTAGTTTAAAAATGTTCCGTACCATCCGAAAATTTCATTGTTCCGTAGGCATACCCTGTTGCCAGGAGTCACCGCAGGCCACCATGTGGCAGGGATATGCCGACAGCAAAGCCGTCGGCATAAATTTTCACCTATGCCGACGGCTTTGCCGTAGGCATACCTCTGCCACGCGGCGGCCCGTGATTCGTTAGCGCTTTTGACGGCGCCGTCCGTTGCCGTCATGTGAAAATCACTGCCGACGGCTAAACTATGCCGACGGCCAGACGGAAGCCGTCGACATAGGCCCCTATGCCGACGGTCTAACAAGACTACGCTGACGTGATCTACGCCGACGGGGCTATGCCGACGGCAGCCGTAGGCATAGATGTATGCCGACGGGAAATGGCCTATGCCGACGGCCCTGGGCCGTCGGCAGAGGTGGCGAGTCCGGTAGTAACACCTACCGCGTTTCTTATCTTATCTTAATACATTAGGCCTTGTTCGGTTAAGCCACTCCCCCAAGTGGATTGGAGTGGAATGGAGGGGATTTGGGGGGTAATTTGAACTAGATGAACTGAATTAAATCCCTGCCAATACCGCCAATCCCTCTCATTTGCCATGGAACCGAACAAGGCCTTAGGGATTTGAGATAATGCCAGTTTAACTTCTCCAAATGCCTTGCGAAGTACTCAATTTTTCTTGTTATATCTGACTTGGAGCAATTGGGAACAGAGTCACCAATTTTTAAGCTTATAATTCTTACGTAAATTTGCTTCTACGTCACTTCAGTATTGCAATCTTTTAGCCTTTAATCAAGCAAAAGGTGTCATGGTGTGGTCTTTCCCTTGACCGTCAATATTCCTATCCTTGGAGCTCTATTAATTCCTCTTCCAATTGTTGCCATCTTTTCACATGAGGCCCTTAACGCTATCCGCCTCTGTCCGGATGCTCGCAACATGATTTTATAAATAGCACTTTTCCGAAAACATTGACCACTAGCAAAGGCATATTCAAAATCTAGAATTACATCATGGTAGCCGGTAACCATAATACATTTATTGCTGCCTCATTGTAGTATGTTATTCAGAGCTCGTGATTTGACAAAGTAAACTGGTGAAACAACAAGTGTGAAAGAAAAGGGAAAGGAAAGTTCACACAAACACTTAAAAGATAAGAATACAATTGTTCCGGTGATATTACCAAATCATAATATTTCCTTCTATAGGTTCTTGACCCTGGAGATTATTTTGGCAGACCACAGTTTTAGTCCATAATTCTTGGCCTATTTTTATGCTGCTTCACCGCCGCTTCCCATGATATCCTTGTGCCCGCATCAACCGAAGGAGCAAGGGTTATTTCCTTGAGACCCTCGAGACGTTTGATCGCATCTTCATTGACACCGCTGAGGTCTGTGCAAATAAACTGAAGAGAGTAGAGATGCTGCATTGCTCCTTCAGCGATACTCATTTGTGGAAGCTTTTGGGCCTGAATGCAGAGTCGTTGAAGGCCGCGGCGACACCGTCCTCCTCCTCCCCATTCCCCATGGCACTCGTCGGAGCAGGGGAGAAATCCTGGGGACCTCCGGCGTTTCACGCAGCAACCTCGCCCATCTGCAGCTCCGATACATTACACACGAGCCAAAGAAAGTTAGCCATCCCAAACATGATAGGGAGGACAAAGTTGCAATTTCGCTACATGCTTTCTCCCCTGTGGATCTGCTGCTTCCATTTCCATGCTTATCTGCTGCCAACTCTGACATCCGAGAGCGAAATCCACCCGCGCCAAAGTTGGAGTATTTTGGAATCTAGCTTTCTAGCTGGCGATGGCAAAGACGCCAACACACTACCGAATAATTGGCTACCCCGACGGCCTAATCTATGCCGACGGCCTTTTGACGGGCCGTCGGCATAGGCGAGCTATGCCGACGGCCTAGGGAAAGCCGTGGCGTGAAAGGCCGTCGACATACCTCGGAACTATCTTGAAAGCGGCCGTAGGCATTGAAAGGCCGTCGGCATATCTCCGACTACGCCGACAGCAGCCGTCGGTAAAGTGTGGCTGTCGGCATATAGGTGGCCCGGTGGCCCGACCTCGAACGGCAGCCTAACGTCAAATCTATGCCGACGGCCCTCACGGCAGCCGTCGGCATATGTTTTATCTGGGTTTTTTCAGAATCGCCACATGGCAACACTATGCCGACGGCCTTGCCGTGAGGCATATATATTATCTGTTTTTATTTTTTAAATTGTTTTTATTTTAAAAATGATTAATTTAAATCTGTTTTTTATTTACGTATTATAAGTGCCAAAAATGTTTACGTATTACGAAAAATATGTGATTCTGAAAAAATAAACATTGTAAAACACATTTGTGTAATTAAAAAAACATATGTTGCATTTTAAAAATGTTCAGGCATTTCGAAATACTGTTAATGACATTTTTTTAATGTTTACGCAATGTAACAAAAATTTCATGTAGTTTAAAAATGTTCCGTACCATCCGAAAATTTCATTGTTCCGTAGGCATACCCTGTTGCCAGGAGTCACCGCAGGCCACCACGTGGCAGGGATATGCCGACGGCAAAGCCGTCGGCATAAATTTTCACCTATGCCGACGGCTTTGCCGTAGGCATACCTCTGCCACGCGGCGGCCGTGATTCGTTAGCGCTTTGACGGCGTCGTCTGCTTGATCATGTGAAAATCACTGCCGACGGCTAAACTATGCCGACGGCCAGACGGAAGCCGTCGACATAGGCCCCTATGCCGACGGTCTAACAAGACTACGCTGACGTGATCTACGCCGACGGGGCTATGCCGACGGCAGCCGTAGGCATAGATGTATGCCGACGGGAAATGGCCTATCTTACCGACGGGCGTCGGCATATAGGTGGCGAATCGATAGTGACACCTACCGCTTCTTATCTTATCTTAATACATTAGGCCTTGTTCGTTAAGCCACTCCCCAAGTGGATTGGAGTGGAATGGAGGGATTTGGGGGTAATTTGAACTAGATGAACTGGATTAAATCCTCGCCAATACCGCCAATCCCTCTCATTTGCCATGGAACCGAACAAGGCCTTAGGGATTTGAGATAATGCCCAATTTAACTTCTCCAAATGCCTTGCGAAGTACTCAATTTTTCTTGTTATATCTCGACTTGGAGCAATTGGGAACAGAGTCACCAATTTTTAAGCTTATAATTCTTCTCAGAATTTGCTTCTACGTCACTTCAAGATTGCAATCTTTTAGCCTTTAATCAAGCAAAAGGTGTCATGGTGTGGTCTTTCCCTCGACCGCCAATATTCCTATCCTTGGAGCTCTATTAATTCCTCTTCCAATTGTTGCCATCTTTTCACGCAGTTAATCGCTATCCGCCTCTGTCCGGATGCTCGCAACATGATTTTATAAATAGCACTTTTCCGAAAACATTGACCACTAGCGGTGCATATTCAAAATCTAGAATTACATCATGGTAGCGGTAACCATAATACATTTATTGCTGCCTCATTGTAGTATGTTATTCAGAGCTCGTGATTTGACAAAGTAAACTGGTGAAACAACAAGTGTGAAAGAAAAGGGAAAGGAAAGTTCACACAAACACTTAAAAGATAAGAATACAATTGTTCCGGTGATATTACCAAATCATAATATTTCCTTCTATAGGTTCTCGACCCTGGAGATTATTTTGGCAGACCACAGTTTTAGTCCATAATTCTTGGCCTATTTTTATGCCGCTTC
This sequence comes from Aegilops bicornis, assembly GCA_021605145.1. Lineage (NCBI taxonomy): Eukaryota > Viridiplantae > Streptophyta > Magnoliopsida > Poales > Poaceae > Aegilops > Aegilops bicornis. The sequence continues at coordinate 831,645,820 of CM038675.1, read as the reverse complement.
ACCGCCGCTTCCCATGATATCCTTGTGCCCGCATCAACCGAAGGAGCAAGGGTTATTTCCTTGAGACCCTCGAGACGTTTGATCGCATCTTCATTGACACCGCCGAGGTCTGTGCAAATAAACTCAAGAGAGTAGAGATGCCGCATTGCTCCTTCAGCCGATACTCATTTGTGGAAGCTTTTGGCCTGAATGCGTAGTCGTTGAAGGTCATGGGCGACACCGTCCTCCTCCTCCCCATTCCCCATGGCACTCGTCGGAGCAGGGAGAAATCTGGGACCTCCGGCGTTTCACGCAAAGAACCTCGCCCATCCTGCATTCGATACATTACACACGAGCCAGCAGGTTAGCCATCCCAAACATGATAGGGAGGACAAAGTTGCAATTTCGCGCTGATGCTTTCTCCCCTGTGGATCTGCTGCTTCCATTTCCATGCTTATCTGCTGCCAACTCTGACATCCGAGAGCGAAATCCACCCGCGCCAAAGTTGGAGTATTTTGGAATCTAGCTTTCTGGTGGCGATGGCAAAGACGCCAACACACTACCGGAATAATTGGCTACCCCGACGGCCTAATCTATGCCGACGGCCTTTTGACGGGGCCGTCGGCATAGAGCGAGCTATCTTGACGGCCTAGGGAAAGCCGAGGCGTAGAAAGGCCGTCGACATACCTCGAACTATGCCGAAGCCAGTAGGCATTGAAAGGCCGTCGGCATATCTCCGACTACGCCGACAAAGCAGCCGGTAAAGTGTGGCCGTCGGCATATAGGTGGCCCGGTGGCCCGACCTCGACGGCAGCCTAACGCTGTCAAATCTATGCCGACGGCCCTCACGGCAATTCGGCATATGTTTTATCTGGTTTTTTCAGAACTGCCACATGGCAACACTATCTTGTGACGGCCTTGCCGTGAGGCATATATATTATCTGTTTTTTATTTTTAAATTGTTTTTATTTTAAAAATGATTAATTTAAATCTGTTTTTTATTTACGTATTATAAGTGCCAAAAATGTTTACGTATTACGAAAAATATGTGATTCTGAAAAAAATAAACATTGTAAAACACATTTGTGTAATTAAAAAAACATATGTTGCATTTTAAAAATGTTCAGGCATTTCGAAATACTGTTAATGACATTTTTTTAATGTTTACGCAATGTAACAAAAATTTCATGTAGTTTAAAAATGTTCCGTACCATCCGAAAATTTCATTGTTCCGTAGGCATACCCTGTTGCCAGGAGTCACCGCAGGCCACCACGTGGCAGGGATATGCCGACGGCAAAGCCGTCGGCATAAATTTTCACCTATGCCGACGGCTTTGCCGTAGGCATACCTCTGCCACGCGGCGGCCGTGATTCGTTAGCGCTTTGACGGCGTCGTCCGTTGCCGTCATGTGAAAGTCATTGCCGACGGCTAAACTATGCCGACGGCCAGACGGAAGCCGTCGACATAGGCCCCTATGCCGACGGTCTAACAAGACTACGCTGACGTGATCTACGCCGACGGGGCTATGCCGACGGCAGCCGTAGGCATAGATGTATGCCGACGGGAAATGGCCTATGCCGACGGCCCTGGGCCGTCGGCATAGGTGGCGAGTCCGGTAGTGACACCTACCGCGTTTCTTATCTTATCTTAATACATTAGGCCTTGTTCGGTTAAGCCACTCCCCCAAGTGGATTGGAGTGGAATGGAGGGGATTTGGGGGGTAATTTGAACTAGATGAACTGGATTAAATCCCTGCCAATACTGTCAATCCCTCTCATTTGCCATGGAACCGAACAAGGCCTTAGGGATTTGAGATAATGCCCAATTTAACTTCTCCAAATGCCTTGTGAAGTACTCAATTTTTCTTGTTATATCTGACTTGGAGCAATTGGGAACAGAGTCACCAATTTTTTAAGCTTATAATTCTTCCAGAATTTGCTTCTACGTCACTTCAAGATTGCAATCTTTTAGCCTTTAATCAAGCAAAAGGTGTCATGGTGTGGTCTTTCCTCGACCGTCAATATTCCTATCCTTGGAGCTCTATTAATTCCTCTTCCAATTGTTGCCATCTTTTCACGCAGTTAATCGCTATCCGGCCTCTGTCCGATGCTCGCAACATGATTTTATAAATAGCACTTTTCCGAAAACATTGACCACTAGCAAAGGCATATTCAAAATCTAGAATTACATCATGGTAGCGGTAACCATAATACATTTATTGCTGCCTCATTGTAGTATGTTATTCAGAGCTCGTGGATTTGACAAAGTAAATGGGTGAAACAACAAGTGTGAAAGAAAAGGAAAGGAAAGTTCACACAAACACTTAAAAGATAAGAATACAATTGTTCCGTGATATTACCAAATCATAATATTTCCTTCTATAGGTTCTTGACCACTCGAGATTATTTTGGCGGACTACGCTTTAGTCCATAATTCTTGGCCTATTTTTATGCCGCTTCACCGCTGCTTCCCATGATATCCTTGTGCCCGCATCAACCGAAGGAGCAAGGGTTATTTCCTTGAGACCCTCGAGACGTTTGATCGCATCTTCATTGACACCGCGAGGTCTCATGCAAATAAATCAAGAGAGTAGAGATGCTTTGCATTGCTCCTTCAAATGATACTCATTTGTGGAAGCTTTTGGGCCTGAATGCGTAGTCGTTGAAGGTCATGGCGACACCGTCCTCCTCCTCCCCATTCCCCATGGCACTCGCTTGAGCAGGGAGAAATCACAGGGACCTCCGGCGTTTCACGCAGCAACCTCGCCCATCTGCAGCTCCGATACATTACACACGAGCCAGCAGGTTAGCCATCCCAAACATGATAGGGAGGACAAAGTTGCAATTTCGCGCTGATGCTTTCTCCCCTGTGGATCTGCTGCTTCCATTTCCATGCTTATCTGCTGCCAACTCTGACATCCGAGAGCGAAATCCACCCGCGCCAAAGTTGGAGTATTTTGGAATCTAGCTTTCTAGCTGGCGATGGCAAAGACGCCAACACACTACCGGAATAATTGGCTACCCCGACGGCCTAATCTATGCCGACGGCCTTTTGACGGGGCCGTCGGCATAGACGGAGCTATGCCGACGGCCTAGGGAAAGCCGTAGGCGTAGAAAGGCCGTCGACATACCTCAGACTATGCCGACAGCAGCCGTAGGCATTGAAAGGCCGTCGGCATATCTCCGACTACGCCGACAAAGGCCGTCGGTAAAGTGTGGCCGTCGGCATATAGGTGGCCCCGGTGGCCCGGCCTCGAACGGCAGCGACCTAACGCCTGTCAAATCTATGCCGACGGCCCTCACGGCGACCATCGGCATATGTTTTATCTGGTTTTTTCAGAACTGCCACATGGCAACACTATGCCGACGGCCTTGCCGTGAGGCATATATATTATTTGTTTTTATTTTTAAATTGTTTTTATTTTAAAAATGATTAATTTAAATCTGTTTTTTTATTTACGTATTATAAGTGCCAAAAATGTTTTACGTATTACGACAAATATGTGATTCTGAAAAAAATAAACATTGTAAAACACATTTGTGTAATTAAAAACATATGTTGCATTTTAAAAATGTTCAGGCATTTCGAAATACTGTTAATGACATTTTTTTAATGTTTACGCAATGTACAAAAAATTTCATGTAGTTTAAAAATGTTCCGTACCATCCGAAAATTTCATTGTTCCGTAGGCATACCTCGCTGCCGAGTCACCGCAGCCACCACGTGGCGGGGATATCTTACGGCAAAGCCGTCGGCATAAATTTCACCTATGCCGACGGCTTTGCCGTAGGCATACCTTCGCCACGCCGGGCGGCCCGTGATTCGTTAAGCGCTTTTGATGGCGCCGTCCGCTGCCGTCATGTGAAAATCATCGCCGACGGCTAAACTATGCCGACGGCAGATGAAGCCGCCGACATAGGCCCCTATGCCGACGGTCTAACAAGACTACGCCGACGTGATCTACGCCGACGGGCTATGCCGACGGCAGCCGTGAGGCATAGATGTATGCCGACGGAATGGCCTATGCCGACGGCCCTGGGCAGTCGGCATAGGTGGCGAGTCCGGTAGTGACACCTACCGCGTTTCTTATCTTATCTTAATACATTAGGCCTTGTTCGGTTAAGCCACTCCCCCAAGTGGATTGGAGTGGAATGGAGGGGATTTGGGGGGTAATTTGAACTAGATGAACTGGATTAAATCCCTGCCAATACCTGTCAATCCCTCTCATTTGCCATGGAACCGAACAAGGCCTTAGGGATTTGAGATAATGCCCAATTTAACTTCTCCAAATGCCTTGCGAAGTACTCAATTTTTCTTGTTATATCTGACTTGGAGCAATTGGGAACAGAGTCACCAATTTTTTAAGCTTATAATTCTTCTGTAAATTTGCTTCTACGTCACTTCAGTATTGCAATCTTTTAGCCTTTAATCAAGCAAAAGGTGTCATGGTGTGGTCTTTCCCTTGACCGTCAATATTCCTATCCTTGGAGCTCTATTAATTCCTCTTCCAATTGTTGCCATCTTTTCACGCAGGCCACTGCTATCCGGCCTCTGTCCGGATGCTCGCAACATGATTTTATAAATAGCACTTTTCCGAAAACATTGACCACTAGCAGTGCATATTCAAAATCTAGAATTACATCATGGTAGCCGGTAACCATAATACATTTATTGCTGCCTCATTGTAGTATGTTATTCAGAGCTCGTGATTTGACAAAGTAAACTGGTGAAACAACAAGTGTGAAAGAAAAGGGAAAGGAAAGTTCACACAAACAGTTAAAAGATAAGAATACAATTGTTCCGGTGATATTACCAAATCATAATATTTCCTTCTATAGGTTCTTGACCCTGGAGATTATTTTGGCAGACCACAGTTTTAGTCCATAATTCTTGGCCTATTTTTATGCTGCTTCACTGCTGCTTCCCATGATATCCTTGTGCCCGCATCAACCGAAGGAGCAAGGGTTATTTCCTTGAGACCCTCGAGACGTTTGATCGCATCTTCATTGACACCGCTGAGGTCTGTGCAAATAAACTGAAGAGAGTAGAGATGCTGCATTGCTCCTTCAGCGATACTCATTTGTGGAAGCTTTTGGGCCTGAATGCAGAGTCGTTGAAGGCTTCGGAATCCCTCCTTTTTCACATTGAAGCTGCCATTGCCAAATTCAAGGCGATCCTCAACTAACTTCAGATAAATCAGTAGGTCTAAATTTTGCAGTGTTGATAGAACCTCGCTATCTAAGCCAGTTGATACCAGATGCAACTTCGAAAGTCCGAGCAGTGATGTGATAAAGGTAGGCAAGCTCCTTAGTTTACCGTGAAGTTTGATCGAAGTAAGAGCACAGCGGCCATCAAGAGTGTCGAGGAAGTCAATGGAATGGTTGCCGAAATCAACTGATAGAGAATCAAGAGGAGTGGTGCTGATAAATCGCTTTTTGAGTGATGAGACAAGAAGCCCAGTTATGCCACTACTTGGACTACTCTGGGCCAGTATTTTAACCTTCCTCAGTTTCTTCATACTGAGTAAAATCTGTTGAAAAGTCTGACTCTCACCTATCAGAAATCCAGCCAAAGTTTGCAATTTGCTATCCCCCAAAAATAAGGACTGGCTATTACCTCTTGTAGCAGCTCTGCCAAGTTCACAAGACAGCTCAAATTTTCCAAACAAGTGAGTTAACTCTGGTAGATTCAGAACTTCTTTGGGCAATATGTTCACTCTTGTACCCCGTATGTCCAGTGTTTCCAAATGGAGCAGCTTCGCTATTTCCTTTGGAAGCCTACTGACATCAGTACCCCTAAGGCTCAGATACTTCAGTTGCAATAATTTGCATATGCTGTCAAGGTTGCAATCAGTAAGCTCCTTGCAGTTTTCAAGATCTAACACTCGCAGCAACTTGCACTTGCGAAAATCCACAAGAGCTTGGCCAGTATGTTCAAAGATTGTTAGTGATCTGATCTGGGATATATCTATTCCAATTACTGCTTTGCCACCTTCTTCATTTGGCTTATGGAGAGAGAGTCGACGGACAGCACAATCAGAACTTTTATTGGTTATGATTTCATCGTTGTGAATCAGAGTAATGAAATTCTCACAGGCTGACTTGTGTACTATGAAATCAAGCATTATACCATGAAGGCGACACGTCTTCACACCAACACTGTTGCAAATGTCTACTGGTTGAATGATACTCCTGTTGATCAAGCCCTCAAAATGTTCACAAGCAACGTTGTTGTCTTTGCAACTGACAACTTTGACCGCAAATCCTTCGGCTAACCATCTTCTAACCAAGCTTTTTCTTTTGATTGGCTGATCCTTCGGGTATATGCTTACGGAAAGCAAGCAGGTTTTTAGATCATGGCTAGGAAGATTGTCATAGCTATGGATGAGCACTTTCTTCATTCTTGCAAGAGCATCATTACTATGCATATGAGAACCTAGATTTCTGCACATATTTTTGCAACTAGCGACTGTGATCTTTTCTGGCCCTTGTTCTTTCAAATAATTTGCAATGTTTACTATGCCAAGTGGTAAGCCTTCACATTTCTTCAAGATGCTTTCTGAACCTTCCTCAAAATGAGGTGAAGGAGATTTTGTCACATCACCAAGAACAATTTTTAAAAGCAAAGCTTTGGAATCTTCCTTGTTAAGAGCTTCTATTCTGTATATATAACCCCCATTCGTGCTGCAGCTATTGGCTATAGACTGCATATTTGTGGTCACAATGATTCTGCCATTACTGGAGAAGTAAGACCCGATCGTATCTAGTAGAGAAGTCTGCATGTCATCAATTACAATTAAGTACCTGATCAACAAAATAACAGAGGTTAGTGGGCATACAAATAAGTTATGTTTCTAACTTTCAGCTAAATTGATTAATGCTCTCATAGAAAAAACATCAAGGTAATCGCCTAATGATTGATGATGCTTTATAGAGGCAAATGGTAAGGTTATATTTGAGATTGTTTTGATAATTGTCAAATCCATTATCCATGTTGTAACGGTTATCGAAGATGCGTGTGCAGAAGTGGCAAAAACAGTACATATCACTGTTGCATACAACTGCATAGTAATTTTATTGAATAAACATGTCAATAGTTTATAAAAGCCCTTTTCATTTGAGTTAATAAAAATGCCGTTTATCGAAAAAAGGCCCTTTTCATGCCAGTACTAATAGATGGAGTTTTCTTTTGTATGTACTCTTGGAGGGAGTTAGCTAGGCGATTTGAGGGTTATTCGGCACTATACCATTTTACGTGACAGTTGACAGATGTTAGAGATCCACAAGAAGACATATTTTTACAGTCTTTTTAAATAATTATTTGATTTCATTTTCTTATTGATGCACTTGATGTGTGCCAAAAGTAGCAACTGCACAGAACGGAAAGTACATGTGAAAGATCTAGTAGAAATATGTAGAATGACCTTGAACTGGTGGTTTCAGACATTTCTAGATCTAGTTGCAAGATGTAGAATGACGTTGAGATCTACATATTTGGTTTCAGACATGTCTAGCTGGTTTCAGCACTACAAATGATGAAAACAAAGATTTTGAATTGGGGGGAAAGGAAAACTAGCAATGCATATCTGAAACTGAGTTCACCTCGTGTTAGCCTGCAGGTGCATATTGAGATTTTCACCGAGATCCGCATCATAAGAGGAGGGGGCCTTGACTTGTCGGAGTATCTCCTTCAGAAGCTCTTTGTGTCCTCTGTGCTCCGAGGCCACAACCCAAGCACGGCAAGGAAATTGGCTCTTCACACATGTGTCATCGTAGACCACCCTAGCAAGAGTTGTCTTCCCGATGCCACGAGGTCCCAAGATGGAGACCACCCTCCTTGGTTTCTCTTCCTCCCCAAGCAATTCAAGAAGCTCTGCCTTTGGCTTGATGATGCCCACGAGCTCAGACTCCGGGATATAGGAGGTGAATTTTGAGGAGGCGCCCAGCTCCATCGGTGCAGATAGGGTGTTGCTGCCGATGTACCTGTCTCTCCGCCCAAATGCTTCCAGAACGCGTTGCTTGAGAACCTTGAGCTCTCTGGCAAACTGAGTGCGGATGTTCACCGTTCTTAACTGGTGAAGCTTCCGGCGGTACCATGGCACGCAGGCCTCGCATGCCGCCTTATCCTCGAAGATATCTAGGCAGTCCTCCGTGTCATACGCCAGCTCCTGCAGCTCAAGGATCCATGGCCAGTGGTCCTTGGACTCACCGTACATGACGATGGCCTTGGTCATCATCTGCATCTCCTTCTTGATGTCGTGGAGGGATTTCTTAAGGTCAGTCCTCAACATGCTGTCTTCTTCAATCTTCTTGTGGAGCTTTGTTACCACGGTGCCCATGATGCTACTTACCACAGCTGCCTCCATTCCAGCCGGTGATCGGCTGATACCCGCAGCCTTCCTCCTCCTACTCCCTGTACTGAGTCTGAAAGGAACGCTCTTTCTTTCTTCTTCAATCTTTAGAAAGACTTTAGCTGTATTATTATTCTCTTCCACATGGTGCGAGTCATTTTTTAAAATTATCCTATGCCACTGGATTTTATTTCCTGGATAAGGTATGGGTGGAAAGGAACACTCTCTCTTTCTTCATCAATCATTTGGAGTTTTGCTTTTATTATTATTCTCTTCAACTATTTAAAACTCGATCATCCTATGCCACTGGATTTTATTTCCTGGACGGAACGAACAGTCTCTCTTTCTTCTTCAATTTTCCAAAAGAGTTTAGCTGTATTATTATTTTCTTCCACATGCTGTGGGCCATGTTCAAAACTCGACGATCCTATGCCACTGGAATATATTTCCTGGATAAGGTATGGTTGAAAGGAACAATCTCTTCTTTTTTTCTAAATCTTTAGGAGTTTAGCTGTATTATTATTCTTTTTTATTGTTTAAAACTACTAGACATCCTACGCCACTGGATTTTATTTCATGGATAAGGTATGGGGGGAAAGGAACGTTCTCTCTTTCTCTTTCTTCGATATTCAGAAAGAATTTAGCTGTATTATAATTCTGTTCCACATCGTGTGGGCTATTGTTTAAAACTCGATCATCCTATGCCACTGGATTTTATTTCCAGGATAAGGTATGGCTGGAGAGGAACACTGTCTTTTTGTTCGTTAATCTTTAGAAGGAGTTTAGCTGTATCATTTTGCCAATGGATTTTATTTCCTGGATAAGGTATGGGTGGAAAGGAACACTCTCTCTTTCTTGTTCAGTCCTTAGAAAGAGTTTAGCTCTACTATTATTCTCTTCCACATGGTGTGGGCCATTGTTTAAAACTCGGCCATCCTATGGCTCTGAATTTTGTTTCCTGGATAAGGTATGGGCGGTTGTGTCGAAGTCACATGGCACCTTCCCACTCCTTCATTTTCTCATTTTTGCTTACAAGGTAGATCGTGCACTCATTTGCAAAGTGTCTAGAGGAAGATTGAAGAGTAATTGAGGGAATTTTAGGGAGGCATCACCTTGGCCTTTCTCCTCTCTCTCCATTGTCATCTGTGTAGCCAACTAGCTATCAGGTTCAAGGGAGTAAACCTTCCATTTATATCCGTCCATTCAGAAACTCTGATTTGTTTCTCCATGGTGGCACAGGCGATGGTCAGCGCGTCCACGGGGGCGATGAACTCTGTCCTCTCAAAGCTTGCCACCCTGCTGGAGGATGAACGCAGTCCTCGCATGAGGAACCGCATCGTTGCCCTAAGGTGCGCACTGACCAGCATGGGAAACTTCCTTGAGAGGAGGGCGGCTAGTATAGAGGATATGGGCCCATTGGTCGAGGGGTGGAAGAATCAGGTCCGGGACATGACCTATGATTTGGAGGACTGCATCGACGATTTCGTGTGCTCAGCTGCCCCATGTAACACCAACAGGGTAGCTCAGCTGCTCAAGATGGCAACATGGAGGCATCAGTACACGAGCCTGCTGCAAGAACTCAAGGAACAAGTCTGTGAGGCATCTGAGAGGCGCTGGAGGTACGGGGTTGTTTATGATCCTGGGGATCCATTGCACATACCATCTGATGTTTTGCCCATCGACGGTCTTCTACCTGTCTTCAGTGCTCATCAGGGTGAAGGACTTGTCTGTGTAGATGGCCCGAGGGACCAACTGACCAAGTTGCTGGATCCAGATGACCATCAACAGCTGAAGATAGTATCAATTGTTGGCTCCAGAGGTATCGGCAAGACTACGCTTGCCATGGAGGTGTATCAAAGCCTCAAAGAGAGATTCTGTTGCCACACCATCATCTCGGTGTCCCGAGGTCATGATCTGAGGATGATTCTTATAAGCATACTAACTCAAGTCGGCATGCAGATAATTGACTTCAGAGAGTGTGATGAGGAACAACTCATATATATACTACGTGAATTCCTCAAAACTAGGAGGTATGCATGATTTGAGTTCAGAATCCTTTTGTTTGATGAATTTCATATAGCACATTATTTCTTTCCTAGGATTGCTTACCGTCCTTGTTTGTGATCTAGTTTTGTTGTTCCTAACTCATCTTTTCGTATGTGAATGCACATAACAGGTATTTCATTGTTATTGAAGATATATGGGATTTATCCACATGGAAAATACTCAGATGGGCTTTCCCTGACAATGGCTGTGGCAGTAGAATATTGGTGACAACGTGCATCATTTCCATAGCTAGCCCAAGCTGCTATTTCGCTGAAGACCATATATTTAAAATGGCACCTCTTAGTGATGCTGAGGCCAGAAAGTTATTTTTCTCGAGAATATTTCACCCTGAATATTGCAGTCCTCTTCCTTTGAAAGAGATTTCTTTTGATATCTTGAGGAAATGTGGTGGTATACCACTGGCAATTATTACTATAGCTAGCTTGTTAGCTACGAAATCAGATGAAAATGAATGGAAGAGAGTTCGAGATGCTATTGGCACCATACTTGATAAAAGTGCTACTCTAGAAGGGATGAAGAAGATACTAAATTTTGCATATTTTGATCTTCCCTCCCATTTAAGAACATGCTTGTTATATCTGGCAGTCTTTCCAGAAGGTTATGTTATTGATAAGGCACAGTTGATAAGGAGATGGATGGGTGAAGGGTTTATTATTGAAGAGCATGGGAAGAGTTTAGAGGAAGTAGGAGAGTATTATTTCAATGATCTTATTAACAGGGGTCTTATCCAACCAGTTTGTTTCCGATATGATGGTCGAGTCGAAGCCTGCCAAGTTCAGAACATGATTTGGGATCTCATTTTGTCTAAATCTGCTGAAGTGAATTTTGTAACCAGATATGATGACCCTGGTAGCATTTTTAGACTACAAGACAGAATTCGCCGCCTATCTCTTTACTGTGATGATGATAGAAAGGATATCTTTTTACCATCTGCTATAACTGCGTCTCATATCCGATCACTCACCATTTGTGTGACTGATAAAGAGATGCCTACTCTTGCAAACTTTCGAGCACTTCGAGTTCTTGATCTGGAAAGTAGTGGGGAGTTAGAAGGTGCCAGGTATCTTCAACATATAGGAAAACTATACCTGTTAAAGTATCTGCGTCTTCAAGCAACAAGGATCATTGAGCTGCCAGAACAAGTAGTGGGACTGCAGTTCCTCCAGACATTGGATCTGACTCGTGCACCCATAAACAGATTGCCTTGCAGTATTGTTCGACTGAAGAAACTCACTTATTTACTTGTTAAAAATGTAAAATTGCCAGATGGGATTGGAGAGTTGCAACTTCTTCAGGAGCTCTCCCATGTTGAAGTAGAGAGCAGTAACTCGCCAAATTCTTTGGAGGAGCTGAGCCGTTTGTCTATGCTGAGGGTTCTCGGGCTAAACTGGTGCATTAGTGACACAAATATTTGTAGGGAAACCTGTGTCCATAGCTTGATCTCTTCACTTGACAAACTTGGCACTTCCAACCTCCAGTCTCTTCATATTAGCAGTGGTTCTGGGTGTTCCCTGGATTTTTTGTTGGATTCCCTGTCTGCTCCTTTTGACCACCTCCACAAGTTTCGGATGACTTCAGATTACTATTTCCCAAGAATACCAGCATGGATGACCTCACTTGTTAGCCTCAGAGTGTTGGAGATCAACATTGATACAGTGGGAGAGGATGCACTGAAGATCCTTGGGAAATTGCCTTCTCTGCTAGTTCTCTTGCTGTCGGTGAAATCTTCAGCTCACAATCAAGGACTCATCATCACAAGCTGTGGATTCCGATGTCTAAAGCAATTTGACCTCATTTATTGGAAAGGTTTGGACATGGTGATGTTTGAACAAGGGAGTATGCTTGCACTGGAAAATCTCCACCTCAAGTTCCGAGCAAAAGGAGTGTTTGTGAATTATTGTTTTCAGTTTGACATTGAGCACATTACTTCCCTCAGATACCTCCATGTAGATATTGTATGCGAGGACGCAGAGGCTAGGGAGGTGGAAGCTGCAGAGGGTGCTATTAGGAGCGCAATCAGCGCTCATCCTGGTCATCCTAGACTTGAACTCCGGAGGTTGGGAGGAGAGGATGTGATACATGAAATAGTAGATGTGGAGTCTGAAGAAATGGTGGAAGAAGAGCACAGTTCTCCGGCTGTAAGTCCATGGTGGCTCGTCCCCGCATGGTGGGTCATCTCCATATGGTGGATTGTATCCGCATGGCGAGTCATTGGCACATGGGGTATCATCTACGCATGGTGGATTGTCTCCGTTTATGCCTGGTGGGCCATCTCCAAATGGCGGCTTGTCTCCCCATGGTGCGTCTCCCCATTGTGGGTCATCCCCGCATTGTGGGTCATGTCCAAATGGTGGCTTGTCTCCCAGTGGTACTTCACCAGACCGGAGAAGATGATGGATGGTTTCCTCTCCAGGATCCTCCTGTAAGCACTAAGCACCCTCCCCCCACCCCACCCCCAACTGAATCTTGAATGTGGTTCCTGGTAATTTGACATTTTGAGTTTGGAAACTGATGGAAGGCATGGATGTGTGGTTTTATTCTGATCTTCTTCTAGAAAAGGGGATGCATGTTGTCTATTCAGAGGGCTTACCATATTATTCTTGGTTTGTTTCATCTGTATAATACTGATGCGTTCCTTCTGACGTGAAATCATGGTTTTCACTTTCAGTGAGATTCCGGTGAAATTCACTGAATTTCAGTAATTTCAGTAGGCACTGAAATATTACATTTCAGCCAAAATATTTCAGCAATTTCAGTACAACACAAGAATTCAAATATTTTTCAAAATATTTTTCAAAATTTTCAAATTTTTAATTAAATTCAAGTGAATATTTCAGTCATTTGGCTGAAATGAAAACTGAAATCACTGAAATTCACTGAATTTCGGCGATTTCGGTTGGTGCTGAAATTTTTCTTAACCTGAAATTGAAAACCATGCGTGAAATAGGGTCTGAATGCATTCTATATATATGGAGTAAACTTTCAATGCATTGCACAATAGTGGAATGTTCTCTATTTATTATTCTTATGCAAATTGATTACTTTTCTTAAGATTCTTGTCTAGTAGTCAATTTTGTAGAAAAATATAAATGCCTAGGACGGATAATGCTTGTTGTTTCCATAAGTTGGTTCAATTTGGTTTCTCTCAGTTAATGTGAAAACTCAATTTTCAGTCTTGATTTGAACAAATATATGGAACATGGTGTCGTTTGACATCTCTAATTGAGAGCTGCTTCCATATTACGCCTTGTTTGTGTGCCTCAAAAATTAGTCCCTTGGAAGATGCTGAGATGCTCAAATTCAGGGCATCTTCAAAATGGCTAATTTCTCTTCTTTAGCAGAGCAAATAAATAAATAAATAAATAAAAGAAAATGGTTTCCCTCTCAAATTAATTTATAAGAAACGTGTGACAAAGAATGTGATATTGAATCATGCCGTTGTGTCTATGGAGTGGATTAGGATAAATTACTGACTTTATATATATGCTCTGGCATTTGGTACACAATTTTGCATGTAGGCTCGCTTTTGGCTACATCTATCCTGCATATGAGTGCTCCAAGACTGTTGAACTGAACAATCCTGAGATCGAGCAGCTCATATTTTGGTGTCAGTATTGGTAAGGTGGTTTCTTCAAGTTTATGATCACAGCATCTGCAATGATAAATAATTTTACAATTCTTTGTTTTGGTTCTTGTGTCTAGGATTTTAGTAGCTCTCGTGACAGTTTTGGAGAGATTTGGGGATTGGACAGTATCATGGTAAGACCACCAAAGGTTACATCATTTCACCAGTTGTTCAAATAGAGTAGCTCCTAACATTGATTGCATCATGCATGTGCTCATGGTGAAGGCTACCGTTTTACTCAGAAGCAAAGCTGATGTTCTTCATATACTTGTGGTACCCTAGGACAAAGGTATTCGATTTGTTCCTTGCAACTTCTAGCTTGCAGATTTTTATACGCATTTGACTGATGGATGCGTTCATTGCAGGGAGCTGCCTACCTGTATGACACTTTCAGGCCATATATGCAAGATTTGTGGCACTTTGTTGGGTTGATAGTTCGGATGAAAACACAAAGAAGATTGAGAGGAATCCTTGGGCTAAGCTAGTGCAGGCTCCAGCTGCTGATTCTGATGTACCCCTCCATGTTGCGTGCCCAGTGGGCTGCTGACGCTGATGTACCCCTGAAGCCAAAGGAGTGGGCAAACATGACCATCGATGAGGCTACGACACTGCAGAAGGCACTCGAGGAGAACCATCTGCGCGAAATTCCGCGAACCACCCTTCTTTTGTGCATTGTGTTGCTCCTTTTAGATTGTCATGTTGTTCTGCGCGAAATTGTGGGCGATCTGCGCGAAATTCCGCGAACCACCCTTAATTGAATAATTGATCATTCTGTTTCAGAGTTAATCACGTGTTTCTTTCCTCGTTCTCGCTAGCTGTTTCTGCAATTGGAAGAAGCCGTAAATAACACCGTGCATGTGTGCAGTGATTGTTGTATGAATGCATCCATCTTGACTCCATCTCAAGAGAGGAGATTATCCATGTGTTCAGTTGGAAGAGTACAGTTGTGTACGCTGTGCGCATGTCCAGAAATTAGGAAATCCTGATAGGTCCAGTGCTAGAACAACCATACAAGAAGGAGGTAACTAGGGAACATAAGTGAAGTTTAGTGTCCAACAACACCACCACCACTTGAGGAGTAGCAAAACGAAACACATGCTCTGCCTCTATATGCATCACAACGCTGATACCTATGTTTCATTGGTACTTCCTCCATCCAGGTGTATAGGGCGTCTAAGAGAATGGAAAATTCCAAAATTTTAAATTTGGAATGTTAATAGGTTCATTCTTTTGCATCATGGTTTCTGTGCATGTTTAAAATTTTAGATTTTATGGAATATTCTAATGAGAGAGAATAAAATGATTTTCATAAATATTCATTTGACTCTCAACTCAAGGAAAATATTGAGAGAAGAAAACATGACTTCCTCCCTGTTAAGTATAGTTTGATAATGATATAAGAATATTATATGGAGTTTACAGGATTTATTTTGAGAATTTTAAAAAACTCAAATTCATTTTAGACTTTGTTGAAATGCTCTTTATTGGCTCCTATTGCATAATTTTTTTACGTTATTGCATTAGAGTTGGAGAAATGTTCACTATTATCTATAATATTACATACATTTTACTCTGTGTTAAAATATTTTTTTGAATTTAACGATATTTTATTTAGCCAAATAACTGTCCTGTACAGTATTATTATTAGCCAGGAAACACTGCTCATCGGGCGCAACTGTGTCTCACTGCATTTTTTTTCCTTGAGATATTCGAACCTGCGACCTGTAGTGTAAGTTTCACTCGCATCAGCCAACCGGGAAAGACACACGTCCTGGCAATTCCCTTCCTTTTCATCTTTTATACTTTGCCAGGCGGTTTCTTTTTTCTTTCTTGTTGTGTGTTTTTACTGGACCGGTTTTTCGTTTTAGTTTTTTCTGTTTCTTTTCTTTCATATTTTTTCCTTTTTTATTTGCTTTTTATGCACAAACTAATTCAAATTGGATGATTTTTAATCGCTGAAAAATTTAAATTTTGATGAAATTTTTTCAAATTTGATGAACTTTTTATTCAAAATCGAGATTTTTTTTCAATATCAACGAACTTTTTTCTTCAAAACCTGTGAATTTTTTTCAAATCTGATGAACTTTTTTCCATATGGACCAACGTTTTTTCAAAACAAGTGAAGTTTTTTCAAATCCGATATGCCTTTTTCAAATTTGACGAACTTGTTTCCTAAATAGACGAACTTTTTTTTCAAAGTCGGTGAACTTTTTTTAAATCCGATGAACTATTTTCAAATTTTGTGAACTTTTTTTCAAATTGAATGAAAATTTTCCAATATTCATGAATTTTTTTTCAAATATGTTGAACTTTTTAGAAATCAATGTGTCTTCTTAGTTTGATGAAATTTCTTCAAAAATCAATGAAATTTTCTCAAATTGGATGAACTTTTTTCTTTTTTTCATGAACTTAAAAAAACACTGAACTTTTCTCAAGTTTGTAAACTTTTTCTTCAAAAATTATGAATGTTTTCAAATTCGCATTTGTTATTAAAATAGGTCAGAAAACTAAGTGATACAGTGGATGGAACTATGCAATAAATAGCGCGGCAGAATTGTTCTTATAAGCTTAGATCAATTATCGTTCACAACACTCGAGTAGGTGTAGTGGTTAGTCGACTCCTGCGTGAATGAAACGACATGAGTTTGAATCCTGCGGATTAAATGAAAATTTTGCTGTTTTTTGCGCTTTTTTATAGGTTCGCTGTGATGTGCAGTCGTGGGGCGGCCCATTAGATGAGGCGCGCGGGCGCTAGCTACCTATTCGGGCGCTTAAGGCGCCGAACAAGAGCTCCCCTATACGGGCGCGCAGGTCGCCCGTGAGCGACCTTGCGCGCTAGGCATTCGCATGGGCCAGCCATTTACCGGATTTTTCTCTTTTCTTTTTTCCTTTCCTTTCTATTTTACTTATTTTTTTTATTTCTTTCTTTTCTTTTCTCTTTTCCCTTTTCTTTTTATTATTTACTTTTTTCACAATTTTTGTGAACTTTTCAAATTCCAAACATTTTTGGTTCATCGAATTCAAAAAGTATTCAGCAATATAAAACATATTCAAAAATTAAAAAATGTTCATCAAATTCATTTTTTTGTTCCCCGGATTTAGAAAATTTTCATCGAATTAAAAAATGTGCATGAAATTCGAAATATTTCAATGATTTCGAAAAATGTTTATGAAAGTTCAAAATTTCATCATCCATTTTTCAAAAAAGTTTCTATAATAAATATTATGTTCATCGATTTCACAAAATATCCATAGAATTGAAAATTAGTTCATCAAATACCAAAAAATATTCGTCATTATTGGAAAATTCTCAGAAAGCGTTGTTAGTCAAGATTAAAAAAGGGTCATTCTTTTTAAATCACGAACAATTTTTGAATTGAAGAACTGTTTCTTAACTCAGTGAATTTTTTTTGAACCCGTGAATGTTTTTGAAAGTCAGCATTTTTATTGGAAATCTCAAAAAGAAAAAAACAGGGGCACCTCGCGCCCTACATTGGGCGGCCTAGATGGGCGCTCAGGGCTTAGGGGAGCTGTGTGTGTGGGGGGGGGGGGGGGGGGGGCGCGTGCCGCCAATCTTTTCCTCAAGTAGTGTGCACTTCCTATGTAAACACGAAGTCAACAGTTTAAATGGACCAAAGTAGGAGCTCCCCTTGTTGCAAGCGAGACTCTGAAGGCATCGGCCTAAATGGGCTGTCACAGCTCACACAGCCGCTGACTCTTTTTTTGCGTTTGTTTTCTTTTTTTAATTTCTGTTTTCTTAAATTTAGTTTACACTTGCAAAAATGATCAGAATATATATATTACAAAATATAATTTTCATTATGTTTTGAGAAATGTTTATCTTGCAGTTGAAAATTGTTAAATATGTATAGAAAAAATGTTGACCATGTATACAGAAATTCTATACAAAAAATATAGAATGAGTGTGAAAACAATTTGATCATGTATTTAAATATGTCAAACAGTTACTTAAAAAAATGTTAGTCAAGCATTTGAAAAATGTTGAATGTGTATAGAGAAAATGTTGATGACGTGTTAAAAAAAATGTAAATAAAAAATTTGGAAAATGTTAAATGTGTATAGAAAAATATTGACCATGCATTCAAAAAAATGTCAACCTTGCATTTGAAAAATGTTGATAAAGCATTTGAAAAATGTTAAATGTTCATACAAAAAAGTTGACCACATATTAGAAAATGTAAATCTTCTATTTGAAAAATGTTAATAATGCATTTGAAAAAAGTTTAAAGTGTGGATAGGAAAAATGCTGACCACATATACAACAAATGTCAATCTTGTATTTGAAAAATGTTACTCAGTCATCTGAAAAAAGTTTTAAATTTGTACAGAATTGTTTTGATTATATATTCAAGAAATGAATTTTTTATAGCAAAAATGTTAAACGTGTATTAAAAAATGATGTTGATGTATCAAAATATAGAATAAAAACCAAAAGAAACAACGAAACCAAAAAAAGATACAAATTAAACCGAAGAAAAAGAAAAGAAAATATAAAATCAAAGAAACAATTGAAAAATGAATAAAAAACTAGAAGAATAAAAGAAGAAAAATGAGAAAGATAAGAAAAAACATAAGAAAAACAAAGAGAAACCAAAATAAAACCAAAAGAAAAAAGTGAAGTATAATGACGAAAAACCCGAAGAAGAAATAAGTAAACCAAATAAAGGACCAAAGAAACAAAAAGAAGTAGAGGAAAAATGGAGAAATAAAAAAACTCCATACTTTTCCTCATGTAGTGCGCTCCTCATATGTAAACACAACGTCAAGAGTGGCGTAGTGGCTAGCGGCTCCACGCACAATCGAAACTATCCAGGACCGAATCCCCTCGCACCCTCATTTTCTTCCTAATTATTTTGCCGCTTCAGTCAGATAACACTCAAGTGTGTTGTTTGCATTAAAAGAAAATTAAAAAAGGAGCAGTAAGAACTATAGGGTTTTAGAATTAATTCACACTCACATATGTGGACCCCTTAATGTTAAGTCCGTGGATGGTTTTGATTCATTCATTACATTCACAAATGACTTTTCCCGCCATGGATATATTTATCCCATACTTGACCGACCAGAAGCTTGGGGAAATTCAAAGTTTATAAAGCTAAGGTTGAAAATCAACTAAACGCAAAAATCAAAGTTCTACGGTAATGTTAAGTCCGTGGATGGTTTTGATTCATTCATTACATTCACAAATGACTTTTCCCGCCTTGGATATATTTATCCCATACTTGACCGACCAGAAGCTTGGGGAAATTCAAAGTCTATAAAGCTAAGGTTGAAAATCAACTAAACGCAAAAATCAGAGTTCCACGGTCTGATTGTAGGGGCATGCCTACCATAATTTTCAACCTTAGCTGATTTTTGCTTAATCTCAAAAAGAGTCTTACAGCATATATTTATAACCTAGATAACTTGCATACGAATTAACGTAAGATAACTTGTGGGCTAAGATTGCCCGGTGGGCCTTTTACGGCCGTAGGCTAAACCGGTCATAACACTTCTCCCCGCCTGCACAAACAGCTCGTCCTCGAGCTGTAAGGTGGGGAAGCGCTTGTTGAACTTCGCGAGGTGATCAACCAGCGTCAAACACCTTCTCGACAGCTGGGGCGGCCAGGTCGGCGGTGACGGCGTCCTCCGGAATGTAGTCTGTAACCTCCAGGTAGAAGAGTCGCGAGCAGGCATGGCCGGACGTGTAGGGCTCGTCGCAGTTGAAGCACAACCCTTGGCGGCGACGCTCGAGTAGCTTGGTTGAGGTGAGCCGACGGAACGGGCGCTGCGCGTCGCGCGACGGGTGCCGGAAGCTCGCGCAGTCGACCGCACGAAATCCGCCCGGTAGCGACCAATGTCCAGACGGTGATGCTCGCCGGATGGCGATCACTGGCGCCAAACGCTGCTGGCGAGTACATGGCCGATCGGAGATCCTGTCCTGTGGCTCGCTGGCCCACGCGGATGTGATCCAGAAGTCCGCCGACGAAGAGGTCGGCCCGCTGCTGCGCCGTCACGCCCGACGCGTGGCATGCCAGGGCCTGGAAGCGGTCGGCAAAGTCCTGCACCATGAAGGTGAAGGGAAGGCGACCGAGCTCCGCCAAGCGGCTTCCGCGGACCGGGGGCCCAAAGCGAAGGAGGCAGAGCTCGCGGAAACGCTTCCAAGGGGGCATGCCGCCCTCGTCCTGCTTGAGGGCGTAATACCATGTCTGTGCCGCTCCGCGGAGGTGGTAGGAGGCGAGTCAGGTACGCTCCGATGCAAGGGCGCGCTGCCCGCGAAAGAACCGGTTGAACTGGTTGAGCCAGTTGAGGGGGTCCTCCGTGCCGTCATAGGTGGCGAAGTCAATTTTGGCGAACCACGTCGGTGTCTGCGCCCGAGCGCCGTGTCGAACTAGCTCGGAGGAGCGGAGCAGGGCGGCCGGTGGCGCCTGGTCGGAGTACTCCGGGTGGCGATCTGCGGTGCCGGATGGCCCGTCGAACTGCCGGAACGGGGTCGGCTGTTCGAAAACCGTGGTGTAGACAAGCGATGGAGAAGACCCAGCCGCCCACGCTGGTATTGGCGATGGAGAGGGCGGGAACCGGACCTGGTTGATGGGCAGGCCGGCCGGAGCGGCGGACGACAGTCCGGCGCTGGGCAGAGGTGGCGCCTGGAGCTGCAGCAGCTATTGCGTCTGCTGTGGGTAGCGACCAGACGCGGCGAAAATCGGTGTAGAAGCCGGCGGACACGGCGGCCAGAGCTGGCCCGGGCCGGGATCGCTGGAGGTGCAAAGCAGCGGAGCCTCATTGGTGTAGCCCGCCTGAACGGGCAGCAGGGCGGTCCGCTTCGGGCGACGCGGCTGGAGTGGCGAGGCCACCGGGTGGCTGTTGGCAGGGGGCGCAGCCGGCGGGGTGGTGTACGGTCTGGCCAGCACTAGTAGAAAAGGGGGCAATGGCCCAGGCCGGGTCAGCCCATTAGTCCCGGTTCTGCCACGAACCGGGACCAATGGAGGTATTTGTCCCGGTTCATGATCCCAGGGGGCCGGCCGGGCCTCGTGGGCATTGGTCCCGGTTCGTCTGGCCCTTTTGGTTCCGGTTGGTGGGACGAACCGGGACAAATGGGCCTCGCTCTTGGCCCACCACCATTGGTCCCGGTTGGTGGCTTGAACCGGGACCAAAGGCTCCCCTTTAGTCCCGGTTCATGCCACCAACCGGGACCAATGAGGTTCCTATATATACCCTTCACGTGAGAGCAGAGCACACCGCTCTGCTTTTTCGATCACGAGGGGAGAGGGCTTGGTGGTGCTCGAGCTCACCTCCTATGCTCACAAGTTGTTCGATGGAATGCCCGAGCCACACTACTTAAGCTTTCTCCTCTCCAAGCTTGACCTCCAAGCTCCATTTTCCTCAATATTTGTCTAGGTTTAGCGGTCCGTCACGCCCCGTCCCCGTCTTCACCGCCGTCGATCACCCATGCCGATCTCATCGCCGACACCACCGTGATGAGCCTCTTGTTCTTATCTTCTTTCTGAAAGAAAAAATATTCTTACTTGTATGTTTAGATAGATACTTGTATTATTTTATTACTTTTATTATTGCATCTTATATAGTGAATGGTTTTGGTATCCGCCCCCGTCGGCCCTCGTCCTGTCTATGATTCGGATGTGGTATATATTATCTTTTCATAACTATTGGTTCATTTATTGTTTATGAAAATTATGTCGACCAACGTGACATAGATTTTATTTATCTAGGAGGTTGTTGAACCGAAATTCCAACCGACCCTATTGTCGAGAGGTTAAATTTAGTTGAAGAAGAAAACAATTTCTTGAAGGAAAAAATAAAAAACTTGAGGAGGAGAAGATGATATTGGAGTTGCATGTTGCGGATGTCGCCGATGATCACAAGATCAAGATGGATGCAATGCGCTTGAAGATTAGAAAGATTAGAAAATATGCCATTCATACCGAGGCTTGGTATCATTATGCCGTTGGATCAGTTGTTACCTTGGTTGCGATTATGATCGCATTTGTTTTCGCATTGAAATGTTTTACATAGTTTCAATGTATGGTTTAATTAATTTAGATGCTCAGAGAGCTTTATGTTGTTAGATGAGAACTATGTATGTACTTTGGTTTTTATGTGATGATGAACTTCTATTAACTTGGTCACTTAATTATCTATTCATGATGTTCTGTAATGATTTTTGACACACTTAATTATATATGATGCACGCAGATGAACCGGCAATGGATGTACGGTGACAGACACACCTCCGAGTACATTAAGGGCGTGCATGATTTTCTTGAAGTGGCTGAGGAAAACAAGCAGAATGGTTTTATGTGTTGTCCATGCCCTATATGTGGGAATACGAAGTCTTACTCGACCGGAAAATCCTTCACACCCACCTACTTTACAAGGGTTTCATGCCACACTATAATGTTTGGACGAGGCACGGAGAAATAGGGGTTATGATGGAAGACGGCGAAGAAGAAGAGTACGATGACAACTATGTGTCAGAGCGACCCGACCGAATGGATCAAGTCTCGTGGCTTAGGTGTCATCCTCGGATCGGTATCTTTGACACACACGATTACTCAAGGATTTATAACAGAGGTAAATCACATGTATAAAGTAACGTAAATACTATTACCTCGATCCAAAATATAGCGGAAGCAACAAGGTTGTGGATTCCCATCAACACCAACGGCAAAGTTGAGTATAGGAAATCGTAACCCTAACGTATCACTTACTCGTAAATGCGAGAAGTCTGCAACATGAAAAGTTGCAGCCCGAAAACGGGTCAGCGCATGGAATATGCTGGCAATGTAACAAATAGAGAGTAATGAAGGAATAAGCCTATACTACATGCATATATGGCTGGTGGAAAAGCTCTATGGCTATAAGGTTTTGCGAAAAGCCAATTTTTCCCTACTGCAAAGGAATAAATTTATTTAACTATCATGGTGGTTGTTGAACATTGAGAATGGTTGACAAAGATCCTCAATCCCAATTAAAAGTACTCATTAACAACCCAACAATATTTATTAGAGTAACATGATGAGATTCACATGATATCCAGGTACTAGATACTGAAAATGTCCATAACCGGGGACACGGCTAACCATGATAGTTTATACACTCTGCAGAGGTTTGTGCATTTTTCCCCACAAGACTCGATCGCCTCCGTTGGATTTCTCGCACTACATGATGTTTGAGAAACGGATGACCGAGACATAGTCTTTCAGAAGCACTAGCACCTTACTTGTGGGTAGACCCTACACCTACTTTCCCCTACATATGCTAGTCTACCCGTAAGAGTTCGCACAACTTAGTCAACTATGCCAGAGCCCATAATGGCTTGTGGCTGCACACGGAAGTTTCTGGTTTGAATAATCTCATGATCCCTTTGAGCCTGGGTGGCGGTCCGAAGAAATACAGGCAAATCCTGTCTACCCAGGTGCCTTGATAGGCCCTGGAATAGCCAGGTGCCTCAATCCACCCAGATGTGTGTATAAGTTGCCACATTAGATAAACCAATAATTATCAATCTCACATCTGTCATGGATATTCACTCAAACCCAATCCACGTCTACGAGCATAGCATGGCATAATAGACAAACGTAGAAGTAACTCCCAAGGGTTTATAATAAAACAGGTAATAGGTACTACCTCAACTACTTCCCATAACCCACAATTTAATTAGATCCTAACCATGCAAGTGTTTGAGGATAGATCTAATGCATAAAGACTGGGTATGAGAAGAGATATGATCAAAGTATTACTTGCCTGCAAAGTTGATGAAGATGATTCGCACTCAAAACTCTTGATAGATCTACTCGTCACACTCCGGTCAATCTATCGTAAGCAAGCAATAGTAACCACACATAAGCAATCACTCCAAAAGATCGGAAAGATCGAAGAAGACTATTCGGAAAACATCAAAACCAAGCAAATAACTCTTGCAACGTAAAACAATTTCTAACAGTACCAAAATTATGTGAATTTGGCCTTATCAGAAAGTTTAGGTCAAGAGCTTCGATTTGCAAAAAGAATCAACTAAAACGGAGTTACGAAACTCAAGTTATGATCGAACGAAGTTCAAATTCAAATCTGATCTAATTCAAATTTTAAAATTTCAAAAACATGTTTGAGTTGCATTACTGGATAGAGGAGATCATAACGAAGACGTGAGCGTTGGTTTCGTTGAATTTGGACAAACGAGTAAAAAGTTATGAGGGTTTAAAGATTAGGGACTAATCTGTAAATAAAATATCTACAAAGAAGTCCCCGGCGAAAACTAGAATAAAAAGGAAAGGTCTAAAAGGCGGACGTTCATTACCGAACGCTAACCAGTGAAATTGCTCGCTCGAGCCTAAACTAACGACGCTCTCTAAATAAACTAAACAAAAAATAAACCATTTTTTAGAAAAACCGGTAAACCTAACCCTAAAAAAAAAATAACCGGACCGGCTTATGTGGTTTTTATTTACCGTTCGGGCGGATCGGGTCCGGCGGCTTCCGGCGAGCGGCGGCGAGGCATCGGGCGTGGTCGCCGGAGGTGCTCCGGTGGCCGAGGGCGCGGAGGCGACGGGCGAACGCGGCGGGGCGAGACGGGGAGGTTGGCGGCGTTGGCGGTGTCCGCGGGGACGGGACGAAGCGAGGCGGCGGCGGTGGATCTTGTCGGCGGTGGCGGTGGTTTGCGGCGCGGGCGGTGGCGAGGAGAGAGAAGAGAGAGGGGGAAACGGGGCCGTGACGTCGCCCTTTATAGGAGGGAGGAGAGGCGAGATGACGTGGAGGAGGGGGCACGGCGGCGAGGGGAGTCCGTTGAGGCCACGGCGCGGCGGCGTTCTGGCTCGGGAGTCCCTCCCGAGCTCGAGGACGATGAGGAGGTGGGCTGGGCCGCGGCCTGGGAGCTGGGCCGGCCCAGTCGGCGAGAGTCCTTTTTTTTAAACATTTTTTTAAGACAGAGACAAAAAAATAATAAAACCAAAGAAATAAAATTTTTATATAGGCATATAATATGTCAAAAGTTTTAGAAAAAGATTTCCTACATGATGAACTTTATTCTAGAGTGTAATAAAATACACACAAATTCAAATAAAACAAAGAGTGCTTCTGCCCTAATAAAATCCATCGAAAATCATTTTAAAAATACCAAAATGATTCCAAATTAATTTCTCTCCAATTTTCTCGATGTAGGGAATCATGTTACCCTATTTTCCATATATTTTATTTTTGGATAAAATAATTTGAATAAAACTCAAATAACTCCAAATTGAAAATAAATTCAAAAGAACTTTGAATTTAATTCTTTGAAACTCCCAACTCATATTTCATATAATTTGAAGAAGTAATTTTATCTTCGCTCGTGAAAATCATTGAGTTGGATAAAGTTTCGTAATTGTAAATATTCTCAAATGAAATTCAAATATTTTCAACACCCTTGTCATTTAAATAAATGGAAGAAGTCATGTCATCTTCTCTCCGTGGTTTTGTGATGAAAAGAATTTGAATTCCGAAGATCATAAAAGCAAAAATGAAAGTTTGGGAAAGTACTTTTATTCCCTCTCATTTAACTTTCAAAAGTTTCAAATTCACTCACTTTCAGTCAATCAATCAAACAATCAATCAAAACTACCTATTTTTTATAACATTCCAAAATTTAGAATTTTGGGATGTTACAAACTACCACCCTTAAAATGAATCTCGTCCTCGAGATTCGAGAGGCTAGAAAGAAATAGGTTAGGGTTTGGGGTCTTCTCAAAATCCATCGATCATCTCCGGGTCTCGGGTGCTACCACCCTTAAAAGCATGGTTATGGTTCCATCAAAACTCATATACTCCATCCTTATCGTTGACAGTGTCGGTCTTCTCAGATCTTAAGGATAATTCCTTCTCTGGGCTCTTCCGGTAGTGGCATGACCTTTTCCTCAATACTTTTGTCCTTTCATCTTGGTAAGGTTATCCCGAAACTGGGTCTTCATAGCTGGCGGGTCTGGCGCCAATACTAATCAACTATCGATATCTCATGGTGGTCAACAACTTATGGTTTCTCCTGCAGAAAACGGGTCTGGGTTGAACCTCACCGTATATCCTATGATTGGCAACAGCCGTCGTGTACAAGGGAAAATACGTATACCATTCTAAGGTTCAAACAAGGTTTTGATCGTCGTCTCTCTATTATAGGTAAGTCACTCAGATTTACCATCCCATATAGCAACGCGAATAATAAGAGTAAGTCGGTATGGGGATCAATCCATCCCGCACCCAAATCATTACCTTGTACATGGTTTAGCGAATCTCGCATTCTAACACTCGGTCATCCTCACAAGCATTGCAGAATTTCTCTTGTCGACGAACCAAGTTCGAAAATCCATTGATTCTCGCAAGCCAAACAAACAACTATCGCTCCTTAACAACTCTCGTGTTTTGCGTAAACTCCTATAGAATCGCCTATCGATAAAATCGTAACTTCTTCCGTGGTTTCTCCTTCAACAAGAGTGTGCTTGCTTCTCGGCGTGTCCTCGAGCACGTGGGTTATGGCCCATCTCATCACTTGCAAACCTTGAAGTCATCATCGGGCAACTGATCATTATTCCAACATCCAACTTCCAAATTTCCAAGCATACTTAAAATCCATCCAATTGCACCAAACTAGGACATAATTACTTAGACTCATCATGGAATTTACCTTGATCCATATTTCCAACATCATACCTCCTTTATATCCAATAGTAATTCATCTCTTCATCCTCGTGGGATATCCCACATACCGAGATAAAAACTTATACTTATGAAGTCCATACTCCACTTCGTGGAACATCATTATCCTTTCCAGGGTCAAGCGTCCTTACAGGGGAATATCGGCCATCTCTGCATGGCACTTCTTCAAGTGGGAAACGTGTTACACATCATGAACTCCTGACAGTCCTTCGGGTGACTCCAACTTTGTTAGCCAATTCTCCCATACGCTCCAAAACTCGGTATGGTCCTACAAATCTCAGGGCTAACTTTCCCTTAACTCCAAATCGTTTAAATCCTCACAGAGGAGACACACGAATACATGCTCTGTCTCCAATTTCATAGACTACCTCCTTGCGTCTGCATAATTATTCTTCCTGGACTGAGCTACCTTTAGTCTATGTCGAATCAACTTAACATTCTTTTCTGAATCCTTGATCACATTTGGTCCAAACAACTGACGGTCTCCAACTTCATCCCATATCAATGGTGTCTGGCTCCTTCGTCCATACAGGGCTTCGAACGGTGCCATCTTCAAACTGGCTTGATAGCTATTGTTGAATGAGGACTCCGCATAAGGTAGATTATCATCCCTACTAGATCCATAATCTAGCGCACACGCTCTCAACATGTCCTCTAGAATCTGATTGACTCTCTCGGTCTATCCGTCTGCGTGGATGAAAGGTCAGATCAACTCTAGCCTAGTACCCAAAGTCCGTGCAAATGATTCCAAAATTTTGAGGTAAACTGTGTTCCTCTCGATGGTCCTCGGAACTCCATGCAGACATACGATCCTTGTCAAATATATCTTGGCCAACTTCGCACTTGTATAGGTGGTTTTTACTGGGATAAAGTGAGCCACTTTGGTCAAGCAAATCAACTACTACCCAGATAGAATCATATCTCGTTCGGGTCCTGGGAAATCCGGTAATGAAATCCATGCCAAGCTTATCCTACTTCCATTCGGTTATCGGCATAGGCTGTAGTAATCCTGCTGATTACGATGCTCGCTTTTACTCTCTGGCATACATCACCTATGACTACATACTCCGCAATATCCTTCTTCATACCAGTCCACCAGAAACGCTCCTTCAAATCCAAATATATCTTGGTGTTTCCAGGGCGAATCGAGTATGGTGAGTCATGAGCCTCCTGAAGTATTAACTTCCTGATCTCTGCATTATTGGGTACATGCACACTATCCTCAAACCATAAGGTGTCATGCTCATCCTTACTAAAACCTTCGGCCTTTCCTTTGCTCATCCTCTCTTTTACCTCAGCAATCTCTTTGTCATCCTTCTGAGCTTTATGAATCTTTCCTAACAATGTAGACTGAACTTCCATTGCTGCAACAAAACCTTTGGGAACAATCTCTAACCGAAGTTCCCTGAAAATCCTCGGCTAACTCCTTTGGTAATCCTCTGCTTATGAGGGTATTCGTCCTTGTTTTCTTTATGGTTGTGTCCTATTTCTCTATAAAGCTTGCATGCACTTTCTCCATATCCTTTTCCATAAGGCTTCATCTTCTGTGACTCAAACCGAGACTTTGGCAAGGTCAACTTAAATTCCTTCCAAGTGGTTACTCCTTGCAATCCATTGATGGTTTGGTACATCCTCTACCAGGTAGTGGCACCTCTTTCAAAACACTGCAGAGCATGCTGGGTCATATCCTTTCGCTCTGAGGTTATTCTTCATGTGATCCTCCATGTTCTAAATCCATCGGACTGTCTCCAATTGACTCATCGGTCCAGGAAAATACAAGCTCATCTCCATTCATCCTCTATTGGGTCCATCGGTTTGGGGTGGGATAAGAGAGATCGAGAGGGATACACACAATGCAAACAAAAGTTTTGAAAAGACAGATTTTATTTGTGGCTGTCGGAAAAAACATCAAACCAATGACAGCTCACAATCGTCGCATCTAACACATGTATGTAACAGGGGTTTGGTCTTCTAAAGGTCAATAAATCTTCAACGTCATCAAACTCTTCAAGTCTTGTTCAGATCTCCGATGGCTCCTTCTGATCATGCTTGTCCTTCTCAAGTCCTTTTTGCCAGCTCATCTCTGTTGACACGAAGTCTCTTGTGACGTCCTTTAATATTTCTGGAGTTACATTCCAAACTTCTGGTTTCAACTTCCTTGACATGAACCATGGTCCTACTATCCTTCAGTTCCTGACAAATCTTTGATGTCTCAAGGTTTTGCTCCTCTAGCTTGGCTACTTTCAGCTTCTGGTTCCTGAGTTCTTCACGAATTACCTCCTTCTCTAATACAGCTTCCTGCAGATCCACCCTAAACTTCTTGATGTAATACTCGGATCCCGGTGATGCACCGGCTATGTTAAAACAAAGATCCTTCACGATGATGCTCCTTCAGCCTTCTACCATCCAATTCTTCCATGCATATGCATGCTTAACTCAGCACGGTGACAATAGCATAAGCGGGCAATAACACCATGGTTAGCCATGTCTATGCCCATGTTACTGCCATGAGCTTTCATCCCATAGTTGATATCTCCTGCCTTAGGGTTTTCCTTGACAGAACTTTGAATTCTAATGCTCCATGTTCCAGTCTTTCTCCGATTCACCTTGATCTAGGAATTCTTCAGAGCCTTCAAATTCTCCTAGTCTTCGGAGTCTTCAACAGTTGTAGTTTCCATTTACACGGTAAAATCCTCTTCATTCCAAATGGTCTTAGTTGTCTGATATCTTGTCTCCTTGGAGTGGTCTCATCGGTCGAATCTTCGAGTGGTCAATAGGGAAAAGGGGTATGGTCTCACTAAAAGGGAATATTTGAATAAACTCAGAAGAGAAGAGAGATAAAGATCTTTTTGAAAAAGAAGTTGTAGAGAAAAATCCTTCCTATGGGCTTGTCAGTTTCTAGGGTCACGTCCTACAGTCAACATGTGCTCTGATACCATCTTGTAGCGACCCGACCCGAATGGATCAAGTCTCTGTGCTTAGGTGTCATCCTCGGATCGGTATCTTTGACACACACAAGATCAAGGATTTATAACAGAGGTAAATCACATGTATAAAGTAACGTAAATACTATTACCTCGATCCAAAATATAGCGGAAGCAACAAGGTTGTGGATTCCCATCAACACCAACTGCAAAGTTGAGTATAGGAAATCGTAACCCTAACGTATCACTTACTGTCGTAAATGCGAGAAGTCTCGCAACATGAAAAGTTGCAGCCCGAAACGGGTCAAGACATGGAATATGCCGCAATGTAACACATAGAGAGTAATGAAGGAATAAGCCTATACTACATGCATATATGGCTGGTGGAAAAGCTCTATGGTTATAAGGTTTTTGCGAAAAGCCAATTTTTCCCTCTTGCAAAGGAATAAATTTATTTAACTATCATGGTGGTTGTTGAACATTGAGAATGGTTGACAGCATCCTCAATCCTAATTGAAAGTACTCATTAACAACCCAACAATATTTATTAGAGTAACATGATGAGATTCACATGATATCCAGGTACTAGATACTCAAAATGTCCATAACCGGGGACACGGCTAACCATGATTAGTTTATACACTCTGCAGAGGTTTGTGCACTTTTCCCCACAAGACTCGATCGCCTCCGTTGGATTTCTCGCACTACATGATGTTTGAGAAACGGATGACCGAGACATAGTCTTTCAGAAGCACTAGCACCTTACTTGTGGGTAGACCGGTACACCTACTTTCCCCTACATCTGCTAGTCTACCCGTAAGAGTTCGCACAACTTAGTCAACTATGCCTGAGCCCATAATGGCTTGTGGCTGCACACGGAAGTTTCTGGTTTGAATAATCTCATGATCCCTTTGAGCCTGGGTGGCGGTCCGAAGAAATACAGGCAAATCCTGTCTGCCAGTGCCTTGATAGGCAAATCTGGAATAGCCAGTGCCTCAATCCATCCAGATGTGTGTTTAAGTTGCCACATTAGATAAACCAATAATTATCAATCTCACATCTGTCATGGATATTAACTCAACCCCTATCCTCGTCTTCTAGCATAGCATGGCATAATTGACTATCGTAGAAGTATCTCCCAAGTGTTTATAATAAAGCAGTGTAATAGGTACTACCTCAACTACTTCCCATAACCCACAATTTAATTAGATCCTAACCATGCAAGTGTTTGAGGATAGATCTAATGCATAAAGACTGGGTATGAGAAGAGATATGATCAAAGTGTTACTTGCCTGCAGAGTTGATGAATATGATTCGCACTCAAAACTCTTGATAGATCTACTCGTCACACTCCGGTCAATCTATCGTAAGCAAGCAATAGTAACCACACATAAGAAATCACTCCAAAAGATCGGAAAGATCGAAGAAGACTATTCGGAAAACATCAAAACCAAGCAAATAACTCTTGCAACGTAAAACAATTTCTAACAGTACCAAAATTATGTGAATTTTGCCTTATCAGAAAGTTTAGGTCAAGAGCTTCGATTTGCAAAAAGAATCAACTAAAACGGAGTTACGAAACTCAAGTTATGATCAAACGAAGTTCAAATTCAAATCTGATCTAATTCAAATTTTAAAATTTCAAAAACATGTTTGAGTTGGATTACCGGATAGAGGAGATCATAACGAAGACGTGAGCGTTGGTTTCGTTGAATTTGGACTAACGAGTAAAAAGTTATGAGGGTTTAAAGATTAGGGACTAATCTGTAAATAAAATATCTACAAAGAAGTCCCTGGCCGAAAACTAGAATAAAAAAGGAAAGGTCTAAAAGGCGGACGTTCGTTACCGAACGCTAACCAGTGAAATTCGTTCGCTCCAGAGCCTAAACTAACGAACGCTCTCTAAATAAACTAAACAAAAAAATAAACCGTTTTTTTTAGAAAAACCGAAGTAAACCTAACCCTAAAAAAAATAAACCGGACCGGGCTTATGCGGTTTTTATTTACCGGTTCGGGGCGGATCGGGTCCGGCGGCTTCCCGCGGCGGCGAGGGCATCGGGCGTGGTCGCCGGAGGTGCTCCGGTGGCCGAGGGCAGCGGCGGAGGCGACGGGCGAACGCGGCGGGGCGAGACGGGGAGGTTGGCGGCGGCGGTGTCCGCAAGGGGACGGGACGGGCGAGGCGGCGGTGGTTTGCGGCGCAAGTGGCGAGGAGAGAGAAGAGAGAGGGGGAAACGGGGCCGGGGCGGCGCCCTTTATAGGAGGGAGGAGAGGCGAGATGGCGTGGAGGAGGGGGCACGGCGGCGAGGGGAGTCCGTTGAGGCCACGACGCGGCGGCGTGCTGGCTCGGGAGTCCCTCCCGAGCTCGGGGACGATGAGGAGGTGGGCTGGGCCGGCCCAGTCGGCGAGAGTCCTTTTTTTTAAACATTTTTTTAAGATAGAGACAAAAAAATAGTAAAACCAAAGAAATAAAAATTTCATATAGGCATATAATATATCAAAATTTTCAGAAAAAGATTTCCTACAAGATGAACTTTATTCTAGAGTGTAATAAAATACACACAAATTCAAATAAAACAAAGAGTGCTTCTGCCCTAATAAAATCCACTGAAAATCATTTTAAAAATACCAAAATGATTTCAAATTAATTTCTCTCCAATTTTCTGATGTAGGGAATCATGTTACCCTATTTTCCATATATTTTATTTTTGGAGAAAAATAATTTGAATAAAACTCAAATAACTCCAAATTGAAAATAAATTCAAAAGAACTTTGAATTTAATTCTTTGAAACTCCCAACTCATATTTCATATAATTTGAAGAAGTAATTTTATCTTCGCTCGTGAAAATCATTGAGTTGCATAAAGTTTCAGAATTGTAAATATTCTCAAATGAAATTCAAATATTTTCAACACCCCTTGTCATTTAAATAAATGGAAGAAGTCATGT
This sequence comes from Aegilops bicornis, assembly GCA_021605145.1. Taxonomy (NCBI): domain Eukaryota; kingdom Viridiplantae; phylum Streptophyta; class Magnoliopsida; order Poales; family Poaceae; genus Aegilops; species Aegilops bicornis. Next base: position 831,613,226 of record CM038675.1, on the reverse strand, counting down.
CATCTTCTCTCCAGGGTTTTGTGATGAAAAGAATTTGAATTCCCGAAGATCATAAAAGCAAAAATGAAAGTTTGGGAAAGTCCTTTTATTCCCTCTCATTTAACTTTCACAAAGTTTCGAATTCACTCACTTTCAGTCAATCAATCAAACAATCAATCAAAACTATCTATTTGGTTATAACATTCCAAAATTTAGAATTTTGGGATGTTACAAACTACCACCCTTAAAATGAATCTCGTTCTCGAGATTCGGAGAGGCTAGAAAGAAATAGGTTAGGGTTTGGGGGTCTTCTCAAAATCCATCGATCATCTCCGGGGTCTCGGGTGCTACCACCCTTAAAAGCATGGTTATGGTTCCATCAAAACTCATATAATCCATCCTTATCGTTGACAGTGTCGGTCTTCTCAGATCTTAAGGATAATTCCTTCTCTGGGCTCTTCCGGTAGTGGCATGACCTTTTCCTCAATACTTTTGTCCTTTCATCTTGGTAAGGTTATCCCGAAACTGGGTCTTCATAGTCGGCCAGTGCAGGCGCCAATACTAATCAACTATCGATATCTCATGGTGGTCAACAACTTATGGTTTCTCCTGCAGAAAAGCGGGTGCAGGTTGAACCTCACCGTATATCCTATGATTGGCAACAAATTGGCCGTGTACAAGGGAAAATACGATACCATTCTAAGGTTCAAACAAGGTTTTGATCGTCGTCTCTCTATTATAGGTAAGTCACTCAGATTTACCATCCCATATAGCAACGCTAATAATAAGAGTAAGTCGGTATGGGGATCAATCCATCCCGCACTCCAAATCATTACCTTGTACATGGTTTAGCGAATCTCGCATTCTAACACTCGGTCATCCTCACAAGCATTGCAGAATTTCTCTTGTCGACGAACCAAGTTCGGAAAATCCATTGATTCTGCAAGCCAAACAAACAACTATCGTCCCTTAACAACTCTCAGGTTTTGCGTAAACTCCTATAGAATCGTCTATCGATAAAATCGTAACTTCTTCCAGGGTTTCTCCTTCAACAAGAGTGTGCTTGCTTCTCGGCAGGTCCTCGAGCCTGTGGGTTATGGCCCATCTCATCACTTGCAAACCTTGAACTCATCATCAGGGCAACTGATCATTATTCCAACATCCAACTTCCAGCTTCCAAGCATACTTAAAATCCATCCAATTGCACCAAACTAGGACATAATTACTTAGACTCATCATGGAATTTACCTTGATCCATATTTCCAACATCATACCTCCTTTATATCCAATAGTAATTCATCTCTTCATCCTCGTGGGATATCCCACATACCGAGATAAAAACTTATACTTATGAAGTCCATACTCCACTTCGTGGAACATCATTATCCTTTCCAGGTCAAGCGTCCCCACAGGGAATATCGGCCATCTCTGCATGGCACTTCTTCAACTGGGAAACGTGTTACACACCATGAACTCCTGACAGTCCTTCGGGTGACTCCAACTTTGTTAGCCAATTCTCCCATACGCTCCAAAACTCGGTATGGTCCTACAAATCTCGGGGCTAACTTTCCCTTAACTCCAAATCATTTAAATCCTCACAGAGGAGACACACGAATACATGCTCTGTCTCCAATTTCATAGACTACCTCCTTGCCTCAAGATAATTATTCTGCCTGGACTGAGCTACCTTCAGTCTATCTCGAATCAACTTAACATTCTTTTCTGAATCCTTGATCACATTTGGTCCAAACAACTGACGGTCTCCAACTTCATCCCATATCAATGGTGTCTGGCTCCTTCGTCCATACAGGGCTTCGAACGGTGCCATCTTCAAACTGGCTTGATAGCTATTGTTGAATGAGGACTCCGCGTAAGGTAGATTATCATCCCTACTAGATCCATAATCTAGCGCACACGCTCTCAACATGTCCTCTAGAATCTGATTGACTCTCTCGGTCTATCCGTCTGTCTGTGGATGAAAGGCTGTACTGAACTCTAGCCTAGTACCCAAAGTCTGGTGCAGCTGATTCCAAAATTTTGAGGTAAACTGTGTTCCTCTACGATGGTCCTCGGAACTCCATGCAGACATACGATCCTTGTCAAATATATCTTGGCCAACTTCGCACTTGTATAGGTGGTTTTTACTGGGATAAAGTGAGCCACTTTGGTCAAGCAAATCAACTACTACCCAGATAGAATCATATCTCGTTCGGGTTCTGGGAAATCCGGTAATGAAATCCATGCCAAGCTTATCCTACTTCCATTCGGTTATCGGCCTAGGCTGTAGTAATCCTGCTGGCTTCTGATGCTCTGCTTTTACTCTCTGGCATACATCACCTATGACTACATACTCCGCAATATCCTTCTTCATACCAGTCCACCAGAAATGCTCCTTCAAATCCAAATATATCTTGGTGTTTCCAGGGCGAATCGAGTATGGTGAGTCATGAGCCTCCAAGTATTAACTTCGATCTCTGCATTATTGGGTACATGCACACTATCCTCAAACCATAAGGTGTCATGCTCATCCTTACGAAAACCTTCGGCCTTTCCTTTGCTCATCCTCTCTTTTACCTCAGCAATCTCTTTGTCATCCTTCTGAGCTTTATGAATCTTTCCTAACAATGTAGACTGAACTTCCATTGCTGCAACAAAACCTTTGGGAACAATCTCTAACCGAAGTTCCCAGAAAATCCTTGGCTAAATCCTTTGGTAATCCTCTGCTTATGAGGGTATTCGTCCTTGTTTTCTTTATGGTTGTGTCCTATTTCTCTATAAAGCTTGCATGCACTTTCTCCATATCCTTTTCCATAAGGCTTCACCTTCTGTGACTCAAACCGAGACTTTGGCAAGGTCAACTTAAATTCCTTCCAAGTGGTTACTCCTTGCAATCCATTGATGGTTTGGTACATCCTCTACCAGGTAGTGGCACCTCTTTCAAAACACTGCAGAGCATGCTGGGTCATATCCTTTCTGGCTACAGGGTTATTCTTCATGTGATGCTCCATGTTCTAAATCCATCGGACTGTCTCCAATTGACTCATCGGTCCAGGAAAATACAAGCTCATCTCCATTCATCCTCTATTGGGTCCATCGGTTTGGGGTGGGATAAGAGAGATCGAGAGGGATACACACAATGCAAACAAAAGTTTTGAAAAGACAGATTTTATTTGTGGCTGTCGGAAAAAACATCAAACAAATGACAGCTCACAATCATCGCATCTAACACATGTATGTAACAGGGGTTTGGTCTTCTAAAGGTCAATAAATCTTCAACGTCATCAAACTCTTCAAGTCTTGTTCAGATCTCCGATGGCTCCTTCTGATCATGCTTGTCCTTCTCAAGTCCTTTTGCCGGCTCATCTCTGTTGACACGAAGTCTTTTGTGACGCCCTTTAATATTTCGAGTTACATTCCAAACTTCTGGTTTCAACTTCCTTGACATGAACCATGGTCCTACTATCCTTCAGTTCTCGACAAATCTTTGATGTCTCAAGGGTTTGCTCCTCTAGCTTGGCTACTTTCAACCACGGTTCCTGAGTTCTTCACGAATTACCTCCTTCTCTAATACAGCTTCCTGCAGATCCACCCTAAACTTCTTGATGTAATACTCCGGATCCTGGTGATGCACCAGCTATGTTAAAACAGCATCCTTCGCTGACAGATGCTCCTTCAGCCTTCTACCATCCAATTCTTCCATGCATATGCATGCTTAACTCAGCACGGTGACAATAGCATAAGCGGGCAATAACACCATGGTTAGCCATGTCTATGCCCATGTTATCGCCATGAGCTTTCATCCCATAGTTGATATCTCCCGCCTTAGGGTTTTCCTTGATGTAACTTTGAATTCTAATGCTCCATGTTCCAGTCTTTCTCCGATTCACCTTGATCTAGGAATTCTTCAGAGCCTTCAAATTCTCCTAGTCTTCGGAGTCTTCAACAGTTGTAGTTTCCATTTACACGGTAAAATCCTCTTCATTCCAAATGGTCTTAGTTGTCCGATATCTTGTCTCCTTGGAGTGGTCTCATCGGTCGAATCTTCGAAAGGTGGTCAATAGGGAAAAGGGTATGGTCTCACTAAAAGGGAATATTTGAATAAACTTCGTAAGAGAAGAGAGATAAAGATCTTTTGAAAAAGAAGTTGTAGAGAAAAATCCTTCCTATGGGCTTGTCGGTTTCTAGGGTCACGTCCTACAGTCAACATGTGCTCGATACCATCTTGTAGCGACCCGACCGAATGGATCAAGTCTCGTGCTTAGGTGTCATCCTCGATCGGTATGTCGACACACACAAGACTCGAAGGATTTATAACAGAGGTAAATCACATGTATAAAGTAACGTAAATACTATTACCTCGATCCAAAATATAGCGGAAGCAACAAGGTTGTGGATTCCCATCAACACCAACGACAAAGTTGAGTATAGGAAATCGTAACCCTAACGTATCACTTACTCGTCGTCTGAGAAGTCTGCAACATGAAAAGTTGCAGCCCGAAACGGGTCAGCACATGGAATATGCTGGCAATGTAACACATAGAGAATAATGAATGATAAGCCTGTACTACATGCATATATGGCTGGTGGTAAAGCTCTACGGTTATAAGGTTTTGCTAAAAGCCAATTTTTCCCTACTGCAAAGGAATAAATTTATTTAACTATCATGGTGGTTGTTGAACATTGAGAATGGTTGACAAAGATCCTCAATCCTAATTGAAAGTACTCATTAACAACCCAACAATATTTATTAGAGTAACATGATGAGATTCACATGATATCCAGGTACTAGATACTCAAAATGTCCATAACCGGGGACACGGCTAACCATGATTAGTTTATACACTCTGCAGAGGTTTGTGCACTTTTCCCCACAAGACTCGATCGCCTCCGTTGGATTTCTCGCACTACATGATGTTTGAGAAACGGATGACCGAGACATAGTCTTTCAGAAGCACTAGCACCTTACTTGTGGGTAGACCGGTACACCTACTTTCCCCTACATCTGCTAGTCTACCCGTAAGAGTTCGCACAACTTAGTCAACTATGCCCGAGCCCGTAATGGCTGGTGGCTGCACACGGAAGTTTCTGGTTTGAATAATCTCATGATCCCTTTGAGCCTGGGTGGCGGTCCGAAGAAATACAGGCAAATCCTGTCTACCCAGGTGCCTTGATAGGCAAATCCTGGAATAGCCAGGTGCCTCAATCCATCCAGATGTGTGTTTAAGTTGCCACCTTAGATAAACCAATAATTATCAATCTCACATCTGTCATGGATATTCACTCAAACCCAATCCACGTCTACGAGCATAGCATGGCATAATAGACAAACGTAGAAGTAACTCCCAAGGGTTTATAATAAAACAGGTAATAGGTACTACCTCAACTACTTCCCATAACCTACAATTTAATTAGATCCTAACCATGCAAGTGTTTGAGGATAGATCTAATGCATAAAGACTGGGTATGAGAAGAGATATGATCAAAGTGTTACTTGCCTGCAGAGTTGATGAATATGATTCGCACTCAAAACTCTTGATAGATCTACTCGTCACACTCCGGTCAATCTATCGTAAGCAAGCAATAGTAACCACACATAAGAAATCACTCCAAAAGATCGGAAAGATCAAGAAGACTATTCGAAAACATCAAAACCAAGAAAATAACTCTTGCAACGTAAAACAATTTCTAACAGTACCAAAGTTATGTGAATTTGGCCTTATCAGAAGGTTTAGGTCAAGAGCTTCGATTGGCAAAACAATCAACTAAAACGGAGTTACGAAACTCAAGTTATGATCAAACGAAGTTCAAATTCAAATCTGATCTAATTCAAATTTTAAAATTTCAAAAACATGTTTGAGTTGGATTACTGGATAGAGGAGATCATAACGAAGACGTGAGCGTTGGTTTCGTTGAATTTGGACTAACGAGTAAAAAGTTATGAGGGTTTAAAGATTAGGGACTAATCTATAAATAAAATATCTACAAAGAAGTCCCTGGCCGAAAACTAGAATAAAAAAGGAAAGGTCTAAAAGGCGGACGTTACATCGAACGCTAACCAGTGAAATTGTTCGCTCCAGAGCCTAAACTAACGAACGCTCTCTAAATAAACTAAACAAAAAAATAAACCGTTTTTTTTAGAAAAACCGAAGTAAACCTAACCCTAAAAAAAATAAACCGGACCGGGCTTATGCGGTTTTTTATTTACCGGTTCGGGCGGATCGGGTCCGGCGGCTTCCCATGGCGCGAGGCATCGAGGCGTGGTCACGGGAGGTGCTCCGGTGGCCGAGGGCAGCAAGCGGAGGCGACGGCGAACGCCAAGGGCGAGACGGGGAGGTTGGCGGCGTCGGCGGTGTCCGCGGGGACGGGACGAAGCGAGGCGGCGGCGGTGGTTTGCGGCGTGGGCGGTGGCGAGGAGAGAGAAGAGAGAGGGGGAAACGGGGCCGGGGCGGCGCCCTTTATAGGAGGGAGGAGAGGCGAGATGGCGTGGAGGAGGCACGGCATGGGGAGTCCGCTGAGGCCACTGGGCGGGCGTGCTGGCTCGGGAGTCCCTCCCGAGCTCGGGGACGATGAGGAGGTGGGCTGGGCCGCGGCCTGGGAGCTGGGCCGGCCCAGTCGGCGAGAGTCCTTTTTTTTAAAACATTTTTTTAAGATAGAGACAAAAAAATAATAAAACCAAAGAAATAAAAATTTCATATAGGCATATAATATATCAAAATTTTCAGAAAAATATTTCTACAAGATGAACTTTATTCTAGAGTGTATAAAATACACACAAATTCAAATAAAACAAAGAGTGCTTCTGCCCTAATAAAATCCACAGAAAATCATTTTAAAAATACCAAAATGATTTCAAATTAATTTCTCTCCAATTTTCTGATGTAGGGAATCATGTTACCCTATTTTCCATATATTTTATTTTTGGAGAAAAATAATTTGAATAAAACTCAAATAACTCCAAATTGAAAATAAATTCAAAAGAACTTTGAATTTAATTCTTTGAAACTCCCAACTCATATTTCATATAATTTGAAGAAGTAATTTTATCTTCGCTCGTGAAAATCATTGAGTTGCATAAAGTTTCAGAATTGTAAATATTCTCAAATGAAATTCAAATATTTTCAACACCCTTGTCATTTAAATAAATGGAAGAAGTCATGTCATCTTCTCTCCGTGGTTTTGTGATGAAAAGAATTTGAATTCTCAAGATCATAAAAGCAAAAATGAAAGTTTGGGAAAGTCCTTTTATTCCTCTCATTTAACTTTCACAAAGTTTCGAATTCACTCACTTTCAGTCAATCAATCAAACAATCAATCAAAACTATCTATTTGTTTATAACATTCCAAAATTTAGAATTTTGGGATGTTACAAACTACCACCCTTAAAATGAATCTCGTTCTCGAGATTCGGAGAGGCTAGAAAGAAATAGGTTAGGGTTTGGGGGTCTTCTCAAAATCCATCGATCATCTCCGGGGTCTCGGGTGCTACCACCCTTAAAAGCATGGTTATGGTTCCATCAAAACTCATATACTCCATCCTTATCGTTGACAGTGTCGGTCTTCTCAGATCTTAAGGATAATTCCTTCTCTGGGCTCTTCCGATAGTGGCATGACCTTTTCCTCAATACTTTTGTCCTTTCATCTTGGTAAGGTTATCCCGAAACTGGGTCTTCATAGTCAAGTGGTCCGGGCGCCAATACTAATCAACTATCGATATCTCATGGTGGTCAACAACTTATGGTTTCTCCTGCAGAAAACGGGTCCAGGTTGAACCTCACCGTATATCCTACGATTGGCAACAAATTGCCGTGTACAAGGGAAAATACGATACCATTCTAAGGTTCAAACAAGGTTTTGATCGTCGTCTCTCTATTATAGGTAAGTCACTCAGATTTACCATCCCATATAGCAACGCCGAATAATAAGAGTAAGTCGGTATGGGGATCAATCCATCCCGCACTCCAAATCATTACCTTGTACATGGTTTAGCGAATCTCGCATTCTAACACTCGGTCATCCTCACAAGCATTGCAGAATTTCTCTTGTCGACGAACCAAGTTCGGAAAATCCATTGATTCTCGCAAGCCAAACAAACAACTATCGCCCCTTAACAACTCTCGTGTTTTATGTAAACTCCTATAGAATCGCTTCATCGATAAAATCGTAACTTCTTCCAGGGTTTCTCCTTCAACAAGAGTGTGCTTGCTTCTCGGCAGGTCCTCGAGCCTGTGGGTTATGGCCCATCTCATCACTTGCAAACCTTGAACTCATCATCGGGGCAACTGATCATTATTCCAACATCCAACTTCCAGCTTCCAAGCATACTTAAAATCCATCCAATTGCACCAAACTAGGACATAATTACTTAGACTCATCATGGAATTTACCTTGATCCATATTTCCAACATCATACCTCCTTTATATCCAATAGTAATTCATCTCTTCATCCTCGTGGGATATCCCACATACCGAGATAAAAACTTATACTTATGAAGTCCATACTCCACTTCGTGGAACATCATTATCCTTTCCAGGGTCAAGCGTCCTTACAGGGGAATATCGGCCATCTCTGCATGGCACTTCTTCAACTGGGAAACGTGTTACACACCATGAACTCCTGACAGTCCTTCGGGTGACTCCAACTTTGTTAGCCAATTCTCCCATACGCTCCAAAACTCGGTATGGTCCTACAAATCTCGGGGCTAACTTTCCCTTAACTCCAAATCATTTAAATCGTCACAGAGGAGACACACGAATACATGCTCTGTCTCCAATTCCATAGACTACCTCCTTGCGTCTGCATAATTATTCTGCCTGGACTGAGCTACCTTCAGTCTATCTCGAATCAACTTAACATTCTTTTCTGAATCCTTGATCACATTTGGTCCAAACAACTGACGGTCTCCAACTTCATCCCATATCAATGGTGTCTGGCTCCTTCGTCCATACAGGGCTTCGAACGGTGCCATCTTCAAACTGGCTTGATAGCTATTGTTGAATGAGGACTCCGCGTAAGGTAGATTATCATCCCTACTAGATCCATAATCTAGCGCACACGCTCTCAACATGTCCTCCAGAATCTGATTGACTCTCTCGGTCTATCCGTCTGTCTGTGGATGAAAGGTTGTACTGAACTCTAGCCTAGTACCCAAAGTCTGGTGCAGCTGATTCCAAAACTTTGAGGTAAACCGTTCCTCTCACGATGGTCCTCGGAACTCCATGCGCATATACGATCCTTGTCAAATATATCTTGGCCAACTTCGCACTTGTATAGGTGGTTTTACCGGGATAAAGTGAGCCACTTTGGTCAAGAAAATCAACTACTACCCAGATAGAATCATATCTCGCTCGGGTTCGGGAAATCCGTAATGAAATCCATGCCAAGCTTATCCTACTTCCATTCGGTTATCGGCCTAGGCTGTAGTAATCCCGCCGCTTCTCGATGCTCGCTTTTACTCTCCGCATACATCACCTATGACTACATACTCCATAATATCCTTCTTCATACCAGTCCACCGTAAATGCTCCTTCAAATCCAAATATATCTTGGTGTTTCCGTATTAATCGAGTATGGTGAGTCATGAGCCTCTGAAGTATTAACTTCCTGATCTCTGCATTATTGGGTACATGCACACTATCCTCAAACCATAAGGTGTCATGCTCATCCTTACTAAAACCTTCGGCCTTTCCTTTGCTCATCCTCTCTTTTACCTCAGCAATCTCTTTGTCATCCTTCTGAGCTTTATGAATCTTTCCTAACAATGTAGACTGAACTTCCATTGCTACAACAAAACCTTTGGGAACAATCTCTAACCGAAGTTCCCTGGAAATCCTCGGCTAACTCCTTTGGTAATCCTCTGCTTATGAGGGTATTCGTCCTTGTTTTCTTTATGGTTGTGTCCTATTTCTCTATAAAGCTTGCATGCACTTTCTCCATATCCATTTCCATAAGGCTTCATCTTCTGTGACTCAAACCGAGACTTTGGCAAGGTCAACTTAAATTCCTTCCAAGTGGTTACTCCTTGCAATCCATTGATGGTTTGGTACATCCTCTACCAGGTAGTGGCACCTCTTTCAAAACACCGCAGAGCATGCCGGGTCATATCCTTTCGCTCTGTGGTTATTCTCCATATGATCCTCCATGTTCTGAATCCATCGGTCAGTCTCCAATTGACTCATCGATCCAGAAAATATAAGCTCATCTCCATTCATCCTCTATTGGGTCCATCGGTTTGGGGTGGGATAAGAGAGATCGAGAGGGATACACACAATGCAAACAAAAGTTTTGAAAAGACAGATTTTATTTGTGGCTGTCGGAAAAAACATCAAACAAATGACAGCTCACAATCATCGTGATCTAACACATGTATGTAACAGGGGTTTGGTCTTCTAAAGGTCAATAAATCTTCAACGTCATCAAACTCTTCAAGTCTTGTTCAGATCTCCGATGGCTCCTTCTGATCATGCTTGTCCTTCTCAAGTCCTTTTTGCCAGCTCATCTCTGTTGACACGAAGTCTTTTGTGACGTCCTTTAATATTTCTGGAGTTACATTCCAAACTTCTGGTTTCAACTTCCTTGACATGAACCATGGTCCTACTATCCTTCAGTTCCTGACTATTCTTTGATGTCTCAAGGTTTTGCTCCTCTAGCTTGGCTACTTTCAGCTTCTGGTTCCTGAGTTCTTCACGAATTACCTCCTTCTCTAATACAGCTTCCTGCAGATCCACCCTAAACTTCTTGATGTAATACTCCGGATCCTGGTGATGCACCAGCTATGTTAAAACAGCATCCTTCGCTGACAGATGCTCCTTCAGCCTTCTACCATCCAATTCTTCCATGCATATGCATGCTTAACTCAAAGACGGTGATAATAGCATAAGCGGGTAATAACACAATGGTTAGCCATGTCTATGCCCATGTTATCGCCATGAGCTTTCATCCCATAGTTGATATCTCCCGCCTTAGGGTTTTCCTTAATGTAACTTTGAATTCTAATGCTCCATGTTCCAGTCTTTCTCCGATTCACCTTGATCTAGGAATTCTTCAGAGCCTTCAAATTCTCCTAGTCTTCGGAGTCTTCAACAGTTGTAGTTTCCATTTACACGGTAAAATCCTCTTCATTCCAAATGGTCTTAGTTGTCTGATATATTGTCTCCTTGGAGTGGTCTCATCGGTCGAATCTTCGAGTGGTCAAAAGGGAAAAGGGGTATGGTCTCACTAAAAGGGAATATTTGAATAAACTCAGAAGAGAAGAGAGATAAAGATCTTTTTGAAAAAGAAGTTGTAGAGAAAAATCCTTCCTATGGGCTTGTCAGCTTTCTAGGGTCACGTCCCCACAGTCAACATGTGCTCGATACCATCTTGTAGCGACCCGACCGAATGGATCAAGTCTTCAGGCTTAGGTGTCATCCTCGGATCGGTATGTCGACACACACAAGACTCAAGGATTTATAACAGAGGTAAATCACATGTATAAAGTAACGTAAATACTATTACCTCGATCCAAAATATAGCGGAAGCAACAAGGTCAGGATTCCCATCAACACCAACGGCAAAGTTGAGTATAGGAAATCGTAACCTAACGTATCACTTACTGTAAATGCGAGAAGTCTCGCAACATGAAAAGTTGCAGCCCGAAAACGGGTCAAGACATCGAATATGCCGCAATGTAACACATAGAGAGTAATGAAGGAATAAGCCTATACTACATGCATATATGGTGGTGGAAAAGCTCTATGGTTATAAGGTTTTGCGAAAAGCCAATTTTTCCCTACTGCAAAGGAATAAATTTATTTAACTATCATGGTGGTTGTTGAACATTGAGAATGGTTGACAGCATCCTCAATCCTAATTGAAAGTACTCATTAACAACCCAACAATATATTCACATGATATCCAGGTACTAGATACTCAAAATGTCCATAACCGGGGACACGGCTAACCATGATTAGTTTATACACTCTAAAATTTCAAAAAGATGTTTGAGTTGGGTTACTGGATAGAGGAGATTATAACGAAGACGTGAGCGTTGGTTTCGTTGAATTTGGACTAACGAGTAAAAAGTTATGAGGGTTTAAAGATTAGGGACTAATCTGTAAATAAAATATCTACAAAGAAGTCCCTGGCCGAAAACTAGAATAAAAAGGAAAGGTCTAAAAGGCGGACGTTACATCGAACGCTAACCAGTGAAATTGCTCGCCTCCAGCCTAAACTAACGAACGCTCTCTAAATAAACTAAACAAAAAAAATAAACCGTTTTTTTTAGAAAAACCGAAGTAAACCTAACCCTAAAAAAAATAAACCGGACCGGGCTTATGCGGTTTTTTATTTACCGGTTCGGGCGGATCGGGTCCGGCGGCTTCACAAGTGGCGGCGGCGAGGGCATCAGGCGTGGTCGCCGGGTGCTCCGTGGCCGAGGCGCCATGAGGCGACGGCAACGCGCAAGGCGAGACGGGAGGTTGGCGGGCGTCAGTGTCCGCGACGGGACGGCGAAGGCGGCGGCGGTGGTTTATGCACGGGCGGTGGCGAGAGAGAGAAGAGAGAGGGGAAGCAGGGCGGCGGCGCCCTTTATAGGAGGAGGAGAGGCGAGATGGCGTGGAGGGGGCACGCGGCGAGGGGAGTCCGTGGAGGCTACCCAAGGGCGCGTGGCTCGGGAGTCCCTCCCGAGCTCGGGACGATGAGGAGGTGGGCGGCTGCGGCTCGAGCCGGGCCGCCCAATGCGAGAGTCCTTTTTTTTTAAACATTTTTTTTAAGACAGAGACAAAAAACAATAAAACCGAAGAAAAAAAATTTATATAGGCATATAATATATCTAAATTTTCAGAAAAAGATTTCCTACAAGATGAACTTTATTCTAGAGTGTAATAAAATACACACAAATTCAAATAAAACAAAGAGTGCTTCTGTCCTAATAAAATCCACTCAAAATCATTTTAAAAATACCAAAATGATTTCAAATTAATTTCTCTCCAATTTTCTGATGTAGGGAATCATGTTACCCTATTTTCCATATATTTTATTTTTGGAGAAAAATAATTTGAATAAAACTCAAATAACTCCAAATTGAAAATAAATTCAAAAGAACTTTGAATTTAATTCTTTGAAACTCCCAACTCATATTTCATATAATTTGAAGAAGTCATTTTATCTTCGCCGTGAAAATCATTGAGTTGCATAAAGTTTCAGAATTGGAAATATTCTCAAATGAAATTCAAATATTTTCAACACCCCTTGTCATTTAAATAAATGGAAGAAGTCATGTCATCTTCTCTCCGTGGTTTTGTGATGAAAAGAATCTGAATTCCCGAAGATCATAAAAGCAAAAATGAAAGTTTGGGAAAGTCCTTTTATTCCCTCTCATTTAACTTTCAAAAAGTTTCGAATTCACTCACTTTCAGTCAATCAATCAAACAATCAATCAAAACTATCTATTTGTTTATAACAGTCCAAAATTTAGAATTTTGGGATGTTACAATTGCCCCCTGAATACGGTGATGCTACTGAACATCAAGAGGAACCAGACAATGTGCACGATGATGTCGCAACTGCGAAGCTTGAAGATCAAGAGGAACCAGACGATGTGCCCGATGATCTTTGCCAGCGAAGCTGCTGAAGATCAAGAGGAACCAGACGATGTGCCCAATGATGATGATCTCCGCCGGTCATTGTCGATGCAAGGACGCAATGCGAAAGTCAAAAGGAGAAGCTGAAGTTCGATCGCATGTTAGAGGATCACAAAAAGGGTTGTACCCCAATTGCGAAGATGGCAACACAAAGCTCGGTACCGTCTTTGGAATTGCTGCGGTGGAAGGCGAGAATGCTGTGCTCGATAAAAGATTTGAGAAGCTACTGAAAATATTGAAGAAGAAGCTTCCAAAGGATAACGAATTGCCCGACAAAGACATACGCAGCAAAGAAGGTCGTATGCCCTCTAGGATTGGAGGTGCGTAAGATACATGCATGCCCTAATGATCGTGCATCCTCTACGCGGTGCATACAAGGATCTCGAACGCATGCCCGGTATGCGGTGCATTGCGGTATAAGATCGTACGAGATGACCTCGGTGATGTTGACGGCGAGCCTCCCGTGAAGAGGGTTCCTGCGAAGGTGATGTGGTATGCTCCTATAATACCACGGTTGAAACGTCTGCTCGTAAACGGAGAGCATGCCAAGTTGATGCGATGGCACGTTGAGGACCGTAAGGAAGACGGGAAGTTGAGAGCACCACCGACGGGTCGCATGGAGAAAAATCGAGAGAAAGTACTGGGATGAGTTTGCAAAGGACCCAAGGAACGTATAGTTTGCTTTAAGCGCCGATGGCATTAATCCTTTCGGGAGCAGAGCAAAGCAATCACAAAGACCGCCTGTGACTCTATGTATGTATAACCTTCCTCCATGGATGTGCATGAAGCGGAAGTTCATTATGATGCCAGTTCTCATCCAAGGCCTTAAGCAACCCGGAAACGACATTAATGTGTACATAAGGCCATTAGTTGAAGAACTTTTACAGCTGTGGAATGGAAACGGTGTACGTACGTGGGATGAGCACAAAAAGGAGGAATTTGACCTAAAGGCGTTGCTGTTCGTGACCATCAACGATTGGCCCGCTCTCAAGAACCTTTCAGATGTATAAACAAGGGATACCAAGCATGCACGCACTGTTTACTTGACACCGATTGTATATACCTAGGAATCTGCAGGAAGAATGTGTACCTGGGCCATCATCGATTTCTTCCAACCAACCATCAATGTAGAAAGAAAGGCAAGCATTTCAAAGGTGAGGCAGATCACCGGAAGAAGCCCGCCATGCGTACCGGTGATCACGTACTTGCTATGGTCAATGATTTACATGTAATCTTTGGAAAGGGTCCCGACGGACTAGCTGTTCCGAATGACGCTGAGAATCACGCACCCATGTGGAAGAAGAAATCTATATTTTGGGACCTACCCTCGAAAGACCTAGAGGTCCGCTCTTCGATCGACTTGATGCACGTGACGAAGAACCTTTGCGTGAACCTGCTAGGCTTCTTGGGCGTATGGGAAGACAAAGATACACTGCGGCACGGGAGGACCTGCAACGCTTGCACGAAAAAGAGGGCATGCCTCCAAGCAAGATGAAGGTCCTGCCACCACGCTCTTACGAAAGAAGAGAAATAAATCTTCTTTGAATGCCTGCTCAAGATGAAGGTCCCGACCGGCTTCTCGTCGAATATAAAGGGAATAACAAAATGCCGGAGAAAAGTTCCAGAACCTAAAGTCTCATGATCGCCACATGATTATGACGCAATCGCTTCCGGTTGCATTGAGGGGCTTCTACCGAAAACGTCCGATTAGCCATTGTGAAGCTATGTGCATTCCTCAATGCAATATCTCGTAAGGTGATCGATCCAGAAATCATACCAACGCTAAGGAGTGATGTGGCGCAATGTCTTGTCGGGCTTTAGACGGTGTTCCCACCATCCTTCTTCAATATCATGACGCACGCCCTAGTTCATCTAGTCGACGAGATTGTCATCGGGGCCCGTATTTCTACACAATATGTTCCCTTTGAGAGGTTCATGGAGTCTTAAAAAATATGTCTCAGAATCGCGCTTAGGCCGTAAGGAAACATCTCCATGGGACATCAAATGAGGATGTCATCGGGTTTTGTGTTGACTTCATTCCTGCTTTAAGAAGATAGGTCTCCCTAAATCGCGGTATGAGGGGAGATCGACTGAAAAGGCATGCTTGGAAGGGACTCAATAATATGCAGGGACGGATATTCTTGGTCTCAAGCACACTACACAGCTTCTACGTAACTCTACCTTGGTGACCTCAGTATGTCGATGAACACAAGAATGTTCTACGCTCCAAACACCCGGAGCAAAGGCGATTTAATCGGATTACATGTGAACACATCAGACTTTCAGCAGCTTGGTTGGAACCACGTCTCGTAGGTGACAACACTGTTTGTGATGAGCTGTACTTGTTGTCCAGGGGACCATCTTCGATCGTAATGATTTGGAAAGGATATGAGATAAATGGGAATACATTTTACACGATTGACCAAGATCAAAAGAGCACCAACTAAAACAGCGGTGTCCGCTTTGATGCAAAGAACCGAGAGGGGAAAGGACACATATTATGGTTACATAGTGGACATATGGGAACTTGACTACGGAGTAGATTTTAAGGTCCCTTTGTTTAAGTGCAAATGGGTTAATCTGTCAGGAGGCGGGGTACAGGTAGACCCACAGTACGGAATGACAACAGTGGATCTGAAAAATCTTGGGTACGCTGACGAACCGTTCGTCCTAGCCAATGATGTGGCACAGGTTATCTATGTGAAGGACATGTCTACCAGACCGACAAAAAGAAAAGATAAGGAAGCGAATACATCATACGATGAGCCAAAGCGCCACATAGTTCTTTAAGGAAAAAGGGACATCCTGGGAGTGGAGGGCAAGATGTACATGTCTCAAGAGTATGAAAAGTTTCATGAAATTCCTCCCTTCAAAGTCAAGGCTGACCCAAGCATCCCGATAAACGATGAAGATTATCCATGGTTACGGCGCAATAAGCAAATGACACAAGCGAAGAAAAAGTGAAGACTTTCTCCCGCAAGTATTATGATGATACCATGGCAACTTTGTAATGCATTTAGTATGATACCATTATCCGTTTTCTACATGCACATGCTATGCCAACTCTTTCAGAGTTCATTTGAAAACTATGAATTTAGGTTGAATTTTCTCTATAGGTGCATCTATGTTCATTAGTACCTGGCCCATGCGGCTCGCCCCTGGCCCATGACCATTAGTCCTGGTTTGTGCCACAAACCGGGACTAAAGGGTTGGTCCTCGTTGCGCTCAGAGTTTAGTCCCACCTCGCCAATCGAAGGGCGCTCACACCGGTTTACAAGCCCGTCCCTCTCTGCCTTGTTGAGCTCCTCTCAAAGTGAAAATAGATGCCCCTATACAGGGAATTTGACCTAAATTCATAGTGAATTTCTCTGAAATTCATAGAAATTGATTATGAATTTAGGTCGAATTTTCTCTATAGGTGCATATATGTTCATTTTTTTAGTAAAGTTAATCACAAACTTGTGATTCACACAAATTTCAAACAATTCAAATTTTAACTATTCAAATTTGAAAACTAATGGCACAAACAGAAAGTTTATAATTTTTCTAAAACTAATGGAACTAACAGAAAGTTTATAATTTTGCTGACCTAAAAGCAAAAACAGTTAAAAAATAAAGCAAAAAACCAAAAGAAAATAAATAATGCAGAAAACAAAACAAAAAACTGGAAAAAAATAAAAATAGCAACAATAAGTATTTTGTTGTAAGTAGAAACAAAATAAAATAAATAAAGCAACAAAGAAAACAAAAAAGAGTTTTCAAATTTGAAAACTAATGGCACTAATGTAAAAGTTTATAATTTTTCTAAAACTAAAAGCAAAAAGAATTAAAAATAAAGCAAAAACAACAAAAAATAAATAATGCAGAAAACAAAACAAAAAACTGGAAAAAATAAAAATAGTAACAATAAGTATTTTGTTGTAAGTAGAAACAAAATAAAATAAATAAAGCAACAAAGAAAACAAAAAAAAGTGTTTTCAAATTTGAAAACTAATGGCACTAACAGAAAATTTATAATTTTTTCAAAACTAAAAGCAAAAAGAATTAAAACATAAAGCAAAAAACAACAAAAAATAAATAATGCAGAAAACAAAACAAAAAAAAAACTGGAAAAAAATAAAAATAGTGCCGCCTACTGGGCTCCCACGGCCTGAATACGACTAGAAACCCTACATGGGCCAGGATTCAGGCCCGCAGGAGGCCAAGTAGGCCCACAGGCACATAGCTAGTGACAGATTAGGCCGGAGTCTGCAGCTGAGAGGAGCTTGAGAGGGTGGCGCAGCAGTCGCTTATAAACCACTCTCGAGCCCTCTCAACTAGCGAGGTGGGACTAAACTTTTGGGCGCTGCAGCACAAGGCCTTTGGTCCCGGTTAGTGGCACCAACGGGATTAGAGGCATTGGTCCTGTTCGTGGCACAAACCGACCAATGCCCTTGGTCCCGGTTGGTGGCACCAACCGGAACTAATGCCCACCTTTAGTCCCGGTTTGTGCCACGAGCCGGGACTAAAGGCTTTGTTATATAAGTTCACACTTACAAAATTGTCACTCTCATCTCTCACAGTTGCCGCCCCGACGCCGACGCCGCTAGGCTGCCCCGACGCCGCCCGCCGTCGCCGTCGCCTCGCCCATGCCCGTCGTCACCGTCGCCCGCGCCCTGCCCGTCGCTTGCCGCCCACCGCCTTGCCCACCACCCGTCGCCGTCGCCCGCGCCCTGCCCGACAGCAGCGCCGCCCAGCCCGCCCTCGCCGTCGCCCAGCGCCTCTGCCGCGACGCCATCCTCTCCGCCGATCCCCCGCGCGCGTGCGGTCCTCTCCTCAGCTTGGACCGGCCGCCGGCGCCCTCCCTTTGCAATTTTTTTCATATATATGCTTGTTATATATATATATATATGCTTGTTATATATATATATATATATATATATATGCTTGTTTTTATATATATGTAATGATTTTTATAGAATATGATGTTTTTTCATAGATGATCACATATATGATGTATGCACAAATGTGGATGAAATATAATGTTTTTTTGTTCATAGAACATGATGTTTTTTAATTCACAGATTTTTTGTTCATGAGAGAGGCGGGACGTTGAGGGATCATAGATGTATTTTTCAGAATTTTCTATCATGCATAGACGGGTTTTAGACCACGGGAGCACCCCCTCCCTATCGTTGCAAAATTTGCTAAGTGATATTAAGAAGGAAGGAAAAGAAGGATAGGAAAGAAGAAAATAAGAAGAGGAAAGAAAGAACAAGAGGAGAGGAAGAAAAGGAGAAATAAATAAGAAGAAGAAAAAAGAAGAAAACGTGAGGAGAACAAGAAAGTAATAGGGGATAATAAGAGAAAATAGAATATTCTATTTTCTCTTCTTCTCCACTATTCCTTTCTTCTTCTCCTCTTTTTTTTTCTTCATTTTTTTTCTTCGATCTTCTCCTCTAGCTATTCCTTTCTTCTTCTCCTCTTTTTATTTCTTCTTTGTTTTCTTATGTTTTATCGGGTCCGTCATCGTCGATATACCCCTCCCGATAAATTCAACACGAGGGGGGGGGGTGGATACCCCCTCTCCGATAATATTATTTTCCCATGTACGTATGTCATGTCGATATAAACTCCCGATAACTTCAATACGTGGGGGGTGGGTCGATATACCCTCTCCCGATAACTTCAACACGTGGGGGGGGGTCGATATACCCCCTCCCCGATAATATATATAATTTTCCCATGCATGTACGTATGTCGTGTCGATATAAACTCCCGATAACTTCAACACGTGGGGTCGATATACCCTCCCAATAACTTCAACACGAGGGGGGGTCGATATAGCCCCTCCCGATAACTTCAACACGTGGGAGGGGGTCGATATGCCCCCTCCCCGATAACTTCAACATGTGGGAGGGGGTCGATATACCCCCTCCCCGATAACTTCAACACGTGGGGGTCGATATACCCTCCCCGATAACATTATTTTCCGTGTATGTATCTCGTCGTTGTCGATATTACCCCTCCTTGAAGCATTCTCGAGGCCACCCCTAACCCTTGAAGCGTTGTCGAGGCCACCAAACCCTAGAGAAGCAGCGTCGAGGCCACTAATTAATATGATTCCTCATCGTGATTAGCTAGCTAGTTCTCGCTTGCCACTAATATATCCATATCTGTCATGTTTGAATAATAATTGCCATGTTGTAAATATTTGTAGAAACTATGGACACCCCCCGAGGCGAAGCACAAGAAGCGTTGTTGAGGGACATAATCGCAAAAGGAAGTGATGCCGTCTGCTCATTGATGTTTCTCAACGACATCGATGGTCTGGAAGGAGAGGGTGAAGAAGCAGCTGGCTATGATTATGATGGCTCCGATGACCCAATGCCGGTGCAAGAAGAAGTAGACCATGAGGACGGCTCCGGTGACCGAACCGAGTCCGCCAGGTATATATATTAGTTAAGCTTTGTCTTGACTAGCTAATTGATGCATTCATTGTTTTGGTATGTACACATATTAATTAACTCTCGCCTTTGTTCTTTTTCTAGCCCTCCGGATCGAAAGCACAACTTCAAGAAAGAGACGAGGCCCAAGAAAAGTTGAGCTCGGATGAAAAGTTTGAGATCATAGAAATCGCTGACGGCCAACCGATTGAACCCATCCGGACAAAGAAGGCATTTGTTGCTCGGTCGGGGTTACGGTTAGGGACAAGATCCCGATTAGCATCCAACAATGTTATAAGCCTAAGAACGAGGACCCCGAGGTGTCTTATGTCAATGATATGCGTAAAAATGATCTTTGGACTGAGCTGAAGTCAAATTTCACCCTACTGCCAGAGGATGATCCGGAGAAGCCAGTTGAGCAATTAATCAAGTCTTTTGCTCTTAAGAAGATGGCAGACCTATTCAGGAATTGGAAGAAAGACTTGAATAAGTTTGTCGATAAAAAAGAGGCCCCAGAATTCAAGGGCAAATATGAGAAGATCAGAGATGACTGGCCCACATTTGTGGCCCACAAGTCATCGGAAAAGAGTAAAAAGATGTCGGCGACAAACAAGAAAAATGCAGCGAAGAAGAAGCTTCACCATCGCACGGGGTCACGTGGCTACCTCATAGCCCGGCCTAAGTGGGCCAAGGCTGAGAATGATCTCGCTTGATAAAGGGATCGAACCAGAGACAATGAACTGGCCAGATCGTTGCGGACTTGGTTCTTCGGGATGGCGAAACCTTGGACCTCAGATCGTGGAAGTGCATTTGGACGGACGATCAATTGGACATACCACCAAGAGGCCTCAAGAATATATCGAAGCGGCGCGTAGCAAGGGACGTTCTTTCCGTGACAGAGAGAACGACGAGCTCACAATGGCCCTCGGGTATCCTGAGCACCCTGGATGGACACGAGGCACGCCAGGCTCCGTTTCGTGGAAGGCTGGGTTTCCGGAAGCTGGCGGTTACAAATGTCAGGAGAGGAGGAAGAAAGTGCAGCAGATCAATCGCAGCGCTGCATGCAAGGGTACAAGCGATAGAGGAATGAGAAGCAGATCGCAGCAAACGACCTGCCGAAGCTTCCCCCGAAGCTACCCCGCCATCTCAGCGAAGAAGCAGCATGGCTTCCACCGAGCTGCTTCAGCCGGAGCATGCCTTGACGGCTCCTGCCAGCTATCCCGTGGATGCTATCATGGAGGCTGAAAATTGCCACCTTATGGCGAATGGACGAATTTGAAGGTCAAGGCGGCTGTTGGCTCTGATTATCCTACTAAATCCGGCGCAACTTTTCACTGCCGGCCGATTCTAGAAGGATATGCTAGGGTGATGGTGGATGAAATCACAGAGGTATTTGAGGACCTCCAGCTTGACCACCCTACCGGTGAAGGGGAGACTGGCTGGGTTCTCGCTCAAGACTCCATGCCTATGGCGGAAGGATCTCATCAACCATCCGAATCGGACGCCTCCACCTCCTCCTCCTCCTCCGGCGAAGTCAGGGCACTCCGCCTCCTCCACCGCCTCCTCCTCCCGTGAGTGACGACCAGGGCACTCGGCCGGCTCCTTCTCCGGCGTGGCGGCACTCCGCCTCCTTCTCCGCTGCGGCGCCCGAGCAGCCAGCCTCCTCCATCTCCGCCACAAGAAGGACGGAAGAGACCCGCCGCCCGCTCCGGCTGCTCGGCGTCATAGTACTTCTCCTCCGCCTCGTAAGCAAGGAAAGAAGACATCTGCTCCGTCTGCTCTGCCGGCGTCTAGCAGTACAACCAAAGGCGGGAGGACATATAGATTCGGTCCTTCTCTGAAGACTCCAGAGAAGTTACCATACGATATGACCCCGGAGGAGAACGCGAAGATCGCGCGAACCGGAGTGAAGGACTGGTTTCAAGGGTTGAAAGCACAGAGACATCCACCTCCGGAGGAGAAGGTAGATTCGGTGAAAGCGAAGCGCATTGCTGCCCCGACAAAACCACCCAAGTCTCCGCCGAAAGGCAACTATGAGCGCATTATTGGAAATGCATTTGCCGGGCGGAGAGGTCGGGAAGTACTGCTGATCAAAGGGTGAAAGAACGACGAGCTGGGAAACAAATTGCCCAGCTCGGCGAACAAGTTAAGCAATCGTGCCCCCACTCAAGGTGCCTGCTAGCGACATCGCCGATCCGAGGATGGTGCCCGTTATAGCAATCCTGAGATTACCTGCCCGACGATGTACATTATGATTTCTTGGAGGTGCAGATACAAAGATACGAGTACGGGAAGCCTCTCACAAAGATGAAAGATCTCTATCAACGATGATGTGAAGATTGCATGATTGGTACATGAAAACCTGCAGAGAGTCTGAGGGGAGGAGTACTTTGTATGTGAGAGTTAAAAAGGAGCATGATCTCGTTGGAATTGAACTGTTGCCTATTCCATTTGAGGAGTTCTATCAGTTTTTCAATCAATTGGCCCTCGATAAAGCAACGGTCACCTGCTACTGTCTGTAAGTAGTACTACTTCTGTCATTAAGTCTCTATATAACTCAGCTCTTTCATTGCATGTATTTATAATTATCCTCACTATATTATGCAGATTGAAGATCGCGAATTGAAGAAAAGACAAGTGGGTGATATTGGGTTCATTAACACATATCTCATAGATGCAACTGAGGTTAAATTTCATGCCAAAATACCGAGGCCAACTTGCTACAATCGTTGTTAATAAATGAACACAAAGATATAATACTCTTTCCTTACAACTTCAGGTGAGTGTTACTGTCTTGTGGCATATTCGGTTTCCCTTATTAGTCCAGGTTATAGTAATGTAATATTGATGACTTATGCATGCGCAAGCAGCTACCACTATATTCTCCTAGAGATTAAGCTTGAGCAGGGAGTAGTAACTGTCTTAGACTCCAAACGAAAAAATCCGGAGGAGTATGCGGACATGACTGAAATGCTCGAGAAGTAAGTCAAATCGATCATTATCCACCATATCAGCAACTTTGTTCATTTCTGATATCAAGTAATTGTTTTCTTTGTATGCATGGCAGGGTTTGGAGAAAATTCACCAAAAAAGCTCCGGACTGCCAAGAAGCTGCAATTTAGACACCGAAAGTAAGTACTATAGTAGCATATTCCACGCATCTCCTAGTGATTCAAGCGCTTAGTTTCATCAATACCATTTAGCATGCTTGCTAATTGTCAGTTTGATTGACATCTATTTCTTGTAAAGTGGTTGTGGCAGGAACAAGAGAATGATTTCTGTGGATACTACATTTGTGAGTCCATCCGCCATACGACACCTGTGAGCGGGCTACTCGACAAACAATATGAAGTGCGTAAATAACAATATTCATAATTTTATTTTATTACCATCATTTGTGTTGAGTTTCATTCATTCATATATATATATATATATATATATATATATATATATATATATATATATGTATTGACCCCTTCTTAAAATTAGATGTTTCAGATATGGGATGAACTCCTAGCACCAGATCGCATGCGAGCAATTCAAGAGGAATTAGCGGCATTCTTTCTTGACCACATGATCGCTGAAGACGGAGAATACTATGTGGACCACGCGTCCGTATGTTAGGAGATTATATTTGTAAAAGATAATTATTGTATATATGTAGCGGTAGTGTCGGATAGATATAAGAGAACTTGTTGTTCACCAATCTCTCGGAGAAGGAGAGGTGGTCGATATCACTTCTCTGTATGCATATATGTTCATGACGATCTTCTGTTTCTTTCGCTTGCTTACTAGCTAGCTAAGCGTGTCTAGCTAGTCCTCTCTATACGTATGTATAGTACGCAACGTCGACCAAGCACGGACAAAAGAAAGGACACTTCTCTCTATTAATTAGCTAGCTAACACAATATATGAAACACCTAAATTAAACCTCCAAAACCCCCAACCCCCCCCTTTCAAAAATAAACCCAAGCTACGAAATGCTGACGCGTGGATACCTATTGGTCCCGGTTGGTGCCACCAAACGGGACCAAATGCCCTCCTGCCTGGGCTCGGCGCACAAGCCACGTGGAGGCCCATCTGTCCCGGTTCTGGACTGAACCGGGACTAAAGGGCCAGGGCATTAGTACCGACCCTTTAGTCCCGGTTCAGGAACCGGGACTAAAGGCCCTTACCAACCGGGACAATAGGCCCTTATTCTACCAGTGCAGGTACAGGGAGATGCCCTGGACGGCCGTCACGAGGTCCCGCAGGATGCTGGTCATCTCCTCCGGCGTGAAGACTGAGGTTGTCGGCGGTGGCGCGGGGGAGACGGGAGTCGGCGGCGTTGGGGCCCCCGCTATGGCGCTTGGCCCCGGCAGCGTCGGAGCTCCAGTTGTGGTCATAGGGGGGGACAAGGAGGCGGTGGTGCCGAGGGCAGCAGCGTGGCAGTGATGGAGAAGACATGGTCGAACCCGAGTCTCTGGATACCAAATTGGTAGAACCAGGGGTCCTACCGGACCTGCTCCGGAGGTTGTAGGGGAAGGATGGAGCGGGGCGTGGCGATGAGCGAGCGCTGGCTGGGTCGGGCGCCTGCTGCCGGAGAAAGATGGCAGCGGCGGCTAGGATTCCGGCTCCTCTGGGAGCCGGGCAACAGGAATAATAATATTCTTATTGCTTAATCTCAAAAAAAGTCTTACAACATATATTTATAATATAGATAAGTTGCATACGAATTAACTAAAATAATTTGTGGGCTAAGATTGCCCGGTGGGCCTTTTACGGCGTAGGCTAAACCGGTTATAACAGTGTGTTCATGTATCATGCGGCTGGGTTATCATATTTTCACAACTCTACTCGTTGCCTAGCTAGCAACTTGTCAGTTGTCACATCGTAACTGTAGCTGTAGCAAATTAAGCTCGTAGGTTAACTCGTTTGTCTCTTGTCAAATTAACCAGCCGCCAGCTAATCTTGCATGCGCCCACTCTGGATCGATAAGATGATCATCTCTACTCCTAATGGAGCAGTTGGTAGTCTCTGTCGGTTAATTTTCGTCCCATCACTTTCGTTCGTTTTTTTCGTAGGTTAATCGTTGTAGATTTTTTCGTCGGCTCCCCCACTTCATCGGTTTATTTTCACTTCACCCTCTCACACAACAAAAAAAAACTGAACGAATCAGAACTTTCCATACTGACGTAAATTATTTAGTAATGTCTTTATGTAAAAGAATCAATCACAATCAATCTCTAAAGATCAAATCTAAATTAATTAATCTTCATAACGTCTGTTTCCTTCCGAATCACGTCCATAACTTTCCTTCCTTGTTTGGGCAGAAACTGTTTGGTAGCAGAGATTAGGAAGCTTCCCATGAGTGTAGTAATAGAAATTATTCTTTTTCTTGATGATTCGTTTCTATGCATGATAATAGTAAATTCGATTCCCATCTAGGTCACAACAGATCTCTTCGCCGCCACCGCAGTCGCATCAATCGCCCTGGATCCCTACGCTTCCTCCCTTCGCCACCGTCGATCTCGTCGCTACGCCGACGGCAAACATTTGGCACCACCGGCGGATCTCTTTGCAAACGCCGAGGACACCGTTGCCGCCGCCGCCACCATCGCGAAACCCAGGGCAGGGCGGGCAGCGAGGAGCGGCGCAAGGAGGCCCTGCCCTGCCCTCCTCTGTGTGCTGGTTGTGGCGATGCAACGCGTCATCGACCGTGAGATTGGCAAGCCCGAGTACCGTGCGCCTGCGTCGACACGGCCGCCGACGGCGACTGCGGGAGGACCAAGTGCGGCGTCCAGGACTCTACGCAGGATTAGGTCGCCACCTGTCCCATCTTCATCCCGCCGTGGTGGCCAGACGTGCTTCAGCTGCCCCTGCCCGAGTTGAGGGCCGTCAGGCCGCCTCCCAGCCATTGGACACTTTTCCTGACTCGACTTGCCGGGACACTTTGTCTTGCCCTGCTGCTTTACTCGTCACTGGAGGTAAAGCTCGCTCACCCATGGTACATTAGCTAGCTATAGGAGATGACATCTTTCTACTTTTCTTATTCTTCCTTAACACGCATATAAATGTTTGTGCATTGAGACGGCAGGTCTTTCGGATCAAGTGTTCCCTGCTCTGGCTTCGCCTTTTAATTTGACTGAATATCTCCTTACGCTCTCCAAGAATGTTCCTGCTATGGAGTTTTTTTATTGGATCTGTTTATCTCAGGGCTTTGACGCGCCGGCTTCGTTCAGACAATTTTTAGAGCCAGCATTTACTCAAGGGAATACTCTGTATATTGTTCAATCGCAGTGTAGGTCCAATTTTTCGGAAACAGTTTCATTCAATGCCGGGTCGAAACCCCTTAAACTCAGTAAGTAGGTTTCTTCCTTTGTTGAAATCTCATTTCATTGACGATATATTGCGCTGCGTGTTGGTTAAGATGAAGCAAGGAGAAAGCCATTGACGATGTATTGCCCTGCATGTTTCAGTCAATTTGTTGGACAACTATACACATATTTGTTTCTCAAGCCCACTGATTTCGGCCTCTCCATCTTCTTCAAGCCCGGTGACTAATTAATTGGTTTACCGAACATACTATCTGAGAAACAAATTACTATTGTATATGTAGTGCTACCTTAATTAAATCCTGGCAACTAAGCTCATGTTGTGCTTAAGATTAAATGGGATATATTGGAAATGCAGGTGAGAAGTTCAGGGATATTTTGGGAGTGCCTATTATGTGGCTCCGGAGGTCCTGAAGCAGAGATATGGAGTCGATGATGTCATATGGAGTGCTGGAGTTATACTCTACATTCTGCTCTCTGGCGTTCCTCGTTTCTGGGCAGCAGGGCAGGTGCGTTTTGTGGCTGGTTATGTCGATCAATTTTGGGGCTAGGTTATGTCGATCAGTTTTGTGGCTAGGTAGGTCTCGGCCTCCCTCCTCCTTTTGTCCAAGGCTAGGAGTTCCTCTCCCAATCAGACCTGATCTGACGGAGAGAGTGCCAGTCCTTGCCACTCTGATGGTCGTTGTGGCTCAGGGTGGGCGACACGAGCGGTCCTTTCGGACCGGCTCGTGGCCCTTCGGTCCTGGCCAGCTTGGGCCTAGCCCGCTCGAAAAATCAATCGGTCCGAGCTCATGAATCACGCCCGACAAAGCTTCGGTCTGGTCCGGGCTTTAACCGAGCCGACCGAGCGGACAGAGAATCACAGCGGCGACGCCGCCGTCTTCCTCTCCCATCCCAGCGGCGAGCGCCGCCCGCCGCACCACCACTCCACCAGCCACTCACCTGAGCTCTCCTCTCCATCCCTCCCAGTGTCTCGATCCTGCAGGACATGTTTCGCTCAAAAAAACGCACACACGCACGCACCTGTGCCACCGCCGCCGCCGTCCAGTGCACAACCTCTCGCGGACATGGCGACCCGCCTCCCAACGACCAACCACCATGTCCAGGAGCTCCGCGACCATGAGATCTATTCCCCACGGAATGAATCGGCCTGATTCATTCCAAAGCCATCGCCATCTTCCTCCTTATCAACTCCTGCCGCCGTCATTCATCATCGATTATGTCGCCGTCGTTGCTTCCCCGACCTCCCCGACCACACCATCGTGTTCTACGTGAGTCACTGCACCTTCCCGCTCTGTCCCCCCTTCTTATTAGGGCCTAGATGCTTCACTCCCCGACGCCATGGTCACCATCTCGTCGCCGGTGAGTGGTTGGCCGGTCCGCCGGTCCAGCCCGGGCTTTTGCCTCGCCGGTCCGGTCCCTGAAAAGAGGACCGCTGGCCTGCTCGGTCCGGTCCGGCCCGGACCGCCAGCGGCCGGTCCAAACGACGGCTCGGACCGGGACCGGACCGGCCCGGACTGTGTCCACCCTGAGTTGTGGCTAGATCCGGCCGGGGGAGCCGCCGTAGAGCCTACACGTCGGTGGTGCAGCAGCATCCCAACTGAAGGTGGGTGCCCGAGATCGTCCCGCTTCCCCACACTTGATCCTTCTCGGTTGCTGATGGTGGTGTGATGTGACATAGGACGGAGGAGGCTCCACGGCCGCGCGGGCTAGCTCTCAGACGGGCAGCAGCGGCACGCCGTCCTCGTGCTCGCCAAAGCCAAGGTAGGCCTCCGCGGATCTCATCCTCCACTTCTCCAAAGAGACGTTCATATAAAAGCATGTATGCAGTCTAATCTTATTAATGGAACTTATTGTGCCAGGGCTGTGGCTGGGAGAAATGTTTAGGAGATGGGAAAGAAAGGAAGGAACTGGGTCAACAAGGCGTTCACCACAAGCCACAAGGTAAAGCCCACAAATTAAGTAATACTACTGCTTTAAACTCTCAAACATTTTGTCCTGCCCTGAAGCAAAAGTTTCAACTTTATTTGTGTTGAAAGAAATCTGCATGGTAGCTTTTGGATATGTCAATTTCACATTTTCTTGATCAGTTTTCTAAAGGACCAGACACCCTTTTATAGAATATCCATCTACCAATTCGTGTTTACCACCTCCTGTGTCATTAAAGGATACTTGTGTGATTTACTAGCTGTTTTAGGTACCTCCTATAGTCCTATGTACTCGTGTGATTTACTTGCCATTTTATATAAGCATGATGCTCCTATGTTTTGATATTTAGCCCTTTTGCGTCATATGTGAAGGAAGTAATTTAAATGATTCCACCCATTGTAATTGCATACCAGGTCTCAGTTTCATCGCATCAACCGTGAGGGTTAGTATGCAAGGATCAACCGATGTGGATAACAAAATCTGGGTGCGAGCTCCGGAAATCTAATTGGGTCTATGCAAACAAGCAGATGTGGAAGATAATCCATGTACATGTATGACTATACGAACTCTTCTTCCCTCCAGGCAATAGAGTTTAGCTTCAGTAAGCAAGTGCTAAGACACCTCAATTCCAGGAGTTTACCTCATAAATTGTAGTGAAACATATTAGGGGTTGTAGAATTTTGTGCAAGCTTTTGTGATGTTGCTTAATGGCCCATTTAGATCTTAGAGCACCCCCATGGATATATAGAATCCCTAGATATATTTGTTGCTTTCTTCTTATGGACATGCGACACAAAATAGGGGTGCAAAACTGATCCTTCATATTTGCCATGTAGTTGTTATACACTTGCACACTGCAGGACATGTGTTGGATGATTCTTTTTTCAAAAGGAGATATTTTAAGCTGCTGTGTTCTTTCAAACTGTGGATAACATTTTGATCTAAGTGATCTGGTTCTTTCAATCGGTGCATAGCATGTTCTTTTGAAGTTCAAGCTAGCAGAGTACGGGTTATGAGGTATTTCAAATTCTCACTAAAATATCATGGTTAGTCATTCCAATTTTAGGATCTCAAAGCGTGATGGTCTGTTGCTTAAACTAAAATAATTCATATATTATTATTTTCTTTAATGTGCAAAAAATTTAACAGGACTATCATATTATTGTTTGCTTGCCATTTTTGTGACAACAGATTTCAGCACCACTTGTAATAATTTTTAGGTGATTTTGTGGACAATTACACGCCCATATTTTTTGAATTAATGACACCAGTGAGTTGATACATTTGGTATCTGATCTGGTTCTTTTGGGTACAAGTCTTGCTCTGAATAGTAAATAGATTGCACATCAAATTGGCTACTCTTGTTCTGGGATACATAATGCAGTTTACTGATATTGTTCAAATTCAAAAAATAATTGATCAGCGCCCAGTAGGGTCGCATATAATAAAGTATATATGAAAGTATCTTATGGTTACTCTTGTTTGGATCATTTCTCTCTATGTATACATCACCGAGTTAAATTGCAAGTGAAATGGATTTCAATTATTTTCCAATTGTTGCAGGCTATCTTTTTTACACATACAAAATTTATATGCATTATATTTGTAGGCTCAGTCAGAAATCCAATTGTTGCAGGCTATCTTTTTTATACATACATAATTTATATATGCATTATATTTGTAGGAGCAATCAGAAAAAGTACATAACTTGCGAAATTTGATATGAATTGTATTAATAGGTGCAGTTCAGAAAATAATTAGAAGTTGGATCTCTCCTTTTGTGCTATTATTGCTGAAATCAAGAAGCTCATTACAAGGAATTATCATGTTTTGTGTACCTTGTAATAGTGACACGCAATGGCCGTGTGATGTTGAGTGATATTGATCCTGTGTGATGTTGAGTGATATTGATCCTATTTGATAATGGCTGGTATATGTTCTTTGGTGATGTATTTATTTTCTTGTTTAGGAGAGACCAAGACTGTTGAGAAAGAAAGAAGTCGATCTGGCCCCTAGGACCTGCGGGCGTTGGCGGCGGCCACAGCTTGAGAGGGCGTCTCCCCTTGTCGACGGGGTTTGGCGCCGGTGCTCAGTCTTGCGCCGTCTTGGCTGTGCTTTGGGCGGCGAGTCGATTGGCGGGCTTCGATCCGATCTGAAGTTGGCGGCTTCACCATGCTTGTCCTCCTCGCTAGCTGGTTCAAGGGCTTCCTCCGGACGTCGTGCTCGGCTGGTTGGCGGAGCAATGGGGATGAGAGCTCTGGGTCAGGAAACCCTTGATCGGGCGGTGCAGTCATGATGTTGGCGACGCTTCAAGGGCGCCGTTCTCCGGTGGGTGACATTGAGACCCTCTCCTCGCCTTCCACCCCATGGTCCCGGCGAAAGCCTAAAATCTCTTGATTGGGCGGACGACAAGCGTCGGCCGTTGTTTTCTTCTTGAAGACGCTGCATTGGGAGTCCAGGATGGCCAGGGCTCGGTGGTGGTGGTTTGCTTGTTCTTCCGACGTGACCCTGCTTGGCAATGGCAGTGGGTTCCTTGGTCTTGGCCGGTGACGAAAAGGGCGATGTATGGGTTACTATAAGAGGTGAGGTGGCTGTGGCTCGTCCTCTCCCTGACAACATGTTGGCCAGTCCATCCGTGCTTGGGGGTGAGCTATTCTGTTATGACGGGCCAGCGTCCTTCGATCTAGGACGAGAGGGCAGGGGGTGCCCTCTTCGGAGGCATAGGAGGAAGGTAGGACAACAAGGGTTGGCCCTTGGGAGTTGATGGAGCGTGGCCTTCCTCCGGTGGTGAATTGCTCCCTTGTCGCGGTTGCGTCGATGGCATGATCGGAGGCCGTCGCTTGTTGTTCCATACTGTTTGTATACTGTCAATTTTCGTTTCTCTTATTTTCCTTCTTTGTTGTGGTGATGGCTGTAATGTATGGTTGTTGCTTTATATATACAGTGGGACGAAAGCCATTTTCAGTAAAGAAAGAAGCCGAAGAGAGTTTGAATTTGTCGCTATTTAATGAAACCAGATGCCACCATGCTTAACACGTATTTCTGAATTAAAGTAATAATTTGATAAATGCGTATATTTCTATTATTACATAGCAATGCATGGTCATCCGGCTTTTGCCCGTAGCAACGCACGGGCATTCTCCTAGTACCAATTAATGTATAAGCAGCACTGCAGCTGCAGCACGCAACCATACTATCCTACCGAGTACCTTTTTTTTTTCCTTACCGACGCATGATCAGCTGACCAACAGTACCCGGCCGGCACGGTACGTCTAGCACTGCTCGAACTCTGCCACAACACACTCGTACGGAAGGAATTGAAGCTAGCGGTCTCTTCTCTTCGTTTTCCCAGCTGGGCGGCAAGAGATGCTGAGCAAGGAGGCAGGTAAAAATTAAAGAGCTAGCTGACTAAAAGTGGTGGGCATTAGTCCTAATCGTTTAGTCTTGTTACAGAATCGAGACTAAAGACTTAATGGAACTGAGACCTGTTTTCTAATAGAGTCAATTACATCGGTGGTCTTAGAACTTGGCGCAAAACGGTCACTTTAGTGCTACAACTTGTGGTGTACATCAAAGTGGTCCGAAAACTTGGATCGGGCGTGCAAATACGGTGCTAATTGCGTTTGTATCTGACCGGGACGCTGACGAGGCATGCGGCGTGGCGTGGGGCCTGCAGTCAGCGACGAAAAATGAAGACAAGGTGTGTGCATGCTCTTTTTCAAAAACCACCTTGTTTTTTTCACGTTATGTTACTCTTTGTGTCTACGACAGAATGTGCTCGTGGGCTTAAATGGACAGAAGTTAGTGCAGCCCATTTTGAACATGTTTATTTTGTGAAGTTTGTAAAAGGATTTAAACTATAACTATAAATAATATACATATAGTTGTAAATGTGTATTCATTTGAAGAATTGCAGTCTGATGTCAAACTACGCTCATTTTTTCCATAAATATATTCAATTTTAAAATGTATACTTATTTTTAGAAAACACAAAAACTTTATTGAAAACATATTAAGACTTATAAAACAACATAATATTTTTATGTCATGGAAACTTTTATATTTTTTATGGATCATGGAAACTTTTATATGCTATACTCATTCCAATGGATGAATAATTTATTGAAAAGACAAAAAAAGAACTTATACGAGAATTTATCTAAATATAAATATATATAGTAATGTATTAAAAATTCTTAATTAATATGAAAACAGTTTTTAATTATTTAATAATTTTTATAATACGTAAATTATTTTTTGATTTTTTATGAATTCAATTGGTGAACATTTTATGAAATTATATGTAAATTTTTATAATGATATTTACTTTTTAATATATATATTACTTAAAATTATAATTCAAATGCTTTATGAAATTTCAAGAAAAACAAACATGTTGAAAATGGGCCACACTAACTGAAGTCCGTTTTAGCCCATGAGCATGTTCTGCGATAGACATAATGTGTGACAATTATTTGTAGACATGCAATTACAATTGTTTGGGGGGGCAGCTCGGCTCGCTTGTTGACCTAAGGTTGTATGTTCGAATATCAGCGGCAGTACACTTTTTGTTTTGAAAAATTAAAATTCTTAATTTATGTTGTCTAACTGAAGATATATAAAAATTATTTCCTTACAGTACATAAATCAAGACTTGGGTATTGTGGTTAGTTGCACATACATGGTACTCGAGGTCACCCGGTCGAATGCCGATCGTGTGATTTTTGTCGGGGGCTTTTCTGTGGAAGAAATAAAAAGTCGAGGTGATTTTTTTGTCGGGAGATTTTTAGCAAAAAATAAAAAATGATGTGATTTTTTGCAAAAGAGCATTGTGCTTTCACTGATAAGCGGACCCGTATACAAACGTGATTAGCATGCCGTATACAAACGTATACAAACGTGATTAGCACCATATTTGCACGCCCTAGTCAAGTTTTGCATCATTTTGATGTACACCACAAGTTTTAGCACTAAAGTGACCGTTTACGATGAGTTCTAACACCACCGGTGTAATTGCCTCTTTCTACTAATGCGTGGCCGCTGCCAACTGCGAGGAAAAGTAGATCACGGAAGGTATATATTGAAGCTAGCGGTCTCTCCGCTTCATGTTTCCAGCTGGGCGCCAAGAGATGCTAAGGAGGCAGGTAAAAATTAAAGAGCTTGCTGCCTAGCGTGCATGCACTATCTGCAGACGCACGCATAAGCGCTGCCATGGCAAAATTTCGTGTTTTGACCCTTTTAGGTAGTTTAACGGAATCTTCCGGTTTAATTTTTTTTTTTCTTCAAGATTTGACCTTTTGCTACCGCCGAGGACCTGGTGGTAGCTTTACACGACCTATTGCCGCTTCGCTGGCGGTAGGTTTCAACAGCCTGTCTGCTAGTTAACGGCCCCGACGTGGCAAAGGGTCATACCGCCATAGACCCTGGCGGCAGGCTCTAACACCATACCACCAAGGACTCTGGCAGTAGGGTCCTGAAGGATAATGTTTGTGGGGCCCACTCACCACCCACCCCACTCCACTCATCTTCTTCCCCGTGCTCTAGCTCTCTCCCCCTCTTCTCCCCCACCCAAGCACCCTCTAGATCACCCTCCATTGCTTGAGATTTGTCCAGGTGGATCGGGGCATTTGCATCACCAAGGTACCCCCCTTCATTTGGTTGGTTGGAATCATCTACTTTTGTTGGAATCAACTAGTTTTGCTAGCCCTAGTTCTTCCTCTAGTTTTGCATTTATTGTGCATTTATGGGGCATTTATGGTTGGCCTAAGTAATTTTTGTCAATCCTTGTTGTGGCAAGCTAGCTTAAGTGTTAGGGTTAGGGATTTAGTTAGGGTTAGGGTTAGGGTTAATGCTATGATTAAGCTATACTTGTTGTTTGATTCAAATTATATATATTTTAGATAGTTCATCCATATGCCATGGATGACTCAATTTTGTTCCATTGTTTTTAGATGGATAAACTAGTGAATGTGCATTATTTGGACAAGGCGGCTTTCATGGATGGAAATGCCGATGAAGGGGAGGAGGCCATGGTTTTGACACAAGCCCAAGCTATGATGATATTATCGTGAAAGTGAGAAGCGTCCTCAATTGGATTAACCCAAGTGATTGTGTGAAGCTTATTGGGCGGTGTGATGTGGGAGTGGGAGTGAAGTCCCGATTAAAGAGTATGCCCATCACCTCTCAATTGCAATGTGATGTGTATAAGGATAAAGTCGAGGGATCACAAGACAAGTCACTTAAGTTATTTGCCACAAAGGTTGAAGTTCCTCGGCCACTACTTGACTTGAACCGCAATGTGTCCTCCCCAATATATGATGGTGTCATGGTGTATGACCACAATGCGGGTAGCCAACCACCAACGAGCGAACCAAATGAAGAGGGCATCAATGCTAGAGCCATAGTTCTTCGAGGTGATGGTCATGTTGGAGATGAGGCCATTGTTCATGTTGATGAAGGTGCCATTGCTCATGTTGATGAATATGCTCTTGCTCAAGATGATGTGTATGCGAAAGGAGAAGAGATTCATTACAATCCCATTGGTGACTTGGATGTCATTGTGCATCAACAAGACATGGACCGTAACCTACCTTATAGCCGTATGTGTAGGTATGAGTCAGATGATGAGGGTCCACCAGAAGAACTGGATGAGGATGGATTCACGCCGCAAGAAAATCAAGTCTACAAGAAGATCAATGGCAAGGAAGAGGACCCTCTTTGTTTTGTGATCTTAGTCTTGCTGACAAGGCCGTTGTGGATGGTGGAATGAGGTTGGGCTTGGTCGAACCATCAACTTGCCCGAGGATGGGTGATCCAAGGCCACTGGGTGAGGACGAGAATGCTCATTTGAAGAAAGGCATCAAGTTTGGTTGTTTGCAAGAGTTCAAGATATGGTTGAGTGACTACGCCATTCGGAACCATAGGCCGTTTGTTGTTGGTCGTTCCAACCAAAAAGTGTGCTACACCATCAAATGTGACAAAGAAGGTTGCCCTTGGAAGGTCCGTGGAAGAAAGATCAAGGAACCGGGCAATGTGAGTTGAAGAGTTGTGTGGCCACCCACGAGTGCATACCGCCGGAGAAAGCGGACCGAAGCAAGGGACACTCCCAACTCATGTCCAAGTATCTAGACTACAAATTGTTGAATGAGATATCCCATGATCCAACCGTGAAGATGAAGTTCCTAGTGATTTTAGTCTTCGAACGATTCGGGTAATGCGATGTCAAGTATGGAAAGATCTGGATGGCCAAGGCAAACGCTATAAGGATGTTGCATGTGATTATGTCGCCGCTGCATAATATTATTCTGAGAATGTTGGGAGCCATTGCTCATCGGAACCGGGCATGCACCATAGGGTCGAAATCAATCGAGGGAGTGTTTCATCGAGTTTTTTGGAGCTTTGGGCAATGCATCGATGCATTTAGGCATTGCCACCCCGTCTTATCAATTGATGGCACGTTCTTGACCGGAAAGTACAAGGGCACATTGATGGTAGCAATGGCCCACTCGTCCAATGACAATGTGTTGTCGGTGGCATTTACTTTGGTGCCTTCCGAGCACGATGATAATTGGGAGTGGTTTACGGATCATGTGAGGACGAAGGTGATTGGCCCCAAAGAGAGGTGTGCTTCATATCGGATCGCCATCATGGGATTCTAAAAGCAATAGAAGTTGACATTCCGGGCTATCCAAAGCTCCAACACCGTTGGTGCATGAGGCATTTTGTGGCAAACTTTTACCGGGCATGCAAAAGTAAGGAGTTTTGGAAGGATCTTACCCATGTTTGTGTGGCATTCAACAACGACACATTCCAAAGCCGCTATGATAAACTATTCAAGGCGTTGGAGAAGAAAAAAGGAGGGAGAGAAATCTTGACAAGGCATCTTCGAGAAGCATAAGTGGTCACGTGCTTATTTATTTAAGGGGGTTTCCGATACGGAGACATGACAAGTAACATGGTGGAATGCTTCAACAATGTGCTCAAGCGTGTCCGTTCATTGCTGGTCCTTTACCAATAGTGAAATACACTTTCTTCAAGCACAACGAGTATTCTCTGAGGCATTCCGAAGTGACGGCCAAATGGATAGGTGAGAAAATGGAATTTCCCTTCAAAGTTGAGGATTGGTTGAAGCATCAAGCTCACAACTCTTCGCGTCAACGAGTATTCTCTGAGGCATTCCGAAGCGTTGTTGAGGACATAATCGCAAAAGGAAGTGATGCCGCCTGCTCATTGATGTTTCTCAACGACATCGATGGTCCGGAAGGAGAGGGTGAAGAAGCAGCTGGCTATGATTATGATGGCTCTGGCGACCCAATGCCGGTGCAAGAAGAAGTAGACCATGAGGACGGCTCGGTGACCGAACCGAGTCCGCCAGTATATATATTAGTTAAGCCTGTCTTGACTAGCTAATTGATGCATTCATTGTTTTGGTATGTACACATATTAATTAACTCTCGTCTTTGTTCTTTTTCTAGCCCTCCAGATCGAGCACAACTTCAGTAAAGAGACGAGGCCCAAGAAAAGTTGAGCTCGGATGAAAAGTTTGAGATCATAGAAATCGCGCGCGACGGCCAACCGATTGAACCCATCCGGACAAAGAAGGCATTTGTTGCTCAGTGCGGGGTTCTGGTTAGGGACAAGATCCCGATTAGCATCCAACAATGTTATAAGCCTAAGAACGAGGACCCTGAGGTGTCTTATGTCAATGATATGCAGAAAAATGATCTTTGGACTGAGCTGAAGTCAAATTTCACCCTACTGCCAGAGGATGATCCGGAGAAGCCAGTTGAGCAATTAATCAAGTCTTTTGCTCTTAAGAAGATGGCAGACCTATTCAGGAATTGGAAGAAAGACTTGAATAAGTTTGTCGATAAAAGAGGCCCCGAAATTCAAGGGCAAATATGAGAAGATCAGAGATGATCGCCCACATTTGTGGCCCACAAGTCATCGGAAAAGAGTAAAAAGATGTCGGCGACAAACAAGAAAAATGCAGCGAAGAAGAAGCTTCACCATCGCGCAGGGGGTGGCTACCTCATAGCCCGGCCTAAGTGGGCCAAGGCTGAGAATGATCTGCTTGATAAAGGGATCGAACCAGAGACAATGAACTAGCCAGATCGTTGCCGGACTTGGTTCTTCGGGGATGGCGAAACCTTGGACCCTGTATCAGGGAAGTGCATTTGGACGGACGATCAATTGGACATACCAGTCAAGAGGCCTCAGCAATATATCGAAGCGGCGCAGCAAGGGACGTTCTTTCCGCAGAGAGAACGACGAGCTCACAATGGCCCTCGGGTATCCCGAGCACCTGGATGGACACGAGGCACGCCAGTTCGTTTCGTGGAAGGCTGGGTTTCCGGAAGCTGGCGGTTACAAATGTCAGGAGAGGAGGAAGAAAGTGCAGCAGACCGAACTGCAGGCGCTGCATGCAAGGGTACAAGCGATAGAGGAATGAGAAGCAGATCGCAGCAAACGACCTGCCGAAGCTTCCCCCGAAGCTACCCCGCCATCTCAGCGAAGAAGCAGCATGGCTTCCACCGAGCTGCTTCAGCCGGAGCATGCCTTGACGGCTCCTGCCAGCTATCCCGTGGATGCTATCACGGAGGCTGAAAATTGCCACCTTATGGCGCAATGGATGAATTTGAAGGTCAAGGCGGCTGTTGGCTCGATTATCCTACTAAATCCGCGCAACTTTTCACTGCCGGCCGATTCTAGAAGGATATGCTAGGGTGATGGTGGATGAAATCACAGAGGTATTTGAGGACCTCCAGCTTGACCACCCTACCGGTGAAGGGGAGACTCGGCTGGGTTCTGCTCTGAAGACTCCATGCCTATGGCGGAAGGATCTCATCAACCATCCGAACTGGACGCCTCCACCTCCTCCTCCTCCTCCGGCGAGTCAGGGCACTCCGCCTCCTCCACCGCCTCCTCCTCCGGCGAGTGACGACCAGGGCACTCGGCCGGCTCCTTCTCCGGCGTGGCGGCACTCCGCCTCCTTCTCCGCTTGCCAAGGCGCCCGAGCAGCCAGCCTCCTCCATCTCCGCCTCGTCAGCAAGGACGGAAGAGACCCGCCGCCGCTCCGGCTGCTCCGGCGCGTCGTAGTACTTCTCCTCCGCCTCGTAAGCAAGGAAAGAAGACATCTGCTCCGTCTGCTCTGCCGGCGTCTAGCAGTACAACCAAAGGCGGGAGGACATATAGATTCGGTCCTTCTCTGAAGACTCCAGAGAAGTTACCATACGATATGACCCCGGAGGAGAACGCGAAGATCGCGCGAACCGGAGTGAAGGACTGGTTTCAAGGGTTGAAAGCACAGAGACATCCACCTCCGGAGGAGAAGGTAGATTCGTGAAAGCGCGCACTCGCTGCCCCGACAAAACCACCCAAGTCTCCGCCGAAGGCAACTATGAGCGCATTATTGGAAATGCATTTGCCGAAGCGGAGAGGTCGGGAAGTACTGTCAGTGATCAAAGGGTGAAAGAACGACGAGCTGGGAAACAAATTGCCCAGCTCGGCGAACAAGCGAAGCAATCGTGCCCCCCACTCAAGGTGCCTGCTAGCGACATCGTCGATCCGAGGATGGTGCCCGGTTATAGCAATCCTGGAGATTACCTGCCCGACGATGTACATTATGATTTCTTGGAGGTGCAGATACAAAGATACGAGTACGGGAAGCCTCTCGTCAAAGATGAAAGATCTCTATCAACGATGATGTGAAGATTGCATGATTGGTACATGAAAACCTGCAGAGAGTCCGAGGGAGGAGTACTTTGTATGTGAGAGTTAAAAGGAGCATGATCTCGTTGGAATTGAACTGTTGCCTATTCCATTTGAGGAGTTCTATCAGTTTTTCAATCAATTGGCCCTCGATAAAGCAACGGTCACCTGCTCATCTGTAAGTAGTACTACTTCTGTCATTAAGTCTCTATATAACTCAGCTCTTTCATTGCATGTATTTATAATTATCCTCACTATATTATGCAGATTGAAGATCGCCGAATCGAAGAAAAAGACAAGTGGGTGATATTGGGTTCATTAACACATATCTCATAGATGCAACTGAGGTTAAATTTCATGCCAAAAATACCGAGGCCAACTTGCTACAATCGTTGTTAATAAATGAACACAAAGATATAATACTCTTTCCTTACAACTTCAGGTGAGTGTTACTGTCTTGTGGCATATTCGGTTTCCCTTATTAGTCCAGGTTATAGTATTGTAATATTGATGAGTTATGCATGCGCAAGCAGCTACCACTATATTCTCCTAGAGATTAAGCTTGAGCAGGGAGTAGTAACTGTCTTAGACTCCAAACGAAAAACCCGGAGGAGTATGCGGACATGACTGAAATGCTCGAGAAGTAAGTTAAATCGATCATTATCCACCATATCAGCAACTTTGTTCATTTCTGATATCAAGTAATTGTTTTCTTTGTATGCATGGCAGGGTTTGGAGAAAATTCACCAAAAAGCTCGGGACTGCCGAAGAAGCTGCAATTTAGACACCGAAAGTAAGTACTATAGTAGCATATTCCACGCATCTCCTAGTGATTCAAGCGCTAGTTTCATCAATACCATTTAGCATGCTTGCTAATTGTCAGTTTGATTGACATCTATTTCTTGTAAAGTGGTTGTGGCAGGAACAAGAGAATGATTTCTGTGGATACTACATTTGTGAGTCCATCCGCCATACGACCTGTGAGCGGGGCTACTCTGACAAACAATATGAAGTGCGTAAATAACAATATTCATAATTTTATTTTATTACCATCATTTGTGTTGAGTTTCATTCATTCATATATATATATATATATATATATATATATATATATATATATATATGTATTGACCCCTTCTTAAAATTAGATGTTTCAGATATGGATGAACTCCTAGCACCAGATCGCATGCGAGCAATTCAAGAGGAATTAGCGGCATTCTTTCTTGACCACATGATCGCTGAAGACGGAGAATACTATGTGGACCACGCTAGCGTCCGTATGTTAGGAGATTATATTTGTAAAAGATAATTATTGTATATATGTAGCGGTAGTGTCGGATAGATATACGAGAACTTGTTGTTCGACCAATCTCTCGGAGAAGGAGAGGTGGTCGATATCACTTCTCTCTGTATGCATATATGTTCATGACGATCTTCTGTTTCTTTCGTTTGCTTACTAGCTAGCTAGCGTGTCTAGCTAGTCCTCTCTATAATGCATGTATAGTACGCAACGTCGACCAAGCACGGACAAAAGAAAGGACACTTCTCTCTATTAATTAGCTAGCTAACACAATATATGAAACACCTAAATTAAACCTCCAAAACCCCCAACCCCCCCCTTTCAAAAATAAACCCAAGCCACAGAAATGCTGACGCGTGGATACCTATTGGTCCCGGTTGGTGCCACCAAACGGGACCAAATGCCCTCCTGCCTGGGCTCGGCGCACAAGCCACGTGGAGGCCCATCTGTCCCGGTTCTGGACTGAACCGGGACTAAAAACGAGGCATTAGTACCGACCCTTTAGTCCCGGTTCAGGAACCGACTAAAGGCCCTTACCAACCGGGACAATAGGCCCTTATTCTACCAAAGGCAGGCTGTGGAGATGCCTGGACGGCCGTCACGAGGTCCCGCAGGATGCTGGTCATCTCCTCCGGCGTGAAGACTGAGGTTGTCGGCGGTGGCGCGGGGGAGACGGGAGTCGGCGGCGTTGGGGCCCCCGCTATGGCGCTTGGCCCCGGCAGCGTCGGAGCTCCATTTGTGGTCATAGGGGGGGGGGGGGGACAGTGAGGCGGTGGTGCCGTAGGGCAGCAGCGGCGTGGGTGATGGAGAAGACATGGTCGAACCCAAGTCTCTGGATACCAAATTGGTAGAACCAGGGGTCCTACCGGACCTGCTCCTGAGGTTGTAGGGGAAGGATGGAGCGGGGCGTGGCGATGAGCGAGCGCGCCGGCGGCTGGCGCCGTCGCGCCGGAGAAAGATGGCAGCGGCGGCTAGGATTCCGGCTCCTCTGGGAGCCGGGCAACAGGAATAATAATATTCTTATTGCTTAATCTCAAAAAAGTCTTACAACATATATTTATAATATAGATAAGTTGCATACGAATTAACTAAAATAATTTGTGGGCTAAGATTGCCGGTGGGCCTTTTACGGCGTAGGCTAAACCGGTTATAACAGTGTGTTCATGTATCATGCGGCTGGGTTATCATATTTTCACAACTCTACTCGTTGCCTAGCTAGCAACTTGTC
Source organism: Aegilops bicornis (assembly GCA_021605145.1). Classification (NCBI taxonomy): domain Eukaryota; kingdom Viridiplantae; phylum Streptophyta; class Magnoliopsida; order Poales; family Poaceae; genus Aegilops; species Aegilops bicornis. The sequence goes on along the minus strand of CM038675.1, from coordinate 831,571,721 downwards.
AGTTGTCACATCGTAACTGTAGCTGTAGCAAATTAAGCTCGTAGGTTAACTCGTTTGTCTCTTGTCAAATTAACCAGCCGCCAGCTAATCTTGCATGCGCCCACTCTGGATCGATAAGATGATCATCTCTACCCTAATGGAGCAGTTGGTAGTCTCTGTCGGTTAATTTTCGTCCCATCACTTTCGCTCGCTTTTTTCAGAGGTTAATCGTTGTAGATTTTTTCGTCGGCTCCCCCACTTCATCGGTTTATTTTCACTTCACCCTCTCACACAACAAAAAAAAACTGAACGAATCAGAACTTTCCATACTGACGTAAATTATTTAGTAATGTCTTTATGTAAAAGAATCAATCACAATCAATCTCTAAAGATCAAATCTAAATTAATTAATCTTCATAACGTCTGTTTCCTTCCGAATCACGTCCATAACTTTCCTTCCTTGTTTGGGCAGAAACTGTTTGGTAGCAGAGATTAGGAAGCTTCCCATGAGTGTAGTAATAGAAATTATTCTTTTTCTTGATGATTCGTTTCTATGCATGATAATAGTAAATTCGATTCCCATCTAGGTCACAACAGATCTCTTCGCCGCCGCCCTCGCAGTCGCATCAATCGCCCTGGATCCCTACGCTTCCTCCCTTCGCCACCGTCGATCTCGTCGCTACGTCGACGGCAAACATTTGGCACCACCGAAGCGGATCTCTTTGCAAACGCCGAGGACACCGTTGCCGCCGTCGCCACCATCGCGGAAACCCAGGGCAGGGCGGGCAGCGAGGAGCGGCGCAAGGAGGCCCTGCCCTGCCCTCCTCTGTGTGCTGGTTGTGGCGATGCAACGCGTCATCGACCGTGAGATTGGCAAGCCCGAGTACCGTGCGCCTGCGTCGACACGGCCGCCGACGGCGACTGCGGGAGGACCAAGTGCGGCGTCCAGGACTCTACGCAGGATTAGGTCGCCACCTGTCCCATCTTCATCCCGCCGTGGTGGCCAGACGTGCTTCAGCTGCCCCCGCCCGAGTTGAGGGCCGTCAGGCCGCCTCCCAGCCATTGGACACTTTTCCTGACTCGACTTGCCGGGACACTTTGTCTTGCCCTGCTGCTTTACTCGTCACTGGAGGTAAAGCTCGCTCACCCATGGTACATTAGCTAGCTATAGGAGATGACATCTTTCTACTTTTCTTATTCTTCCTTAACACGCATATAAATGTTTGTGCATTGAGACGGCAGGTCTTTCGGATCAAGTGTTCCCTGCTCTGGCTTCGCCTTTTAATTTGACTGAATATCTCCTTACGCTCTCCAAGAATGTTCCTGCTATGGAGTTTTTTTATTGGATCTGTTTATCTCAGGGCTTTGACGCGCCGGCTTCGTTCAGACAATTTTAGAGCCAGCATTTACTCAAGGGAATACTCTGTATATTGTTCAATCGCAGTGTAGGTCCAATTTTTCGGAAACAGTTTCATTCAATGCCGGGTCGAAACCCCTTAAACTCAGTAAGTAGGTTTCTTCCTTTGTTGAAATCTCATTTCATTGACGATATATTGCGCTGCGTGTTGGTTAAGATGAAGCAAGGAGAAAGCCATTGACGATGTATTGCCCTGCATGTTTCAGTCAATTTGTTGGACAACTATACACATATTTGTTTCTCAAGCCCACTGATTTCGGCCTCTCCATCTTCTTCAAGCCCGGTGACTAATTAATTGGTTTACCGAACATACTATCTGAGAAACAAATTACTATTGTATATGTAGTGCTACCTTAATTAAATCCTGGCAACTAAGCTCATGTTGTGCTTAAGATTAAATGGGATATATTGGAAATGCAGGTGAGAAGTTCAGGGATATTTTGGGAGTGCCTATTATGTGGCTCCGGAGGTCCTGAAGCAGAGATATGGAGTCGATGATGTCATATGGAGTGCTGGAGTTATACTCTACATTCTGCTCTCTGGCGTTCCTCGTTTCTGGGCAGCAGGGCAGGTGCGTTTTGTGGCTGGTTATGTCGATCAATTTTGGGGCTAGGTTATGTCGATCAGTTTTGTGGCTAGGTAGGTCTCGGCCTCCCTCCTCCTTTTGTCCAAGGCTAGGAGTTCCTCTCCCCAATCAGACCTGATCTGACGGAGAGAGTGCCAGTCCTTGCCACTCTGATGGTCGTTGTGGCTCAGGGTGGACGACACGAGCGGTCCTTTCGGACCGGCTCGTGGCCCGCTCGGTCCTGGCCAGCTTGGGCCTAGCCCGCTCGAAAAATCAATCGGTCCGAGCTCATGAATCACGCCCGACAAAGCTTCGGTCTGGTCCGGGCTTTAACCGAGCCGACCGAGCGGACAGAGAATCACAGCGGCGACGCCGCCGTCTTCCTCTCCCATCCCAGCGGCGAGCGCCGCCCGCCGCACCACCACTCCACCAGCCACTCACCTGAGCTCTCCTCTCCATCCCTCCCAGTGTCTCGATCCTGCAGGACATGTTTCGCTCAAAAAACGCACACACGCACGCACCTGTGCCACCGCCGCCGCCGTCCAGTGCACAACCTCTCGCGGACATGGCGATCCGCCTCCCAACGACCAACCACCATGTCCAGGAGCTCCGCGACCATGAGATCTACGTCCCCACGGAATGAATCGGCCTGATTCATTCCAAAGCCATCGCCATCTTCCTCCTTACCGAACTCCTGCCGCCGTCATTCATCATCGATTATGTCGCCGTCGTTGCTTCCCCGACCTCCCCGACCACACCATCGTGTTCTACGTGAGTCACTGCACCTTCCCGCTCTGTCCCCCCTTCTTATTAGGGCCTAGATGCTTCACTCCCCGACGCCATGGTCACCATCTCGTCGCCGGTGAGTGGTTGGCCGGTCCGCCGGTCCAGCCCGGGCTTTTGCCTCGCCGGTCCGGTCCCTGAAAAGAGGACCGCTGGCCTGCTCGGTCCGGTCCGGCCCGGACCGCCGGCGGCCGGTCCAAACGACGGCTCGGACCGGGACCGGACCGGCCCGGACCGTGTCCACCCTGAGTTGTGGCTAGATCCGGCCTGGGGAGCCGCCGTAGAGCCTACACGTCGGTGGTGCAGCAGCATCCCAACTGAAGGTGGGTGCCCGAGATCGTCCCGCTTCCCCACACTTGATCCTTCTCGGTTGCTGATGGTGGTGTGATGTGACATAGGACGGGAGGAGGCTCCACGGCCGCGGCGGGCTAGCTCTCAGACGGGCAGCAGCGGCACGCCGTCCTCGTGCTCGCCAAAGCCAAGGTAGGCCTCCCGCGGATCTCATCCTCCACTTCTCCAAAGAGACGTTCATATAAAAGCATGTATGCAGTCTAATCTTATTAATGGAACTTATTGTGCCAGGGCTGTGGCTGGGAGAAATGTTTAGGAGATGGGAAAGAAAGGAAGGAACTGGGTCAACAAGGCGTTCACCACAAGCCACAAGGTAAAGCCCACAAATTAAGTAATACTACTGCTTTAAACTCTCAAACATTTTGTCCTGCCCTGAAGCAAAAGTTTCAACTTTATTTGTGTTGAAAGAAATCTGCATGGTAGCTTTTGGATATGTCAATTTCACATTTTCTTGATCAGTTTTCTAAAGGACCAGACACCCTTTTATAGAATATCCATCTACCAATTCGTGTTTACCACCTCCTGTGTCATTAAAGGATACTTGTGTGATTTACTAGCTGTTTTAGGTACCTCCTATAGTCCTATGTACTCGTGTGATTTACTTGCCATTTTATATAAGCATGATGCTCCTATGTTTTGATATTTAGCCCTTTTGCGTCATATGTGAAGGAAGTAATTTAAATGATTCCACCCATTGTAATTGCATACCAGGTCTCAGTTTCATCGCATCAACCGTGAGGGTTAGTATGCAAGGATCAACCGATGTGGATAACAAAATCTGGGTGCGAGCTCCGGAAATCTAATTGGGTCTATGCAAACAAGCAGATGTGGAAGATAATCCATGTACATGTATGACTATACGAACTCTTCTTCCCTCCAGGCAATAGAGTTTAGCTTCAGTAAGCAAGTGCTAAGACACCTCAATTCCAGGAGTTTACCTCATAAATTGTAGTGAAACATATTAGGGGTTGTAGAATTTTGTGCAAGCTTTTGTGATGTTGCTTAATGGCCCATTTAGATCTTAGAGCACCCCATGGATATATAGAATCCCTAGATATATTTGTTGCTTTCTTCTTATGGACATGCGACACAAAATAGGGGTGCAAAACTGATCCTTCATATTTGCCATGTAGTTGTTATACACTTGCACACTGCAGGACATGTGTTGGATGATTCTTTTTTTTCAAAAGGAGATATTTTAAGCTGCTGTGTTCTTTCAAACTGTGGATAACATTTTGATCTAAGTGATCTGGTTCTTTCAATCGGTGCATAGCATGTTCTTTTGAAGGTCAAGCTAGCAGAGTACGAAGCTATGAGGTATTTCAAATTCTCACTAAAATATCATGGTTAGTCATTCCAATTTTAGGATCTCAAAGCGTGATGGTCTGTTGCTTTTACTAATATAATTCATATATGATTATTTTCTGTAATGTGCAAAACATTTTTCAGGACTATCTTTGTATTGTTTGCTTGCCATTTTTGTGACAACAGATTTCAGCACCACTTGTAATAATTTTTAGGTGATTTTGTGGACAATTACACGCCCATATTTTTTGAATTAATGACACCAGTGAGTTGATACATTTGGTATCTGATCTGGTTCTTTTGGGTACAAGTCTTGCTCTGAATAGTAAATAGATTGCACATCAAATTGGCTACTCTTGTTCTGGGATACATAATGCAGTTTACTGATATTGTTCAAATTCAAAAAATAATTGATCAGCGCCCAGTAGGGTCGCATATAATAAAGTATATATGAAAGTATCTTATGGTTACTCTTGTTTGGATCATTTCTCTCTATGTATACATCACCGAGTTAAATTGCAAGTGAAATGGATTTCAATTATTTTCCAATTGTTGCAGGCTATCTTTTTACACATACAAAATTTATATGCATTATATTTGTAGGCTCAGTCAGAAATCCAATTGTTGCAGGCTATCTTTTTATACATACATAATTTATATATGCATTATATTTGTAGGAGCAATCAGAAAAGTACATAACTTGCGTAAATTTGATATGAATTGTATTAATAGGTGCAGTTCAGAAAATAATTAGAAGTTGGATCTCTCCTTTGTGCTATTATTGCTGAAATCAAGAAGCTCATTACAAGGAATTATCATGTTTTGTGTACCTTGTAATAGTGACACGCAATGGCCGTGTGATGTTGAGTGATATTGATCCTGTGTGATGTTGAGTGATATTGATCCTATTTGATAATGGCTGGTATATGTTCTTTGGTGACAGACGATTTTCTTGTTTAGGAGAGACCAAGACTGTTGAGAAAGAAAGAAGTCGATCTGGCCCCCTAGGACCTGCGGGCGTTGCAGGTGGCGGCGGCCACAGCTTGAGAGGGCGTCTCCCCCTTGTCGACGGGGTTTGGCGCCGGTGCTCGGTGCGCCGTCTTGGCTGTGCTGGGCGGCGAGTCAGTGGCGGGCTTCGATCCGATCTGAAGTTGGCGGCTTCACCATGCTTGTCCTCCTCTGCTAGCTGGTCTGCGGGCTTCCTCCGGACGTCGTGCTCGGCTGGTTGGCGGAGCAATGGGGATGAGAGCTCTGGGTCAGGGGAAACCCTTGACTGGCGGTGCCGGTCATGATGTTGGCGACGCTCGCGGCGCCGTTCTCCCTCCGGTGGGTGACATTGAGACCCTCTCCTCGCCTTCCACCCCATGGTCCCGGGCGAAAGCCTAAAATCTCTTGATTGGGCGACGACAGCGCGTCAGCGTTGTTTTCTTCTTGAAGACGCTGCCTTGGGAGTCCAGGATGGCCAGGGGCTCGGTGCGGTGGTGGTTTGCTTGTTCTTCTGACGTGACCCTGCTTGGCAATGGCAGTGGGTTCCTTGGTCTTGGCCGGTGACGAGTGCGATGTATGGGTTACTATAAGAGGTGAGGTGGCCAGGGCTCGTCCTCTCCCTGACAACATGTTGGCCAGTCCATCCGTGCTTGGGGGTGAGCTATTCTGTTATGACGGGCCAGCGTCCTTCGATCTAGGACGAGAGGGCAGGGGGGTGCCCTCTTCGGAGGCATAGGAGGAAGGTAGGACAACAGGGGTTGGCCCTTGGGAGTTGATGGAGCGTGGCCTTCCTCCGGCAGTGAATTGCTCCCTTGTTGCGGTTGCGTCGATGGCATGATCGGAGGCCGTCGCTTGTTGTTCCATACTGTTTGTATACTGTCAATTTTCGTTTCTCTTATTTTCCTTCTTTGTTGTGGTGATGGCTGTAATGTATGGTTGTTGCTTTATATATACAGTGGGACGAAAGCCATTTTCAGTAAAGAAAGAAGCCGAAGAGAGTTTGAATTTGTCGCTATTTAATGAAACCAGATGCCACCATGCTTAACACGTATTTCTGAATTAAAGTAATAATTTGATAAATGCGTATATTTCTATTATTACATAGCAATGCATGGTCATCCGGCTTTTGCCCGTAGCAACGCATCGGGCATTCTCCTAGTACCAATTAATGTATAAGCAGCACTGCAGCTGCAGCACGCAACCATACTATCCTACCGAGTACCTTTTTTTTTTCCTTACCGACGCATGATCAGCTGACCAACAGTACCCGGCCGGCACGGTACGTCTAGCACTGCTCGAACTCTGCCACAACACACTCGTACGGAAGGAATTGAAGCTAGCGGTCTCTTCTCTTCGTTTTCCCAGCTGGGCGGCAAGAGATGCTGAGCAAGGAGGCAGGTAAAAATTAAAGAGCTAGCTGACTAAAAGTGGTGGGCATTAGTCCTAATCGTTTAGTCTTGTTACAGAATCGAGACTAAAGACTTAATGGAACTGAGACCTGTTTTCTACTAGAGTCAATTACACCGGTGGTGCTAGAACTTGGCACAATCGGTCACTTTAGTGCTACAACTTGTGGTGTACATCAAAGTGGTCCGAAAACTTGGATCGGGCGTGCAAATACGGTGCTAATTGCGTTTGTATACGACCGGGACGCTGACGAGGCATGCGAGCGTGGCGTGGGGCCTGCAGTCAGCGACCGAAAAATGAAGACAAGGTGTGTGCATGCTCTTTTTTCAAAAACCACCTTGTTTTTTTTCACGTTATGTTACTCTTTGTGTCTACGACAGAATGTGCTCGTGGGCTTAAATGGACAGAAGTTAGTGCAGCCCATTTTGAACATGTTTATTTTGTGAAGTTTGTAAAAGGATTTAAACTATAACTATAAATAATATACATATAGTTGTAAATGTGTATTCATTTGAAGAATTGCAGTCTGATGTCAAACTACGCTCATTTTTTCCATAAATATATTCAATTTTAAAATGTATACTTATTTTTAGAAAACACAAAAACTTTATTGAAAACATATTAAGACTTATAAAACAACATAATATTTTTATGTCATGGAAACTTTTATATTTTTTTGCGGATCATGGAAACTTTTATATGCTATACTCATTCCAATGGATGAATAATTTATTGAAAAGACAAAAAAGAACTTATACGAGAATTTATCTAAATATAAATATATATAGTAATGTATTAAAATTCTTAATTAATATGAAAACAGTTTTTAATTATTTAATAATTTTTATAATACGTAAATTATTTTTGATTTTTATGAATTCAATTGGTGAACATTTTATGAAATTATATGTAAATTTTTATAATGATATTTACTTTTTAATATATATATTACTTAAAATTATAATTCAAATGCTTTATGAAATTTCAAGAAAAACAAACATGTTGAAAATGGGCCACACTAACTGAAGTCCGTTTTAGCCCATGAGCATGTTCTGCGATAGACATAATGTGTGACAATTATTTGTAGACATGCAATTACAATTGTTTGGGGGGGCAGCTCGGCTCGCTTGTTGACCTAAGGTTGTATGTTCGAATATCAGCGGCAGTACACTTTTTGTTTTGAAAAATTAAAATTCTTAATTTATGTTGTCTAACTGAAGATATATAAAAATTATTTCCTTACAGTACATAAATCAAGACTTGGGTATTGTGGTTAGTTGCACATACATGGTACTCGAGGTCACCCGGTCGAATGCCGATCGTGTGATTTTTGTCGGGGGCTTTTCTGTGGAAGAAATAAAAAGTCGAGGTGATTTTTTTTGTCGGGAGATTTTTGCGCAAAAAATAAAAAAATGATGTGATTTTTTGCAAAAAGAGCATTGTGCTTTCACTGATAGCGGACCCCGTATACAAACGTGATTAGCATGCCGTATACAAACGTATACAAACGTGATTAGCACCATATTTGCACGCCCTAGTCAAGTTTTTGCATCATTTTGATGTACACCACAAGTTTTAGCACTAAAGTGACCGTTTACGATGAGTTCTAACACCACCGGTGTAATTGCCTCTTTCTACTAATGCGTGGCCGCTGCCAACTGCGAGGAAAAGTAGATCACGGAAGGTATATATTGAAGCTAGCGGTCTCTCCGCTTCATGTTTCCAGCTGGGCGCCAAGAGATGCTAAGGAGGCAGGTAAAAATTAAAGAGCTTGCTGCCTAGCGTGCATGCACTATGCAGACGCACGCAAACGCTGCCATGGCAAAATTTCGTGTTTTGACCCTTTTTAGGTAGTTTAACGGAATCTGACCCCGGTTTAATTTTTTTTTTTCTTCAAGATTTGACCTTTTGCTACCGCCGAGGACCAGTGGTAGCTTTACATCGACCTATTGCCGCTTCTGCTCGGCGGTAGGTTTAAATCGGCAATTGTCTGCTAGTTAACGGGCCCTGACGTGGCAAAGGGTCATACCGCCATAGACCTCAAGCGTGACTCTAACACCATACCACCAAGGACTCGCAGTAGGGTCCTGAAGGATAATGTTTGTGGGGCCCACTCACCACCCACCCCACTCCACTCATCTTCTTCCCGTGCTCTAGCTCTCTCCCTCTTCTCCCCACCCAAGCACCCTCTAGATCACCCTCCATTGCTTGAGATTTGTCCAGGTGGATCGGGGCATTTGCATCACCCAAGGTACCCCCCCCCCTTCATTTGGTTGGTTGGAATCATCTACTTTTGTTGGAATCAACTAGTTTTGCTAGCCCTAGTTCTTCCTCTAGTTTTGCATTTATTGTGCATTTATGGGGCATTTATGGTTGGCCTAAGTAATTTTGTCAATCCTTGTTGTGGCAAGCTAGCTTAAGTGTTAGGGTTAGGGATTTAGTTAGGGTTAGGGTTAGGGTTAATGCTATGATTAAGCTATACTTGTTGTTTGATTCAAATTATATATATTTTAGATAGTTCATCCATATGCCATGGATGACTCAATTTTGTTCCATTGTTTTTAGATGGATAAACTAGTGAATGTGCATTATTTGGACAAGGCGGCTTTCATGGATGGAAATGCCGATGAAGGGGAGGAGGCCATGGTTTTTGACACAAGCCCAAGCTATGATGATATTATCGTGAAAGTGAGAAGCGTCCTCAATTGGATTAACCCAAGTGATTGTGTGAAGCTTATTGGGCGGTGTGATGTGGGAGTGGGAGTGAAGTCCCGATTAAAGAGTATGCCCATCACCTCTCAATTGCAATGTGATGTGTATAAGGATAAAGTCGAGGGATCACAAGACAAGTCACTTAAGTTATTTTCCACAAAGGTTGAAGTTCCTCGGCCACTACTTGACTTGAACCGCAATGTGTCCTCCCCAATATATGATGGTGTCATGGTGTATGACCACAATGCGGGTAGCCAACCACCAACGAGCGAACCAAATGAAGAGGGCATCAATGCTAGAGCCATAGTTCTTCGAGGTGATGGTCATGTTGGAGATGAGGCCATTGTTCATGTTGATGAAGGTGCCATTGCTCATGTTGATGAATATGCTCTTGCTCAAGATGATGTGTATGCGAAAGGAGAAGAGATTCATTACAATCCCATTGGTGACTTGGATGTCATTGTGCATCAACAAGACATGGACCGTAACCTACCTTATAGCCGTATGTGTAGGTATGAGTCAGATGATGAGGGTCCACCAGAAGAACTGGATGAGGATGGATTCACGCCGCAAGAAAATCAAGTCTACAAGAAGATCAATGGCAAGGAAGAGGACCCTCTTTGTTTTGTGATCTTAGTCTTCCGACAAGGCCGTTGTGGATGGTGGAATGAGGTTGGGCTTGGTCGAACCATCAACTTGCCCGAGGATGGGTGATCCAAGGCCACCGGGTGAGGACGAGAATGCTCATTTGAAGAAAGGCATCAAGTTTGGTTGTTTGCAAGAGTTCAAGATATGGTTGAGTGACTACGCCATTCGGAACCATAGGCCGCTTTGTTGTTGGTCGCTCCAACCAAAAAGTGTGCTACACCATCAAATGTGACAAAGAAGGTTGCCCTTGGAAGGTCCGTGGAAGAAAGATCAAGGAAACCGGCAATGTGAGTTGAAGAGTTGTGTGGCCACCCACGAGTGCATACCGCCGGAGAAAGCGGATCAAGCAAGGGACACTCCCAACTCATGTCCAAGTATCTAGACTACAAATTGTTGAATGAGATATCCCATGATCCAACCGTGAAGATGAAGTTCCTAGTGATTTTAGTCTTGAGCGATTCGGTAATGCGATGTCAAGTATGGAAAGATCTGGATGGCCAAGGCAAACGCTATAAGGATGTTGCATGTGATTATGTCGCCGCGTACAATATTATTCTGAGAATGTTGGGAGCCATTGCTCATCGGAACCCGGGCATGCACCATAGGGTCGAGTCAATCGAGGGAGTGTTTCATCGAGTTTTTTGGAGCTTTGGGCAATGCATCGATGCATTTAGGCATTGCCACCCCGTCTTATCAATTGATGGCACGTTCTTGACCGGAAAGTACAAGGGCACATTGATGGTAGCAATGGCCCACTCGTCCAATGACAATGTGTTGTCGGTGGCATTTACTTTGGTGCCTTCCGAGCACGATGATAATTGGGAGTGGTTTACGGATCATGTGAGGACGAAGGTGATTGGCCCCAAAAGAGAGGTGTGCTTCATATCGGATCGCCATCATGGGATTCTAAAAGCAATAGAAGTTGACATTCCAGGCTATCCAAAGCTCCAACACCGTTGGTGCATGAGGCATTTTGTGGCAAACTTTTACCGGGCATGCAAAAGTAAGGAGTTTTGGAAGGATCTTACCCATGTTTGTGTGGCATTCAACAACGACACATTCCAAAGCCGCTATGATAAACTATTCAAGGCGTTGGAGAAGAAAAAAGGAGGGAGAGAATTCTTGACAAGGCATCTTCTGGAGAAGCATAAGTGGTCACGTGCTTACGACGAAGGGGGTTTCCGATACGGAGACATGACAAGTAACATGGTGGAATGCTTCAACAATGTGCTCAAGCGTGTCCGTTCATTGCTGGTCACTGCAATAGTGAAATACACTTTCTTCAAGCACAACGAGTATTCTCTGAGGCATTCCGAAGTGACGGCCAAATGGATAGGTGAGAAAATGGAATTTCCCTTCAAAGTTGAGGATTGGTTGAAGCATCAAGCTCACAACTCTTCGCGTCAACGAGTATTCTCTGAGGCATTCCGAAGCGTTGTTGAGGGACATAATCGCAAAAGGAAGTGATGCCGTCTGCTCATTGATGTTTCTCAACGACATCGATGGTCTGGAAGGAGAGGGTGAAGAAGCAGCTGGCTATGATTATGATGGCTCCGATGACCCAATGCCGGTGCAAGAAGAAGTAGACCATGAGGACGGCTCCGGTGACCGAACCGAGTCCGCCGTATATATATTAGTTAAGCCTGTGCTGACTAGCTAATTGATGCATTCATTGTTTTGGTATGTACACATATTAATTAACTCGCCTTTGTTCTTTTTTCTAGCCCTCCGGATCGAGCACAACTTCGAAGGAGACGAGGCCCGAAGAAAAAGTTGAGCTCGGATGAAAAGTTTGAGATCATAGAAATCGCGCGCGACGGCCAACCGATTGAACCCATCCGGACAAAGAAGGCATTTGTTGCTCAGTGCGGGGTTCTGGTTAGGGACAAGATCCCGATTAGCATCCAACAATGTTATAAGCCTAAGAACGAGGACCCTGAGGTGTCTTATGTCAATGATATGCGTAAAATGATCTTTGGACCGAGCTGAAGTCAAATTTCACCCTACCGCCGGAGGATGATCCGGAGAAGCCAGTTGAGTAATTAATCAAGTCTTTTGCTCTTAAGAAGATGGCAGACCTATTCAGGAATTGGAAGAAAGACTTGAATAAGTTTGTCGATAAAAAAGAGGCCCCAGAATTCAAGGGCAAATATGAGAAGATCAGAGATGACTGGCCCACATTTGTGGCCCACAAGTCATCGGAAAAGAGTAAAAAGATGTCGGCGACAAACAAGAAAAATGCAGCGAAGAAGAAGCTTCACCATCGCACGGGGTCAGGTGGCTACCTCATAGCCCGGCCTAAGTGGGCCAAGGCTGAGAATGATCTGCTTGATAAAGGGATCGAACCAGAGACAATGAACTGGCCAGATCGTTGCCGGACTTGGTTCTTCGGGGATGGCGAAACCTTGGACCCTGTATCAGGGAAGTGCATTTGGACGGACGATCAATTGGACATACCAGTCAAGAGGCCTCAGCAATATATCGAAGCGGCGCAGCAAGGGACGTTCTTTCCAGACAGAGAGAACGACGAGCTCACAATGGCCCTCGGGTATCCTGAGCACCCTGGATGGACACGAGGCACGCCAGGCTCCGTTTCGTGGAAGGCTGGGTTTCCGGACGCTGGCGGTTACAAATGTCAGGAGAGGAGGAAGAAAGTGCAGCAGACCGAACTGCAGGCGCTGCATGCAAGGGTACAAGCGATAGAGGAATGAGAAGCAGATCGCAGCAAACGACCTGCCAAGCTTCCCCGGTTACCCCGCCATCTCAGCGAAGAAGCAGCATGGCTTCCACCGAGCTGCTTCACCGGAGCATGCCTTGACGGCTCCTGCCAGCTATCCCGTGGATGCTATCACGGAGGCTGAAAATTGCCACCTTATGGCGCAATGGATGAATTTGAAGGTCAAGGCGGCTGTTGGCTCTGATTATCCTACTAAATCCGGCGCAACTTTTCACTGCCGGCCGATTCTAGAAGGATATGCTAGGGTGATGGTGGATGAAATCACAGAGGTATTTGAGGACCTCCAGCTTGACCACCCTACCGGTGAAGGGGAGACTCGGCTGGGTTACGCTCAAGACTCCATGCCTATGGCGGAAGGATCTCATCAACCATCCGAACTGGGCGCCTCCACCTCCTCCTCCTCCTCCGTGAAGTCAGCACTCCGCCTCCTCCACCGCCTCCTCCTCCGTGAGTGACGATCAGGCACTCGGCCGGCTCCTTCTCCGGCGTGGCGGCACTCCGCCTCCTTCTCCGCCTGCTTGGCCCGGCCGAGCAGCCAGCCTCCTCCATCTCCGCCTCGTCAGCAAGGACGGAAGAGACCCGCCGCCGCTCCGGCTGCTCCGGCGCGTCGTAGTACTTCTCCTCCGCCTCGTAAGCAAGGAAAGAAGACATCTGCTCCGTCGCTTTCTGCCGGCGTCTAGCAGTACAACCAAAGGCGGGAGGACATATAGATTCGGTCCTTCTCTGAAGACTCCAGAGAAGTTACCATACGATATGACCCCGGAGGAGAACGCGAAGATCGCGCGAACCGGAGTGAAGGACTGGTTTCAAGGGTTGAAAGCACAGAGACATCCACCTCCGGAGGAGAAGGTAGATTCGGTGAAAGCGAAGCGCACTCTGGCTGCCCTGACAAAACCACCCAAGTCTCCGCCGAAAGGCAACTATGAGCGCATTATTGGAAATGCATTTGCCGAAGCGGAGAGGTCGGGAAGTACTGTCAGTGATCAAAGGGTGAAAGAACGACGAGCTGGGAAACAAATTGCCCAGCTCGGCGAACAAGCGAAGCAATCGTGCCCCCCACTCAAGGTGCACATGCTAGCGACATCGTCGATCCGAGGATGGTGCCCGTTATAGCAATCCTGGAGATTACCTGCCCGACGATGTACATTATGATTTCTTGGAGGTGCAGATACAAAGATACGAAAGTACGGGAAGCCTCTCGTCAAAGATGAAAGATCTCTATCAACGATGATGTGAAGATTGCATGATTGGTACATGAAAACCTGCAGAGAGTCCGAGGGAGGAGTACTTTGTATGTGAGAGTTAAAAGGAGCATGATCTCGTTGGAATTGAACTGTTGCCTATTCCATTTGAGGAGTTCTATCAGTTTTTCAATCAATTGGCCCTCGATAAAGCAACGGTCACCTGCTACATCTGTAAGTAGTACTACTTCTGTCATTAAGTCTCTCTATATAACTCAGCTCTTTCATTGCATGTATTTATAATTATCCTCACTATATTATGCAGATTGAAGATCGCCGAATTGAAGAAAAGACAAGTGGGTGATATTGGGTTCATTAACACATATCTCATAGATGCAACTGAGGTTAAATTTCATGCCAAAAATACCGAGGCCAACTTGCTACAATCGTTGTTAATAAATGAACACAAAGATATAATACTCTTTCCTTACAACTTCAGGTGAGTGTTACTGTCTTGTGGCATATTCGGTTTCCTTATTAGTCAAGGTTATAGTATTGTAATATTGATGAGTTATGCATGCGCGCAGCTACCACTATATTCTCCTAGAGATTAAGCTTGAGCAGGGAGTAGTAACTGTCTTAGACTCCAAACGAAAAAATCCGGAGGAGTATATGGACATGACTGAAATGCTCGAGAAGTAAGTCAAATCGATCATTATCCACCATATCAGCAACTTTGTTCATTTCTGATATCAAGTAATTGTTTTCTTTGTATGCATGGCAGGGTTTGGAGAAAATTCACCAAAAAAGCTCCGGGACTGCCGAAGAAGCTGCAATTTAGACACCGAAAGTAAGTACTATAGTAGCATATTCCACGCATCTCCTAGTGATTCAAGCGCTAGTTTCATCAATACCATTTAGCATGCTTGCTAATTGTCAGTTTGATTGACATCTATTTCTTGTAAAGTGGTTGTGGCAGGAACAAGAGAATGATTTCTGTGGATACTACATTTGTGAGTCCATCCGCCATACGACCTGTGAGCGGGGCTACTCTGACAAACAATATGAAGTGCGTAAATAACAATATTCATAATTTTATTTTATTACCATCATTTGTGTTGAGTTTCATTCATTCATATATATATATATATATATATATATATATATATATATATATATATGTATTGACCCCCTTCTTAAAATTAGATGTTTCAGATGCGGGATGAACTCCTAGCACCAGATCGCATGCGAGCAATTCAAGAGGAATTAGCGGCATTCTTTCTTGACCACATGATCGCTGAAGACGGAGAATACTATGTGGACCACGCGTCCGTATGTTAGGAGATTATATTTGTAAAAGATAATTATTGTATATATGTAGCGGTAGTGTCGGATAGATATACGAGAACTTGTTGTTCGACCAATCTCTCGGAGAAGGAGAGGTGGTCGATATCACTTCTCTCTGTATGCATATATGTTCATGACGATCTTCTGTTTCTTTCGTTTGCTTACTAGCTAGCTAGCGTGTCTAGCTAGTCCTCTCTATACGTATGTATAGTACGCAACGTCGACCAAGCACGGACAAAAGAAAGGACACTTCTCTCTATTAATTAGCTAGCTAACACAATATATGAAACACCTAAATTAAACCTCCAAATCCCCCGACCCCCTTTCAAAAAATAAACCCAAGCCACAGAAATGCTGGCGTGGATACCTATTGGTCCCGGTTGGTGCCACCAAACGGGACCAAATGCCTCCTGCTCGGGCTCGGCGCACAAGCCACGTGGAGGCCCATCTGTCCCGGTTCGACTGAACGGGACTAAAGGGCTGTGGCATTAGTATCGACCCTTTAGTCCCGGTTCAGAACCGGGACTAAAGGCCCTTACCAACCGGGACAATAGGCCCTTATTCTACCAAAGGCAGTGCAGGAGATGCCACGGACGGCCGGCCACGAGGTCCCGCAGGATGCCGGTCATCTCCTCCGGCGTGAAGACCGAGGTTGTCGGCGGTGGCGCGGGGGAGACGGGAGTCGGCGGCGTTGGGGCCCCCGCTATGGCGCTTGGCCCCGGCAGCGTCGGAGCTCCATTTGTGGTCATAGGGGGGGGGGGGACAGTGAGGCGGTGGTGCCGTAGGGCAGCAGCGGCGTGGGTGATGGAGAAGACATGGTCGAACCCAAGTCTCTGGATACCAAATTGGTAGAACCAGGGGTCCTACCGGACCTGCTCCTGAGGTTGTAGGGGAAGGATGGAGCGGGGCGTGGCGATGAGCGAGCGCGCCGGCGGCTGGCGCCGTCGCGCCGGAGAAAGATGGCAGCGGCGGCTAGGATTCCGGCTCCTCTGGGAGCCGGGCAACAGGAATAATAATATTCTTATTGCTTAATCTCAAAAAAAGTCTTACAACATATATTTATAATATAGATAAGTTGCATACGAATTAACTAAAATAATTTGTGGGCTAAGATTGCCCGGTGGGCCTTTTACGGCGTAGGCTAAACCGGTTATAACAGTGTGTTCATGTATCATGCGGCTGGGTTATCATATTTTCACAACTCTACTCGTTGCCTAGCTAGCAACTTGTCAGTTGTCACATCGTAACTGTAGCTGTAGCAAATTAAGCTCGTAGGTTAACTCGTTTGTCTCTTGTCAAATTAACCAGCCGCCAGCTAATCTTGCATGCGCCCACTCTGGATCGATAAGATGATCATCTCTATTCCTAATGGAGCAGTTGGTAGTCTCTGTCGGTTAATTTTCGTCCCATCACTTTCGTTCGTTTTTTTCGTAGGTTAATCGTTGTAGATTTTTTCGTCGCCTCCCCCACTTCATCGGTTTATTTTCACTTTACCCTCTCACACAACAAAAAAAACTGAACGAATCAGAACTTTCCATACTGACGTAAATTATTTAGTAATGTCTTTATGTAAAAGAATCAATCACAATCAATCTCTAAAGATCAAATCTAAATTAATTAATCTTCATAACGTCTGTTTCCTTCCGAATCACGTCCATAACTTTCCTTCCTTGTTTGGGCAGAAACTGTTTGGTAGCAGAGATTAGGAAGCTTCCCATGAGTGTAGTAATAGAAATTATTCTTTTCTTGATGATTCGCTTTCTATGCATGATAATAGTAAATTCGATTCCCATCTAGGTCACAACAGATCTCTTCGCCGCCGCCCTCGCAGTCGCATCAATCGCCCTGGATCCCTACGCTTCCTCCCTTCGCCACCGTCGATCTCGTCGCTACGTCGACGGCAAACATTTGGCACCACCGAAGCGGATCTCTTTGCAAACGCCGAGGTCATCTTATAGGCCGGAAACGCCGAGGACACCGTTGCCGCCGTCGCCACCATCGCGGAAACCCAGGGCAGGGCGGGCAGCGAGGAGCGGCGCAAGGAGGCCCTGCCCTGCCCTCCTCTGTGTGCTGGTTGTGGCGATGCAACGCGTCATCGACCGTGAGATTGGCAAGCCCGAGTACCGTGCGCCTGCGTCGACACGGCCGCCGACGGCGACTGCGGGAGGACCAAGTGCGGCGTCCAGGACTCTACGCAGGATTAGGTCGCCACCTGTCCCATCTTCATCCCGCCGTGGTGGCCAGACGTGCTTCAGCTGCCCCTGCCTGAGTTGAGGGCCGTCAGGCCGCCTCCCAGCCATTGGACACTTTTCCTGACTCGACTTGCCGGGACACTTTGTCTTGCCCTGCTGCTTTACTCGTCACTGGAGGTAAAGCTCGCTCACCCATGGTACATTAGCTAGCTATAGGAGATGACATCTTTCTACTTTTCTTATTCTTCCTTAACACGCATATAAATGTTTGTGCATTGAGACGGCAGGTCTTTCGGATCAAGTGTTCACTGCTCTGGCTTCGCCTTTTAATTTGACTGAATATCTCCTTACGCTCTCCAAGAATGTTCCTGCTATGGAGTTTTTTTATTGGATCTGTTTATCTCAGGGCTTTGACGCGCCGGCTTCGTTCAGACAATTTTTAGAGCCAGCATTTACTCAAGGGAATACTCTGTATATTGTTCAATCGCAGTGTAGGTCCAATTTTTCGGAAACAGTTTCATTCAATGCCGGGTCGAAACCCCTTAAACTCAGTAAGTAGGTTTCTTCCTTTGTTGAAATCTCATTTCATTGACGATATATTGCGCTGCGTGTTGGTTAAGATGAAGCAAGGAGAAAGCCATTGACGATGTATTGCCCTGCATGTTTCAGTCAATTTGTTGGACAACTATACACATATTTGTTTCTCAAGCCCACTGATTTCGGCCTCTCCATCTTCTTCAAGCCCGGTGACTAATTAATTGGTTTACCGAACATACTATCTGAGAAACAAATTACTATTGTATATGTAGTGCTACCTTAATTAAATCCTGGCAACTAAGCTCATGTTGTGCTTAAGATTAAATGGGATATATTGGAAATGCAGGTGAGAAGTTCAGGGATATTTTGGGAGTGCCTATTATGTGGCTCCGGAGGTCCTGAAGCAGAGATATGGAGTCGATGATGTCATATGGAGTGCTGGAGTTATACTCTACATTCTGCTCTCTGGCGTTCCTCGTTTCTGGGCAGCAGGGCAGGTGCGTTTTGTGGCTGGTTATGTCGATCAATTTTGGGGCTAGGTTATGTCGATCAGTTTTGTGGCTAGGTAGGTCTCGGCCTCCCTCCTCCCTTTTGTCCAAGGCTAGGAGTTCCTCTCCCCAATCAGACCTGATCTGACGGAGAGAGTGCCAGTCCTTGCCACTCTGATGGTCGTTGTGGCTCAGGGTGGGCGACACGAGCGGTCCTTTCGGACCGGCTCGTGGCCCGCTTCGGTCCTGGCCAGCTTGGGCCTAGCCCGCTCGAAAAATCAATCGGTCCGAGCTCATGAATCACGCCCGACAAAGCTTCGGTCTGGTCCGGGCTTTAACCGAGCCGACCGAGCGGACAGAGAATCACAGCGGCGACGCCGCCGTCTTCCTCTCCCATCCCAGCGGCGAGCGCCGCCCGCCGCACCACCACTCCACCAGCCACTCACCTGAGCTCTCCTCTCCATCCCTCCCAGTGTCTCGATCCTGCAGGACATGTTTCGCTCAAAAAAACGCACACACGCACGCACCTGTGCCACCGCCGCCGCCGTCCAGTGCACAACCTCTCGCGGACATGGCGACCCGCCTCCCAACGACCAACCACCATGTCCAGGAGCTCCGCGACCATGAGATCTACGTCCCCACGGAATGAATCGGCCTGATTCATTCCAAAGCCATCGCCATCTTCCTCCTTACCGAACTCCTGCCGCCGTCATTCATCATCGATTATGTCGCCGTCGTTGCTTCCCCGACCTCCCCGACCACACCATCGTGTTCTACGTGAGTCACTGCACCTTCCCGCTCTGTCCCCCCTTCTTATTAGGGCCTAGATGCTTCACTCCCCGACGCCATGGTCACCATCTCGTCGCCGGTGAGTGGTTGGCCGGTCCGCCGGTCCAGCCCGGGCTTTTGCCTCGCCGGTCCGGTCCCTGAAAAGAGGACCGCTGGCCTGCTCGGTCCGGTCCGGCCCGGACCGCCGGCGGCCGGTCCAAACGACGGCTCGGACGGGACCGGACTGCCCGGACCGTGTCCACCCTGAGTTGTGGCTAGATCCGCCGGGAGCCGCCAGAGAGCCTACACGTCGGTGGTGCAGCAGCATCCCAACTGAAGGTGGGTGCCCGAGATCATCCCGCTTCCCCACACTTGATCCTTCTCGGTTGCTGATGGTGGTGTGATGTGACATAGGACGGGAGGAGGCTCCACGGCCGCGGCGGGCTAGCTCTCAGACGGGCAGCAGCGGCACGCCGCCCCTCGTGCTCGCCAAAGCCAAGGTAGGCCTCCCATGGATCTCATCCTCCACTTCTCCAAAGAGACGTTCATATAAAAGCATGTATGCAGTCTAATCTTATTAATGGAACTTATTGTGCCAGGGCTGTGGCTGGGAGAAATGTTTAGGAGATGGGAAAGAAAGGAAGGAACTGGGTCAACAAGGCGTTCACCACAAGCCACAAGGTAAAGCCCACAAATTAAGTAATACTACTGCTTTAAACTCTCAAACATTTTGTCCTGCCCTGAAGCAAAAGTTTCAACTTTATTTGTGTTGAAAGAAATCTGCATGGTAGCTTTTGGATATGTCAATTTCACATTTTCTTGATCAGTTTTCTAAAGGACCAGACACCCTTTTATAGAATATCCATCTACCAATTCGTGTTTACCACCTCCTGTGTCATTAAAGGATACTTGTGTGATTTACTAGCTGTTTTAGGTACCTCCTATAGTCCTATGTACTCGTGTGATTTACTTGCCATTTTATATAAGCATGATGCTCCTATGTTTTGATATTTAGCCCTTTTGCGTCATATGTGAAGGAAGTAATTTAAATGATTCCACCCATTGTAATTGCATACCAGGTCTCAGTTTCATCGCATCAACCGTGAGGGTTAGTATGCAAGGATCAACCGATGTGGATAACAAAATCTGGGTGCGAGCTCCCGGGAAATCTAATTGGGTCTATGCAAACAAGCAGATGTGGAAGATAATCCATGTACATGTATGACTATACGAACTCTTCTTCCCTCCAGGCAATAGAGTTTAGCTTCAGTAAGCAAGTGCTAAGACACCTCAATTCCAGGAGTTTACCTCATAAATTGTAGTGAAACATATTAGGGGTTGTAGAATTTTGTGCAAGCTTTTGTGATGTTGCTTAATGGCCCATTTAGATCTTAGAGCACCCCCATGGATATATAGAATCCCTAGATATATTTGTTGCTTTCTTCTTATGGACATGCGACACAAAATAGGGGTGCAAAACTGATCCTTCATATTTGCCATGTAGTTGTTATACACTTGCACACTGCAGGACATGTGTTGGATGATTCTTTTTTCAAAAGGAGATATTTTAAGCTGCTGTGTTCTTTCAAACTGTGGATAACATTTTGATCTAAGTGATCTGGTTCTTTCAATCGGTGCATAGCATGTTCTTTTGAAGTTCAAGCTAGCAGAGTACGAAGCTATGAGGTATTTCAAATTCTCACTAAAATATCATGGTTAGTCATTCCAATTTTAGGATCTCAAAGCGTGATGGTATGTTGCTTTTACTAATATAATTCATATATGATTATTTTCTGTAATGTGCAAAACATTTTTCAGGACTATCTTTGTATTGTTTGCTTGCCATTTTTGTGACAACAGATTTCAGCACCACTTGTAATAATTTTTAGGTGATTTTGTGGACAATTACACGCCCATATTTTTTGAATTAATGACACCAGTGAGTTGATACATTTGGTATCTGATCTGGTTCTTTTGGGTACAAGTCTTGCTCTGAATAGTAAATAGATTGCACATCAAATTGGCTACTCTTGTTCTGGGATACATAATGCAGTTTACTGATATTGTTCAAATTCAAAAAATAATTGATCAGCCCAGTAGGGTCGCATATAATAAAGTATATATGAAAGTATCTTATGGTTACTCTTGTTTGGATCATTTCTCTCTATGTATACATCACCGAGTTAAATTGCAAGTGAAATGGATTTCAATTATTTTCCAATTGTTGCAGGCTATCTTTTTTACACATACAAAATTTATATGCATTATATTTGTAGGCTCAGTCAGAAATCCAATTGTTGCAGGCTATCTTTTTTATACATACATAATTTATATATGCATTATATTTGTAGGAGCAATCAGAATAAGTACATAACTTGCGAAATTTGATATGAATTGTATTAATAGGTGCAGTTCAGAAAATAATTAGAAGTTGGATCTCTCCTTTTGTGCTATTATTGCTGAAATCAAGAAGCTCATTACAAGGAATTATCATGTTTTGTGTACCTTGTAATAGTGACACGCAATGGCCGTGTGATGTTGAGTGATATTGATCCTGTGTGATGTTGAGTAATATTGATCCTATTTGATAATGGCTGGTATATGTTCTTTGGTGATGTATTTATTTTCTTGTTTAGGAGAGACCAAGACTGTTGAGAAAGAAAGAAGTCGATCTGGCCCCCTAGGACCTGCGGGCGTTGCAGGTGGCGGCGGCCACAGCTTGAGAGGGCGTCTCCCCCTTGTCGACGGGGTTTGGCGCCGGTGCTCGGTGCGCCGTCTTGGCTGTGCTGGGCGGCGAGTCAGTGGCGGGCTTCGATCCGATCTGAAGTTGGCGGCTTCACCATGCTTGTCCTCCTCTGCTAGCTGGTCTGCGGGCTTCCTCCGGACGTCGTGCTCGGCTGGTTGGCGGAGCAATGGGGATGAGAGCTCTGGGTCAGGGGAAACCCTTGACTGGCGGTGCCGGTCATGATGTTGGCGACGCTCGCGGCGCCGTTCTCCCTCCGGTGGGTGACATTGAGACCCTCTCCTCGCCTTCCACCCCATGGTCCCGGGCGAAAGCCTAAAATCTCTTGATTGGGTGACGATAGCGTGTCAGCGTTGTTTTCTTCTTGAAGACGCTGCCTTGGGAGTCCAGGATGGCCAGGGGCTCGGCGCGGTGGTGGTTTGCTTGTTCTTCTGACGTGACCCTGCTTGGCAATGGCATTGGGTTCCTTGGTCTTGGCCGGTGACGTGCGCGATGTATGGGTTACTATGAGAGGTGAGGTGGCCAGGGCTCGTCCTCTCCCCGACAACATGTTGGCCAGTCCATCCGTGCTTTGGGGTGAGCTATTCTGTTATGACGGGCCAGCGTCCTTCGATCTAGGACGAGAGGGCAGGGGGGTGCCCTCTTCGGAGGCATAGGAGGAAGGTAGGACAACAGGGGTTGGCCCTTGGAGTTGATGGAGCGTGGCCTTCCTCCGGCAGTGAATTGCTCCCTTGTTGCGGTTGCGTCGATGGCATGATCGGAGGCCGTCGCTTGTTGTTCCATACTGTTTGTATACTGTCAATTTTCGTTTCTCTTATTTTCCTTCTTTGTTGTGGTGATGGCTGTAATGTATGGTTGTTGCTTTATATATACAAAGGGGACGAAAGCCATTTTCAGTAAAGAAAGAAGCCGAAGAGAGTTTGAATTTGTCGCTATTTAATGAAACCAGATGCCACCATGCTTAACACGTATTTCTGAATTAAAGTAATAATTTGATAAATGCGTATATTTCTATTATTACATAGCAATGCATGGTCATCCGGCTTTTGCCCGTAGCAACGCATCGGGCATTCTCCTAATACCAATTAATGTATGAGCAGCACTGCAGCTGCAGCACGCAACCATACTATCCTACCGAGTACCTTTTTTTTTTCCTTACCGACGCATGATCAGCTGACCAACAGTACCCGGCCGGCACGGTACGTCTAGCACTGCTCGAACTCTGCCACAACACACTCGTACGGAAGGAATTGAAGCTAGCGGTCTCTTCTCTTCGTTTTCCCAGCTGGGCGGCAAGAGATGCTGAGCAAGGAGGCAGGTAAAAATTAAAGAGCTAGCTGACTAAAAGTGGTGGGCATTAGTCCTAATCGTTTAGTCTTGTTACAGAATCGAGACTAAAGACTTAATGGAACTGAGACCTGTTTTCTACTAGAGTCAATTACATCGGTGGTGCTAGAACTTGGCGCAAACGGTCACTTTAGTGCTACAACTTGTGGTGTACATCAAAGTGGTCCGAAAACTTGGATCGGGCGTGCAAATACGGTGCTAATTGCGTTTGTATACGACCGGGACGCTGACGAGGCATGCGAGCGTGGCGTGGGGCCTGCAGTCAGCGACCGAAAAATGAAGACAAGGTGTGTGCATGCTCTTTTTTCAAAAACCACCTTGTTTTTTTTCACGTTATGTTACTCTTTGTGTCTACGACAGAATGTGCTCGTGGGCTTAAATGGACAGAAGTTAGTGCAGCCCATTTTGAACATGTTTATTTTGTGAAGTTTGTAAAAGGATTTAAACTATAACTATAAATAATATACATATAGTTGTAAATGTGTATTCATTTGAAGAATTGCAGTCTGATGTCAAACTACGCTCATTTTTTCCATAAATATATTCAATTTTAAAATGTATACTTATTTTTAGAAAACACAAAAACTTTATTGAAAACATATTAAGACTTATAAAACAACATAATATTTTTATGTCATGGAAACTTTTATATTTTTTATGGATCATGGAAACTTTTATATGCTATACTCATTCCAATGGATGAATAATTTATTGAAAAGACAAAAAAAGAACTTATACGAGAATTTATCTAAATATAAATATATATAGTAATGTATTAAAAATTCTTAATTAATATGAAAACAGTTTTTAATTATTTAATAATTTTTATAATACGTAAATTATTTTTTGATTTTTTATGAATTCAATTGGTGAACATTTTATGAAATTATATGTAAATTTTTATAATGATATTTACTTTTTAATATATATATTACTTAAAATTATAATTCAAATGCTTTATGAAATTTCAAGAAAAACAAACATGTTGAAAATGGGCCACACTAACTGAAGTCCGTTTTAGCCCATGAGCATGTTCTGCGATAGACATAATGTGTGACAATTATTTGTAGACATGCAATTACAATTGTTTGGGGGGGCAGCTCGGCTCGCTTGTTGACCTAAGGTTGTATGTTCGAATATCAGCGGCAGTACACTTTTTGTTTTGAAAAATTAAAATTCTTAATTTATGTTGTCTAACTGAAGATATATAAAAATTATTTCCTTACAGTACATAAATCAAGACTTGGGTATTGTGGTTAGTTGCACATACATGGTACTCGAGGTCACCCGGTCGAATGCCGATCGTGTGATTTTTGTCGGGGGCTTTTCTGTGGAAGAAATAAAAAGTCGAGGTGATTTTTTTTGTCGGGAGATTTTTGCGCAAAAAATAAAAAAATGATGTGATTTTTTGCAAAAAGAGCATTGTGCTTTCACTGATAGCGGACCCCGTATACAAACGTGATTAGCATGCCGTATACAAACGTGATTAGCACCATATTTGCACGCCCTAGTCAAGTTTTTGCATCATTTTGATGTACACCACAAGTTTTAGCACTAAAGTGACCGTTTACGATGAGTTCTAACACCACCGGTGTAATTGCCTCTTTCTACTAATGCGTGGCCGCTGCCAACTGCGAGGAAAAGTAGATCACGGAAGGTATATATTGAAGCTAGCGGTCTCTCCGCTTCATGTTTCCAGCTGGGCGCCAAGAGATGCTAAGGAGGCAGGTAAAAATTAAAGAGCTTGCTGCCTAGCGTGCATGCACTATGCAGACGCACGCAAACGCTGCCATGGCAAAATTTCGTGTTTTGACCCTTTTTAGGTAGTTTAACGGAATCTGACCCCGGTTTAATTTTTTTTTTCTTCAAGATTTGACCTTTTGCTACCGCCGGAGGACCTGGTGGTAGCTTTACACGACCTATTGCCGCCCTGCCTGGCGGTAGGTTTCGTCAACAGCTGTCTGCTAGTTAACGGGCCCTGACGTGGCAAAGGGTCATACCGCCATAGACCCTGGCGGCAGGCTCTAACACCATACCACCAAGGACTCTGGCAGTAGGGTCCTGAAGGATAATGTTTGTGGGGCCCACTCACCACCCACCCCACTCCACTCATCTTCTTCCCCGTGCTCTAGCTCTCTCCCCCTCTTCTCCCCCACCCAAGCACCCTCTAGATCACCCTCCATTGCTTGAGATTTGTCCGGTGGATCGGGGGCATTTGCATCACCCAAGGTACCCCCCCCCCCCTTCATTTGGTTGGTTGGAATCATCTACTTTTGTTGGAATCAACTAGTTTTGCTAGCCCTAGTTCTTCCTCTAGTTTTGCATTTATTGTGCATTTATGGGGCATTTATGGTTGGCCTAAGTAATTTTTGTCAATCCTTGTTGTGGCAAGCTAGCTTAAGTGTTAGGGTTAGGGATTTAGTTAGGGTTAGGGTTAGGGTTAATGCTATGATTAAGCTATACTTGTTGTTTGATTCAAATTATATATATTTTAGATAGTTCATCCATATGCCATGGATGACTCAATTTTGTTCCATTGTTTTTAGATGGATAAACTAGTGAATGTGCATTATTTGGACAAGGCGGCTTTCATGGATGGAAATGCCGATGAAGGAGGAGGCCATGGTTTTTGACACAAGCCCAAGCTATGATGATATTATCGTGAAAGTGAGAAGCGTCCTCAATTGGATTAACCCAAGTGATTGTGTGAAGCTTATTGGGCGGTGTGATGTGGGAGTGGGAGTGAAGTCCCGATTAAAGAGTATGCCCATCACCTCTCAATTGCAATGTGATGTGTATAAGGATAAAGTCGAGGGATCACAAGACAAGTCACTTAAGTTATTTTCCACAAAGGTTGAAGTTCCTCGCCACTACTTGACTTGAACCGCAATGTGTCCTCCCCAATATATGATGGTGTCATGGTGTATGACCACAATGCGGGTAGCCAACCACCAACGAGCGAACCAAATGAAGAGGGCATCAATGCTAGAGCCATAGTTCTTCGAGGTGATGGTCATGTTGGAGATGAGGCCATTGTTCATGTTGATGAAGGTGCCATTGCTCATGTTGATGAATATGCTCTTGCTCAAGATGATGTGTATGCGAAAGGAGAAGAGATTCATTACAATCCCATTGGTGACTTGGATGTCATTGTGCATCAACAAGACATGGACCGTAACCTACCTTATAGCCGTATGTGTAGGTATGAGTCGATGATGAGGGTCCACCGGAAGAACTGGATGAGGATGGATTCACGCCAAGAAGAAAATCAAGTCTACAAGAAGATCAATGGCAAGGAAGAGGACCCTCTTTGTTTTGTGATCTTAGTCTTGCTGACAAGGCCGTTGTGGATGGTGGAATGAGGTTGGGCTTGGTCGAACCATCAACTTGCCCGAGGATGGGTGATCCAAGGCCACTGGGTGAGGACGAGAATGCTCATTTGAAGAAAGGCATCAAGTTTGGTTGTTTGCAAGAGTTCAAGATATGGTTGAGTGACTACGCCATTCGGAACCATAGGCCGTTTGTTGTTGGTCGTTCCAACCAAAAAGTGTGCTACACCATCAAATGTGACAAAGAAGGTTGCCCTTGGAAGGTCCGTGGAAGAAAGATCAAGGAAGCTGGGCAATGTGAGTTGAAGAGTTGTGTGGCCACCCACGAGTGCATACCGCCGAGAAAGCGGACCGAAGCAAGGGACACTCCCAACTCATGTCCAAGTATCTAGACTACAAATTGTTGAATGAGATATCCCATGATCCAACCGTGAAGATGAAGTTCCTAGTGATTTTAGTCTTCGAACGATTCGGGTACGATGTCAAGTATGGAAAGATCTGGATGGCCAAGGCAAACGCTATAAGGATGTTGCATGTGATTATGTCGCCGCGTACAATATTATTCTGAGAATGTTGGGAGCCATTGCTCATCGGAACCCGGGCATGCACCATAGGGTCGAGTCAATCGAGGGAGTGTTTCATCGAGTTTTTTGGAGCTTTGGGCAATGCATCGATGCATTTAGGCATTGCCACCCCGTCTTATCAATTGATGGCACGTTCTTGACCGGAAAGTACAAGGGCACATTGATGGTAGCAATGGCCCACTCGTCCAATGACAATGTGTTGTCGGTGGCATTTACTTTGGTGCCTTCCGAGCACGATGATAATTGGGAGTGGTTTACGGATCATGTGAGGACGATGGTGATTGGCCCCAAAAGAGAGGTGCTTCATATCGGATCGCCATCATGGGATTCTAAAAGCAATAGAAGTTGACATTCCAGGCTATCCAAAGCTCCAACACCGTTGGTGCATGAGGCATTTTGTGGCAAACTTTACCGGCATGCAAAAGTAAGGAGTTTTGGAAGGATCTTACCCATGTTTGTGTGGCATTCAACAACGACACATTCCAAAGCCGCTATGATAAACTATTCAAGGCGTTGGAGAAGAAAAAAGGAGGGAGAGAATTCTTGACAAGGCATCTTCTGGAGAAGCATAAGTGGTCACGTGCTTACTTTAAGGGGGTTTCCGATACGGAGACATGACAAGTAACATGGTGGAATGCTTCAACAATGTGCTCAAGCGTGTCCGTTCATTGCTGGTCATCGCAATAGTGAAATACACTTTCTTCAAGCACAACGAGTATTCTCTGAGGCATTCCGAAGTGACGGCCAAATGGATAGGTGAGAAAATGGAATTTCCCTTCAAAGTTGAGGATTGGTTGAAGCATCAAGCTCACAACTCTTCGCGTCAACAAATCATTAGTTTCAACAAAAAAGAACAAATCTATCAAGTCGATGAGCCGGGTGGCACAACAAGGGACGTCATGACGTACGGTGGACTAGCGTATGAGGTGCGCCTCAAGACCCGGTGATGTCAGTGTGAGAGACCTCACAAGTATCATTGGCCTTGCTCGCATGTGATGACCGCCGCAAGGTTTAGAAACTTGAACGTATCCAATGGTAGCACCATGCGATTGCATGAGTTCACATTGGAACGAACGAGGTTGACATGGGATCCTAGGTTTCATCCCTTCCTCGATCAGTCACAGTGGCCTGAGTATGATGGGCCACACATCGTCCCCGACCCCGAACTCATGCTGCCTACAAAGGGAAGAAGAAGAAAGAAGAGATTTAGGGGCGACATGGATGATCTAGCTGGATACACCGGAATGAAACAATTTGGTAGCGGCCACTTCACGGAGGCACCTGACATCAATAGTTGTGGTCAATGTGACGAGCCGGGACACAATGTTAGAAAATGAACCAAAAAGCCATAGACCGATGCCAACAATCCGGATCCCACTAGTCAAATGGGTGCCCGAAGAGGAGGTACCGGTGGCACACGAGGAGGTAGGAGTGGTGGCCGCGGAGGACGAGGAGGCACTATTGGAGGGCATGGAGGACGGACGAATCTTAGCAGTAGTGGACGAGGAGGCACTATTGGAGGGCGTGGAGGACGGACGATTCTTAGAGGAGTCGGTGGCCGTGGTCGTTGGACGAGAAGGGTTGATAGAGGAAGGCCTATTGACATCTTGCTTAACCTGGATGGTTGAAATAATGTGAATGGTACTTAAATTTATTGGCTCAATTCTTGTTATTTATTTTTCTTGCATATATACATGTTATTTTACTTTGCTAACAACCAAATTTTTTTTTATAGGAATGGCTTCTTCCGGTTCCATGACGATGCCCTCGCGTGGTAACCGCGAGGACATGCCGGATAAGTGGACAGACGCCGAGTTGGATAAGGTGAAGCACAAAGATATGAGAACTCCATCATGATGGTGTGGAGATGTTTGCAAAGTTAAGGTATCCACCGACCGCAAGAAATCATGGACAGAAGGAAGAAGATATCTTGTTTATCCCAACTATGCCTATGATCATCCTCGTCCAACTCATGCCTATGATGTACCGCCGGTAAGTTGTTGAAGTTCAAAGAGTACTCAACCGTTGCTTCAACTGGAACCTATCTTACTAATGACCAAATTTGTTCTTTATTCCTACTTAGTCACCGCCTCCACTTTGTAAGTACATCACATGGATAGATAAAGATGTGCCAGAAGATGTTCAAAAAGATCAGCTTCGAGATTGTCTAAGGAGGCAACGGCTGTTTGAAGAAGCATTTCAGAGAGGCTTGGATGAAGAGCATCGTGAAAAGGAGAAGATGGAGCGAAAGAAGTGTGAGGAGGAGAGGGCACACAAGGAGAAGATTACTCGTGAAGAGGAGAGAGCAAGAAAGCTTGCAAGGGCTCGTGAAGCCCAAGAGGAGGATGAGGCACGCGACAAGAAAGGAAAATGGCCTCGTGTGAGCCAATAAGCTTCGTTTTGAGAAACTTTTCATGAACTATGCCTTCGATTAGAGAAACCTATGATGAACTATGTCTTTGATTTGTGAAACTTGTGATGAACTATGTACTTTATTTGTGAAACTTGAGATGAACTATGTCTTTGAGATGAACTATGTCATGAACTACATTTGTTGTGTTGTTGCTGTGAGTTGTTTGTTTGGCTTGTCTGAAACGGTGAAGGAGGAAGAAAAACATAGCGAACTCTGTTTTGCACCCTACCGCCAAGGGGGACGGCGGTAGGGTTGGCCACCCTACCGCCAAGGAGGACAGTGGTAGGGTTGACTATTAGGAAAAACCTTATACAGAGAGGTATAGGAGTAGCGCTGGTCAAAACTAGGCGCTATCACTACTTAGTAGTAGCGCTTGTTGCAAAAGCACGCTACAACTCTAGTTTCAGCAAGAGCTGCTTGCCCGTAAAATCGCTACTACTATAATTCCCCGTGACCGGTGCCGGTAGGCTAGGAATAGTAGTAGCGGTTCTTCCTAAAGCACGCTACTGCTAAATGCTTTGTAGCAGCATGTTTCTGGTGTAGAGCGCTACTGCTATGAAAAAGAAAATAAATAGAAAAATAAGTAGAAAAGTAAATGAAAATGAAAGAAATAGAAAAACGAGAAATGAAAAAAAGAAAATGTAAAGAAAAACAAAATAAAAAGAAAAAGAAAACATAAAAGCATAGTCTGTAGCTGCGTTTTGGTGGAAAACGCTATAGCTAACTTAGCTATAGCTGCTTTTGCCAAAACGCTGCCATCGCTATTTTGACTTAACTTGGTCGCTGGCTCAAAATTTTGCTAAGTCCTTTCCCCTCTCGCCTGTCCCCAACTCCTCCATCGCCCGCCGATCGCCTTTGCCGCCTTGACCACACCGCCGCCGCCCAAGGCCGCCTCGACCTCACCGCCGCCGCCGAGGCCGTCGACCTCACCATCACATCCCTCGACCTCAGCACCGCCGCCCGAGGCCGTCGTCGACCTCACCGTCACATCCCTCGACCTCACCGCCGCCACCCGAGCCCGCCCAGGACCTCCGCCGCCCGAGCCAGAGCCTGCCTCGCCACATTGTAAGGCTCTGCCTCTCCTCTCCCTACCCTCCTCTCTCTCTGCTAGGGCAATTCATATTTTGCTGCTGTGTTGATGTTCATATGAACCCTAGGTGTTCAAATGAACCCTAGATTTGTTTAGGGCAGTAGGCATTTTTTTAGCATTTAGGAAAAATGATTAGCAATTTTTTTAGGAAATTAGCTATCGCAAATTTTTATGAAAATGCCTAAACAGTAATTCATATTGACTTTAAATTAATAGAGGGTATATAAATAATAGTAGCATTTAGCTTTAAATTAATAGAGCCTATAAACAAAAAATAGTTAGCTATAAAAATTATTTAGACTATGGACCTGAATCTGTTCCAAATTTCGTTCAAATGAAATTTCAATTATTTGGACTATGGACCTGAATATTTTTGAAGGAATTGGGTGTAGGTACTAAGGTCTTGCTATGGAAATTTGGGTGAGGTCAGAAGGTTTAGAGAAAATGGAGTTCCTAGACTTTTAACTTTAAGACAAAAAACAAAAGTATTTAGCTACAAATAAAAAACAGTAGCTATGCCATTTAGCTATAAACAAAAAACAAGATTGCTGTTATATGATATATGTCATTGATGTCATTTGCATATTCCATTATTGTTGATTATATCTTTACATTGAAGTGGTCATGTTATAGGCAGATTCCTCAATAGTGTTTGCTCATGTTATATGCAACATTGAAGTGGTTCGATTGTGCCCAAGTGGCCTTTTGTTGTTTCCAGGGAATGAAGCCGAGTGGCCTATGTTTTGCCGGAATGTTGTTTCATTTCCATTCCGGCAAATTTCAGGTGCTCGATTTGTCCACTTTTTAGCAAAGGTCATGTCGAAATTTTCCGTGAATTTCGGGATGACTTGTGCTACAAACTAGGACATATCGTGTGCCCGGGATTTGCCGCACCGGGAAGGAATCAACGTTCCTGCAAAACATAGGCCTTTTTAGGTCATTATTCATTTTATTAGGTCTAGAATTAATTGACTATATTTAATCGTAGGAAACATGGCTAGCAACGATGAAGGACAGGGTTCTGGTGATTGCAACGACGTCTACCTGGCGGCAGACAAATATTTGAGCCTTGCCAGTGATCAACAGTTGTTGTTGCTGGGCGCACCTGTCTTATCCGAGACCGACATCAGGACCCGCGCCGAGAATGGCATTGAGAGCCAGACTGGCACCGAGACCGGCGCCGAGGCAGGCACCGAGATCGGCAAAGCCATAGAACCGAAACCAAAGAGGAGATGTCGACGCCCAAACCAGCTCCTCACTACTAGACTAATGGTCACGGAGGTGGACGACGGCAATTTTGAGCCAAAACTGCCCGTGGAAGCGCGCTCCTGCTACGGCAACCAAATAGGCTGCATCGTATGGGCATGCGCCACCATCAATGATGAGAAACTAAAGAAGAGGCCAAATATGAAGCACTCCCTCCTAACCCTGCTGCACCAGATATTCTTTTTCCTGGGTAGGGATGAAATCCAATATAAAGATCCACAGAAAGACCCGGCAATGAAGAAGATAAACAAACGCGCCATGACCAAGTTTAGCGACGCGTTGGCCACCTGGAAAGTAAGGGTGAAACGCGCCATCGACAAAAAGGAAACCTACTCCGAGATTGTAAAGGAAAATCCGACAATCACGGAAGAGCAGTTTCAACTATTCAAGGCAGCTTATGGCGTCAAGATGCCAAAAAAGTCAAGTACATGAAGGGGCTTCAAGAGAGGAACATGGGCGCCACCACCTCGTAAGCCGTGGTTACGCGGGGAAGAGGTCCATATGGGCGAAGGAGGACGCGGAACACGAAAGTCTGGGCATCCCAGACCCCTTGGAGGAGTTCACCGTCCCGCAGGAGTATGACGCCCCTCAGGCCCGGTCTTTGTTGGGACCCAGTCAAGAAGGTTTTCAAGACGGACCCAGTCACGACGGTGTTCATGTGACTGTTGGTAATTTTAGTTTCTGATCAATTTGACTGCACATTTAGCCATATTTGTAAACAATCCTTGTTCCTTTTGCAGAGAGAGCATCACAGGATTGCAGCCGAAAGCGACTCGCCGTCTGGCGTTGGCGAGGCCCAAGTGGGACACCCAATTCAACCGGGAATTGAACATATTGAAACATCTCCAGGTGGACACTCAGCCGTCGTATGGACGCGTGCACGGCGTCGAAGACAGCGCGACGTGGAAGAATTACTACGGTGAGACCACGGAGGAGAGAAAGGAAAGATTGAGGTTAACTGAGGAAAACCTCGACAAGAAGGTTGAGATTGCGGCTGAGAAGAATTCAGCTAAGACAGTCGTATCAATGGCAGCTGCCGTAAAGCAGGAGCTAACAGTCTTGGTTTCGGCTATCGTCGGTTGGAGCAGGCGAAATCCACAAAAAGATGCAATGGACTTTCCCCTGCCGACTTCTTCGGGAGTAGCTCGACTAGTGTTGCACCAGCACTAGCACCTGCACCTGCTCCTGCACCGGCTCCCACACATGCTCATAGCAGCCCGTCCTCCGCCTCGGATGTGCTCGGCGGTGCTTCGTCTTTTGCTGAGCTCGACGCCCTCACGGTACCTTTCACACCGGCCTCTTCAATGAATGTATAATCTCCCGCTTCCATTGCCTTTCGGATGTATCACATATTAGACATGTCTTTGCAGGCGGCGCCCCATGCACCATATTGTACGACATCAACGCCGTAAGGTGGACGTGGGAAGGTGACGATAATGAAGCCGAAGGAACAATTGTTCCACAGCCGGCGGTCGCCCCAGCGTCTTCAAGGTTTCAGTGGCGATGTCAAACCGCCACGAGAATTTGGTTCCTCCGGTACTAGGGGAGATGACGACGAGACCACGGGCGGCTTGGTGATTGCAGGACGTGGTTCTTGTTGTGGCCAAAGAGTTCGCCGTCCGAGGCGGCCGGGAGCACACCCACGACCACACAGCCTCCGCAAGGAATGAACATCAGCACCCCACCTACCGAATTAGCGTGCCGCCGTCTTTGGGTGATAGAGGAATGTGTGAGGAAGCGGCTCCATTAGTCGCTGATGACGTCGCCATAGATGAGGATGAGGATGACGATGACACTCAACAGTATCTCAATACTGGCGCCATTGATGAAGGATGGTCGATGGCTCAGTAGTATGAGTACTCGGGATTTGAGCGTCATGAGTCGGTGCCTAATTGCCGCCTCCGGAGCCTAAACATACTATTCCACCAAAGAAGCATCGGAAGAGAGCGAGGAAAGGAAACAATAAAGCTGTTGCTATGATCCATCCGCCTCCGCGGCCTCGGGTTCAAGACCCTATACCTGTCCACGGTGTGGCTAAATTCCATATCCCCGATGAAGCAATCCTACCTAAGGCATCGGTATAGGCCATACAAGATCTAAGGAGACTTCATGACGATGTGCTGCATAGAGAGAAAAGCCTAATCGCCTAGGAAAATCCAGGATACCCACTCTACGTGGTTAACGTGCCGCAGAAAAGGTTGTACGTCGACTCATTCTCCGCGAAGAAGTCCTTCCTTCGATTCGATTACATCTTCGACATGTTTCACTTGAAGAAGCTGGATTTTACGTTTGTCCGCCTTTATGCCTTGTACATGAACTACATCATCGGGATTGAGCAGATACATTATTTATGTGTCGCTGACCCGCATTTCATGCATGAGGGCTTCTTGGCGATCTGCCTAGAGCACCGCTAATACGCCGAGGGACTACATCGTCGATTTCATGGTCGCTAATAAGGACAAGGAGATGATTCTCGTGCCTTATCTTCCCCTGTAAGTCATCCGCGCAGATATCCTTCCTTCGATTTAAATCATTCATTTGCATGGTGGAGGCTAATTAATTTGAGCTGTACTTATTTTATGCAGCCATGGGCGTGCCATCCTCATCATCCTTTACCCCCAATACTCCCACGCTCTTTACTTGGAATCGTCAAAGAACATGAATAAAAAGGATTACACCCACATCAAGTCTCTTCTCGATAGTGCCATCTTTTTCTACGGCGTACGGGGTGGAGAGATCAAGGACAAGAAGAAGAGGAATGGCAGGCCCGCCTTCAGCCATAAGATCGACTTCTGCTGCATCCAGCAACCGAGTGATACTCTTAGTGATGGATTCTATGTCCTACACCACATGCTGGAGTACAAACGGGATCAGCAGAACCTTCGCATGTCACCTACATCCGGAATGCCCATATTCTCGCAATGGGCAAGGAACATAGGAGATATCGAGGATCATCGGCTTCGAGCTGAGCTATCACATCCAGCGCGAACTTTCCCAAATCATTATGAAGGAGGTCCTCGAAAAAACAGGGTTGTTCTACGAGGAAGGGCAAATGTCGCGGGAAGACGTCCAAACACGCATAGCAGCTCAGCGTCTTGACCTGAAGCCTTTCACTAAGCTCGGGGACCATCTCCCTGACTTGGATGGATGGCACAGCATGTTGTGATTGTCGATATATGACAATGTGTCCATTTAGTCCATACTTTATGTATGACGAAACTTTGAGTTATGCACAATGAAACTTTATTTGTGATGTAACTAAACTTTCCTCCTCGACTAGCGAAGATCACTCTAGTTAGGGCATTTTGGGTACAATGAACTTTTTTATTTATGCTTATGATATGTTGCTTCTATTTTTGCCAAGTCTGTCCCTTTCTGTTGCTCAACTATATATGTTGCATATCATCGACTCATGGGACGATGCAGGTGCATAGATCATCAATGGCGAAGAAGTGCTACGCCAGGAGTATACGACGAGTGGCCGGAGTGTGAGGCCCAGGTGTACCGGTTTTCGGTTTTCGAGCGACAACCAGTAGTTAGTTTAGGTTCGCGCTAGTGCGAGAGAGGGATACAAACTCATGTACTGCACAATTCCGCTCTCATTCATAGTGATAGCTCTTCTCGCGTATATGATTGTTTAGATGGATGATGATGTAGTTGCAAGAACTTGTATCGCTATTTTCAAGATGATGACGAGAGACCACTTTATGTTGGATGATGATTATGATGATGACATGATTTGATGCTATGATTACATTTGTATGTGTATGATATGCTAAAGATTATTGTATAAATCCTGTTCAAATACAAAACAAATATGTAGAAAAAAGGTAATAAAACTAACAGTGGCGAGGGGAGTAGAGTTAGCAGCAGTAGCGCCTTACCGATGGCCGTAGATTAAAGCGCTACATATATTAGCAGTAGCACGGTGTGCTAAAGCCCGCTGCTGCTAGCCATGTATAGCAGTAGCGTGGGTCAGCACGCGCTACTGATACATGTTAGCTGTAGCTCCGTATCAGTAGCGCGGGGCACCGCGCTACTGATACACCTAATACGTGTCCTAATGCTAGGCTTTTCGCTAGTAGTGGTTGCTCACCCTGCGCCCGTCATGGCTGCCTGTCCTGTGACCAATTCACCACCCTGTTCAGCGATAGGGTTGGCCACCCTACCGCCATGCCACATGGCGGTAGGCCTGGCACAACCTACTGCTAAGGGCCATGGCGGTAGGCTTGGCCACCCTACTGCCTTCTGCTGTCCTGTGACCAAATCGTGCACATTTCCAGCGGTAGGGTTGGCCACCCTACCGCCATGCCACATGGCGGTAGGCCTGGCACAACCTACCTCGAAGGGCCATGGCGGTAGGCTTGGCCACCCTACTGCCTTCTACTGTCTTGTGAGAAAATCATGCACATCTCCAGTGGTAGGGTTTGCCACCCTACCGCCAAAGGCCATGGCGGTAGGCTTGGCACTTCTACCGCAAAGGCTCATGGCGGTAGGCTTGGCACTTCTACCGCAAAGGCTCATGGCGGTAGGCTTGGCCATTACTTGCATTACCTTACTTTTTTAGCCCTTTATTTTTCAAACTTCTATGAACTAAGCATCCACAAAATGATATCCGTAAATGGTCGAGTAGCAAAGACATACATAACTGAGCATAGTTCATTACATCCACAAATGACACTTGTTCAAATGACTTAAAACATCTAGCGATTCAAATGACATGAGTTGAAACTAGAAGCTCAAGCTCGAGGATACATTTTATACAACGGAAAAAAGGACGGAAACGTATAAGACGTTCAATTTGTGCGTCACAATCAAGATTATGCTTTAGTTAAAAATTCGAGGATCCCGCTCAATTCTCCAACACACCTTTGGTTTCGCCGAAACCGGCCCATCGAGCACGGGCGCTCGAATCTCTGACATGCCTTGTGTGATTGCCCATCCAATGACCTGTCTGGGTTTTCTCAAGTCCAGCTCGTGGAATTCTTCTTTGCTCACAGAGAACCCAATCTCCGTTGCCAAAGCTTGTCTGCAAGCATATTCCATCTCATGCAGCTCATTGAGTATCTTGTTTTTATCTTTCACAAGCCTCCAGAAAACTTTTTTTTCCTTAAGATCAGAAGGTTCCTCCATAAAAGGATACTTGTTGAAATCCATCATGCAGCATGTACCTCATCATTGCTCTTGAACCATGCTTCAAGCTCCCTCTTGATACCAAGTTGTCGCTCCGCTACAACCTTCTCACAACCTACCGCCATGCACTCATAGATGAAATCTCACAAAACTTCTCATATGCTATCTTCATCTCCGGGTCCTCTTTTCCATGCAAAATGAATTGGAATAAAACATAATTTAACTCAAATGATACAAAACTAACACAAAGCATAATTTATTTAGAATTACCTAATATGCAAAGTTCTCACTAGTTCAAATGACATAGGTTACATAAATGATAAGGGTACATGCCATTACAATTCAAATGACACTACAACAACATGTGTTTCAACCACCTCTCTTTGTCCACCAACACGACATCTTTGTCGTACGGCCCTGGGTTGCAAGAAATGACATCATTTCTTTCACGGACCTAAGCCCACTGAGATGCTCGACTAGGTATCGCCGATGGTGGTTGCCTAACTAGCCAGTCAACGATCTGACCAGGGTTGTTAAAGTCCATCTCATTCACTTCATCGCTTGTTCCACACAATGCAATTTGCCTTGCTAGAGCATGTCTATGAATTTTCTCTTGCTTCTTCAGATTGCTTATGTTTTTCTCTTTAGCTTGGTATAACTTAACTTCATCATCATCGCACTTGGACACATAATACTTTGAAAATTCTCTACAAGCTGCATTCAACGCATCAACGGCTTCGACCCATAGGTCCATCTTTTCCTCAATGACTGCACATTCACGCTTTGCCGCCGCGTCCGCAGAACTCTCAAAATAGATAATCGATGCCATCCTACAAGTCGAGGGATTATAACCGTCTCTTGACAAAAACTATAACCCTAGAACTAGATTGAGCTACAATTCGAGAGGTAACTACTATAACGTTCGTCATAAGCATTTACTTAAATATAACCCTAACCATAACCATAACCCTAGCCATAACATTAAACCCAACCCTAACAAAATCCTAAATGTGTCACATCCCTAGCTTCTGGCAATGCACTAGGCTAGCTTCATGTGTGCATTATGTTAAATTTTGAAAGAAACTTGAAATGGGGATTGCCTAAACCCAAGCATCAAAGGAATTCACTAGGTTCAACTAAAATATTTTCAGTAAATCCAAATGGCTTTCAAAAATGTTCAACATTTATGGCAAATGCTGTAAACAGTAACCAGAGGTGATTCACATTTTTCCATGACATATCTGGGCTCTGGATTAAATCATACTCTATTTGCATTTGGGCATTTAAATGCTATAATTATTTTAAATGTCCAAATAATCATAAACTAAAATGTTTACTGTTGGAAATATTCCCAACAAAGTGGTCATGAGCAGTTTCATGATTATTGGGATTGATTTAGTATTTTTAATAAAGCCACAAAGTTGCATAAAATAGAAAACAAGAAATAAAAGAGAAAGAGAGAGAACTTACCTGGCACCCCAGCCGTCCCACCACTGTAGCAGCCCAGCTGGGCAAAGCCAGCCCAGCCCACCGCAGCCGCCACCGTCTTTAACCTCCTGCCAGTAGGTAGGAGGGCGTCTGCCCGACGCGCGCGCACACGCGCCGGCCACCTCCTGCTTGCCTACTCGCCGCATGACTCACCCGAGGGCGCCACGCACCCCCGACCCTCAGCACCTCTGCCCTTCTCGCAGCTCTCTCCCCTCCCCTCTTTGCTTTCTTCCCGAGCGCAGCCGTCACCGCCGCTCGCCGTAGCCATGGCCACCGTCCACTTATCGCCTCACCAGCGTGTCCCCGAAGCTCCGCCACATCGCTGCCGTCCTCTCCACCGAGCCATGCCGTGCCAGAAGCCCTGTGGCATCTCCAACGCCGCCGTTTTCCCCCTCGGTCATTCAAGATCGCCACCACCCGTACGTCGCCGTCTGGCCTCCCCTGAGCTCACTGGCCTGCCCCGTGAGTTCCCTGTGAGCCCCTCTCTCCTCCGCCCTCTCCCCGTCGTCTCTAGCAACCTCTAGACATGGTTCCCACCTCGGCCGGAGCCCGCCGCCGCCGCCGTGATGAAGCTCGCCGTTGCTAGCAGCCCCGCCTGGCCAAACAAAGCACGTAGTCGTGCACAACGCTTCCTCAGGAAGCCGCAGAACCCACCAGTTGGTCTCGAAACACGTTGTAGCGCCTAAGCCGTCAATGGCCGAACTCCGGTGGCCGCAAAAGAGCTTCGCCGCCCTCAGCTCCGGCCACCCCAGTTGCTGCCGCTTGTTGCTTTGGATGCGCCTCACTCCTGTGAACCAAGAGGAGCAAACCGCGATCGAATGATGCTCCGTGTCGAGCGCATGGTGCACCTCCCCGTCGGTACCGTGGCCGCCATCGGTGAAACTCCGGCATGCCGACGTGGCGGCGTCTTTAGCCACCAACAGCCCCACTAATTAACCTTAGTGACACCGACAAATGGGCCCCACTGTCTAATTAAACACAGTTTACTCTTTGTTTAGGTTTAACTAACCCCTGGCCTACGCATCGCCTTTGACTAAGCCGACGTGGACATTGATCGGGCCCACATGTCAGCGACACTAACCAGCCCCATCCACTGACCAGTGGACCCCACTGGTCAGCTTTGACCTAGTCAACATTGTTGACTTGTCGATGCAAGCATGACGCAGGTCTTGACACAATAATACATTTTCTGGCTTTAAAATAATTCTAGAAATATTAGAAATACTCAAAACTTCTAAAAATCATAGAAATTCAACCATAGCTCCATATGTAATAAATTATATATGAAAAATGATTAGAAAAATCCAATCTATCAATCTTTACTAGTTTCATGCATGTTTATACAACTTAACCTTGCTGTTTAGTTCAAAACATGTTATGGCACTATTTAAATTCATAATTTGAGTTTGGGTTTGAATCTTTGGTTCAAAATAGCTCAAACCCATCTGGTTGTAGTTGCATTAGGCCAAAACACTCATATTGCCATGTCATGATCATGCATCATATTGTGCATTGCATTGATTGTGTTCCTTCTCTGTTGCTGGTATTTGTCCCCTTCAGTAGACGTGTTTCGACGATGAGTTCGATTACACCGATGAAGAGCTATACTATCTTCAGAAGTGCCAGGCAAGCAAAACCCCCTTGTTCATTTTGATACAATCCCACTCTCTCGCTCATGTTCTCTTTTACTACATTAGGACAACAACGATTCATCTGGTACTTGCTGCAGTAGTTGAACCCCTTATCCTCTGCATGACCTGTCATTGCCACAGTAAATAGATGAAACCCACTAGAATAAGTAGGAGTTGTTTGAGCCCTGATGTGCCTACTCATTCATGCTTGTTTGTTATGCCTGCTACTGCTTAGAGTTGAGTCAGGTCTGATTCATCGGGGATGAATGGTGTGGAACATGTCCAACTGTGTGTGAGCTAAGTGTGTGAACACGATTTTGTAAAGGTAGTGGTGAGAGGCCATGTAGGAGTACATGGTGGGTTCTCTCATTGAAGTCGTCCTCAGGAACTGAGTTCTGTGTTTGTGATCCATGAACATCTACTACCACTCATTTGGATCCTTAATTGACCCTCTCAGCTTCTTA
This sequence comes from Aegilops bicornis, assembly GCA_021605145.1. Lineage (NCBI taxonomy): Eukaryota > Viridiplantae > Streptophyta > Magnoliopsida > Poales > Poaceae > Aegilops > Aegilops bicornis. Next base: position 831,530,829 of record CM038675.1, on the reverse strand, counting down.
ACCACCCTTGTCCTCTGTCCAGGAGTTGCAAGTAGTTTCTGGTGTTTGTTATGGTGGAGGCCGTGCGCATCTCTGACCCAAGGGGTGGGATGTGATGCGGTAGGCACGTGGCCGGGTATGCAGGCGCCTGCTTGGTGTCGTGGAACCCTGTACACATTGTTCGGGGTCAGATGTGGAAACCTCCGCCAGACTCCCTGCGGATGGAACCTGAATAGGTGATAAACCTGGACCAGAGACTTGAGTGTTTAGGTAGGCCGTGGCCGACACCGTCGTTGGGCTTCCGCTTGAAGGTTGCCGAGTACATGTCATGTAAACGACGGTAAGTGGTGAGAGCGTGTGAAGAAGTACACTCCTGCAGGGTTAACATCATCTATTCGAATAGCCGTGTCTGCGGTAAAGGACCTCTGGGTTGCCTATACAGTTCATAGACAAGTGAAAGTGGATATTCTAAAATACACAAGATAAGCGTGAGTGCTATGGTTGGCGTTCTCGTAGGGAGACGGGAACGGATCCATAGTGGTGTATTGATATGGTGAATATGTGGACTCATGTGCGCCACCTCAAAAGAGTTACTTGCAGTCGTAGTTCAGGATAGCCACCGAGTCAAAGCTGGCTTGCTGCTGTTAAACTCCACCACCCCCTTTGTTGATACTGATGCATATGTAGTTAGTTCTGATGTAAGTCTTGCTGGGTACATTTGTACTCACATTTGCTTAATTTATGTTTTTGCAAAGAGACTTCAGTCTCGCTAGTAGATCCGCGTGGACTTTGACGTTTAGCTTGTTACCTCAGCTACGATCTTGTGCCCTCGGTAGGATCTGGTAGATAGTCAGGCTTCTCGGCCTTTTCCATTTGTAGATGCACTACTAGGAAAAGGCCTACTAATGGCGCACCGGTTTTGCCTACTAATGGCGCACTACCGTGCGCCATTACTAGCACGCCATTAGTATTTTTTACTAATGGCGCACCACCGATCGCCATTAGTATACGGTATACTAATGGCGCACCATGTAGTGCGCCATTAGTATAGCCCACGGTGCGCCATTAGTATGCCTCCTGTGGGGCCATGTATACCAGGTGCTTTGGCATACTAATGGCATTTACGGCATGATGCGCCATTAGTAACTTCAGCATACTAATGGCGCACAACGGCATGATGCGCCATTAGTAACTTCGGCATACTAATGGCGCACTGTTTAATGATGCGCCATTAGTATGCTTTGGCATACTAATGGCGCACTATGATGTGATGCGCCATTGGTATGAATATTAGGTTTTTTTATTTTTTATTTTCTGTTTTTTGCACAGGTTACAAAATGTATAATTGGACAAAATATAGACAGCACACATCAACAACAGATTCATCGAATACAATAGAAGATTAGTCTCTGAATACAATTCATCATATTAGTCTCTGAATACAATTCATCATATTAGTCTCCGAATTGAAAAGACCGAACAAAGATAGAACATTATATTACAAGTCTCGAGACCACGAGTAGCGAGTTTGTCTTCACATTACAAGTCGATATCGATCATCTAAACTACCATCACATAGAAGAGAGCTGCGGTCAACACGATGAGCATCATCACGATGAAACTTCGTCTTCATCCGGTTCCTCCAACGCTCCTTCCCTCTCCCGCTAGATAGCGGGCGTATCTAGATTCGGCCTCGGCCCTAGTGGTGTACCCTTTATAACTGTTACCGCTGAATCGGTGAGCCTGTCTCCGACACTCCTCCCAGTCGTCGTAGACTCCGGCAACCTTACCCTTGTACACGACATACGACGGCATCGCTATGCACTAGCCAAACGAAACGTTAGTACCAATTCACAGACAATACATAAGCAATATATAATTATGAAACAGAACGATCGGAAGAGAAAAGAAAGACATTAATAGCATCGATTACATCTAAGTTGAACGACTCTCGAAACCAAAGAGACATACTACAAGTTCATTAAAGTTTAATTACAACATGAGCCAATCGATGTTTCAGAACTAGACACAACATCACTGCTTTCGACTCGACTCAAGGGATCGGAGCGTGGATGAAGCCGCCGTCTATCGTGGGAGTCATGAAAGAACGGGCGTTGTCAGCATTGTGTCGATGTCACTGTTGGACGGTTGATTTCTGAGGTAGAACTGGCCCGAGGTACGAAGGACATCTTGATGGATGATTTCCGCAAACTCCGACTGGATGCGAAAGAATTCTTGTCTGATGTCCGCGTCCTGGATTGCCGACACGCCGCGGCCCAATCTTTGAGTTTACTCGGTAGCGAAGTTGATGATGGTCCCGCACGATCGCCTCGCATGTGATGGATGGCGTAGTAGGCACCCTTCCGACCGCCCGGTGCTTGACACAGCAGAACGTCAGACAGGGAGAACACGTGCTTGCCGTACTTACGAATAGGCCTGGTGAAGGTGCCTCCAGATTGGGCGTAGCCGGGGAGAACATCATCAAGAACCTTCTTGACATTTGTGTAGTCTACCTTCGACTGACGGTCGGGGTCGAAATACGTGGCCATGGAATATTTGGGGCTTAGGAGGATGAGCGTGCAATGTGTGTCACTGCAGAAAACACGGAATGTTAAAAGAAAAACGATCGAAATCTAAGAATTCATATGTTACGGGCGGTTGAGGGAGGACTTACTCGGGAAAGTAAGGCACGAGGAAGTTATCCTTATCTTGGTTTGCCGTAATGACGCCTTCGAGGTAAGAACTTCGCGACTTGCGGTCCCCAGCGCTGCCCAAGATCTTGGCACGCATGTAGAAGGGGTCGACTATCACGATGTCCAGGGTCTTGTCGCGAATGATCCGCATCTCCATACTCAGCGAAAATAGCCGAACGAAGGTGTAGTGCAGCGGATGAAGGTTCAACATAGCGTGGATGTCATCAAACCGCAGGACGATCGTACGCCCGATGGAGTTATCCACAAAGCCCTTGCCCTCTGGCACCTTGGCCACGAAAACCGGGTATGCCACATCCTTCTCTCTGGGACACCGCTTCTCCAAAGAAAGAACACTGTCATGCAGACTCCGCATAGCACCGGTTTCAGCATTGAGCATATTTGTCGGTAGCATCGCCCTACCCGCCACATGCACCCTCCTCGAGATATCCTCAGGTGAAGGTGGCCCGTCCTGAGCACGGATCGCATTTCGGTGCCGGCTGGCCCGCACCCTTGTTAGTCTTTCTTTTGCGTGCCTTCTTCTTCTCCTGTAATGGGACCGAGTTCTGCTCACAGACCGCCTTATTGAGTGTGTTGGGGCTGATAATATTTTGCACCTCGCCTATCTGAGGCTCGGTGAAGTCGGCAGCTGGAGGCGTCTCCTGAGAGCTGAACGGCAGACGACACCTGTTGCAACTTGGCTTCTCCGCGGTACCAGCTAGACCGCGCACGTCTTTTGTTGGGTTGGGTTCTTGAGAAGGAGGCCCCATGAAGTCGCCACCGTACCCATGATAGGCAAAGTACTGATCGACGTTGGCAAATGTATCGTCGTCGTCGTCGTTCTGATCCTGTGCCATATGCATGTTTGGATCCAGTGGCATAGGGATGTCCGGCACCGTTGCGGCGGTCTTGCCATGGGGCCGACTTGGCGCTGGCACGACTGGCGGTGTTGTCTTTGGGGTGGTGTCCCCCGCCCCAAACGAATCGCTCTTCGCCAAAGCGAGGGCCAGCTCGAGCAGCGCCGAGGGTCATCACGTCATTATCGCTGCCCCCGACGGGTCGAATCGGAGGTAACACCTCGTCGCAGCCTGGCAGCACCGAACTAGTTCAACCCTAAAAAGTTGGGTGGCATCCGGGTACCATGGAACAAGGGGTTGCCGGTTGAACGATTTTGCCCTTGGCGACATCGACCAACTCATTGTTCACGGCGCGTGAGAGTGCACGGAACGTCGGCGGCGCCTGCGAAAACATGTAGGGCGTCGAGGATGCCTACCAAAGGCAAGAAGATGAAGTCCTCGACCGAGAGAGGCTTAATTTGGCGTCGAGCTCGGCTAATGTCGAGGCACCGCCAACGGCGGGCGTGCAGTTGACGGAGGGGCCGCTTGCTGCAGAGGTGCCGGCCGGCGTACACCCGGGTGCATTAAGCTCCGTGCGGCGTCGGAGACACCAATGCCGCCTCCGCCAGAGACACCAATGGCCCCGCCATCGCATTCTGCGAGTTGCTGGCCGTGAAGCTAGGAATCGGGGGCGGTCCCTGTTGGCCGCCCGCAATCCACGCACTCAACCCCTGGATCAAGGTAGGCACAATGGCGGTGATCGTCGCTCCGAGTTGTTGTTGCACTTGCTCTTATACAATCTCCGGAATCCGCGCCACCTGTGCCTTGAGTTCTTGAACCTCGCTACCGCTTTCCGAGCTGGTCTTTTTCTCCTTCCGCACACCAGCGATATAGTATGACCCCATTTTGTGGACAAGCCTTTGCCGCCACATGACCAGCTGACATCGGCTTCTTGAGCTTATCCTTGTTCTTCATTACATTCAACTCCCTATTTAGAGTGGTGTCCCAAGTGTTGCTCTTAGTCGACCCAGCTCTGCTTTCGATCGCTGCGGAAGGAATGTGAACCATTTAGAAATTTGGCTTCATTAATTAGAATGCAACCATATGGAGCTAATTACCCCGGGGTGGTATTCCTTACTGTAACAACCTCAAAGCGCCCTGGTCTTCGGATCCGTGGTAAGCTCCTTTGTTTTCGGGTCCTTCTTGTACCGGCCCTGACAAAGTTCCTGGTCCGCTTGTCACCGTATGTATCGAAGAGGCGGTAGGCCTTGCTCGGCACGCTCCGCGTCCTCCTTGTCCCATATAGGCTCCGCCACTCAGAACCGCCGGGACCGAGTGTGTGTTCCCCTAAGTTCAGCTCCCGCATTTCTTTCCCCAATCGACTTGATTGGGAGTTTGCGGTGCTCGAGCAATTGATCTTGAAGTCGTTGTAGTCATCTTCGGTGATCGAAGGATTTTTCTCCTTGATCTTCTCATAACTCTCACCTTTCTCGATCATTCTCTTCACATTGCTTTTCCAAGTAGACAGGGCCTTGCTCATCTTCGTGAGGGCATCATTGTTCACTTTATTCCCTTTGAGGCTTGTGTTTTCAAAAGCAGCGGGGAACTTGTATCGTTCGTGCAGCTTCGTGAAGAGGAGGTTGCGCAAATTCCCTCGGTCGGGATGCCTCGGGTTCTCGGTGTTGATCGAGACGGTGCTCCGGAGAATGCACCCGAGCTGAAGCGAGTACCCTTGACTATTCGTTCGGGCGCCGTTGGATTCCCGTCGGAGTCCACTTCAAAGAATCTCCTCCTTGAGGGTGCGGAGCATGGTCGGGCGCCGGTCCTTCCGTTGCCTCTTCTGTTGGCTGCCATCTGTGCGTGCGCCGCCATCATCAGTGGTGGCATCCTCGGCGACACCATCAGTGGTGGCATCAGTGGGGTCATCCTCGGCGGTACCATCAGTGGTCTCAGGATCGGTGGGGAAGGCGGAGTCCTCATACAAGTGAGGTTGTTCCTCCATCTCCTGGGACAGCTCCCAGAATGCCTTGCCGCTTGAACCCCGGCCTCATCGTTGTGGGCCATGTTTCTCTCTAAATAGAAACAAAGTTTGGTCAAAAGTTGGTTATTGTCAAGGAACAAGATCATGGTCTCATCATTTAGGGTTTGTCGACACCGAGGCATCCTAAAATCTAAGCTTTTATCATTGAGGGTTTTTTCGGCCGAGGCACCCTAAAAGCCTAAGCTTTCATCATTTCGGTTTTATCGACACCGAGGCACCCTAAAAGCCATGCATTAGTCACAAGTACGCCGGGCACTTGATCCTACTTAATTAACTACTAAGATACCCGGCCCATGCATTAGTCACAAGTACCCCATATGTCCTATTTTTAGCAAAGTCATGCTAAAATTCACGGAAAATTTCAGCATGACCTTTGCTGAAAATAGGACATATGGAGTAATTCAATTTGCCGGAACGGAAGTTAATCGACATTCCAGCAAACTCAAGGGCCTCTCGGTGGACAAGGCAAAAAAGGCCTTCATCACAACATGGAAAAATATATATCAGCAAACTCAAGGGCTTTTGCTTTTGCTTTTCAAAGTGCCAAATTGTAGCTAGTACCAGCAAATTAACATCTAGCAGCAATCTTCCTAGTCTAAGCATCATCTGACCTGGTAACTGTACCAGTTTGGTTCAATTAAAAAAAAGACCTGGTAACTGTACCAGCTACCACATTGTTCACGGACAGCTACCAAACTGTTTCTGTATCAAAACAACATGGTAGCTGTAAATGTGGCAAAGAAGCACAATAAATCTGATAAGTTGGTATACAGCTTCGTGTTCGATACAAAGTCAATTGCCAATGGGCAAAAAAGTAAGTAGCTAGTTAATTGCCTTATTTTCAGTGTAACAAAAATTATGGAAAGCATGAGGGTTACACTATAATTATAGGAAAATTTACACTGTTATTAGGGAAGTTTTATACTGTAATTACATATAAGAAGCATCGAGGCTACACTGAAAATTGCTGAGCTTACACTAAAATACATCTGCACTGCAGGGCTTGTACACACAAATTCAGTTAGATGATCTAACACTGACAAAATAAAGGAAACACCTACTGAACCAATACAGAGATATGAAAGCACAAGTTACTAGCATTTGCCTAAAAACTACATAACTAGGATATGAAAGCACAAGTTACTAGCATTTTCCTAAAAACTACATAACTAGTGGACCAACTCTTTGTCTGTAACAAGAACTATAGATCATGGGTGCTCGGGGGAAAGTAGCACAAACAGACAATGCAAACAACCAATCAACTAGTGAAGCCAATCAAGAACCTAGAGATATAGCTAGCAAACTGAGAAGCACATGCAGAGCAAGAGCAGAAGCAGAGCAAAAGAATAAAGCATCAACTTTGTCAAGCGTGAAATTGCTTAGGTTCAACAAGAAACAAAATGCCCTGTCAATTTTCAATGCCCTGATTAATTGACCAAACAAGTGTTTTATAGGCATAATACAGCAGCACAGCCCTCAGATATACTAAACTGATAGCACCCGAACTTAATATCGATTGATGCACGCAGCCTTCTATTGTTGCATAGTTATTTATTTATTTTATTTGTGGTGTATTGCACAGTACTCCTAGTGATTCTTGGTGAACTGTGGAAGATTAAAGTACAGATACTAACCATTTCAATAAATATTAAAATGGCCAAAAGAGGCATCATTTGATGAAGCAAACTTGAAGCAGTAGATTAACCAAAAATAAGCTTAACCCTTCAGATACTAACCATTTTAATCATATTCATATATTTTAATCAAGTCTAGCGGGGAAGAATCTCGCAAAATTATATTAAAGAGTTGTAAAAGACCCGGAGACTACATTGAGACTCATTTTGTATATCATAGTTTGAAATGGCCAGGGAGGAAGTCTGACTGACAAATGTTGAAGAAAATGGCGAAAGAACAGTTTGCTTTGTGCTCACCACGCAGGGGAGGAGGCGATGAGGTCCGGGGGGTGGTGGTGCTCCGGCGACAGCTACATTGTACCCATGGGCATTCAGCAATTTTGCATAAGAGAGCATGTCTTAGGCTCAACCACTTGTTCAGGTTTATGAAAAAATTTAACCAATTTAAGCATATGAAACCATGCCATTGCCAGGATATACATTATGTTTTTATTTGTATGAATAACATACATGTTGTGAGTGTACAGCGATGAAATCATCAATAAGTAGGATTAGTGATTCTTAATCATTAATAAGGTAGCACTAGTGATTTTTTTGGAGGACAAGACTATTTCTTATTACTCAGTTAAGTAAACAATGAGATACCTGATGCATATAAGTAGATATTGTTAACAAACTATGAAAAGGGATACACCCCACATACACGGACTCTGTCTTGAGAGCGGTGATTATGACATATCATATATATACCATGAACACAAATCAGGGGCCTATTTATTGGTTGTTTATTTGTGCTACAAAAGTAGTGCGCCGATCTTCAGTTCCGACTCTGTAGGGACATTTGGTCCGTAACACTTGACCATTGTAAACTAAAACTACCAAACGAACAGTTGAGACCCATCTAACTCCGAAGGATTGATTCTCACATATCATATATATACTGTCAACACCAATGAGGGGCCTATTTATTGGTTGTTATTTGTGCTATAAAAGTAGTACGCTGATCTTCAGAGTTCCAACTCTGCAGGAATTTATAAGCATTTGGTCTGCAACACTTGACCTATGTAAACTAAAACAACCAAACGAACAGTTCAGACCCAGGACCCATCTTTTCCTTAAGTAAGATAGATGGCAGTTCACTTTACTTTCTCCTAACAGAGGTGAGCACTAGCAACTGTCACTGGCTAAAACTTTGTGTGTTTATTAATTGACGATTACTTTATATGTGAAGATTGTGAAGAGATACCTGGGCGGGCGGCGGTGGTGTCGAGGCGGCGCTGATGGTGTGTGGACGGCGGCGCTGGTGTCGGGCGGCGTCGAGGGCGGCGGGCGATGGTGGCCTCGCGGCACGGCAGTGGTGTGGACGGGCGGCTGGTGTCGGGCGGCGTCGAGGCGGCGGCGAGTGGTGTGACGGGCGGCGCTGGTGTCGGGCGGCGTCGAGGGCGAAGGCGGCAGTGGTGTGGGGAGCGCTGTGTCGAAGGCGGCGTCGGCGGCGAATGGCGTCGGAGAGCAGAGGAAGCAGAGGAGGGAGGTGTGGAAGGGGCGGCGCTGGTGTTAGGGTTAGGGATTTAGTTAGGGTTAGGGTTAGGGTTAATGCTATGATTAAGCTATACTTGTTGTTTGATTCAAATTATATATATTTTAGATAGTTCATCCATATGCCATGGATGACTCAATTTTGTTCCATTGTTTTTAGATGGATAAACTAGTGAATGTGCATTATTTGGACAAGGCGGCTTTCATGGATGGAAATGCCGATGAAGGGGAGGAGGCCATGGTTTTTGACACAAGCCCAAGCTATGATGATATTATCGTGAAAGTGAGAAGCGTCCTCAATTGGATTAACCCAAGTGATTGTGTGAAGCTTATTGGGCGGTGTGATGTGGGAGTGGGAGTGAAGTCCCGATTAAAGAGTATGCCCATCACCTCTCAATTGCAATGTGATGTGTATAAGGATAAAGTCGAGGGATCACAAGACAAGTCACTTAAGTTATTTGCCACAAAGGTTGAAGTTCCTCGGCCACTACTTGACTTGAACCGCAATGTGTCCTCCCCAATATATGATGGTGTCATGGTGTATGACCACAATGCGGGTAGCCAACCACCAACGAGCGAACCAAATGAAGAGGGCATCAATGCTAGAGCCATAGTTCTTCGAGGTGATGGTCATGTTGGAGATGAGGCCATTGTTCATGTTGATGAAGGTGCCATTGCTCATGTTGATGAATATGCTCTTGCTCAAGATGATGTGTATGCGAAAGGAGAAGAGATTCATTACAATCCCATTGGTGACTTGGATGTCATTGTGCATCAACAAGACATGGACCGTAACCTACCTTATAGCCGTATGTGTAGGTATGAGTCAGATGATGAGGGTCCACCAGAAGAACTGGATGAGGATGGATTCACGCCGCAAGAAAATCAAGTCTACAAGAAGATCAATGGCAAGGAAGAGGACCCTCTTTGTTTTGTGATCTTAGTCTTCTTGACAAGGCCGTTGTGGATGGTGGAATGAGGTTGGGCTTGGTCGAACCATCAACTTGCCCGAGGATGGGTGATCCAAGGCCACCGGGTGAGGACGAGAATGCTCATTTGAAGAAAGGCATCAAGTTTGGTTGTTTGCAAGAGTTCAAGATATGGTTGAGTGACTACGCCATTCGGAACCATAGGCCGTTTGTTGTTGGTCGTTCCAACCAAAAAGTGTGCTACACCATCAAATGTGACAAAGAAGGTTGCCCTTGGAAGGTCCGTGGAAGAAAGATCAAGGAAACTGGGCAATGTGAGTTGAAGAGTTGTGTGGCCACCCACGAGTGCATACCGCCGGAGAAAGCGGACCGAAGCAAGGGACACTCCCAACTCATGTCCAAGTATCTAGACTACAAATTGTTGAATGAGATATCCCATGATCCAACCGTGAAGATGAAGTTCCTAGTGATTTTAGTCTTCGAACGATTCGGGTACGATGTCAAGTATGGAAAGATCTGGATGGCCAAGGCAAACGCTATAAGGATGTTGCATGTGATTATGTCGCCGCGTACAATATTATTCTGAGAATGTTGGGAGCCATTGCTCATCGGAACCCGGGCATGCACCATAGGGTCGAGTCAATCGAGGAGTGTTTCATCGAGTTTTTGGAGCTTTGGGCAATGCATCGATGCATTTAGGCATTGCCACCCGTCTTATCAATTGATGGCACGTTCTTGACGGAAAGTACAAGGGCACATTGATGGTAGCAATGGCCCACTCGTCCAATGACAATGTGTTGTCGGTGGCATTTACTTTGGTGCCTTCCGAGCACGATGATAATTGGGAGTGGTTTACGGATCATGTGAGGGCGAAGGTGATTGGCCCCAAAAGAGGTGTGCTTCATATCAGATCGCCATCATGGGATTCTAAAAGCAATAGAAGTTGACATTCCAGGCTATCCAAAGCTCCAACACCGTTGGTGCATGAGGCATTTTGTGGCAAACTTTTACCGGGCATGCAAAAGTAAGGAGTTTTGGAAGGATCTTACCCATGTTTGTGTGGCATTCAACAACGACACATTCCAAAGCCGCTATGATAAACTATTCAAGGCGTTGGAGAAGAAAAAAGGAGGGAGAGAATTCTTGACAAGGCATCTTCTGGAGAAGCATAAGTGGTCACGTGCTTACGACGAAGGGGGTTTCCGATACGGAGACATGACAAGTAACATGGTGGAATGCTTCAACAATGTGCTCAAGCGTGTCCGTTCATTGCTGGTCACTGCAATAGTGAAATACACTTTCTTCAAGCACAACGAGTATTCTCTGAGGCATTCCGAAGTGACGGCCAAATGGATAGGTGAGAAAATGGAATTTCCTTCAAAGTTGAGGATTGGTTGAAGCATCAAGCTCACAACTCTTGGCGTCAACAAATCATTAGTTTCAACAAAAAGAACAAATCTATCAAGTCGATGAGCCGGGTGGCACAACAAGGGGCGTCATGACGTCACGGTGGACTAAGCGTATGAGGTGCGCCTCAAGACCCGGTGATGTCGGTGTGAGAGACCTCACAAGTATCATTGGCCTTGCTACTTTTAGCCGCAAGGTTTAGAAACTTGAACGTATCCAATGGTAGCACCATGCGATTGCATGAGTTCACATTGGAGCGAGCGAGGTTGACATGGGATCCTAGGTTTCATCCCTTCCTCGATCGATCCACGGTGGCCTGAGTATGATGGGCCACACATCGTCCCCGACCCCGAACTCATGCTGCCTACAAAGGGAAGAAGAAGAAAGAAGAGATTTAGGGGCGACATGGATGATCTAGCTGGATACACCGGAATGAAACAATTTGGTAGCGGCCACTTCACGGAGGCACCTGACATCAATAGTTGTGGTCAATGTGACGAGCCGGGACACAATGTTAGAAAATGAACCAAAAAGCCATAGACCGATGCCAACAATCCGGATCCCACTAGTCAAATGGGTGCCCGAAGAGGAGGTACCGGTGGCACACGAGGAGGTAGGAGTGGTGGCGCGGAGGACGAGGAGGCACTATTGGAGGGCATGGAGGACGGGCCAGAATCTTAGCAGTAGTGGGACGAGGAGGCACTATTGGAGGCGTGGAGGACGGACGATTCTTAGAGGAGTCGGTGGCCGTGGTCGTTGGACGAGAAGGGTTGATAGAGGAAGGCCTATTGACATCTTGCTTAACCTGGATGGTTGAAATAATGTGAATGGTACTTAAATTTATTGGCTTAATTCTTGTTATTTATTTTTCTTGCATATATACATGTTATTTTACTTTGCTAACAACCAAATTTTTATTTATAGGAATGGCTTCTTCCGGTTCCATGACGATGCCCTCGCGAGGTAACCGCGAGGACATGCCGGATAAGTGGACAGACGCCGAGTTGGATAAGGTGAAGCACAAAGATATGAGAACTCCATCATGATGGTGTGGAGATGTTTGCAAAGTTAAGGTATCCACCGACCGCAAGAAATCATGGATGAAGGAAGAAGATATCTTGTTTATCCCAACTATGCCTATGATCATCCTCGTCCAACTCATGCCTATGATGTACGCCCGGTAAGTTGTTGAAGTTCAAAGAGTACTCAACCGTTGCTTCAAGCTGGAACCTATCTTACTAATGACCAAATTTGTTCTTTATTCCTACTTAGTCACCGCCTCCACTTTGTAAGTACATCACATGGATAGATAAAGATGTGCGGAAGATGTTCAAAAGATCAGCTTCGAGATTGTCTAAGGAGGCAACGGCTGTTTGAAGAAGCATTTCAGAGAGGCTTGGATGAAGAGCATCGTGAAAAGGAGAAGATGGAGCGAAAGAAGTGTGAGGAGGAGAGGGCACACAAGGAGAAGATTACTCGTGAAGAGGAGAGAGCAAGAAAGCTTGCAAGGGCTCGTGAAGCCCAAGAGGAGGATGAGGCACGCGACAAGAAAGGAAAATGGCCTCGTGTGAGCCAATAAGCTTCGTTTTGAGAAACTTTTCATGAACTATGCCTTCGATTAGAGAAACCTATGATGAACTATGTCTTTGATTTGTGAAACTTGTGATGAACTATGTACTTTATTTGTGAAACTTGAGATGAACTATGTCTTTGAGATGAACTATGTCATGAACTACATTTGTTGTGTTGTTGCTGTGAGTTGTTTGTTTGGCTTGTCTGCGAAACGGTGAAGGAGGAAGAAAAACATAGCGAACTCTGTTTTGCACCCTACCGCCAAGGGGGACGGCGGTAGGGTTGGCCACCCTACCGCCAAGGAGGACAGTGGTAGGGTTGACTATTAGGAAAAACCTTATACAGAGAGGTATAGGAGTAGCGCTGGTCAAAACTAGGCGCTACTGCTACTTAGTAGTAGCGCTTGTTGCAAAAGCACGCTACAACTCTAGTTTCAGCAGTAGCGCGTTTGCCCAGAAAATCGCTACTACTATAATTCCCGCACTGGTGCCGGTAGGCTAGGAATAGTAGTAGCGGTTCTTCCTAAAGCACGCTACTGCTAAATACTTTGTAGCAGCGCGTTTCTGGTGTAGAGCGCTACTGCTATGAAAAAGAAAATAAATAGAAAAATAAGTAGAAAAGTAAATGAAAATGAAAGAAATAGAAAAACGAGAAATGAAAAAAAGAAAATGTAAAGAAAAACAAAATAAAAAGAAAAAGAAAACATAAAAGCATAGCTGTAGCGCGTTTTGGTGGAAAACGCTATAGCTAACTTAGCTATAGCGCGTTTTGCCAAAACGCGCTACTGCTATTTTGACTTAACCCCGGTCGCGCGGGCTCAAAATTTTGCTAAGTCCTTTCCCCCTCTACTGCCCCTGTCCCCCAACTCCTCCATCGCCGCCGTCGATCGCCTTGCCGCCTTCGACCACACCGCCGCCGCCCAAGGCCGCCCTCGACCTCACCGCCGCCGCCCGAGGCCGTCGTCGACCTCACCATCACATCCCTCGACCTCAGCACCGCCGCCCGAGGCCGTCGTCGACCTCACCGTCACATCCCTCGACCTCACCGCCGCCACCCGAGCCCGCCCAGGACCTCCGCCGCCCGAGCCAGAGCCTGCCCTCGCCGCCGACTGTAAGGCTCTGCCTCTCCTCTCCCCTACCCTCCTCTCTCTCTGCTAGGGCAATTCATATTTTGCTGCTGTGTTGATGTTCATATGAACCCTAGGTGTTCAAATGAACCCTAGATTTGTTTAGGGCAGTAGGCATTTTTTTAGCATTTAGGAAAAATGATTAGCAATTTTTTTAGGAAATTAGCTATCGCAAATTTTTATGAAAATGCCTAAACAGTAATTCATATTGACTTTAAATTAATAGAGGGGTATATAAATAATAGTAGCATTTAGCTTTAAATTAATAGAGCCTATAAACAAAAAATAGTTAGCTATAAAAATTATTTAGACTATGGACCTGAATCTGTTCCAAATTTCGTTCAAATGAAATTTCAATTATTTGGACTATGGACCTGAATATTTTTGAAGGAATTGGGTGTAGGTACTAAGGTCTTGCTATGGAAATTTGGGTGAGGTCAGAAGGTTTAGAGAAAATGGAGTTCCTAGACTTTTAACTTTAAGACAAAAACAAAAGTATTTAGCTACAAATAAAAAACAGTAGCTATGCCATTTAGCTATAAACAAAAAACAAGATTGCTGTTATATGATATATGTCATTGATGTCATTTGCATATTCCATTATTGTTGATTATATCTTTACATTGAAGTGGTCATGTTATAGGCAGATTCCTCAATAGTGTTTGCTCATGTTATATGCAACATTGAAGTGGTTCGATTGTGCCCAAGTGGCCTTTTGTTGTTTCCAGGGAATGAAGCCGAGTGGCCTATGTTTTGCCGGAATGTTGTTTCATTTCCATTCCGGCAAATTTCAGGTGCTCGATTTGTCCACTTTTTAGCAAAGGTCATGTCGAAATTTTCCGTGAATTTCGGGATGACTTGTGCTACAAACTAGGACATATCGTGTGCCCGGGATTTGCCGCACCGGGAAGGAATCAACGTTCCTGCAAAACATAGGCCTTTTTAGGTCATTATTCATTTTATTAGGTCTAGAATTAATTGACTATATTTAATCGTGGAAACATGGCTAGCAACGATGAAGGACAGGGTTACGGTGATTGCAACGACGTCTACCTGGCGGCAGACGAATATTTGAGCCTTGCCAGTGATCAACAGTTGTTGTTGCTGGGCGCACCTGTCTTATCCGAGACCGACATCAGGACCCGCGCCGAGAATGGCATTGAGAGCCAGACTGGCACCGAGACCGGCGCCGAGGCAGGCACCGAGACTGGCAAAGCCATAGAACCGAAACCAAAGAGGAGATGTCGACGCCCAAACCAGCTCCTCACTACTAGACTAATGGTCACGGAGGTGGACGACGGCAATTTTGAGCCAAAACTGCCCGTGGAAGCGCGCTCCTGCTACGGCAATCAAATAGGCTGCATCGTATGGGCATGCGCCACCATCAATGATGAGAAACTAAAGAAGAGGCCAAATATGAAGCACTCCCTCCTAACCCTGCTGCACCAGATATTCTTTTTCCTGGGTAGGGATGAAATCCAATATAAAGATCCACAGAAAGACCCGGCAATGAAGAAGATAAACAAACGCGCCATGACCAAGTTTAGCGGCCGCGTTGGCCACCTGGAAAGTAAGGGTGAAACGCGCCATCGACAAAAAGGAAACCTACTCCGAGATTGTAAAGGAAAATCCGACAATCACGGAAGAGCAGTTTCAACTATTCAAGGCAGCTTGCGATGCTGAAGATGCCAAAAAAAGTCGAAGTACATGAAGGGGCTTCAAGAGAGGAACATGGGGCGCCACCACCTCAGAAGCCGTGGTTACGCGGGGAAGAGGTCCATATGGGCGAAGGAGGACGCGGAACACGAAAGTCTGGGCATCCCAGACCCCTTGGAGGAGTTCACCGTCCCGCAGGAGTATGACGTCCTCAGGGCCCGGTACTGTTGGGACCCAGTCAAGAAGGTTTTCAAGACGGACCCAGTCACGACGGTGTTCATGTGACTGTTGGTAATTTTAGTTTCTGATCAATTTGACTGCACATTTAGCCATATTTGTAAACAATCCTTGTTCCTTTTGCGGAGAGAGCATCACGAGGATTGCAGCCGAAAGCGACTTCGCCGTCTGGCGTTGGCGAGGCCAAGTGGGACACCCAATTCAACCGGGAATTGAACATATTGAAACATCTCCAGGTGGACACTCAGCCGTCGTATGGACGCGTGCACGGCGTCGAAGACAGCGCGACGTGGAAGAATTACTACGGTGAGACCACGGAGGAGAGAAAGGAAAGATTGAGGTTAACCGAGGAAAACCTCGACAAGAAGGTTGAGATTGCGGCTGAGAAGAATTCAGCTAAGACAGTCGTATCAATGGCAGCTGCCGTAAAGCAGGAGCTAACAGTCTTGGTTTCGGCTATCGTCGGTTGGAGCAGGCGAAATCCACAAAAAGATGCAATGGACTTTCCCCTGCCGACTTCTTGGAGTAGCTCGACTAGTGTTGCACCAGCACTAGCACCTGCACCTGCTCCTGCACCGGCTCCCACACATGCTCATAGCAGCCCGTCCTCCGCCTCGGATGTGCTCGGCGGTGCTTCGTCTTTTGCTGAGCTCGACGCCCTCACGGTACCTTTCACACCGGGGCTCTTCAATGAATGTATAATCTCCCGTTTCCATTGCCTTTCGGATGTATCACATATTAGACATGTCTTTGCAGGCCGACGCCCCATGCACCATATTGTACGACATCAACGCCAGAAGGTGGACGTGGGGAAGGTGACGATAATGAAGCCGAAGGAACAATTGTTCCACAGCCGGCCGGTCGCCCCTGACGTCTTCAAGGTTTCAGTGGCCAGTGTCAAACCGGGCCACGAGAATTTGGTTCCTCTGGTACTAGGGGGAGATGACGACGAGACCACGGGGCGGCTTGGTGATTGCAGGACGTGGTTCTTGTTGTGGCCAAAGAGTCTGCTTCGTCCGGAGGCGGCCGGGAGCACACCCACGACCACACAGCCTCCGCAAGGAATGAACATCAGCACCCCACCTACCGAATTAGCGTCGCCTGCCGTGCTGGGTGATAGAGGAATGTGTGAGGAAGCGGCTCCATTAGTCGCTGATGACGTCGCCATAGATGAGGATGAGGATGACGATGACACTCAACAGTATCTCAATACTGGCGCCATTGATGAAGGATGGTCGATGGCTCAGTAGTATGAGTACTCAGGATTTGAGCGTCATGAGTCGGTGCCTAATTGCCGCCTCCGGAGCCTAAACATACTATTCCACCAAAGAAGCATCGGAAGAGAGCGAGGAAAGGAAACAATAAAGCTGTTGCTATGATCCATCCGCCTCCGCGGCCTCGGGTTCAAGACCCTATACCTGTCCACGGTGTGGCTAAATTCCATATCCCCGATGAAGCAATCCTACCTAAGGCATCGGTATAGGCCATACAAGATCTAAGGAGACTTCATGACGATGTGCTGCATAGAGAGAAAAGCCTAATCGCCTAGGAAAATCCAGGATACCCACTCTCGTGGTTAACGTGCCGCAGAAAAGGTTGTACGTCGACTCATTCTCCGCGAAGAAGTCCTTCCTTCGATTCGATTACATCTTCGACATGTTTCACTTGAAGAAGCTGGATTTTACGTTTGTCCGCCTTTATGCCTTGTACATGAACTACATCATCGGGATTGAGCAGATACATTATTTATGTGTCGCTGACCCGTACTTCATGCATGAGGGCTTCTTGGCAGTCTGCCTAGAGCACCGTCAATACGCGAGGGACTACATCGTCGATTTCATGGTCGCTAATAAGGACAAGGAGATGATTCTCGTGCCTTATCTTCCCCTGTAAGTCATCCGCGCAGATATCCTTCCTTCGATTTAAATCATTCATTTGCATGGTGGAGGCTAATTAATTTGAGCTGTACTTATTTTGCGCAGCCATGGGCGTGCCATCCTCATCATCCTTTACCCCCAATACTCCCACGCTCTTTACTTGGAATCGTCAAAGAACATGAATAAAAAGGATTACACCCACATCAAGTCTCTTCTCGATAGTGCCATCTTTTTCTACGGCGTACGGGGTGGAGAGATCAAGGACAAGAAGAAGAGGAATGGCAGGCCCGCCTTCAGCCATAAGATTGACTTCTGCTGCATCCAGCAACCGAGTGATACTCTTAGTGATGGATTCTATGTCCTACACCACATGCTGGAGTACAAACGGGATCAGCAGAACCTTCGCATGTCACCTACATCCGGGAATGCCCATATTCTGCAATGGGCAAGGAACATAGGAGATATCGAGGATCATCGGCTTCGAGCTGAGCTATCACATCCAGCGCGAACTTTCCCAAATCATTATGAAGGAGGTCCTCGAAAAAACAGGGTTGTTCTACGAGGAAGGGCAAATGTCGCGGGAAGACGTCCAAACACGCATAGCAGCTCAGCGTCTTGACCTGAAGCCTTTCACTAAGCTCGGGGACCATCTCCCTGACTTGGATGGATGGCACAGCATGTTGTGATTGTCGATATATGACAATGTGTCCATTTAGTCCATACTTTATGTATGACGAAACTTTGAGTTATGCACAATGAAACTTTATTTGTGATGTAACTAAACTTTCCTCCTCGACTAGCGAAGATCACTCTAGTTAGGGCATTTTGGGTACAATGAACTTTTTTATTTATGCTTATGATATGTTGCTTCTATTTTTGCCAAGTCTGTCCCTTTCTGTTGCTCAACTATATATGTTGCATATCATCGACTCATGGGACGATGCAGGTGCATAGATCATCAATGGCGAAGAAGTGCTACGCCCAGAGTATCTGACAGTGGCCGGAGTGTGAGGCCCAGTGTACCGGTTTTCGGTTTTGACGACAACCAGATGGTTAGTTTAGGTTCGCGCTAGTGCGAGAGAGGGATACAAACTCATGTACTGCACAATTCCGCTCTCATTCATAGTGATAGCT
Source organism: Aegilops bicornis (assembly GCA_021605145.1). Lineage (NCBI taxonomy): Eukaryota > Viridiplantae > Streptophyta > Magnoliopsida > Poales > Poaceae > Aegilops > Aegilops bicornis. The sequence continues at coordinate 831,512,175 of CM038675.1, read as the reverse complement.
CTTCTCGCGTATATGATTGTTTAGATGGATGATGATGTAGTTGCAAGAACTTGTATCGCTATTTTCAAGATGATGACGAGAGACCACTTTATGTTGGATGATGATTATGATGATGACATGATTTGATGCTATGATTACATTTGTATGTGTATGATATGCTAAAGATTATTGTATAAATCCTGTTCAAATACAAAACAAATATGTAGAAAAAAGGTAATAAAACTAACAGTGGCGAGGGGAGTAGAGTTAGCAGCAGCGCGCCCTTACCAGTAGCGCGCCGTAGATTAAAGCGCTACATATATTAGCAGTAGCACGGTGTGCTAAAGCCCGCTGCTGCTAGCCATGTATAGCAGTAGCGTGGGTCGCGCAGCCATCTTGATACATGTTAGCTGTAGCTCCGTATCAGTAGCGCGGGGCACCGCGCTACTGATACACCTAATACGTGTCCTAATGCTAGGCTTTTCGCTAGTAGTGGTTGCTCACCTGCGCCCGTCATGGCTGCCTGTCCTGTGACCAATTCACCACCCTGTTCAGCGATAGGGTTGGCCACCCTACCGCCATGCCACATGGCGGTGGGCACTGGCACAACCTCTTGCTAAGGGCCATGGCGGTAGGCTTGGCCACCCTCGCCTTACGCTGTCCTGTGACCAAATCGAGCACATTTCCAGCGGTAGGGTTGGCCACCCTACCGCCATGCCACATGGCGGTAGGCCTGGCACAACCTACCTCGAAGGGCCATGGCGGTAGGCTTGGCCACCCTACTGCCTTCTACTGTCTTGTGAGAAAATCATGCACATCTCCAGTGGTAGGGTTTGCCACCCTACCGCCAAAGGCCATGGCGGTAGGCTTGGCACTTCTACCAAGAAGGCTCATGGCGGTAGGCTTGGCACTTCTACCGCAAAGGCTCATGGCGGTAGGCTTGGCCATTACTTGCATTACCTTACTTTTTTAGCCCTTTATTTTTCAAACTTCTATGAACTAAGCATCCACAAAATGATATCCAGAAATGGTCGAGTAGCAAAGACATACATAACTGAGCATAGTTCATTACATCCACAAATGACACTTGTTCAAATGACTTAAAACATCTAGCGATTCAAATGACATGAGTTGAAACTAGAAGCTCAAGCTCGAGGATACATTTTATACAACGGAAAAAAGGACGGAAACGTATAAGACGTTCAATTTGTGCGTCACAATCAAGATTATGCTTTAGTTAAAAATTCGAGGATCCCGCTCAATTCTCCAACACACCTTTGGTTTCGCCGAAACCGGCCCATCGAGCACGGCGTTCTGGAATCTCTGACATGCCTTGTGTGATTGCCCATCCAATGACCTGTCTGGGTTTTCTCAAGTCCAGCTCGTGGAATTCTTCTTTGCTCACAGAGAACCCAATCTCCGTTGCCAAAGCTTGTCTGCAAGCATATTCCATCTCATGCAGCTCATTGAGTATCTTGTTTTTATCTTTCACAAGCCTCCAGAAAACTTTTTTTTCCTTAAGATCAGAAGGTTCCTCCATAAAAGGATACTTGTTGAAATCCATCATGCAGCATGTACCTCATCATTGCTCTTGAACCATGCTTCAAGCTCCCTCTTGATACCAAGTTGTCGCTCCGCTACAACCTTCTCACAACCTACCGCCAGACTCATAGATGAAATCTCACAAAACTTCTCATATGCTATCTTCATCTCCGGGGTCCTCTTTTCCATGCAAAATGAATTGGAATAAAACATAATTTAACTCAAATGATACAAAACTAACACAAAGCATAATTTATTTAGAATTACCTAATATGCAAAGTTCTCACTAGTTCAAATGACATAGGTTACATAAATGATAAGGGTACATGCCATTACAATTCAAATGACACTACAACAACATGTGTTTCAACCACCTCTCTTTGTCCACCAACACGACATCTTTGTCGTACGGCCCTGGGTTGCAAGAAATGACATCATTTCTTTCACGGACCTAAGCCCACTGAGATGCTCGACTAGGTATCGCCGATGGTGGTTGCCTAACTAGCCAGTCAACGATCTGACCAGGGTTGTTAAAGTCCATCTCATTCACTTCATCGCTTGTTCCACACAATGCAATTTGCCTTGCTAGAGCATGTCTATGAATTTTCTCTTGCTTCTTCAGATTGCTTATGTTTTTCTCTTTAGCTTGGTATAACTTAACTTCATCATCATCGCACTTGGACACATAATACTTTGAAAATTCTCTACAAGCTGCATTCAACGCATCAACGGCTTCGACCCATAGGTCCATCTTTTCCTCAATGACTGCACATTCACGCTTTGCCGCCGCGTCCGCAGAACTCTCAAAATAGATAATCGATGCCATCCTACAAGTCGAGGGATTATAACCGTCTCTTGACAAAAACTATAACCCTAGAACTAGATTGAGCTACAATTCGAGAGGTAACTACTATAACGTTCGTCATAAGCATTTACTTAAATATAACCCTAACCATAACCATAACCCTAGCCATAGCATTAAACCCAACCCTAACAAAATCCTAAATGTGTCACATCCCTAGCTTCTGGCAATGCACTAGGCTAGCTTCATGTGTGCATTATGTTAAATTTTGAAAGAAACTTGAAATGGGGATTGCCTAAACCCAAGCATCAAAGGAATTCACTAGGTTCAACTAAAATATTTTCAGTAAATCCAAATGGCTTTCAAAAATGTTCAACATTTATGGCAAATCTTTAAACTTGATAACCAGAGGTGATTCACATTTTTCCATGACATATCTGGGCTCTGGATTAAATCATACTCTATTTGCATTTGGGCATTTAAATGCTATAATTATTTTAAATGTCCAAATAATCATAAACTAAAATGTTTACTGTTGGAAATATTCCCAACAGTGGTCATGAGCAGTTTCATGATTATTGGGATTGATTTAGTATTTTTTAATAAAGCCACAAAGTTGCATAAAAATAGAAAACAAGAAATAAAAGAGAAAGAGAGAGAACTTACCTGGCACCCCAGCCGTCCCACCACTGTAGCAGCCCAGCTGGGCAAAGCCAGCCCAGCCCACCGCAGCCGCCACCGTCTTTAACCTCCTGCCAGTAGGTAGGAGGGCGTCTGCCCGACGCGCGCGCACACGCGCCGGCCACCTCCTGCTTGCCTACTCGCCGCATGACTCACCCGAGGGCGCCACGCACCCCCGACCCTCAGCACCTCTGCCCTTCTCGCAGCTCTCTCCCCTCCCCTCTTTGCTTTCTTCCCGAGCGCAGCCGTCACCGCCGCTCGCCGTAGCCATGGCCACCGTCCACTTATCGCCTCACCAGCGTGTCCCCGAGCTCAGCCACATCGTCGTCGTCCTCTCCACCGAGCCATGCCGTGCCAGAAGCCCTGTGGCATCTCCAACGCCGCCGTTTTCCCCCTCGGTCATTCAAGATCGCCACCACCCGTACGTCGCCGTCTGGCCTCCCCTGAGCTCACTGGCCTGCCCCGTGAGTTCCCTGTGAGCCCCTCTCTCCTCCGCCCTCTCCCCGTCGTCTCTAGCAACCTCTAGACATGGTTCCCACCTCGGCCGGAGCCCGCCGCCGCCGTGATGAAGCTCGCCGTTGCTAGCAGCCCCGCCTGGCCAAACAAAGCACGTAGTCGTGCACAACGCTTCCTCAGGAAGCCGCAGAACCCACCAGTTGGTCTCGAAACACGTTGTAGCGCCTAAGCCGTCAATGGCCGAACTCCGGTGGCCGCAAAAGAGCTCGCCGCCCTCAGCTCCGGCCACCCCAGCTGCTGCCGCTTGTTGCTTTGGATGCGCCTCACTCCCAGGAACCAGTAGGAGCAAACCGCGCATAGAATGATGCTCCGTATCGAGCGCATGGTGCACCTCCCCCGTCGGCTGTGGCCGTCATCGGTGAAACTCCGGCATGCTGACGTGGCGACGTCTTTAGCCACCAACAGCCCCACTAATTAACCTTAGTGACACTGACAGCTGGGCCCCACTGTCTAATTAAACACAGTTTACTCTTTGTTTAGGTTTAACTAACCCCAGTGGGCCTACGCATCAGCTTTGACTAAGCTGACGTGGACATTGACTGGGCCCACATGTCAGCGACACTAACCAGCCCCAGCCATTGACCAGTGGACCCCACTGGTCAGGTTTGACCTAGTCAACATTGTTGACTTGCTGATGCAAGCATGACGCAGTGCTGACACAATAATACATTTTCTGGCTTTAAAATAATTCTAGAAATATTAGAAATACTCAAAACTTCTAAAAATCATAGAAATTCAACCATAGCTCCAAATGTAATAAATTATATATGAAAAATGATTAGAAAAATCCAATCTATCAATCTTTACTAGTTTCATGCATGTTTATACAACTTAACCTTGCTGTTTAGTTCAAAACATGTTATGGCACTATTTAAATTCATAATTTGAGTTTGGGTTTGAATCTTTGGTTCAAAATAGCTCAAACCCATCTGGTTGTAGTTGCATTAGGCCAAAACACTCATATTGCCATGTCATGATCATGCATCATATTGTGCATTGCATTGATTGTGTTCCTTCTCTGTTGCTGGTATTTGTCCCCTTCAGTAGATGTGTTTCGACGATGAGTTCGATTACACCGATGAAGAGCTATACTATCTTCAGAAGTGCCAGGCAAGCAAAACCCCCTTGTTCAGTTTGATACAATCCCACTCTCTCGCTCATGTTCTCTTTTACTACATTAGGACAACAATGATTCATCTGGTACTTGCTGCAGTAGTTGAACCCCTTATCCTCTGCATGACCTGTCATTGCCACAGTAAATAGATGAAACCCACTAGAATAAGTAGGAGTTGTTTGAGCCCTGATGTGCCTACTCATTCATGCTTGTTTGTTATGCCTGCTACTGCTTAGAGTTGAGTCAGGTCTGATTCATCGGGGATGAATGGTGTGGAACATGTCCAACTGTGTGTGAGCTAAGTGTGTGAACACGATTTTGTAAAGGTAGTGGTGAGAGGCCATGTAGGAGTACATGGTGGGTTCTCTCATTGAAGTCGTCCTCAGGAACTGAGTTCTGTGTTTGTGATCCATGAACATCTACTACCACTCATTTGGATCCTTAATTGACCCTCTCAGCTTCTTAACCACCCTTGTCCTCTGTCCAGGAGTTGCAAGTAGTTTCTGGTGTTTGTTATGGTGGAGGCCGTGCGCATCTCTGACCCAAGGGGGTGGGATGTGATGCGGTAGGCACGTGGCCGGGTATGCCGGGCGCCCGTTTGGTGTCGTGGAACCCTGTACACATTGTTCGGGGCCGTATGTGGAAACCTCCGCCAGACTCCCTGCGGATGGAACCTGAATAGGTGATAAACCTGGACCAGAGACTTGAGTGTTTAGGTAGGCCGTGGCCGACACCGTCGTTGGGCTTCCGCTTGAAGGTTGCCGAGTACATGTCATGTAAACGACGGTAAGTGGTGAGAGCGTGTGTGAAGAAGTACACTCCTGCAGGGTTAACATCATCTATTCGAATAGCCGTGTCTGCGGTAAAGGACCTCTGGGTTGCCTATACAGTTCATAGACAAGTGAAAGTGGATATTCTAAAATACACAAGATAAGCGTGAGTGCTATGGTTGGCGTTCTCGTAGGGAGACGGGAACGGATCCATAGTGGTGTATTGATATGGTGAATATGTGGACTCGTGTGCGCCACCTCAAAAGAGTTACTTGCGGTCGTAGTTCAGGATAGCCACCGAGTCAAAGCTGGCTTGCTGCAGTTAAACTCCACCACCCCCTTTGTTGATAATGATGCATATGTAGTTAGTTCTGATGTAAGTCTTGCTGGGTACATTTGTACTCACATTTGCTTAATTTATGTTTTTGCAGAGAGACTTCAGTCTCGCTAGTAGTTCCGCGTGGACTTCGACGTTTAGCTTGTTACCTCAGCTACGATCTTGTGCCCTCGGCAGGATCTGGTAGATAGTCAGGCTTCTCGGCCTTTTCCATTTGTAGATGCACTACTAGGAAAAGGCCTACTAATGGCGCACCGGTTTTGCCTACTAATGGCGCACTACCGGTGCGCCATTACTAGCACGCCATTAGTATTTTTTACTAATGGCGCACCACCTTAATCGCCATTAGTATACGGTATACTAATGGCGCACCATGTAGTGCGCCATTAGTATAGCCCACGGTGCGCCATTAGTATGCCTCCCGAGGCCATGTATACCAGGTGCTTTGGCATACTAATGGCGCAGCGGCATGATGCGCCATTAGTAACTTCAAGCATACTAATGGCGCTAAACGGCATGATGCGCCATTAGTAACCCGGCATACTAATGGCGCCTGTTTAATGATGCGCCATTAGTATCCTTTGGCATACTAATGGCGCACTATGATGTGATGCGCCATTAGTATGAATATTAGGTTTTTTATTTTTTTTTATTTTCTGTTTTTTGCACAGGTTACAAAATGTATAATTGGACAAAATATAGACAGCACACATCAACAACAGATTCATCGAATACAATAGAAGATTAGTCTCTGAATACAATTCATCATATTAGTCTCTGAATACAATTCATCATATTAGTCTCCGAATTGAAAAGACCGAACAAAGATAGAACATTATATTACAAGTCTCGAGACCGCGAGTAGCGAGTTTGTCTTCACATTACAAGTCGATATCGATCATCTAAACTACCATCACATAGAAGAGAGCTGCGGTCAACACGATGAGCATCATCACGATGAAACTTCGTCTTCATCCGGTTCCTCCAACGCTCCCTCCCTCTCCCGCTAGATAGCGGGCGTATCTAGATTCGCCTCGGCCCTAGTGGTGTACCCTTTATAACTGTTACCGCTGAATCGGTGAACCTGTCTCCGACACTCCTCCCGATCGTCGTGAGACTCCGGGAACCTTACCCTTGTACCACGACATACGACGGCATCGCTATGCACTAGCCAAACGTAAGCGTTAGTACCAATTCACAGACAATACATAAGCAATATATAAGTATGCAATAGAACGATCGGAAGAGAAAAGAAAGACATTAATAGCATCGATTACATCTAAGTTGAACGACTCTCGAAACCAAAGAGACATACTACAAGTTCATTAAAGTTTAATTACAACATGAGCCAATCGATGTTTCAGAACTAGACACAGCATCACTCCTTTCGACTCGACTCAAGGGACTGGAGCGTGGATGAAGCCGCCGTCTATCGTGGGAGTCATGAAAGAACGGGCGTTGTCAGCATTGTGTCGATGTCACTGTTGGACGGTTGATTTCTGAGGTAGAACTGGCCCGAGGTACGAAGGACATCTTGATGGATGATTTCCGCAAACTCCGATCGGATGCGAAAGAATTCTTGTCTGATGTCCGCGTCTGGATTGCCGACACGCCGCGGCCCAATCTTTGAGTTTACTCGGTAGCGAAGTTGATGATGGTCCCGTCTGATCGCCCGCATGTGATGGATGGCGTAGTAGGCACCCTTCGACCGCCCAGCGGCTGCTTGACGCAGCGAGCGTCAGACATTGTGGGAGAACACGTGCTTGCCGTGCCACGAATAGGCCTGGTGAAGGTGCCTCCAGATTAGGCGTGGCCGGGGAGAACATCATCAAGAACCTTCTTGACATTTGTGTAGTCTACCTTCGGTGACGGTCGGGTCGAAATACGTGGCCATGGAATATTTGGGGCTTAGGAGGATGAGCGTGCAATGTGTGTCACTGCAGAAAACACGGAATGTTAAAAGAAAACGATCGAAATCTAAGAATTCATATGTTACGGGCGGTTGAGGGAGGACTTACTCGGGAAAGTAAGGCACGAGGAAGTTATCCTTATCTTGGTTTGCCGAATGACGCCTTCGAGGTAAGAACTTCGCGACTTGCGGTCCCCGCCGCTGCCCAAGATCTTGGCACGCATGTAGAAGGGGTCGACTATCACGATGTCCGGGTCTTGTCGCGAATGATCCGCATCTCCATACTCAGCGAAAATAGCCGAGCGAAGGTGTAGTGCAGCGGATGAAGGTTCAACATAGCGTGGATGTCATCAAACCGCAGGGCGATAAATGCGCCCGATGGAGTTATCCACAAAGCCCTTGCCCTCTGGCACCTTGGCCACGAAAACCGGGTATGCCACATCCTTCTCTCACGGGACACCGCTTCTCCAAAGAAAGAACACTGTCATGCAGACTCCGCATAGCACCGGTTTCAGCATTGAGCATATTTGTCGGTAGCATCGCCCTACCCGCCACATGCACCCTCCTCGAGATATCCTCAGGTGAAGGTGGCCCGTCCTGAGCACGGATCGTACTCGGTGCCGGCTGGCCCGCACGCTTGTTAGTCTTTCTTTTGCGTGCCTTCTTCTTCTCCTGTAATGGGACCGAGTTCTGCTCACTGACCGCCTTCTTGAGTGTGTTGGGGCTGATAATATTTTGCACCTCGCCTATCTCGAGGCTCGGTGAAGTCGGCAGGAGGCGTCTCCGAGAGCTGAGCAGCGGGCGACACCTGTTGCAACTTGGCTTCTCCATGGTACCAGCTAGACCGCGCCGTCTTTTGTTGGGTTGGGTTCTTGAGAAGGAGGCCCCATGAAGTCGCCACCGTACCCATGATAGGCAAAGTAATCGATCGACGTTGGCAAATGTATCCTCGTCGTCGTCGTTACGATCCTGTGCCATATGCATGTTTGGATCCGATGGCATAGGGATGTCCGGCACCGTTCGGCGGTCTTGCCATGGGGCCGACTTGGCGATGGCACGACCGGCGGTGTTGTCTTTGGGGTGGTATCCCCGCCCAAACGAATCTGGCTCTTGACCAAAGCGAGGGCCAGCTCGAGGCGGCCGAGGGTCATCACGTCATCATCGTCGTCCCCGACGGGTCGAATCGGAGGTAACACCTCGTCGCAGCCTGGCAGCACCCGAACTAGTTCAACCCTAAAAAGTTGGGTGGCATCTGGGTACCATGGAACAAGGGGTTGCCCGGTTGAACGATTTTGCCCTTGGCGACATCGACCAACTCATTGTTCACGAAGTGCAGGAGAGTGCACGGAACGTCGGCGGCGCCCTGCGAAAACATGTAGGGCGTCAGGGATGCCCAGTCAAAGGCAAGAAGATGAAGTCCTCGACCGAGAGAGGCTTAATTTGGCGTCGAGCTCGGCTAATGTCGAGGCACCGCCAACGGCGGGCGTGCAGTTGACGGAGGGGCCGCTTCTTTGCAGAAGGTGCCGGCGGCGTACACCCGGGTGCATTAAGCTCCCGTGCGGCGTCGGAGACACCAATGCCGCCTCCGCCAGAGACACCAATGGCCCGCCATCGCATTCTGCGAGTTGCTGGCCGTGAAGCTAGGAATCGGGGGCGGCCCCTGTTGGCCGCCCGCAATCCACGCACTCAACCCCTGGATCAAGGTAGGCACAATGGCGGTGATCGTCGCTCCGAGTTGTTGTTGCACTTGCTCTTATACAATCTCCAGAATCCGCGCCACCTGTGCCTTGAGTTCTTGAACCTCGCGCGCCTGGCTTTCCGAGCTGGTCTTTTTCTCCTTCCGCACACCAGCGATATAGTATGACCCCCATTTTGTGGACAAGCCTTTGCCGGCCACATGACCAGCTGACATCGGCTTACTGAGCTTATCCTTGTTCTTCATTACATTCAACTCCCTATTTAGAGTGGTGTCCCAAGTGTTGCTCTTAGTCGACCCCGCGCTACTGCTTTCAGTCGCCTGCGGAAGGAATGTGAACCATTTAGAAATTTGGCTTCATTAATTAGAATGCAACCATATGGAGCTAATTACCCCGGGGGTGGTATTCCTTACCAGAACAACCTCAAGCGCCCTGGTCTTGGGATCCGTGGTAAGCTCCTTTGTTTTCGGGTCCTTCTTGTACCGGGCCCTGACAAAGTTCCTGGTGTGCTTGTCACCGTATGTATCAAAGAGGGCGGTAGGCCTTGCTCGACGCTCCGCGTCCTCCTTGTCCCATATAGGCTCCGCCACTCTGTAACCGCCCGGGACCGAGTGTGTGTTCCCCTAAGTTCAGCTCCGCATTTCTTTCCCCCAATCGACTTGATTGGGAGTTTGCGGTGCTCGAGCAATTGATCTTGAAGTCGTTGTAGTCATCTTCGGTGATCGAAGGATTTTTCTCCTTGATCTTCTCATAACTCTCACCTTTCTCGATCATTCTCTTCACATTGCTTTTCCAAGTAGACAGGGCCTTGCTCATCTTCGTGAGGGCAGCATTGTTCACTTTATTCCCTTTGAGGCTTGTGTTTTCAAAAGCAGCGGGGAACTTGTATCGTTCGTGCAGCTTCGTGAAGAGGAGGTTGCGCCAAATTCCCTCGGTCAGGATGCCTCAGGTTCTCGGTGTTGATCGAGACGGTGCTCCGGAGAATGCACCCGAGCTGAAGCGAGTACCCCTTGACTATTCGTTCGGGCGCCGTTGGATTCCCGTCGGAGTCCACTTCAGTAACTTCCTCCTTGAGGGTGCGGAGCACGGTCGGGCGCCGGTCCTTCCGTTGCCTCCTCTGTTGGCTGCAATCTGTGCGTGCGCCGCCATCATCAGTGGTGGCATCCTCGGCGACACCATCAGTGGTGGCATCAGTGGGGTCATCCTCGGCGGTACCATCAGTGGTCTCAGGATCGGTGGGGAAGGCGGAGTCCTCATACAAGTGAGGTTGTTCCTCCATCTCCGGGACAGCTCCCGAATGCCTTGCCGCCTTGAACCCCGGCCTCATCGTTGTGGGCCATGTTTCTCTCTAAATAGAAACAAAGTTTGGTCAAAAAGTTGGTTATTGTCAAGGAACAAGATCATGGTCTCATCATTTAGGGTTTGTCGACACCGAGGCATCCTAAAATCTAAGCTTTTATCATTGAGGGTTTTTCGGCCTTGAGGCACCCTAAAAGCCTAAGCTTTCATCATTTCGGTTTTTATCGACACCGAGGCACCCTAAAAGCCATGCATTAGTCACAAGTACGTCGGGGCACTTGATCCTACTTAATTAACTACTAAGATACCCCGGCCCATGCATTAGTCACAAGTACCCCATATGTCCTATTTTAGCAAAGTCATGCTAAAATTCACGGAAAATTTCAGCATGACCTTTGCTGAAAATAGGACATATGGAGTACCCGAATTTGCCGGAACGGAAGTTAATCGACATTCCAGCAAACTCAAGGGCCTCTCGGGTGGACAAGGCAAAAAAGGCCTTCATCACAACATGGAAAAATATATATCAGCAAACTCAAGGGCTTTTGCTTTTGCTTTTCAGTGCCAAATTGTAGCTAGTACCAGCAAATTAACATCTAGCAGCAATCTTCCTAGTCTAAGCATCATCTGACCTGGTAACTGTACCAGTTTGGTTCAATTAAAAAAAAAGACCTGGTAACTGTACCAGCTACCACATTGTTCAGCTACCAAACTGTTTATGTATCAAAACAACATGGTAGCTGTAAATGTGGCAAAGAAGCACAATAAATCTGATAAGTTGGTATACAGCTTCAGGTTCCATACAAAGTCAATTGCCAATGGGCAAAAAAAGTAAGTAGCTAGTTAATTGCCTTATTTTCAGTGTAACAAAAATTATGGAAAGCATGAGGGTTACACTATAATTATAGGAAAATTTACACTGTTATTAGGGAAGTTTTATACTGTAATTACATATAAGAAGCATCAGGGCTACACTGAAAATTGCTGAGCTTACACTAAAATACATCTGCACTGCAGGGCTTGTACACACAAATTCAGTTAGATGATCTAACACCGACAAAATAAAGGAAACACCTACTGAACCAATACAGAGATATGAAAGCACAAGTTACTAGCATTTGCCTAAAAACTACATAACTAGGATATGAAAGCACAAGTTACTAGCATTTTCCTAAAAACTACATAACTAGTGGACCAACTCTTTGTCCAGTAACAAGAACTATAGATCATGGGTGCTCAGGGGAAAGTAGCACAAACAGACAATGCAAACAACCAATCAACTAGTGAAGCCAATCAAGAACCTAGAGATATAGCTAGCAAACTGAGAAGCACATGCAGAGCAAGAGCAGAGCAGAGCAAAAGAATAAAGCATCAACTTTGTCAAGCGTATGGAATTGCTTAGGTTCAACAAGAAACAAAAATGCCCTGTCAATTTTCAATGCCCTGTTTAATTGACCAAACAAGTGTTTTTATAGGCATAATACAGCAGCACAGCCCCTGTATATACTAAACTGATAGCACCCCCGAACTTAATATCGATTGATGCACGCAGCCTTCTATTGTTGCATAGTTATTTATTTATTTTATTTGTGGTGTATTGCACAGTACTCCTAGTGATTCTTGGTGAACTGTGGAAGATTAAAGTACCGAGATACTAACCATTTCAATAAATATTAAAAAGGCCAAAAGAGGCATCATTTGATGAAGCAAACTTGAAGCAGTAGATTAACCAAAAATAAGCTTAACCCTTCAGATACTAACCATTTTAATCATATTCATATATTTTAATCAAGTCTAGAGGGGAAGAATCTCATAAAATTATATTAAAGAGTTGTAAAAGACCGGAGACTACATTGAGACTCATTTTGTATATCATAGTTTGAAATGGCAGGAGGAAGTCTGACCGACAAATGTTGAAGAAAATGGCGAAAGAACAGTTTGCTTTGTGCTCACCACGCAGGGAGGAGGCGATGAGGTCCGGGGGTGGTGGTGCTCGTGACAACTACATTGTACCCATGGGCATTCAGCAATTTTGCATAAGAGAGCATGTCTTAGGCTCAACCACTTGTTCAGGTTTATGAAAAATTTAACCAATTTAAGCATATGAAACCATGCCATTGCCGGGATATACATTATGTTTTTTATTTGTATGAATAACATACATGTTGTGAGTGTACAGCGATGAAATTATCAATAAGTAGGATTAGTGATTCTTAATCATTAATAAGGTAGCACTAGTGATTTTTTTGGAGGACAAGACTATTTCTTATTACTCGATTAAGTAAACAATGAGATACCTGATGCATATAAGTAGATATTGTTAACAAACTATGAAAAGGGATACACCCCACATACACGGACTCTGTCTTGAGAGCGGTGATTATGACATATCATATATATACCATGAACACAAATCAGGCGCCTATTTATTGGTTGTTTATTTGTGCTACAAAAGTAGTGCGCCGATCTTGAGTTCCGACTCTGTGGGACATTTGGTCCGTAACACTTGACCATTGTAAACTAAAACTACCAAGCGAACAGTTGAGACCCATCTAACTCCGAAGGATTGATTCTCACATATCATATATATACTGTCAACACCAATGAGGGGCCTATTTATTGGTTGTTATTTGTGCTATAAAAGTAGTACGCTGATCTTGAGTTCCAACTCTGCAGGAATTTATAAGCATTTGGTCTGCAACACTTGACCTATGTAAACTAAAACAACCAAACGAACAGTTCAGACCCAGGACCCATCTTTTCCTTAAGTAAGATAGATGGCAGTTCACTTTACTTTCTCCTAACAGAGGTGAGCACTAGCAACTGTCCTGGCTAAAACTTTGTGTGTTTATTAATTGACGATTACTTTATATCTGAAGATTGTGAAGAGATACCTGGGCCAGGGCGACGGTGGTGTTGGGGCGGCGCTGGCGACGGTGGTGTGGACGGGGCGACGCTGGTGTCGGGGCGGCGTCGAGGGCGGCGGGGCGATGGTGGCGTCGAAGCGGCGCGACAGTGGTGTGGACGAAGCGGCGCTGGTGTCGAAGCGGCGTCGAGGGCGAAGCGGCAGTGGTGTGGACGGGCGGCGCTGGTGTCGGGCGTCGGCCGAGGGCGGCGGGCGACAGTGGTGTGGACGGGCGGCGCTGTGTCGAAGCGGCGTCGAGGGCGAAGCGGCAGTGGTAATGGACGGGCGGCGCTGGTGTCGAAGCGGCGTCGGCGGCAAGGCGTCGGGAGAGCAGAGGAAGCAGAGGAGGGAGTGTGGAAGCGGCGCTGGTGTCGAAGCGGCGTCGGGCGGCAGCGTGATGGCGAAGCAGGTCGGCGGCAGCAGTGGTGTGGAAGCGGCGAGGGCGGCGGGCGGCGTCGGGAGAGGAGAGGGAAGGGATCGCGTCTGGCGAGGGAGAGAGGGGATCGATAGGAAGTAGGGCGGCACAATACTAATGGCGCACCACCCCTCGATCGCCATAAGTACATACATGCTAATGGCGCACCTCACCCAGTGCGCCATTAGTATTTTTTTACTTCGAGCCAACAGGGTTATCTACAACCTGACCTGATACACATCAAGTCTTCTCTACTAGCTCGACCGGTCAGCAGCTAGTTCTCATACCAGAGGTCCTGGTTCGATTCCTGTGCTCCACGATATTTTTTTTATGCATTTAAAATGCTGTTTGATACTTATTTGTGTTTAAATATGTTCAAACTTGTTTAAATCATAACAGTAATATTTTTTTTATATGACAGTAATAATTTTTTTTAAAATATCATCAAACAGTAATGCATGCCGGTGGAGCGGGGGAGGGTGCGGGTGGTCGGCGGCGGCGGTTGAGTAGAAGGGGTGCGGGGGTCGGCGGGCGGTTGAGTAGGGGAGGGTGCGGGGGTCGGCGGCGGTTGAGTAGGGAGGGTGCGGGGGTCGGGCGCGGTTGAGTAGGGGAGGTGCGGGGTGGCGGCGGTTGAGTAGGGGAATCGAGGTGCGGGTGGTCGGCGACGGCGGTTGAGTAGGGGAGGGGTGCGGGCGGTCGGCGGCGGCGGTTGAGTAGGGGAATCAAGGGTGCGGGCGGTCGACGGCAAGTTGAATAGGGAGGGTGCGGGGGTCGGCGCGGCGGTTGAGTAGGGGAGGGTGCGGGGGTCGGCGCGGCGGTTGAGTAGGGAATCTCGAGGGTGCGGGCGGTTTGGCGGCGGCAGTGGACCGGATCTGGCGAGGTGGGATAGCGATCGAGATGGAGGGGATCGAGATCGAGTGTCCATGAAATTAAAAATATTCATGATAGTTCAAAAAGTGCCCATGAATATACAATCGAGAAATGAAGTCTCTGATTTAAATACAATCGATCTTAGCTAGCTATCTCTTCACAATCTTCTTGCCCTTCTTTTTCGCCAAATGGAGTTCTTCTATGGAACGGACGTCCTTTAGGTAGGGTGGTCCTGCTTCTTCTTGTGGTGTATGCTGCTACTTCATCATAAATGCGTCATGTTCGATCCTCGGTCGCCGTACTTGTCGAAGTCTTGCTCATTGGCTACTCCATCCATTCCGATGATCTTCCTTTTGCCTCTCCTCACGACAACACGACTGGGCTTTGGCGGGTCGGTAATGAAGAAGCATTGGTCCACTTGGGAAGCCAGTACCCATGGCTCATTTTTCGCGGTGACGTTCGCGCCCGCGGTCTTGGATTTGGCTTCGGGTATAACCATGGTGGTGAAATACCGGTCTTCTTTTATGACGCTCTTGGCCCATCTGACACGGAACATCGGGACCTTCTCTCCAGCGTAGCTCAGCTCCCAGATCTCCTCGATCCTTCCGTAGTATCTGTCCTTATCGTTACCGGTGTAGGATTCCATCGCTACCCCGGCGTTCTGATAACCATCGCTCTTCATGTCCTTGGCCTCGGTGTAGAATGTGTAGCCGTTGATATCGTACGCCTCATAGGTCATCAGGTTGTGCTCGGCGCTCGTAACAAGGCGAATATGAGTTGTTCTTCCGCGGAAGAATCCTCATGTAAAGGGTACGACAGAAGCTTCTGCTTGAACCAACGCGTGAAACATGAGTTGTGCTCTTTGAGTATATCTCCGTCTGTCCTCTGTTGGCCTCGGTCATTGTACGTCTTCTTAATAAAGGTTTTGTGCTCTACCACCCAAGGATCGACCACGTCTATGTGTTTTAGCGCGACTAGGTTTGCTCTTTCAAAGTCGGCGAGTCGACCCTCGAAGTCGACATGCATTTCGCGGCGACCCTCACGGTAAGCCCATCTAGCGAGCCTGCCGAGGTGCCTGTTAACGGGCAACCAACGGGGTTCTCGATGCCTAGATAATTCGTGCAGTAGGAGATGCACTCTTCGATTCGAGAAAGCCCCGGCTATGCTTCCTTCTCGACGTGACATGTTGCGAACGTATCCTTTGATGACACCATTCATCCTTTCGAGCGGCATCATGCTTTGTGCGAGGAACGTCGGCGAGTTGGATGATATCCTCCACTATATGGACCAGCAGATGCACCATAACGTCGAAGAATGCGGGCGGAAGTACATCTCCAGCTCGCATAGTATCACCACGATCTCTTCCTGTAGCCTTCTGAGTTGCCTCACGCCAATCGACTTCCGAGAAATGACGTCGAAGAAGTTGCATTGGCCAAATAGCGTTTCACGGACGTGCGTGTCCATGATCCCATGGATTGCAACTGGAAGTATCTGCGTCATCAGCACGCGATACCGTCGTGAGACTTCATCCCGCTGAACTTCGCTTCACTGGCTCTAGGTATCTGCTTATCTTCCCACAGAATCAGTAAGGAAGTTTTACTCCTAGGAGGCAGGTGAAAAACTGCTCGATCTCTTCCTCGACTTAGAGTGAAGCACGCGGGAGGGTGGTCATTTCCGGTCTTCTTGGCCTTTTGCCTTTGCGACGACTTTACGTGTCCTGCTTCGCCTCATCATCATCATCATCATCATCATTAGCGTGAAGCTCCTGCACGATGCCCATTGATTTCAAGTCTGCCCTTGCTTTCGCCCATCTTTGGTCCTCTCGGCATGTTGAGCAGGGTACCAAGCAGACTCTCGCACACGTTCTTCGTGATATGCATGACATCAAGGCTGTGAGGCACACGGTGGATCTTCCAAGACGGGCAAGTCCCGAAAACAGACCTCGTTTTCCATACCTTCAACAGCGACTCTGGCGCCTTCGCTTCTTTCCGGCTCTGGCGCCTTTTGCTTCTTTCGGCGGTGGGCAGTCTTTCCAATTTTCAACAGCTTGTCTATTTCCTCGCCGCTCCTCGTACATCGGGCGTTTTGGGGTTCGGCTTCACCATCGAACAGATCCTTGCGTTTCCTCCACGGGTCATCGTCCGCGAAGCCACCTTCGATGTCCCATGAACACGGTTTTCAAGACCCGGGATCTCTATCTAGCTGGCGATACGTTGTGTCATCCATGCACCTTACGCATCCGGAAAATCCGTGGACTACCTGCCCCGCGAGATATCCGTAATCGAGATAGTCGTGCACCGTCGTGAGCAAAGGCGGCTCTCATAGGGAAATATTCTTTCTGCGGCGTCCCACGTATTGGCTGGCGTTTTCCACAGCGTGTCAAGCTCCTCTTTCAGCAGCCCTAGATACAGATTGATGTCGTTCCTGGTTGTTTCGACCCTTCAATTAGCATACTCATGTGAATGTACTTCCTCTTCATGCACAACCAGGGGAAGGTTGTACATCCACACAAACACAGGCCAGTGCTATGTGTGCTTCTCTGGCTGCCAAACGGATTGACTCCATCGGTGCTCGCGCCCAAAGACGATGTTCCTTGGATCGTTCCCAAATTCTGAGTCTTGAAGTTCAACGCTTGCCACCGCTCGCATCCTTAGGGTGACTCAACATCTTGTCTTTTATCTATCTCCGGATCATTTGCGTCATCTTCTCGCTTCTTCTCCTCCCTATCCGCGTGCCAACGCAGGAGCTTTGCTACCTTAGGGTCCGCGAAATACCGCTGCAGACGAGGAGTGATCGGAAAGTACCACACCACTTTTCGAGGAGCTTTCTTCCTCTTCTTGTATCGAGTGACGCCGCACACCGAACATATGGTAGACTCCGCGTGCTCGTCCCGATAAATGATGCAATTGTTCATGCACACATGGTATTTCACGTGCGGTAAATCGAGAGGACACACGATTTTCTTCGCCTCCTCCAAACTGGTCGGGCACTTGTTCCCCTTGGGAAGACGTTCGTGCGTAATGACATGTTCTCGTCGAAGCATGCGTCGGTCATTTTTTGTTTTACCTTCATCTCCAGAGCCATGAGCGTTACTTTCAGGCGGGTATCCTCGGGCCTGCATCCTTCATACAATGGAGTAACCGCGTCTAACTCAAGTTGATCCATCTTGGCTTTCTCTCGGGCGGCAGCTCTGGCGTTATCCGTCTGCTTGAGAAGCAGCTCTTGAATATGAGGGTCCTGCACCCAGCCCATCGATGGTCCAGCGTCGTCTACTCCGCCGGCATCATCATGTTCATGATCATGCCCGTCGTCTGCTCCGGCATCTTCCTCATCATCATGTCCCGCATCTTCTACATGATGACTGTGTACAACATCACCGTCGTGATCATCTCCTGGGGATTCTTCGTCTTCTCGCCTACCGAGCCGCGGTGGTTGTCTTGCTGCCCTTCCTCATTTCTTGCCCGGCCCCATGGAC
This sequence comes from Aegilops bicornis, assembly GCA_021605145.1. Classification (NCBI taxonomy): domain Eukaryota; kingdom Viridiplantae; phylum Streptophyta; class Magnoliopsida; order Poales; family Poaceae; genus Aegilops; species Aegilops bicornis. Next base: position 831,493,864 of record CM038675.1, on the reverse strand, counting down.
GACTTCGTAGTCATCTTCATCACCTTGCCACCGATAGCCATCCATGAAACCACGCAAGAGCAGGTGGTCCCGCACCTGCCCGGAATCCGGCTCCGCAATAAGGCTCTTCAGCTTGCATCTTCGACACGGACATCTTATCTCTGTCTCGTTCTTTTGAAGCATCTCGGCCTTCGCGGACCTCAAAAACCTATTCACGATGCCTTCGGTCATCGTGCGGACCATGGTCGCTTGCGGGGTAGAGCAAAACGATATTTTAGAACCAAACAAAAATTTGGCATGACTTTCCCTAAAAATAGGACCAAAAAGAATGCTTAATGCCAAAATTCTACTTGAAACGGAAATGAATCAACATCCGCAAAATATTGGCAACTATCGCATTTCAAATACCGGTACACCTCCAAACACAAACACATATGCAACACCACAAACATATGCAACACCACGAACATACATAGATCTAGCTAGGCCATAAAAAGTGCATGTGCACATTGTTGTAGGGAGAACAACATAAATATAGCTTCCCCCCTTACTTACCTATTAAAACAAGGTAATTTAACCACTTAATTTGAATGAATCTATGGTGGAAATGAAGTGAAAAAGAAGAGGCACCCGAGACAAGGAGGAGGTGGAGAGAATGAAGTGGGGAGAAAGTGAGTGTGGGTAGGAGAGGCTGTCCAAAATATCTAGTTGCTGCCCACTTACTAATGGCGCACCAGCAATAAATGCGCCATTAGTAATCCAGGTTACTAATGGCGCACCCTCTGGCGGTGCGCCATTAGTAGTTTTGCAAAAAAAAAAAACTAATGGCGCACTGATCCGCAGTGCGCCATTACTAGTTTAAACTAGTAATGGCGCACGCTAGAACAGTGAGCCCTTAGTAGTAATGGAAAAACGGAATAAAAAATATAATAAAAAAAACAACATTAGTGGCGCACATGCGGAAGGGTGCGCCATTAGTAGTTACAACTACTAATGGCGCACTTTATCAGGATGCACCATTAGTATGTTTGGACAGGCGCACTAGTTCAAAAAAAAATTGATACTAATGGCGCACCCTTTGCCTGGTGCGCCATTAGTAGTTTCAACACTAATGGCGTATCAGCAGGTGGTGCGCCATTATTATATACTAATGGCGCACCAACTGTCTGGTGCGCCATTAGTGTCAATCCCATCTATAGCCCTTTTTCTAGTAATGATGTCTGTACCCAGACATGTTAAGCTTCCGCTTGTGCCTTTGGCTTGTATACTCTGAATGTTGGGTCATGAGATCCATGCTTGTAATACTTGGCTCCTCGGAGCCTAATAAATAAATACTTTGAGTCATAGAGTTATGTTGTGATGCCATGTTGTATTCGCACATATCGAGCATATTGTGTGTATGATTTGAAATGCTTGGTATGTAGCTTGCTACGACTTGGGTTCATACGGTGTTGATCGACACGTTCGTTGTTGGGTCATGTATGCATGTCCTTGTAAGTTAGCGCCACTTTGGGTCCATGACTAGGCATGTCATCCCGGGTTCTTTGCCATATGGATGCTAGCGGCACTATCATATACGTGAGCCAAAAGGCGCAAACGGTCCCTGTCAGGACCGGTTTTTCGGGATATTAATTTCCAGAAAATGGTCCTTGTGCTCACCAGCCCCAGGATTACTGTTAGCTGATGAGGCACCAACTTGATACAAAACTTCTAAGCAAAATAAAAAATATGTAGTACAAGACCATTCTGGCCTGTGAGTACAACAAATGGTTTCTAGTGGTGGATGGCGGAAGCGGTTTGCGGGTCATCAGTGTCTATGGGACTCCATTTCCCACAGGAACAACTGACCAGGTTAACTCTTATCTTCGCGAGGCTTCTATCACCATTGCTTAGGTTCCGGGGCTGTCATCGCAATGCTCCTCTCCAAGCAAGCAATCTGGCCAAGACAATAGCGAGAGACAAGCCAGTGAGTACCTTGAATGTACTCGCAAACATTATGAACATGGGTATAATATAACAATTGCTAATCATGCTCTGAAATGTTCTATGATCACAATGTCAGTCATAAAGTAAAATCCCTGATGCAAGCAGGTTATTTGTATGCAATAATGAATATGTAATAACAGTGTAGTAATAAAATGCCCGATCGGATGTCTGAAGCAACGTCTCGAAAGGATAGTAAATAACGAGCATGCCTCAGTCGGGCGTCTGAGCGATACCACATAAAGGGCTTATAAAGTAAATAAATGACTAGCAGGCCACAGTCGGGCGTCTGAGCGACACCACATAAAGGGCTTATAACGTAAGTAAATAACAAGTGTGCCATAGTCGGGCGTCTGAGCGACACCACACAAAGGGCTTATAAAGTAAATAAATAACAAGCATGCCACAGTCGGGCGTCTGTGCGACACCACATAAAGGGCTTATAAGAAAATAATTACAGTGAGTATCCAGGAGGTAGAACCGTCCTAGGAATACTCAATAATTCAAATAATATAATGGGTTAGTCCATAATAAAAATAAACACAATCATCACAAGTCCTCAGTCATGATCCAAGTTCTGGTTTAGTAGTTCCTCCTCCGAAGACCGACACTAAGACCGACACTTGACCCGACCCAGACTGTAGTCCTTAACCATGGACACGGCTATTCAAATAGATTTAACCTCTGCAGAGGGTGTACTCTTTACCCACGAGTAACGAATTCCTTTAGTCCATTGGAACTAATTCCATTTAAGGTCTTTTAATTGAGAACACACCTGACCTGCACACACCAGCTTAACTTACCGGTGTCTGGAATCACCCACGACACTTGTTAAGCAAAACTCTAAGTGGGGAGGCTACAACCTCGCGTAGCATGGGATCAAATTTATATCATGCGCTCTAAGGGGTGCCCCCCTCTCGGTCCCAACCGAAAACACCCATGCCCCCGGACCAGGTGGCATGCGTACCGGATGCAGCCGGTATCTTCCACCATGGTCTCTCTGTACGGTGTGTGCTAGGAGGGGTTGACAACTTACTGAACCGTACCCTACTTGCTGCAGGGACAAGTGGCAGTACGAAACAAGTATGGGGGTTACTGGAACAAGACTCGATCTACGGTCGACTCAGGAGGTTTAAAAACTTCCTGCATGATTAGCATGACGAATATATTTCAACCAACAGAATCACCACTCATTATACCTTACTATGCCATACCGGACATAATCGTCCCGACGAAGACCGGAGACAAGCCCACGCCTACCCAAGGAAGAGGCTTTCCCGGATTTCTTTCCGGTATGCATGCAAGGCATACGAGGACGATTACCGTCACAAGTATATCCACATCCAACAGCAAGGGAGTTTCCAATATGCATTCATGCAAATGATCGTATCACCACATAAAATAACGAGTTCCCCGTATTAAGGTGGTGTTATAATCGTATTAATCCAACACACAAAAATATCATGCCAGGGTTTAGAATGCTTGCCTTCAAGAGTATGCAAGTGGGCTGTGCCTTATGTGGTGTTATAATCGTATTAATCCAACACACAAAAATATCATGCCAGGGTTTAGAATGCTTGCCTTCAAGAGTATGCAAGTGGGGTGTGCCTTATGAAGGTTGACTTCTCTCCAAAAACCTAATTTTGAAATTATTCAAATTAACACATAGTTTCAAAATGGTATAAAAAGTTGTCTGAAATTTTTTCAATTAAATCTGAAAATAAACTAGACAATATTTGAGAGAGGGAGGGAAATAATCAACTCATTTGGAGTTATATTTAAAAAGTTAGAGCTAGTCAAAGTTTTGGTCAAATCTGTTTTTAAAATAAAACTGAAAAAAAACGCTTTGTAAAGGGGTACACGTCGAAGACGTACTCTGGGAAATACGCCTCCGCTTAAAACACGTGGTGGCGGGGCTGGGTCACTGACAGTGGGTCCAGCGGGCCCACTGGTCAGGTTTGACTAGTCCACGCGCGCGCCGTCTCCTCCGACCGAACAGAGGCGGAGCTCCGGCGAGGCTCGCCGGCGAACGGAGGCATCCCTCGGGGATCTGAGCACATGGGTGTGCTCAGGTGGTCGAGGCGAACCCTTGGATACCCGCCATGGTCGCCGACGTGGACGGAGTCGCCGGCGACGAGCTTCCCGACGGACGGCGGCGTCGGGTGAGATGGGGCTTTCGCCTGCGGCGAGTCCTGATCAAAATCGAGCATGGGGATGGATTCGTGGGTGCTGCAGGATGCTGTTGGTGAAGAGAGTGGAGAGGGGGAGGCCCTGGTGGCGTTGGAATGAACAAGACAGAGGCGGCGGTCGTGGTTGCCGGAGAAGAAGAAGATGACCATTTATGGTCTTTCTGCTACTACGGGAGGATCAGTGAGGGAGTGAGAGAGGTGGTATGAGTTGCTCGAGGGCTTGGACGAGCTCGGGGGCCCCTTAAATAGGCGAGCAATGGCGGTTCCGCGGCGGCTGGGGATAAGATCACCGGTGACCGCTATTCTGTAGCTAGGGGGCGCGTGGCGATGGCTGGGGGTGGCGGCAGGGACTAGAGGACGAGCGGGCACTGCTCCTGGTGCGAGCTGGCGAGCGCGGGTGGCTCGGGCGGCGCCGTCCAGGGCAGGGGCTGTCGGGCGGCGGTGGCGGCTTGCGTCGGTGGCGCTGTAGGGCGCCAGGAGAGGGCCAGGGCGGCTCTGCGGCGAGGGAGGAGTCGGGGCGCGTTGGCTGCGAGCGGAGGAGGATCAGAACGGGCGCGGGGAGGCGGCAACGCGACGCGGCGACTCGGGCGCACGCACGTGCAAAACGCGCGCTCTGGCCGCGCCCAGAGCACGCACGCGACGTGCTCGACAAAATGCCAGGGTGACCTAGAGTGCTTGAGCGAGGCTGGCAAATAACAGGACTAGGTTAGAGTCTGCAAGAAGGTTAGCGGACAAACTGGTATGTCCAGACGTGCAAGGTCACAGTGCAAAGGCAAAAATCATGTCAAAACTGTCCATGCACCCAAGGTGCTTGACAAAATGCCAATGGCATCTAGGAAACTCTTGGGGTGGCCAAAGTCCCCAGATCATAGTCTCTTTGGATGAATAAGAGGGTGGTAAAGTAAGTTTGTCAAAAACAGAAACTTGTTAGTGCAAGTTTTGCAAATCTTCTGTTCTGGACAGAAGGTAAATGGCATCATTGCTTGCACTAAAAATCCTCCAATGGGTCCACTCCCCTGGACTTAAGGGTTTGGTAGGGTGGTCTACAATCAGGAGAAGGAATCAAGGGAAAAAGAGCAAGCAAGAATATGGTTGTAGTACAAATCACCAAGTTGAACCAGAATGCAAATGAGGATGATTCACTCAAATTTTTCAAAGAACATCACTGGGTTTTTGCATAAAGATGAATAATATACTCCTACTGACACCCCATAATTTTGGTGGAAGCTTTAAAGAAATATTTAAATAGGTTGTAGTGCAAAATTGCCCTCTGGACCAAATTTGAAAACTTGGTGTAGAGCTCAAAATATCCAATGAATGAAATATATTTTTGCATAAAAGTGATTTAAAAAACATCACATGACATCCCCAAATTTTGGTGGGATTTTTGAATTAATTTATCTAAGGGTTGCAGTGCAAATGGGGTCCTAAACTTATGAAAAACCATTTTAGAGAGATAAAGCTCAGGGATAAATAATTATATAAATAATCCTACTGATAAAAGAATTGTTTTATTTGAGAGGGTAAATAAGTCCAATAATGATTGAAAAGTTTTCACTTGGGGTAAAAACTCCATAATAATAAAGAAAAGAATGGTTCTGAAATCAAACGGAAATCCAAAAAATAAAAGTTTAAGTTTCCTGGCAAAATTTTAATAAACAAAACATGGTTAAATTTTTGGGGTGTCACAATCCCGGTCCAGGTAAGGTAGCACCCGTGGGAATACCGTGCGGGAGGCCGCATAGTGATATGATGTGTTACATGCTAGATCGGTGTGACTTAGGATCGGGGTCCTGACAGCTTTGGTATCAGAGCCTGACTGCCCGTAGGATTACCAAGCCAAACTAGTCGAAGTTGAGTCTAGAAATTCTTTAGTTATGTAAGGGAATTGATTGTGGGATGGAACATAAGGCTCTTTTACTCCTTATACCTTATGCCTTATGATCCGAGTCATCATATCTTTCCTACGAGGTTAAGGAGCTAGGCTTTCTCTTCTTCCTATCAGGATTACGTGTTACTAATCCGTAGACTTATAAGATTGTTGGATTTAAGCCTCAATTTAGTTTCTACTACCTCCGTGTGTTCATAGTTGATCAACCTTGATATTGTGATGATCGAGTGGTTATGCCACCATTTGCAGGATGTCTTAAATCTTTCCGAGCATTTACAACCGTTATGATGTCCGAGTCATCCCAGGTTTCTAAACAGTCTAATGCATTTGCAAATCTCGTCTTACCGTTCCGAAGTTCCTTTGTGCCAGATCAACCACACTAACTAGTGTGTTGAGGTACTTCATTGCCTCGACATTTATGTTGGAGCTATTATTATGACCCTAGGTGTCTCGAGTATCACTTAGTAACCTAGCCATGCTTTGCGTTCCCAGTGTGATGATTCTGGCCATCATTTTCGAAAGCATCCCGTGATGCCACTTAGCAGTAGGTATTCTACTCCTGGGTTTTTGAACCCGAGATTCACCCTACTTACCTCATGTTTATAGTGTTTGCTAGTTCCTTTAGGATATTAGTAACCTTTGTGATAGTCCTCGAGGTTCATGGTATATCCTTCTTACAAATATCATGAACTGCTTATGGCAGAAGTTCCTCGCAGAACTGAAAGATCACAACCAGAGTGCTCTTGATGAGTTCTCGATTCTATGCTGTGACTCTATCAGTTCTATCTTCTCTGCATGGGTTATCCCGAAAAAACCTGTTGAACTTCGTTCGACATACTAATCTACGCATCCACAACTCAAAAAGTTATATGTTCCTTTGAGTTGTTCCTCTTTAGTTGTATTCTGACCAATTGATAGTCAAGAGTATGCGTGCATTCGTTCACCGATACCTATTACTCTTGTGGTCCGTCAAGCCATTCTATTCTAGGATGACTAGGAGAAACAAACTCCAGTACCTCATCCATATCCAGGATTAGGTCAAAGCAGTTGCGTTCCACAGATCAAATAACAATCCATCTTTTGTTCTGTTCTACCTTGGAGTATTACCATCTTTATATTAAGATTATCATGGGAATTACACACGATCCTATAAACTCTTGATACAGTGATACTTCTCACACTCATTATTCGTTTCTCGGTCCCCGTGTTATTGTAACCGGAACGCCGACAAGTGAATCGTGAAGTGTGAAATCTATACTCCTAGCAACCCCGTTGCTTGGTAGTTAAATGGACAATAACCTCATTCATAGCGTGTTTAATATTTAATCATCACCCTAGGGTTGATTGTGCTACCTAGTCCTTATTTCCGGTGCACCTTTCGACCAATGAGTTAGGATTGTGTCAATCCCTCGCTCTATTGATCATATCGTCCTGCCCTGAAAAGCAAGATTGTTCTGGAGCTTAGTAACATATCGGTGGTTCGTGATTTTCCGAATATCTTCTCGGAAGTATCACCACGTTGTCACTTGGCTGTTATGTTGAGCTCGTGATCGAGTTGGTTCATTGTAACCACCCCTTCTCCAAGAATCTGTGTTGAATACCCCTGAGCTAGTTGGTTGAGCTAAAAGAACAACTTGGAGAGTTGGAAGATAAAAGCTTGTCCGACTTAGTTCATTTGAAGGGATATTTTGTGTGTGTTTGTGTGTGTGTTGAAGAAAGATGATATCTTCATCGATTGATCCTCATGATCAATTGTCGGCGTTATTGTCTTATCCAATCCTTGATTTGAGTATGGGTTATTATCAAATCAAATCAGAACCAACTATGGTCGTAATGTTGTCTTACTCGTGGTTGATCCCTCGAGCATGCACCATTATATCTTTTGGTCTGACGAATGCTATCACTTGTTCACATAGTTATGGGATTCCATCTTCATGGAAACCTGGATGAATTGTTGTTGAGCCCATCGACAACATCCTTATCTCCTCCATGATTTTGTTGAACATTAAGCTAGTGTTGGAAACTTTTGAAAGCATCTCTTTATGCTAGCTCATGAAGCATATGTTCGGAGGTAAGAAGTGACTCTCTCAAGTTCATGTGCGTCTGATGCTAGTTGTCGCCGTGAATTCGAGAAAGTCAATGTTGCTTCCTTTGGAATCATTCCAAATCCGTCATGCATACGTGCGAAGTATTCTATGGTCTGGAGACTTGCAACCTTCATTTTATATGTGTCCCTAGCACACCAAGCCACTGATTGATTTGTTCAAGGATAATAAGTTCTAAGTGCTAGTCCTGAAGGTACCAGATGGATTTGTACAAGATTCTGTTATCCTCGATGATGGTTCCCAACCACGATAGTGTTTTGTTCTAAGACTACCATGTGATCATGCTTGTTTAGGATAACGTGTTCACATGTTTGTAGCAGAACCAGCTCATATTTTGGAGCTTGCTATCGTAGTTCATTTCCCGAGAATCTCGCAACGTCATCTCGTCGATTTGTGTTGCAAACTTTTATTTTTCCTTCTAGACTTGATGAGTCTGGAATATCATGTTACCAACCAGATCTGAGTCTTAGCAGATATGATGGTTGAACTTTTCCAAGATCTATTATGTAGGTCCTGACAAGGTTGATGTTCTGGCAGACACACCTAGTCAGAAGATCTATTATTGTGGTATCTTGACTGAGGAAGTTGGCCACCTCCCCATGAGGATTTCGTAGGATTTACTTCTATAGTTATTCCTTATGCATTTTTGTGCTCCCGAAGTCCGACATTTTACTTATGTCCTAGAAACCAAACCTTATCAATAAATGGGTTACGCTAGCACATCAAGGAGAACATTAGAAGCGAAGTGCTAAATGTCTCTTGGTCGATTATCCAGATTCTGTTTCCTTGGCCTCGCTAAGGTGAAATCTGAGAAAGTGTTATCTTCCTTTGCATCTGCATCCTCCACCGGTATTCATCATGGTAGTATGTTGTGTTGCCAGGATCCTTGACACGGATATGGAAATGCTCAAGTTCTTGAGAGCATCCGCAAGCTCTAGGTTTTATCATTGGCATTAATTGGGATTTGCTTCCAGTTTTCCTCGGTTATGCTATAACCTTTCAAACAGTGGATTCACTCTCGTCTGTTGAGTTTTTCCCTAGTTACTAGTTTCATTCTAAGTATTTGCATTTTGCTCCCAACTTGCACACGACGTTGTGCCAGTCTACCATGGGTCCCACCCATTTCCAATGATAAGAAAAAAATCATCCCTTGTGTTGTTTTCAACAAGGTAATCCACATCATCCATTCTAGTCCGGGTATGCCATCCTTTCGTACCCCGCCAAATGATCGATTGCGATTTGCCTTAGGCTGGTATAAAGAGTCGCAATGATCTCTGAATCAAAAGTAATTCTTTTTGCCACTTAAGGTAATAATTCTACAAGTCATCTCATCTAAGATGTCTCGTTATGGCATCATGGCAACTCAACTCCTCGCTACGTTGACAACCCTTCACCACCTTCTTAGGTGTGGAATCGTTGCCTACCTAATGAACCTTCGTCATCTTTTTCACTCCATCCCTCTAGATGTATGCTTCGTGTCTCAGCTCGAGAGATCTTTCAATGTCTCACTCCGTGAGTTGATCCTGAGTTGTTCGATCTTCGAGAAGATCGATCCTTCTAGAGTTTTCCCTTTCCTCACGTTGTCATGTTAGTTGGAGTTCTCAGAGCACGACATCAACACAATGATGGTGATCGAATCAACGTTCTTATGAAGTGCAACCTGGATCTTGAAGATCGTGCTAGCTTTGTGTCCCTTCTGTCTTCTAACCTCACGTCTTGAATCTCGGGACGAGATTCTTGTTTAGTGGGGGTGAGTTGTCACATCCCTAGCTTCTGGCAATGCACTAGGATAGCTTCATGTGTGCATCATCTTTAATTTTGAAAGAAACTTGAAATGGGGATTCCCTAAATACTAGCATCGAAGGAATTCACTAGGTTCAACTAAAATATTTTTAGTAAATCCAAATGGCTTTCAAAAATGTTCATCATTTATGGAAAATGGTGTAAACAGTAACCAGAGGTGATGCACATTTTTCCATGACATATTTGGGTTCTGGATTAAATCATACTCTATTTGCATTTGGGCATTTAAATGCTATAAATATTTTAAATGTCCAAATAATCATAAACTAAAATGTTTACTGTTGGCAATATTCCCAACAGTTGTCATGAGCAGTTTCATGATTTTTGGGATTGATTTAGTATTTTTAATAAAGCCACAAAGTTGTAGAAAAATAAAAAACAGGAAATAAAAGAGAAAGAGAGAGAACTTACCTGGCGCCCCAGCCGGCCCACCACTGTAGCAGCCCAGCTGGGCAAAGCCAGCCCAGCCCACCGCAGCCGCCACCGTCTTCAACCTCCTGCCAGTAGGCAGGAGGGTATTGATGACCCACAACTGTAGGGGATCTATCATAGTCCTTTCGATAAGTAAGAGTGTCGAACCCAACGAGGAGCAGAAGGAAATGACAAGCGGTTTTCAGTAAGGTATTCTCTGCAAGCACTGAAATTGTAGGTAACAGATAGTTCTGTGATAAGATAATTTGTAACGGGTAACAAGCAATGAAAGTAAATAAGTTGTAGCAAGGTGGCCCAATCCTTTTGTTAGCAAAGGACAAGCCTGGACAAGCTCTTATAATGAAAAAAGAGCTCCCGAGGACACATGGGAATTATCGTCAAGCTAGTTTTCATCACGTTCATATGATTCGCGGTCGTTACTTTGATAATTTGATATGTGGGTGGACCGGTGCTTGGGTACTGCCCTTTCTTGGACAAGCATCCCACTTATGATCAACCCATATTGCAAGCATCCGCAACTACAAAATAAGTATTAAGGTAAACTTAACCACAGCATGAAACATATGGATCCAAATCAGCCCCTTACGAAGCAACTTATAAACTAGGGTTTAAGCTTCTGTCACTCTAGCAACCCATCATCTAATTATTATTTCCCAATGCCTTCCTCTAGGCCCAAATAATGAAGTGTCATGTATTCGACATTCACATAACACCACCAGAGGAAAGACAACAAACATCTCATCCAAATATCGAACGAATACCAAATTCACATGACTACTAATAGCAAGAATTCACCAATGTCTTTAGGAACAAACGTAACTACTCACAAAGCATATTCATGTTCATAATCAGAGGGGTATTAATATGCATGAAGGATCTGAACATATGATCTTCCACAAAATAAACCAACTAGCATCAACTACAAGGAGTAATCAACACTACTAGCAACCCACAGGTACCAATCTGAGGTTTGGGTACAAAGATTTGATACAAGAGATGAACTAGGGTTTGAGAGGAGATGGTGCTGGTGAAGATGTTGGTGGAGATTGAACCCCTCCCAATGAGAGGATCGATGGTGATGACGATGGTGATTATTTCCCCCTCCCGGAGGGAAGTTTCCCCGGCAGAATAGCTCCACCGGAGCCCTAGATTTGTTCCGCCAAGGTTCCGCCTCGTGGCAGCGGAGTTCCGTCCTGTAAGCTTGCTTATGATTTTTTCCAGGGTAAAAGACTTCATATAGCATAAGATGGGCACCGGAGGGCTGCCAGGTGGCCCACGAGGCAGGGGGGCGCGCCCAGGGGGTAGGGCGCATCCCCCACCCTCGTGGGTGGTGGGTGGCCCCCCTTAGGTATTTCTTCCGCTGAATATTTTTTATTAATTCCCAAAATGACTTTCATGGAGTTTCAGGACTTTTGGAGCTGTGCAGAATATGTCTCCAATATTTGCTCCTTTTCCAAATTTCGTAATCCCAAATTTCCGCATTCTCCTCTTTATGTAAACCTTGTAAAATAAGACAGAATAGCCATAAGTATTGTGATATAACGTGTAATAACAACCCATAATGCAATAAATATCGATATAAAAGCATGATGAAAAATTGACGTATAAACTCCCCCAAGCTTAGACCTCGCTTGTCCTTAAGCGAAAGCCGAAATCAAAAAATATGTCCACATGTTTAGAGATAGAGGTGTCGATAAAAATAAAATACAGACATGAGGGCCTCATGATCATTCTTATAACATCAACATATATAAATTTTGTCATATGATTTCTTATGCTCAAGTAACAATCTATTCACAAGGTCAAGTATGATTCAGAAACTTCATTGAGAACTAGCAAACTATGAACTTGGTCATTGAAGCAATTGCAATTTATCATAACATAGGAAAGAGTCAACATAAGAGCTTTTCAGCAAGTCCACATACTCAACTATCATTTAGTCTTCCACAATTGCTAACACTCACGCAATACTTACGGTTCTGGAGTTTTAATCGGACACAGAGAAAGATAGGGTCTTATTGTGTTGCCTCCCAACCTTTTACCACTATGGTAATGTCAACAATAATAGTTCATGCTAACTTACATCCAATTGGATATATATATATATATATATATATATATATATATATATATATATATATATCCAACACGAGGTGCTTGCCAAAGGATAAAATGAAAAAGGGAAAGGTGAAGATCACCTTGACTCTTGCATAAGGTATAAGACATAAACTAAAGGATAGGCCCTTCGCAGAGGGAAGCAGAGGTTGTCATGTGCTTTTTGGTTGGATGCACGAAATCTTAATGCAAAAGAACGTCACTTTATATTGCCACTTCAGATATGAACCATTATTATGCAGTCCGTCGCTTTTATTACTTCCATATCACAAGATCGTATAAAGCTTATTTTCTCCGCACTAATAAGTCATACATATTTACAGAGCAATTTTTATTGCCTGCAACATGACAACTTAGTTGAAGGATCTTACTCAATCCATAGGTAGGTATGGTGGACTCTCATGGCAAAACTGGGTTTAAGGATATTTGGAAGCACAAGTAGTATCTCTACTTGGTGCAAGGAATTTGGCTAGCATGAGGGGGGAAGGCAAGCTCAACATGTTTGAATGATCCATGAAAATATACTTTAACTGAGATGTGAGAAAAAATAACCCATTACGTTGTCTTCCTTGTCCAACATCAACTCTTTAGCATGTCATACTTTAATGAGTGCTCACAATCATAAAAGATGTCCAAGATAGTATATTTATATGTGAAAACCTCTCTTTCTTTATTACTTCCTATTAATTGCAACGATGACACAAACTATGTTTGCCAACTCTCAACAACTTTTAATCATCATACTCTTTATATGTGAAGTCATTACTATCCATAAGATCAATATGATCTCCTGATTTATTTTTACTCTTTTATGCACTTAAGATCATAGCAAGATAGCAAGCCCTTGACTCAACACTAATCTTTATTATATATAGCTCACGGACTCGATTACATAGAGGGATCACAAAGCAAAACTCAAAACTAAATCATACCAAAACTTCATTCTACTAGATCAATATATTACCAAAAGGATCTAACTAAGTAAAATGGTAAAGATAGGAGTGTGATGGTGATACTATACCGGGGCAACTCCCCCAAGCTTGGCAGTTGCCAAGGGGAGTGCACACACCCATGTGATTATGTCCTCAGAGGTGGTGATGATGGAGTTGTTGGTGATGTAGGCTTCTTCCTCAATTTGCACTTGAGGATGGAATTTTGCTCCCTTAGATCATCAATCTCCTGCTCAAGGCTTAATATCCTTTTGCATAGTTCATGTTTGTTTTCCTGCAAGAGACAAAAAGGAATAAACTCGATCTTTGGTTTCTTTGCTCTGTCAGGGAGGCTTGACTCTTTAAACTCCACATGCATGTCCCCAGGTTGAGGTAATGGGGCTTCATCTTCATCTGAGCTCGTCTCCTCCTTTCGTTTAGGCTCATGGTCTTCTTCTTCTTCAGTAGTCCAGCCATGATGCTCCAAGTCCCCATAGATCTTAGGGTCTGCTAGGTAATCAGCCACGTAACGTTCTCCCTCCGAATCCTGGGATGACATATTGCTCTTATCTGCGGCAGAAACAGCTCAAAACAAAAACAGAGGACTTTTGCGTAATACGGTGGTCAAAACCTTCGGGAGATTATATAATGATTTTTTGCCGACCGAAAGAAGTATCGTGCAAGAAAACGGAGTCCGGAGAGCACACGAGGTGCCCGCGAGGAAGGGGGGCGCGCCCAGGGGGGTAGGGCACGCCCTCCACCCTCGTGGAAGCCTCGTGTAATTCCCGGACTACTTCTTATTTTTCTATTTTCTTAAATATTCCAAAATGGAGAAAAATTGCTATTAGAACTGTTTTGGAGTCGGTTTACTTACCGTACCACATACCTATTCCTTTTCGGAGTCTGAAACGTTCTGGAAAGTGTCTCTTATGTATTCCTCCGGGGTTACGGTTTCAACATTTATTGGGTTACTTGAGATATAGTGTTTGATTCTTTGACCGTTCACCACCTTCGGATTCGTGCCTTCGAAGTTGTTGATTTTTATGGCACCGGAGCGATAGACCTCCTCAATAACGTAAGGGCCTTCCCATTTAGAGAGAAGTTTCCCGCAAAAAATCTTAAACGAGACTTGAAGAGCAAAACATAATCACCTATGTTAAATCCACGCTTTTGTATCCTCTTATCATGCCATCTTTTAACTTTTTCTTTAAACAACTTGGCATTCTCGTAGTCTTGGGTTCTCCATTCATCAAGTGAGCTAATGTCAAATAACCTATTCTCACCGGCAAGTTTAAAATCATAATTGAGCTCTTTAATGGCCCAATATGCCTTATGTTCTAGTTCGAGAGGTAAGTGACATGCTTTTCCATAAACCATTTTATACGGAGACATACCCATAGGATTTTTATATGAAGTTCTATAAGCCCATAATGCATCATCAAGTTTCTTGGACCAATTCTTTCTAGATCTATTAACAGTCTTTTGCAAAATTAATTTGAGCTCTCTGTTACTCAATTCTACTTGACCGCTAGACTGTGGGTGATATGGAGATGCAATTCTATGATTAACATCATACTTAGCAAGCATTTTACGAAAAGCACCATGAATAAAATGTGAACCACCATCAGTTATTAAGTATCTAGGGACTCCGAACCTCGGAAAAATAACTTCCTTAAGAATCTTAATAGAGGTGTTATGATCAGCACTACTAGTTGGAATAGCTTCTACCCACTTAGTAACATAATCAACAGCAACTAAAATATGTGTATATCCATTAGAGACAGGAAATGGTCCCATATAATCAAAGCCCCAAACATCAAATGGTTCAATAACAAGAGAACAATTCATAGGCATTTCTTGACGTCTACTAATATTACCAATTCTTTGACATTCATCACAAGACAAGACACACTTACGGGCATCTTTGAAGCGAGTAGGCCAACAAAAACCGGATTACAATACCTTATGTGCAGTTCTATCTCCAGCGTGATGTCCTCCATATGCCTCGGAGTGACACTTGCGTAGGATCTGTTCCTATTCATGCTCAGGTACACAGCGTCTAATAACACCATCTACTCCTTCTTTATAAAGGTGCGGGTCATCCCAGAAGTAATCTCTTAAATCATAGAAGAACTTTTTCTTTTGCTGGTATGTGAAACTAGGTGGTATAAATTTAGCAAAAATGTAATTAGCATAATCAGCATACCATGGAGCAGTACGAGAAGCATTTATGAAAGCTAATTGTTCATCACGAAAGCTATCATCAATAGGTAGTGGGTCATCAAGGACATTCTCTAACCTAGACAAATTGTCTGCAACGGGGTTCTCAGCTCCCTTTCTATCAATAATATGCAAATCAAATTCCTGGAGTAAGAGAACCCATCTAATAAGTCTAGGTTTAGCATCTTTCTTTTCCACGAGATATTTAATAGCAGCATGATCAGTGTGAATAGTTACTTTAGAATCAACAATATAAGGTCTGAACTTATCACAAGCAAATACAACTGCTAAGAATTCTTTTTCAGTAGTAGCATAATTTCTCTGGGCAGTGTCTAGAGTTTTACTAGCATATTGAATAACATTTAATTTCTTATTGACTCTTTGCCCTAGAACAACACCTACATCATAATCACTAGCATCACACATAATTTCAAAGGGTAAATTCCAATCAGGTGGCTGAACAATAGGTGCAGAACTCATAGCTTTCTTAAGTATTTCAAATGCTTCTACACAATCATCATCGAAGACAAAAGGAATATCTTTTTGCAATAGATTAGTCAGAGGTCGAGAAATTTTAGAGAAGTCCTTAATGAACCTCCTATATAAACCGGCATGACCAAGGAAACTTCTTATACCTTTAATGTCCTTGGGACACAGCATCTTTTCAGTAGCATCAACTTTAGCTTTATCCACTTCAATACCTTTCTCAGAAATTTTATGCCCCAAGACAATGCCTTCATTAACCATAAAGTGGCACTTTTCCCAATTCAAGACGAGACTAGTATCTTCACATCTCTGCAAAACTCGATCAAGGTTGCTCAAGCAATCATCAAAAGAGGATCCATAAATGGAGAAATCATCCATGAATACCTCACAAATCTTTTCACAAAAGTCAGAGAATATAGCCATTATGCACCTTTGAAAGGTAGCAGGTGCATTACATAAACCAAAAGGCATACGTCTATAAGCAAAAGTACTGAAAGGGAAAGTAAAAGTGGTCTTTTCTTGATCCTCCGCAGACACAGGTATTTGAGAGAAACCAGTGTAACCATCTAGAAAGCAAAAATGTGTATGTTTGGATAATCTTTCTAGCATTTGATCAATAAAAGGTAAAGGGTAATGATCTTTCTTAGCAGCTTTATTTAATTTGCGGTAATCAATCACCATCCTGTAAACTATAATAATTCTTTGCGGGATCAATTCATCTTTATCATTAGGAACAACAATAATACCTCCCTTCTTAGGGACACAATGGACATGACTTACCCACTTACTATCAGCAACGGGATAAATTATACCTGCCTCGAGGAGCTTTAGTATTTCTTTTCTTACCACTTCCTTCATCTTAGGATTTAACCGTCGTTGGTGATCAATGACGGGTTTGGCATCTTCCTCCAATTTTATTTTGTGTTGACATAGAGTGGGACTAATGCCCTTAAGATCATCAAGAGAATATCCAATAGCAGCACGGTGCTTCTTCAGAGTTTTCAACAATCTTTCCTCTTCCTGCTCTGAAAGGTTAGCACTAATAATAACAGGATGTATCTTCTTTTCATCAAGATAAGCATATTTAAGAGTATCAGGTAATGGCTTAAGCTCAAACACGGGATCACCCTTGAGTGGTGGAGGGTGAGGGAGTCCTGGATTAGGGGGTATCCGGACAGCCGGACTATATACTTTGGCCGGACTGATGGAACATGAAGATACAAGACTCAAGACTTCGTCCCGTGTCCGGATGGGACTCTCCTTTGCGTGGAAGACAAGCTTGGCGATCCGGATATTAGATTTCCTTCTTTGTAACCGACAGACTCTGTGTAAACCCTAGCCCCCTCCGGTGTCTATATAAACCGGAGGGTTTGGTCCGTATAGGGACAATCATAATCATCATAGGCTAACTTCTAGGGTTTAGCCTCTATGATCTCGTGGTAGATCAATCAAGCAGGAAGTAGGGTTTTACCTCCATCGAGAGGGCCCGAACCTGGGTAAAACACCGTGTCCCTTGTCTCCTGTTACCATTAGCCTTAGACGCACATATCAGGACCCCCTACCCGAGATCCGTCGGTTTTGACACCGACGTTGGTGCTTTCATTGAGATTTCCTCTGTGTCGTCGCTGCAAAGGCTCGATGGCTCCTTCAATCATCAACAACAATGTGGTCCAGGGTGAGACTTTTCTCCCCGGACAGATCTTCGTGTTTGGCGGCTTCGCACTGCGGGCAATTAAGCAGCCATCTGGAGCAGATCGACAGTACGCCCCAGCCATCGTGCCAGTTCGGAAACTTGAACTACACGGCCGATATCCGCGGAGACTTGATCTTCGACGGATTCGGGCCTACGCCAGGAGCGCCGAACAATCACGATGAGCACGGCTCAGACCTGCTGTCAGACAATACTAGGGATATCGCGCCTACAGGAGCTCCGGACCTAAATCCGGGCAGATTGCATAGTCCGGGGACGGGTGGATAGACCCCGCCCCGGAGGCCGCACACTCATCGGCAGTAGAGCCGAACACAGACTTTACCCCCAAAGAAGCATGTGTCTGCGGACCCCTGGACTTGTGTCCGGCTATAGGTCCCAGACCGCACGCCCCCGAGCCCGCCAACTCTGGCTGGGCTCCGGTAAGGGAATTTGCCGCTGCGGATATCTTCCAGCACTCGCCCTTTGGCGACATGCTGAACTCATTAAAGTCTCTCTCTCTGTCGGGAGACTCTAGGCTGAACTATGTCCGACTCAAGGGGGAAGAAGGCGACGAAGAAATTCATTTCCCACCCACCACCCACTTCATAGCCACTGTCGACGACGTAACAGACATGCTTGACTTCGACTCCGATGACACCAATGGCATGGACATCGGCGCAACAGACGATTCAGAACCACCACCCACGGGGCGCTGGACTGCCACCTCATCATATGATATATACATGGTGGATACGCCTAAGGAGGATGATGGCAACAAAGCGGAGGATAAAACACCCGGATAAAAGCCAAAACGACGGCGCAGACGTCGCTCTAAGTCCAGCCACAGTAAAAATAGTGATAACAGCGCTAGAAAGATCGACACCCCAGTCAACTCTGGAGGAAAGAACGACCATATGGACCCAGCGATGGAGCAGGATGAGCCAGGTCATGCCGAACACAGCCCGGAGCAGATGCCCAATCACAGTGATCCCGAGGGGCAAACTCATCAAACTGCCCCGGGACAGGAGCACAGTCCGGACGATGACGCATTCATCATCTCGGAAATACGTTCGGAACAAGATAACCTCCATAGAAGGCTTATGGCCACTGCGAGAAGTCTAAAGAAGTTAAAGCAAAGGCTTAAAGCCGCACAGGAAACGCTCAATCGTAGATGGAATAAAGTGCTAGACACTGAAGAAAAATACAGCGACGATCGCCACACAAAGAGCTACCCAAAGCGCAAGCTGCTGCCAGAATTCAATGACGAGGCCGTTCCACCGAAGAACAATACGGCAATAGGCCGGAACAACCACTTCATAACCGTAATAGAGCAGCTACTGATGCCGCACACGATTTACGTGAGCTCCTGGATAAAAAGGCTGGCGCGACGAGGTCCATCTACGGATCTAGAGGACACACCCCGGCGCAGGACTATGGTCACCAAAACGATCAGACCGACCGAGTACCAGTTCGGAATCAGCACCGGACACAACAATAGCCGACGACATGCCACAACACGTCCAGATACAGAGGGGCTGCTCACCCTCTGTGCTTCACCCAAGAGGTACTGGACCAAGAATTTCCACAGGGTTTTAAACTTGTGAACATAAAGGCATATGACGGAACGACAGACCCCGGGGTCTGGATTTAGGATTGGATTTTATCCTGCACATCCACATGGCTCGTGGGGACGACCTCCACGCCATCAAATGCCTTCCCCTCAAGTTGAAGGGACCAGCTCGGCACTGGTTGAAAAGGCTCCCTGAAAATTCAATGAGAAGTTGGGAGGAACTCGAGGATGCTTTCAGGGCCAATTTTCAAGGGACCTATGTCCGACCTCCGGACACGGACGATTTAAGTCACATAATTCAACAGCCCGAAGAGTCCGCCCGCAAGCTTTGGAACAGATTCCTGACTAAGAAAAATAAAATTGTCGATTGTCCGGAAGCCGAAGCCTTAGCGGCCTTCAAGCACAGTATCCGGGACGAGTGGCTCGCAAAACACCTCGGACAAGAAAAGCCGAGGACAATGGCAGCCTTAACAAGCCTTATGACCCGCTTTTGCGCGGGTGAAGACAACTGGTTGGCCCGTAGAGGCACCAGCGACCCAAGTACATCCGAAATCAGGGATGACAATGGGAAGCCACGGCGCAATAAAAACAAACGTCGAAAAAAGGAAGAAAGTCCGGACAACACAACGGTCAACGCCGGATTCAGAGGCTCTCGACCAGGCCAACAAAAGAAGCCATTTAATGGCAGCAAAGAGGGACCGTCCGGCCTGAACAAAGTCCTGGACAGACTGTGCCAAATTTATGGCACCCCCGAAAAACCTGCAAACCACACTCATAGAGAATGCTTTGTCTTTAAGCAGGCCGGTACATTAAATGCCGAACACAAGGGAAGAGAAACACCAAGTGAAGACGAGGATGAGCCTCGCCAGCCGAACACCGGGGGACAGAAAAAATTCCCACCAAAGGTAAAAACAGTAAACATGATCCACGCGACTCACATACCCACGAGAGGCGCGAACGCACGCTCAGAGACGCGTACGCTATAGAGCCCGTCGCCCCCAAACTTAACCACTGGTCGGCCTGCCCGATCACCTTCGATCACAGGGACTACCCAACTAGTATGCGGCACGGAGGATCAGCTGCCTTGGTGCTCGACCCAATAATCGACGGATACCATCTCACTCGAGTCCTCATGGACGGCGGCAGTAGTCTTAATCTAATATACCAGGACACTGTCCGAAGGATGGGGATAGACCCATCCAGAATCATCCAAAGTAACACCACCTTTGAAGGGGTGATACCAGGCATCGAAGCCCGCTGCAGGGGCTCCCTCGTACTAGAGGTGACATTCAGTTCCACAGGCAACTTCAGAAGCGAAGAACTACTCTTCACCATCGCCCCCGTCCAAAGTGGTTATCATGCATTTCTCGGGAGAACGGCCTTCGCCCGCTTCAACGCAGTACCGCACTACGCCTACCTTAAACTCAAGATGCCCGGTCCACATGGCATCATCACCGTCAACGGAAATATAGAGTGTTCCTTACGCGCGGAAGAGTATTAGACGGCTCCAGCAGCCGGACTCTAAGCGGCCTCCAATACCAGAACGCATGATTGGTCGTTAAGACCACGGACACAGTTAGACGAGTCTGGCAGCCCAGATAAACCTAATCTGGGCGCCACACATGTAATCCCATAGAGGACACCAGGGGCTATAGATATTTAATAAAGCCCAACTCTTGGCTTGACCTTATTAACAGGCCAACGTCTTAGACTTTTACTATCCATTGGTGATAGCCAACTCTTCGCATGCTTACGTCATACTCTTCTACATGAGTTTTCCTTTTTACAGACACCATTCGTGCGACACCCTCCGAGGACATGGCACAACGGAGACAAAGGCGCAGACATGCAGCAGGGCCCCGCTCAAAGGTTTCTCTTTAGATTAAGCCCCTGTGTAAACCTTATTTACTGTCTCTTGTTGCTTACACATCCCATGGGTGCTACACCCACAGAGGATACTGCCGTTATTGGCATTTCGCCACGACAGACCAATGCACGTACCTGGAAATACAGGGTTCATCATAAAGGGCGTTACTCAACCCAGTATATGTTATAAAGTCCGATTACCTTCGGGAGTGTTCGGCACCTCGAGTTTGGCCTTATATGCATCAGGTCCTAATCATGTCTTTGGTCAAATGTTGGGTTTGCCCGGGTCCTAGGTTTGTCGCCTTATGTTCAGTTCTTATCGGCTAAGGCGGCCAAAGGAGAACTACTGCGATTGTACCCTGGTTATTCCGGATGAGCACCTCAGTAGAGAAAGCCGAAAACTGACTGTCATGATATAGCGAGAGAATGTTCAACCACTCGAAGACTTACCAGAATCTTTAGGATTCTTCCGCATTAACGAAGGACCGTTTTCCGGTCATGTACACACGTGCCCGTATTCGGATGCACGCAGAAGTACCAGGGGCTACATAGTAGCCCCACCGTCAAACTCCTATGGTTAAGTGAAAGTGTTAAAGCTATATAGTCTGGTTGCCTAGTTCGACGTGCGATCACCTCCTTAATGGACCAAGACGTTGGATCAAGTGTGATTACGCATATTTTTGCGAACACCCCCGCATTATAGGCGTGGGGGCTGAAGCCAAAGACTGCTAACTTTCAAAATTGCATATATATATAAAACGGCCGCACAGGAGGCACAATAACACTTTCGGGCGAAAATTATAAACATAGCCTCCATAATTAAAATAACATTGTTTTTTACAATGAAACGATTTTTCACTCGAACATGACATCCTTCGAGCACTGAGCCTCTATTAAGCGAGCACCTTCTGCTACCTGCTCCAAGTAGTGCTCGGCCGGATCCTGGCCTCCCGCCGGATTCTGGGTCGCAATGATGGTGGCCTCCATATCTGTCCAATATGCTTTAACGCGGGCAAGAGCCATCCGCGATCCCTCTATGCACGCCGACCTCTTCATGGCATCGATCCGCGATACAACACCAAGGAATTGTTGCACTAAACCAAAATAACTATCCGGCTTAGGCCCCTTCGGCCATAGATGGTCTATTATAGACCGCATTGCAAGACCGGACAGCTTATGGAGCTCGGCCACAACAGTCATCCTCTCACTCAACGGCAATGTGCGCGTTGGAGCACTGAATTGCGACCAGAATAGCTTTTCCACTTCATTATCTTTTTGATCCTCGAAAATTTTGGCCGCATCAGCCGTACTCTTCGCCAAATCCGCATACGTGTCTGCCGGACTCCAGCGTCAATCCAGAGGAGCTTACTTCGGATCTAAATACTTCATCCGCAACAAATAGAGGTTTCCAGCCGTGATTTCTCCGGCCTGTCGAAGCTCCTCCCGCGCATCCCTAATTTTGGACCGCGTCTCCTTGGCCGCATCAAGTGCCTTCTTCAGGTCAGCCGAATTAACCTTATTCTCTTTCTCAAGGAGCTCATACCGGTCGGCGGCATTTTTCAGCTCCACAGCCATCTCGGCTATTTTGTCTTCGCTTCGGCGACTAGCAGCCTGTTCGGCTCTCAACTCTTCGGCCGCCTTTAGGGCAGCCGCATTACTAGCCCAGGCTTGTTCCTTAGCCAGGGCAAGTTTCGCCCTCAGGGCTTCCACGACAGCAGCTCCGTCTGCAGTCCAAGCATATCACATTAACATTATGCTTCTCTTAATTTTTTGTATAAAAAATAAGGAAAGCAGAGCACATATATACCCTATGACTCGGTAAGCCACTTGTTCACAAGTGTGATATCGGCATCAACAACTCCAATCTGCCTCCTCAGTCCGGCGACTTCAACGGACCGGTCGGCTACCGGATCCTTAGCCACCTGCGCATAAATACAGTGCGATCATTACTTAACAATCACTACTAGGGAAAACCCTAGCAGTAGCGCTGGTTTTGTGCTCACTAGTAGCATGGGCAAGCTCGCTACTAATAAGGCACTACAGCTATTGCTTAGCAGTAGCGCGTGCCCGCACGCGCTACTGCTAGGACAAATAGCTGCAGCGTTTGTTCAATCCCACGCCATCGCTAATGTAATCACTGGCAGCGTGTTTTCTCTCCATCGCTACTAGTATTCTTTTTTTATATTTTATTTTTAGTGTATTTATGCGCCATCGTACAAATTTTGGTACAATACCAGTATGAGGTTTACATCATTATGTCCGTAACAGTGTGTCAAATGAAGGTGGATTAGGTTCAAGTGGAGGCAAATGTGGTGCATGTCAAAAGTATACTACTAATCCAAACTTGATCTAGTTTGGACTAGTAATACTTTCGATGTGCACCCCATGTTGCCTCCACTTGAATCTAATCCGCCAAAGACAAGCTATTTAATCATCATCATAGTCATTACCACCAACAATATTTATTTAATCACCACTAACACTAGCTAATAATAATCATCATAGTCATTACCACCAACACTAGCTATTTTATCATCATAGTAATAGTGTAGCACATCATCATCCTCAAACTCATTTCTAGCTAGCTAATCACTCCTGCTGCTCGCTCTTAGGTAAAATAACATAAAACATGTGTAGCTCTCCTCCTTGATCAAGTTGGAGCATGCAGATGAACCTGTCTCCTAATCGTGGGTAGCGCATCTGTTTGTTGCCCCCTAGTACTTCTCTGCGCTCCCCTGTCACATATTTGGTCCAGTCTTGCACTATTAAGCATCCGTCGCTGATCTTGAATGCACTAAAGTAATCTGTAGGATATCTTGGCCGTAAGCTTATAATACTCATGGTACCTTTAGTCTCGATCCCATAAGGCACAACATTCATCGGGAGTCCTGTTGAAGAACATCGTATGGTAACATACTTAGCAATGAAGTTTAGCTTCAAAAATAATGTATGGAAAAGATGCACCGAGGACAAATAGTAAAAATCTTACCATCCTTCCTAAATAGATGTGACCGTAGTTCATTACGAACACTATTGGTCGCACGTTTTCAGTACTAACATTTCTAAATGCAGGAAGAAAATTTTTCTTGACAGTATCAAGATCCGCAAGCCATGAAACATAATGACTTAGCTCCTCGCGGTTGAGTTCAGCCCCGGGACAGTAGTAGGTCTTGTCTACCAAGCGTTGGACATGTTTGCTTGCACCGAAATAAGCTGGCAATACAAATTAGTTGTCAACTATTTTTGAATAAACTATATCAAAGACATAAACATGGTTGAGAAACTTACATAATGGTATAACTGGAGGCGTCTGCACCTCAACCCAGATGTCGGTATTACCTTCAATATCATCTTCCGGACGAATATCAAAGGTGATAACCATATCAGGCTCAAATGCATAAGTCTTGCATAGTGCTCGCCATGTTTTGCATCCAAAATAGGTGTAGTCGTCTGAATTGTATAATTTTTGCGTGGAAAATATAACCATGCTCGGTCTTCAAGTAAACTTTCTTTACCTCCATAGTATGACTGAAACCTATCTTATCCAATACAAAAACTCTTGCATGGCAGGGGATACGCTAGTAGAATAGTAAAAAAAATATAAGTTGAAGCAAATGAAGCAGATGTCATGCTTAATTACGAAAAAAGACTTACTGTATCCACTTCGAAGTTCTTGTCCAACTTGATGCTGAAGCGCCTATCATCATCTAGGAAGATTCCGTCGCACAGGCCGCGCTCGTCTTCGCAGTATTTGCAAATACCGAAATTCTTTTCGTCGTCAGACATTTCCTATGTTCATAGTTAAAACATTAATTGAAAATCGATCAAGACAACTACCAGGATACTCAACACACAACTGGGGCACTCAGATTTCCTACATATTCGCACAAGTCATGCCAAAATTCACGGAAAATCCGGCATGACCTTTGCTAAAATAGGACATATCGAGCGCCTGAAATTTGCCGAACGGAAATGAATCAACACTCCGGAAAAACATAGGCCACTCGGAGGTGTAACCTGCAAACATGACTGCCACTTGGATATTGAGCAACACAAGATATACATTTCAAAATATCTTATAGCACTCAAATTAGCATGCATTCAATAAGCAAAAGTAAATCATCTCATGCGTCTGTACATCATTGAATATTATCACTAATACATCCCGAATAGTGTCATACATATAACATCACTAATACAACTAAAACCCTAGCACACGACGGGTATCGGCGCCAAGCGGCGGACACCACAGAAGGAACCATCACGGGATCATAGCTCCAAGTGAGGTCCTCGGAGAACCTGCCAGGTATTGGAGAACCTGCGCCCAACGCAAACAAGTAGCGCCCAGACGCGCGTCCTCCTCATCGACACGGTGACGCACCACCTCCGCTGGAGTCCTCGAGCCTCTAGACCGTCACTGGCCCATGCGACCGCCACCAAAGAAGGTTCGGGTCAACAACAGACTGGCTCCTCACCAACCTGCGCCCCCCGGTAGGTAGCGCCTCCCAGTACCACCCCGGCGGAGCCCAGTCCCGGACATGGCCCATCTGGTCAAGAAGTTGTCATACTCCGCCGACTTGATGATGAGGATGCGGGATAGGCATCGTCCACGTCGATGCGGGAAAAATTGCTTTAACTAAAAAAATAGCACAAAGTTCTTACTAACTAGTTCTATTAATTCAACTAGTTCTTACTAAAAATAAACTTACTATAAATAAAAATAAACTAGTACCTAATTAGTACCTAGTTCTTACTAACTAATTAGTACCTAGGAACTACTGCCCTAATTACCATCTAATTTGAAGAACCTAGGGGTGGAAAGTGGTAGCGGATATTCCAATTATCCAACTATAAAGTGAAATAAGTGGTCAAATTTTACTCGTTTCATGATTCATTTCCACCCTTACATGAACCCTAACTCATTTGAGCCGCATCCGCATCCGATTCATTTCCACCCTTACATGAACCCTAACTAATTTGATGCAACTGAAATATAAAGAAACCCTAGGCAGAGGTAGGGGAGAGGGAGGAGCAGGCGTGCTCACCTCGGGTGCATGCGACGAGGGGGGCAGGCGGCATCGAGGTCGGGTCGGGGCTCGGGCGCCGGATGGCAGCGTCGAGGTCGGGGTCGGGGCGGCGTCGGCGGCGTTGAGGTCGGGGCGGGCGGCGTTGAATCTGGGGTCATGGGCGTGAGGGTGTCTGCAGAGAGCCTTGGCCGAAGAAGCGGCAATGGCGAGAGTGGAGAGTTGGATTTGGGGGAAGAGGTCGTGGGGAAGGACGAACCCCTGGTTAAGTCAGAAGTAGCGATTCTGCGTTCGAGCGCGATGCGGCTAAGTTAGCTATAGCGCTGCCGGGATACACGCCATCGCTACTCCTTTCTTTTTCCCCCTTTTTCATTTAGTTTTCTTCACATTTTATTTTTTCCTTTCACCTTATTCTATTTCTTTCATTTTCAATTACCTTTCTATTTGCTTTCCATTTAATTTTATATCCTTGAGCAGTAGCACCTTTAGATTAAAACGCGCTGCTACAAAGAAAGTAGCGGTAGCGCGGTTCGTTATAGGTCGCTACTACTATGTGTAGCCTATCGGCTAAGCCGTGGGAATTTTAGTAGTACCATGTTTAGAACAAGACGCGCTACTGCTAGAACTTTATCTGCAGCATGGTTTGCACAGGAGCGCTACTGCTACTTAGCACCAGCGTGCTTTTTTGACCCTCGCTACTGCTAAAGTTCTGTGTATAAGGTTTTCCCTAGTAGTGAATGTGAGCCTCCGTTTGCCGCCTTGGGATGGCAACCAGAGTCTCAGGGGCTACTATCCATATGGAGCACACCTAGCATGTGCGCTACAGTCAAGAATTGCGTATTCCGTTACATACCTCAAAGCCTCTGAGCAGGCTCGTAAAATCTTCATTCAACCCGCTTGTGGAGGATGAAATCTTCTCAAGCACCGTGCTCATTAATGAACGATGATCCTCCAAGAGAGCAGCTCGCTCCAGAAGGCCCGTCAGTGTATCCGGCCGGTAGCCAAACTGTGCTGGACCTTTCTTATCGCCCCCCGTGGGAGCCGAACGCTCCGGGCTTAGGGCGGCGAAGTACTAGCTTCTGGCCTCGGCAAATCTGGACTCCTCTGTGACGACACATCGGGGTCGCCCGCCCCATGAGGCGGAGGTTGGTGGGGTTTCACTCTCCATCATCTCCTGAAGGAGATCCCCCGAAGACGAACTCTGTCGAGAAGAGCTGCTAGCCGGACTGCAAAATATGGATCCTGGTTACTGTTCTCGGAGGAGGCAGCACTAGCTTTGTATTTACGATTAACTTACAGCTCGGTTGAGGGCTGGCCCGTTTGCGGGCATGGCGCGGTGAAGACGCCCTTCGGGGCAGGGCCCCCTGATGGAGTTTTCTTCCATTCTCTGGGCACCTCCATCTCCAGGTCTTCGGAGGCGGCCCTCTTCTTCCCGTGAGGGGAGGAGACCTTAGATTCCCCTCCCCGACTATCCTCCTTTGGGGAGGAAGCAATTCCCCCAGTTTGGATGTGCAATGTGTGAAGTTCTGCTTCTCTGTTCTTCCCTTTGTCTTTCCCCGAGGGCACTTTACTTAGCACACGACCAAGCATCTTGGCTATGGCGGGGCTAGGCGAGCCTTCGGGAAGTGGCGCCGGACACCTGATTCTCTCCGCCATGCTGAGCCATTCCTGGACACGGAGGATTTTCAGAATAATGTTATGATAAATGTAAACGAAGTGTTCGGTTTCTGGGTTACTTACTTGGGTATCTGGGCGGTTGCAGCTCAGGCCCGCATCCTCGGTGGTGTCCGGACACTTCACTTGTGGTCCGAAGAATAACTTACACATCCCTTCGAGCGTCATGCCGAAGAAGTGCAGAATAGTCCGCGGACCTTCCGGATTGAACTCCCGCATCCGGAGAGGCCGGCGTTTGAACGGCAACATCTGTCGGACTAGCATTACCTGAATTATGCTGACAAGGCAAATATCCCTCTCAAGAAGCTCCCGGATGCGGCTCTGCAATGTTGGTACATCATTAGCAGGCCCCCAATCCCGTCCTACATTGGCCCACGATGCCAGTTGAGGCGGAGGGCCCGAACGGAAGTCGGGAGCAGCCACCCACTTTGTGCCTCTAGGAGCCGTGATGTAAACCACCTCCGCTGCCATAGATCGGACACCTCTGGGAAGGAGCCCTCTGGCCATGGGGCGTCGGTGTTCCTGCTTATTACAGCACCTCCGCACTCCACGTGACGCCCCTCAATCATCTTCGGCCTCAAATTGAAGGTCTTGAGCCATAAGCCGAAGTGTGGGGAGATGTGGAGAAAAGCTTCGCACACAGCGATGAACGACGAGATGTGAAGGATGGCGTCCGGAGCTAGATCATGAAAGTCTAGCCCATAATAGAACATGAGCCCTCTCACAAAGGGATCAAGGATGAAGCCTAAGCCGCGGAGGAAGTGAGAAACAAATACGACGCTCTCGTTGGGCTCGGGAGTAGGGATGACCTGCCCTGGAGCAAGAAGCATGTGCTTGATGTCGGCGGTCAGATATCTGACCTCCCTAAGCTTCGCGATGTCCTCCTCTATGACCAAGGAGGCCATCCACCGGCCGTGAAGGTTGGATCCGGACATGATTAAAGATCCGAAGTGCTTGAGCTTGGGCTTCGGGTGTTAGAACTCGAGATGCGAAAAGGCGCAAGCGTGGTAGAAAAGAGGGATAGGCCTCGACCCCTCTATAAAGGGGGTGAATATCAAGCATCCTCAGTGTAACCGCTCGGGACTTACCTAAAAACACGGAGTCATACCAACGGGCGTCGTGGGGTTGCACGCGCCCGTATTGATGGAAGATCCCGCGATAAGGGGAACACGATCTCTGCTGTGGCAAGGTGTGCCAATAAAACCGCCTCGCAATGCGTATCGAGGCAGGCCAAGAAAAACCGGTTCATGTTGGGCCGGGCCATGATGCAGGAGCACGTCGTACAAAAAATGATCAGCAGATCAGATTTATGAAGTGCTATGCTCTCTACGGTGGTGTGCGGAAATTATCTCGCAAAGCCGGACACAATCCTCGATCTACTTTGGAATATTCGGAGATGGAACTAGCCTTGCAATGCCGAAGACAATCTACGCGCTGGACTCATCGTCATTGAAGCCTGGTTCAGGGGCTACTGAGGGAGTCCTGGATTAGGGGGTATCCCGACAGCCGGACTATATACTTTGGACGGACTGATGGACCGTGAAGATACAAGACTCAAGACTTCGTGCCGTGTCCGGATAGGACTCTCCTTTGTGTGGAAGACAAGCTTGGCGATCCGGATATTAGATTTCCTTCTTTGTAACCGACTCTGTGTAAACCCTAGCCCCCTCCGGTGTCTATATAAACCGGAGGGTTTGGTCCGTATAGGGACAATCATAATCATCATAGGCTAGCTTCTAGGGTTTAGCCTCTATGATCTCGTGGTAGATCAACTCTTGTAATACTCATATCATCAAGATCAATCAAGCAGGAAGTAGGGTTTTACCTCCATCGAGAGGGCCCGAACCTGGGTAAAACATCGTGTCCCTTGTCTCCTGTTACCATTAGCCTTAGACGCACAGATCAGGACCCCCTACCCGAGATCCGCCGGTTTTGACACCGACAGAGGGTCCCCTAAGATTTCAACAGGCAAGTTGTGTTTCAAAATAGGTCCCTGTTTAAAGAATACTTCATCTATTTCCCTTCTTTCATCCATAAACATATCATTTTCATGGTCTAGCAAATATTGTTCTAAAGGATCATTAGGAAGCACGGCAATAGAAGCAAGACCAATAATTTCATCCTTACTAGGCAATTCTTTATCATGGGGTTGTCTACGAAATTTAGCAAAATTAAACTCACGAGAAATATCTCCTAAACCAATCAAATTTAACAACATCCTTTTCCCAATCAATCTTAGCATTGGCAGTATTCAAGAAGGGTCTACCAAATATAATGGGAGAAAAGTCATCTTGTGGGGAACCAAGAACAAGAAAATCAGCAGGGTATTTAACTTTCCCACACAAAACTTCAACATCTCTAACAATCCCAATTGGTGAAATAGTATCTTGCTACGTCTTGAGCTTGCGTTGGTTTTCCTTGAAGAGGAAAAGGGTGATGCAGCAATAGTAGCGTAAGTATTTCCCTCGGTTTTTTAGAACCAAGGTATCAATCCAGTAGGAGGCTCCTCAAAAGTCCCACGCACCTACACAAACAAACAAGAACTCGCAACCAACGCAATAAAGGGGTTGTCACTCCCTTCACGACCACTTGCGAAAGTCAGATCTGATAGAGATAATATGATAAGATAAATATTTTTGGTATTTTTATGATATAGATTGCAAAAGTAAAAGATGCAAATAAAGTAGATTGAAATCTTATATGATAAGAGATAGACCCGGGAGCCATAGGTTTCACTAGTGACTTCTCTCAAGATAGCATAAGTATTACGGTGGGTGAACAAATTACTGTCGAGCAATTGATAGAAAAGCGAATAATTATGAGATTATCTAGGCATGATCATGTATATAGGCATCACGTCTGTGACAAGTAGACCGAAACGATTCTGCATCTACTACTATTACTCCACACATCGACCGCTATCCAGCATGCATCTAGAGTATTAAGTTCATAAAGAGCGGAGTAACGCATTAAGAAAGATGACATGATGTAGAGGGATAAACTCATGCAATATGATATAAGCCCCATCTTTTTATCCTCGATGGCAACAATACAATAAGTACCTTGCTGCCCCAGCTGTCACTGGGAAAGGACACCGCAAGATTAAACCCAAAACTAAGCACTTCTCCCATTGCAAGAAAGATCAATCTAGTAGGCCAAACCAAACTGATAATTCGATGAGACTTGCAAACATAACTTAATCACACATAAAAGAATTTAGAGGAGATTCAAATATTTCTCATAGATAAACTTGATCATAAACCCACAATTTATCGGATCTCGACAAACACACCCGCAAAAAGAGTTACATCGAATAGATCTCCAAGAAGATCAAGGAGAACTTTGTATTGAGATTCAAAGAGAGAGAAGAAGCCATCTAGCTAATAACTATGGACCCGAAGGTCTGTGGTAAACTACTCACAACTCATCGGAAGGGCCTTGGAGATGATGTAGAGGCCCTCCATGATCGATTCCCCCTCCGGCGGAGCACCGGCGAAGGCTCCAAGATGGGATCTCGTGGATACACAAGGTTACGGCGGTGGAAATAGTTTTTCGTGGTTGCTTCTGATATTTTCAGGGTACATGGGTATATATAGGAGGAAGAAGTAGGTCGGTGGATGCTCGAGGGCCCCACGAGGGTGGGGGGCGCGCCGGGCACCCTCGTGGCCGCCTCGCTTGTTTCTTGACTTCCACTCCAAGTCATGTGGATCACATTTGTTACAAAAAGATCACTTCCGAAGGTTTCATTCCGTTTGGACTCCCTTCGATATATTCCTTTTCTTCAAAACACTGAAATAGACAAAAAAACAGCAATTCAGGCTGGGCCTCCCGTTAGTAGGTTAGTCCCAAAAATGATATAAAGGTGTAAAGTAAAGCCCTTATACATCCAGAGCGGGTAATATAATAGCATGGAACAATCCAAAATTATAGATACGTTGGAGATGTATCAAGCATCCCCAAGCTTAATTCCTGCTCGTCCTCGAGTAGGTAAATGAAAAAACAGAATTTTTGATGTGGAATGCTACCTACCATAATTCTCAATGTAATTTTCTTTATTGTGGCATGAATTTTCAGATCCAAATGATTCAAAATAAAAGTTCATATTGACATAAGAAATAGTTATACTTCAAGCATACTAATCAAGCAATCATGTCTTCTCAAAATCTATACCTACTAATCAAGCAAGGAGCGTTTCTCCGATTTTTATATCCGTTCACCGCCAAAAGATTATTTTCCCCTATATCCGAGGTGGTACTAAACTTTCGTACTCCATATGTTGGCAAAGGAAAAACGATTTATGCAGAATTTCGTACATGGGCTGCGCGCACTATGGCCCAGTAAAGTCAGCCCATATTTTCCTGCCCACGCAGCAATAAAAAAATTCTATTTGCCGCTCAATGCGGAAACTAATTTAATCTACATACAGGGCGCCCAAGACTCGGCAGCCCATTTTTCTTTGTGTTCCTATTGCAAATCTATTTTATTCATTTTTTCAGAAATTCGAAATTTTCAAAAAATGTTCGCAATTGTAATTTCTCAATATTTATTCAAAATTTCATGAAAAAAATACAAATTACAAAAATGTGTTCCTACTCTGGAAAATGTTTGGATTTTTTTGTCGTGCCAAAATTTATTCATAATATAAATTACAAAAATGTTCCCATTTGTCATGAAATGTTTGTATTTTTCAAAATTGGTCAACATTTAAACAAATGTATTTGAAAAATGTTTCAAATTCGAAAAATATTCTTGTTTTAACGATAGGTTTAAAAATTGAAAATAAAGTTTGCATTAAAGAAACACATTTTCTAAAATTCTTCTGCATTTTTAAAACATGTTCCCATTTAAAAAAACACAACTTAAAAAATGTTCGTACTTTCATAAGAAGGTTCATGTCTTTACGAAATGTATGTGCATTTCAGGAAATGTTCTGTTCAAAAAACAATTCTTGCTTTGTTAAAAAATGTTTGGAATTTTCAAAAAAATCATCCATAATTTTGAAAATTGTTCAAGTTGCCAAGTATATTCCGTAGTTCTTGTTATGAATTCCACAATTGTGTTCCTATTTGATTATGTTTCAAATTATAATTTTTTGTCATTCCGATTTTTTGCAGAATATAAAATGTTATTCCCATTTTTGGAAAAAAATTGGGTTTTTCAAAAAATAATTCAAGATTTAAAAAATGTTACAAATTAGATTATTGGTTTAGTGATATGTTCAAAAATTGAAAATAATATTTGCATTAAAAGACAAATTTTTTCTATATGTTCAAAACATTTTTCCCGTTTCCAAAAATTGTTCACAACTTAAAAAAATGTATTTTTGTAAAACGTTCATGTTTTAAGAAATGTTTGCGAATTTCAACAAATGTTCCATTCAAATTTTTTGTTCGTCCTTTTAAAAATGGGTGTAATTTGGAGAATTGTTCATGTTGCCATGTATATTTGGCATTTCATAGTTATCGTTTTTTGAAAAGTTCAAAAAAAAGTGTCGAATCTCACGTTGCATTATTTTCTTTTATATTTATGCTGACCATTGGTTAGCATAACACGTTTGTTTGAGTGGCTAGCAACATGAGGTCGGGTCTTTGAGGTCGTGAGGTCGATCACTCCCATACTGGGCCTGCTCTGCATCCGGCGCATCGAGTTAAGTCGGCTTGTTCAGAATAAGGGACACCATAAGTTATTGACAGTGGTAGCTTCCATGTGTCAATAAAAAAGAATATGCTGGTTAATAATAATTAAAACAAATTATGGGCACACGCCTATAAAAAAGAATATACTGGTTTGGCCCTAATTAAAGGGTGCCATGCTGAACTAGAGAATACGGACACGTGGGGGTCTTGATCCATTCTTATATTGAGCTAGAGGCATATAATTTTATTATCCCATTGCAACGCACGGGCATATGTGTTAGTAACATGGCTAAAGAAAGTTATCCCTACAAAATCATATAGTCTGGCTATTGCTCTAACTTCATCACACAAAGTATTTAATCATGCACAACCCCGATGACAAGCCAAGCAATTGTTTCATACTTTACTTATCTCAAACTTTTTCAACTTTCACGCAATACATGAGCGTGAGCCATGGACATGGCACTATATGTGGAATAGAATGGTGGTTGTGGAGAAGACAAAAAGGGAGAAGATAGTCTCACATCAACTAGGCGTATCAACGGGCAATGGAGATGCCCATTAATAGATATCAATGTGAGTGAGTAGGGATTGCCATGCAACGGATGCACTAGAGCTATAAATGTATGAAAGCTCAACAAAAGAAACTAAGTGGGTGTGCATCCAACTCGCTTGCTCACGAAGACCTAGGGCAATTTGAGGAAGCCCATCATTGGAATATACAAGCCAAGTTCTATAATGAAAAATTCCCACTAGTATATGAAAGTGACAACATAGGAGACTCTCTATCATGAAGATCATGGTGCTACTTTGAAGCACAAGTGTGGTTAAAAGGATAGTAGCATTGTCCCTTATCTCTTTTTCTCTCATTTTTTATTTGGCCTTTCTCTCTTTTTTATTTGGCCTCTCCCTTTTTTTTGTGGGCTCTTTGGCCTCTTTTTTTTATAAAGTCCGAAGTCTCATCCCGACTTGTGGGGGAATCATAGTCTCCATCATCCTTTCCTCACTGGGACAATGCTTTAATAATGAAGATCATCACACTTTTATTTACTTACAACTCAAGATTACAACTCAATACTCAGAACAAGATATGACTCTATATGAACGCCTCCGGTGGTGTACCGGGATATGCAATGAATCAGGAGTGACATGTATGAAAATTATGAAGGTGGCCTTGCCACAAATACGATGTCAACTACATGATCATGCAAAGAGCAATATGACAATGATGATGTGTGTCATATAAACGGTACGGTGGAAAGTTGCATGGCAGTATATCTCGGAATGGCTATGGAAATGCCATAATAGGTAGGTATGATGGATGTTTTGAGGAAGGTATATGGTGGGTGTATGGTACCGCCGAAAGTTGCGGGGCACAAGAGAGGCTAGCAATGGTGGAAGGTGAGAGTGCGTATAATCCATGGACTCAACATTAGTCATAAAGAATTCATATACTTATTGCAAAAATCTACAAGTCATTGAAAACAAAGTACAACGCACATGCTCCTAGGGGGATAGATTGGTTGGAAAAGACCATCACTCGTCCCCGACCGCCACTCATAAGGAAGACAATCAATAAATAAAACTGTGATCCAACTTCATCACAAAGCGGTTCACCATACGTGCATGCTATGGGAATCACGAACTCCAACACAGGTATTTTTAAATTCATAATCACCCAACTAGCATGACTTTAATATCACCATCCTAATATCTCAAAACAATTATCAAGTATAAAATTGATCATAGCATCCAATTCACTTTCTATGATAGTTTTTATTATACCCAACTTTGATGCCCATCATTCTAGGACCAATTTTTTAACTATAACAAATACCATGCTGTTCTAAAAGACTCCCAAAATAATATAAGTGAAGCATGAGAGATCAACAACTTCTACAAAATTAAGCCACCGTCGTGCTCTAAAAGATATAAGTGAAGTACTAGAGCAAAACTATCTAGCTCAAAAGATATAAGTGAAGCACATAGAGTATTCTAATAAATTCTTATCAAGTGGGCTTATAACAAAAGGTGTGTACATCAAGGATGATTGTGGTAATCTAAAAAGCAAAGACTAATATCATACAAGACGCTCCAAGCAAAACACATATCATGTGGCGAATAAAAATATAGCTCCAAGTAAAGATACCGATAGATCGAAGATTTAAAGAGGGGATGCCTTCCAGGGCATCCCCAAGATTAGTCTTTTGGTTATCCTTGAATATCTTGGGGTGCCATGGGCATCCCCAAGCTTAGGCTCTTGCCACTCCTTATTCCATAGTCCATCAAATCTTTACCCAAAACTTGAAAACTTCACAACACAAAACTCAACAAGAAATCTCATAAGCTCCATTAGTGCAAGAAAGAAAAAACCACCACATAAGGTACTGTAATGAACTCATTCTTTATTTATATTGGTGTTAAACCTAATGTATTCCAACTTCTCTATGGTTCATACCCCTACATACTAGCCATAGATGCATCAAAATAAGCAAACAACACATGAAAAACAGAATCTGTCAAAAACAGAACAGTCTGTAGCAATCTATAACTCTCGAATACCTCTGGAACTCTGAAACTCCTATCAAAATAGGAAGTCCTGGAAAATATTTCTATTGATCTACATAAAAAGAATCAACGCAAAAGCACTTTTCTGTGAATTACTAAAATTATTTATGCGTGCAAAGTTTCTGTTTTTCAGCAAAATCAAATTAACTATCACCGTAGGTTATCCTATAGGTTCTACTTGGCACAAACACTAATTAAAACATAAAAACACATCTAAACAGAATCTATATGAAATATTTATTACTAAACAGAAGCAAAAAGCAAAAAACAAAAATGAAATTGGGTTGCCTCCCAACTAGCGCTATTGTTTAACGCCCCAAGCTAGGCATAAAAGCCAGGATAGATCTAAGTAGTGCCATCTTTGGCACTCAATTCATAAGTAGCTCGCATGATTGATTCATAAGGTAGTTTAACTTTCTTTCTTGGAAAGTTCTCCATGCCTTTCCTTAATGGAAATTGGAATCTAATATTCCCTTTCTTCATATCAATAATCGCACCAATCGTTCTAAGGAAAAGTCTACCAAGAATAATAGGACATGAAAGATTGCAATCTATATCAAGAACGATAAAATCTACGGGCACCAAATTCCTATTTGCAACAATAAGAACATAATTGATCCTTCCCATAGACTTTTCAATGGTGGAATCCGCAAGGTGCAAATTTAAAGAGCAATCATCAAGATCATGGAAACCTAGAATATCACATAAAGTTTTCGGAATCGTGCAAACACTAGCACCCAAATCACATAAAGCATAACACTCATGATCTTTAATTTTAATCTTTATAGTAGATTCCCACTCATCATTAAGTTTTCTAGGTATAGAAACTTCCAAATTAAGTTTTTCATCATAAGATTGCATCAAAGCATCAACAATATGTTTGGTAAAAGCTTTATTTTGACTATAAGCATGAGGAGAATTCAACATGGATTGCAACAAGGAAATGCAATCTACCCAAGAACAATTATCATAATTAAATTCCTTGAAATCCAAGATAGTGGGTTCAATGCTATTTAAAGTCTTGACCTCTCCAATCCCACTTTTACCAAATTTAGCATCAAGATCTAAAAACTCTGAATCATTGGGACGCCTTTTAACTAAAGTTGACTCATCTCCAGTCCCATCATTATTAAGATTCATATTGCAAAACAATTATTTTTAATAGGGGACACATCAATAACTTTTAGATCCTCATCATTATTTTCATGGAAACTAGAAGAACACGCTTTTACAAAGCAATCTTTCTTAGCATGCAATCTAGCGGTTCTTTCTTTGCACTCATCAATGGAAATTCGCATAGCTTTGTGAGACTCATTGATATCATGCTTAGGAGGAGTAGATCTAAGTTTCAAAGAATCAACATTAAGCGAAAGTCTATCAACGTTCCTAGCCAAATCATCAACTTTAAGCAATTTTTCTTCAAGCAAGGTATTAAAATTCTTTTGAGAGATCATAAATTCTTTAACACTATTTTCAAAATCAGAGGGCATCTTATGAAAATTACCATAAGAATATTGTAGGAATTTCCATAATTATTAAAGGAATTACTAGGGAACGATCTAGGATTAAAGTTTCCTCTATAAGCATTGTTACCAAAATTATTCCTACCAACAAAATTCACATCCATAGATTCATTATTATTCTCAATCAAAGGAGACAAAGGCATATCATTGGGATCAATGGAAGCACTCTTAGTATCAAACAATTTCATCAGTTCATCCATCTTTCCACTCAAAACATTAATTTCTTCTATAGCATGCACTTTTTTACTAGTAGATCCTTCGGTGTGCCATTGAGAATAATTAGCCATAATGTTATCAAGGAGTATAGTAGCTTCTCCTAAGGTGATTTCCATAAGCTTGCCTCCCGCGGCCGAATCTAAAAGATTTCTAGAAGCAAAATTCAATCCGACATAAATTTTTTGTATGATCATCCATAAATTGAAACCATGAGTAGGGCAATTGTGAATCATCAATTTCATTCTTTCCCAAGATTGGGCAACATGCTCATGATCAAGTTGTTTAAATTTCATAATATCGTTCCTAAGAGAGATGATCTTAGCGGGAGGAAAATACTTAGAGATAAAAGCAACTTTGCATTTATTCCACGAATCAATACTATTATTAGGAAAAGACGAAAACCAAACTTTAGCACGATCTCTAAGTGAAAACAGAAATAACTTCAATTTAACAATATCATTATCCGTATATTTCTTCTTTTGCATATCACACAAATCAACAAAGTTGTTTAGATGGGTAGGGGCATCTTCACTAGGAAGGCCGGAGAATTGATCTTCTGTAACATCCCAAATTTTCAATTTGGCATGTTATACATAGGTCATCCATGCATATCATATTTATTTGCATTCTCGTTTACCATCCTCGAAAATCCTAAGCAACTCAAGGACCCTCGGAGAGAGTTGGGGATTTTTCAATTTTCATATTTGAATTTTGTCAAATAATGAAAGACGAGGATATTGGATTTTAATTATTTTCTCTTCGGAAAAACTATTTCAATTTAAATAAATAAATGAGGGGAGATAATATGACTTCTCCAAAATAATTGAAATAACAGAGGAAAAATGTTAAAATCATTTTTGGGATTTTATTTGATTTTATTTGGGATTTTAATTGCCCTAGAAAAATTTGCACGCTTTAAAAGTTGCATTTTAGGGGCCAAGAAAAGTTCATCTAGTTCTAAATATTTTATTTAGACGGAGAATACTTGTTTTGGAATTTTTAGATTTTTATTTATTTTTCTAGGAATTTTTCTTTCAATGAAATGTTTTAAAAAATGGACCCTTACCGATCGGGTCAAGGCCCAGCCGAGCCAGGCTGGCGCGAGCCGCTTTTCCTCACACACATTGGCGAGGCACGGACGCCGAGGGCGAGTCCGAGCCGGACTCCACCCCGGGCGCCTCTTCCCCAAGCCGGAGCCGCCTTCTCTATAAATGCCACCGCCCGCGCCACACCACCACCCCGCCACCACCCGAGCCCCGCCGCTGAACCACCGAGCCCGAGCCCCGAGCCGCCCGAGCCCGATCCGCCGTCGCCGCCTCTCGCCGAAGTCGCCGCCGCCTCGCCCGACCCCGCCCTCGAACTCGCTGAGCCGCCCGCCCCGCCGGACGCTCCCCGCCGGAGGTACCCGACCCCGCCGCCGGTTTGTTTTTTGTTTTAAGAAAACCCTTCGGTTTTTTTTAAAACCCTAGATCGGTTTTTTGTATAGATCGGTTTATTTCGTCGGTTTATTTACCTAGCGAACGTCCGTTCATCCGTTCGTTCTAACGAACGCGTTCACCGTTTAGTTTCTGTTAACGAACATTCGTTCGTTTAGCAGTTCGTCGCTTTTCTTTTATCAGATTTATTCCGCGGTTATTCTGATCGCGATTTCTGAACCGTTTTTCAAACCTGTTTATCTTTTCGCTTGTTTATCGGAATCAGGCGATTCAAGCGCCTGGAGTTTCATCTTGAAACTCTCTTTCCGGATAATCAACTTAAACCAGTTTTTATCTCTGTAGAATTTGACTCTAGTTCAGATTAGTAAACGGACCTTGTTTTTCTCGCCGTTTGAGTTTCGTTGTTCCGTTTGGTTTGATTCTTTTTGCAAACCGGAGTTCTTAAGTTGAACTCTCCGGTTAACCTCTTTCAGTTGAAGTCTCGTTTGTGCATCTTTGCTTGTTTACTTATGTATGTATTGTTTGCTTGCGATAGAATTCCCGAGTGCGAAGCGTGTTACTACGAGTCTCTAGGATTCACGGATCGTCAGCAAGGCAAGTAACACTTGATCATACCTTTTCATACCCAGTTTTTATGCATTAGCTCAACCCTCAAACATTGCATGATTAGGATGTCATTAATTGTGGGTTGGGAAGTAGATGATGAGGTAGGAACCTATTGCCTGTTACTTTCAAACCCTTGGGAGTTACTTCTACGTTATGCTTATATTGCCATGCTATGCTCAGAGACGTGGTTTGGGTTTGAGAGATATTCACGACAGATGTGAGGTTGTTAAATAATGGTTTACTTTAAGGTGGCAACTTAAATACACATCTGGGTGGATTGAGGCACTGGGAACCCAAAGTGTTGTCTGCTTTTATTTTGGAAATCTGGGTACCCGTGTGATCTTCCTATGGACCGCCACCTGTGCTCAAAGGGAACTGAGATTATTCATGCTAGAAACTTCCGTGTGCAGCCACAAGCTATTATGGGCTCTAGCATAGTTGATTAAGTTACGTGAAGCTCTCGAAGAGGTAGGTCAGCAGGTAGTGGGTTATAGGTTTGGTATGATCTATCCGGAGTAGAGAGTTAATGTTTCTGAAAGACTGTGTCTTGGTCATCCGTCTCTCAAACACCATGCAGTGCGAGAAACCAATGGAGGCGATGGAGTCTTGTGGGGAAAAGTGCGCAAACCTCTGCAGAGTGTAAAAACTAATCATGGTTAGCCGTGTCCCCAGTTAAGGACAATTCTAAGTATCTAGTACTTGAGTATTCACATGTATCTCATCACTCTTAACTAATTTTGCTGGGTTGTTAATCACTTTAATTGGGATCATTGAGTTGGGGTTACACCTTCTCAATGATGTTTCAACCACCATGATAGTTAAATTAAATTTATTCCTTTGATGTAGGGAAAATTTGGCTTTTTGCAAAACTGTAACCATAGAGCTTTCCACCAGCCATATATGCATGTAGTATAGCTTATTCTTTCATTACTCTATGTGTTACATTGCCAGCATATTCCATGTGCTGACCCGTTCTCAGGCTGCAACGTATTATGTTGCAGACTTTTCAGACGAGGAGTAAGGATTGTAGGTCGTTGCCGTGCAGCTCAGTTATGTCGTTGGAGTTGATGGACTCACTTTATCTTCCAAGCCTTCCGCTGTTATCGCATTAGATGTCCTTCAGCCATATTATTGTAATAAGTTCTCTTTTGAGACATTCGATGTAATAAGTGTGTGATTGCTACTCTGTTATAAATCCTTCGAGTAATCGTGTGTGTCAAAGATTACCGATCCAGGTGACATGTACACGTAGACTTGACCATCCGAGGTCGGGTCGCTACAAGATGGTATCGAGCACACGCCGAGTGTAGGACACGACCACTAAGATAAACCATAGGTCACTCCTCTCTTCTCATTTCTGACCTCTCTCCATTTTTCCACTCTTTAGGATGACGGAGATGAAGTACAAGTTTGCCCAACCGGATGAAGACACACCTTTCGGACGCCACTTGAAGGAAGTCACTAGGTACCTGAATATTGGAATACCAAGCTTCACTGGGACGTACAACGCCACCTTACCAGAAGAAGAATGCTGGAAGATTCAAGCTCCAGTTCCTGGAAGGACGCTTATGCCAAGCACGGAGCCCATAGTATGTGTTTTCAATGCACCAACATGGAGTTTGGGAAAGAGTATGGCAGCTCACATTACCATGGGACGCATTGGAGAAGTCTACAACAAGGAGCTTAAAGACACCATATACCAAATATGTGGGCGCCGAGACGATCAATGGGAAGTAATTAGCACCAAGAAGGATAGATCCATTGCAGCTTACATCAGGGAGCTAAACCAGCACATTCGACGTCATGAGAACCAGATGTGCGCAGACATGCTGGATTTGAAGAAGGCGAAAACTAAGATCATCGAATTGGAGGAAGAACTCAAGTCTACCCGCGATGGATATGAGGAAGAAATCAAGATACTCTTTGGAGAAGAACGACGACCTAGTCAAGAAGATTGGAGTTTTCATGGGAGGACCAGCACCCAAGGAAGAGGAGCAAGAAGAGGAAGAAGAACCGCTTGTCCAGACAACTACATCATCATCGACGACACCGACTCAGATCCAAGTGATGATGACTATGAAGACGAAGCTGGAGCAGACATCATGGAGTCTTCCACCGATCAAAATTTCTAGATGACCACCAAATATTAGTAGTATTTTCCCCCATGTAAGTAATAGTAGTTGAGCACGTATGCGATAGTCCTAGATTGTTTTGTATGCCCTTGCTTGCTTGATTGAATGAATGTGCGTTTTGACTCATGTGCATATGGGTAGTGTTTTCTCACTGGACCTCTTTCTATTTCTAATCTCTCCCCTCTAAACCCTCAGATGCCTCCGAGACGTGACCCCGGTTTTGCTTTCCCACCGGAGCTCACTCAGTTGATCCAACAGCAGAATGCCTTGATGCAATTGCTAGTTCAGAACCAGGGCAATGCCAACAACAACAACAACAACAACAACAACCCGCCACCAGTGGACAATTTAGCCCGTTTTCTGAGGTTACAACCGCCGGTGTTTTCCAGTAGCACCGAGCCAATAGTTGCAGATGACTGGTTACGCCGTATTGGAAGGGAGTTAACCACCGCAGGATGCACGGATCTTTGAAAGAGTGCGCTTTGCCGCACATCAATTGGATGGACCAGCAGCCGCATGGTGGGAGAATTACACGGCTACTTTTCCTATAGCCAATGTCACTTGGGACCAGTTCCAACAAGCTTTTCGCACGACCCATGTTTCAACTGGAGCCATGCAAATAAAGAAGCGTGAGTTCCGCAACTTACGCCAGGGGAACCGTACTGTGGCCCAGTATGTGGATGAGTTTAGCAAGTTATCACGCTATGCCCCTGATGTTGTGGCCACGGATGCCGCGAAGCAAGAGAAGTTTATGGAAGGACTGAATGATGAGATGAGTATGCAGCTGATGGTGGCAACTTTCGACAACTACCAGGAGTTGGTAGATAAGGCCCTAATGATTGAAGGAAAGCAGCAGCAAATTGAGAGTCGTAAGAGGAAGTATGGACAAGGGAAGTATAACTCAGGAGCTCACCAGAAACCTCGCCTAACCCCGAACTCGGGAGGACTAGTTCATAACCATGGAGGACATAACCATACTGGAGGAGGAACGCATAATGGTGCGAAGAATGGGAATGGAAATGCAGCCAACAATAACCAGAATTGCTCTAACCCAGCTACACCCGCTAAGAATGACCTGAGCCAAGTTATTTGCTTTAAGTGCGGGAAGACAGGGCACTATGCCAACGACTGCCCTGAAGGAAAGAATGGAAACGGAAATGGGAGCGCTGGGAAGAAGCCCAATCCATTCAACAAAGGACAAGTGAACCACGTTAACGTGGAGGAAGTTAAAGAGCAGCCGGATGCGGTAATAGGTAAGTTTTTGGTTCACCATTTACCGCTATTGTTCTTTTCGATCTTTGGTGCATCGCATTCATACATATCAAGGGGATTTGTGGATAAGTTTAAGTTACCAACCTGACCCTTAGAACCCCTCTTTTAGTGAGCTACTTTGGAGCAGTATATATGGCTAGCAGATGGTGCACCCAGATACCCCTAATCATTGGCACACATGTTTATCCGACAGACCTAATTATCTTGGAGTCGCAAGGATTGGATGTGATATTAGGTATGGATTGGATGTCGAAGTTTGTAGGAAGTATCGACTGTGCTAGCAAGTCAATTTATCTTACCACCCCAGAGGGAAAAAGGATTAAGTATGTATCTAGGCATGTGCCTAGGAGGAGCCAAGTGAATGCCCTCACGGGAGTTGTACAGGAGGAAGTACCTGTAGTGAAGGATTATCCAGATGTTTTTCCGGAAGAGTTACCAGGCATGCCACCGGATCGAGACATCGAGTTTCTGATAGAACTAATACCAGGTACAGGGCCAATCTCAAAGAGACCCTATCGGATGCCCGCAAATGATCTGGAGGAAATTAAGAAGCAGATCAAGGAGCTATTGGAGAAAGGTTACATTCGTAGAAGTTCATCACCTTGGGGAGCACCAAGATTTTGGTGGAGAAGAAAGATAAATCCCTAAGGATGGTTGTTGATTACTGAGCTCTGAATGAAGTAACGATAAAGAACAAGTATCCCTTACCGATGATTAATGATCGGTTTGATCAGTTGCAAGGAGCTAAGGTGTTTTCTAAAATTGATCTACGATCAGGATACCATCAGTTGAAGATCCGAGAGAAGGATATACCAAAGACAGCATTCACCACACGATATGGATTATATGAGTATACGGTCATGTCGTTTGGACTGACTAACGCCCTGCCTATTTCATGAGTATGATGAACAAAGTGTTGATGGAGTATTTGGACAAGTTTGTTGTAGTGTTTATCGATGATATTATGGTTTACTCGAAGAACGAAGAGGAGCATGCGTAACACCTACGTTTGGTTCTTGAGAAACCTGGGGAACACCGATTATACGCCAAATTCAGCAAGTGCGAGTTTTGGTTAAAGGAAGTTGGATTTCTTGGGCATGATATATCGTGAGAAGGTATAGCAGAGATCCCAAGTAAAATTCAATCGATCCTTTGAATGGTTGGCACCCACTTCAACAATGAGATTCGCAGTTTCCTTGGACTGGCAGGATATTATCGGAGATTCATTGAGAATTTTTCCAAGATTGCTAAACCAATGACAGAATTGCTAGAGAAGGATACCAAGTTCACATGGACAGAGGATTGTGAGACAAGTTTCCAAGAGTTGAAGAAACGGTTGACTACAGCCCCAGTGCTGACATTGCCAGATATACATAAGGAGTTTCAAGTGTATTGTGATGCCTCTCGTTTGGGAATTGGATGTGTTCTTATGCAGGAAGGAAAAGTTGTTTCGTATGCCTCACGACAACTGAAGCCTCATGAGTTGAACTATGCCACGCATGATTTGGAGTTAGCAGCTGTAGTACATGCGTTGAAGACCTGGAGACATTATCTCATGGGAAACCGTTGTG
This sequence comes from Aegilops bicornis, assembly GCA_021605145.1. Lineage (NCBI taxonomy): Eukaryota > Viridiplantae > Streptophyta > Magnoliopsida > Poales > Poaceae > Aegilops > Aegilops bicornis. The sequence goes on along the minus strand of CM038675.1, from coordinate 831,448,948 downwards.
ATGTGTACACGGATCATAAGAGTTTAAAGTACATTTTCACACGTAGGAGTTAAACCTCGCATGAGGAGATGGCTGGAACTTATAAAATATTACGACATAAAGCTACACTATCATCCAGGAAAAGCCAACATTGTAGCAGACGCTTTGAGTCGGAAGAGTTATGCCAATATCCTTGAAGGTAGAGGACTGCCAAAGGAGTTAGCAGAGGATGTTATGGAACTTCAGTTGGAGATTGTTCCAAGAGGTTTTCTTGCAACAATGGAGGTTCAGTCGACCTTGTTGGACAAGATTCGAGACGCTCAAAAGGAGGATAAAGAGATTGCTGACATAAAGGAAAAGATGGGCAAAGGAAAAGCCAAAGGTTTTCGCGAGGATGAGCATGATACGTTGTGGTTTGAGGATCGGATTTATGTGCCCAACAATTCGGAGATCAGGAAGTTAATACTTGAAGAGGCTCATGACTCACCATACTCGATTCACCCCGGAAACACCAAGATGTATTTGGACTTGAAGGAACGTTTCGGTGGACTGGTATGAAGAAGGATATTGCCGAGTATGTAGCCGCTATGGCGATGTATGTCAGAGAGTGAAGGCAGAGCATCAAAAGCCAGCAGGACTGTTGCAGCCTATGCCAATACCCAAATGGAAGTGGGACAAACTTGGCATGGATTTTATCACCGGATTACCCAGAACCAAAGCAGGATATGATTCAATGTGGGTAGTAGTGGATTGGTTGACCAAAGTAGCTCACTTTATCCTAGTGAAAACAACTTATACAAGTGCAAAGTTGGCCATGATATATATGACCAGGATCGTATGTTTTCATGGAGTTCCGAGGAGTATCGACGATAGAGGAACACAGTTTACTTCAAAGTTTTGGCATCAACTACACCAGACTTTGGGTACCAGATTGGAGTTTAGTACCGCGTTCCACCCATTGCATGACGGACGGATGCAGAGCGAAAGTCAATCAGATTTTGGAGGACATGTTGAGAGCCTGTGCGCTTAGATTATGGATCTAGTTGGGATGACAATTTGTCAGACGCAGAATTCTCATACAACAACAGCTACCGTGCCAGTTTGAAGATGGCACCGTTCAAGCTCAGATGGACGCAGATGTAGAACACCCTTGATGTGGGATGAGGTTGGAGACCGTCAGTTGTTTGGACCAGATTTGATCAAAGCCTCAGAGGAGAAGGTTAAACTGATCAGAGACATGCTAAAAATTGCTCAGTCTAGATAGAAGAGTTACGCAGATTCAAAACGCAAGGAAGTAACCTATGAAATTGGAGACAGAGTATATTCATGAGTATCATTTCGAGGGGAGTGAAACGTTTTGGAGTAAAGGGAAAGTTAGCCTCGAGATTTGTAGGACCGTATCGTGTTTTGGAACGAATGGGAGAAGTTGCCTACAAGCTGGAGTTACCTGAAGGACTGTCAGGAGTGCATGATGTGTTTCACGTATCACAACTGAAGAAGTGCCACACTGAGATGGCCGACATACCGTTAAAGGATACAGTGCCCCTGGAGGCGATACAATTGGAAAATAATTTGACTTATGAGGAGAAGCCAGTAAAGATTTTGGATTTCGATAGCCGAGTCACTCGCAACAAGGTGATCAAGTTTTGTAAAGTTCAGTGGAGCCACCATACCGAGGAGGAAGCCACCGGGAGCGAGAAGAGGATATTCGCAAGGACCATCCGCACCTATTTTCTAGCCAACCCGAATCTCGAGGGCGTAGATTCATCTTAAGGGGTAGGTTTGTAACATCCCAAATTTTCAATTTGGCATGTTATACATAGGTCATCCATGCATATCATATTTATTTGCATTCTCGTTTACCATCCTCGAAAATCCTAAGCAACTCAAGGACCCTCGGAGAGAGTTGGGGATTTTTCAATTTTCATATTTGAATTTTATCAAATAATGAAAGACAAGGATATTGGATTTTAATTATTTTCTCTCCGGAAAAACTATTTCAATTTAAATAAATAAATGAGGGAGATAATATGACTTCTCCAAAATAATTGAAATAACGGAGGAAAAATGTTAAAATCATTTTTGGGATTTTATTTGATTTTATTTGGGATTTTAATTGCCCTAGAAAACTTTGCACGCTTTAAAAAGTTGCATTTTACGGGCCAAGAAAAGTTCATCTAGTTCTAAATATTTTATTTAGACGGAGAAAACTTGTTTTGGAATTTTTAGTTTTTTATTTATTTTTCTAGGTATTTTTCTTTCATGGAATGTTTAAAAAATGGACCCTCGACCGGGTCAAGGCCCACCGAGCCAAAGCCGGCTCATGAAGCGCCAGCCTTCAAGCTGCCGTCGTGTGAGGCACGGACGCCGAGGGCGAGTCCGAGCCGAACTCCACCCTCGGGCGCCTTCCCAAGTCGGAGCCGCCCCTATAAATGCCGCCGCCACGCCACACCACCACCCCGCCACCACCCGAGCCTCCGCCCGCCTGAACCCGCCGGAGCCGAGCCCGAGCCGCCCGGAGGCCCGATCCGCCGCCGCCGCCCGCCGTCGCCGCCCTCTCGCCGAGTCGCCGCCGCCGACCCCGCCCCACCCCGGAACCCGCCGGAGCCGCCCACCCCGCCGGACGCGCCCCGCCGGAGGTACCCGACCCCGCCGCTGGTTTGTTTTTTTTTAAGAAAACCCTTCGGTTTTTTTTAAAACCCTAGATCGTTTTTTTATATAGATTGGTTTATTTCGTCGGTTTATTTACCTAGCGAACGTCCGTTCATCCGTTCGTTCTAACGAACGCGTTCACCGTTTAGTTTCTGTTAACGAACGTTCGTATGTTTAGCAGTTCGTCGCTTTTCTTTTATCAGATTTACTCCGCGGTTATTCTGATCGCGATTTCTGAACCGTTTTTCAAACCTGTTTATCTTTTCGCTAGTTTATCGGAATCAGGCGATTCAAGCGCCTGGAGTTTCATCTCGAAACCCTCTTTCCGAATAATCAACTTAAACCAGTTTTTATCTCTGTAAAATTTGACTCTAGTTCAGATTAGTAAACGGACCTTGTTTTTCTCGCCGCTTGAGTTTCGTTGTTCCGCTTGGTTTGATTCTTTTTGCAAACCGGAGTTCTTAAGTTGAACTCTCCGGTTAACCTCTTTCAGTTGAAGTTTCGTTTGTGCATCTTTGCTTGTTTACTTATGTATGTATTGTTTGCTTGCGATAGAATTTCCAGTGCGAAGCGTGTTACTCTGAGTCTCTAGGATTCACGGACCGTCAGCAAGGCAAGTAAAACTTGATCATACCTTTTCATACCCAGTTTTTATGCATTAGCTCAACCCTCAAACATTGCATGATTAGGATGTCATTAAATTGTGGGTTGGGAAGTAGATGATGAGGTAGGAACCTATTGCCCTGTTACTTTCAAACCCTTGGGAGTTACTTCTACGTTATGCTTATATTGCCATGCTATGCTCGTAGACGTGGTTTGGGTTTGAGAGATATTCACGACAGATGTGAGGTTGTTAAATAATGGTTTACTTTAAGGTGGTAACTTAAATACACATCTGGGTGGATTGAGGCACCTGGGGAACCCAGTGTTGTCTGTTTTATTTTTGAAATCCGGGGTACCCGTGTGATCTTCCTATGGACCGCCACCCAGGCTCAAAGGGAACTGAGATTATTCATGCTAGAAACTTCCGTGTGGAGCCACAAGCTATTATGGGCTCTAGCATAGTTGAGTAAGTTACGTGAAGCTCTCGAAGAGGTAGGTCAGCAGGTAGTGGGTTATAGGTTTGGTATGATCTATCCGGAGTAGAGAGTTAATGTTTCTGAAAGACTTTCTGTCATCCGTCTCTCAAACACCATGCAGTGCGAGAAACCAACGGAGGCGATCGAGTCTTGTGGGAAAAGTGCGCAAACCTCTGCAGAGTGTACAAACTAATCATGGTTAGCCGTGTCCCCGGTTATGGACAATTCTGAGTATCTAGTACTTGAGTATTCACATGTATCTCATCACTCTTAACTAATTTTGCTGGGTTGTTAATCACTTTAATTGGGATCATTGAGTTGGGGTTACACCTCCTCAATGATGTTTCAACCACCATGATAGTTAAATTAAAAATTTATTCCTTTGATGTAGGGAAAAATTGGCTTTTCGCAAAACTGTAACCATAAAGCTTTCCACCAGCCATATATGCATGTAGTATAGCTTATTCTTTCATTACTCTATGTGTTACATTGCCAGCATATTCCATGTGCTGACCCGTTCTCGGGCTGCAACGTATTATGTTGCAGACTTTTCAGACGAGGAGTAAGGATTGTAGGTCGTTGCCGTGCAGCTCAATTATGCCGTTGGAGTTGATGGACTCACTTTATCTTCCAAGCCTTCCGCTGTTATCGCATTAGATGGCCTTCAGCCATATTATTGTAATAAGTTCTCTTTTGAGACATTCGATGTAATAAGTGTGTGTGTCGGGGATGCTGATCGTACCCACGGACACCTATGGGGCCCGGCGGAGCAGGCCCCTTTGTGGTTCGGAGGGGGGCGGAGGTCGCACGAAGAGCGGATCGAGGCGATGCGCACGAGCGGTTTTACCCAGCTTCGGAGCTCTCCGGAGAGATAAAACTCCTACTGCTGCTTGTTTGATCTATGGTGTTCTTGCTAGGGAGCAACGAGGGCTACAAAACCTAGCGTGAGTGTATCTAGTCTATGGCCAGTCGAATGAATCGACCCTTGCGAAAGATGCGAACCGAACCCCCTCTACGTTGCACTCGGGCCTCCTTTTATATGCTCAAAGGGTCTCCGGCGGTGGCAACATAGGCGGGGGTACGAATGTAAAAACAGGAGTTGGTACACCTACTTGAACAGTGTACAGTGCAAAAATACCTAACTCTGACGGCAAGGGACAAAAGCAATAAATGCCCATCGTTGTCGCCCAAACAGTGTAACAGAGACCGTCAGGTGCGCCTCCGCTCGCCACGATGGCGAGCCTGTCAGCGCTGCTCATCGCTGCTCTCCGCTGGCTGCACAGCTGCTCGACACGCGCCCATGGAACGGTCCCATGGCGACACGTCGCTGGGTGAGCTGGAGCGGAGACGGAGAGAAGTTGCATGCCGCGGCAAGCGCCTTGCCGTGGCCGAACCCTTGTCGCGCCCGGACACTTGTCGCGCTCCGAGCCTTCCCGGCAAGCTCCTCTTGCCGGGGCCTTGTCTTCTGTGTGCCTGGAGTGGCCTTCCCGACAAGCTCCTCTTGTCGGGACCTTGTCTGTGCCTAGAGAGGCCTTCCCGACAAGCTCCTCTTGTCGGGGTCTTCTCTTCGTAATGGCTGCGGAGGGTCTTGGCGGACGCCTGGCGAGGCTTGCCACGGGACGCCGCGATCGCCCGTGCAGACAAGTTCGGGGTACTAAGGTACCCCTACTTTAGTACACCGACAGGAGCCCCCGGGTCTGGGCCATACACGGTGCCGAGCGCTGTTGGGCCAGGCCCAAAACAGGGCACGGGCACGCGCGGCCTGGGTCCAAACCAAACCCACTCCGTATCCGCCGCGTCCCCCCGTAACGGCACGCGTCGATTGCGGCGTCGTGGGGGAGGTGGGCGGCGTGCGGGGTCGCTCCACCCGTCCCCCCCGTTCTGCATCCCCGCCACGTGATTCCCATGCTCTTGGGGTCACGGACGGTGGAAGTGGGAAACTGGGCCGTCATGAGCAGAGGCAGCAGGTCGGCCCCGATTCCCTGCTCTTCTTATGCCCTGATTTGTCGAGCGGGGCGGTTGAGCCCCCACCTTGCTTCCTTAAAAAGAGCGGAAGGGGAGCGCAGAAGACCGCACTCTCCCACCTCCTCCTTTCCTCAGTTTCTGCTCCTCTTTCTCTCATTCGCCATGGAGAAAAGGAGCCTTGGTTCTTCATCGGTGGCGGCGAGGGTCGCCATGGCAGCGCCTCCTCCCAACCACGCCCGGGCGGCAGAGCCAGCCCCAAGAGGAAGAGGGAGGCGAGGTCGTGGACGAGGTCGAGGCGCCGGGAAGAGGCGGGCGGGGTGGCGCGCCATCTCCGCTCCGCCGGCGGTTCCCTCCTGCGGCGGTCCATACCGGGACGACCCTTGCGAAGTTCTTCGTCAGGCTGCGCTGGCGCCTCGTCGCCGCCTCCGGCTTCCAGCTCCGCTTATGCGCGATGGAGTCGGATCCGCCCGAGACACTGAGATTGCACATGAGGGGTTGTGGAATCAGTGGCATGCGAGTCCGTTTTGTATTCCCAGCCCCTAATGTGATGTATCTCGATCGTGGGTGGAAGACGTTCACCCGCATCCACAGCCTAAGGGCAGGGTTTACCCTCCATTTTAAGTTAATGGAGGGTGATCTCCTCTCCGTCAAGGTCTTCGGGGATCTTGGCACTCGGGCGAAGTGCTGCGTGGACAGCTCCTCCGACAGCGAAGATTCCCCCTCGAGCGAGAGTGGCGAGGAGGGGAGCGACAGCGACGACGAGGTTGGCCGGCCCGATTAGTTGTCGGGTGCCGCTCAGGCGTCACCGGGCGACCCCATCATCCGTGTCGCTGCTCCCTGAACTCCCGGGTCGTCTCCTTGGGCGATGGCGAGGGAGGCTGCGGAAGGGGAAGAGGGATGGCGACAAGGCCGTCAGAGTCGAGTACGAGGGCGTAGTGCCCTCGACAGCGTGCTGACGCCTTGCCGCCCCGTCTTCGAACCCCGCTTCCGGCGCCGCCATCTCCGTCAAGCCCTCGGGGAGCTCCCGGGATGTTCTCTTGGTGCCTTCTGGCATCCGTAGCTCGTCTAGGCGTTTCTTTTGCCCTTCTCGCCTCCTTGACCTAACTCCTTAAAAGAGGGACAGGAAAGGGATTACGGGCATCTTATATTTTTAGTTTGTAAGCCTTCGGGCCTTATCCGCATTCAAAGCTTGTAACCCTCTCTTTCGTGTTTTTCATTCCCCACGGATTGTATCCGAGTAGAATGTTTTTAATGAAAAAGGGATGCTTGAAAAAGGACGAAGGGCTTATCTGATATCTCAGCCCCCGGCAACTCTGGCTTGCCGCAGCCCCCGGCGACTCTGGCTTGCCGCAGCCCCCGGCGACTCTGGCTTGCCGCAGCCCCCGGCAACTCTGGCTTGCCGGGGCTTGGGTGCCGGTGCGCCCTTCTTCTCCTCTTCGTTGTTATTTCAGTTCTGAGAACGATTTAGCCGGTGCCGCGATAAGTTAGTTTTGTAACATAACTTTGTTATGGGCAACATCAGCTATGTTACATCCTTTACTCGACCCTTGGCTTTGTATGTTATTACCCTACGCTTCTCAGGGAAACTTGCCGGTGCAGGCACCCTTGCCATGGCGCCGAAAAGCGGAACTTCAGCAGCCTGCTGGCGGGGTCGCTACCGACAAGCAACCTTGTCGCGGACTAGTCGCAGCTCACTTAAGTTCTTGAGCGGACTTGAAACAAAGTAAGGGCGCGACCAGTCACGACTTGGTTCCTCCGCGCACGGGTTTTTCATACAAAGCGCGGTCGTTCAAGGAAGATAACTTTACAAACTTATTACTGATCTGAATCGATCGATGCAATGTTATTTCCTCTACTTGATTTCTTCCTTTGTACGTTATTGCCCTACGCTTTTCAGGGAAACTTGTCGGTGCAGGCACCCTTGCCGTGAGCGCCGAGTGCGGAACTTCAGCAGCCTGCTGGCGGGGTCGCTACCGACGAGCAACCTTGTTGCGGACTAGCCGCAGCTCACTTAATTTGTTGAGCGGACTCGAAACAAAGTAAGGGCGCGACTAGTCACGGTTTGGTTCCTCTACGCACAGGTTTTCCATACAAAGTACTATCGTTCGAGGAATATAACGAAAATTTAAAAATTGATTGCTCAAACTTTGGCAACTTAGCTTTTCTGTTTCTTGCTTCCCGATGGGGTGAAACTTCCTCGAGTGGTGCCTGGTCCATAGTATTATCTCCTCCTCCCCCCTGGTTAACTTGTGCGTGAGGGAGCCTTCCTTTCTTTGAGAGAAGAAAAAGAAGAGGAAACAATGTTATGGAGCCTAGCGGCTCGATTCTGCTTACCGGGTATGGTTGCTGCACAAAGTGTTAGCCAAAGCATGCAATAAAATGATGAAAGCATGAACTTGACAAGCTGTGCGCAACACATGGGCTTTACTGATGCACGGGGTCTGCGCCCGGCTTTGTACGAAGGATTACATGCAACAGCGGCAAGACTTGTACAAAAGGTGGTTTCCGGAACGGATTCCGACAACCGCGCCCTATGGGTAAAACTTACGAAGATGCTCAATGTTCCAGTGAGTTGCTCACCGAATGCTATCTTCGGTCTCAAGGCGGACAGCGCCAGGCCTAGTGACTCGTTTCACCCGATAAGGGCCTTCCCACTTCAAGGCGTCAACTTGTTTGAATTCTTGGCGGACTGAACGCGCCAAGAACAAGGTCGCCTTCCTCGAGACTTCGCATTAACCCTGCGGCCATGGTAGCGATGCAGAGCTTGTCGGTAGCGAAGCGGCTCGCCAATGACTGAAGACGATCCTCCTCGAGGAGCAGCGCGTCATCTTGTCGCAGCTGCTCTTGCTCAAGCTCATCATAAGCGAGTACTCGAGGCGATCCGTGATACGAAGTTCCGTGGGGAGAACTGCCTCTGCTCCATAGACTAGAGCAAAGGGTGCACGCCGCTGGCTCGATTTGGCGTCGTCTGATCGACCAAAGAACCACCGGCAGCTCCTCGATCCAGTTTCTTCCACACTTGTGCAGCCTGTCGAAAGTTCTGGTCTTGAGCCCGCAAGACTTCAAAGATTTGCCCTCTCTCGCTTGACTGTTGCTTCTCGGGTGAGCAACGGAAGCGGCGCAGACCTTGGCGCCAAGGTTTTGGACGTCTTGCATGAAGGTGCGGCTCAGAATTGTGTGCCGTTGTCGGTGATGATCCTGTTAGGGATTCCAAACGGCAAACAATCGATCCAAGAACTTGACTGCCGATCTTGTCACCTTCCTCATCGCTTCCACTTCCGCCACTTTGTGAACTTGTCGATGGCGACGCATAAGTACTCAAAGCCCCGACAGCTTCGGTGGAAGGGGCCGAGGATGTCGAGCCCCTGCACCGAAAATGGCCAGGATAAAGGGATCGTCTGGAGAGCTTGAGCAGGTGGTGTATCTGTTTAGAATGGAACTGCACGCTTCACACTTGGTTACTTGTGCAGTTGCATCCTGGAGGGCTGTCGGCCGTAAGAAACCTTGCCGTAAAGCTTTGCGGCAAGTGCTCTTGCGCCAATGTGGCGACCACATATGCCTCCATGTATCTCTCGCCAACAAATTTCATCCATCTTCCCGCAATACACTTCAATTTCACACCGTTGAGTCTTCTTACATGCAGTATGCTATCGACAAACTGGTACATACTTGACTGTCGGGCTACTCTTTCCGCTTCTTCTTGCTCTTCGGGAAGTTCTCCTATCTGAAGGAAATGGACAATCTGCTGCGCCCATGCTGGAGCTTGTGGCTCGACAACCAGGACTAAAGGCACATCTGCTGCTGCGGGAACATCAGCTTCTACGGCAAGAGCCTGTGGCTCTGTCGGAGCTAGATGCTCCCCGACAAGCTTGCCGGAGCAAGACTTGTCGGGAGCGTTGCTTCAATGGAACAAACCACAGGGTCCGGCTTGAGCAGATCGCTCCTCAAGACCGTTGGTGTTGATCTTGGGGACCTTTGCAATGACGGCTTCGGGAAGCTCTGTCGGAAAGTAGTCACCAGAGGCCAACTTCCTCTTCTTGCTCTGTCCAGTCGATGGTGTTACGGTTGGTTGAGTCAGCTTGAGCACAAAGATCCCTGGTTCCACAGGTAGCTTGAGTGCGGCGCACTTTGACAGACCATCAGCAATATCATTCTGAGCTCTTGGAACATGTTCCATTTGCAGGCCGTCAAAGTGCTCTTCCAGCTTCCTCACTTCATCAACGTAGGCTTCCATCAACAAACTCTGATAATCTTTATTCACTTGTCGGACGACGAGTTGTGAGTCACCCCTGACAATAAGCTTCTTGATCCCAAGGTCCACTGCGATCCTGAGACCGGCAAGCAAACCTTCATACTCTGCAGTATTGTTTGTCGCTTGCTCCTTGGGAAAGTGCATCCGGACGACGTGCTTGAGGTGCTCTCCGGTGGGTGCGATAAGCAAGACGCCGCACCGGGCGCCTTTGCAGCGAGAAGGCACCATCAAAGTACATCACCCACTCTTTGCTTGCTTCTTTGACGGGAATGCTCGTCTCGGAATCTCTTCATCCGCGTTGGCGCCCATTCTGCTATGAATTCTGCCAAGGCTCGCTTTGGATAGTTGATGTGCTTTCAAACTTGAGACCAAAGCTTGACAGCTCCAAAGTGCCCACTCGACAATCCTGCCTGCCGCTTCGGATTCTCGCAGATCCTCTTCAGGGAAAGCGAGTGACAACTGTGATCTCATGTGCTTGGAAGTAATGGCGCAGCTTTCTCGAGGCCATGAGGAGGCCGAAAAGCAACTTTTGCACACCCGAGTACCTTGACCTAGCCCCCTGCAGAAGGGAACTGACAAAGTAGACTGGGCGCTGCACCATCCTCTTCTGCATCTGCTCATGCGTCTTCGCGGACTCGTCCTTGTCGGGACCAGAGCTTGTCGGCGGAGCCCCCTGCTTGTCGCTGGACGTGCTTGCCGCGGTTGCTGGCTCGTCATCCGCCTCCCTCTCCGCCACTAACGCAGCACTAACCACTTGATTGGTTGCCGCAATATATAGCAGCAACTTCTCTTGTGGCCTAGGCGCGACAAGTGTTGGAGTGGAGGCCAGGTATCTCTTCAAGTCCTGCAGCACAGCCTCCGCTTCGGGAGTCCATTTTACTAGACCTGCCTTTTTCAAAATCTTGAAAAATGGCAGGGCGCGCTCAGCAGACCTAGAAATAAACCTGCTGAGAGCAGCCACGCAACCGGGACGTCCTTGACGCGCTTTGGTGCTTCAATCTGCTCAATGGCCTTGATCTTGTCGGGATTAGCTTCAATCCCCCGCTGAGACACGAAGAACCCGAGAAGCTTGCCAGAAGGGACTCCAAACACGCACTTCTCGGGGTTGAGCTTGAGGTTGATCTTGCGCAGATTTGCAAAGGTCTCGTCCAAATCTTGAGCCAAAGTTGCTTTGTCCTTGCTCTTGACCACTAGGTCATCCATGTAGGCTTCTACATTTACGTGCATTTGCGGCTCAAAAGCGTCATGGACTACCCTTGCAAATGTTGACCCGGCATTCTTCAAACCGAAAGGCATCCGTATGAAACAGATGTGCCACATGGTGTGATGAATGTGGTCTTCTCTTCATCTTCTTCAGCCATGAAGATCTGATGGTATCCTGAGTATGCATCAAGAAACGAAAGCAAATCACATCCGGCCGTGGAGTCAACAATCTGGTCAATGCGCGGCAAGAGAAATGGATCTTTGGGACAGGCTTTATTAACATCCGTGAAGTCAATACAAAGTCTCCATTTCCCATTTGCCTTGCGCACAACTACAGGATTGGCCAACCACGTTGGATGGAGCACTCCTCTGACAAGGCCTGCTGCTTCCAGTTTCTTGATCTCTTCGGCTATGAATTCTTGGCGCTCCACTGCTTGCTTCCTGACTTTTTGCTTGACGGGCCGCGCATGAGGACAAACGGCCAGGCGGTGCTCAATCACTTTGCTGGGAACACCGGGGATATCAGACGGTTGCCATGCAAACACGTCGACATTGGCCGCAGGAAAGCAACGAGCGCGCCTTCCTATTTGGGGTCGAGAGAGGCACTGATGGTGAAGGTACCACCAGCGCCGTCCTCCTTGGCGGGCAC